>CM018681.1:12441202-13782452 GCA_009363875.1 Mikania micrantha
ATGTAACAAATATATACAAAGAGCAGAGTCTTTTTTTTTTTTTTTTTTTTTTTTTTTTTTTTTTTTTTGGTAATTGAGACTAAAAGATCGAGCCGCCCTCATTATTAGTTACATCTATATAGGAAATTCATTATCTTTTTTTTTTATGAACAGCCAGCTAATCAACTGCCGGGTACTCTGTACGCAGCTCTAATAGCTAAAGGATGCCTAAGCTGGCCACTAGTCCAGACAGACGGAGCCCTTAGCCCACCAGCTATCAATTCTCGTGAAGAAACCACACCCAAACACCCGCCCAAAGGCATGACGGTGAAAGATCTCGAGTGGGATCAAGAATCAAATTAACCCAGAACCTGAGTTCAATTTATAATAAAATTGTCTATTCAAGAAACATCAAATGAAAGAAATCAAGTTATTTTAATAAGCAACATTAAATGCCTTTTGTTACAACATTTATGAATATATCAAATCAAAAGTTCTAAACATACAACAATAACAAGTACATTTTGTAACGAGTCTTTACGCTGTAAACCTAATCCGGCTACTTCCCAAGTTTGAAATAAAATCTATTCAAATGTAAACAATATGTTCAAATATCATCGAAAGTCTTTGAGTATTCTGACATCTTCACTTGAAAAGAGTTCGCCTATGATGGAAAGAAGATGTCATCGGAATTCTCTGGTTTTCCAACTTCTTCTTAGATGGAAAACAATTTGCTTATGATATACATAAGTTGTCTTTGGACGTTTTAGTGCTTTGATGAGTTTGGAAACGTTGTCTTTTGTCTGATTACCAAAAGAATAGAGTTATTTTTCGGAAGTGTTAAGTCCTTCGAAAGCTTATTTTTCCTTCCCATGAGTGAACGTTTCCTTGGGGATAATCCTATCACTTCGATACTTTCTTGTACTTTGTTAGTGGTTGGACTTTGTTATTAGATGTTGCACCTGAGATGCGTTTATGATAAACACGAGTCTTTGTTGATCTTACTCCTTTTTATTATAAAACTAAAAAACATCTTTTACACCATTGATTTAATCAATATACTCTCGAAATCATATAAATATTATATTGTAAATTTTAATCAAAAGATTTAATTATAGGATCATAAGAGTATAATAGTCATAATAATTTTTCATCTTTCATATATTATATAAAATTTCTAAAATCACTCTTCTGTCTAGCTCCTCATCTTAATTTATTTCAAAATTTTAATTAAAAAAAAAGTTTTTAACTAAAAAATTGTATTCAAACAATTTGGATTTTTTTTTTGATTTAAAAATATGATCTAAAGAAACATCTAATTACATATATGTAATTATACCTGGTTGCAAATATATATATATATATATATATATATATATATATATATATATATATATATATGTAACAACTCATTTTGGTGAAATATTATAAATAAAACATAATTGGTGTTTGATTGTGTTTATTTAATTAAAGGGTGTTTGTATGATTTTGTTATCTTAAATATCATTTGGTGTGAGTTTTAATAAATATTTGATTTAAATTATAACCATATGGTGGTGTTAACTAATCTAACTAAGTTCGTCATAAGTTAGTTAGTTTTAACTAGTAATGGAGGGGCTAGTTATGCAAATAGCTGAAAGTTAAATTAAAAGGGGGTTATATGACCTTGGGGCTGGTCAAAATTGGTCATAAGACCATCTCCTTGGGGGGTGTCGACATGCAGAGGAAAGAACAAGGAGAAAAACCCAGAAATTTCCAAAGAATGATCAAATTGATGATCCATTCATGATATAATCTTGAATGCAAGCTTGAAATAGAGTTCTTACTGCACCAAACTACATCTAGGTAAGATTTGTTGGTGTTTTTATGGGATTTTCGTGGGTCACCATTGGGGGTGTGGGTTTGATGGGTAAAACTCTCAAATTTGGTGTTTTGAGTGTGTCAAATGTTGTTATTGATGTTGATAATCAAGTATGAACAACTTTTGATTGTTTCTCCTTCATAATTGATATGTTATGATGATGGGGGATTGGGGTTTTCATGGAGTTTATGAATATGGTGTTTAAAGTTAGTGTTTAAAGGTTTGTATTTGATGATTATCACTAAGTTGCTGTAGTTTGTGGTGATAATGATGAAATTGTTCATTTTTAAACATTATGATGGAGTTACATAGATGTGTTAATGATGAATGATCATTAGAAGATGAATTTGTGCATATATGGTGTTTGATGAAATGCCAAGTAAGGCATTTGTCTTAAAATTAGTTTAAAACCTATGGTGATATGAAATCGGTGGGTGTATAAACTCAACAAAGGTGAATTGTTATGGTGAAGGGTAGATTGGAAGTAATTAAGTTAAAATGGTGACATTGGGGTGAATGGGTGTATTTTGACTAATTGTGGTCAAACTTTATATTAAACCTATTAGTTGTGATAATAAGAATTGATAGTGAAGGTGTAAGTGGCACCAAACGACCCGGGAAGGAAGTTGTTATAGAAGATAGCGTTGGAACAAGGTAAGTCACCCAATCTTCTATTTGTTATGTGTAATGGTGTTATGCATGAATGAATATGTTGTGGAAGATTGACTTTATGGTGAATAGATGATATTGGTGCTTGTTGATAGACAATAATAAGCAATAGGTGATATATGTTGCTTGATTGTTGTTGGTATGGTGTTCTTTTTATTCTAGTTCATGATTGACTTGGTGTTAAATTGTATATGTGTTGAAGGATTTGAATTATTTCACAAGGTGTGTGAATTGTAATTGAAATCAACTCAAATTGGTGTTTTGAATCACAAGTGGTGTGATCATGACATTGGATTATTCACATGGTGTGTGAATGTCCTTTGTTGGGTGTAATCAAGTTAGTAAAACACAAGTGGCGTGGTTTACTTAACTTGAGAAATCTTGTGGAATAAGATTTCAAAGGAGTTTTGGGTGCAAACGACCCGTTAGTAAATCGTTTGATATTATGACCATGATGGTCATAAATTGGTGAATTAAGGTGTTCAATATGATTATATGGTGTTATATAATGTTTATGGGATATTGGAATGGTCGAAATCGAGTTGGGAGTGTCCGGAATGCGAAAAACGAGTCAAAGACCTGTACCCGGCGTACAGTACGCCATTCTGGGCGTACCCTACGCTGGTTGGCGTACTGTACGCCCAAACCATTCTGTTGTACGCTGGTTTTGGCTATTCTGTACGCTGGGCAGTGTTTTTCGACTTGCATTTCGTTTTCTTGTCGGATTTGATCCGCGGGGCGTATGGGTTGTCTTACTTAGTTCTAATGAACTAATGGTGACTTAATTATGGTGTTTTCAGGTGAACGGAAGGGTTGAACGCGGTCGTGATCGGATTGCCTTGCAAGGATTCGGATCAAACATATTATGGGGTTTATTCTTTGTTTGTTTAAAACAAAGATTTTTGGTGAATAAATCAAATGTAATTTTCGTTATTGAATGTTTAAATAACATCAAATATTTTGTAAATTCACATGTAAGTGGGATGTTTAAGGTGTTAATTACATTTGTCGGTTTGAAAAATCTGGGACCTATTTTGATTTGTCGTTTAAAAACATGTGTCATGTGTTGGTGGGTTTTGGGGCCTACAAGTTGGCATCAGAGCTAATGGTTTGAGGGATTCAAGTGCATCGCGAACACTTGAACTCAAATCCTTGTGCTTTTGATATGAGGAGTAACGTTTGATCCGAGATCCGATCACGAAGCCGGGGGTTTAAGGTAACAAGTTTATGGTTTGTTTACCTTATTTATATATGTTTAATGGTGATTGGTGTGAATTTGTTGTTAAACCAAAATTCTTAGTTATAACATGATGAGATGGAGTCAAGGTAACATTAGCGATATGATTACCTTAATATTTTTGTATATTGGTGTTTTGTTGTGATTATTTGATGTGAATAACATTCTTGGTCATGATGTGGGTTGATGAAGTTATGGAAATGAGCATGGGATGATTGTATTATTATGCCTGGCCAGTATAATATTACCCTCATTACATGAACATGACCTTAACAGAGTCAACTCAAATCTGGCTATGGAATAGAAGGTAATGGAGTAGTAACTTGTTTACTAATTAACCAGAGAACGAATAAGTATGTTGTAGATACTTATAATGGTCTCTGAAATTGATTAGTTGAGATATGTGGTATGAGATATGTTGTGTGAAATTTTCATATAAGTCCACTGGTGTGTGGCATTGGGGGGAGTTCACCTTCGGGTGAAAAATTCTTGTAAGTCCACGGGTGTGTGGCATTGGGAGACTTCACCTTCGGGTGAAAATTCTTGTAAGTCCACAGGTGTGTGGCATTGGGAGACTTCACCTTCGGGTGAAAATTCTTGTAAGTCCATAGGTGTGTGGCATTGGGAGACTTCACCTTCGGGTGAAAATTCTTGTAAGTCCACGTGTGTGTGGCATTGGGAGACTTCACCTTCGGGTGAAAATTCTTGTAAGTCCACGTGTGTGTGGCATTGGGAGACTTCACCTTCGGGTGAAAATTATTGTAAGTCCACGGGTGTGTGGCATTGGGAGACTTCACCTTCGGGTGAAAATTCTTGTAAGTCCATGGGTGTGTGGCATTGGGAGAATTCACTTTCGGGAGAAAATTTATGTAAGTCCACAGGTGTGTGGCAACAGGGGAAAGTTTACCTTCCGGTGAAAATTAATAAGTCCATGGTTATGTGATGTGGGATTTGTCATGTAAATCACCCATCTATTATACTTGATATGATTATTTGGTTTTATGCATATAGGTGTGTATGTGTATGTAATGTATGTGGAATATACATTAGATGTTGAAATACGGTGAATTGGTGTTTGCATATTGGGTGTGTGACAATAACATGCAATAAGTGTTATATTTGCTTACTTATTGTACAAGAGTTAGTTTACAAATGGTGTGGTGAAATAAGAATGATTCACAAGGGGTGTGAACTTCTTATTAGAAGTTTGACTGAAAATGGTCAAACAATTCGAATTGGTGTTTGTGTATTTGTTGTTTGTCAATAACGTGCAATAGGTGTTGCATTTTGCTTAGTTATTGTAAATTTGAATGTTTTCCATTGGTGTGGAGAAATAAGAATGATTTATAAGTGGTGTGAACTTCTTATTTGAAGTTTGACTGAGATTGGTCAAACAATTCACAAGTGGTATGAATTTGGAGATAGGTTGATTCATAAGTGGTGTGAACTTCCCATGGTGAATTTTATTAGGTAAATCACAAGTGGTGTGATTACCTACCTTGAGAATCCTTGGAGAAAAAGGAGGTCTCAAGGAAATTGGGTGAAATTTGATTTTTACTTGATGATTTTATGTTCTAACACTTTATTGGTGTTTTAAAGAACTATGAATATGACTTTCATGTGTTGTGGTAGTTGATTGTTATGTGTTGTATGCATAACTAGAATTAGTGTCATTGTATGTTAATTGATAACTGACACTAGAATTGTGGTGAATCCACAGATGTGTGGAATTACATGTAAGTCTACAGTTGTGTGGCATTGGGGGAAAATCCACATTCGTGTGGAATATCTTGTAAGATCACTGGTGAGTGGCATTGAAATTATCGTGTAAGACCATAGATTTGTGAGTCTTGGTAATAATGATATGGAGTAAATGGTGTTAAAACAGAGTAGTTGTTATTGCGCATGTGGAATATGTATTATTATGTGAATTTGGGTGTGGCATGTAAGTCCATTTGGAATGGCATAAGGGGTAATTCACATGCGGGTGGGAGCTAATTTTGGTGAAACTATAAAATTTGGGTGGTTTTATATGTTGGCAATGGTTTGTTTTGTTGTATAAACCTTGTAAAATTAAATTCTGATTTAGATGATCTACAGGTGGTGTAGACATTTTTATATGAATGTGGTGTTAAGATGTGTAGTTAATCAAGTTAATACTAGGTGAAATTAGTATATTGATTGACAATAGGAGAATGTATGTACCACACTTGTGTATGTTATATTGAGCCAGAAAGGCGTGTTTGTGTTTGGTGTGGTGTTAAAAACCGTATGTAGTGCGAATTTGGTGATCGTAAATTGAATCACATATGTGTGATGACTTGTTGAAAATACGAGTCACATGTGGTTTGGTGTAAATAATGAAAGATAGGCGTAATAGGATATGTTGATTATCCTTAATTAAACTGTTAAGAAAGTGTACACTCTACAAGTATGTATTGTATGATGTGTCAGAATTTCTTATTTGAGTGTACTGTGGGTGTAAAGTACATGGGGTGGAGTTTAGTCCTAAGTTGGCTATTTCAATAGCAGCGTCCAAGCCAACCCACATTACTGACTAACGGTGGGTAATCAAATTTCTTAGACGTACTAAAGACAACTCCACTGTGGGTGTAAAGTACATGGGGTGGAGTTTAGTCCAAAGTTAATGAATACGTTTCATGTGAGTGAAAACTTTGGACAAATTGTATGGTTAGGAGGAATATATTTGTTTAAAACCAAGAAACTAACAACGCCACGATCATGTTGTATTGAAGAGGTGATGGGTAGGTTGGAGGCTGGGCGTATGCCTTACTTATACCCTATATATAAGTTTCTTCGATGCAATAAGAAAGTGACGGTGCATAGACTTGGGCAAAAGACGGGGGATGGTGATGAAAGAATTGTAAACAATTTGGCATGAATGCCTTGGGAAGAATAAAACTTGGTAATGACAAGTTGTCATTTATGAAAGTTAAATGTTTTAGACATTATGTCTAGGGTTTTGACACATAGTGTCGTTATGAAATGTTAAAGGTTTTGACAAGAGTGTCTTAACTAGGGAGTGGTAACTATAAACATTTGATTATGTTAACTGGCGTGCCTGTTTGAAATATGTGGTAAACAATATATGTTTATAGATTGGTGTGAACATCTATGATTATATATAGATGTGTAGGTGTTGTAATATTTGAATGGAAAGAGGTAGAAATGACATGTATACGTGTGTTGACATTACAGGTGGTTGAGTTTATCTTTTAAAAGATAGGAAAATGCTTGGGGATGATCCATAAGATTATGGACATTATTTAGGAGTTCATGGTTGGGAGAAATGAATCTGTTAGTTTGTAAACATGATTCAAACATAAATTATGGTTATTGTCGAGTGTAAATTGATGTAGATAATTCTCAAGCGGTGTGAACCTCTATAACATTTGTGTGCTAATAGATAAAGTACAAGAGCGTGTAATATCTAAATATTGGAGGTGTTTGTGGTAATTATAAGTAAGAGGAGTTTGGTTCAAATGAACCAATAACCAATCTAAACTTGATTGTTAAGATGTTAACTTATGGTGGTTGGATTAATGTTGGTAATCACAAGTAGTGTGATTTCTTAAGGTGAGAATTTTGGTGAAAGAAAGGTGTTATTAGCATGTTTAGATGATTAAACAGGAAGGATGATTTGATGAGGATTCACATGTGGTGTGAACCTTATCAATGCTTAATGGTACTATTTGGTATTATTGACCATCATGGGCAGGTTGACTAATAGCGTTCGTTTCTTGTTTACCCGTGAATTCTATTCTGTTAAGAAGGGACACGAAACTATTGTTGTGCATGACGTATCATCTTCACACTGATGGTCAAAGATAAAGAACCATTCAGGCCTGTGAGGATATGTTACGGGTGTGCATAGTTTGCGATTGGGGGTAGTTGCGATGACTATCTATCCTTGGAGGAGTTCTTGTTTAAGAACGATTATCATTCCAGGTGTGGAATGATTCTGTAAGAAATACTATATGGAGTAGATAGTATAATCCAGGAGTTGGGAAAGGATGGATAACAAGAACAAGTGGTTAAGTGGTTAAAATGATAAATGAATGGATTGATGTAATCCAAATTCATTTGAAGGCAGTGCAAGACCATAGAAATCGGATATGTATATGCGAAGGAGACCGCTTGAATTCCAAGTGAGAGACTTTGTGTTACTAAAGGTTTCTCCTTGGAAGGGCTTGATTCGTTTTCAAAGGCGGGGGAAAATTTAGCCCGCGGTTATTGGACCATTTAAGATTATAGCTCGGATTGACGAGGTTGCTTATCGCGTAGAGCTACCATAGGAGTTGAGTGGGATTCACAATACATTCCACGTGTCTTATCAGCGAAAGTACTTGGCGGACGAATCGGCTTACGTGCCAATGGATGATTTGGTGATCGATGATAAAATCAATTATATTGAGAAACCGGTGGCTATCTTAGATAGAAAAGTCAAGCAACTTCTGAAATAAGACAATTAACCAAGTAATGGTGCAATGGAAGAACAGGCGAGGTTCGGATACTACGTGGGAGTCCGAGGATGAAATGCGGAAATTTTATCATTTTCTTTTTGAGGTGTAACGAGGTTTCGGGGACGAAACCTTTATAAGGAGGGGAGAATTTGTAACAACCCATTTCGGTGAAATATTATAAATAAAACATAATTGGTGTATGATTGTGTTTATTTAATTAAAGGGTGTTTGTATGATTTTGTTATCTTAAATATCATTTGGTGGGAGTTTTAATAAATATTTGATTTAAAATTATAACCATATGGTGGTGTTAACTAATCTAACTAAGTTAGTCATAAGTTAGTTAGTTTTAACTAGTAATGGAGGGGCTAGTTATGCAAATAGCTGAAAGTTAAATTAAAAGGGGGGTTATATGACCTTAGGGCTGGTCAAAATTGGTCATAAGACCATCTCCTTGGTGGGTGTCGACATGCAGAGGAAAGAACAAGGAGAAAAACCCAGAAATTTCCAAAGAATGATCAAATTGGTGATCCATTCATGATATAATCTTGAATGCAAGCTTGAAATAGAGTTCTTACTGCACCAAACTACATCTAGGTAAGATTTGTTGGTGTTTTTATGGGATTTTCGTGGGTCACCATTGGGGGTGTGGGTTTGATGGGTAAAACTCTCAAATTTGGTGTTTTGAGTGTGTCAAATGTTGTTATTGATGTTGATAATCAAGTATGAACAACTTTTGATTGTTTCTCCTTCATAATTGATATGTTATGATGATGGGGGATTGGGGTTTTCATGGAGTTTATGAATATGGTGTTTAAAGTTAGTGTTTAAAGGTTTGTATTTGATGATTATCACTAAGTTGCTGTAGTTTGTGGTGATAATGATGAAATTGTTCATTTTTAAACATAATGATGGAGTTACATAGATGTGTTAATGATGAATGATCATTAGAAGATGAATTTGTGCATATATGGTGTTTGATGAAATGCCAAGTAAGGCATTTGTCTTAAAATTAGTTTAAAACCTATGGTGATATGAAATAGGTGGGTGTATAAACTCAACAAAGGTGAATTGTTATGGTGAAGGGTAGATTGGAAGTAATTAAGTTAAAATGGTGACATTGGGGTGAATGGGTGTATTTTGACTAATTGTGGTCAAACTATATATTAAACCTATTAGTTGTGATAATAGGAATTGATAGTGAAGGTGTAAGTGGTACCAAACGACCCGGGAAGGAAGTTGTTATAGAAGATAACGTTGGAACAAGGTAAGTCACCCAATCTTCTATGTGTTATGTGTAATGGTGTTATGCATGAATGAATATGTTGTGGAAGATTGACTTTATGGTGAATAGATGATATTGGTGCTTGTTGATAGACAATAATAAGCAATAGGTGATGTATGTTGCTTGATTGTTGTTGGTATGGTGTTCTTTTTATTCTAGTTCATGATTGACTTGGTGTTAAATTGTATATGTGTTGAAGGATTTGAATTATTTCACAAGGTGTGTGAATTGTAATTGAAATCAACTCAAATTGGTGTTTTGAATCACAAGTGGTGTGATCATGACATTGGATTATTCACATGGTGTGTGAATGTCCTTTGTTGGGTGTAATCAAGTTAGTAAAACACAAGTGGCGTGGTTTACTTAACTTGAGAAATCTTGTGGAATAAGATTTCAAAGGAGTTTTGGGTGCAAACGACCCGTTAGTAAATCGTTTGATATTATGACCATGATGGTCATAAATTGGTGAATTAAGGTGTTCAATATGATTATATGGTGTTATATAATGTTTATGGGGTATTGGAATGGTCGAAATCGAGTTGGGAGTGTCCGGAATGCGAAAAACGAGTCAAAGACCTGTACCCATACGCTGGTTGGCGTACTGTACGCCCAAACCATTCTGTTGTACGCTGGTTTTGGCTATTCTGTACGCTGGGCAATGTTTTTCGACTTGAATTTCGTTTTCTTGTCGGATTTGATCCGCGGGGCGTATGGGTTGTCTTACTTAGTTCTAATGAACTAATGGTGACTTAATTATGGTGTTTTCAGGTGAACGGAAGGGTTGAACGCGGTCGTGATCGAATTGCCTTGCAAGGATTCGGATCAAACATATTATGGGGTTTATTCTTTGTTTGTTTAAAACAAAGGTTTTTGGTGAATAACTCAAATGTAATTTTCGTTATTGAATGTTTAAATAACATCAAATATTTTGTAAATTCACATGTAAGTGGGATGTTTAAGGTGTTAATTACATTTGTCGGTTTGAAAAATCTGGGACTTATTTTGATTTGTCGTTTAAAAAACACGTGTCATGTGTTGGTTGGTTTTGGGGCCTACAATATAGGGTAAGGATCTAATAAAAAGTTTATTTTGCCTAAGAAGGCTAAAAATGATTTTTAAAATCTTTAAAACGACCCAAACGAACTCCGATTGAACTCATTTTGATGGCATTGGAACCGTCTCATCGAACCCTACAATATTTGCCTTTTGGTTTTAGCTTTAACAACTAGTTTTAGATTTTGGATTTTAGGGCATGTTTTTTTAACTTTTAGGTTTTATCTTTAGGTATTGGGTTTGTTTTTATAATTTTGGTTTTATTATTAGAGTTTATTTTTTAAGATTTAAGGTTTAGGTTTTAGGGAATTACAAGCCGGTTCCAACAATGTAAAAATGAATTCAATCGGAGTTTGTTTGGGTCGGTTTTCGAGTTTTTAAAAATCCTTCTTAGTCTTCTTAGACAAAAAATACTTTTTAGTGGAACCTTCCCCTATATATATATATATATATATATATATATATATATATATATATATATATATTACATATACCATATACGTAATATTTAGTGTTACATATATATAACTATTCATCAAAAATAAAAATTGTAAATTAGGAGAAACAAGAATGTAATACTGTGTATACATATAGCTTGTTACGTTTTGTTATCACATACGTGTATTTATGCCATTCAAATTTCGAAGACTAACTTAGCCTAGTTACCTTGCTGTTTATAAAATCCAATTTCAGCTCTTGAAGATTTGGAGGATAGCCGCAAGCTCAATAAATAATTTTGAGAATTTGAGATTTTATAAAATCTCAAAGATAACATTTTGAGATTGCAAGTTTTCCAATCTGAGATGATTTCACTTTGCTGGTATGATACAAGGGAATCCATTTTCAACGTCATATGTGCATGAAATGACACAAATCGTGGAATTAAAAATGCATAGAAATTTTGACTTCTTAAATGATAGTGTAAAGACTAATAAAGGCTGATGCTCACAAAACTTATATTTTCTCTAAGTACCAGACTCTACAGAGACAAACAGCCTATGGAAGGAAATAGTTACTCTTCGAAAGCAACATTGCTTCCGACGGATAACTCACTCCTATCGGAGGCTGTACAGACAAACTACTTCGGAAGGCCAACACTTAACAGATCTAAAGCTTCAGAGATTCCAAAGACAATAAAGCTTCCGAAGATCAAAAGCTTCCGAAGATCAAAAGCTTCTGAAGAACAAAGGCTTCCGAAGATTCTCCTCTGCATTCTCCAAAGGCAAAGACTTCCGAGGATAATCCTCTATGACAAAGACTGTAGCTGATTACCTTTATGGTACAAAAGGTGCTGACAACAGACATGCTGGTCTGAGTAAAACAAATATAACATCCCTAAAGTCAGACACACCGCCTTACTTCTCCTATGCTGCATTAAATACAAAATATTTCCTGAAGCCTTGAAGATCAACAACATTAAATGCCTTTTGTATTTAGCTAGTCTTTGTAAAGTCAATGTCTATATTGGTAATGATTGTAATCAAGTATCTTAGCCTGTTAAGACACTTTAGATACTAGAATAAGCTTTACTTTATGTATTGTCTAGTATACCCAACTAGTATTCCTAAGAGTATACGATTGTAGCCTTGGCTATATAACCTCTCATTGTAAGCTTGTATAAGTGTGCTTGAGCTTGCTGGTTGTAACAGGGGAACAACTTTGAGAGAAATATATCTTTGAGCTTGAAATTTATTCTTGTGTTATTATTGTTATTCAAAGATTATTTGTTTACCATTGAGTGTTTGAGAGAATCCTTCTAACAGGTATTCCGCATCTGTTAAATTGTAAAAGAGAAATACTTGTGAAGTGTTATTTGAAGATAACAACCCGATCCAACAGTGCTTCCGATGGCTGTTAAAAGAAGCAACCTCTTCCGAAAACTTCCAAAGTCAGGCAAATATGGAAGGAGAAAAAAACAACTGAACCAAATGTTCAACCACCTATCCCATTAGAAGCAAACTCATCATCTGTTCCACCTAGGATGATGTTAAAGAAATTTATTTACAATGATGCTAATAGACAACCCAAGACCACATGGGCCTGGGTTCCCATAGAAACTAATTCACTTCTGGTCATGTGTAGGGACAACAGGAATCAAAGAACAACTTGTGGATTGTTGACAGTGGCTGTTCCAGGCACATGACAGGCAACAAGACTCACCTGCACAAATATGAACCATTCTTTGGAGGGTCTGTTGCATTTGGAAGTGATCCAGTGGGAGGTTACATTACAGGTAGGGGCACAATCACAAATGGCAAATTAAGCTTTGAGAATGTGCATTTTGTAAAAGAACTAAATTACAATTTACTAAGTGTATCACAGGTGTGTGATCAAAAGCATAAGATGTTGTTTACTGAGCATGAATGCATTATTCTGAAGCCAGGATTTGTAGATCCAAATGATCAAATCCTGCTTAGGGCTCCAAGAAGAAACAACATGTACATGTTAGACATGAGCACAGCTGCACCACTTAGTAACATAAGTTGCTTTGTCTCAAAAGCTTCACTTGATGAATCATCTCTTTGGCATAGGAGACTGTGTCATGTAAACCTTAAGAATATGAATAAACTTGTTAAAAATAACTTAGTAACTGGTTTACCATCTAAAGAATTCATCTGTGTTGATAAGTGTGTTGCATGCTTAAAAGGTAAGCAGCACAAAACATCTCATCATGCCAAAGAGATAAATTCAATCACAACAGTCCCGCATTTACTTCACATGGACTTGTTTGGCCCCACAAGTGTTAAAAGTCTTGGTAGAAAGTCTTATTGCTTGGTGATCACTGATGATTTGTCTCGATACACTTGAGTATTTTTCTTAAATACCAAGGATGAAACTGCTGAGATCCTAAAAGCATTCATTCTTAGGGTAGAGAATGAAAGTGACCATCATGTAAAATTAATTAGATCTGATCAAGGAACAAAATTCAAAAATCATCTTTCAAATTCTTTCTGAGAATCTAAAGGTATTACAAGACAATTTAGTGCTCCTAGGACTCCACAACAAAATGGTGTTGCTGAGAGAAGGAATAGGACACTAATTGAGGCTGCAAGGACCATGTTTTCTGATGCCAAACTTCCAATAACTTTTTGGGCAGAAGCAGTCCATACTGCCTATTATGTTCAAAATATGGGTTGCATCAAGCTTCTAGAAAATGGTATGAAACTTTATCTTCCTTTCTGTTGGCTAACAACTACAAGAGAGGAACAATTGACAAAACTCTCTTCTTCAAGAAGTCTAATCAACATATCATGCTAGTACAGATCTATGTTGATGATATTATCTTTGGTTCTACCAATGAATCTCTCTACAAGGACTTTGAATCATTGATGAAGTCTAAGTTTGAAATGAGTTCAATGGGTGAACTTACTTTCTTTCTAGGACTACAGGTGAAGCAAACTCCTACAGAAATTTTTATTAGTCAATCAAAGTATGTCAAGGACATTCTTGAAAGATTCAAGCTTACTGATTGCAAAGCTCTAGGAACTCCAATGTCCAAGAAAACATCTCTAAGTCCTGACCTTGAGGGGGAGGATGTTGATCCACATCAATAAAGAGAAATGATTGGTTCCTTGATGTATCTCACAGCAAGCATCAACTTGCTTGTGTGCAAGATTTCATGCCAATCCCAAGGTTTCACACATGCTTGCTCTAAAGAGAATTTTTAGATACCTCAAAGGAGCACCAGGTCTAGGATTGTGGTATCCTAGAAATGAAGACTTTCAGTTCATGGCTTATACTGACAGTGACTATGGAGGTTGCAATATTAGCAAAAATCCAAATCAGGAGGATGTCATTTTCTTGGATCCAGAATTGTGTCTTGGCAATGCAAGAAACAGTCATATGTTTCTACGTCTACTGCTGAGGCAGAATACATAGCTGCCTCTTGCTGCTGTGCACAAGTTATATGGATTCAAAATCAGATGAAGGATTATGGAGTAGAGCTGTTCAATACTCCTATACAGATAGACAATTCCAGTGCAATCTCCATCACCAATAATCCTGTCAAGCATTCCAAGATCAAGTACATGGATATCAGGTATCATTTCATTAGAGACTGTGCAGAGAAGAAATTAATTCATCTAGTCAAAGTTGATACAGAACATAATCTGGCTGATCTTTTCACCAAGGCATTTGATGAAGGAAGATTCAGGTATTTAATAACAGCCATTGGCATAATTAACTTTGAGGAAATGAATTTATAAGGAAGAAATTATTCGGAAGATAAACTTAAATTATCTTCTTATAAGTATCTACTCATCAGAAGATAGTTTAAGTCTTTGGAAGAAATTCTTCGGAAGATAAACTTAAATTATATTCTGATAAGTATCCACTCATCAGCAGATAGTTTAAGTCTTCGGAAGCATTCTTCCTTAAGTCGGAAGAAGTCACACTTCAGAAGATAAATTCCCTTCTGAAGTACTTTTCTTTCTATACATTATAACTTCGGAAGCTCAATCTTCTGAATTTACTTTTCAGAAGAAGATGCCTTCCGAAGAACAATTCTTCTGATGAATTTATCTAAACCTTCAGAAGATACACTTCCGATAATATATTTATATATACTACGGAAGTAAGTATCTTTCAAAGAACATATTTGGTCTTATGAACTACTTCCGATGAATAATCCCCTCGGAAGAAACTTTGTGCTTAGCAAATTTTGAACATTAAAATTGCTATTCTCAGAAGACCTTTTTCTGACATCCGGATCTCAAAATTTAATATGCCTCTATATTAAATGCTGACATCCGAAGGTATAAAAGGTCTCCCACTCATTCATCTTCTCTCACCGTTTCTTT
The DNA here is from genome assembly GCA_009363875.1 of Mikania micrantha. NCBI lineage: Eukaryota > Viridiplantae > Streptophyta > Magnoliopsida > Asterales > Asteraceae > Mikania > Mikania micrantha. Next base: position 12,456,570 of record CM018681.1, read on the forward strand.
TCAGATCGATCTTTCCTTTTCTCTCCAAACTAAACCTAATATTCTTCGATCACCATGGCTCTTCTTGCATTCAAACCTGCTCATAATCTTCCTGCGGAGTTATCAGCAGACAAGGATGCTGATTTTGCACCTATCATATCTTTTCTTCGAAGGAGCAGGTATTCATTCGCTCTTACAGTTTAACCCCTGGTGTATGAATCGCATCACCAGCAATTTTGGGAGTCATGTTCCGTTTCTACAACTCCCAAGGGCAGGATCTTGCATGCCACCCTTGATGCTCATCCTTTCTCTATCACTGTGGAGACCATCTGTCGGTATCTTCAACTTAGTGATGCCGGGGGGAAGGGTCTCATTCACAAATGATGAGGTAGCATCGACCTTTAGGTCTATGGGATACGAAGGTCCTCTCCTTACAACAACTTATTTGAAGGGTAGAGTGTCCTATAATTACAAGTATCTCATACATGTCTTTTTGCACCGTCTATCTAATAAGACAGGTGGTTGGTATCAAGTTCCATCTGACTTAGCTTCGGCTATTCATGGCTTGGTCTCCAACAAACTCTTTAACTTTTCTGCTTTTATTTTCAATAATTTGGTAGACAACATTTCATCTCCAAAGAAATTTTGTATGTATCCCAGGTTTTTGCACCATATATTCTATAGTGAGTTGGGTTTTGTCCTCTTACTAACTGGGAATACATATAAAGTTCCCTTAGTTTCTTCCAAGGTTTTTGTTCAGTTGAAGAAGAAGAGTGCCCAATTCTCTGGGAACTTCACTCTTCTTCTTCTTCACTCCATGGAGTTACATACTCCAGAAGGTGAAAGCTCTGTTGCACCCACAAATGCTGAACCCACACCTTCCACAACTGTTCCCCATCCCATCAAAACCACCTACAAACGTCGCCGAACCCCTGAACAGCTATCTACAGCTATTCAAGCTCCTACTTCCGAACCATTTAAGAAAAAGGTGAAAAGAACTGATAAGGGCACAGTTCCACCTAAGGTGAAGACCACACCTGTTGCTACTCCACAGGTTCTTTCTCTGGAACTTGTGGATGTCCTCAACCTGCCTGAAAGCCCTCAGAGTATGTCACCATACATAGCTGAGAATACCCAAAGGGATACCCAAATGCTTGAGTCTACTTCTTATGAAGCAGCTCCACTAGGTCAGAGACTGTCTCCCAAGTATCCAGGATCATATCATCCAGAAATGCCCCCCACCCATCCTTACACCCAAGCTCAATGGTCCTCTGCTGTAAATTTGGATGACCCACACTCTCCTACTACCCAAACACTTATGAGAGTGGTGACACAGTTACAAGCAAGGTTCCCTGACCCAGAGCCTACCATTTTAGAGGTTGACCCCAAGAGTTCAGAAGGGGTCAATGTAGATGAGGCTGCCACTACTGTTGAACCTTCTCAGGTTCTTCAGGACAGTGGTACAGGCAATAGGACCTCATTTGTGGCAACCCACACTGGGGAGGACTTCCTTAAAGCCCTTCTCAATGAGGGGAACCCAGGGTGCCAAGAAACCACAACTGGTGGTGGAGGTGCAGGAGCCAGGCTCAGGACTCCATCGCCTAATGACTCCACTCAGGTGGATGAGGGCACCACAACCCAAGAATTTACGGCCATCATCTCATCTCTCCAAGCCATGGTAGCTAATCTGGAAGCTGAGGTTGCTACCCTAAGGCTGGAGGTCCAGGCCAAAGAGGCTACTATCCTGGACCTCAGGAGCAGACCACCAATTGTCTATGCTCCCTTTTGTCCTGATCCTTCCACCACTACCATTGTCTCCCCTGATGCTACCAAAAAGGGGGAGAAGGTACCATCTGTGGGGTCAGGATCAGAAGCAAGCGAAGAAGCAGTTGCACAATGTGTCAACCCATCCATAGTCACCTTGACTAATGAATGGGATGAATTCTTGGGCACTTATTTTCATTACTCCACTACTTCCTCTTCCTCTGATTCTTATAATGGTGAGGCTGCCATAGAGATTGAGCAAGAGCTCACAACAGGTCTCTCTATGGAGCCTCAGTCTCCTGTGGAGACGCAACAGTCCCCTTCCGAAACTGAGTCTCCATCTGAGACTATAGCCCAGGTTGCCATGGAGGAACCAATTCAAGAACAACAACCTATCTCTATGGAACATGTGTCCCCTTCTAGGACAAAGGCTACTGAAGACCTCTCCTCCACTCCTGAGCACTCTGTGGATGCTGATAAAGAATCACCCAAGATGGTTGGTCAATTGGAGGAGGCAGTGAATGCTACGGTTAACTCCAAAGCTGCAGCTGCTTCCGAAGGCCTAGTCATTCTTGATGATTCCTCTATAGAAGAGCTATTTGCCAATGAACTAACTGGTGAGGCTACATGATCCTTCTCCTCTGGGGTAAAAATGATGGACAAAGGAAAAAGGAGGCTGACTCAGAGGAGGAAGCAGAACAAGAGGAGAGGATGCCCAAGAAGAAGAAGGGCCGACCAGACACTTCTCTGGATGATGAGCTTATCAGACTTTCTGCTCTTCTCCAGGAGAAGGGATATGATCTTGATGAAGTTTTGCTCTGGTCGGTACCTGAGATGGTTGCCGAGCTGGACAGGGTGCAGCAGCAGGAACATGTAGCTGCTACATCCAAAGCCATGGTTACCCTAACAAAGAAACAAAAGGAGAAAGCCTACGGAGATAAAATGAAGGCAATCCTCCTCCAGCATGGCTTCCATGCTCAGCAGCTAGGCCCTATGAAGAACTCAACCATGGACATGCATGCCAGAGATATCAAAGCCAAAATAGCCATAGGTGAGTTGCTTTCTATTGAGCAGATACATGCTCAAAGGGCAAGCCTAAACTTAGGCTTAGGTTTAGGGGGAGGAGCTACCATTGAAATTCCCATCTGTGGATCTGGGATCAGAGAAGTGGAAGAAGTCATGTGTAGGGAAGCTACAAAGGCCATGTTCCCCAACATGTGTCCCCTAAACCCTAAGGAAGAACCAGTCTCTCCTCCATCAAGTCCTTCACTTGACAACATGCCAATATCTTTAGTGATTAAGCTCAACAAGGGTAAAAAGGCTGTAGAAACTCATCAATGAACATATCCTAATCCTAAGAGACAATCAAAGGCAGATGAGAGGAGAGGTACAGAACTTCAAGGATCTAAGGATACAGATCCAGAGCCCAGTGCAAGAACAGATGCAGCAGTGGGCTCCAATGAAGAAGATCAACAGGCCAGAGATCAGAGGAGTCAAGTCATTGCCCAAGAAAAACCAAGAATGAGAAGAAGAAAGAGCATGGCTAGAAGGAAAAAGAGAACAACTGCCATCTCCTCTGACTCTGAGCCCGATACAGTACCTCAGAATCAATAGCCACACCAAAACCTTCACAGCCTGAAACCAATCCAAGAGACATCCATGGCCTCATGCATACTCATACTTACATCCCTATAGTGAAGTGGAGCTTTGATGCACTTCACAAGGTATTCACACTCACTCAAATCAATGGAGGGATAAAGGTTTTGGATATTATGCAAATGATGGTGTTGGCTGAGCCCTTTGTGTTTGATTTGAAGAAACTCCCTCTTGAAAATCCAGAAAATGGATCAGATGGGAGAATAGCCCGTAAATGGTTAAAGGCTAGGGCTCAGGTTCTGAGGGGAGAATGGCCAACAAGGAGAATCACATAAGAAGTTTTGGTAGCATCAGCCTAGGGGGAGAACGTAAAGACTAATAAAGGCTGATGCTCACCAAAATTCTATTTTGTCTAAGTACCAGACTCTACAGAGACAAACAGCCTTCGGAAGGAAGGAGTTACTCTTCGGAAGCAACATTGCTTCTGAAGGATAACTCACTCCTACCGAAAGCTGTACAAGACAAACTACTTCAGAAGGCCAACACTTAACAGATCTAAAGCTTCAGAGATTCTGAAGACAATAAAGCTTCCAAAGATCAAAAGCTTCTGAAGAACAAAGGCTTCCGAAGATTCTCCTCTGCATTCTCCAAAGACAAAGACTTCCGAGGATAATCCTCTCTGAGAAAGACTGTAGCTGATTACCTTTATGGTACAAAAGGTGCTGACAACAGACATGCTGGTCTGAGTATAACAAAGATAACATCCGTAAAGTCAGACACAGCGCCTTACTTCTCCTATGCTGCATCAAATACAAAAGATTGCCCGAAGCCTTGAAGATCAACAACATTAAATGCCTTTTGTATTTAGCTAGTCTTTGTAAAGTCAATGTCTATATTGGTAATGATTGTAATCAAGTGTCTTAGCCTGTTAAGCCACTTTAGATATTGGAATAATCTTTACTTTATGTATTGTCTAGTATACCCAACTAGTATTCCTAAGAGTATACGGTTGTAGCCTTGGCTATATAACCTCTCATTGTAAGCTTGTATAAGTGTGCTTGTGCTTGTGCCTGCTGGTTGTAACAGGGGAACAACTTTGAGAGAAATATATCTTTGAGCTTGAAATTTATTCTTGTGTTCTTATTGTTATTCAAAGATTATTTGTTTACCATTGAGTGTTTTAGAGAATCCTTCTAACAGGTATTCCGCATCTGTTAGATTGTAAGAGAGAAATACTTGTGAACTGTTGTTTGAAGATAAGAACCCGATCCAACAGATAGATATATAAGATTTAAAAGAAACAAGATAATTACAAAGATTAGTTTGACTATACAATTACCTTAATACCCTTTTAAATAAACGAAAAAGAAAAACTCAAAATTTTGTAATTGGTTAAAATTAGTTTTCTTAAAATTTAGGAGTCCTCTTTGAAATGTGGTTATTAATCAAATCTTTACTTTTTTTCATTATTATTACTACATATGTACAACGATTTCAACTTTTATATGTACGTGTAAATTCACATGCATTAAGGATGTAAAACAAATATAAGTTCGTGTTATAATTGAATGTCACATTAATGCTAGAAAAATTTATACTCGTGCAAGATTCCAAATGCAAGTGAATTTACCCATAAAATTAGAAGGGTTTAACATATATAATAATGATAATGAGAAAAAGAAGATTTGAATTGATCTTAACAAAGTTATTATGGTTACTACAATTTGAGTGAGTTATTATGATTTCTTCCATATATATATATATATAGGATTGTGATCAAATAATAACCCACTCTTAAAGCAATAACCCGTATAACTTTGACAAGATGAAGCCAAATCTTGGATTTTTTTAACATCATTGTAATACATTTAGAACACTATGTTCTTTTACGAGTTTGCAAAAATTCATCACCGTTTGAGAGTTTACATCGTTGTAAGTTTTGAGCCTAAAACAGTTACAGTGCTGTAAATCAAAAACTTACAACGGTGATATTTGAACACTTCCCGATATATATATATATATATATATATATATATATATATATATGGGATGGTTCCATTGTTAACCCTCCCTTATAGCGTTAACCTGTTAACCTTGGGAAAAAATGCACGAATCTTTGAAATTTTTTTCATGGCCTTTATTATACATAAATAGGGGTGTTTTTCTTTTTGTGTTTTTGCTAATTCATCACTGTTTAAAATTTAAATCAAGTGTAAGTTTGCGTTACACTGCTCACATCAGATAGTGTAACTCAAACTTACAATTGTTTTAAATTTTAAATGGTGATGAATTAGCAAAAATACAAAAAAGAAACCCCCTATTTATGAATAATAAAGGCCATGAAAAAAAATTCAAGGATTCGGGCATTTTTTTGCCAAGGTTAAAGGTTTAACGCTATAAGGGAGGGTTAGGGTTAACATTTGATCCTCTCCCTATATATATATATATTAGTTGATAAATAATGCGTTATTACTTTATCCAATGGTTTTCATTTGAACATCACCATTTATATAGTATAACCCATTATAAGATTGTGACATGTATCGTATTTATTTTTAATATGAAATGACATTTAAGAAATTTTGTACCGTATCAAAAAGATATATTTAATATGGTGGTTGCATGTATCACAATCTAATATATTTTAATCATTCTCATTTTTAATTCAGAGTATACCCCCAGTTTTTTACACTATATACTTTTTTTTTTTATAAAAATTGTACCATTAAACTCATCTTATTTTTCTCTTTATTTTAGTTATAGACTGGATTAGATTTTTTATTTTTTTTCTAAATACTCGTATATAAGTCAACGTAACTACCATAACATAACACAAATATTTTGAATTCTTATAACAGTAAATTTGATCTCTGTAATTGAATAAATGATATAAGGTGACCTAACACGTTTGTTACATAATATAATTAAATAAAAGATAGAACGTAATCCACATTTTAGTTTACAACAACGTAAACAAAAAATCATTGCAAGTCATTACAAATTTGAAATCAGTAAATTACAACATTTTAATTAAATGAATGATATAAGCTAAATGTAACATGTTTGTTACATCATTGTAGTTAAAAAAATGATACAATTTAATTTATATTTTATTTTCAAACAATGCAAACAAAAAATCCTTACAAGTCGTTCCAAATTTGAAACCAACGTAATTAAGTTTTAGCGGATTTTGTACACAAAATTTAGGATATCTATCAATGTAACTGTCACACCCCCGCCGATGACGGAATCATGGGAGGTGAAACGAAATGGAAATCAAGAGCGAATGGTCAACATAAATTCATATCATATTAAATCCAAGTCAATAACATTAGTCTTACAAACATATTGTCTAATTGAAATTGTTACATGTTGAAAGATTTCAAAAACTATGCCCTAAGAAGTTAGGCTATACTAATAAATCCTTCATTTAACCAAAAGGGTGTCATTGCGTATCCTTGTCACTAAGGGCATAAAAACATGAGAAATCAGTCAACTAAAATTGGGATCATCTCCTCATAATGTAATGCTAGGTTTTAAAATAGTATGTCATTTGTAAGTGTGATAGGATGCAATCTACATAAGTCCATAACCAAACCTCCGACTGACTGCCCTTTGTTCTCTCCCCGAGTTTATAATGCAAATGTTGGAGATACTCATTCATTGTGACTGACCACGTCATATAGGTGACTGTAGCGTGCAATACCACCCGATAGTTGAAAGGGATATCAACCCAAATAGTCCAAATAGTACTATTCAATATTGTCCACTCGCCAAACCTTTTGAATTAAATGGTTGTTTCTAAGAAATAAAACGAGACTTACGATAATAATGTTAATGTCTTACGCAATCTACATCCAACTAATAATGTTTTAGCAACAACATACATAGCATAACGAATGAAATAATTTATGTATCATGCTTTTCACCTAAAGAAATCATAAAATAGTATAAAAAGGTTTGTGAACTCAGTGTTGAGTTGTGGTTTGTTGAAGTTGGAATCTGTGAGAATGTTTATGCTTTACTACACAATGCTTACTGTGACAATTAGGTTATAAGTTCACGTTACTCTTGTTTGAAATCCATGATAATAATACGATCATTCTTTCATCTGTTAGAAAATACGCAAGAAATCGTAAACGTGGGTGAAAACCATGCGAAAAACCAAGTTCGCGATTCTCTGGAATTGTAAAAACAAGAAAAATTGGAAAATATCTTACTCCGTGTTGATGCATTTAATGTCCCTAGTTCAATTTTGTACTATTCATCGTGTAAAGATTAAAGTTATATTAATGGAAGTTGTCTTTATTCATCGTTCTTGATGTTTAATATTGATTATATGATTATTTGATTGGGTGATTTGGTTTATTGTTTAATTGAGTATGAGTATTGCTCATTCGGCCGAATGACTCTAGAGTATGAAGTCATTCGGCGAATAAGAATAGAGTATGTCTACATTCGTCGAATGAGTCATTCGCCGAATGACTCATTCGATTGAATTACTTATTCGACAGGAGCCATTCGCCGAATGAGTTGTTTCGGCCTCTCATTCGGCCGAATGACTACTGCCTATATATACCTGTTCAAATCATTTCAATACTAACTTTTCAAGAGCCCTCCTTCTTCCCTGAGATTCCAGAGTCAAACCCTAGGAGATTAGAGCGGCCATTGATCGTCCAAGTTCGATTCTCAACCCGTGGTGTTCGATTCTTGCTTACAAGTCCTTCCTACACCTTCGGATCACCACGGTTGCTGTTGGTTTCGATGGGAAAACCCTGGAATAGGATTCCGCACTATTCTAGAGGCTGTCAGGTAGATTTCCATTGGAATCAGATTGTTTCCGAGCTCCTTGAAGGTCCTACAAAGTGGTATCAGAGCCTTGTCTCTAGATTCTACTCGATTTTCACTCTAAATCATCAGATCTAAGTTTTCCAAAACCCTGATTTTCGTAACTTCGAAAAACCCTAAGTTTCTTGCTCTCCAAGTCACTATTTCATTGAAAATCTGTGGGTTTTTGCGGTGTGTTTGTCAAAACATTTTCCCAATTGGTTGATTATCATGTCATGATGTTCTGTACCAAATTTGGTGCATAGATTTGGTCAAAATAGCAAGTTATCACGATTTTCGTTGTTGAAAACCCCAGATCGCCCGAATGACTATTGCGGCCGAATAAGTTAGGCCGAATCAGTCTTCACTCGCCGAATAGCACTCATTCGGCGAATAGCTCTTTCATTCCAGTCATTCGGTGAATAGCCTTCTTTCGACCAGTCATTCGGCGAATAGCATCATACTCTACTCTCATTCGGCGAATCACCTTATTCGATCATTCATTCACCGAATAGGTTCATTTGTTCTACTCATTCGCCAAGTGTCATATTCATCTTCTCATTCGCCAGTTTATCACATTCGGCCCCCGACATTCGCCATAATCATCTTCATTCGGCCCTTCATTCTGAAAAATCTTTCTAAGTATTGGATTTTATCATTTCTGATTATATGGAGGATTTAGCACTTATGGCAAACCAGAATCATCGTATTCAGACTCTACTGTTAACAAAGAATGAGACGGGGAACTCCAACAAAGCTCCTAAGTTACTAACCTTAGACGATTATCCTCATTGGAAGTATAGGTTTGAGATTCACATTAATGGGGTGGATACAAATCTATGGATGATGATTGAAGGAGGTTATCTGAGGCCTCTAAATGAAGATGGAACTCCTATGCTAGTCACACGGATGACTGAGCCTCAAAGGAAGCTTTATGACTATGAGAAGAAAGCTTATGCTATTTTATCACAGTCCATTGCTACTGATATCTTCCATCAGTTTAGACAGTTTACATCTTCCAAGTATTTATGGGATGCTTTGCAACAAAGATATGAAGGGAATGATGCTTTAAAGGGCATTAAGTCAAAAGCATTGATAAAGGAATTCAATAGCTTTATGTATGTGGGAAATGAGTCACTGGATGAACTGATTGCTAGGTTTTATCATCTTTTGAGCGAGTTATTCAATCATGAGGTCAAGACTACTACTCAAGAGAAAATTCAGTGTTTGACGGATGCTCTACCTCCAAAGTGGGAGTCATTCTTGATGGTACTCAATCAGAACCAGATGTTGGCACATATGGATATCAATGATTTCATTCAGAAGCTGAAAGAGCAGGAGATAGAAAACAAATGGAAAGCCAAGAGAGTAGTTCAAGTTCAGGACTCCTCCTTATACTATTCTACTCCCACAGTTGATAAATCAACTACTCATGCTCCTTTAAAGACTGCTTTTATTTCTCAGACATCTGAAGCTCCATCTACGGCTCAGATTCAATTCAGTCAGTCATCTTCATCCAGTTCACAAAAAGAGCATCATCAGCCTACTGCCAGTTTGAAAACAGACAACTTTGACAAGGTCACTGTGGAGATTGCTAAAGAGCATATGGGTCTTTTGTCTACATTGGTTAGCTCATATGATGGTTTAGTTGCTGGTCAGATCGGCAATCCTTATTTGACCAATGATGACTATTCTCATATAGATCCTGATGACATGGAAAGGATTGACATTATGTGGGCTTTGGCAAGTGCTGTGAGAAGAGCTAAGGATTTTGTGAAGAGAACTGGTAAAGACATAAATTTAAACAAGGAGTCTAAGTTTGGATTTGATATGGCATCGGTGACATGCTACAACTGTGGAGAGAAGGGCCATTTTGCCAGACAGTGCAAGCAACCGAAGAAAGCAGGCAACAAGAATCCATTTCAGCAACAGAAATCTACTACTTCAAATCCAGAAAGGAGATTGGTTCCCATTGATTCTCCTACTCAAGCTGGTTCTTCATCTTCTGCAAGCAAAGCATTGATGGTACAATAGGATGAAGGGGTGAACTGGGATTTCAGATTCAATGCTGATCAAGGAGAACAAGATAAAGCATGTGTGGCTGAGATTCAACAAGCTGAAAATCAAAGTGAGGAAAGTACTCTGGAAGAATCAAAGATGAATGATGATAAAGTCTCAAGTTCAGAGTCAGACAGTGTGACAGTTTCAGACACTCAAGATTCTGATACTGAAACTGATGACTCCAATACTCAGTTTGCTTTGATGGTAAACTCTTCTGCTTCATCAGAGTCTGAGCAGGTATACACTGATTGTTCATCTTCACATTCTGAGTGTTTTAATTGTGTTGACCTTAGAAGTAAGGTTCTTGCTTATCAGAAGCATAACAGTGACCTATTGAACGATCTAGACTTGTGCATTGAAGCTAACAAAATTTTAAAATCTAATGAAAATGATTTTCAAGTTAAAATTGATCTTTTAAACAGACAATTGCATGAGGCTGAGATCGCTGTGCTGAACAAGCAAGATGCTATAACTTCTTATCTCAATACCATCAATGAGATCAAGAAGAAGTTAGCAATAGTCGAGTGTGACTATGAGACCCTAGGACAGAAGCTCAAGAGCTATGAGAGCTCATCTTATATTATTGAGCACATGATCAGTAGGGGTACTGATCAACAGGGAAAGGGAAAGGCTTACTATCAGAATTGTCCTCCACCAATCCTCAACGCCTTTGTCAATACACCAAATGACAAAGACGTTAAGGATTTTCAAGTCACTACTCCATTAGTAATTGATCCAATTGGTCTGAGTACAAATCAGAGTTTATCAAAGTCTGAGGGATCTCGGGTGGATGGAATGGTTGAAGATTGGGTCTCAGATTCTGAGGATGAATCAGATTATTCACCTAAATATAGTACTACTCAGAATCAAACCCCTGTTGTCATGAAAGGTGACCCAATATGCAACTCAAAGATTTACAAAGAATTGGGCTTTGTAAAAGCTTCACAAGAGTCTGAAGCTAAGTGTGTTACCAAGTCAGTTTTTGTTGGTAACAAAGGGACAAAAGGATCGGGTTTTAATCAAGACAACTTGAAAACAAATATTTTTAAATCACATCACAAATCATTTTCTGATTTAAAACATTTTCATAAAAAGGGTGAAAAAGTTTGTTTTGAATGTGGTGAAACTGGGCACATTGTTAGATGTTGCCCTCATTTGATCAGACCAAAGGTTGTTCCTTTCAGAAAACTGAATTCTGCTTTAACCAAACCTGTAAAATCTGTAACTAAGCATGTTCTAACAAAACCCAGACAACAAATCCAGACCAAATTTTTAGACAAGGGTAAAGAGAAACTGAAAACTTTGGATGTTCCAATTGTGCTTAAAGTTAAACAAGCAAGAACATCATCCATTTATCTGAAAAATTCCTTTGATAAAAATGCAATCTGGAAAGTTAAACCATCTGAGAATTTAGTTCCACATATCTCAGATAAGCCTCTTCCAGATGGTAAATGGATTGATGTATGGATCCGAGACTCTCTGGGTCAACCCAAGACTGTAAAGGCTTGGGTTCCCAAAGTGAACTGATTGTCTCTTTGTTGTGCAGGTTGCCCCAAAAGCTGGAGTTAACAGCAATTGGATAGTTGATAGTGGGGCTTCCAGGCACATGACTGGTGATATTTCTTTGCTCACCAATGTGAATGCAGTTCGTGGTGGATATGTTGCATTTGCCGGTGATAAAGGTGGTTTTATTACAGGAGAGGGAATTCTGACCAATGGTCAAGTGTCTTTTGATAATGTCAGATATGTTAAACAGTTGGAAAACAATCTTCTATCAGTTTCACAGATTTGTGACAAAGAGTACAAGGTTTTATTTGATGAGTCAAAATGTTACATTCTTAAGCAAGGTGTTAAGATCCCTGAAGATTGGATTTTGATGTCCGCTCCCAGAAAGCAAGACTTATATGTTCTCAACATGGCCACTGCTTCAACTACATCCTCCACAGCTTCATGTTTTATGACAAAGGCAACTGAGAAAGATTCAATCCTTTGGCATAAGAGGATCGGTCATTTGAGTTTACGCAAGATGAATCATTTGGTTCATAATAGTCTGGTTGAGGGAGTTAGCCTAAAGAATTTTAAGCTGTCCGATATCTGTGTATCTTGCAAGAAGGGAAAGCAATCTAAGCAGTCTCACAAGCTGAAAAAGTTTCATTCAATCAATGTTCCTCTTGAGCTTCTCCATATGGATTTGTTTGGTCCTGTGAATCGGAAGAGTATTGCTGGAGATCAATACTGTCTTGTCATCACTGATGAATATTCCAGATATTCTTGGGTTTTCTTTTTGAAGGAGAAATCTGAAACGTTTGATTGCATTCAAGTGTTGGTTACCAAACTTGAATCACTTTATAAGCTCAAGATTCGTCAGTTTCGAACAGATAATGGAAGGAGTTCAAAAATCACAACATGGAGAATTTTTGTAATGCAAAAGGCATTGTGCAACAGTTTAGTGCTCCATATGTTCCACAAATGAATGGTGTTGCTGAACGCAAAAATAGGACATTGATTGAGGCTGCTAGAACCATGCTTGCTGATTCATCTCTGCCGGTCCAGTTCTGGAATGAAGCTGTAGCAAATGCTTGCTATACATTGAACCGGGTTCTCATTATGAAAAGACATGGGAAGACTTGCTTTGAACTGCTCCATAACAGAAAGCCAAATCTTAAGTATCTTGAACCGTTTGGTGCACCGAGCACTATGCTTAAGAAACATGAGCAGGGCAAGTTCAATAAGAAGGTGGAAGAAGGGTACTTTCTTGGGTACATCACTCCAAATAAAAGAGTTTACAACATTTCAACTCATAATGTGGAGGAGTGGTACCATGTTGATGTTCAGAAATATTCTATGCCCCACCTGGAAAAGGCCCAGATTGGATGTTTGATTATTCTAGTATTTTTGATTCTTTCAATATGTCTCCCATGTATTCAGATGAAGATGTTGCAGTTCAGATGTTGTATGATGTACAGAATGCACCTGATGAACCTATGCAACCTTCCTCTGCATCTGTTCCAACCACACAGATAAATGATGACAGCTCAGACACAGATGACAATCATCCTCCTCCGGCTGCTCCTGAACCAGGTGTTGATAATCTTGTACCAGGTCTTGAGGATTTGAATCTGAATAACCTAGATCCTGAGGTTGAGGTTCCAGCTCATCCTGTTGGACGAATTAACCGCATTAATCCTCAAGAAAATATTATTAGGAGTCCTTTGGATGGAGTGAAGACTCGAAATCAGATTTCTTCATGCGGTCTTGCTGACATTCTCGATTTTGCAGATGTAAGCTTTTGTGCTCATTCCTGCTTTATTTCCCAAGTTGAACCACGTACTGTCACTGAAGCTCTCAAGGAAGAATCTTGGGTTGATGCAATGCAAGAAGAACTTCTACAGTTCAAAAAGTTAGGTGTCTGGCAATTGGTTGACAGACCAAAAGGTGCAAAAGTCATTGGCACTCGATGGGTTCTTCGTTGAAAGAAAGATGATCACGGGATCATAGTGCGAAACATGGCACGTCTGGTGGTTCAAGGATTCAGACAGATAGAGGGTTTGGACTACAATGAGGTGTTTGCTCCGGTTGCTCGACTCGAAGCAATTCGTATCTTCTTGGCTTATGCATCCTTTAAGAAGTTTAAAGTTTATCAAATGGATGTCAAGAGTGCGTTCCTTCATGGTGTGATCAGTGAAACAGTATATGTCAGTCAACCTCCCGGGTTTGAGGATCCATTGAATCGTGACCAAGTCTACAAGCTAGACAAGGCTTTATATGGATTGCATCAAGCTCCGCGAGCGTGGTATGAGACACTTTCTACTCACCTTCTGAATAACATGTTCAGAAGAGGTGTCATTGATTGCACATTATTCATTCGTGAGAAGGACAGTGATTTGCTCTTGGTGCAAATGTATGTGGACGACATAATCTTTGGTTCCACTAATGATAGTCTGTGCAAGGAATTCGAGAAGGTTATGAAAGAGAAATTTGAAATGAGCTCAATGGGAGAGATGAAGTTTTTCTTAGGATTGCAGGTGGATCAGTCTGAGGCAGGGATTTTCATTAATCAAACCAAATATGTTGGTGACATTCTGAGCCGGTTCAGTATGTCTGATGCAAAGCCTGCTGGTACCCCACTGGCGATTAATCACGGGATTACTCCAGATGAAAAGGGGGAGTTAATTGATGCCACTCTGTACCGAGGAATGATCGGATCTCTTATGTATCTCACTACTTCTCGCCAGATATCATGTTCGCTACTTGCTTGTGTGCACGCTGTCAGTCAAAACCAAGAGTATCTCATCTCATTGCTGTCAAAAGGATTATGCGTTATCTGAAGGGTACACCAGAACTTGGCTTACGGTACCCCAATGATGATAACTTTGAGCTTACTGCTTATAGTGATTCAGATTATGGTGGATGCAAGAGAGATTTCAAATCAACATCTGCAGGATGTCAGTTCTTTGGAAACCGTTTAGTTTCCTGGCAGTGCAAGAAGCAGACGTCGGTGTCTACTTCAACCTGTGAAGCTGAATACATTGCTGCTGCTAGTTGCTGTTCTCAAATCATCTGGATTCAACAGCAACTCAGGGACCATGGGTTACATTTTTCTAACACTCCTATATATGTTGATAATACTGCTGCCATAGCTGTCACTAAAAATCCTGTTCAGCACTCCAAAACCAAACACATCGACATTAAATATCACTTCATACGTGATTGTTTTGAAAAGAAATTAATCGATGTAGTGAAAATTCACACCGATCACCAAAAAGCCGATCTTTTTACCAAAGCATTTGATAAACCCAGATTTTTATATCTGTTATCGGCTAATGGTGTTTTTCAAAAGGATGAAGTCCAATCCTCATCAGAGTCTAACAAATGATCATCACTTTTCTTAGCTAGTCTTTGTTTTGTTTATTCTAGTTCAGTCTTTCAATTTTTCTTGTATAGTTTATTTTCTTCATTAAAATCTCAAAAATATTTTCTGTTTTTAGGTTTTTAGGGGGAGATATATGCAAATTGAAAATACAAAAACAATAGAAAAATTAAAAATTGAGAAGGTTTTCTTTATAAAGTAATACATTAATCTATTATGTCATAGAAGCAGAAATGAATGTATAAGCATTAAACACAAGAAAATTGTGATGGGATGTACTGATAGGCTGACTCTACAAAATGTATAAACACTTTTGATATCTTAGACAGTCTGCTCAGTGGGATCTGTTTTGTTAAACCATTTAAGTGAGAAATAGTTTTTGACTTAAATCAAGCATACACCGGTCATCATGGAATCAAATGAGGTTTTAAACAAAAATAAAAGCAAGCTGGTATTAAGCTTGAAGAAAAAGAAAAACAAGCTGGTATTAAGCTTGAAGAAAAAGAAAAACAAGCTGGTATTAAGCTTGAAGAAAACCTAATGCAAGCTGGTTTAAGCTTGAGAAATACTTGAACAAATTAAGTTCGATTCCATACACGTGCCATATTGCTGGTATAAACCTAGCTGAAGCCGTACATTTGGATAGAACATGAAAATTACTAAAAGATAATAATGTTGAAATCTTATTGAATTTATGATGACTGGTATTAAGATATGCAGAAATGAGTTTTAAACTGATTTTGATCTTTAATGTTGAAATGAAATGGGAAACTCGATCTGAAAATATGAGTGATCATAAAGTTTGTTTAGTAGTTGAGTATTGTTTGGTTTAGAATTGGACAAATATATCAGTAATCGTATCATAATAAACTTGTGTTTGAAGTGAAGCATTCATTGAAAATAATGTGATGTGATTAGAGGTATGTGTTATTTTATCAGTGAATCTCTCACAAAAATACGTGTTTATTTGTCTTTAGTTATTGTTTGTACAGTCGTATTTGTTGTTTCAGAAAAATACAAAAATATTTTCTATTTTCAAATTTATTTTAGATGATCATTTGTAGATTCGAATGTCTGTCACATTTGAATCCTGAACCAACCAGACATATCTTCATAATTGTCAAAATTTTGATGTTCAAAATGCTAAATATTAAAAAAATTTTGTGTTTTGGGTGTTAAAATCTCTCATTAGTCCGAATGAGAGGTGAATTTCATTCATTCGACCGAATGACTTCATTCTGCGAATGAGTCATTCGACCGAATCTATCAGAGCAAGTTCACTCATTCGACGAATGAGATGTGTCGAATGTCTCATTCGACATTAGCAATTCGGCGAATGAGTGGTGACGAATGACTCATTCGTCAATCACATTCGGCGAATGTGTCTGAGTTTCATCCGACCTTTCGCCTTTCTCATTCGGCGAATGACTGTGGCTATATAACAGTCTATCGGCCGAATGAAGCTCATTCGACATTTTTCTCTTTTGCCGATTCACTGTGTGCGACATTCGCCGAAACACCTTCTCTCTTCAGTCGTCCTTTTCCTCGTGATTTTTATTGATCCTGCTGCTCATAACATTGTTTATTTTCATCTCAGGTACTTGGAGAATGATTATCAGAGATTTCCAACCGTGAAATCATCAAGAACAGATCAAATTTTTAGATTCTAGGGTTTCTTTAATCGCCTTGTAAATAAATGATCAATATGGACATGAAACCACCTAAGATATGTTTTAAATCTCTTAATCGGTCGATTCTGAGCTTGTATATGTAAATTTTGTAGACTGATTTGAGTGTTTTGAAAAAGGGGTTTTTGAATTCAAACTGGCTGCCGAATGTCGTCATTCGGCGAATGAGACTCATTCGGCGAATAGCTCATTCGACGAATGACCATCTTAGCTTATAGCTTATTCGGCGAATGATGTCTATTCGACGAATGAATCCCATTCGGCGTATGGGTCATTCGACCAAAGGTCTCATTCGGCCGAATGACTCTCATTCGACCAAAGTGTTTAATATGATTCTGTTTTTCTGATTTATGTTTTCTGTTCAACTGAATTGCACTAACATGTTTAATTTTTTTTGTTTTTCAGTATGGCAGGTTACAAGTCTGTGCCAAAGCATAACATTTGTGCTCATTTGGATCTCAACACACCGAACGCCAAACACTACTCAGAGATTATCACTTTTCTTCGGCGTTCGAGGATTTTTACAGCTATATCTACCTTACATGTACCCTACCACTCTCATCAACAAGACTTCTGGTCTTCCGCAGACATAGATTGTGAGGCTGAGCCTACCGTTATTAGAGGGAAGGTGCTAGGACATGATGTTGTTGTGTCCGCTGAGCACATAAGGAGAATGTGTGGATTTCAGGATACTCCCGATCAGCCATCTCTGCTAGATCGTTTCTTAGTTCATGGTTGCTTTCTGAGATGCAAGTTCGAAGGTGATATTGGAGCAGGAATTCTCAACAAAGCATTCATGTCTCCTCAATTCAAATATCTCGCACACGTTCTGGTTCACTGTCTCGGATCAAGGAGACGTGGATTCGATGATATGCGAGAAACAATACAGTGTGCTTTTGCTGCTTTGGTGCTGAACAAGCCGTTCAACTTCTCCGAGATGATTTTCATACACATGAAGGAGAACGTTGTCTTGAAGGGAGACAAGAAATTTCTGATGTATCCTCGATTTCTACAACAGATTATAGATGCTCAAGTTCCGGATCTGCCAAAGATCAATGCTGACATTGTCCGTCTAGAGCATATGAATGACACTACTCTGAACAGAGTCTTGTCATACAGAGGGAAAGAGAGGAAGCCAGCTACCCGATCTTTATTTGGTCATCTTTCTAGGCCAGATTATCGAGCTCCTGCTGGTCGTAAATGGAGGCACGATGATTCTGATTCTGATGTTGAGGACATTGTTGTACCAGATGATGATGCAGGTGGTAGTGATGCTGGAGTTGGTGAAAGCTCAGTGATTGTGTGCACTGCAGCTGTTAGTTCTGTATTGGTGAGTGCGGGTGTAGGTGACATAACCACTGCTGCTGATATGAGCATGGTTGATGTTGGTGGTGTTGCTGCTGGTAGTGATGTTGGTGTTTCTACAGCTCAAGAAGAAGATATAGATGTCGATTCTCTATTAGAGTTGGATTTCTTAACTACTACTACAGTCACCACTTCTGCTTCACTTGATGCTACAGTTCCTCATTCTACAGAAGGTGATGATGAGTCAGAGGACTCAAGTGAGGATGATGGTGTAGCTGGTGAAGGTGATGAAGATAGTACTGATTATGATGATACTATCGAGGATGGTTTTGAGAAGGTAATGGTTGGTGGGAGGATGGTTGTGAGGAAGAGGAAGAGAAGTGAAGAGGAGCTGGAGGAGATTGTTGATCCATTGTTCATTCCAGAATTTGATTTGTCTCCTCCACCTCGGTCTTCAGCACCAGTTACAGTGGCTGTTTCTACTGCTACTTCTCAGCCTACATCCTCCCGAGCTGGGAGAGGAAAGAGATCGAGGTTCTCTTTTTAAAGGAGGTCAGAACTGACTACAGCTGCTACAACTACTGTTACATCAGTAGCAGCTGTTTCAGTTTCTTCACTGACACGGTCAAGGGCTGTTCCCTCACATACTACTATTGCTCATAATCCTGTTTATGTTGTTGCTTCTGCTGGCCCCTCTACATCTCGAGCTGACATGTTCATACCTACTGTTTCAGTTGTTGATTAGTTGAGCACACTGAACAGTATGGTTCTTAGACTGATGGAGAAAAACATGGAGCAGGAGAACAAGATAGCTCAGCTCACACAAAGGATCAATGATCAGGATGCCTTGTTGCTGCAGGCAGCTGATCAACGAGCTGATCTTAGAGCTCGTTCTGCTCAACAAGAAGAGCAGTTGCTAAAGTATATCGATGAGCACAACCAGTTGGCACTGACTGCCACTGGTTTCAATGAACGGATTTTGCTACTAGAAGCGGAGAATGCTCGACTTGCTGAACTAGTTGAAAGTTCCAAGGAAGGCACTTCCAGACTTGAGGGTACAGAAACCCTCTCCAATGATTCAGATTCTGAGAAAACAAAGGAAGAAGAATAGGAAGAAGAGGAAGCAGAATCTGATAGGGAAAAGGTTGACTATGAAGAATCTGATAAAGATGATGATCAGGACGGATCTGGGAGTGGGTCTTCTGAATCATCCAGTACTGATGATGATGATGACGATGATGATCAAGCCCCTCCTTCATCTGAGATCCGGTCCAAAAAGGCCAACGTCAAGAAGCCTCAGGCTCCCCCTCCTTCGTCTCCCTCAAAGACAGCCGAACCAGAAGCTACTGAGGAAGTAGAAGCTGTGCCTTTGAGACGTCAGTTAGACGAGACTCTTACCATGATTTTGGACGCTCAAGGCATCATACATCACTCAGTCAGCTATGACAAGGAGGAGGGAGAAATCATTCACTGCTTAACAAAGGAACAAATTGCTGAGCTTTTCAGATTAAATCCTGATGAGGTGATCACTGATGATACCTCTGTTCGTATTGTTGATGAGCCAGAGCCAGAACTCTTTGATGATATTGATGAAGTTATTTTGGAAGATATGACGGAAGAGGAATATCCTAAGTACACTTCGGCTAAGGATGAGTTGCCTACATTCACTGAACCATTTGATCAAGAAACAGAGGATCTTTTGGTCAGGTATTTGGAAGAACAGGTTGAAGCCAGCAAGTCTGAAGCCGATGATAAGAAGAAAAGGAAAGAGGAGTGGGAGGCCTATTGGGAGGTCTTGAAGAAGCAAAGCACTGAGAAGATGCCAACTACTCATAAGAAGGTTTATAGGACCAAAGGCTATAAAGCTGGAGGTCAAATTCTGAGCTGGGCATACTTTCACGATCTTGGATGCTATGCAGTGAAAAGGGAAAGAGGCATAGATTACTTCAAGCATCCCCATGACTTCAAGACGTTGCCAGGCTTTGAAGTGAATCAATTAGCACGTCTGAAGATGCTCTACAGTGAAGACTCAGGGATGTCTGCCTGGTTTTTCCGACAAATCCAGTACGAGTACCGAAAGAGTTGGGTGAACTTTCAACCTCAACAGCCTGAATGTTACTATCTTCTAGAGATTGATGGAGACACCCGGAAAGATAAAGTTATCCTGAAGTGGCTTCCCCCTAATGTCTTGAAGAAGATTCCTTTGAGGAAGATGCGTCAAGATTTTATGGAAGGCTTCCGATGGTGGTATTACGACGGACGTACTGGAGAAGCAGTGATCGTGCTTTGTAAAGACAAGAAATGGGAGACTGTAAGGCTTTTTGAACCTATGTGGTTAACTAACTTGTCCCACAAAGATGTTATAGCACTGTATCGTCATCAGATTTTCTTCGACGTACAGGATATGGAACATGCACTTCAGTTCATGAGAGTAATCCGAATCTGCATATGCTTAAAGGTTCATGCTGGAGCTGACTGGAAAGCTATCACTAAGAAATATTTCAAGAAAGACACTTCCAAAAGCTGAACTAGGTCCAAGGGGGAGTTTGTTGATGCATTTAATGTCCCTAGTTCAATTTTGTACTATTCATCGTGTAAAGATTAAAGTTATATTAATGGAAGTTGTCTTTATTCATCGTTCTTAATGTTTAATATTGATTATATGATTATTTGATTGGGTGATTTGGTTTATTGTTTAATTGAGTATGCGTATTGCTCATTCGGCCGAATGACTCTAGAGTATGAAGTCATTCGGCGAATGAGAATAGAGTATGTCTACATTCGTCGAATGAGTCATTCGCCGAATGACTCATTCGATTGAATTACTTATTCGACAGGAGCCATTCGCCGAATGAGTTGTTTCGGCCTCTCATTCGGCCGAATGACTACTGCCTATATATACCTGTTCAAATCATTTCAATACTAACTTTTCAAGAGCCCTCCTTCTTCCCTGAGATTCCAGAGTCAAACCCTAGGAGATTAGAGAGGCCATTGATTGTCCAAGTTCGATTCTCAACCCGTGGTGTTCGATTCTTGCTTACAAGTCCTTCCTACACCTTCGGATCACCACGGTTGCTGTTGGTTTTGATTGGAAAACCCTGGAATAGGATTCCGCACTATTCCAGAGGCTGTCGGGTAGATTTCCATTGGAATCGGATTGTTTCCGAGCTCCTTGAAGGTCCTACACTCCGGAACTCTTCGCGATACGCCAAGACTATTTTGGGTCCTTTTGGCACTACATGATGAGTCCAAAATATCTGAACTCCTCCGGAATTATTTGCGGTACGCCAAGCCCTTTTCAGGCCTCTTGGCGGTACGCGAAGATGGGTCGGTGACTATTAGCTGCTAGAACCATCAAAAATTCATACAACAGTTATCTTTATTTCTTCATATCCAACTTCAACACCTCAAAAACGATCTCAATGAATTTTTGACCCCAAATCAGTGTGATCAAGCCATATAAACATCAGATTCAAGTTGGAGATCGTCCCTGCAACACCAGATCATCGTTTTGCAAGCGAAAATTCATTCGAACGGGTAACGATTCTATTTCTCCTACTAGTTTGATAATGTATGGATTAAATATAGTTTTTGAACGTAATGCAATGGTTATTGTGGTTGATTATTGCCTACATGATGGCTACGAGTAGTTAGAAACAAAGAATTCGGAACGTTAACCGTGAAAATCCTAGTTTTGATCCATTATAATGTCCGGTTATCATGAAACCATACTATAGATCATAATGGTTTTAACCCATTTGATCATGATAATGGTTATCATTGTCTTGATCATTCCTTGAAATGCTAGCTTAAATCCACATGTTTCACGGTAATGATAGGAAGTAGGATAATCATTGGAATAACCATCTGATGTTCATGTTAACGGTCAGATTAGTATATTGAATATGGTTATTAAACCTATTCTGATATGATGTTCCTATGTTTCATAATATCTAAATGATCAATAACAAGGATTGACTATTGCTAGACTAGAAATCAATCGGGAAACTGTTCTGGTGATATAATTAATAACAATACCTCTTTGGTTAATCTGAGAATATTTTGATTAATCCAATGAGTCATCAACTTTATAAGAGGAACCTAAATCATTATAGGTTCCCATTTTATCATACATTGTATGATATTCAATTATAACAACTAATTAAGGATTTAATATCAGTTTGATGACTTAAGTTGCAATGTCCTTGACATTGAACGTTAAGGAGGATCTATAAGTAAATTAAAACACAACTAACTTACAAAAGTTTAGCTAATGCAGAACTCAATTACAAATACGTCTGCGCACTAACTATTGACTTCAACACGTCAGGTGAGTTTCATGCAATCCCCTTTTTAATGTTTTCAAAACCTCGGGGTATCTTTATGAAATCTTTCTTAAACTTATGATATGCTTATATAACTGTGTGCCAGCTTCAATTGGGATATCACCAACTTTCAGTCGGAAAGGAACTAGATATGGGTCACATGATTATTCCAATTGTGTCAATATGTGTCATTGACTACACATAACATATCATATTGTATCGAGTCTTGTGTATGAACTCACCAGCCTTGTGCTGACTTTTCAAACTTACAAACTTTTTCAGGTAGACAGTGACGACATCTGAGAATCTGCACAATCAGGCACTTGTAAATAAGTAACTCAGAATGTTTAGTACGTTTAAGTTTTGAACAGTAACTTATGAGTTGTACTAGTAACGTTATCCTTGTAATATATTATCTTTTTAAGTTAATCTTGTGTTTTGTGATATCGGTTCAAGTAAAGTTGCACCCCATCTCTGACACATCACAACTATGCTTCCGCAACCTTCAAAGGGTGAGCAGTGACGAGAAGTGGGGGTGTGACAGGGTGGTAACAAAGCCACATGTTATAGAAAATTTGGTTGACCTAGTGACCTAGACTATAACCATAGGCTCGTATAGTGACACTGGATATACTGAACATAACTAAAGAACAAAGCTTGTTTTGATTTTGGCCATAATAATCTGGTGGTACAAATTACAATTATGAGTGGCCAGCATAACTGGAATCTACAACACATCTGCATTCTAGTAAATTTCAAGACAAGTATAATAATAATAATAATAATAATAATAATAATAATAATAATAATAATAATAATAATAATAATAATAATAAGAATAAGAATAAGAATAATAATAATAATTTGGAATAGCTGTTTTAGGATATGAATACATATCATGGTTGTGTTGAATATTATTATTAAATATTCATTTCATGATATTGATCTGAAAATTGTGTTTGGTACAACAATGGCAAACCTAGGGGAACTGTATATCTATCAGAGGATCCCGTACGTGATATTAGATGATACACCCAATTCTACTGAGGGCTCAGATTCATAGTCATCTTCCGCAGCATCTACAGTGGTTCCCCAGATATCTCAGACACCACCGTTAGTACCCCATACAGCACCACTAGTACCACATACACCACTTAGATATCCTTAGGTGTTAGATAAGGATACAACAGCCATTAGACGGGCGAGGAGGTCGACACCTCAGAGAGCCCTGGTGATTATTGGGATCAGACGGATGCGAGGAAAAGCCCGCAAGAACACAAGACTTCCACCTATACATCAGCTGGCACCGAGATATTTTCGAGGATCTACCCACGAGGTGGAAGAGTCCTCCAGACAGGCTAAGCTTAGAGCCCAGCTTTAGTAGATCATTCTGGACCTGCAAGGTACTATACTGGAGCTGATACAGTCCTAGGGTTCTCTACAGGAGACCCATGGTACCCTGATGGAGACTCGTACAACCCATTAGACATTGGTAGAGCAAGTAGTTGCCCTAGAGGCATGGACTAGTGCATGATGGATAGTG
Source organism: Mikania micrantha (assembly GCA_009363875.1). NCBI lineage: Eukaryota > Viridiplantae > Streptophyta > Magnoliopsida > Asterales > Asteraceae > Mikania > Mikania micrantha. The sequence goes on from CM018681.1 coordinate 12,480,528, forward strand.
ATTGAGGATAGGATGAGATGGACGGTGATCGTTGCTTTTTGACAGTATGTGGAGAGGGGGAGAGTGTAGATGGATAGGTTTAGGCGTTTATGTTTGGAGGTGAGGTTGATGGTGATGGCTATAGGGATGGCTGCTATAGCCATAGCGATAGCTTGCTTACCGTACTTTTTACGGTAAATATGATCAAATACTGGTATTTTGGGACTTTTCATTGTAGATATCACTGAACGGATACGAATAGGTTGATTAGTGATCTTATGGGAAGATTTTGTTGTACGATATAGATCCCATACAGATAGGTTGTTTATTAGTGTGGTTAGATCATGAAACTCTCTTGTATCTAACTTTTTCTGATGTATAAAATGATATCGTAGTAATGAAAAGTTTTTTCAGTATGTGTTTTTGTGTTAACATGTGTGTGTTTACATCAAAATTTTTATTTCATAAACAGTGATGTCATAACGTATCATATCAAAATCCTGTGTGGTAACATATCAGGGGCTTGTGTGGCAACATATCAAAATCTTGTGTGATAACATATCAAAGGCCTGTGTGGCAACATATCAAAATCCTGTGTGGTAACATATCAAAAGCTTGTGTGGTAACATTTCAAAAACCTATGTGGTAACATTTCGGAATCCTATTTCATAAAGTTTCAAAATCCTGTGTGGTTACATATCATAAACATGTGTGATAACATATTAAGCTCGAAAAATAGCATATTTATATCGGTGTCACAATGCCAGGTGCTACGTGATACTAGAAAACATCACTGTAATTACTTTGTGTTACAAACAAATCTAGATATTATCAATGTAGTTATACAATATTTTTATAATAACATGTCAACCTTACAATTTAGTATAACTGAGTATAGTTGAATTTATGTGATTGAAAGAGTTATATTTAAATGTTCTTAAACTGACCTGAGTTTGTCTGCATGTGAGCCAAAAAAATGGTTCCAAAATGAGGTCGACCTGCTAAGAACATTGCTAACCCTGAAGCAAATCAAGTACCACCTAGTAATCCAGAATCAAATCCGGTTCCACCTGTTAATCCGGAAACGAACACCCACTGAGCTTGAAATAAAAAAGGAGTTTTTCGGTGTTCCACCTGCAGTTGCAAGTGGATCAAAACTGAATGAGGATGCGGTATCACAAGTAGTAAAAGAACAACTATCTACTGTTGTGCTGGGTATATTAACCTACCATCAACAACATATTACTTTTGGTTCTGGTGGGGACCATGCTGAACACAATGCTACGGGTGGACATGTTGAAACACATCATACCTCTGGTACAACCACAACTGTTCCTAATCCACCACAACAGGGATGTACTTACAAGTACTTTGCTTCCTCAAGCCTCCTACTTTCACTAGCAAGGAAGGAGCAGCGGGACTTTTAAAGTGGATCAAGGAAATGGAAACTAAACTCAAAATCAGCCAATGTCTGGCAGAGCATAAGGTGTCTTATGCTGATAGTTCTTTGAAGGGCTCAGCTTTAACCTGATGGAATACCCAGCGAAAACATTGGGTTCAGCTACAGTTGATGCTATGGGCTGGAACGATTTAAAACTCTGATGATTTCGGAGTACTGTCCAATCACTGAAATCCATAAAATACAGGAAGAATTATGGAATCATTCTATGATCGGTGCTGAATGTTTAAAGTATACCGATCAATTTCATGAACTTACTTGCTTGTTTCCAAACATGTTTCCCACGGAAGCATTGTTAATTGAAAAATACATTAAAGGTCTGGTTCCAGATTTAGGGAATGGTGACTGCAGCATAACCAACCACACTCAAATGTACTATCTTGTTGACCACCAAGCTTACTGATGAGGCATTAAGAAGTGGTACATTATCAACTAAAACAGAATCGACAGTGAGCCGTAGTGATCTCAGTAACACGAGGGGTATCAAAAGAAAATGGGTTGGGAAAGGAAAAACCAAGGTTCCGGCTAAGACTAGCCAGAATAAACCAACAGTTAAGAACCATGGTACAACTCTTCCTGAAAGGAAAGCTTATATCAGGCAGGCACCCAAATGTAACAAGTGTCACTTTCATCACAACAGACCATGTCCTGTTTGTGGGAATTGTAATCGAGTCGGACACTATTCCAAGTATTGTAACTTTCCTATCCGTCAACCAAGTTAAGCACTACGACAACCCACTCAACCGAACAGGTCATGTTTCAAGTGTGGAAGCCCAGACCATTTCATGAGAAATTGTCCCAACAACAACAACACCAATCAAGGAAACGAATCTAGAAGGAGAGCTTTCCAGATTGGTGCAACATAAGCTAGGCGTGATGCAAATATCGTCACTTGTTCGTTTCTTCTCAACAATCTATAAGCATCAGTTATGTTTGATACCGGGGCAGATAAGAGTTTTATCTCTCCTGAATTTGCATCATTACTTTCATTGCCTACTGTAAATCTAGAACATCCCTATGTCATTGAACTTGTTAAAGGAAAATTGATCAAATCTAACAATGTTATTAAAGGATGTTCCTTGAATCTTAATGATCACCTTTTCAATATCAATCTCCTTCCTATCGAACTTCGAAGCTTTGAGGTCGTTGTCGGCATGGATTGGCTTTCCGACAATCAAGTGGAAGTTGTGTGTCAAAACAAGGTGATTTGTATTCCGTTACCTGATGGTAATACACTCATAAATCAATGTGAATAAGCTGGTAGGAAACTTGGTATCATATCATGCATGCAAGCTAAAAAATGCTTAGGGAAAGGTTATCAGGCCATCCTAGCACATGAAACTGAGAACAATATTCCACATAAACGTATTGAAGATAATCATGTTGTCAAAGAATATCCAGAAGTCTTTCCTGATGATGTATCGGGATTACTCCAGTGAGACAAGTAGAATTTCGTATTGAGTTGATTTCGGGTGTAGCATCTGTTGCTAAAGCTCCGTATCCTTTAGCACCTTCTGAGATGCAAGAGGTTTCAGGTCAATTACAGAAATTGTTAGACAAAGTTTTTATTAGATCTAGTTTCTCACCTTGGGGAGCATCAATTATTTATGTGAAAAAAAAAGATGGTTCATTCAAAACGTGTATCGACTACAGAGAACTCAATAAATTAACAATCAAAAACCGTTATCCACTACCTTGTATAGACGACATATTTGATCAGTTGCAAGGTTCTATGTATTTCTCAAAAATTGATTTAAGGTATAGATATCATCAATTACAAATTCATGATGACAATGTTCCTAAAACATCATTCAGAACCCGATACAGACATTACGAGTTTTTAGTAATGCCATTTGGGTTAACAAAATACCTGCAGTTTCCATGGATCTAATGAATCGAGTGTGCAGACCTTATCTGGATAAGTTCGTGGTTGTATTTATTGATGACATCCTCACTTACTCCCGAAACCAACAGGAACATGCACGACACTTAAAACTAATTTTGGAACTTTTAGCACGTGAAAAACTATATGCAAAATTTTCCAAGTGTGAATTTTGGTTACGGGAAGTCCACTTTCTTGGACATGTGGTAAATGAAAATGGTATACAAGTGGATCCAAGTAATATTAGAGTGGTAGAACAGTAGGAAACACCACAAACCCCAACTGAAATTCGTCAATTCTTAGGATTGGTAGATTATTACCGGCGATTCATTAAAAAATTTTCAAAAATAGCCTTGCCACTAACAACTTTGACTCAGAAGAATCAAAAGCTTATATGGGGTTCTGAACAGGAGGAGGCGTTACAACTATTGAAACATAAAATCTGCAACACACCTATACTTGCATTACCGGAAGGTACATAAAACTTCACGGTGTATTGTGATGCATCTCTCCAAGGTGGGTGTGTGCTAATGCAAAAAGTCAAGGTAATTGCATATGCTTCTCGACAGTTGAAAATACACGAGAAGAATTATAACACTCATGATCTAGAACTTGGTGTAGTTGTGTTTGCACTTAAGATTTGGAGACACTATCTATACGGAGCAAAATGTATAGTATAAACTCCTCAAAAAAGTATTCAACACATTTCAGATTAAAAGATGTTGAACATGCGACAAAGGCGACGGGTAGAACTTCTAAACGACTATGACTGTGAAATTCGTTATCACCCAAGTAAAGCAAATGTCGTAGCCGATGCCCTTAGTCACAAAGAACGAGTCAACCCTTTACGTGTGAGAGCGTTCGGTATGACTATTCATAAAAGTCTAATTCCTCAAATTAGAGAGGCTCAACAACAAGGGTTACAAGTAACAAACTACCCAGCTGAGGAGCCAAGAGAATTAGACAAACAATTAGAAATCAAAACTGATGGAGTGTTATATTTCAAAAGCCGAATATGGTTTCCTCTATACGGTAGCATTAGATCAATCATCTTGGATGAAGCTCACAAATACAGGTATTCTATTCAACCAGGTGCCGATAAAATGTATAAGGACCTTAGGGACTTTTATTGGTGGCCTGGAATGAAGAAACATATAGCAGATTATGTGGATAGATGTTTAACGTGTCCTAAAGTTAAGGCATAACATCAAAGACCTTATGGGTTAATACAACAACCAGAGATTTCTATATGGAAATGGAATCAGATCTCTATAGATTTTATTACCAAACTACCCAGAACGTCGCACAATCATGACTCTATATGGGTTATAGTTGATCGCCTTACGAAATCTGTGCATTTCTTTCTTATTCAGGAAGATTATTCTATGGATCGATTAGCTAAACTCTATGTCAATGAGATTGTATTCCGACATGGAGTACCAATCTCAATCTTTCCTGATAGAGATAGTTGATTTATGTGACGATTTTGGCAAACTCTTCAAAATGCTCTGGGTACGCAAATAAATATGAGCACAACTTATCATCCACAAACAGATGGAAAAACAGAGCATACAAGTCAAACTCTTGAGTGTGTGATTGATTTTGAAGGTAGTTGGATAATTATATTCCACTTGTTGAATTCTCATATAATAACAGCTACCACAGTAGCATTCACTACGCTCCATTCGAGGCACTTTATGGACGCAAATGTTGATCTCCTATTTGTTGGTCGGAGTAGGTGAAAGTCAAATCATTGGCCCAGAGTTTATACAAGAAACTACAGACAAGATCATACAAATTCATGAACGAATCAAAGTAGTACGCTAGAGTAGCTCGTTTTACTGCCAGTTGTTACAGTCTCCCCTAGTCAGAAGGATTTCGTCCCGAAATTCAGTTGTTGTTGGAGGGTGGCGTTTTTTTTGAACAGGTGTGGTATTTTCGTTTGTTTTGATCGTCACATTCCCATGTGTATTCTGGTCCTCGCCTAGAATTCCATCGTACTTTATCGATGGGAATGCTGCTCTGTTTTAGCTTTTTCATTTCACGATCCATAACCTCAATGGGTTTCTCGATAAAATGGATTTTATCGTCCAATTGGACTTCCTCGAGGGGTATGTGTAACGATTCATCAGATAAGAACTTTTTAAGGTTTGAAACATGAAATGTTTCAAGAATTCCACCGAGTTCTTGAGGTAGTTTTAATTTGTAAGCAACTGGACCAATTCTTTCAGGAATTTCGAAAGGTCCGACACAACGTGATGAAAGCTTTCCTTTCTTTCCAAATCGTAACACCTCTTTCAAAGGTGATACTTTTAGAAGAATTTTATTACCAACAATAAATTCCAAAGGCTTTCGTCTTTTGTCAGCGCAGCTTTTCTAACGATCCCTAGCATTTTTGATTATTTCACGGATCTTAAAGATCATGTCAGTGGTTTCATGTATCAACTTCGTACCAGTGAGTTACGATTCTCCGGTTTCAATATAACAAATAGGCGATCGACATTTACGTTCGTGCCTCAAATGGTGAACATTGTATACTTGAGTTGTAGATGTTATTGTAAGAGAATTCAACCAACGACATATGTGAATCCCAACTACCACCGAAGTCTAATACACACGCTCTCAGCATATCCTCTAAGGTTTGAATGGTCCGTTCACTTTGACCATCTATCTGTGGATGATAAGCCATACTGAAGTCTAAACGCGTTCCTAAGGATTTTTGTAAGGTTTGCCAAAACCTTGAACTAAACCGGCTATCTCGATCCGAAATAATTGACAAAGGAATACCATGTCTTGAGATAAATTCCCTGATATATACTCCAGCAAGCTTCTCGATCTTATAAACTTCCATTATGGGTAAGAAGTGAGCTGATTTAGTCAATCGGTCGATGATTACCCATATGGTATCATAACCTCCGGTAGTTTGGGGAAGTTTAGTAATAAAATATTTGGATATTCGCTCCCATTTCTATTGAGGGATTTCAGGTTGCTGTAACATTCCTGATGGTTTCTGATGCTAAGTCTTAACCTTTGAATAGGTTAAAAATTTTCCCACATATACGGCAATGTCTTTCTTCATCCCAGGCCACCAATTGTTTTCCCTAAGGTCTTGGTATATTTTGTGAGTTCCCAAATGAATCAAGTATTTTGATTTGTGAGCCTCATTAAAACTAATTAGTCTGAGGTTACCCAAAGGGGGCACCCATATTCGGTTAATGAAGTAAGATACTTCGTCCATTTTGACTTCAAATTGCTTCTCCATCCCTTGTAGTGCTTAATCTTTCTAGTGATCTTCTTGTTAATGCTCATTTTTGTGCATCGCGAATTTGAGGGATGAGACTTGATTGAATGGTCATTCTAAGTGCCTGCACTCAGGTTGGTTTGACCCATTCTTTGTGACTCAATGCATCAGCAATGACGTTGGCCTTTCTTAGGTGATAGCGAATTTCACACTCATAATCTTTCAATAATTCTACCCACCTTCGTTGCCGCATGTTGAGTTCTTTTTGGTTTAGTATGTGCTAGAGGATTTTATGATCAGTATAAATTACACACTTAGTGCCATACAAGTAATGCCTCTAGATTTTTAGTGAAAATACTACTGGCCCCAGTTCTAGGTCATGCATGGTGTAATTTTTCTTGGGAGCCTTGAGTTGAAGTGATGCGTATGCAATGAGTTTTTCCTTCTGCATTAACACGAAATCCAATCCTTTATGTGACGCATTGCAGAAGACTATGAAGTTATTGTTTCCTTTCAGAAGAGATAGGATGAGTGCATTACAGAATCTATTTTTCAATAGTTGAAATGAGTCTTCTTGTTTCTTTCCCCAGAAGAACTTCTTATTGTTCTTGGAGAGCAGAATTAATGGTTGTGCAATCTTTTAGAAGTTCTCGATGAAACGTCGGTAATATCCAACCAATCGTAGGAACTGACGGATTTCAGAAGGTGTCCTTGGCGTTTCCCATTTTTGGATTGCCTCTATATTACTTGAGTCTACGTGAATGCCTCATTCATTGATCACATGGGCCAAAAAGTGAACTTCTCTTAGCCAAAAATCGCACTTAGAAAATTTTGCATATAACTTATCCTTTGCGAGTAACTCTAAACTTAACTATAGGTGTTGTTCATGATATTGTTTTGTTTGGGAGTAGATGAGAATGTCATCTATGAATATGATTATGAATTTTTCTAAATAGGTTCTACACACCTGATTTATCAAATCCATAAATACTATAGGGGCATTGCTTAACACAAAAGGCATTATTAAGAACTCGTAATGTTCGTACCAAGTCCGGAATGCAGTCTTACGTATATCATCTTCTTGTACTCGTAATTGATGGTATCCTGATCGCAGATCAATCTTGGAGAAATATGTGGATACTTGAAGCTAATCAAACAGATCGTCAATCCTCATAAGTGGACATTGATACTTTACGGTTAGCTTATTCAGTTTTTCGATAGTCTATGCACATTCGGAATGATTTATATGTCTTCTTTACAGACAGTACTGGCGTTCCACATGGGGAAAAACTTGGCCTGATGAATCCCTTCCTAAGTATTTCTAGTAATTGACTAGAGATCTCCTGCATCTCTAATGAAGCTAAGAGATAAAAAAAATTTGCTACCGAGGTAGCCCCAGGCACTAAATCGATTCTAAATTCAACGTTTCTCATGGGAGGGATGCTGGCTAAATCCTCGGGAAACACTTATGGGTGATCTCATACAATTGGGATGTCTTGCAACTTCTTCTCCTTAATTTTCTTTTCCTCTGCATTAACCAGGTAAGCACAGTAATTCTTCCTCAGGTACTTTTGAGTTTTTAAATAAGATACGATTTGTATTTTCTTTCCAAGGGTTTTCCCTTGAATAATTAGTATTGGCCATTCGGTAAAGGTATTCGAACACGTTTCTCATGGAAAATGATCTCTACTTGGTTAGCAGAAAACTAGTCCATGCCATATAGGACATCAAAACTTCCTAATTGTATAGGAATTAAGTCCAATTTGAGTATGTGCTCTCCTATTTTTAGTGTGCATCCTTGAGCTATATTTTTTGCTTCTATTAATTTACCTTTTGTAAGTTTTATGCTATAAGGGTGGTCTAACCTTTTGGGCTTCTGACCTAGCATAGGTTTAAAATCAATTGACACAAAGCTTTTATCCGCCCCCATATCAAATAATACAGAAGCATAATGGTTGTTAAGAAGGTACGTACCAATCCTAAATGTCGGTCCAACCTTGCTTCGTCTGCCTCTATAACGAATGCTCGGCTCCAAGCAATATTACAGTTTGATTCCTTGGATGAGCTTCGGGCATCGGGGCTTAAGGTGTTCTGGGCTCCCACATTCAAAACACACACTCGGAGCAAGGTTGACATTTGCAGCTCATTCATTCTTTCGCTGATTAAAGTAGTCAACTGCGTGGCCCATCTTCTTGCAATAGGTACATTCTCTGTAGGGTTGAGTGGGCTGATGGTAATACCAACACTTGTTACACTATGGTAGGGGTCCTCCATAACCCTTTTTTTCTGGGAGAGAGCAACATATGTTCGAACTGCTTTGTGATCTTTTGAAGTTTCAGTCCCTGTTTCTTTGGCACAAAACGATTTCTCTTCTATTTCCAGACCAAGACTATCGTCCTAACCATCTCATCGGTAAGAGTACCAGCTAAAAGTATTGTCTTCTCAAGAGTGTTGGGTTCTGCAGAGGTCACTATAACCCGTATCTGAGGGGTAAGCCCCCAGATATACCTATCAATCTTTTTATCTTCAAATGGGACCATGTGTGATAACAAACACGATAGTTCATGAAACATGTTAGTATAGGCTTGGTGTCCTACTCCTTCCATTAGGATATTTCAAAACTCCTCCTCAATTTGTTGCATTTAATTTGTTGGATAGTATTCTTTGATTAACAGCGCTTTCAATCCTTGCCAAGTCATCTGGTAGATAGCTTATCTCCCCTGGCTTCAACTTGTGTATTCCACCAAGTTAAAGCTTTGTTTTGAAATGAACGAGTAACGTATTTCACCTTCTAAGCACTCATCAATGTTTATCACAACCTTCATCTTTTCAATCCATTTAAGGATCCCTGTTGCCCTTTCACTGTCATGGAAGTCACTTGGTTTGCAAGCCACAAACGACTTGTGTGAGCACCCTTTGTGAGTGGTGTTTTCCTCATTGTTGCTGTTTTTCCATTTGGCCCATGATTGTTGTCGCTACTCTTCGTTCCGTCAGCGCTAGTGTTATTGACTTGCGCCACAATGGTTGGGATAGCTGCCTTGATTTGTTCAGACACAATACGGTTTACGTCATCAACATTTAGAGTCGTAGAATGATTTTCCACATTTTCCCCGGTGTTGTTTTGGTGCACCATTCTTGGTTTCCTCCCTCTTCCCTTAGGATGCATTTTCTGTGAGGGTTATAAATTTTTCGGACATATACACATACTGACATAAGCATTTAGATCAACATTCTTCCCTTCATATCATAAAATAACCAAAGTACCGTCATACAAAGGAGTAGCACACATATTGATTTAAATTTTAACACATATCCGCAATGCCAGCAAATTCTAAGCTCTTGCTCTTTGAAACAAAACAAAATTGCCTTGACCAAATTCACCCTACATAAAATCATAAATGGGATGCTGCAATCACAGCCACCAATACCCACGTGACTATCACCGCCACGATCGTCCACTGTCTGCCCTTCCTGACTTCTTCCCGTACACTCACCAGTCCAATTTTTATAGAGTTCCTGCGCCCTATAATCCACGAATTCAAATTCCTAGCGATGATTGTATTGCTATTCATAGAACAAATTTCTTTGGAAGAAGTCTTCAGGGTTCATAGTTCTGGAAGACTCTCCACGTTAAATTGTCGGCATTTGTTGTTCAGGGTTTCGACAAGCAAGTTGTCGTTGGTGTGGTAATCTAGTAGTCTTGTGGGCAGTGTATCTCAGTCCTCCCTTTAGATACCTCGTCCGCCTCTGGGTTCTAGCTCAGCACTAGGGACTCCATCATTGTTGCCTCGGTTTCGTTGTCGCTTGAGAGACTAGAGTGCTCAGACGGGTCTGTGACATTTTCTGAGAGGATGACCAACCGAATGTGATGTTTGACGAAATGATCACCGTTTTCCATAACTGCAACATTTTAAAGGAAATTGAGTTTAACAAGTGATACGTATAACTTACAGTTTGCACAAATAAGGCTCTTCATTAATATTATCGTAATACAAGATTTTTAAAGATGTTTGGCAATAATGCCTAGGGTACAGTGTAGTCATTTGTCAACCTTTTAGAATGACCAAAAACAGGTTTATATTGCCATAGATGATCAAAACAACACATGGTACAATATCCATCCTATAGTAAGGACTATCGCTACTATAGTCCAGTAAAAATCCTAATTCAGCTATCAGCCGAGTATCCTTATGGCAACGAACTTTTTCTTCATCATGGACTCGCTGCTTGTAGTCCACCATCCTCAATCCATGGGTTAGCTCGTGCATGAGCTTCACTAAATCATCCAGATCTTCCTCAGTGGAATCCAACTTTAACTGGACTCGAGCACCAGCAACTGCTTGTTGGGTCTGATAGGCATTAAGAGCTTTAAAAACCATCTCAGTAAAAGGGTTTCTAGCCCTAGATGATTCCCTTATATTAAAACAAGTTTGAGTGGGTTGGGCATCAACGGTTGGGGCACCAAGGTTGGTAGCCCTCAACTGACTTCCTCTTTTGAATTAGTATCATCTAAATGAATGGTATCTTTAGTGCTTGTAAGATCCACATGGGTAACACCATTGATCTTATAATCCTTAACCATTGATGCAAAAGAATATGTTTTATGTAAAAAGTACTAATTAAAGTATTGAGCTTAGGGTTATAGTTTAGGCACTCCTTAAGGCATTCCTAGTTCTCTATTACCATTGGCTCTGATACAAATCTGTCACACCCCCCACCGATGACGGAATCTCGGGAGGTGTAACGAAATGGAAATCAGGAGTGAATGGTTAACAGAACTTCATACCTTACTAAGTCCAAGTCAATAATATAATTCTTACAAACATATTGTCTAAATTGAAATTGTTACACATTGAAAGATTTCAAAAACTATGGCCTAAGAAGCTAGGCTATACTAATAAATCTTCCATGTAGCCAAAAGGGTATGACTGCCTATCCTTGTCATTAAGGACTGAAAACATGAGAAAACAGTCAACTAAAAAGTTGGTGAGACTCACAAGTTTTATGAAGTCGATAAATATTCATTGGGATTATCTCCCCATAATGTTAAGCTACGTTTTAAAATAGCATGTAATCCATAAGTGTGATAGGAGGCAATCTACATAAGTCCACAACAAAACCACTGACTGACTGCCCTTGGTTATCAATACTCTAGTAACTTTCCCCGAGTTCATAATGTAAATGTTGGAGATGTTCATTCATCGTGACTGACCACGTCATATAGGTGACTGTAGCTCGCAAGACCACACGATAGTTGAATGGGATTACAACCCAAATAGTACTATTCAATATTGCCACTGGCCAAACCCTTTGAGTTCATGGTTATGTCTAAGAAATAAAAAAGGGACTTACAATAATAATGTTAATGTCTTATGCAATCTACATCCAACTAAGTTATGTTTCAACAACAACATACATAGCATAACGAATGAAATAATTTATGTATCATGCTTCTCACCCCAAAGAAATCATAAAATAGTATAAAAAGGGGTTGTGAAATCACTGTTGAGTTGTGGTTTGTTGAAGTTGGAATCTGTGAGAATGTTTATACTTTACTTGGTTTGTTGAAGTTGGAATCTGTGAGAATGTTTATACTTTACTACACAATCCCTACAATATTAAATATTTCATATCAATAAGCATACTTTACTACACAATCCCTAAAATGTTAAATATTTCATATCAATAAGCTAATCCTTGCATACACAAATCACAAGGTCTTTATTTGGAGTGGTTGTATTAACATGGTCGTTCTAGGCCTTGTGTAAAATCCCAAATTATTATTTTGTCTTCCTTGGTTGAAGTACAATAAAAGAAGGTTTGTTTCACATTTATGACTGCATTATGAGATCATCTCCCAAGTTTAAATTGTAATCCCTATGGTTTTCAATTTTCTATTTTAATTATAATTATACTCGTACATAATAAAACAAAGTTTATAACATGTTTTGTATAGTTCTATTCGTAAACCCAAACACATATACACCCATATATATATACTTAAATGAAATACAAACCAAAAATATATTTATATGTAAATCTTATCAACGAAAATAAAAGAATAGAAGATTTAATTAATTGAAATTAATTATGTTTTATAAAATTTAAGGTTATAAATATTAAAAATAAAGTGTATAAGTTTTTATAAATAGTTTTTAACTTGAGAAGTTAAACTACAAAATTTAACGGACAATCTTACAGTTTTCGAGACCTAAACATAAACATAACCTAAGAATCTTTGGATTAGAAATGAGAGAAAGCCATAACTATAGGGATTAATCATACCAAATTTCATCTTCCTTTCTCCTTCTCATTTGGTCTCTGTTTCATCTATCTTATACCAACTATCCATCTCTCAAGGACTAAGACTTAGGTTAATCAAAAACATTGGAGACTTCGTGAACACACCTGAAACTCATATCCTTTCCATATTATCATCCAAATTATAATTGTATACATATCCTAATTAGGAAATTTTGTGTCACACCCCAAGCCGGCGGGGTTGGATCGGATTTCCCCGTCGGGCGGAAGGTTCCCGGGGCGTGATATCGTGAGTGATAATCGTGATGATCAGATTGTTTACATTGCACATGATATAAATGAGAAAATGCTAAATAGAATAGAATTACAAAGTTAAATTACATCAGTATCGTTTATAATTTAACAATGTAAATCTACCATAAACATCATAATTTTCTATCTTGTATTTACACAAGATATACAAAATAATTTATTCAATGATGTTTTCAAAAGTATGCAGGTCCAAAACACTAAGTCTTCTATCCGAAGTCCTAGTCCAAAAGTAATGACTTCTTACTTGACCTGTTCGTCACGTGAGAAGTCATGCAAAAAGATCAAGTCAACACATGGTTGGTGAGTTCATGTAGTTTAATTATTGAAAAATAGATTTGTGAACCTTTTAGGTAAAACCTTAACCTCATTATCAACACCTGTATCATCCAACTCGATATGCTTATATATAGGGCATACCCCTGAGTCGAGCCTACGACCCGCCCAGACGCCGTCCCACCACATACTAAGTCACATAAGACATTGTTATTAATGATAATTAAGCATTTTACCTACAATTTTCTTCTATGATCACCTTAGATTTGAAAACACTATGTATAACCGTTTGAAACACATGATAACATTGATAACCTCGTCGGTAACAACCTTAACCTCATTAACATCACCTGTATCATCCAGCTCGGTATGCTTATGTATAGGGCATACCCCTGAGTCGAGCCTACGACCCGCCCAGACGCCGTCCCACCACATACTAAGCCGCATAGGACATTGATGTTAATGATAGTTAAGCATTCTTACCTACACCCACTACTATGAAAAAGATTTGATTTCCAAAATATGAAACACTCGGATTTCCTGAGTTCACCATGTCTTCATGATCTCTCAAAAATGATTGTAGAAACATATCATTTAAATGATTACATAAATTAATTAAATAATCATTTAATTACAACTAAGACATGATGATCGGGCCTTATTTGACTCAATCAATTAGACTTAGTTGTTGGTGGTTGTCCAAGTTGTACTCTCTCACACGTGGCCCATATCAGGTATGACTCACAAGGAGTCTACCTGTATGCGTCGGGACTTCATGAATATGCCCATATCAGCTTGACCTACTGGTCTACTGTTTGCGTCGGGACTTTAGGATATCCTTTGATTTATGATCTTCATTGATTCATGATTCTCTTGATTTCTTGATCTCATCTGATTGTTTAAGTTATTGCCCATGTAGCTTGACTACTAGAGTCTACTACTGTGAAGGGACTTTCCGTGTGTTACACGTGGTCTCGATTTACATACAACTGACAACTCACCTTACTTTAAGTATTAATGACTTCATTATATCATAATGATATCATTATTTCAATGATTCACACACGGTTATGATTCCCATGATTCACTTGATTGCTGATCTGTAGAATTCCATGATTTCACAATGATTATAGATTCATTAGTAGGATCCTGAGTTTATTGATCACACACTTGATTTGATTTCATTGCATTTGATCTTTAACCTTTGGTTCTTTTGATTTCACTTTGAATTTAGATTCTGAATTTTGAACTCAATGGACTAAAGGTTTCTTTAGAGTTGTAGAATTTAAGTATTACTCCTAAGAGTAATTTAATTAACATGTTAGTTAATTCGGCATAGAGATTTCCCAAACATAAGTCTAGGATTAGGAACAAACATTCATATACACAAAATATAATAATCAAAGCATTAAAGTAAACAATTTAATTAAAACAGTTTACGCATGCTTCTCAGCCCCGCGTTTGAAAACAAAATGTTTAGAAAAGGGGCAATGAACTCACCTGTGTTGCTTTGTATTGAATTACCACAAAATGCGCGCTCGTTGTTGTAACCTAAGTATCTTCAGCACCTGAGTTGTTTTAAGAGAATTCGCATACGATAAGTATTTATAATCGACGTCGTAACTAGGGTTTGGTCTCGGTGTGCAACTACGTGTCCTAGATTACTAAGGTGCTTCTCTAACTCCTTCTATCTAGTCTAAGACATTTCCCATTATTGATCCCTAATCCCACATTATTAATTATAATTATTTAGCCAAATATTTTAAGTTAAACATTTATTTAGAAAGATCATTTAATTAATTTCATAGGATTTATAAGTCATTTAACTTTATTAAAACGTAATTAAATAAAAGATGAGTATAAGTACCATGATGAGCTTAAGTTAAGCCCATTGGGCCAATCTCGGGCCCATTACTCGACTTTGAATCTTTAAACGATTTTTGTGTCAGTTCCTTGATTAACTAGACCTTGATAGTTTATGAAAACCATCTAAGTTAGTTGTATATCTTTATAGCTTTCTCTAAGGCTAGGTGTTAGGAATTAAATCAACACCCAACACCTTAGGTTTAGTTTGTTGTTTATGATCACCATGATCTCTCAAATGTTTTGATCTAGATAAAGAGTACCCGAACTTTTGGTTACATGTGAACATGATTTTATGTGGACCTTTATTATGAAAATCCTAATTCTCCATGCACACACAAAGGAGTCCCAACCCATGCATGCACACACATTTACATGCATGCATGAAATACGTGGATCACAAACATGCACCCACACATGTTTGTTTGACTCATCCATATCCACTCTCATGTACGTACGCCCCCATGATTTGACATGCACTTAACCGAACCCATTTCACTAAGATGATCCTACGAATGGTGCTGGGAGTGCGAAGGGACCTGTGCAAATAAGAGGGTGGGCGAATGAAGATGGCCATGCCGTCTCGTGTTTCAGCCGAAGAAGCCTTGACCGAGTGAACCTGATTCGCGCGAAAGAACCATGGACCAAATAGAGTACTTGCGAAAGTGGCCCATTCGCCGAATGAGAAAGACGTGCGAATGAAAGGTTCTCATTCGGGCATTAACTCATTCGGCTGTGGAGGAGTTCATTTGACCTAGTTGATTCGGCTCTTTGTCCTTCGGCGAATGGAAAGGTTCCGATCGAATAGGGATTGGGCGATCGAATGAACCAGGTGGCCGACAGACTGAGACCTTGGCCATTCGCCGAATGGGGAAACTTGGTCATTCGATGGGCTGTGTTGGCCATTCGGCCGCAGCGGCTTGGTGAGGAGAAACACGTCGGATTTTCGAACAATATCGACCAGCAAATGAAAGGAGGTTTGTTCATACCCCATTCTAAGGTGAAATAGTGTGATTCCTAAGGGTAGGGGTGTCGTTCGGGTTGGTTCCTCGGGTTTCGGGTTGTTCGGGTCGGGTTATTCGAGTTTTTGTAATATGAAATTGGAACCGAGAACCGAACCATTTAACTTCGGTTTAATTGGTTCTCGGGTTTCGGTTCTCGGGTTTAATCGGGTTGGGTTAAATGGTTCTCGGGTAATACTTGAAAAACAAAATTATATTTTTCAAACAAATAAATTTAAAATATGTTTAACCAAAACATATATTTTCTTAAAAATTTCAAATGTTTAACCATAACATAATTAAAACGTATTTAACTAAAACATACATTTCTTCAATAATATCAAAACATATAGAGGATTTGAAAATAAAAAAATGTTACCGCCTCTTAGAACCCTAGTTCGGGTTATTCGGGTTTACCCGAACAAACCTCGTGGGTACCCAAGGACCGAACCATTCTAATTTTTCGGGTTCGGGTAATAGGCTTTTTCGGGTTGGGTATTTTCGGGTTCGGGTTTTTCGGGTTCGGGTACGTGTTTTTCGGGTTGGTTCTTCGGGTTCGGGTAAAAAACTCACCCCTACCTAAGGGTGAAAGTGGTCTAGAACCGGTTTTTAAGATGGGTTCGAGATTAGGGTTTTCAAACCCTTAAACCGAGCAAAAATCGTGGTTTTACCTCGAATCTGTTGGATAGAACTTCAGATCTGTTGTACTTCTATGATCTACAAGTTGAGGTGGTCGTTTAGGCACCAAAATGGGTTGATTTCGTGAAGAAATGAGGAAGAACTCTTAGAGAGAAGGTGGAGAGATTCTAGAGAGAGAGCGCTCCGAAAATTTGGTGATGGTGGCTGGTTGGTGATGGTTGGTGTGGCCTTGAATGCCACAATAAATGAGGGGAAAAATACCCGGGTTCGTTCAGGTTCGTTCAGTTTCGCGTGGTTTCGCGTAAAATGTCGGTTTTCTCATCGTTTCCGAAACGAAACGACTCGGTTTTAAAAATAGAAGTTATAAAATTATTTTAGGTTGTGATTCCTAATAAATTAACTAAATATCTTTTATTTATTTTAAATTTTCAAAAATACTTAATTTACAGTTCAAAATCGAATTGTACGGTCATCGCGCGTATTCGTTCGGATCGTCATCCATCCGAACACGGCGATAACTATACTTTTCAATATTGTTTTCTAATTATCGAATATCATTCAGAACGTTAAACTTTCAGATGTATTCGTACAGATCGTCACCTATACGAATAATCCGTCGATTTAGCATTCACATAATAACATCCGTTTTGTTTTGTTCTGTAAAGCCTCACATACGTTTATACATAATAAAATCCTAACAAACAGTCACATGATGGTTCTGTGATGTCAGATAATTATCTGACTGATGAACCACTGTTTTGAGTTTTGATTCTCTGAACTGCATCTGAATTGTGCTATGATACAAGAATTGGCAATGATATACAAATGATAACTGAAATACGTACCTGATTTACTGTTCATGTACTGCAGAGATCACTGTTCCAGTGACGTTTCCGGCACTGACGTTACATTGTGTTTTGTAAGGCTTAGATGTAAAGGGTAATAAGTAAGAAGCTCTACAGGTTGGATTCTCAGTTTCGGGTGACTATTTAGCCAACATTTCCCTATCCTCGAACTAACATTTTGGACCACCCAAATCTTCTAGATATATACGTATAGTAATGAGAAACTATGTTCAAACGGTGCATAAAACCGAGCCCACACGAAGCAAGAATCACAAACAAAAGTTTCACAACGTAACCCTTGACTCACACCAACATCCAAAGTTTAAACCCAATCCTTGACACCATGAATGTTGGATTACTCTCTTCCATATGATATTACTCTGAAAACGATGACTGTGGGCGAAAATTGTGCGCAAAACGAAGTTATAACGAAGCGGGAATCGCGAAAACATGTTTGATGTTTGTTGACAATTGCAAGAAGCGAATTCTCTTTAAGGATCATCCCACATCGCTCAAGAAATCAATATTTTTCCCCTTTAAACACCTATAAATATCCTTGCTTGGCCCCTTATGGCTTGCAACTCCTAGTTGAGTATAAACAAATAGAAGAACCAATTTTTGGTGGTTTTACAAGTGCAACACCCATTGGGATGTTGAACGTAGTAGTTTTATTTTATGCTCTTGGCGAGGAAGTGTTGCGCTTCGAGATTGTTAAGTTCTTTTTAATCGAAAATGTGTTGGAGGCTCTTGTGGTCGGTGAAAACCACACACTTTGTACCATACAAATAATGCCTCTAAATTTTCATCGCAAAAACCACCGCACCAAGCTCGAGATCGTGCGTTGTGTAGTTTTTCTCATGGATTTTGAGTTGTCTTGATACATAAGCAATAAACTTGCCTCGTTGCATGAGAACGCAACCAAGACCTTGTTTTGATGCATCACAGTAGACCACAAAATCGTTGTTACCATCAGGAAGTGTTAGGATAGGAGCATTGCATAACATATGCTTTAGAGTCTGAAACGCATCCTCTTGCTCAGGACCCCACTCGTATGGTTTCCCTTTGTGCATTAAAGCAGTGAGGGGTACTGCAATCTTGGAGAAATTGGATATGAAACGCTGATAGTAGCCGGTTCAACCCAGAAATTATCAGATTTCTGTAGGGGTAGTTGGTGTACTCCAATTCTTGACAGCTTCAATCTTTGCAGGATCTACATGAATACCTTTTTCGTTGACAATGTGACCCAAGAATTGAACTTCCTATAGCCAAAATTCACATTTCGAGAATTTGGCATACAGTTGTTCCTTTCGTAAAAGATCCAAGATTAGTCGCAGATGTTGCTCGTTGTCAGATTTTGATTTAGAGTAGATTAAGATATCATCAATGAAAAAAATTACGAATTTGTCCAAATAGGGTCTGCAGACACGGTTCATGAGATCCATGAAAACCGCGGGTGAGTTGGTTAACCCAAATGGCATAACCGTGAACTCATAATGACCATATCTTGTACGAAAGGCTGTTTTTGGAATATCATCGTCATGAACACGAAGTTGGTGATATCCCGAACGAAGATCGAGTTTTGAGAAACAAGTGGCACCCTGAAGTTGATCGAAAAGGTCATCGATTCTTGGTAATGGATAACGGTTCTTGTTAGTAAGCTTGTTCAGTTCGCGATAGTCAATGCACATGCGAAACGATCCATCCTTTTTCATAACAAAAAGGACAGGTGCACACCAAGGTGAAGAGCTAGGCCGAATAAAGCCTTTGTCAGAAAGCTCCTGAAGTTGGCTGGCCAATTCTTGCATTTCCGAAGGTGCAAGTCGATACGGCGATTTAGCCACAGGAGTTGCGACGGGTATAAGTTCAATGCGGAATTCAACTTGTCGAACAGGAGGAAGACCAGTCAAATCATCGGGAAAGACTTTAGGATAATCTCGAATAACAGGAACGTCTTGGATCTTCTTCTCCTTTTCCTTCTTTTCCACGATGTGTGCCAAGAACGCCACGTACTTCTTTCGCAAGTACTTTTGGGCTTTTGTACAGGACATAAGTTTTAGCCCAATTGGAGGTTTCTCACCATATATTTTCAAGACTTGACCATCCGCAAGTGGAATGCGAATGTACTTCTAGAAACAAATGACTTCGGCATGATTCTCAGAGAGCCAATCCATGCCTACTATGATGTCGAAACTACCTAGTTGAATAGGTATGAGATCGATGGGGAAGTGGTGTTCGTTAAGATTTAAGCTACAATTATGAATGACTGAATCAATGGTGATGGGTTCTCCATCTGCCACTTCGACCGTAAAAGATTTATCTAATCTAACTTGGGGTGTAGTAAGTAAAGGTTCAAAATCAATAGATACAAAACTCTTGTCGTGTAACATCACTGTACTTCCGGTCGTCCGTACATCTGTACGATTGTACCGTTACGATCTGGGATTTATAATTATTAATAATGATGTATTATTTGATGATTATCACTGTTATGGGTATACATTGAGAATATATTATCCTCTGCATACACCATGGTGAGTTTAGTTGAAACCCAACTAAACAGAACCCGAGAGTTTACGGCAGTTACATATCGCAGTTATATTGTTGATGATTATGGATTTGAGTTGGAATGAAAGGAATTAGGAGTTTGTTATGGTTGGATTGCTAAACATAGTCAAGGACACATGGTCATGGTTTATCGAAATAACGGTGGGACGGTGTAGGGGAGGTTGCGATCTACCTCTGCATATGCCCTATACATATGCATATTTCAGTCTATCATGGATGTGTCAGTGACTTGTGTTTAGTGGGTTTTGGGATTGGAATTATAATATTAAAGTTAATAAAATAATGAGAATAATATTACGCGATGGTGAGGTTACGAACATTAGTAAAACGCGAATATTAATTCGGAAATATTAAACTTAATAATATATTTGCGTGGGTGACGATTCACAAGAATATAATTATTAGGGATAATATTCTGAAACGATATTCCACAAATCCTAAATCGAATCGAAATACATTACAAACGATGGATTCGTAAAGGTGACGATCATTACGAATACGTGCGCAAGTAATGCGTTTAGGCGAGATAAATTAAATAATATTTAACAATATTAAATTTAAAAAATGAAAATTTAAAACATTTATTAGGAATCACAACATTAAATGAAAACGAACGAATTTATGTAAATAACTGATTTCATGAAAATAAACAGAGACACTTTATATAAATGATTTTCTTTAAAACTATTTTTATTAAAATGTGAATTGATTGTTTAAAGGTGTTATGTTCTAAAATATTCACGAGTTAAAAATCGAGCAATTAATTGTTTTAATCGCGATAAAAACGAGACCGAGCACGTGGGATTACACGGGTAATTTAATGGGAAGAACCTCATCTTCTTCCTCACTTTCACAAACCCTCTCTCTCTCTCTAAAACACACACTCACGTACCCCCACTCTCTCTCAAACTTCTCTCTAGCTTATCTCCTTAGTTACCCAACGGATTCGCGAGATCTTAGCGCCTAAACGACCGCGTGAACGAGAGGAACAAGAAGATACGAAGAAACCATACATTTGACCAACAAATCGAGGTAAATCTGAAGTTCTATTCACGGTTCTGCTGTAGATTTCGAATTCCATAACTCGTTGATGCTTTAATCAATCTAAAACACTTGTAGAACCCTTAAACGAATGGATAAAATCATGTAGAAACCATTGATAGTCTTGAATCCGCAGGAACTTGATGATGATGAACAGCTCAGGGACGGGCGAACCTATGTGGACGAGGGCTGCTCCAGCCGAACCCTTGGTTGGGCGAACCCTGGCCATCACGAACGAACCTACATTGGGCGGGAACTAAAGGTGGCCGAGCCTTGAGGCCATACGAACCTTCCCTCTGATCGGCGAACCTGGTTATGATGCGTGGCCGAACTCTGCAACCAATGGAGCCGAACATTATGGCGGCTGAAATGGCACCCTCGCTCAACCCTAATGACCGAACCTCACTTTACACCGTCGAACCTTGCACGGCCCAAACTCTAGGAGCCATGCAGCGAACCTTCGTATCCCTCTTAGCCGAACCATAAATAGGGACCGAACCCTATTATCAAACCAACTAACGGCCGAACCTAATGGTTCGTGGGGTTATAGGCACCGAACCTTTCCTTGTTACAGCCCAACCTAGGGGATGTTGATAACCTAACCGAACCCTCCCTCACACAAACCCTTAATCATCACGAACCTATTTTCTGATTGACTAAACCCTAATATGGCCGAACCTTAGTAAAAGTAGCGAACCTAGCCACGAACCCTAGGGGAAACGAACCTAAAGGTTCGCTAGTTGGGTGGCTGTTGAACATGGACTCGTTTAGGGTTTAAAGGTTTGAGAATACACGAAAGGTTACGAACACGCAGATATATATATATATATATATATATATATATATATATATATAAAGGGAAATAACCATGCATGCATGAGTATGAAGATCACCACCTTTTTCTTTAACAATATAAGTTTAGGAAATTATAAATTTTGCCCAAGGAGGATATTTGATAGGAATAAATTACGTATAAATTCTTTAAGCTCAAAGTAAGTTTTAATAACTTGAATAATGGTAGTTAACTAAATTAAACACGCATGCATGAGTGGGTTGTGTATGAGGAAGACTGGCACCGTTTAGCATACACATTTATGAGGGGTGCACATGAAATCTTGCTATTAGGATATCATTGATAAATATATAAGTAACAAATTAATAAGTTAAATTATATTGTGATGATAACCACTTTCGTATTAACGATTATTATAAATTAAGTGAAGGAAACATTAATGATTTAAAAGGAGATTCTTGTGAACATTTAATCGAAATAAAACGCATACACTTATGAACATGAACATACTTACAAGTTGATTGAGTTGTTATGATTCTCTTACGCTAGCGCTCATTCTTCTAAAAACATTAATTCCAAGGATTCAGGTGAGTTCTCATAACCTCCCTTTCTTTTAAACTATTTTGTTTTAAACTCGGAGGTGAAACATGTATACCAATTTTACATATTGACTTGATAACATAGGGATGACACTTATTTGCTTGTATGAGAACCAAATTTATGGATTGTCATATTCCATGAGTTGTTACTAATGACTCTGTATCATTCACGACGACTGCATGTATTGTCACGTGGATGTTTCCACACTCCGTGCAATAGTTGTGGTTGACTTTGGTCTTCCTCAATAATTGCATGTATTGTCACGTGATGTTTCCACACTCCGTGTAATCGTTGTGGTTGACTTTGGTCTTCCTCAATGATTGCATGTATGGTCACGTGGATGTTTCCACAACTCCGTGTGTCGTTGTCATTGACCTCGGTCATATACAATGATACATGTATGGTCACTTATATGAATTGAGAATATGGATGGGTTATGATTGGTTGTGTGAAAATATGATTGATTATCTATGATTTATTATTATATGTGATTATGTGATTGAATGTATGTGTTGGGATTGTATAATTGAATATTGAGTTGAATGATCTCACAGATGTTCATGCGAATGTTATCAAGAAAATATAAACTCTTGAAACCCTTTTGTAAAACATTTGTTTTGAATATAAAACTTATGATTACTCACCAACAACTTTGTAGTTGACACTTGATTTTCACATGTTTCAGGTAATGATGCTAAGTAGGTTGTGGAAGAAGAACTCACACTTTTGGACATCATCATATAGGATCTTGGACTTAGCTAAATAACTGAATTTCTGGCGAATAGAATTTAGTTAGATAGATAAATCTCTTTTGTATTTGATGTAACTAATTCATGATAGACATGATTTTTGGGTGTAATTATTTGGGTTCATTTAATGATATATGATGATTTGATTTAGATGCCCACGAGCTTTTGAACAATCTACACATCCCTCGAGGCATCCCGACGTTTCCGCCATCGGTCGGGGTGTTACATGTCGGCTCCGGTATCAAATAAAATAGAAGCATAATGATTATTGACAAGGAAACCACCTCCTAATTGGCCTGTGCCTGATTGGCATTGATGTTGAACACTCGGCCCGGTGCACCTTGATTTGCATGATTAACGGGAGCATTATTTCCATTCACCAGCCTAGGACACACATTGGGATAATGGTTTGGGTCCCCACAATTGTAGCAAGCACGTCCGTTAGGTAGAGGTTGAGTATTGGGTCAGTTAAATTGGGCTTGGTAGGTGTTGAAAAAGTGACCGAATCTGCCACAATTGGTGCATTGGCGACACGCTATGGTAGCAGGGTGATGGAATTTGCATGTGTTACACAAGGGAAGATTCCCCGCGTAGGTCTTTTTGTTGGGTTAGACTGCAGGAGTATTTTGGGCTATAGTTTGGGTAGTAATGGCATAGTTGTGGTTGTTGGATTTCCGCTTCTTCTTGCTGGTTGAGGATGATATGGCCTTCACCTCTTTTGATGGCTCGGTCGAGGTCTTGTCAGTTAGTTTCTTTACACCCTTTCTTGTTAAGGTGCCTGCCTTAACGTGGTGGTCAGATAAAGTTGCAGCCAAACGGATTGCATCCTCGAGAGTAGAAGGGTTTCTACCCCATACGGTATCTTGGATTTGCATTGGGAGACCTCCAATGTATTTCTCGATAGCTCGAGTGAGTGGTGTGACCATGTGTGGAACTAGCAGGCTCAATTTACGAAAACGAGTAGTGTAAGCTAGGTTGTCACCACTCTTTTGTTGGAGCTCCCAGAACTCGGCTTCTAACTTCTTGTCCTCGTTTCTCGGGCAGAATTCACGGGTCATCAGTTCCTTGACTTCGTTCCAGGTAAGGGCCATAGCAGCTTCTAATCCACGGGTGCGCTTCTCACCGTTCCACCATGTGAGTGCCCTCTTTTGGAAGACACTCGTAACATAACGGACCCTTAGATTCTCAGGACAGTCTCTATGGAGAAAAGTATTCTCCATGCATTCAAACCATCGAAGTAAGCCCGTAGCACCTTCAGATCCATTGTACTTTGGAGGATTGCACGAGTTGAAATGTTTGATTGTGCATCGGGGAGGGTTAGCACCACCTTGAGTGGCAGGGATAGGGTTAGCATTGATGGTTTGATGGATTTGTGCAACCATGTCAGGGATAACTGCAGCCATCTGATGAGCGATTGGAGCTGCCATTTTGCGGCAAGAGTTACCAGAATGACGGTGATGACGAAGAGCTGACATGCTGCAAGTTCTAGAACGCAAACGATTATGAGACTCGGAAATGTGGATCGATTGTCAGATTAATGGGGACGAGAAGAATATAATGAAACCATAAGACTTAGGCTAAAATAGGAACTCAATGTGATAGGTTGTGAATGTAACATAGGATAGCATAGAGTTTTGTCTAGAGATGGAATACAATATGTTTGATAAATAATATCGGTGGACTGTATAAATAAATATCTCGACTCATCAAAGTTATTTTAGTTCATGTGACGTTTGGTATGACATGCTTTGGCCTAATAGGTTAAGACACCCTCTTCGAGAATCCCCAGGAAAGCAAGACTGGTCCCTGAGTTGATTGGATATATACGAATTACTTTCCTAGACAGGAGTCTTAGATAACGATGTCCACCCTTCCAGTTACTACATGTCCGCCACTTAGAACTAAAACTTTGACGAGTTTGAAAATCAAAAATAAATTGAATGCCGAAATTTCAACAAAACAGCTTAATGAAATTTCATCTAAAACATATGAATATGAATGTAGTCTAAGCATAGCATAAGTATGAGAAGTATGAAAGTTATGAGCACATATAGAAGAGGTGAAATCAAATAGCACGTATATGAACATAGAGCGTTAGGCATGTAAGGAATGAGTTACCGCATGTTTGGACACCTAAAGCTATAAACTAGGTCACCATTTCTAATAACCCAATTCCCTTTAGCCAAGGCTCTGATACCAATCTGTCACACCTCAACCGATGGCGGAATAACATCGGGGCACGACGCGACTGTTCATAACACGAGACGCTAATTCAATTTTATAATTTAACCATACCAAGTTTAATGCATGCTCAAATCAAGTAGTTTAAAACATAGAAAAACATAAATAAACATTGTTTTCAATTACTACACTAAGTCCATGGTTTCCTACATGTAGCATTAACTTGTAACACTCAAACTGCATTTCCTGCAACATGTATAAAAATAGAGGGTCAACAAATATGTTGGTTAGTAGACATAGGTTTGAATATATGTAATAGATTGAAAAATGTGAATTTTTATGTCAATGGTAGAATCTAAGCATGTATGAATAAACATGTGCATGATCAGACCTTTGTTGACTAGACACTCGACTCGCAAGTCAAGATTAGAATGCGGTTTCAATCGCCCAAATGCCCTCTATAGGGTCAAAAGATGGACGGGCGTCACCCAATAGATCTATTATTGCTACTGTTGGCTTGTACAGTTAGTGATCATGCTAGAATATTGAATTTAGAATTGCGCCACAAAGTTTAACACATATAGCATTAAATCATACACATAGGCATAGATTAGAATTTCACAGGTTAAGGAAATTGAATTTGAACTTGAATAATGTACACATGTTACAACCAAAGCTTTAAGTTTGATAAAGGCTTATGAATACTCACGTAGTATGGTTGATGATCGACTTCTTGATTGTCATCTATACGAACACTTACAACTCGGTTACTATATCATAATGAGTTTTCTTTTGAGTTTATGAACCTACTATAGTTTATGTTATGGTGCTTGTGTCTTATTTGTCAAGATTTCATTAAAATAATTATGTCTTAACTTATACTTGAAATATTATTTTATAATGCCTTGAAATTACTAAGTATCGGATTTTATAAAAATTTCGTCATTATAACGACGCATTTTGGAAAATTACCATTTTGCTTAACAACTTCAAAACTCATATATTATATCATCATATATAAATATATATATTTACAAATATATACATATATCACTTCATACAAGTGTGTATATGAAATATAGACACATTTACATATTTGAAAAATAATTAATATTAATGTAAAAATGCTTAATTTTATAAAACTGCTATTGGACAGATTCTGTCCGGCTTGTTCGGATGAACTTTAAGAATAGAAGTCGTTTGAATAAAATTATGAAACTTTACGCTACTATTTTAAGGTGTTTAGAACAACTTTCATTTAGAAAACTTTTCATGATTTTGCTTGTAAATGGGTCAAAACAGTCACACAAGTATAAGTCCTTAAAGTTTCTGTTTTGACAGATTTAGTCCAGCGAGTTCGGGTTCATTTTTGACATAGTAAACCTTTGAGTTAAATTATAAAACTCTCCAGTCTACTATTTTAAGATGTTATGAACAACTTTCATTTAGAAAAGTTTTCATGATTCGGACTTAAGTAGGTCAAAACAGCTGAACAAGTCAGGGGGTACAAATCCGCGCACTGATCTTGTGAAGGCTGTTTGGAGCATCATTTGGTCGAGTTAGAAGCTAAATAAGTAGTACATGGAAATTTAACACAATAAACTTAGTCGTGAAATCTGAGTTTGTTCATTTTGGAGCTTTTATAACCATTTTATGACTCGTTAAAATCGGGAGAATATTGTGCCAGAATTTTGGGATGCATGGTTGTACATAATAAAGGTTTCACCAAGCTTCAAATTACCAAACGTCCATGTAATGGGACAAAGAATGTGAAAACATTCCTTGGCTTCGGCTTGGGTTTTTAAATTATTTCAAACTTGGATTCATATGTGTATATGCATGCATATAGATATATATTTATCATACTTACACACACATACATATGTGTATATATGTATATATGTATATATGCATGCATTCACTCATCCAAGGGTAAATTTAAAATATAATAGATGGTATACCTTTAAGAGATGGAAACTAGAAGAAGATGAAGCTTCTTCTTGCACTCAAACCTTGTTTAAAGTCTCAACTTCACCAACTCTTGATCAAACAAGAAGAAGACGAAGCTTGAAAGAAAAAAATGATGGAATAGAGGTGAGAGAGGAGGGGCGGATGGCCAAGGGATAGAGGGATAGTTGGAGTGTGAAAGTGGTGATGTGTGTAAGAAAAAGAAGGATTTGTAGGTTTTTATAAAGCTTGCAAGATTCCTTCTTTTTAATTAATAATTATTTAAATTATTTATTTAATCATTCATTTATCCCAAAAGTGCAGGGATAATTAAAATTGGTATAATCTAGGTTTTACGGTGTTTAAATCTTGTATCGGGTATAAATTTTGGTATTATTTATACGCGGTTATATTACGATAATTAGTAAAATAATAAAACTTACTAAAATAATTAAATTTTAGCAACTAATAAGATTATTAAATGATGTGTCGCGTATCATGATAGTCTTATCCGGCTAAACACAAATATCTTTCGTTTCGGATTGTTTCGCGAAATTACGAGAAAATTACTAATTGCAAGACTATATATATATATATATATATATATATATATATAGGGAGAGGTTCAAATGTTAACCCTCCCTTATAGCGTTAACCGCTTAACCCTAGCGTTTTTTGCCCGAATCTTAAAATTTTTTTTTTTCATGGTTTTTATTATGTAAAAATAGGGGGGGTTTCTTTTTTGTGTTTTTGTTAATTCATCACCGTTTAGAAGTTATTGTAAGTGTAAGTTACTTACACTTACTTACATTTACTGCATCAGATACGGTTTTGTAAGTAAGTGTAAGTAACTTACACTTACAATAACTTCTAAACGGTGATGAATTAGCAAAAACACAAAAAAGAAACCCCCCTTATTTTTGCAAAATAAAAACCATGAAAAAAAAATTTTAAGATTCGGGCAAAAAACGCTAGGGTTAAGCGGTTAACGCTATAAGGGAGGGTTAACAATGGAACCTTCCCCTATATATATATATAGATGAATGTTGCTAAACGTTAAACGAGAATAAACATTTAATTATTACATTTCTGAATAATTCCGTCATAGTCAACGTTAAATACACTAACAGTGTTAATAAGTGAAACTTGAAAATTGACGGATGTCACAGTCTCCCCCAATTAAAAGAATTTCGTCCCGAAATTCAACTAGCATTGTGGTCGACAGCTGCATCCGCGAAGAGTTGTGGGTATTTTTGTTTCATCTGATTCTCCCGTTCCCAGGTGAATTCAGGTCCACGTTTAGTTTCCCAACGAACTTTGATTATTGGTATTCGATTACGCTTGAGTTGTTTCCCTCCACGATCTATTATCTCCATAGGTTCCTCAACAAAGTGCATCAACTCGTCAATGTGCACGTCGTCGAGAGGGATATGGAGATTCTCATCGGCTAAACATTTCTTGAGGTTGGACACGTGAAATTTAGGGTGAATGTTGTTGAGGTTTTCTGGTAGTTCGAGCTTGTAGGCTACTTTCCCGATCCTTTCAAGAATCTTGAATGGTCCTACGCAGCGAGGTACTAGTTTCCCTTTCTTCCCAAATCGGACAACTCCTTTCCAAGGTGATACCTTGAGAAGCACGAGATCGCCGATATTGAATTCTAGGGGTTTTCGTCGTTTATCAGCATAACTCTTCTGACGACTTCTAGCAGCGAGTAGGTTCTTACGAATTTGCATGATTTTGTTGGTAGTTTCTAGAATTAACTCCGGACCAGTGATTTGGACTTCACCGATCTCACTGCAACAATTGGGTGAGCGGCATTTACGCCCATAGAGTGCTTCGAAAGGTGCCATATCGATGCTTGTATGATAGCTATTGTTATAGGGAATTCAATCAAAGCTAAGTGAGTATCCCTGTTGCCACTGAAATCGATGACACAAGATCTTAGCGTATCCTCGAGTGTTTGAATTGTTCGTTCCGATTGGCCATCTGTTTGAGGATGATATGCAGTGCTAAGGTCTAATTGAGTACCAAAAACTAATTGAGGTGATTTCCAAACATGTGAGATGAAATGACCATCACGATCGGAGATAATGCTAAAAGGCACGCCGTGTCGACTTACTATTTCGTTGATGTAGATTGGAGCTAACTTCTCAACTCGATTGTCTTCACGAATAGGTATGAAGTGTGCCGATTTGGTAAGACGATTAATG
The DNA here is from genome assembly GCA_009363875.1 of Mikania micrantha. NCBI lineage: Eukaryota > Viridiplantae > Streptophyta > Magnoliopsida > Asterales > Asteraceae > Mikania > Mikania micrantha. Next base: position 12,510,369 of record CM018681.1, read on the forward strand.
ATCACCCATATACTGTCGTGACTACTGGAGGTGTGAGGGAGCTTGGTAATGAAATCCATAGCTATGTTTTCCCACTTCCAAACGGGAATCTCTGGTTGTTCTAGCAAACCAGAAGGTTGCTGATGTTCGGCTTTGACTTTTGAGAAGGTGAGGCATTTAGCCACAAAGAGGGCAATGTCCTTTTTCATGCCTGGCCACCAATAGTGATAGCGAAGATATTTGTACATCTTATCCGCACCGGGGTGAATAGAATAACGAGACTTGTGGGCCTCGTTCATGATGAAAGCGCGTAGATTGTTGCGATTCGGAACCCAAATGTGGTTCAAGAAATATAGTAATCCATTTTAATTTAGTTTCCAAATGATGTTCAACACCACATGACATTTCTTCATACATGTTACCCTCGGTGACTGAAATGTGTTGTGCTTCAAAGATATGTGATTGGATATCGGTTTGAGTTTGGATACTTCGAAGATGAATAGACTTAGAGTGGTCCTTACGACTAAGAGCATCGGCTACGACATTCGCCTAACGAGGATGGTAGCGAATGTCACAGTCATACTCGCTGAGTAGTTCACCCAACGACTTTGTCTCATGTTAAGTTCTTTTTGATCAAAAATGTGTTGGAGGCTCTTGCGGTCGGTGAAAACCTCACACTTTGTACCATACAGATAATGCCTCCAAATTTTCAACGCAAAAACCACCGCACCAAGCTCGAGATCGTGTGTCGTGTAGTTTTTCTCATGGATTTTGAGTTGTCTTGATGCATAAGCAATAACCTTGCCTCGTTGCATGAGAACGCAACCAAGACCTTGGTTTGATGCATCACAGTAGACCACGAAATCGTTGTTACCATCAGGAAGTGTTAGGATAGGAGCTTTGCATAACATATGCTTTAGAGTATGAAATGCATCCTCTTGCTCAGGATCCCACTCGTATGGTTTCCCTTTGTGCGTTAAAGCAGTGAGGGGTACCACAATCTTGGAGAAATTGGATATGAAACGCCGATAGAAGCCGGCTAAACCCAGAAATGATCGTATTTCTGTAGGGGTAGTTGGTGTACTCCAATTCTTGACAGCTTCAATCTTTGCAGGACTTACATGAATACCTTTTTCGTTGACAATGGGACCCAAGAATTGAACTTTCTTTAGCCAAAATTCACAAGAAAAGAATCTGGCATACAGTTGTTCCTTTCGTAAAAAATCTAAGATTAGTCGCAGATGTTGCTCGTGGTCAGATTTTGATTTAGAGTAGATTAAGATATCATCAAAGAAAAAAATTACAAATTTGTCCAAATAGGGTCTGCAGACACGGTTCATGAGATCCATGAAAACCGCGGGTGCGTTGGTTAACCCAAATGGCATAACCGTGAACTCATAATGACCATATCTTGAACAAAAGGCTGTTTTTGGAATATCATCGTCATGAACACGAAGTTGGTGATATCCCGAACGAAGATCGATTTTTGAGAAACAAGTGGCACCCTGAAGTTGATCGAAAAGGTCATCGATTCTTGGTAATGGATAACGGTTCTTGATAGTAAGCTTGTTCAGTTCGCGAAAGTCAATGCACATACGAAACGATCCATCCTTTTTCTTAACAAAAAGGACAGGTGCACCCCAAGGTGAAGAGCTAGGCCGAATAAAGCCTTTGTCAGAAAGCTCCTGAAGTTGGCTGGCCAATTCTTGCATTTCCGAAGGTGCAAGTCGATACGGTGATTTAGCCACAGGAGTTGCTCCGGGTATAAGTTCAATGTGGAATTCAACTTGTCGAACAGGAGGAAGACCAGTCAAATCATCGGTAAAGACTTCAGGATAATCTCGAATAACAGGAACGTCTTGGATCTTCTTCTCCTTGTCCTTCTTTTCCACGATGTGTGCCAAGAATGCCACGTACTTCTTTCGTAAGTACTTTTGGGATTTTGTACAAGACATAATTTTAAGCTCAATTGGAGGTCTCTCACCATATATTTTCAAGACTTGACCATCCGCAAGTGGAATTTGAATGTAATTCTCGAAACAAATGACTTCGGCATGATTCTTAGAGAGCTAATCCATGCCTACTATGATGTCGAAACTACCTAGTTGCATAGGTATGAGATCGATGGGGAAGTGGTGTTTGTTAAGATTTAAGCAACAATTATGAATGACTGAATCAATGGTGATAGGTTCTCCATCTGCCAATTCTACCGTAAAAGATTTATCTAATCTAACTCGGGGTGTAGTAAGTAAAGGTTGAAAATCAATAGATACAAAACTCTTGTCAGCTCCGGTATCAAATATAACAGAAGCATAATGATTATTGACAAGGAACATACCATTAACCACCTCCTGATTGGCCTGTGCCTGATTCGCATTGATGTTGAACACTCGGCCCGGTGCACCTTGATTTGCATGATTAACGGGAGCATTATTTCCATTCACCAGCCTAGGACACACATTGCAATAATGGTTTGGGTCCCTACAATTGTAGCAAGCACGTTCGTTAGGTAGAGGTTGAGTATTGGGTAGGTTAAATTGGGCTTGGCAGGTGTTGAAAAAGTGACCGAATCTGCCACAATTGGTGTATTGGCGACCCGGTATGGTAGCAGGGTGATGGAATTTGCATGTGTTACACAAGGGAAGATTCCCCGCGTACGTCTTTTTGTTGGGTTGGACTGCAGGAGTATTTTGGGCTATGGTTTGGGTAGTAATGGCATAGTTGTGGTTGTTGGATTTCCGCTTCTTCTTGCTGGTTGAGGATGATATGGCCTTCACCTCTTTTGATGGCTCGGTCGAGGTCTTGTCAGTTAGTTTCTTTGCACCCTTTCTTGTTAAGGTGCCTGCCTTAACGTGGTTGTCAGATAATGTTGCAGCCAAACGGATTGCATCCTCTAGAGTAGAAGGGTTTCTACCCCATACGGTATCTTGGATTTGCATTGGGAGACCTCCAATGTATTTCTCGATAGCTCGAGTGAGTGGTGTGACCATGTGTGGAACTAGCAGGCTCAATTCATGAAAACGAGTAGTGTAAGCTAGGTTGTCACCACTCTTTTGTTGGAGCTCCCAGAACTCGGCTTCTAACTTCTTGACCTCGTTTCTCGGGCAGAATTCACGGGTCATCAGTACCTTGACTTCGTTCCAGGTAAGGGCCATAGCAGCTTCTAATCCACGGGTGCGCTTCTCACCGTTCCACCATGTGAGTGCCCTCTTTTGGAAGACACTCGTAGCATAACAAACCCTTAGATTCTCAAGACAGTCGCTATGGAGAAAAGTATTCTCCATGCTTTCAAACTATCGAAGTAAGCCCGTAGCACCTTCAGATCCATTGTACTTTGGAGGATTGCACGAGTTGAAATGTTTGATTGTGCATCGGGGAAGGTTAGGACCACCTTGAGTGGCAGGGATAGGGTTAGCATTGATGGTTTGATGGATTTGTGCAACCATGTCAGGGATAACTGCAGCCATCTGACGAGCGATTTGTGCTGCCATTTTGCGGCAAGAGTTACCAAAATGACGGTGATGACGAGGAGCTGACATGCTGCAAGTTCTAGAACGCAAACGATTATGAGACTCGGAAATGTGGATCGATTGTCAGATTAATGGGGACGAGAAGAATATAATGAAACCATAAGACTTAGGCTAAAATAGGAACTCAATGTGATAGGTTGTGAATGTAACATAGGATAGCATAGAGTTTTGTCTAGAGATGGAATACAATATGTTTGATAAATAATATCGGTGGACTGTATAAATAAATATCTCGACTCATCAAAGTTATTTTAGTTCATGTGACGTTTGGTATGACATGCTTTGGCCTAATAGGTTAAGACACTCTCTTCGAGAATCCCCAAGAAAGCAAGACTGGTCCCTGAGTTGATTGGGATATATTCGAATTACTTTCCTAGACAGGAGTCTCAGATAACGATGTCCACCCTTCCAGTTACTACATGTCCGCCACTTAGAACTAAAACTTTGACGAGTTTGAAAATCAAAAATAAATTGAATGCCGAAATTTCAACAAAACAGCTTAATGAAATTTCATCTAAAACATATGAATATGAATGTAGTCTAAGCATAGCATAAGTATGAGAAGTATGAAAGTTATGAGCACATATAGAACAGGTGAAATCAAATAGCACGTATATGAACATAGAGCATTGTCCCATGGTTTCCTACATGTAGCATCAACTTGTAACACTCAAACAGCATTTCCTGCAACATGTATAAAAATAGAGGGTCAACAAATATGTTGGTGAGTAGACATAGGTTTGAATATATGCAATAGATTGAAAAATGTGAATTTTTATGTCAATGGTAGAATCTAAGCATGTATGAATAAACATGTGCATGATCAGACCTTTGTTGACTAGACACTCGACTCGCAAGTCAAGATTAGAATGCGGTTTCAATCGCCCAAATGCCCTCTATAGGGTCAAAAGATGGACGGGCGTCACCCAATAGATCTATTATTGCTACCGTTGGCTTGTACAGTTAGTGATCATGCTAGAATATAGAATTTAGAATAGCGCCACAAAGTTTAACACATATAGAATTGAATCATACACATAGACATAGATTAGAATTTCACAGTTTAAGGAAATTGAATTTGAACTTGAATAATGTACGCATGTTACAGTCAAAGCTTTAAGTATGAAAAAGGCTTATGAATACTCACGTAGTATGGTTGATGATCGACTTCTTGATTGTCATCTATACGAAGACTTACAACTCGGTTACTATATCATAATGAGTTTTCTTTTGAGTTTATGAACCTACTATAGTTTACGTTATGGTGCTTGTGTCTTATTTGTCAAGATTTCATTAAAATAATTATGTCTTAACTTATACTTGAAATATTATTTTATAATGCCTTGAAATTACTAAGTGTCGGATTTTATAAAAATTTCGTAATTATAACGACGCATTTTGGAAAATTACCATTTTGCTTAACAACTTCAAAACTCATAAATTATATCATCATATATAAATATATATATTTACAAATATATACATATATCACTTCATACAAGTGTGTATATGAAATATATACACATTTATATATGTGAAAAATAATTAATATTTATGTAAAAATGCTTAAATTTATAAAACTGCTTTTGGACAGATTCTGTCCGGCTTGTTCGGATAAACTTTAAAAATAGAATTCGTTTGAATAAAATTATGAAACTTTACACTCCACTATTTTAAGGTGTTTTGAACAACTTTCATTTAGAAAACTTTTTGTGATTTTGCTTGTAAATGGGTCAAAACAGTCACACAAGTATAAGTCCTTAAAGTTTCTGTTTTGACAGATTTAGTCCAGCGAGTTCGGGTTCATTTTTGACATAGTGAACCTTTGAGTTAAATTATGAAACTCTCTAATATACTATTTTAAGATGTTATGAACAACTTTCATTTAGAAAAGTTTTCATGATTCGGACCTTAAGTAGGTCAAAACAACTGAACAAATCAGGGGGTACAAATCCGCGCACTGATTTTGTGAAGGCTGTTTGGAGCATCATTTGGTCGAGTTAGAAGCTGAATAAGTAGTGCATGGAAAGTTAACACAATGAACTTAGTCGTGAAATCTGAGTTTGTTCATTTTGGAGCTTTTATAACTATTTTATGACCCGTTAAAATCGGGATAATATTCTGCCAGAATTTTGGGATGCATGGTTGTACATAATAAAGGTTTCACCAAGCTTCAAATTACCAAACGTCCATGTAATGGGACTAAGAATGTGAAAACATTCCTTGGCTTTGGCTTGGGTTTTTAAATTATTTCAAACTTGGATTCATATGTGTATATGCATGCATATAGATATATATATATGCATGTATGCATAATATCCTTACACACACATACTACTATATATGTATATATGCATGCATTCACTCATCCAAGAGTAAATTTAAAATATAATAGATGGTATACCTTTAATAGATGGAAACTAGAAGAAGATGAAGCTTGTTCTTGCACTCAAACCTTGTTTAAAGTCTCAACTTCACTAACTCTTGATCAAAAAAGAAGAAGATGAAGCTTGAAAGAAAAAAAATGGTGGAATGGAGATGAGAGAGGGGGGGGGGATGTCCAAGGGAGAGAGAGAGGGATAGTTAGAGTGTGAAAGTGGTGATGTGTGTAAGAAAAAGAAGGATTTTGTGGGTTTTTATAAAGCTTGCAAGATTCCTTCTTTCTAATTAATAATTATTTAAATTATTTATTTAATCATTTATTTATCCCAAAAGTGTTGGGATAATTAAAATTGGTATAATCTGGGTATTACGGTGTTTAAATCTTGTATCGGGTATAAATTTTGGTATTATTTATACGCGGTTATATTACGATAATTAGTAAAATAATAAAACTTACTAAAATAATTAAATTTTAGCAACTAATAAGATTGTTAAATGATGTGTATATCAAGACAGTCTTATCCGGCTAAACACAAATATCTTTCGTTTCGGATTGTTTCGCGAAATTACGAGAATTACTAATTGTAAGACTATATATATATATATATATATATATATATATATATATATATATAATGTTGCTAAATGTTAAACGAGAATAAACATTTAATTATTACATTTCTGAATAATTCCGTCATAGTCAACGTTAAATACACTAACAGTGTTAATAAGTCAAACTTGAAAATTGACGGATGCCACATGCATGTGGTGGTATTTATAGGGTAATGGGCAACTTTGGGTCATAATTGGGGGGAATATATCCGGTTGGGTTTGAAACGGTTTGGTTAGTTTCTAGTTGGCTTATTTTATTGACATTCTAAGCCTTAGGGTGGCTGGTGGCAGGTTAGCCAACTCTCATTGTCCCATCTTAAGGTTTAACTCTTATCATGAGGATGTCCTTCCTAGTACTATGTTCCGTTAGGTGGTCAAGTCAATCCAAGCCTTATGTGGTCCTTATTTGTTCGACGAGATGGGTGAAGCAAGATGTGGTGTTGCTAGATGGTGAAAAGGTATGGTTGCCGAGAATGAGTTGTTTGAATGAGACGGTTTTAAGTTTGTACATGTTTTTAGGAGAGGCAGTCTTAATATATGTGAGATTGAGTTTTATACTTAATTTATGTGGAGGATAGGGATGATTAAAATTGAAGGCCTCGATTGGCATCTTTGGTTCGGTCGTAAGATTAGAGTGAATAGGGGTTGTGGTTGCCGTGTTGGGTGTCTTTGTGTTTCGGGTTGGGATGGACTTTGGCCGACCATGAGGAGCAAATGGGTCCAAACATGCAACCATTTCCTTATACATATTCATACGTAACTAGGTTTTCTTTTTCTTTTTCTATATGCCATGCATGCATTACGCATGCAAGTTTACACATAATATATGTATAAAAGGGGATGATCAAAAATTAACTCTTTCTTATTGCGTTAACCAAATAAATAAATCTTATTACTTTGGAGCGCATATTAAAGTAAATTTAAAGGTGTAGGTTTTTTAATTAATTTAATTAATATAGGGCCCACTTATATTAATAAAAAAAAGAAGAAAAACCTACACATTTAAATTTACTTTAATGTGCGACCCAAAGTAATAAAATATAGTTATTCGATTAACGCAATAAACATGGTTAACAAAGGAACCACACCCTACACACACACATATATATTGGTGTTTATTTATTTTGGATAACTAATGGCTTCATGGATTTTAAGTTATCTTGTATGTATGTTGTCTAGTGTTGATGCTTTTATAGATTATGGGGTTTTGAATCAACCGAATCCAATATGAGTAGTATGCTACATATATTATATAGTTATCGTGTTGTTCATTTGGAAATCTTTAGTTATATTTACAAAGTGACATGAGAATGAGTACCTCGTTTTAGTGCCGGTTGTTACAGTAACCAACATAAACATGACACGCTATTTTGAAATTTTTTTCTATAAAACAGTAAATTACATCATTTTAACTAAATAAATGATATAAGTTGAGTCTAGCACATTTTTTGCATCACTGTAATTAAATAAATAATACAACGTAATCCGCATTTATTTTACAAAAATGTAAACAAAAATTCGTTACAAATATAAGAAAAATGTAATATTTACTTGATATTGAATTCTAAATTTAGCATTTACACCAATGTAACTAAAATAAACATAACGCCTTATTTTAAATTTTATTTCTGACGATAGTAAATTATATCACTGTAATTAATAAATGATATAAAGTGAGCTTAATACATTTGTCATATCACCGCAATTAAATAAATGATACAACATAACCTCATTTTACTTTACAACAACGAAAACAAAATTCGTTCCAACTCGTTATAAATTTAAGACAGACGTAATTTTTAGTTGATTTTGGACTCAAAATTTGTTACGATTCATTACATTAATGCAAACAGTCTTTTCAGTGATGTAAGTGATCTTAGGGTGTTCAGCCGTTCGGTTTATGGTTTAAACGATTTGTTCATCTTTTACCCAATTTATTTGATTTTTATTCAGTTTATTCGGTTTGTTCGATTCCAACCAAAACCAAACTTAAATGAATTCGGTTCGGATGAGTTGATTCCCATTACGTTACGGATAGGTTTTTGATTGGACTAAACCGAATAAACCTTTTAAAAATTTGAATTTGGTTTAGTTTTTTTGGTTACAAATATGATTCAGTTTTTGGTTTTTTTAACGCCCTAAATGATACATTTTCAAGGTTTATTACATTCATGTAAATAAGGAGATCTGGAAAAAGATAAAAAAAAAAAAAAAAAAACATTGTCAAGATTATAAAGGAATTTAAGAAAAAAATAAAACGAGTGTAATGGTGGAATTTTTATTAAAAAGTAACATAGTATAAAAATGTGATGAATGTATAAGAAAAGAGGGAGTAAAATTTAAATAAAAAATTAGATTGACTAAAATATACTAGATGATGACACATGTCACCAAAATATTAAAACTAATTTTTTTTATATGATAGAAAATGTCTTAAACATCCTTCGACATTTAAAAATTTATAATGGCACAAGATATGATGTTAAATTATAGTTAATATGTTCTTACTCTATGCAAGGGTTTTCATATATGATCATAATCTTATATATCTATTAATACTAATAAATAAAAATGTTTGTAAATCGACCCTTGTCACTATTTTTGACTACGAGCATTTTGTTTTCTCGATTCTTTTCTCAGTATACAATCCACACACACACACACACATATATAGGGGAAGGTTCCGTTGTTAACCCACTGTAATTGTGGTAACCCAAATAACCCTGTAAAAAATGCTCGAATCTTTGATTTTTTTCATGGTCTTTATTATACATATTTAGGGGGGTTTCTTTTTTGTGTTTTGGCTAATTCGCAAAGCAAATCGAATTTGCGTCAGTGTAAATTCGATTTGCATTTCGCAACATTTATAAAAGGGCAAAAACTTTTCACCGATGCAAATTCGATTTGTATTGAGAATTAGCCAAAACACAAAAAAGAACCCCCTAAATATGTATAATAAAGACCATGAAAAAAAAATCAAAGATTCGGGTATTTTTTGTAGGGTTATTTTGGGTTACCACAATTAAGCATGGTTCTTATGTGAACCAAATCACATATATATATACACATATATATAAGGCATGGAATTTTACATAACCCACTAAATGCGCGCTAACCCAAATAACTTTGGGAAGACGAAGCTGAATCTTTGATTTTTTTAAACATCATTGTAACACATTTTGAACACCATGTTCTTTTATGAGTTTGGGCTAATTCTTTTTCGTTTGAGATCCTACATCACTGTAGTGTGTGCTACAACACTGTATCATTGCCCACATTGCTTGGAGGACACCAAATGCTCGTTCAACATCCTTTCGACAAGAATCCTGCCGTCGCTTATAGTATTGCATTTTAAGATTATTGTTTGGAGGATAAACGAAACTCTTTACAAGTGTTGACCATTCTGGGTAAATGCCATCTGCAAGATAGTATCCTTGCGTGTACTCATGCCCATTCACTATAAAGTTACATTGTGGTGCATTCCCTTCAAAGATTTGATTGAATACCGGTGATTGATTAAGAACATTGATATCATTGTTTGAACCTGCCACTCAAAAGATTGCATGCCAAATCCAAAGGTCGTGTGATGCCACAGCCTCTAGCATGATGGTTGGATAACCATGATCACCTCTAGTATACTGCACTTTCCAAGCCGTTGGGCAGTTTTTCCAACCCCAATGTATACAATTTATGCTTCCAAGCATTCCAACAAACCCATGTTTTTCAGAGTGCAGTTGTAGCAACCGTTGAATGTCGTCTTCGTTAGGCCTTCTAAGATAGCGTGGTCCAAAAACCCAACAATAGACCTACAGAACTTGTGTAGACATTCGAAGGAAGTGATTTCACCTATGTGTATGTACTCATCACATTGGTCAGCTGATGCACCATAAGCCAACTGACGAATTGCACTTGTACATTTTTGTCTTGGTGAAAGACCTTTTACACCAATGGCATCATATCGTTATGTGAAATATTTAAAATGTTGACAGCTTCCTTGTTTAGAGATTTCTTCAACAATGTGATTAAAAAGACGTAGGCTCGTCATGAACCTTCGTCTAAAGAAGCTTTTTGTTAGTACATATTTGTAATAGGTTGCTTATCAAACATGTAAATTATAGAAAATTAGTGAGGTTTGGCTGAGATTCGTCTGGCCCACGAACCTTAGCATGTTCGGCGAACCTATTAGGTTTGGCTGATTAGGTTCGTCCCGCGAACCTCAAGGTTCGGCTGGCGAACCTAACGGTTCGGCTAAGCTAGGTTCGGCTGACAGAGTATATATTGTAGGTTTGTCTGATTTTGACATAACTTGAACTCTGGAACTCTGAAAAACCTCTGAATGATTCTCTGTGTGAGAAAGAGTTGTGTGTTCATTGTAATCAGTTGATTGTGATTAATGAAATGGAGATGATTATTGGAATGCTTGTTCTTCTTGAATTCCTATAAATCAAATATAGATTCCGCATATATTTGATTGTTAATAGAATTTCGTTGTACGATCAAGATCAAATCCAGTAGACCTATAGTGGTATTAGAGCCTTGGTGGAGTTCTATACAAGATTATCAAAGACTTTCAAATATTTGAAGATGAAAAGATCAAGAAATGAATTGAAATTCAAGTTTTCTTTGTGTTTGATTGCTGAATTGAGTGTAATCTCATCATCTAATGCTGTGGAACATGACAATTAAGAGATTTGTGGTGTAATTTGGTGATTTTTTAACGATTTTCTTCAAATTTGGAAGGTTTTCCTCCAAAATTTTGAATTTTGAAGAACAGGTTCATGAGCCGAACCTGTTAGTTGCTGAAGCAAGAGGTTCGCTGTTATTGCAATTTTTCAGAGGTTTGTTTAGAGGTTTTTGAAGAGGTTCATTGAAGGCTTTTTGCAGAGGTTCATTTGTCTCAGGTTCGTGAGATCAGGTTTGTTTACGGGTTCGTGAGATCAGGTTTGCCTTAAGGTTTGTTGCATCAGGTTCGTGAGATAAAATGTTTGTCTCAGGTTCGTGACTTGAGGTTTGTGACTTAAGGTTCGTGACTTAAGGTTCATGACTTGAGGTTCGTGATTTGAGGTTCGTGATTTGAGGTTCGTGTATTGAGGTTCGTTCAAATCAAGGAGTGTTGGAGGTTCGCCTGGTTGTAAGGTTTGTGAAGTTAAGTTTTCATCAGATGTTCGCTGATAAAAGATTAACATCATGGCTGAGATGTATGTTGTTGTAGCTAGTCAGAATTCTAAAATACATAGCATTCTGATTAATGAAACTGAGGTTGGAAGTACAAATAAAGTTCCAAAGTTGTTTGATTTGACAGATTACGAGAAATGGAAAGGAAGGTTTGAAACACACTTAAATGGAACTGACACTAATTTGTGGGAAAGGATTTTATCACCTTATGAAAGACCCAAGGTTGTGGGGACAGATTTAGATCAAACCCTTGAGAGATTAGATGTCGATAAGAGAAAGAAATATGATTCTGAGAAGAAAGTTTACTGGATGCTGAGCCAAGCAATCCCTAATCAGATACTTCATCAATTTGATGAACACAAAACCTCATATGGTTTGTGGAACGCTTTGAAAACAAGGATTGAGGAAAATACCAAGTTAAAGAAGATGAAAGCCACTGATATTCGCAAAGAATTTGAGAACTTCAACTTTATTGGCAATGAAAGTCTTGAAGCCTTAATAACAAGATATAGGCATTTATTGACTGAAGTCAGGAAGTGTGGCATTGAATACACTAAAGAGGAAAAGATAGATTGCTTTGCAGATGCGTTGCCTGAAAAGTGGAATTCATTGGTGCTAATCTTGAGAGAAAATCTACCAGGAATGACATTGGTAGAATTTATTGCAAAAGCTAGAAGAGCAGGAGATGAAAGATAAGAGAAAAGCAAGGAGAGTGAATGTTACTCAAGATCCTTCTTTATATGGTACATCAGTGGTTACACCACCTGTATCTTCAGCAAAGATTCAGACAACATTTGTTTCTAGTACTTCTGATAGTACTCCTGCATCTTCTGCATCTGCAAGTTCTAGTTCATCTTATTCTGTAAAAGAGAAGAAGTCTGACTCAACAACACCTCCTGTTCAGCTGAATACAACAAATATGGGGAAAGTAATTGTAGAGGCTGTTCGGGATCATATGTCAATTTTGTCATGTGTAGTCAGTGCGTATGATGAACAAATTGCAGGAAAGATTGGAAACTCTAATCTTACATTTGAAGATTATGAGCAAATTGATGATGATGAGATGGAGTTGATTGACACTCAATGGGCATTGGCGAGTGTGATCAGAAGAATCAATCGATATGAAAAGAAAACTGGGAAGAAATTCCCTTTTGATCGAAACACCAAGTTTAAAATTAAACCAAAGACTACTCAATGTTATAACTGTGGTGAGTTAGGCCATTTTGCTAGAGAATGCAAAAATCCGAAGAAGCAAGGAAATTTAAACCCTTTCAAACCAAAGGAAGCTTATCAGAAGAAGAAAGAAAAGTCTGAAGAGTCATCGAAAGCTTTAGTGAGTCAAGATGATGAAGGTTATGATTAGGGAAAGCAATATGATGAGTTGATGGGTGCTTTTATGGCTTCTTTGGACGAATACACAGGCAAAGGCAAAGAGAAGGTTGATGAGATAAATGATTATTTGTTAGAAATCATTGATAAATTAAAAGAGATGAATGCCCAGCTGACTGTTGAACTGGTAGAGTGCACAGAAGCTAACAAGAAGTTAATTTCAAGAGAAAAAGCCTTTGACAAAAAGATAATTGATTTAGGAAAAGAGAATGAAGAGTTGAAAATCAAAGTTTTACAAAATAATCATGTAGTTTCTGTGCATCTCGAATCAGTGCAAAAGCTGAAGGTTGAATTATCAGCAGCAAAAGCAGAAGCTGAAATGAATAAGAGCAAGCTTGAAAATTATCAAAATTTTCAGTATGTCATCGATTACTTTGCTGCCATGCAAAGATCATCGCATGATACTACTGGAATAGGTTTTCATGTTGTACCACCTCCTTCCAGTTATGTGCCAAGACCACAAATTGATTTGAATTTGGAAGTTCATCTTGTCTCTTTGGATGAACATCGGTCTGAACATGTCATTGAAATTGTTGGAGGATCATCATCTGATGAAAAAGTGTTTCTTGATAGTGATGCTCCCATATTGAACACATCACTGAATCAGAATATTCACCTGACATTTTGAGACAGAATGGTTATAAAGTTAAAACTGGTGATAAAAAGAGTCTGATGTCTCAGAAGTCAAAAGCTGAGATGAAATTAGTTGAGAAAGTGGTGATCAAACCAAATCTTGTTTCCAAACCAGTGATGAAAACCAAAACAACTACTACTCTCAAACCGATTGTGTATGTAAAGTCATCTACTATACATCAAGGAGAGTCTAGTGGTATTTTTCGAAAGAATAATGTGAGTTCTAAAAAGGTTGACAAAGTTATTTTTTCTTTGATAAGTTTGGAGTTGGACATAAAGACAAATCAAAAAATTTTCAAAATAAAAAGACTAATTCAAAGATAAAATCAACTGGTTTGAGAAACAAATTCTCATCTGAAAAGATTGATTCTAAACCTTTTGGTTCGTTTAAGTATTATGATGAACCAAAACCAAAGAATCAATTGCAAAGAAAATGTTACCGTTGTGGTAAATTTGGTAATTTGATTGCTGATTGTGATTTGGATATTATTTCTACTAATTGTAGCAGTTTGAGGTCTTTTTCACCAAAAGAAATACGAAAGTGTTTTACTTGTTGTGGAAAAGGACATGTTTCTGTTAATTGTCCAAACAACATAATCAAGAAAAGTTCAGATGATGAGAGTTGGGTGAAGAGGTCTGGTGGAAGTCCTAGGAAAGTGAAACCTAGTGAAGCAGAAATGAGAGTTCTTCGAAAGTTTGATCCTGAATGTGTTTGGGTAAAAGAAGAAAAGAATCAGAAGAAAAGAGTTTTTGACAACAAAAGGAATGTGAAAAAGCTTGTCAAATTTGTGATATCATCTAATGATGATTCTTTTGACAAGGCATTTTCAAAATCATTTTCAAAACCATCTTTTAAGTCTAAATCACTTTGGAAATTGAAAAACAGGTTAGGTGATCAAATTTCTGGGAAGGAAAATGGAAATAGTGATGATGGGTTTTCAAGTAGTTCATCACAACAGAATGGCAACGGTCCATTCAGGGAGAGTCGACGCCAAAATGGCGGGGGTCATCCCTTTTGATACCGATAAAATTTTAATTTATTATGCAGGTGGCATCCATGGGCCATATCAATAGTCGTTGGATTGTTGATAGTGGATGTTCACGGCACATGACTGGAGAGCCGAATTTGTTGAAGGATTTCAGGCAAGTAAAGGGAAGTTATGTGAACTTTGCAGGAGACAAAGGAGGTCAAATTACTGGGTTGGGTAGTTTGACAAACGGAAAGGTTTTTTTGATAATGTTAATTTCTGCAAAGAATTAACTAACAATTTGTTAAGTGTTTCACAAATTTGTGACAAAGGATAAAAAGTGATGTTTGATAAAGACAGGTGTTATCTGCTGAAGCAATTCTGATGACTGCTGATCGAAGTAAATATTTATTTATATGTACTTGACATGGAAAAGGCGGAAACAGTGAATAATGTGGAGACTTGTTTGGTGTCCAAGGCAACAGAGCAAGATACACGTTCTTGGCATCGAAGGATGGGACATATTCATATTAGGAAGATGAATCATCTAGTACACAATCATTTAGTTGATGGTGTACCTGTTAAACACTTTAAACTTCCTAATGTGTGTGTCATGCAAAAAGGGTAAACAGAAAAGGAAGTCACACAAAACAAAGACAATATTTTCGATTGATAAGCCACTTAAACTTCTTCACATGGATTTGTTACCAATCAATGTGAGAAGTATAGGTGGTGAATCTTATTGTTTTGTGGTGACTGATGACTTTTCTATATTTTCATGGGTAATGTTTTTAAAGCATAAATCTGATACTTATGAAAATTTTGTTCTGTTGATTAAAAGGTTGGAGACATTTTATAAGTTGAGAGTAAGGCGTGTACGTTTAGATAATGGGACTGAGTTTAATAATCATTAAATGGAAGAATTTTGTTATTCAAAGGGCATTCAACAACAATTCAGTGCACCATATGAACCCCAAATGAATGGTGTAGCTGAAAGAAATAACAGAACGTTGATTGAGTCTGCAAGAACGATGCTAGCTGATTCTAAACTCCCCATTACATTTTGGAGTGAAGCTATGGCTACTGCCTGTTTTACTCTTAACAGAGTTTTGATTGTTAAAAGACACAATAAAACATGCTATGAATTGTTTCAAAATCGAAAGCCTAATTTGGAACACTTGGAACCTTTTGGGGCTCCTTGTACCATGCTAAAGAAAAATTCCAAATTCAATTCAAAAGTTGAAGAGGGTTTCTTTCTTAGCTACAGTCTTCCTAACAAACGTGTGTTTAATAAACTTACGGGTGTTGTGGAATTATGGTATCATGCGGATGTTCAAAGACATACACCTATATCAGATGGAAAAGGACCAGATTGGCTTTTTGATTATGATAAACTTTTTGAGTCTTTTAATTTGTCTCCAAATGTTTCTGAGGATGAAATCACCTTACAAATGTTATATGATTTGCAGAATTCTGAAGATCAAGGTATTTCTCATCATTCTGAGGATGGTAATTACATTCCACATGAGGAAGGCGTTTCAGAAGTAATTAATGATGATTGGTCATCTAATGATGATCAAGATGTTTTTGAAGAAGCTATTTCTCATGATCAAGATATTGATCATAATATTACAAATCTTGATCATAATGTGGAAGTCCCGCAAGTGCCTGTCACAAGAGTTCATGTAAATCATCCTGTTGATCAGATCATAGGAAATCCATCTGCTGGAGTACAGACACGACATCAAATCACAAATGAGGAGAGTTTGTATGTGGAGTTAGAAAGAACTCATGGAAGTCAAGAGCTCTAGATGCATTCTGCATTTATTTCACAGATAGAGCCAAAGACTGTGACTGAAACATTGCGTGAGCCTGCCTGGGTGGAGGCTAGGCAAGAAGAGTTAAATAAGTTTAAGAAGTTGGGGGTTTGGCATTTGGTTGATTTTCCAAAAGGAGAGAAGAAAATTGGTACTAGATGGGTACTAAGATGCAAACGAGATGATAGAGGTGTAATTGTTCGACATAAAGCTCGTTTAGTGGTTCAAGGTTTCAAACAAGTTAAAAGAATTGATTACGATGAAGTGTTTGCACATGTGGCGTGGTTAGAAGCAATTAGACTTTTTCTTGCTTTTGCTGCTCACAAGAAATTCAAAGTTTTTCAGTTGGATGTCAAGTTGCATTTCTGTATGGTTCTTTGAAGGAAACAGTGTATGTTTGTCAGCCACCGGGCTTTGAGGATCCTATCCATTGGGATTAGGTTTATCTCTTAGACAAAGCACTGTATGGTCTTCATCAGGCTCCTCGTGCCTGGTATGAGACATTATCGACTCACCTTATTGAACACGGGTTCAATAGGGGTCAGATTGACAAAACTTTGTTTTATCAGGAAAAGGGCAAGGATATTATTCTTGTTCAGATCTATGTAGATGATATTATCTTTGGATCTACCGATGAACAACCGTGTTTGGAGTTTAAAGAGGTGATGATTGAGAAATTTGAAATGAGTGCATGTCAGACATCAAATTTTTTCTGGGATTACAAATTGATCAAACTGATGATGGAATTTTCATTCATCAAAAAAAATATATTCAAGATGTGCTAAAACAGTTTAGCATGCTTGACTCAAAACCAATTTCTACTCCTATTCAGCCCAATCACGGGATTGAGCCTGATATTAAGGGGGAGATCATTGATCCTACTCTTTATTGTGGAATTATTGGTAGTTTGATGTATGTGACTGCTTCAAGACCAGATATTGTATTTGTAACATCACTGTACTTCCGGTCGTCCGTACATCCGTACGATTGTACTGTTACCGATCTGAGATTTATTATTATTAATGATAATGAATTAATTGCTGATATTATTAATGATTATCACTGTTACTGGTATACGTGTTTATAACATATTATACGCGTAAACCATGGGAAGTTTAGTTGTAACTCAACTGAACAGAACCAGAGAGTTTATCGCAGTCATATTGTTGATGATTATGGATTTGGGTTGGAATGGAAAGAAACTAGGAGTTTGTTTTGGTCTGGTTGCTAAACGTAGTCAAGGACACATGGTCATGGTTTATCGAAATAGCGGTGGGACGGTGTAGGGGAGATTGCGATCTACCTCTGCATATGCCCTATATATATGCATATTTCGGTCTATCATGGATGTGTTAGTGACTTGGTTTTGTGGGTTTTTGGTTTGGGAATATAATATTTAAGTTTATAAAATGATAAAAGTTTAATTGGAAATTAATTACGCGAAGTGAGGTTACGAACATTACTTAACCGCGAATGTTGATTCAGAAATATTAACTTAATAATGTATTCGCGTGAGAGACGATTCACACGAATATAATTATTAAGAATAATATTCTGAAATGATATTCCATAAATAGTAAATTGAATCGAAATACGATACGAGCGTTGGATTCGCAAAGGTGACGATCTTTACGAATACGTACGTAAGTAGCGCGTTTCGACGAGATAATTAAATAATACCTAACGATGTTAAATTAGCAAATGAAAACTAAAGAAATATTTATTAGGAATCACAAATTAAATTAAATTCGAATGAATTGTTTATTTAAATAAATAATTTAACGAAAACTGTTTTACGAAACTATATTAATTAAAATCGTTTTATTTAAAACAAAACTCATGTATTTAAATGTTCTATGTTTTAAATGGGTTTCACGTTAAAAACCGAGCATAACCGAACATTTTATATAATTTATCGCGATAAAAACGAGATCAGGCACGTGGGAACAATACGCGTTATAAGAAAGAAATCTTCTTTCTTCTTCCTCATTTTCTCAACACTCTCTCTCTCTCTCTAAACTTGATTTTCGTCACCTACAAGCACACCCATCTTCTCTCTAGCTTTTCTTCTTCATTTCTAAACGGATTCGCGAGATCTTGGTGCCAAAACGACCGCGTGAACGAGAGGAACAAGTAGATACAAAGAAACCCGTCGTTGGATTAGCATTTCGAGGTAAATTAGAGGTTTTCTTTCTGTTTTACACTTGAATCTAGTCGGTTGTTATCATCACCACTTGCAATTGATCTTGTTACTTTTAAAACACTAAATCGCATAAGTTTGAGCTAGTGAGACCATAGATGGACACATCAGAGGGCTAGAATTAGGCTAGAATGATGATGATGTAGTACAGGTTCGCAAGACAGCAGGGACGAGCCTTGGAAACCCTTAGCCGAACCTTCATGGGCGGGAAACCTTGCCAGGCGAACCTTGCCTTGGCCGAACCTTGCCAGGCGAACCTTGCCTTGGCCGAACCTTGCCAGGCAAACCTTCCTCTGGCCGAACCTTGGGACAACCGAACCCTAGCTGGGCGAACCTTGTCCTGCAAACCTGCATCATCACCGAACCATCTGTGAGCCACGAACCTTGGCATGCTGGCCAAACCTTGACCGGACCTTGCCTTGGCTAGACCTCGCCTTGGCCGAACTTTCCTCAAGCTGGCCAAACCTTTCTTTGGCCGAACCTTGGCTAGCCGAAGCCTAGCTTGGCCAAACCTTGGCCAGCCGAAGCCTAGCTTGGCCGAACCAGGCCAGCCGAATCTTCTAGCTTGGCCGAACCTTAGCTGGGCAAACCTCATAGGCCACGAACTTGGAAGCCATGCAAACCTTTCCTCGGCCGGACCTTTCCTTGGCCGGACCTTGCCTTAGCCAAACTCTTGCCATGAAAACCTTGCCTTGGCCAAATCCTTGCCATGCAAACTTCCTGCGGAACGAACCTTTGGCCTGCGAACCATAGCCAGCCAAACCTAGGCCAGCCGAACCTTATGCAGCCAAACCCAATACTCACGAACCTTAGTATGGCCGAGCCTGAGACAAACCCAACTTCACGAACCTCTAAGTGGCCGGGTATGGGGCAGCGAATCTTGGGGGTTTTGAACCTAAACCTTGCCTAATCCATGCATGCATAAGGATCACCATTTTATTTTCTAAAAATAAAGTTTAGATTATATACATTGAAACATTTTATGTAATTAACCTGAGTGTGATTTCTTGAACATAAAAGTAAACACACATACTTATGATTATGGAACACACGATGAATACAGGTTGTTGAGTCGTTGTTGATTTCTTACGTGAGCGTGCATTTTACGAAAACACTGAATCTGAGTAACTCAGGTGAGTTCTCATAACCTCCCTTTCTTTTAAACTGTTTTGTTTTAAAACTCGGAGGTGAAACATGTATACCAACTTTAAATATTATTTTGATAACACAAGGATAATACATGTTTATCAATATGGTATTTATATTATGGAATTACATTAATTATTAAAACTCCGTGTGGCATTGCTGATGACCTCGGTTATACGCAATGATCACATGTATAGCCACTTGGATTATCATAACTCTGTGAAACAATGCCTTTGACCTTGGTTAATTGCAATGGTTTCATGTATTGTCACGTGGATAGCTTCCACTCCATGGATCATGTTTTTAACTTATGTTAATTACATAATATCCATGTATAGTCACAGATATTATTTGAGATTATTGATGTTGAGTTTGATTGAATGATTATGTGATTGGATATTTGTTATTGACTATGATTATCTATGATTGACTATGACTTAAATTGTTATGTGGTTATGTGTTGATTGAATGTTTGATTGTTGAATTGGTGGTTGTGTGTTGGATTATCTCATACAGGTATTCATATGGATTTTCTCGGGAAGATCATAAGTTTTATACTCATTTTAAATAATGTATTTTATAAAACCATTTTAAGCACAAACTTTTAAACTTGTTTTACTAAAACCTTTTTAAGTATAAAAACTTATGATTACTCAACAACTACTTCTGTAGTTGACACTTGATTTCTTACATGTTTCAGGTGATGGAGACAAGTAGGATGAAGAGGATGATCTCTTCTATTTTGAACATCATCACATAGGATTCTTGGACTTAGCTAATTAACTAAAATTCTGGCGATTAGAGTTTAGTTAGTTTAGCTAAATCTTTTGTGTAATTGATGTATTTAATTTATGATGAACATGATTTTTGTGTAAACATTTAATTGGTTTGATTGATATGTGATGATTTAATTTAGATACCCACGAGCTTTTGAACAATCTACACATCCCTCGTGGCATCCCGACGTTTCCGCCATAGGTCGGGGTGTTACAGATTGGTATCAGAGCCTGGGTTATAGGGAATTAGGTTACTAGAAATGGTTGACCAAGTCTATAACCGTAGGATACCCTAGTATGAACTATTTCATACACTAGTTAGTATATTCAGGATTTCATGCTTATGTGTTTATTACATGTTATCTGAACTCCTGTTATACATCTGATATGCATATACTGCTTACTAATTAATTGCTTACTTGTGCCCTAGTGACTCGATAAGGACAGACTCGTGGTGTATTGTAAAGGTGGTGGGACTGTGGTTTGGGTAGTTGCGACTGACCCTTATCATATGCCATATATATATACCATTTACAGTACATTGGGTGGATGTCAGTATTGAGGAATAAGGGAACTACCCGTTTGGGACACTTAACTGATTAAGAACTTAACTGCTTAGGAAATTATCTGCTATAGGAATTATCTGCTATAGGAATTATCTGCTAGATCTCTTGATCTCCAGACAAGGACACACTTGTGGTATACTACAAAGGTGGTGGGACGGTGTAAGGGAGGTTGCGATCTACCCTTGCACATGCCCTATACATATACCATTTGTAGTATATTGGGGGTCTGTCAGTGTCAGGAACATAGGATATTATTAGAACCTTACTAGGAATTGTTGAGAGGATATGAATGTGGACTGTTGATGATATGTTTGTTGGATTGATTGGGATTGACTCATGGATGATCATACTTGATAAACACATATAATTTCACTTATAAAACACCCGGATTGGACACGTAGGGTGCATAGGACCAATGAACAATATGAACGATTAGTGATGGAATGTAGACTCGGGTGATGATATAGACACTTGGAGAATATATAAACGCAGAGTGATGATACTAACACTCAGTGATGGTATGGACACTTGGTGAAAATAAATTTTAGGGAAGATATGAACACTTAGTGACAATAAGAGCACTCAGTGATGATATGAACCCTTATTGATGATTATGAACATTGAGATTTGGTATGAAATTTAGTGAACTTAGACATTAGGTGAACTTAGAAATAGGCAAACCTACATGTCAGGTGAACTTAGACATTAGGCGAACCTAATTGTCTAATGGAACTAAAGACCACTTCACTCAAAATTATCCTATCTAGGATAAAGTTTGTGAAGTGAGAATATGGTGAAATACATGATACACCCTAAACACTAACAAGGGCATAATCGTGGTGCAATGGAACGGTGGTGGGACGGTACAGGGGAGATTGCGATCTACCTCTGCATATGCCCTATATATAAGCTTGTTGCATTGCATCGGGAGGTTGTCAGTGTTGGTATATGGTGGGGAATGTATAGGACCTAGGAATAGTTAGCTAATAGTAGTTATGACCAACTAGGACACTTAGTCAAATATTAGGAAATTTATAAATGTTATGAGCTTAATGACAGATAGGAGAAAAATATAGTTCCTATATGAAATCCTAACCATTTAAATGAGCTCAATAGACCATTGTTTGTATGACTTACGTTGTAAACGGTAGTAACATGTTTCTAATTTCTCAGAAACATGTCGTCGCGCCGACACAACGAAGATGACTCGAACAGTGGAGATGCTAACAACGGTAATGCCAACTCCGGCATACAAGAGTTAGCAACACTGATCACTGGATTGGTGAATCAACTGAAACAAGCCAATAAGAACATCAATCAAAACAGAGGAGGTGCAAATCCGCCAACTTGCACATTCAAGCATTTCAACTCCTGTAATCCTCTGAAGTTCACAGGTGCTGAATCAGCCACTGGTCTACTGCAGTGGTTTGAGAGCATGGAGAATACCTTCATCAACAGCGACTGTCCTGAGAACTTGAAGGTGCGCTATGCCACTAGTGTTTTCCAAAAGAGAGCACTAACTTGGTGGAATGGTGAGAAGCGAACTAGGGGAGTTGATGCCGCCCTAGCGCTAACATGGAAAGAGGTTAAGGATCTAATGACCACTGAATTTTGCTCTGGGAGCTCAAGCAGGACAGCGGGGAGAATGTCATCTACAATACTCAATTCCATGAGTACAGCTTACTGGTGCCTCATATGGTGACACCCTTGGATAGGGCAATTGAGAAGTATATTGGCGGACTGCCGGTACAGATTCAGGACACGGTCTACGGGAGTAATCCCAAAACACTTGAGGCCGCAATCCGTTTATCTGCAACTCTTACTGACAATCACGTGAAGAATGGAACACTAACAAGGAAGGGAACCAAGAAGACGGAGGTGAAGAATACCACAAAAGAAGCAAAGACTGAGATCAAGACTGAAGCTGCTAGTTCGTCGAAGAGCAGCAACAAAAAGAGGAAGACCAGAAACTTCATGGTCACTGCTCCTGCTGCTAAATCCGTGCAGCAATCATCAAACAACTGCACTGCAAGGAACTACACTGGGAATACTCCCCAATGTAATACTTGCAGATATCATCACATGCCAAACTTGTCGTGTCGCGTCTGCAACAATTGTGGCAAGTACGGCCATTTTGCTAATATTTGCCGGAGTGCACCGCAAGCACAAAGGATGAAACATGCACCGCTTGCACTGCCTGCTCCGCAACCTATTCCAGCTGTACCCGTTCGCCAGGTACCTCAAGCACAGGCAAGAGCCTGTTATGAGTGTGGTGAAGTGGGTCACTTCAGAAATCAGTGCCCAAAGTTGACCGGGAATAATCAGAGGGTGGCAAGAGGCCGGGCGTTTCAACTGAATGCTCCAGCTGCTCAAGCCAACCAAGACGTGGTCAACGGTACATTTCTGATCAACAAATCTTATGCATCTGTCTTATTTGATTCTGGTGCCGATAGGAGTTTCGTTTCATATGATTTTGAATGCTTGCTTGGTAGAACACGTACATACTTAGATAAACCGTTTAACGTGGAGGTGGCTGACGGAAACACTATTGATATTGACACTGTTATTATCGGATATACTGTGAACTTAAGTGATCACGTTTTCCCGATTGATCTTATACCTATGCATCTTGGTAGCTTTGATGTTATCATAGGCATGGACTGGTTAGCTACCCACAAAACGGAAATAGTTTGCCATGAGAAATACATACGTATTCCATTGTCTGCGAGTGAAACTTTAAGGGTTTTTGGAGAAACTTCTAGCAATGGTCTTAAGCTTATGTCATGCACTAAAGCACACAAATACCTTAGGAAGAAATGTATTGCATTCTTAGCTCACATTGTGGAGAAGAAAGAGAAAGGAAAGAAAATTGAAGATGTTCCAGTGATACGGAATTTTCCAGAAGTATTTCCAGATGATTTTCCGGGTCTTCCACCAGAACGTCAAGTAGAGTTTCGAATTGACTTAGTACCTGGTACGAACCCAGTTGCTAAGGCTCCCTATAGACTTGCACCTTTGGAGTTGCAAGAATTGGCGAGCCAGCTGCAAGAGCTTACGGATAAAGGATTCATTCGCCCGAGCCATTCGCCACGGGGTGCACCGGTCTTGTTCGTCAAGAAGAAGGACGGGTCATTCCGAATGTGCATCGATTACCGCGAATTGAATAAACTTACAATCAAGAATCGATATCCACTGCCGCGCATCGATGATCTCTTCGATCAGCTTCAGGGCTCGGCATGGTTTTCCAAGATCGATCTTAGGTCTGGGTATCATCAGCTTCGCGTACATAAAGATGATATTCCCAAGACAGCTTTCAGAACAAGATATGGCCACTATGAATTCTTGGTAATACCTTTCGGCCTTACCAATGCACTTGCGGTCTTCATGGATCTCATGAACCGTGTATGCAGGCCATACTTGGATAAATTTGTGATTGTATTCATTGATGATATTCTGATTTCTTCAAAGACCAAGGAAGAACATGAGAAACACCTTAAGTTGGTTTTGGAGATCCTAAGAGAAGAGCGACTATATGCCAAATTCTCTAAATGTGAATTTTGGCTTAAAGAAGTTCAATTCTTGGGGCACATAGTCAATGAATATGGTGTTCACGTGGATCCAGCAAAGATTGATGCGGTGAAGAATTGGAGTACACCAAAGACACCCACGGAGATTCGATCATTTCTCGGACTTGCCGGTTACTATCAGCGGTTCATTTCGAATTTCTCCAGAATTGTTGTCCCGCTTACTTCTTTGACACAGAAGAATAAGCCATACGAGTGGGGACCAAAGCAGGAAGAGGCGTTTCAGACCTTGAAGCAGAAACCTTGTGATGCTCCTGTCTTGACACTGCCTGATGGAAACAATGATTTTGTAGTTTACTGTGATGCATCCAACCTAGGTCTCGGTTGTGTTCTCATGCAACGGGGGAAGGTTGTGGCTTATGCATCAAGACAGCTGAAGATTCACGAGAAGAACTACACTACACATGACTTGGAACTTGGTGCAGTCGTTTTTGCTTTGAAGATATGGAGACATTATCTTTATGGCACTAAGTGTGTAGTCTTTACTGATCATAAGAGTTTGCAACATATTCTCAATCAGAAAGAGCTCAATATGAGACAACAGAGATGGGTTGAACTATTGAATGATTATGACTGTGAAATTCGCTACCATCCTGGTAAAGCGAATGTAGTAGCAAATGCGCTTAGTCGCAAGAGTCAAGTTCAGATCCATAGTGTCCGAGTACACACTAATCTCCGTAATGATGTTCTCACAGCCCAACAACACTCATTGGCTCAAGACAACTTGAAGAATGAGATGTCTTGCGGGGCTGAAATCTTATTGGAAACTAAAGATGATGGATTAATGTATTATTTGAATCGGTTGTGGATACCGAACAGGGGTGATCTCAGAATGGTGATTATGGATGAAGCTCATAAGTCTCGTTATTCCATCCATCCAGGTTCTGAAAAAATGTATCAAGACCTTAGGGGCTTGTACTGGTGGCCTGGAATGAAGAAGGACCTTGCTGAATATGTGTCTAAATGCCTTAATTGTGCTAAGGTCAAGGCAGAACACCAGCGACCTTCTAGATTGTTAATACAACCTTAAATACCGATGTGGAAGTGGGAGAATATCTCCATGGATTTCATTACTAAACTCCCACGAACCGCAAACGGTAAAGATAGCATTTGGGTGATAGTTGATAGATTGACAAAGTCGGCTCATTTCTTACCGATACGCGAAACTTACCCTGTGCGGAAGTTAGCTCGTATCTACATTGATGAAATCATTAGCTTACATGGTATTCCCTTAAGCATAATATCGGATCGTGATGCTCGTTTCACGGCACGATTTTGGGAATCACTTCATGAAGCATTTGGAACAAGACTGGATCTTAGCACTGCTTATCATCCTCAAACGGATGGTCAAACGGAGCGGACGATTCAGATATTGGAAGACATGTTGAGAGCTTGTGTCATCGATTTCGGTGGCAATTGGGATAGCCATCTACCATTGGTTGAGTTCTCGTATAACAATAGTTATCACGCGAGCATTGGTATGGCACCGTTTGAAGCTCTTTATGGCAGGAAATGTCGGTCACCTATTTGTTGGACCGAAGTCGGCGATTCGCAGATTACTGGTCCAGAGATTATTCAGGAAACGACTGACAAGATCCGCCAAATCCGTGACAATCTGTTAGCTGCACGCAGTCGACAGAAGAGCTACGCGGATTAACGAAGAAAACCTTTAGAGTTTGAAGTGGGAGATATGGTGTTGCTCAAAGTATCGCCTTGGAAAGGCGTTGTTCGATTTGGAAAGAAAGGAAAGCTTGCTCCACGTTATGTTGGCCCTTTTAAGATTCTTGAACGGATCGGGAAGGTTGCTTACAAGTTGGAACTTCCTTCTGAACTTAGTAACGTGCACCCAACGTTTCACGTGTCCAATCTAAGAAAGTGCTTAGCTGATCAGGATCTTCAGGTACCACTCGATGACATTCGCGTCGATGGTACCATGCATTTTGTTGAAAAACCAGTGGAGATAATGGATCGTGAGGTTAAAAAGCTCAAACGTAGTAGAATTCCAATTGTCAAGGTACGTTGGGAATCGAAGCGGGGCCCAGAATTCACCTGGGAGCGGGAAGATCAAATGAAGCTTAAGTACCAACATTTATTTGCAACGGTCACTCCAAGTTGAATTTCGGGACGAAATTTCCTTAACTAGGGGAGACTGTAACATCACTGTACTTCCGGTCGTCCGTACATCCGTACATCCGTACGATTGTACTGTTACGATCTGAGATTTATTATTATTAATGATAATGAATTAATTGCTGATATTATTAATGATTATCACTGTTACTGGTATACGTGTTTATAACATATTATACGCGTAAACCATGGGAAGTTTAGTTGTAACTCAACTAAACAGAACCAGAGAGTTTATCGTAGTCATATTGTTGATGATTATGGATTTGGGTTGGAATGGAAAGAAACTGGGAGTTTGTTTTATTCTGGTTGCTAAACGTAGTCAAGGACACATGGTAATGGTTTATCGAAATAGCGGTGGGACGGTGTAGGGGAGATTGCGATCTACCTCTGCATATGCCCTATATATATGCATATTTCGGTCTATCATTGATGTGTCAGTGACTTGGTTTTGTGGGTTTTTGTTTTGGGAATATAATATTTAAGTTTATAAAATGATAAAAGTTTAATTGGAAATTAATTACGTTAAGTGAGGTTACGAACATTACTTAACCGCGAATGTTGATTCAGAAATATTAACTTAATAATGTATTCGCGTGAGAGACGATTCACACGAATATAATTATTAAGAATAATATTCTGAAATGATATTCCATAATAGTAAATTAAATCGAAATACGATACGAGCGTTTGATTCGCAAAGGTGACGATCTTTACGAATACGTACGTAAGTAGCGCGTTTCGACGAGATAATTAAATAATACCTAACGATGTGAAATTAGCAAATGAAAACTAAAGAAATATTTATTAGGAATCACAAATTAAATTAAATTCGAATTAATTGTTTATTTAAATAAATAATTTAACGAAAACTGTTTTACGAAACTATATCAATTAAAATCGTTTTATTTAAAACAAAACTCATGTATTTAAATGTTCTATGTTTTAAATGGGTTTCACGTTAAAAACCGAGCATAACCGAACATTTTATATAATTTATCGCGATAAAAACGAGACCGGGCACGTGGGAACAATACACGTTATAAGAAAGAAATCTTCTTTCTTCTTCCTCATTTTCTCAACACTCTCTCTCTCTCTCTCTCTAAACTTGATTTTCGTCACCTACAAGCACACCCATCTTCTCTCTAGCTTTTTTTCTTCATTTCTAAACGGATTCGCGAGATCTTGGTGCCAAAACGACCGCGTGAACGAGAGGAACAAGTAGATACAAAGAAACCCGTCGTTTGATCAGCATTTCGAGGTAAATTAGAGGTTTTCTTTATGTTTTACACTTGAATCTAGTCGGTTGTTATCATCACCACTTGCAATTGAACTTGTTACTTTTAAAACACTAAATCGCATAAGTTTGAGCTAGTGAGACCATAGATGGACACATCAGAGGGCTAGAATTAGGCGAGAATGATGATGATGTAGTACAGGTTCGCAAGACAGCAGGGACGAGCCCTGGAAACCCTTAGCCGAACCTTCATGGGCGGGAAACCTTGCCAGGCGAACCTTGCCTTGGCCGAACCTTGCCAGGCAAACCTTCCTCTGGCCGAACCTCGGGACAACCGAACCCTAGCTGGGCGAACCTTGGCATGCGAACCTGCATCATCACCGAACCATCTGTGAGCCACGAACCTTGGCATGCTAGCCAAACCTTGACCGGACCTTGCCTTGGCTAGACCTCGCCTTGGCCGAACTTTCCTCAAGCTGGCCAAACCTTTCTTTGACCGAACCTTGGCTAGCCGAAGCCTAGCTTGGCCGAACCTTGGCCAGCCGAAGCCTAGCTTGGCCGAACCTGGCCAGCCGAATCTTCTAGCTTGGCCGAACCTTAGCTGGGCAAACCTCATAGGCCACGAACTTGGAAGCCATGCAAACCTTGCCTCGGCCGGACCTTTCCTAGGCCGGACCTTGCCTTGGCCAAACTCTTGCCATGAAAACCTTGCCTTGGCCAAATCCTTGCCATGCAAACTTCCTGCGGAACGAACCTTTGGCCTGCGAACCATAGCCAGCCAAACCTAGGCCGGCCGAACCTTATGCAGCCAAACCCAATACTCACGAACCTTAGTATGGCCGAGCCTGAGACGAACCCAACTTCACGAACCTCTAAGTGGACAGGTATGGGGCAGCGAACCTTGGGGGTTTTGAACCTAAACCTTGCCTAATCCATGCATGCATAAGGATCACCATTTTATTTTCTAAAAATAAAGTTTAGATTATATACATTGAAACATTTTATGTAATTAACCTGAGTGTGATTTCTTGAACATAAAAGTAAACACACATACTTATGATTATGGAACACACGATGAATACAGGTTGTTGAGTCGTTGTTGATTTCTTACATGAGCGCGCATTTTATGAAAACACTGAATCTGAGGAACTCAGGTGAGTTCTCATAACCTCCCTTTCTTTTGAACTGTTTTGTTTTAAAACTCGGAGGTGAAACATGTATACCAACTTTAAATATTATTTTGATAACACAATGATAATACCTGTTTATCAATATGGTATTTATATTATGGAATTACATTAATTATTAAAACTCCGTGTGGCATTGCTGATGACCTCGGTTATACGCAATGATCACATGTATTGTCACGTGGGTTACCACATCCGTGTAAAGATTGTCATTGACTTTAGTCGATAACAAAGATTACATGTATAGCCACTTGGATTATCATAACTCCATGAAACAATGCCTTTGACCTTGGTTAATTGCAATGGTTTCATGTATTGTTACGTGGATAGCTTCCACTCCATGGATCATGTTTTTAACTTATGTTAATTACATAATATCCATGTATAGTCACAGATATTATTTGAGATTATTGATGTTGAGTTTGATTGAATGATTATGTGATTAGATATTTGTTATTGACTATGATTATCTATGATTGACTATGACTTAAATTGTTATGTGGTTATGTGTTGATTGAATGTTTGATTGTTGAATTGGTGGTTGTGTGTTGGATTATCTCATACAGGTATTCATATGGATTTTCTCGGGAAGATCATAAGTTTTATACTCATTTTAAATAAAGTATTTTATAAAACCATTTTAAGCACAAACTTTTAAACTTGTTTTACTAAAACCTTTTTAAGTATAAAAACTTATGATTACTCACCAACTACTTCTGTAGTTGACACTTGATTTCTTAGATGTTTCAGGTGATGGAGACAAGTAGGATGAAGAGGATGATCTCTTCTATTTTGGACATCATCACATAGGATTCTTGGACTTAGCTAATTGACTAAAATTCTGGCGATTAGAGTTTAGTTAGTTTAGCTTAATCTTTTGTGTAATTGATGTATTTAATTCATGATGAACATGATTTTTGTGTAAACATTTAATTGGTTTGATTGATATGTGATGATTTAATTTAGATGCCCACGAGCTTTTGAACAATCTACATATCCCTCGTGGCATCCCGACGTTTCCGCCATAGGTCGGGGTGTTACAGTATTTGCTACAAGTATCTGCGCTCGATATCAATGAAAACCTAAAGTGTCACATCTGATTGCAGTCAAGAGAATTCTTCGTTATCTGAAGGGTACACCAGACACCGGTCTGTGGTATCCTAAGGATGATAACTTTTCTTTCAATGCCTACAGTGACTCCGACTATGGAGGATGTAAGACAGATGCGAAATCCAAAACTGTTGGTGCACAATTTTTAGGGGACCGTTTAGTTTCTTGGCAGTGCAAAAAGCAAACATCTGTTGCTACTTCAACCTGTGAGGTTGAATATGTAGCGGCTGCCAATTGTTGTTTACAAGTTTTGTGGATACAAAAACAGATGAGAGACTGTGGTTTGAATTTTCTGACAACCCTTATTCATGTTGATAACGAGGTTGCTATTGCTATAACAAAGAATCCTATTCACGATCCAAACACATTGATATTAGGTTTCATTTCATACGCGATTGTTATGAAAAGAGCAGACCTTCTCACCAAGGCTTTTGATAAAAACCGTTTTGAGTATTTGCTCAAATTAAATGGCATTCGGGTCATGGGTGAGGTTATTTTAAATCAACTTCCTTCATAATCAATTTTTATTGAATTAACATCAGATTTTTTTTAATTTTTGTTGTTTTGTGTTTTAGTTTTTAGGGGGAGAAAATTCTGAAAAATACAAAAACATTTGAAAAATCAAAAACACAAAAACATTAAAAATTTTAAAATTTTGAGAAATTGATTTGACCAAGTGAGAAATGATAGTACATTTTTTGCAATTGGAAGCACATCTGTATCATAAAAAAAACTTAAAATATAAAGAGCAGTTACAATTACTTAGTATGATATGTTGGTAGGTTTATAACTTAGTTGAGATAGCATTTGATAAAATTTTGATTATGCTTTATGAGAAACAGATGCTTAGAATATAGTACTTAGTTTTGTCCTGAATAAGTGGTAGTTAATCTTACAAGATGTTTCTTGAACAAAAGTTAAATTACTAGTTTTGATCATGTGGTTAATTTTCAAAAGAAATTCTAAATTTGTTTTTTCCTTTGTTTTAGTTTAAAGCTGAAACATTCTTTGCGTATACTTGTGTATCGACCTGATTGTTATAGCTTTAAATGATTCAAATTTGTTTTCTTGGTTATTGATTAAGTTTTGGACAATCTCTGCGTATATGAGAATATCGATCTGATTGTTAAAAGCTTAATCTTAAATTATTGTTTCCTTTATTTTCTGGATCATCTGAGTATACGAAAGTATCAACCTTGATTCCAAGATCTTGAACAAATTCAAATTGTTTTATATTTTGTTATTTTCAAAAGAAATTTTGTTTTGTTTTTGCATGGTCAAGCTAGTTAAAATTGAAATATATTGTTTCAAGAACATTATTGTTTGATTAATTATTCATAAATCGGGGATGTGTTCAAGTAAATGGAAAACATAAAGTATTTGATAATTTTGTTTTTATTTGATATCTTATCTAAGTAATTAAACTTAAAGAGGTTTTATACTGACAATCATTTTTGAATTGTAATTTGTTGTTAAATATATTCATTAATTCAAAACAATATGATCTCATGTATGGATCTTTCTCAAACAAAAATATGTGTTTGTTTTGCTAGTTTATAGTTTATAGTTAGAGTTGTTAAAATTGTAGTTTGTTTGTTTGTTTTTGAAATTTAAAAATACAAAAAGATTTTTGTTTTATCTAATGTTAAATCAATAAATTTTGATTATTTGTTTTGATTTTGAAACATTAAACATTGATTTATTTGAAATTTTAAATAAAATTGAATTTCAAAAGGTTTGCTTGGAGGTTCGCCTGAAAGGTTTGCAAAATAGGTTTGTTGGACAAGTTCGTTCAATAGATTTGTTGAACAGGTTCGTTCAAGAGGTTTTGGACAGGTTCGCCTGAGAGGTTTGTTCATAGGTTCATTTGAGAGGTTCGTTGACAGGTTCGGTCTACATGTTGGTCAAAGGTTCGTTGAAAAGGTTTGTCAACAGGTTCGTATAAGAACAGGTTCGTGTGATACGTTCGTCACTTTTCATCAGAACCTGTTCACGAACCTGCAACTGTGTTTTTTTTTTGATTTTTCGATTTATGATCTAAGAAACATTTTTCCTTATATCATCTGATTCGAAATTGTCTTGTGATCATTTATAGGTAAAAATATTGAAAATTGACCGGATAAATTAGAAGATATGATTGGTTTTAGGATAGTTTAGTCGAAACTGGTTTGTTGAGTTAAAACCTGTTAAAATCTAAGTTTTGGACAAAGTGTTTTCATTAATCTTGTTCATTTGTTAAGAGCGAACCTCTAGATATAATTTTTTGATCTAATTCAAAGATTTGAAAATTTGATTTTGAAATGGATTTACGTTCGTTAAGTGGACAAAGGTTCGCTGGAATCTCAAAGGTTCGTTTGAACTTGATAGGTTCGGGACGAACCTCTGAATGACAGAACCGAACCTTTGTTGGTCAAGATTTGTTTGACCAGAAGGTTCGAGTGATATGAAGGTTCGTTCATTTAAGGTTCATTCAGTAAAGGTTCGTTAGTTTAAGAGGTTTGTCTGAACAACAGGTTCGTCTAGGCTTAGGTTCGGCACAAGGGGTTCGCTGGTTTCAACACTTAGAAATTTTTTTGACACTTAGAAATTTTTTTGATTTTTTTGATTTTTAATTTTTTAATTTTGTTTTAATTTTGTTTTTATTTCTGATTGTAGAAATGGCGAATCTTATATTTGGAGATAAGCATAATCTATGTGCATATCTGGATCCTACAACCAAGAATGGCAAAGATTTCAGGCCTATGATTGAGTTTCTGAGACGTTCAAGAATTTATCATGCCATATCAAACTCATGTCAGATTTACAGATCGTATGGTCAAATCTTCTGGAACTCAGCAAGATTAATTACTGTGGATGAAGAGTATGTTATTGATGCGAATGTGCTTGGTCAAGCAATTCGGATTATTGAAGCTGATATTCGAAGAGTTTTACAGTTTAGAGGAGAACCTGAAGGAATGACACTCATTCCTGAAAGGTGTATCAAGGGTTACTTCCCGAGGATTCGATATTTTGGAGTATATACTGAGACTCCTATCAAGAAGGGAAAGCTTCCTCTACAGTACAAGCTGCTTGCTCATGTTTTGTTGCATTGCATGAGTATGAGAAAAGGAACATTCGATGAGCTACGAGATTTGATGAGATCTGCAATGGTAGCTTTGATTTTGAACAAACCGTTCAATTTCTCAGCAATGATTTTCAGATATATGTCTGATAACATCACCAAAGCAAAGGATAGATTCTACATGTATCCAAGATTCATCCAGATGTTGATAGATGAGAGATTTCCAAAGCAAAACCTTCCTAGAATTGCTACTGATCTTCTCAAGTTAAAGCATATGACTGACTCTAGTCTTGGTCAGGTCAAGATCTATCAGAAGAGCAGTGATGATATTTTGGTTAAAGAGTTAGTATGCCATTGTGCGAGAGCTAACTATGTTGCTCCTGAGAATGATGGGTGGAGGCATGAAGATTCTAGTTCTGACAGTGAATTGTTCAGTGATAATGATGATGACCAACAACAACCACCACCTCCTCCTCCTAGACAACAAGCATGGAAGTCACAAGCTCAATCTTCACAAAGTCAAGATCAAACCCAAGGACCAAGTGTAATTCCTTCTACATTGGTTCCTCTTCAAGTTATATTTATAGGTCAACAAGGAGATCAAAGGCAACAAGAAGATACTTCTTCTGTTCATGTTGATGCTGAGAATGTTGAAGTTGATGATGAAGGTCAAAAATCTACAGAGACTGAGTCTGAGTTTGAAACTGTTCAAGCTGGAAATAATATGGTCAGAAGATTGAAGAAGAGACCTGCACAACAACAAAATGAAGAAGCAAGAGAAGAGGCAGCTGATCCAGATTTTATTGTTGAAGAGCCTGTGACTTCTAGGCCTAAGAAGAAAAAGAGGATGGCTAAAATGCCTAAGAAGAAAAAGACAAGGACTCCCAGGATTGAAGTATCATCTCCTGTGGTAGTTTCTACTTTACCTGCTTCTATTGTTGTTTCTACACCTGTTAATGTTGTTTCAACAGTTCAAGAAGAAGTTTCTACATCTCATGTTCATGTTCAGACAGATTTTTTTCGTGCAATCACCTGAGTTTATGAATGTTGCTACTTTTGTTCCTTCTTTCATGGATGCTACAACAGTGACTACATCTTTTCTAGCAACTACATCATTTCAAGATGCTTCTACTTCCAGAGGAGAGTCTTTATTTGAAGGTTTAGATGACTTGGATCTAAACTTCTCTATAGGTTATGATGATTCTGAGATTAGAAGAAGGATATCTATTTTGTCAAAAGAGTTTGATCAGTATAAAATAGAAAAGGAGAAAGTAGTAGCTGATCAACCTTCTTCTTCAGGTTCAAGTGATATAGATGTTATGAAAAGCCAAATTGCTCAACTGATGAAGTGGAGAGAAGAAGATGTAGTTGAGAAGAAGTTGTTGAATGACAGGATTCATTCATTGGAGATTTTGACTGAACAACAAAGTATTGATATTGATGTTTTGAAGAAAGAAAATTAAGACTTAAAGAAAAATATTGATGATATTCAAGTCAAGGACGATCAAGCTGAGGCTGCTGGTGCTACTTCTGATCCTGTATTTGTGAACATTGATGATGATGAAGAAGAAGATGAGAAGATAGATTATGAGGATTCAGCTTTAATGCTTATTTTGATGATGAAGATGATAATGGTGATGTGACAAGAGTGGGTGGATCAGGTGGTTTGAATTCAACAACTGGTGCTATAGTGATTTACAATCCTTCAAAGATTTCACTTGATGCTACTCCTATTTCTGTTGTTTCTTCCGATAAGGCTAAAGATTGTAAAGATGTTGTTCTTGAAGATTTAAATAAAATAGAATATCCGAAGAATATTGTTGATTATTCTTTGCCTACTTTTCTTGATTTGTTTAAACAACATGCTGATATACATTTGCAGAGAATGGTTGTTGAAATATCTGAAGATAAAGACTTGGAGGAAGGAGAGATTGTTGGTGGTTATTCAAGAAATGATTTCTATGATATGTTTGAAGTGGATTCTGATCAAGTGTTTGATTTTGAACAAGATAATCAAATAGAGCTATTTGATTTTGAGCAAGATGATCCAATGGATGAAGATTTGTATAATCTGCAAACTCTGAAGAAGATTTTTGATCTTGAAGTTCAAGGAGGTGTACCAAAAACATCAATGGCTCAGATAAAAGAAAAGACTTACATGGAGTTATGGAAGGAGAATCAAGATGAAAGCAAGTACATAGTTGATCACTTGTACAATTTTAAGCAAATGATTGAAGTCATAGAAGAAAAAGTTCAAGAAAACCAAGCTAAATAATTTACAAGATTCAAGATTGGATCTAAATCTAAGAAGATAGGAACAATTTTTAGCTATGGTTACTTTCACAATATTCCAGGAAGCATAAAGGATAAAGGATGTTATGTAGTCAAACGGACTGATGGATGTCAATATTTTGGAAAAGCATTAGATCTGATGTATTTACCATCTTTTGAGTGTATGCAGTTATCTCGATTAAAGATGATAAAGCCCATTCAGACTAAACATAATGACACATTTGAGAAGTTATTGAAGAAAGAGGCTAAATCTGGGTGGAGTTTGTTGTCTCCTCAAGTGAAAGATAGGTTGCATGGATATTCAAAGCCTAAAATTTTTACAAGACCAAGGTTGAGGAAGATAGAACAGAATTGGAATCCTTATTTTAAGTTTTGGTTTCATGATGAAAAGACATCTGAAGCTGTGATTTTGTTGAGACAAGAAGAACAATGGAGGGTGATTATGATGTTGGATCATGTTTGGATAGTCAATTGTTCAAAAGAAGATATTGATTTGCTGAATGTAGCTGAGATATTTGTTGATGAGGGATATCATGATGTTGGAATTAGTTACAAAGACATGGCAGTTCAATTTCAAACAATTGCTCGGATGTGTTATACTCTGGGTATACATTCTGGATGCAACTGGGAAGATGTAAATTACTTGTATGTTGAGCTGATGAAAGTACAAAAGGAGATTGATGATAGAGATGCTAAGCTGGAAGCTGAAAGATTATCTAAGATTCCAAGATCTGTTGTTATTCGTGCTGTTGATAATGTGTGTGGAGAAACCAGTGGAGTTCAAAGTGAAGACTAAAGACGAAGATTGAAGATTTTGATAGCAACTATTAAGGGGGAGTTTGTTAGTACATATTTGTAATAGGTTGCTTATCAAACATGTAAATTATAGAAAATTAGTGAGGTTTGGCTGAGGTTCGTCTGGCCCACGAACCTTAGCAGGTTCTGTGAACCTATTAGGTTTGGCTGATTAGGTTCGTCCAGCGAACCTCAAGGTTCGGCTGGAGAACCTAATGGTTCGACTAAGCTAGGTTCGGCTGACAGAGTATATATTGTAGGTTTGTCTGATTTTGACATAACTTGAACTCTGGAACTCTGAAAAACCTTTGGGTTATTCTCTGTGTGAGAAAGAGCTGTGTGATCATTGTAATCAGTTGATTGTGATTAATGAAATGGAGATGATTATTGGAATGCTTGTTCTTCTTTGATTCATATAAATCAAATATAGATTCCGCATATATTTGATTGTTAATAGAATTCCGTTGTACGATCAAGATCAAATCCAGTAGATCTACACTTTCATCGTACACCAGCTCTGGAGCAAAGTAATCGTTCCACAAACGAGTGTCTCCGTCCTTCCGACCTCTATTTATGTATTTTCGTTTACCCTTCTGTCTAGAAGAACTTCCTTCTTGTGAATCAACATCATCTTCAGCATCAAGTGCAAATAACCGCGTCGTTATTTCTTCAGCATCATCGGAAATGAGATTTTGAAAGTGTTCAGACAAAATCATCGGGATGTTTTGTGGTACTTGTTCATCATCTGAACTCATTTTGAATTGTATAGATAAGTGTTTGAGGAATAGGAATTTGCGTGTGTTGAAAATGGCTGGTCTAGATAGGTATTTATAGCCGTGGGAAAACTAGCCGTTGTGCTACACTTTCCTAAAATTTAATCTTTCATTGCATAAAAAGAAATTACATTTTCCTAAAATTAAAAATAAAAATACATAAATCACAATAGACGTAACAATAAATTAATCTAAACATTTTCCTAAAATTAATCTAAACATGACGATTGTAGCCTCGCGGATTTGCTCGCACATTGCCTCGTGTTCAGCTCGTAGAAATGGATTCATGTTTGTGGTGTCAAGGAAGAGTATTTGCCGCTCTTGCATCTCAATTTTTTTTGTTTCATCTCAAGCTTCTTTTTCTCAATTTCATAGAATTTTTCGATTCTGTGCTCGAATTTTTCAATTGCTTCACTCTTAGCACGATTGGTTGAAGATATCTCATCAATGAGCTTGAGCTTCCTTAGGTCGTATTCAGACGGTTCTACTCCTACTTTGCCTTTTAACTTAGCTTTGCCTTTGGCCTTTGCTTTGGCCTTGTCCCTCCCAATTGGACGTGTTGTAGTAACCTGCTGAAGTTGAAATTCAAAGTCATCTTTATCAATATCTTCAAGTGATATTGTGATTTCAGGATTCTCACCAAAGTTGGCATCAGAAGCTGAGCTCGTATACGCCCCAGAGCTGCTAGTTTTTGTTCTTTTAGGGGGTTTAAAGCCATGAATATGAGTAGCAGAGTTGTACTTACCATGCTCTTTCACAACATTCCATACATGTTCATATGTGAAAGAAGCAGAATTCTTGTTGGATGGATCGTTAATGTACAACTGTCTAGCCTCTTGGATGTACTGGTCGTCTGACCAACCACTTCTGTAACGAGATTTGACTTGTAAGAACAACTCATTAAATCTATTCAACTTTGATTTAAACATATGCCAATGACTTCTTAGATTATGAGCATCTCTTAGAATTGAAGGTTGACTTTCATTGTAGTATTTTTCAGTCTTGCTCCAAAAAGCATCTGCATTTTGGTTGTTGTCAGTGATTGGATTCTCAGAAGTTGAAATCATAGCTTGTGCAAGCAATACCTCATCATTGTGTGGCCACTTTTGACGACTCGTCTTGGTTGGTTGCTCGTCATTCTCAATCAACATCTTAGTTGGTTTCTACTTCTTTTTTGCGGCATTTTCTTTTGATGGTGATTCCACATGTTTCTGAGTTTGTTGAAATTGAGTTTGTTACATTTGGGAGGTTTTTTGATATTCTTGCCTTTGAAAAAATTGTTGTCATTGTTGAGCATCAAAAGCTGGTTGTGGTTGACAAAACTGTGGCATGACAAGAAATTGACCAAATTGGGGGAATGAATGCCCTTCTTGGTGACACTGGGGAAATGGTTGTGGTTGTGAATACTGAGAAAATTGTTGTGTTTGTGAGAACTGAGGGAATGAAGGTTGTTGCAGTAGGTTTTGTTGGACATCATCGTCATCGTTTAAGAATTGAGTGAACGAAAATGAGGCTCTTGGATATTGGATTCATTTTGAGAGTGTGAAAATTGAAAAAAATTAGAGAATTTGTATAAGATTTTTGGGTGAAAAATGAGAAACTTTGAGTGGGTATTTATAGGGAAAAAACTAGCCGTTTTTTTTAAATATAGCTATTAGAATTTTTAAAAAATTAAAAACTTTATTTTTTCAAAATATGACCGTTGTTTTTTAAAAGAAAAAATGATTTTAAAGAGGGCCCACCTCTTTTGTTTTTCCACGCACGTGAGGAGGTGCAAATTGAATTCAAAATCTTGTTTTTGCTTTACTCTATTGCGTGTGTCAGAAGAATTAGAAGACACGTAGGAGGGTGAAATGCGCGTTGCAGTAAGCCTAAGGGGGGCTTATAATTAGATTACAATCCTATATATATAATGGACACTTAGATATGACATTCGGTTTTTAACAAATGTATAGGATTCGCATTATTACATGAAATAGAACTCACATTATTAATTTATTACTATAAAATCTAGGAGCTCAAACCCAAGCTATCGTATTTTCTATTTGTAAATGACTGACTTAGAAAATTTTGAAGTTTGACAAGTCCTACAAAAGTTAAACCTACAGGGTTGACGCACAAAAACAATTTGCAAGTTAATGTATTAAGTTATTTGTAATGGTTGCTTTACTTACAAATCTTCTATTTTTTCGTTGACATTTGACAGTCAGTATCTAGATATTTGCAATTCATATTTCATATGGGTTGATGCAAGTTGTGAGTTGGGTTCTATGCATCAGTTAGCTTACTTCCATATCTGTTTTTTATTTTTTATTTTTTCCGTTGACATCTAAACATCACATCTTCTCATATTTCATTTTCATGTATGCAATATGAAAAGGTATCTCATCATATTGACTATTGGTGCAGTATTCCTTCACATCAGCATGTCCACACCATGCATATAATGCATTAATTAAATATTTTATGTTAAATTTAGAAAATATAATTATAAATCTAATTAAATTAGTAATTAAAGTAAATAAATTAAATAATTAAAATCTAAACTAGCCGAGCCGAGCCGATCCGAGGTCGAGCCTAAAATTTTTTTAACGAGCCGAGCTTGAGCCTCCTAAATAAAACCCTTAACGAGCCGAGCTCGAGCCCTATTTAGTCTAAACGAGCCGAGCTCGAGCCTTAACGAGCTCGGGATCGGCTTGGCTCGTTTACACCCCTAATTAATTATGCTCGGGATCTGCTTGGCCGACCCCTTTACTTTCCTTAGACCGTGGGGTGTGCCTTGGCAACAGGCGTGGTTGGGGCGTTACTGGGCGTGGAACACCGCCCCCTTGGGGCGTGAGAGGGGCGTGGGGCATCTGGCTTGAGTAGAACCACGGCATGGGTGGGTGGGTGGGTGGGTTGGGCATTCGACCGTTGCACATTAATAAAAAAAAAATTAAATAAAACGTATATATAAAATCATCACAAACTCTCTAATATTCACATCTCACTCTCTAAAATCTTCACATCTCACAAAAAAAAAATAAAACAAAAAATCGGTATTTTTATAAAAATGGAGTTTCTACGGGAGGATGGCGATTTTAGCGAAGGAGAAGATTTTTTAATTGAAGCCGCACAACTTACTCTCGACATCATCAGACAACAAGTTGAAAGACCTGTTCTAACTAGAAGAGCACGAATTAATCGAGATCGTCTTGGAGCTCACGAACGTCTTGTTGAAGATTATTTTTCAGAAAATCCGAAATACCCCGAACATTTATTTCGGCGTCGGTTTCGTATGAGTCGAAATCTTTTTTCACGAGTGCGTAATGATTTGGAACAAAAGTATGATTTTTTCCAACAACGGTGCGACGGGAGAGGAAAGATCGGGTTTTCCGGTCTGCAAAAATGTACTTCTGCAATACGGCAACTAGCCTATGGCACTAGCAGCGATTCTTTTGATGAGTATTTACAGATGTCTGAGCGAATGGGGCGGGAATGTGTTTATAAATTTTGTAAAGGCGTAATTAGATTGTACGCGAAAAAATACTTGAGGAAACCAAATTCATATGACATCCAGCAGATTTACACGTTTCATGAAGAGGTTCATGGTTTACCCGGTATGTTAGGTAGTCTCGACTGCACCCATTGGGAATGGGACAATTGTCCAACAGCATGGCGAGATCAATTCCAACGAGGCGACCATTCAAGACCAACTTTTATGCTAGAAGCTGTTGCGTCTCAAGATCTTTGGATATGGCATGCCTTCTTTGGTGCATCGGGATCGAACAATGATATAAATGTTCTAGATCAGTCGCCGATTTACAACGATCTTATTGAAGACAAGGCACCCGGTCAGCAGTTTATTTGCAACGACACAACATACAAATACGGGTATTATTTAGTCGATGGTATTTATCCACAATGGGCTACTTTCGTGAAATCGTTTACATCACGACAAACTGAAGATGAAAAACGTCTGTATTTCCAGAATCGTCAAAAGGGGGCAAGAAAGGATATTGAACGAGCATTCGGCGTTCTAAAGAAAAAGTGGCACATGATTCAACACCTTGCTAGAGCATGGAAGCCAAGTCGTATCCGTAACGCGTTATACGCATGTGTGATACTACACAATATGATAATTGAAGACAACGGTCGAGCGATATGTGAATTTTATGAAGAAGACGATCCGAATTTGTTGGAGCATGTGGAGATCAACGAGGAAGAAAAACAAGCAAACCGTCGAATGCTTCGCAACGAGGATACACATGCGAACCTCAAAGCCGATTTGATTGAACATTTATGAAAAAATCTTTTTTATTAATTTTTTTTATTAGTTTGTAATATTTTTAATAATTTTTTTTATTAATTTGTAATTTTTTTATTAATTTTTTTATTAGTTTGTATTTTTTTATTAATTTTTTTTATTAGTTTGTATTTTTTTAATTAATTTGTAATTTGTTTTTATTAAATTATATCTCAATTTAATTTAAAAAGGAATGATGATGTGGAGTGAGTGGGTAATGGGGCATTTCCACCAAAATGGTGGGGTGAGTGGTTGTAGTGAGTGCTTATGTGGCGCCTACGTGGCGCATACGTGGAGTGATTGGGTAACCTGGCACACCCAATAGTCTTACCGTTACTAATGTTAATTTTTCAGTTCATAAATTAAAATAATTTACAAGTATTAATTTCGTCTCATCCTTAATTAGAATTTACGCCTCTTCTTAATAATTCTTTATGTTTGTCTCTGCATGATTACATATTTACATACTAAAGCTTTACATTTTACATAAAAATAACAAATTTCTTGGTGGTTGTTACTGAATTTAAATATTATCAAGCCTAATTTAATAAAAAAAATCTGTCTATTTGGTCGTACAATAATGTT
Organism: Mikania micrantha; assembly: GCA_009363875.1. Classification (NCBI taxonomy): domain Eukaryota; kingdom Viridiplantae; phylum Streptophyta; class Magnoliopsida; order Asterales; family Asteraceae; genus Mikania; species Mikania micrantha. The sequence goes on from CM018681.1 coordinate 12,552,578, forward strand.
CTGAAACCCATTTATGAAAATGAATTTGAAAAGTATTTATCTAAATGGATGTTTATTGGAATTTTTATTTTCTTCACTTGTACTCTTATTAGATGAAAGCTAAAATGCTAAGATAGAATTTCTTAAAAAATAATTTTTTTGTAAGATTATCATATTTAAAAAAAATGTTTTTTAAACTTTTTTTATTTCTTTATGAATGTTTATTTAACGTGCACTTTTAAATGTATTTTTTATAATTGTAATGTTTTTAGTCTTTCACAAATACTTTTTAACTTCAGCAATAAATTTGCAAATGTTTTTTAAAGTTTTCTAGAAGATGTGTTTCGTGTAAGTGTTTTAAACAATTTCGGTGTTTAAAATTGAAGTATAATAATACGAAAACAAAAATGTAAAGGTTAATTGAAGTTTAATAATATTCAAACAAAAATTTTGGTACAATATTCTCCTCCATGGTCATTTTCTTTTTGTATTTTTGTAAACCGGCTCTTCTTTCTTGTATTTAATTCGGCTAGATTCTAGGTTTTTGGTTTGGCTTTATTCAATGTTTGGTTTTATTCAGTGTTTGGTTTGATTTGGGTATGATTTATTCAATATAAAACGAAACCAAACTTTTTATTTGTTATTCAGTTATGTTAGAACATTACAGAAATCGTTTTACTTTCACTTAAAATCCTAAACTAAATAATCAATGAGCACCTCTAAATTTATTTTAAAATGCCTTTTCTTTTTAAGTTATACAAAATTGTTTTAACAACATTTAAAAAAATAACAAAACGTTTATAATTTTTAATTAGATTAAAAGTTATTTATAAAGGGCTAAAAACATTCTAACCAAAAAATATTAAAAAAAAATAAAGAAAACATTCTCAAATAACCGAAAAAACATTTTAAAAAACTTTTTAAAAATATGTCAACTTGATAAAACGTTTTTATTATTCATTAGAATTTTTTTCAACTATTGAAAACTTATAATTTAATAAAACTTATGAGTAAAAACAATTAAAACTTCAATAAACATCCCTCTTGGTAAAAACTTTTCAATCGCCAATTTTAGAAGAAAAAAAAATTCCCCCCTAAATTGATTCAGAAAAAAAACTCGAGAAATGACATGTGAAAGTGTGACTTCTCTTATTTTCTGTTGGGTGATATTAAATAATTCAAGGTGTTAACTCTACGTGCTTTCTTCCCCAATAGTAAAAACTCGACTTCTTTATTCTTATGGTAAATGTTGTTGGATATGTTAGTACTATTTATTTACTAGTATTTATTTGGCATATAAACTCTAATTGTTTTCTTTCCCAATAGTAAAATTTGTACCATCATATTCTGCAAGCATTAAATATATATTCATCTATTCATTAATTATCACTCTTTTTCATTAATTAATACTTTTATTTATTATAATTCTTTTAATTATTTTATTAAATACTAGACAAGTATAAAACTTTAAATGTCACGTATGCGTGCTCTTTTAAAGTTATTAAAATTTGTTACTTCTCAGTTATGAAACACAAAGCTATACACTATTTTTTACATAAATAACATTATATATATATATGGTTAAATCTTGCACCGAATGAGTTTCGTTACTTTAAGAATTTAGTTTCTTTATCTGTAAATAAGTTTATTATTTTCAAATGTTTTTTAAGAATTATTTTTAAAATCATTTGAATAACGAAAAACAAAATACTGCTTTTAAATATATTTTTTTATTTATAAAATTGGTTTACGCATGTTTTCATATAATATTTAATAATTTGATTTATTTGTTTTTGTTTCAAAATTTTATTTATTTTTATGAATAGAATTTGATTATTATTTTAATTAAATATTTGTTTATCTATATATGGGTAAACAAAATATAAAAAAAATAAATGTCAATTAATTATATGAAAAATGTTCTTTTTACTTTTTTTTTTAAATTTTAGAGAGATAAAAAAAATTTTATTTGCGCTTTTTGGTCAACATATATTTAATTATATTTAATATAGTAGAGTAAGTTGAGATTTGAAAATAGAGTATGATTTAATTAGAAATGCCCTTATTTTATTCTCCGAGGCATACGATTAAACCAATCAAAGTTAACGTACAAATAAAATTAACGTGCTAATTGTAGGAAGCCAAAGAACGCACCATGTGCTAATTATATGGAAAATGTTCTTTTTACTTTTTTTTTTAAATTTTAGAGAGATAAAACAAATTTTATTTGCGCTTTTTGGTCAACATATATTTAATTATATTTAATATAGTAGAGTAAGGTGAGATTTGAAAATAGAGTATGATTTAATTAGAAATGCCCTTATTTTATTCTCCGAGGCATACGATTAAACCAATCAAAGTTAACGTACAAATAAAATTAACGTGCTAATTCTAGGAAGCCAAAGAACGCACCATGTGCATATAGGTAAGGGCATTATTATCCATAGAAAATTACAGACCGTGCTTCATAAAAATTACAGACTGACATTTAACACATAATCAAAGACCACCTGGATAATCATGGACTTATAATTACGGACGGCATCATATAAAAATCACAGACCATATTTTAACACATATAATTAAGGGCAAATGTATAATCATGGACCAATAATTACGGACCAACGTTATATGAAAATCACAGACCCTCATGTTACATGCATGATCAAATAATCAACTGCTTAATCACGTACTAATAATCACATATCAAGAACAAAAATCACGTACCACAAAATAATTAAAAAAAAACTGTAACAATATTATACTCAAATTAAAGATAATAAAATTCTCAATTTTATGGTGTAATTTTTTAAAAAAATAATTAAATGTTTAAAAGTTATTCGATTTTCAAAAAGATGGTGAAGGTTGATTTACGCAAAAAAAAAGTAAACAAATGTGGGCAATTTATTTTTTGTCATTTTTACTTTAATTCACGCAAGTTTAATCAAAAAGTAGGGACCACTAGATCTTAACCATTGATTTATTTGATCAATTGTCCAGAATCCTTCTTATCCTTCTCACGTTAAACTTCATATGTATTGGATCTACCTCCATATATATATATATACACACATATATATACATATATATATATATATATATGGAAATATCAAATTTAATAAATGAGATTCAAGAGCCTTAAACCCGAGCCAAACAGAACCAAATATACCCTATTCCAAGTTCCAGCTAATGTATCACTATTTAGATTATTACCCCGTATGTTAAAAGGGTTTAATATAAAATAATTAATCTACATATTAATGAATACTTCAAGTAATAAAACAACAATAAAAAACTTTAATAAATATACAAATGATATGTAATATTTTTGATTTGTAATAATTATTATCTTTAAACTAACTGATGATAAAGTTTCAGTTTGTATTTTATCAAATACTGACTTTTATAAATCAAGAAGGTAAAAAATATAATTTATGTAATTAATTAATTAATTTTAAAGACTCAATTTAAATATAACGTTAAATATAAGTACCAAAAGTGTAACTTTCTCTATAATTTTTTTTACTATGTATTTTAAAATAAATTTAAGAAACATCATTGGTTTGTAAAAATCTTATTGTTAAAAACACTGGTTTATAGTTTATTTTATTTTTTATAAAAAAGCCATTTTTAAAGAATTTTTTTATTTAACTTTAATTTTTTAGGAAATAAAATATTTCTTATTTAAAAAAAACTTAAAACATAAATAATATTATTAGTTATTAATATTATAATTATTTAATAATGAAGAGAATATAATTATTTAATATGAGAGAATTAAATGAATTTGATAAAAAGTTGACAAGTGACAAAATATATCTTTGTTTATTAGTATAGTAAGATAGTAAGATTGTGGAGCTAATACTTTATCCCCATTCAATAATTTGACGACTTCATGTGGAGATCTTAAATGACCACTCCCTCTATTTTTTTTTTTTTTTTGATAATTTAGCTTTTAAGTTAAATGAAATGTGAATAAAAAAAACTAAAATACTACTAGTTATAAAAAAAAATTAATGGCAAAATGTAAGAGCATAAAAGGCTTACGAGCGAAACAATCTCTAAAGACAATCTCATTAATATCTTTTATAGTCTCTGAAGACAATCTCGTAATACATTATGTAGTTTATGTAATTAATGTAAAAGTTAATTAAGTAATTTGTATCAAGTGTAATTAAATGTTGTAGTGGGTGACTCACGTCCCCAGCAGGATCCCACCCTTCGGAGAGGTTATGCGGGCACATTGCCCCTCCCCCCATGACCCACTTTCTTGAACTCACCGCCCTCTCCCCGTTGCTCCCCTCTTTCGTGATTGGTCCATTTGAAAAGAAGACCGTTTTCAAACGACATTTTATAACAATAACAACAACAATAATAATTTTTATCCCTATTTAAACTCTCACATTTTTTTTAAAAAAAAATCACACTATAAAAATGACACATTTTTACTCTCTAGAATTCTTTCATTGCAAAGATGAATCCAAACTCAAAAAACCCCGATTTCAACTTGTTGAACGATCCCAAAACCATCCAAATGCGTTTGTTTCAAATGTAACAAAACCCGAACCCTCAACTCTCACAACAAACCGGGTTTTCATCTTTCACGCAACCGGGCTTTCAAACCGCGTTTCATCAGTCACGCAACCAGGTTTTCAATAAACATTTTTTCAACCCCGTCATGAATCGGATTTTATGTCTACTAATGTCGTGCTCGAGATACAAGAACCTCAATTAGAGAAGAAAAGAGGAACCCGGGCGAAAGAGACTGATGTCCAATGGGGCTCGTTTAATTTAATGTTAACGTTTTAATTTTCTTATTCATTTTAATTATTAATTTACAGCTAAAAAAATAACAATTAAATTATATAGTGGTGGTGATGTTACATAATGAGGAATGTTTTCAGTGGGGTAACCACTGTGTGGTTTTAAGGTTTTCAGTGAGGATGATGGCTTGACAGAAAATTTCAGTAAAAAAGGATTTTAGTAGGATAATCAGCATCGATAGCCTTAGATTGTGTCTTCCTATCTAATAAATGTTTTCAAGAAATAACACATGGCATTCTCCTATTATTTCAAAAATAAATGTTTATTTTGAAATTTAAATATAAAAATTCACAATGAATGTTATTAATAATACACATTGTTTATATAAATACACTAAATTAGTACTAATAATTAATAATATGATAATAAATAGCATTTATGTTTAAAGAGAGAAAACGTTTTTTTTATAAATTTTTATTTTTAAAGTTTTTTAATGCATAAAGATATAATAAATATTATTAGTTTTAATAATTATGCAAATTTAAATAATGTAATAAAATTATTTTAATTATTATGTAAATATATAAACACATAATTATAAAATAACATAATTTTTATTCTTAACGCCATGCATGGATCTATAATTTAATATATAATAATTATGTAGTCATTAGTTACTTTTTCAGCTAATTTTGACTTTTGTTTTATTTATGCTGACTTGTTGCTTTATTGATGTTGACTTGTTGCTTTATTTATCGGGAAAATTACCAAAATGGACACTTTGACCAAAAATTTCTCCAAAATGTCCATTTGACTTTCCAAATGCCAAAATGTCCATAGCCTTTACAGGCGCCGACGCCTGTGTACACACGGGCGGGCGCCTGTGTAATATCCAATCAAAAAACGCCACGTTTTCTACACAGGCGCCCACGCCCCTTAAAAACCACGAACGCCCGTATAAAAAAAAGTTGTCACGGGCGTCGGGCCCACACTGACACATCTGTCACGGGCGTCCGACCGTAAAGAAAAAAAAAAAAAAAAATCCCGGGTCAAGTCACAGGCGCCCAGACCACCTACACAGGCGCCCGAACCGACCACACGGGCGCCCAAACCTAGTTACGGGCGTCCAAACTTTTTTTTTCGGAAAAAGTGCCACAGGCGCCCGCCTGTAACACACAGGCGCCCGCCTGTGTAGTACAGGCGTCCGCCCGTACAAGTTTTTTTTTTTTTTTTTTTTTTTTTGAATCTTTATTTTATAGGCGTCCGACCATAAAGACGGGTATATATATGCGTAAAGTGTCCCTACCTAAAACGCTCACTTTTTTTTTTGCAAACAAATTTGAAATGGAATTTACGGTTATTTTCTGTATTGGCGGAAATTGGGAGCTTAAAAATGGAATATATGATTATCTTCCTATTGATTGTTTGCGACGTGCTGTATGTCTTCATTATAAAATTACTTATCAAGAACTGCTTGAGTTAATTTCTGTTCGTTTTGATATTCGAGATATAAGTCGAATATCGTATAAATTTTCAACATATATATATCCTGTTGATATATGTGATGATAACGATGTTTCTGTTTTTTTTAAAATTCTGGAAAAAAATGAGAGTGAAATATGTTATATGTACGTCGTTAATGATGTTAGACCTGATCATGTTCGTGATAGAAAAATTTCATCACATGGTTCTAACTCAAAAAAAAAATTTGTAGTTCCTGATTTAAATATTGGTGATTGTTTTGACAGTTTTAATGATTTTAATCAAAAACCTCAATTCAGTTTTGATTTAAATCAGAATGTTTTTAACGATGAATCCGTACCAGAAGTAGAAGCAGAACTTATTAACTCAAAATTTTGTAAACCATCTTCATCTTCACATGCAATAATAAATAAAGTTTTTAAAGATAAAGAAGATTTAAAATTAGAAATTTCAACCATGGCATTGAATGAATGTTTTCAGTTTAAAGTTCAAAAATCATCAAAAAAAAAATTTGTTGTGGTATGTTATTTCGAAAATTGTAACTGGGTTTTAAGAGCCTCTAGTTATAAGGACACGTGCGCATTTCACGTGACTTATTTTAACAATGAGCATACATGTTCAAGGACGCAAACTTATCCTAACATTAGAAACGCAAACAAAAAAGTTCTTGGTCATATAATAAAGGACCAACTTACTGACTGTGGACGTGTGTACCGTGGAAAAGAAATAGTCAAAGATATAAATCAGAGATTTAAGGTGAACATATCATACAATCAAGCATGGCGAGGGAAACATTATGCCGAACAAATTTTGGCTGGATCAACTGAGGAATCATTTGCAAAACTGCCTGCATATTGTCATTATCTTCAATTAGCTAATCCAGGAACAATAACTCATATTTTGAGGGACGAGTTTAACCGTTTTGAAATGGTTTTTGTTGCTATTGGTGCAGCGGTAAGTTACGAATTATTAAAAATATTATATTCTTGTATTATATATTTATTAATACTTATTTACAGGTGCGCAGTTTTGTTCATTGTTTGCGTCCTATAATAATTATTGACGGGGCACATCTTAAGGGTACATTTAAAGGCACCATGTTTTTAGCTGTTGGTATGGATGGAAATAATCAAATTTTACCTATTGCATTCGGTGTGGGGAAAACAGAATCCGGGGAATCGTGGACGTGGTTTTTGTCAAAACTCAAGGAGGGCATTGACGATCATTCAAATCTTGCAATTATTTCAGATCGAGCCGCTTCCATTGATCAAGCAATAAGAACAGTATATCCACAGGCTTATCATGGTCTTTGTTGCCGACATTTGATGATGAATCTACGTCTAAAGGGTAAAGCACAAGAAAACTTGTGGTGGGCGACTTGTAAAGCTTATACGGTTGGGGAATTTGATATCAATTTTAACGCACTCTGTAGTAACCGTTCTAATATTCGAGAAATCCTCACGCGAGCTGGTTTTTCAAAATGGGCTCGATCACATTGCCCGGTGCAACGATTTAATATCATGACGTCAAATAGTGCCGAGTCTATTAATGCGTTGTCCCGGAGCGCACGAAAGTTACCAATCACTCGGTTAATCGACTTTTTTGTCGAATTGGTTCAGAAATGGTATTTTGAACGACGACAACTCGGAGGTTCTAATAAACACCGTTGAAGTTAATTTTAATTTATTTTCCCTGGTTTAATAATATTTATTGATAAATTATTTTAACTTTTTGTAGAGAAAAATAGACACTATCTGACCGCATGGGCTACAGACAAAATATGTAGACGAATTCAGAAATGCAAGACATGGTCAGTTCGTGGCATAGACGAGTATCAGTTCAATGTAGACGACGGACGTCATCGATGCGTTGTCGATCTTTACAATAAAAAATGTACTTGTCGCAAATGGCAGTTATCCGGTTTACCATGTGGTCATGTGATTAGTGTTTCAAAATTCTTAAAGCAGACAGAATGTTATCAGTGGGCAATGGACTGGTTTACAAATGAGGTACACGCTGCCACTTACGCAGAATCGATACAGCCGGTACCAGATGAATCAGAATGGGAGATAGATGAAAATTATGACAAATTAGAAACACCGCACATGGACAAAAGACAAGCTGGTCGTCCTCGAGAAAATAAACGAATTCCCTCTCGTGGTGAGGAAACTGTTCCGACAATATGCTCAAGATGTCATCGCAAGGGACATATGCGTCATCAGTGTAAAACACCTCTGGCATCACAAATGGGTTCATCGTCAAAACAAAAAATAAACGAAACACAGACAACATTTGTAGATGTAGAGAATTTTCGTGATTTTGTAGTTGGGTCAACAACTCAAAAAGATTATTGTTATGATTTAAATGACTTTTAATGAGTATGTTATATTTTTGTATTTTAATAATTTCGTATGTTTTATGATAAAGTAATGCAATATCACACATTATATACATATATAATTTCGAAATATTACAATCTTTGTAATAACCAATATTGTTTCCAAGTCTTCTAAGTTTACATTGTAGCACAATCTTTGTTTACAAATCAACAATATCGGTCTTCTAACTTTTCATAACAAAATTCTTCATAACAACTATCTTCGTGATTGAAAAAGTTGGTTATTTAATATAGTTTTCCCCAAAATACGTTTGCCGTTGCAGATAAACATCAACTCCAATAAGGCAGTAAGAAGAATGCCGATATAACTTATATAAATTATATTATATGAATGATTTTTTATATCAAACATGTAAAGTAAATCGATATAAGTATATAAGTGGTTTTAATTCAATAAGAATTATGATAATAAAGTTTTTAAAATATTATTTTACTTAAAATAAAATAACACTCTTTTTATGTTTTCCGAGAGGAAAAGAGTGGATTTTATAATATTGATTTCTTCTAAATACATCATATTTCGCGATGAAAGAGTTTGAACGCAGCATCTACCACTAGAAAACCAAGAGATATAAAAAAGTATTTTTTTTTATAAATATCAACTACATTACATAAAAGATTTATACAACCAATCATGTAATGTATGTGGATATATATATGTAAGTGGTTTTAATTCAATAATAATTAAAATTAAGTGGTGTTAATTCAATAAGATATATATAATCAAGAAAACATACTTTTATAAAACAAATTTTTTCTAACATTTTTTCTTATAACACTTAATTCATAAACTTGGAAAATAAAAATTTAAAAAGATTTTAATAAAAAGCAAAGAAAAGTTTAAGTTAACATTTTTAGGCGCCTGTGTGTTACAGGCGGACGCCTGTGTGTTACAGGCGGGCGCCTGTGTGGTAAAGTCGGCCGCCTGTAATTTTGAAAAAAAAATTCAAAACGTCAGACGCCTGTACCATACAGGCGGGCGCCTGTGTGGTACAGGCGGCGCCTGTATGGTACAGGCGGACGCCTGTGTATTAGTGGCGGCGAAATTTTATTTTTTTTTATTCAATTTTGTTAATAAAGTTTAAATATAATAACGTTTACGCATAAGATTATTTCGGTAAAAAAACAAATAAATGAAATATTAAGTAAAAACTGACAACACATTATATAATTTCGAAATATTACAATCTTTATAATAACCAATATTGTTTCCAATCATTCTAAGTTTACATAGCAGCACAATCTTTAATTACATAGCAGCATAATCTTTGATTACAAATCAGCAATCTCGGTCTTCTAAGTTTTCATAACAGAATTCTTCATAACACTCCTACTTATCAGGAAGTATGAGGGTGGACTGTTTAAAACAGCTCCTTTTAAAATATATATATATCAATTAAAACACACGAAAGATCTGTTCCATCAATCATGCATAGGAAATTGATATAATAAGTGGTTTTAATTCAATAAGGATTAAAATTAATAAAGTGGTGTAAACTTAAAATGAAATAAATTTTTCAAAGGAAAAACAACAGTACTTAAAAAAACGTTAAAGGAAAAAGAACAGTACAAATCAGTAATCTCGGTCTCGGTCTCATTCTTTTAACTCTTTATTCCACAAATCAGTAATCTCGGTCTCGTTCTTGTAACTCTTGTCTACAGATTTTCATCATTGTCTTTTAACTCTTGATAACACATTTTCGTTCTTGTAAATCTTTTTATGAGATAGCAAGAAGGCTACTGATATAATAATTAGTAAATATATTACATATTTGATTTGTTTAATCAAACATTTAAACAAAATCAATTTAAGTATATAAGTGGTTTAATTTCAATAAGCATTATAATAATATAGTTTTTAAAATATTTTTTTTATACAAAATATTATACCACTCTTTTTTTATATCAGGGAGAAAAAGAGTGGATTTTTATAATAATAATTTCTTTTAAATACCTCTTACTTAACATTGGATTTATTTAAATAGAGTATCTTCCACTGGAAAGCCAAAAGGTATAAAAAAGTTTTTTTTATAAAAAATATCAACTACATTACATGAAAGATTTATAAAACCAATCATGTAATGTAAGTGGATATATATATGTAAGTGGTTTTAATTCAATAAGAATTAAAACTAAGTGGTATTAATTCAATAAGATAAATACTTAAGAAACTTTCTTTTGTAAAACATATTTTTTCAAAGGTAATTTTTTATAAAACTTGATAGATAAACAAGGAAGCTAAAAATTAAAAAAAGAGAAAGTTGAATTTTTCATTTCGATATTGGTCTTTATTTATATACTTCGAAAAGGCGGACGCCTACTACCCATAGGCGGACGCCTGTTTTTTTTTAAAAAAAATTCAAAATTGAGCCGCCTGTAACACACAGGCGGACGCCTGTAAGTTACAGGCGGGCGCCTGTATCTTACAGGCGGGCGCCTGTGTGTTAAAAATTTCATGAAAAGGCAGACGCCTGTACCACACAGGCGCCCGCCTGTGTGGTACAGGCGCCCGCCTATGTGTTACAGGCGTCCGCCTGTTTCATATAGGCGGCTCAATTTTTTTTTTTTTTTTTTAATATTTAAATAAATAAATTTAAATAAATGTTTACGCACAATAATATTTCATTACAAAAATTTACAAAACAAATTCGAAAAAAAGTTACAAAATGCATCTATTCAACTTCTGATCTAATTTTATTTTCGTACATTAAGCGTGCAAAACTCCACCGAAAATCATGTGCGGTTTTTTGCGCATCCTCATCCTGGCTGCTAAGTCTTTCTCCATTAATTAGACGTTGTAGAAAGATACAGACCCAAACACCACAATCTCCTATAGTTCCGACTTGATGAGGAACATCATCCGGAAAAAGTCGCTTAAAAGGAGGTGGTCTGAAAATACCGCCTAAATCATGATCATTATACAGTAACCATTGCGGAAATATGTTGTCCAGGAAAAACAACATTTCGTTCCTTGCTTGTGTGCACACCTCAGGAAAACTGTACATATCAGATATTTATTATTATTACATATTTTACAAATATATTTTAAAAAATAATATAAATATACCTGTCATAAACACTCAATGTCCAAGATGAAAGATCAACACATGTCAAACACCAATGTTGGTTTTGCATGTTAATCGGAACATAAAACTACACAAAAAATATAAATAATTAGTATTTTATAAACGTTAATATTAAAAAAATAAAACTAATTTATTAACTTTGTTAAGTCCCGTGACAGCTGGAAATGGCCATATATCACCAGTGCCTAATTCGTCGATCCATCTTTTACTAAAATACATGGTGGTCAAGAAATGGCAAGGCAAAATGGTCCAGTCCGCATCTTCCGGCCTATCAAGCATTAATTTGTTGATCCAGCCATCGATATGCTGTTAAAAATATAGCAATCCGAATTTAGTATCAAAAATAATTTAATTTTATTTTAAATAAAACACTCACGTTGTTTTCAAACCACCCGCTTGTGATTCCTTTCCAAAACTCGTGAGTTAGACCGACGTTCGGCAGAAATCGCGTGTAGAAGTAAAATTTCTCACGGATTGCCAGCTCTTTTATAACTTTGATAGAATACGCCTCATCGTTATTTTTATCTACAGCAGGCGTAGTATCAAAACCTTGAAAGGGGGTAGTAAGAACTTTAGATTTTTTCTTTATTCTTTTACCACGTCCTTTATTTGATATCACCTAATAATAAATTTAAAAAAGTTAACTAATAATAAAAACAAATTTAAATGAAACTTTAATATGATAAAAAATATAAATAAAATTAAATACCTTATTTTTGGAAACTAAAACAACATCGGGGGTGACCATATCTTCAACTATTTCTTCCCTATTTTCTTCGTCTTCTTCAAAAGATAGTTTCTGTTTTGAAGTTTAAGTTAATCCTAAATATCAAAAAAAATTAAAAAATTATTTATATTAAAAATTTTATACGCTCAAACGCTGATCGGTTCTTTGGTGAAACGATTCACTTGCTGAAATAAAATTGTCAACATTTTCCTGCAAACAATAAAAATCAATTGAATAAACAATTAAAATAAGAATATTATATATTATAAATAAAATACCCGATGTTTCAAAAGCAACATTAGTTTTTCGATGATGCTGTTATACTGGTCTGCACTCATTGAACCAGTGGAAGATTGCTCTTGCTGTTTTTTGGTAAATTCTTCGTAAGACTTTTTTTCTTCCACATTGATGTCATCATCCAAAAAATTATTGACAAATTGATTGACAACATCATCTTCCGCCCGAAATTCCTGGGCCGGCTGCGGTTGGAAAACAAAATTTTGGTTCCCTCCCATCCTCATTTGCAACATTTTATTCAAATAATCGAAGCTCTGACCATGAACTTTCGATTCAGTAGGATTGGGAAAAAGGTTTATAGGAGTAAACATCACCTAAAATTTTATAAAAAATTAAAATAAAGAAATTTCAATTATGTTAAAAAATTTCGTTAATATAAAAAAAATAATAATTATTTTACCTCAGAACATCTTTGAAATATCACTTCCACGGTAGGCCAACGAGTTTTTTTGGGTTTTTCCCAACCAACCGCTCTCGGAATAGATTCGTTGTATTTACAAATTGTTTTCATATACGGAAAAGTCTCGTATATCCAAATCTGAAAAATATATTATTTTGATAATATTAATATTTAATAACATTTATAATTTTGCATTAATTTAATATATAATACCTTGAAAGACCAAACAAATCCTGTCAACGAATAGTATAATTTTTTGTTTGGAACCATCACTTTTTTGTTTAGCACGTTCAGAATACTGGGATACGTGCGGCCCCATAAATAACTACCCCAATTGAAATCATTCCAACAATCAAAATTATCTACCAAAAGTAGATGCTCGTTCTGAATATGTTTATCTGTTTCTACTCCCATGAAAAAAGAATATAGGATAAGTAGTAAACAGAGACGAACAATATCGTCATCATTGAAGTTGTTTTCATTCTCGACCAGAAATGATTTCAGTTTATCAACTGTAATCGGAACCGAAATGTTTTCATCTAAAACCCGATTATAAAACGAATCACCTCCTTTAGATTTTGTACTATTATCACCGAATTTAAATCCGGTAATAATGCAAAACTCGCGAGGTCCGAAACGTAACATAGGTTTGCCCTGTCCACCAACCGAGTAAACAATCCCATCAAATTCAGTATCATAGTTGACAGGAAGTTGATGAAGAAGCATCGCGTGAATCAGTTGCCCATCTGGCTGGGTGTTCTTTACATTAAGCCAAGGGGCAAAACATTGGTCGTTCCAAATATCAATTCTTTCCTGCGACTTGCTAATAACATTTTTCACAATCTCAACATTTTTCCATGAAATCCGCGTTTTACAGTCAGCCTAAGTCAGAAAAATGTTTATGAAACAATGAGACAATAAGAAAACTAAATTAATCGTTTAAATATACGTTCGAAATATAATAAAAAAACTTACTTGTAACATTTTCTTAAATTGTACACTTTAAAGCGTAACCCAAAAGTAGTAAAATCGAGTGTCGTTTTCTACACGTGTTCTGGAGGTCCTAATCGTCGTGTGGTCCTTTCCAAACCCAAAAATTTCTTATGTAGGCGTCCAGGCGTTTGGAATTCGGCGGGAAAACGAGGCGGCAAAACTACATGGGCGGGCGCCTGTAACATAGAGGCGGACGCCTGTGAGTTACAGGCGGACGCCTGTAACACACAGGCGGACGCCTGTGAGTTACAGGCGGACGCCTGTAAAACACAGGCGGACGCCTATTTAGGTTTTTTTTAATTTTTTTTTTTTTTTAATTAGGGCGGACGCCTGTATATTAAAGTCGGGCGACTTTATAGTTCAGTCGGACGCCTTCAACTTTTTTTTATTTTTTATTATAATTCGGCCGCCTAAATAGTACATTTCGACGCCTATTTGAAACAATCGGGCGCCTGTTTAGATTGGGCGGGCGCCTGTTTAATTTAGGCGGGCGCCTGTTTTACATGGGCGGTTTATTGTACGCTTTTCGAGATCTGTTTTTTTAATATATTTAGTAATAAAAATATAAATAAATTGTATATATAAGGCCGTCGTGCCCAGATGAAGGTTACCATATTGAAGATGTTAAAGAATGAAAATAAGTTGACAGAGGTAAACGTACAAGAGCAGCAGGTTCAAACAACCGAAGATGATTTCTGGAACCTGGCATTCGAAACTTTTTTGCCGGATCTGAATAATTCGGTAGACGATTATTATCCTTCTGAAGACGAGTTTGTTCCATACACTGAGGATGATTACCTTCAGATTTTGTATGAAAATAGACCAGAGGATGAGTACGTGCCTTGTGATCCATGGCAAGACGAGTATGATGATTCGTTTTCTGGTTATCACAACCCATGGGAAGATGAACACGAACCGGATTCAGATTTTAGTACTTAGCTAATTTTGTTTGTTTTCTAAATGGTATGTTGTTAGTTTTTGTAATATGATCTCCTTTTATATCATTTTTTTTATTTTATATAATATAGATAGGATAAAATAATAAATAATAGTTTTAAACAACAATAACATGAAATCAGACAATATACCATTCATTTTTTATTATCAACACTCGGTAAACAACGCCAAAAATACATTTGATCAGCCATGAATCGTCGGTAAGAGATACAACAATTTTTATAATCTAGTTCTAAATTAATTGGTTTTCCAGTCACCAAATGTTCCATCACCTTGCAAACGTAAACAGCTTCGTTGCCGTGTAATTCGTTCGATGACCTCACGAAATCGTCATTCATCCCAAATGATACAGTTCTTTCTGGACGTCTTGTAAGTTTCCAATACCGAATGTTTACCAATAAGGCTGTAAAATAAACTGCAATCTTAACCATTATCGGATGGAAATTTGATCTGTATTCATCGCCAGTCAGGCGTTTGTTCTCATATAAAACTAGTTCTTGAGTGTTCAAATCGACTTTAAGTAGACACCACTCTTGACGTTTGAAACAATACGGCAAATAGACATGATCTACTTCAAAAAATTAAGGAAAGGGTAAATGTTTGCCATTTGCAAACTGTGTAGCATTTTTGCTACACGAATCTAACAAAAGAGTAACAAAAGACGGCGGTAATATGCTCCAACGCAAATTTAAATTTGAATTCTTTTGAACTTCTCTAGACCTCCATTTAATTAGTCTGCCAACCCATCCTTCAACATGCTGTTATATTTATAATATAAAATAAATACTTATGTTAAACCAATTTTAATATTAAAAACAGAAAGTTTAAATGATATTCTTACATTTGCTAATAAATTTCCGTTGGAACTGTATCCGAGCAAAGTACCCCAAAATTGCGTGTCCAATCTTTCATTTTTGAAAAACACTGCTGAGTAACAATATGTTGAGTCGCCATTCTGATAAAACTCAACAACGTCGTTCGACCAATTGTCAGACTCATCGTCAGGAATAGCCCATTTTCGTTTTTTTACCAGTTCATTTACAGGTTCCGCATTTTGGTGATTCTGATCACTAGATCCTTCAGTGTTGCTTTTTAATGTTCTCCATTTTGATAATATCCATTTCGAAGGTTTATCTGTTGGTTGAGAAAAAAATTGTTTATCCATTTTCAAATTTGTTTGCAAAAAAAAAAGTGAGCGTTTTAGGTAGGGACACTTTACGCATATATATACCCGTCTTTATGGTCGGACGCCTATAAAATAAAGATTCAAAAAAAAAAAAAAAAAAAAAAAAACTTGTACGGGCGGACGCCTGTACTACACAGGCGGGCGCCTGTGTGTTACAGGCGGGCGCCTGTGTGTTACAGGCGGGCGCCTGTGGCACTTTTTCCGAAAAAAAAAGTTTGGACGCCCGTAACTAGGTTTGGGCGCCCGTGTGGTCGGTTCGGGCGCCTGTGTAGGTGGTCTGGGCGCCTGTGACTTGACCCGGGATTTTTTTTTTTTTTTTTCTTTACGGTCGGACGCCCGTGACAGATGTGTCAGTGTGGACCCGACGCCCGTGACAACTTTTTTTTTATACGGGCGTTCGTGGTTTTTAAGGGGCGTGGGCGCCTGTGTAGAAAACGTGGCGTTTTTTGATTGGATATTACACAGGCGCCCGCCCGTGTGTACACAGGCGTCGGCGCCTGTAAAGGCTATGGACATTTTGGCATTTGGAAAGTCAAATGGACATTTTGGAGAAATTTTTGGTCAAAGTGTCCATTTTGGTAATTTTCCCTTATTTATCCCCCGTGTTTTTTTTATTTGTGTCAACCAGTTAGGTGCCAATCTACTACAAACCATAAATGGCGTTATGTAATCAGAAGATTCAGGAAAAAGTTGAGGACTTGCAAGGCAATGCCGCCCCTTCAATTAATGAACAAATTGACGACTTCGAAGGTTTTTCATTTTTGGTTGGTATGAATGATTAATTCAGAACATTTTGTGAGAAAAATCATAATTTTCTTCACATTAAATTGAATACTCGTCTATCAATATATATACAAGGCTAGGATACCGCTTAGTAATGAAAATTAGAGAATTATGAACGAATTTAAGATGGATTTTGATTTAAATTATATATATATATATATATATATATATATATATATATATATATAGGGCATGAAATTTTACATAGCCCACTAAATGCATACTAACCCAAATAAATTTGGTAAGATAAAGCCAAATCTTGGATTTTTTTAAACATCATTGTAACACATTTTAAACACCATGTTCTTTTATGAGTTTGTGCTAATTCTTTTTCGTTTGAGATCCTACATCATTGTAGGTTGTGCTACAATTTACATTGATGTAGCACAACCTATAGTGATGTAGGATCTCAAACGACAAACAATTAACACAAATTTATAAAAGAATATGGTGTTCAAAATGTGTTACAATGATGTTTAAAAAAATTCAAGATTTGGCTTCATCTTGCCAAAGTTATTTGGCTTAACGCGCATTTAGTGGGTTATTTTTTTATGCCCAGCCCTATATATATATATAGGTAAGCAATTTGAGTAATAAAGTAATAAAATCATTTTGTTAATCTTTTTTTTAGAAAAATATTTTTTTAAACATTTTCTTTTAAATTCTTTTTAAAAAATTCAATTTTTAAATTAAAAAGTCTTGAGTATTGCCACACGTATTACACGAACCGACAAAAAATATTAAATAATTAATAATAAAAAATTATAAAATATAAAATGATGTTATAAGATAAAATATTTTAGGTGTGGTGAGTGTGCTTCAACTAATAGAACAATCTATGCATCACAAATGTAAATGAATTTTTTTTCTTGTTCTTTTTTTTTTTTTTTTGAAAACCAAGCTTTCATACCAAAAACTAAAAAAAGAAACATACATAGCCTAGCCAGAAACTGGGCCACATAAAAAATACACAGACACAACCAAACAACTCTACCAATTACAAGTCTTGATTTGAACTAGAGGTGGCGAAACCAGGTTTTTTTTAACCGGAACCGGTTACAGTTTCGGTCAGCAAAGTCAAAAACCGATTTCGGTTCGGGTTTGACCGGTTTAAGGGTGGAATCGGTTCCGGTTCCAATTTATCTAAAAACCCAAAACCGTCCGTACCCACCGGTTCGAGTACGACAGGTTCTAGTTTTGGTTCGGTTCCAGTTCGGTTACGGGTACGTTGGCCACCTCTAATTTGAACCGCACCAAATATTCCAATATGCTAGTGTAAATTTAGACCTATTATGGAGCCATAAGTAACGCCCCATTTGTGGTGCACACAGATAATGTATATATGTGTTGGCCCTCAAGGGGCCAAAGTAAAATTGCACTAATTTTAACGTTATTTTACTTGCTTTGTGAAAATAACGTTAAAAAAGTTGGGATGATCAACTTCAAACGATAACTTTGAGCCGGGGACTCCTTCGGAGCAGCCTCTCTATCCTAACTGGGATAGGGGTAAGGTTTGTGTCCATCCTTCCCCCAGACCCTACTGAAAAGTGAGAATATACTGGGTAAGTTTGTTTTATGGAGCCATAAGTAAGATAACTCCTTGACGTCTTCCAAAATCTTGAGCCCACCAGTGTTCTTTCTTTTAAATACCTTGTCATTTCTTGTTTGTCATATTCTTCATATATAGAGTTACCTGGAAAATCATATTTATCAATTTATTTTTCCTAGAGTTACCCTCTTGTTTTCCAGCAAGATCCAGCAGCCCCTTTACCTTTTCAATATCAAGCACCGACCTTGAAATCTTCAACCATGTACACACCTGTTCCCACACCAGCCTAGCCATCGGACATCTAGCCAAAAGACGATCGCATGATTCTTCACATAACCCGCAGTTTGGACATAAAACCAAAATAAGCCTTAATCCCCATTTACGCAACGCATCAAAGGTTGCTATTTTCCCCATCGCAGCTCACCATGCAAAGATGTTTGCCTTCTTGGTCGCCCAATTATTCCACATGAATACTCGACCCACGTTGATATTAATTCTCAACACTTCAATATCCTTGCTTACATCTTTTACTAAGAACACCTCACCCATATTATTAGGCCACACCCATACACCATCTTTATCTTGTATAACTACCACTTGCATCTTATCTATTAAATCCTTGATTTGCATCCATTCTATCTGTAAATGAAATTTGTGACAAAATATTTTCACTAGCACTCCTCCTAACTTATTCATAGTTTGTATGGTTAGACTTGAGATCAATTTTTAGTCAAAATATCTACAATGGCGAGAGGATAATACCATTTGTGTAACACGTGCTTTTCCAAACAAAAAATAATATGTAAAGATCCAGTATTTTAATGATTATTTTCGTTTAGTTAAATGGCTATTTGTAAAAATTAAAGTAAGATGCGCGAAGTTAGAATAAATTATATGATAAAGGTTATACGAGTCATATAGTTAGTTACCCAAGATATGATAAAACTTTGTGTATGTACAAGAAATAAAGAAATTGAGTGAAAGCATAATCGAAAGACAATGATCATACTTAAAGTTACGGTAAGTCGAGTATTTAAAATTAATCATAAAATCACCAAATAATTTAGCTCCTCTCTAGGAGGGTTGTTATATATGGTAGCAAAGAGTTTAGAAAATCGTGAACTTGAGCAAAAACTGCGCGCAAAATGGAGTTCGTATGTTCCTGTAATCGCGAAAACAATTTTTTAGAGCGACCCGCATAAGGATACACATGTTGTAGAGGCTTGCCACGTGTCCTAGGATCCTACCACGTGTCCGGCGGTGTCACGATGCGAGTTTCTCGATTCGCATGTCACGATGGTAGGACTAGGAAGAGGTCATTGTGACATTCTACTCCTTATTACGAGGTAATTTTCTAAACAAGATTTAATTATTCAAATTAATTTACTCTTGATTAAATATTTAAATACATATGAATGTATGTATATATGTATGGAAATTACAAGAAGGAACAAATTTCAAAAGATGATACGCAGAAATTGCCGAATTACGCTAAACGTCTATAACATTGACCAAAACCAAATGAAAAGATCAAAACTATGTTAATGTCATACATACAAAAATTTAAAGTGAAATATATAAATAAAATAGTTCAATTAAAGAATCCCTAGGTTTCAAAGTCAAACTGCAAAAAAAATTGCGAAAAGGCAATTCGGCGTAATTAACAAAATTTTGAAAACCCAAACTTTCTAGTCACATTATATTCCTAGCGACCTATAATTGGGAGTATAACAGTGATGGTTGATCAAATATAGCAATTCTCAAAGATACGCGTGTAAAAGTCGAGCAATTAATCGCAAAAAGCAAAACCACCAAGGAAATAAGGAAACCGCTTGATCCTTTTCACATTAGAATCTTTTAAAACAACTTAAGAAGATATTTGTATGAAAAATATCAATGAATCTTGTTGATGAAGATATTCAATGATAAATATCAATGTGTTGACTTTCAAGTCAACATGTCTCTAGTTTGAACCTTCAAATGCAACATAGACCTTCTCCTTCACTTATGAAATCCTAGAACATCTTAAAACATCATTTCCAATCAATCCCAGCGGGTTATCAAGTCCAAGGATCAAGAAAGTGGTGAAAATCAACTTTAGAAGCTTGAAAGCTTGACTTTTGGTCTGTTTTGAAGCCAAGATCAAAATTAGTAAGTTCTACTTTCAATTCTTGATACCAATAGCTTTATATTACTTACAAATACATGTTTGATTGCATGTTGAAATTTGGAAATCATCAAATATAGAAAACCCATGAAAATGGCAATTTTGTCCAAAATCCCGATTTTTCAAATTTGTCCAAATCGAGATTTTATTCACCAAACTCTAGATATAGGTTACATATTAGGATCTCTAGATTTTGGCACGCAAAAATTGCTTGTGGAACGTTGAATTGGCCCTGTGAACCTATGTGGTACACGGTCTTGACCAACGGCCCCAACGTGGCTCATGGACCCCGTGCCACGACCCATGCACGACACGTCCATGCGGCTTAGCGGCACGCCCAAGCGCCCCCTTAGTACGGCCATAAGACACCGTGGCCCCTATGCGGCCTACACATGGCATGGCAGTGACCAACCGGCTCAGCCATGGCTAGACCGCGACCACATACCAAAGGACCACCACCGCCGATCACCAGACTACCGCTGTAGGCAGCGAAAAGGTATATTCTGGCGAATATCCCGGTCAGAGCCTAATTTTCTTATTTTCGCGATCCGATTCCCAATCTACTGATCAAATTTCTATGTAAATCACCTATTCTTAATTGATTTTGCCTTCTGGACTCAGTTTTGCGATCTGTTTCGCAATCCGGCGACACGATAATCTGTTTTGGAGCTGACTAAATTCCGTTCGTGACCCGAAATGGTTTCCATCCGTTTTTAACATCGTTGGAACCATTTTTCCTTAATAACTGTTGTGTTTTCTTGCTTTTTGGGAATCTACTTTGGCTTTTGCAGCAACTGTGTTTCTCTTTTTTTCTTTAGGACTTCATGTGATAGTTTTCATTAAATTTTGGAGATCTTGAAGGGTTTAGCCCGTTAACTTTTGTTTCCTGCACTTACCAGTTTTAGTTATTCACTTTATACATTTATGTTGGACCCTTCGATCTCCACTCGGACAATCTCTAGTTTGTGCGGAATCCTATTCGGAGATTCTCCAATCGATATCGGTGGCAATCATGATCAACCGTTGATGAGGAATCAACATCGGGACTAGAAATGATTGATCACAGGCCAGAAACGAGAAGTTGGACGAGGAAATTGAGGTGCGGCGGTGCATGGGTCTCTAGGGTAGACAGGGGTGACAATTGCTGATGTGAATGCTACTAAAACATTCTGTTTATCTGGTTTATATATTTAGAGTCCAATCGAATGAATGAGTCACACGAATAACTCATTCATTCGAGTGTCTCTTACGAATGGAACCACTACATTAATGAGTCATGCTCATGACTCATTCGTGTAACAAGTTCAATTTTATGCGTTCATTTGTACGAATGGCTCATCCTTAAGGTTCATTCGCACGAATGGGTCAACATTCAATACAAAACATACTTAAACATTAAATAGAAGATAAACAATAGACAAACCATATATTTTATCAATCAATATAAACTTTTTACATCCTTCAGTATTAGTACATTGAACTAGGGACATAGAATGCAAGAAATTGCAAACATGCTTTCACTGTGGAGTTCCCGGACACATTGCAATAAATTGCAAACATGATTCTTATGCTTCTTTCGCAAGAAACAATTAGAAGGCTAGGTTACAAAACGCGAAACAGTCTAAGTCAATGAAGATGTATACATCCAAGACTATGACGAAATCTTGTGAGACCCTGATTCCCAGGCGCCTCGCAGAGGTTGGTTTTCATCATAACGCATAGCTCTTAAACCAAAAACTTTCATAAATATGTAGCGGAAATTAAACCATTGTCAAATACAAAATATACTGAAATATATTGTATCAAAACATTTAGGGTTGCCAACGCCATCGGATTCTCTATCTTGATGCCCGAGCTCCATGCTTCCTCTTACCTTTGCTTTAACCTGACATACATGCTAAAATGTTAGCTTACGCTGGTGAGTTCTAGTTTTCATAAAACAACATTAAACACATTTAACATAAACATCATTCCTTACACATAGTCCATAACCTTAACACATAACATCGTGAACATCATCATCATACATTCCACTGTCACCCTATGAACAGTGGGCTTATGCCTGCACAAGGCTCCATACCCAGCTATAGTCGTGGTTGACTATCATACCCAGTTATAGTCGTGGTTGACTATCATACCCAGTTACAGTCGTGGTTTACTATCATACCCTGTTATAGTCATGGTTGACTATCATACCCAGTTATAGTCGTGGTTGACTCTCATACCTAGTTATAGCCATGGTTAATTATCATACCCAGTTATAGTCGTGGTTGACTATCATTCATAAATTTTCCTATAACACGTATAGGAACATCATTCATTCATCATACATAACATACTAGCATCATATCATCATTCATCGCGTTCGTCATAACATCATAACATTTCATGCTAGTATCTTGTCATCATAACATCATCACTTTGTCCTAATATCATAGGACTCATCATATCATGTCATTCCAGTAACATTTCATCATATCATCATAACCTCCTAGCATTGAATACATATCATGCTATCATCATATCAACAAATCATACATTCTGGCATTCATGAACTTTTCAGACTAGCATCTTATCATCATAGCATTCTGCCCTAACAGAGAAGGCACATATCATATCATAACATCTCATGCTAGCATCTTTATCATCCTGTCATATTATCCTAACAGCTTAGGAATTCATCATAACATTTTGTCTTATAACTATCATCATAGCCATGGTCATCATTGTTCAGTAACATTCATTCATCATACTTAGCATTTTCCCATGCATATTCATCATGCAAAACATGTATACAAGCATACATAATCATGGCATGACATCATTCATTCATCATCATAACATAAGAACATAACATCATAAACATACTACAGCATGTATGCTAGCCCAAAACATAAGTACACATAGGGTGTGAAATAGGGCGTCTAGAACTCACATGATAGTAGTTTCTTGTTTTCCTTAGCCGAACTCCTTAGCTAGGGCTTTAGAACCTACATCATTTCATTATCTTATTACATTTCGTTCTTTGAATTAGAATTTATTCTATGTCCTCATAGCCTACTAGTTCCCCCTTACTGAATCAAAGTCCTCGAAACTTAGTTAAGTATTCGAAACCCTTGAAATTCATTAAGTTCCAATGTACACGAAATTCCACCAGTTCACGAAATATCTAGTACTCGAACCTCATGAAGTTCTCGACTTAGTTCATGTACTCGAAATAATCATTTGTACTCGAATTTATCCATGTACTCGATTTATTTCTTGTACACGAATTATCCATTGTACTCGAATTCATTATATTCGAACAAGTATGGTTTCGAGTACCCCTTTCGTGTATAATTTCGTGTACTCATTACCTCGCCATTAAACATCTCAGAAATTCATCCAAGGCTTTGGAGAGCTAGTTCTAGGTTCCTTATGACATCACCAACACACTGGAACCGAAAAGTATCGAACTTTATGCATGAAGGTGCGAGCTTTATGCATGAGTTCGCTCCTGTTTAACAATCCTAACTTTTGTATAAAAATCCTAACTTTTTAGTTTAGATTACTTAATTGATGCTAGATGATCACTCCTGTAGATTCCCAGGCGTTTCCTCCTTCATTTGGTCGATCAAAAGCTCGATTTTTGAAGTTCTGAAAGTTGACCACCTTGAGTGTTTGAGAGAGAAGGCTTCTAGTCAAAGGTTCACACATTTCCCAAGGCATTCATATTTATAGGCAGTTTATCCATACTCGAAATTTGGAGGTTTCGACTACTATGGTTTTGAGAACTAGTGTACTCGAAATCCAATTCGAGTACACGATCCCGAGACCTTAACTTGTTTATTTTTCGTACTTTTCCTTACATGTATATTACCCGTTATGCATATGAAATTTCAGATAACGTGTATTTAGAAAATTAGGGTGTTACAAATCTCATTTCAAACCAAATCCCTCTGATGCTAATTGGCGCAAAGTGAATACTCAAAATTGGCCTAAAGTTTTGCGGGAAAAATCTCATCTTTCAAAACCCCACAAAATTCAAAAATTCACATCTTCACCCCAATCATCTGTCAAACATGCTAAATTCAGATCACTCTTGATGAATTCTACTACATCCACATATCATTTTGGGCAACCCAGAAGCAAGATGATTTGGGTTCCAAAATCTAACTAATATTGCCATTTGCGCAGGAACGGCTACGGGGGAATATCCTCAAACTTTGGTAT
Organism: Mikania micrantha; assembly: GCA_009363875.1. NCBI lineage: Eukaryota > Viridiplantae > Streptophyta > Magnoliopsida > Asterales > Asteraceae > Mikania > Mikania micrantha. Next base: position 12,577,558 of record CM018681.1, read on the forward strand.
GTGGACAGTAGCTGTTCCAGGCACATGACAGGAGACATTTCCCAGCTTATAAATCTATAGAACTATGATGGGGGAGATGTGATATTTGCTGGAGGAAGTAGAGGAAAGATTATTCAATGGGGAACAGTCTCTAATGGAGGTTTAAATCTCGAAAATGTCAACTATGTTCCTGAACTCAAGCACAGTCTGCTCAGTGTGTCACAAATGTGTGACAAAGGTTACTCCAGTCATTTTACAAGCGAAGAGTGTCTCATTCTCAAACCTGGAATCATCATCCCGGAAGACTGGATTCTAGTTAAAGCTCAATGAAGACAAGATGCATATTTCTTAGATATGAATCAACAACCATCCGATGAAGTCGTGTGTCTCTTTTCCAAGTTATCTGAACAAAATGCTATGCTTTGGCATCTTTGTCTGGGACATGCAAATCTCAAAAATTTGAATTGAATTGCAAAGGGGGAACATTGTTCGAAATCTTCCAATCAATGTCTTCATGATTATCGAGAAGTGTCTTGCATGCGCTAAAGGGAAGCATCATAGAAAGCCTCACAAGCCAAAGATCTTCAATTCCATTGAATATCTTCTGCAGCTTCTTCATATGGACTTATTTGCTCCAGTCAGTGTATTAAGCATCAATCGTGCATCATACTGTTTGGTTATTACAGATGACTATTCACGTTTCACTTGGGTGTTCTTTTTGTCGAATAAAAGTGAGATTGTAGACTTACTGAAGAAATTTATCATCCTCATTGAGAATCAGACTTATGAAAGAGTCAAGGGAATTCGATGCGACAATGGAACAGAGTTTAAGAATGCCGAACTTAATGTATTCTATGCTAAAAAAGGAAATGTTAGGCAATATAGTGTAGCCAGAACACCGCAACAAAATGTTGTTGAACGGAGAAACAAAACATTGATCAAAGCTGCACGTACAATGCTGATTGATTCAAACTTACTTATATTTTTCTAGGCAGAGGCCATTAATACTGCGTGTTACGCTCAAAATTGAGTTTTGCTGAACAAACGACACATGAGGACTCCATATGAAATTCTTTACAAACACAAACCATCTGTTGGGCATTTTAAAATCTTTGGATGTCCTTGTCCATTACTGCACCTGGATGCAATCCCAAAGTTCAATGCTCGAGCATATGATTGCTGTTTTGTAGGTTATACTGGTGAAACGGCATATCGAGTTTACAACAAAATCACCAAGAAAATTGTGAAGTCCTATGATGTTCGTTGGCTTGAGGAAAACACAACTGATTTTGGAGCTGGACCAGATTGGCTTTTTGATTATTTGAGCTTGTTCAGATCATTCAATATTCCGTCTGATGTCACCTCCAACGAACCAAATGTTTCAGGTATTACATTTGAAGAAGAGGAGTCAGATTTTGTTCGAAACACCTCATGGATAGTTGATCCCCCTGTTCAAACATCAACACCTCATGTAACATCAGTGTCGGAACGTTACCAGAACAGTGATATACACAGTAACATGAACAGTAAATCAGGTACACATTTCAGTTGTTATTCATATATCATTATCATTTCATGTTATCATAGAACAGTTTCAGAATCATTGCAGAAACGTAACTCAGAATCATGGTTCTACAGTCAGATATTTATCTGACGATACAGAACCATCATGTAATTGTTAGTTAGGATTCTATTATGTTTAAACGTATGTGAGGATTTACAGAACAAAACAACAACGAATGTCGTTATGTGAATGCTAAATCGGCGGATTATTCGTATAGGTGACGATCTGTATGAATATATCTGAAAGTTTAACGTTCTGAATGATGTCCAATAATTAGAAAACCATATTGAAAAGTGCAGTTATCGTCGTATTCGTACGGGTGACGATTCGAACGAATAGGCGCGACGACTGTGCTATTCGATTTAAACGATAATTTAAATATTTTCGGAAAATGTAAATAAACGGAAAATAAATTAGTTAATTTATTAGGAATCACAACCTAAATTAATTTAATAAACTCTATTTTTTTTAAAACTGTGACATTTCGTACGAAAACGAAATGAAACCGACGTTTTTACGTGAAACCGAGCGAAACCGAACGAACCCGAACATAACCGGGTAATTTGAAACCGTTTATGATGGCATTTCTTGCCATTATCATCCCCACCTACCAGATTTCCACCCCCAAACTCGACCTCTCTCTTTACTTTCTCTCTCTAGAACCTCAAGCCATAACTCTCTCATTTCTCTACGAAATCAAGCCATTTTGGTGTCAAAACGACCACTATCACTTGTAGAACACGAAAATACAGTCGATCTAAGCTTGGAACCATCCAAATCAAGGTAAATATGAGTTTTTTAGTGCGGTTATAGGGTTTTCAAACCCTCTTGGTCGAACCCACCCAAAACCGGTTTAAGCTCATCTAAAACCTTAGGGAAACACCACATAACCATGCTAGAATGATGTAGGAACCATGAATTGGGTTGAGTTAGTCGATTTGGCCGGGATTCAAGGGCTGCACTCATGAGACTTCAGCTGGCCGAATGGCAGCATAGCAGTTAAGCCGAAAGGCTGCAAGGCCGAAGGACCCTCTATTCGGCCGAAAGGCGAAACCGACCGAAGGAACCCTCATTCTGTCGGTCTGAACCTACATGCGCCTGAGCCCATTCGGCCCAAGTCTCATACGGCCACACCCCTATTCGAATTTATTGAGTTGGGTCCAGCTTCATTCGACAGCCTCTAGTCGGCCTTTGCTCCATTCGATCGGCCAAGCTTAGTCGGCCAAGACTACTCCCGAACCAAAATGATTCGACCCAAGCTCATACGGTCGAGTCTCATGCGGCCCAACCCCCATTCTGTCGGCCCAATAGATCAGTCGGTCGGCCCAAGGGTTTATTTGATTGTTCCATCAGTGCATGCATAGTGTGTGTGTGTGTGTATGCATATGAACCTTCACATAGAATGCAAGCATGGGTGCTTTGTGAAGGCCAATATGGGAATCTAATGGGGTAAGCGCAAATGTTTTTCAAGGAATAATGAAGTTTAATCATGTCATTTCATATGGGAATAGTCTAACATGCAAGAGTTCATGAATTAGGGTTTCCACTAACAAGAGTTTTCATAAACTACATTATAATCTAAACATGGGTTTGATATTATTGAGTTCAAAACACTTGAGAATTCATTGAGGATCAAAACAATGACCTAAGATTATGAGTGTTGATTTAATTATTAACACCAAACCCTTAGGAAATTTCATAAGGACATGTAACTAATCTAGATGATTCACTTGAATTATCTAGGACGAGTTATTCAAAGAATTGATCAAGAATCATTGGACAAACAAAGGCTACTAATGGGCCCGAGGTTAATCAAATGAGATTAACATAAGCCCATCATGTTTAATTATACTTTTCTCTTAAATGAATTATGTTTTTAATAAAAGAAATTGATTTATAAACCTTCTTAAATTAAATTAAACGATTTCTAACTAAATGTTTAACTTAAATTGAATTAATTTAAAAACGTTTTAATTAAATATTGGTGATGAAATTAACATAAACCTCATCTAATTAAGGTTTAAATGTGTTTAATTATGGGATAAAGGGTTACTTCTGGGTAATATGTTTAGACTAGTTAAATGGAATCTTAGAAACACATTAGTAACATAGGACACTTAGTTGCACGCCGAGACCAAAACTCTAGATACGACTATTATAAATAGTTATCGTACTCGAATCCTCTTAAACCAACTCAGGTACTGAAGATACATAAACTACAAGTAACAAGCGCGCATTTTGTGATAATTCAAATACAGAGCAACACAGGTGAGTTCATTGCCCCTTTTTTAAACATTTTTGTTTTCAAACGCGGGTCTGAGAAGCATGCGTAAACCTTTTTATTTAAATACATTTTACGTAAATGCTTTTACTTATTTTATGTTTTATATATACATGTTTATACTCCTAGACTCCTGTCTAGGTATATGTTATGCAGGATTAACTAACGAATTAATTAACTACTCTTATGAGTAATACCTTAATTTCTAAAACTCTAAAACAAACACTTAGTCCATCAAAGTCAAATTCAAAGAATCTAAACTCCAAGTGTAACCAAGAGAACTGAAGCTAAAGATCAAATTCAAGGAAATCTATTGCAGTGTGTGTTCAGTAAAACTAAGGATCGTATTCAAGAATCTATAATCATTGTGGAAATCATGGAATTCTAAAGATCAGAATCAAGAGAATTAAGGGATCATAACCGTGTGTGAATCAATGAAATAATGAAATCGTTAAGATCTAATGAAATCATTAATGCTTAAGTTAAGGTGGATGTCAGTTGTATGTAAATCAAGACCACATGTAACACACGGAAAGTCCCGTCATAAATAGTAGACTCTTGTAGTCAAGCTATATGGGCATAACTAAAACGATCAAACGAAATCAGGAGAACAAAGATGATCAAGAATCTAATGTCTTAGTTGTATTTAAATGGTTAATTATTTATTTAATTAAACATTTAATATTATGTTTTTTCAAGTGCTTTGGTTAATCATGAATACATGGTGAACTCAAGAAATCAAAGGTATTTGAATTTGTGGAAATCAAAATCTAAAATGAAGGTGAATGGAATGAAACACTTAATTATCATTAACAACAATATGCTAAGCAGTCCGGTATGTGATGGGACAGTGGCTGGGGCTTGTCCCCTGCATATGCCCTATATATAAGCATACTTGATTGGATAGCATAGGTGGTCGTTGATGAGGTTAAGGTTGTCATTTCCGGGGATCAAGGTAAACAGTTTTCAGGGTAATCAAAAGTTGTTAATCAAAGGTATGGGATGAAGTGCTTAATTATCACCAGGAACAATATATCATGTGGTTTGGTATGTGGTGGGACGGTGGCTGGGGCTTGTCCCCTACATATGTCCAATATATAAGCATATTGAACTGGATGGTATAGGTGGTTAATGGCGAGGTTAAGGTTATCATTCAAGTGTTTATGCAAATTCATTTTTAAATAAAACTACATGAACTCACCAACCATGTGTTGACTTGATCTTTTTGCATGACTTCTCAGGTGATGAACATGTCAATTAAGAAGTTATTGCTTTTGGAGTAGGATGCCAGATAGAGGACCTAGTGTTTTTGGCACTGCATACTTTTGAAATATCATTTTACAGATTTATTTTGTATATCTTGTGCAGATACAAGATAGAAAATTATGATGTTGATAGTAGATTTACATTGTTAAATTATGAACTAAACAGATGTAATTTAACTTTGTAATTATATTTTCATTTAGCATTTTCTCATTATATATCATGTGCAATATAAACAATCTGATCATCACGATTATCTTTTTCGACATCGCGCCCCGAGACCTTTCCGCCTGACGGGAATGTCGATCCAACCCGCCGGCTCGGGGTGTGACAGATTGGTATCAGAGCCATGGTTATAGAGAAATATAGGTCACTTATTTAAACGGTTTGGCCTAGACTATAACCTAGTGACCCTCATGTAGAGAACTCAGGACTTAGTAACTATTTGCACTGTGTCTTCTGCATTCGATCATTGCACTAACCCACAGTTTTATTGGTTGTGATCAGAATGCCGCCGAGAAGACCTCCTCCCCTTATGCCTCCACCACCACCGCCACCTCCTCCTCCACCTCCTCCACATACTCCACCAGTTGACCCGAACGTGACTGCGATTTTGGATCCTGCCACCATCGCCTTGGCAACATTACTGAGCAGCCAGTTGACTAACCAGCTGAAGGAGGTGATTTCGGATATGCTCAACCGTATTCGAAATGACGGAAACAACACCGGACACTCATCGGGAGAAGCCAGTGGGAATACTGGCGGTGCTTCAAATTACTCCTACAAATCCTTTGTTGGATGTAAGCCGCCAAGCTTTAGCAGTACTGAAGGAGACGTTGGTCTGATCTAATGGATAGAGAAGATATAGACTACTCTAGACATCTGCAGTTGTCTAGATCACCACAAGGTTCGTTACTCCGCTGGCACTTTCAGCAAGCGAGCCTTGACTTGGTGGAACTCTCAGATTCAAGCGAGAGGAAGAGAAGAAGCCATGTCGATGACATGGGAAGATTTCAAGGCCCTTCTGTGAACTGAATTCTATCCTAAGAACGAGCTGCAAAGGATGGAAACGAAGCTGTCTAACCATGTTATGAAGGGAGCTGATCATCTGGGGTACACTACCCGCTATCATGAGTTGGTAGCCTTGGTACCATACATGGTACCAACTTTGGAGAAGAGGATTGATAGGTATGTAGGTGGACTCCCCGCCTGCATTTAGGGTTTAGTTGTTGCAGCAAATTTTGTTACCTTAGAGTATGCTGTGAGTTTGTCTGGGAAACTCACTGACCTGATGGTAGCCTCGGGAACTTTGAAGAAAAAGGCTGACACCGGCAAGTACAAGGAAGAGTCTTCCAAGAAACCCACCATCACCAAAAGAAGAAGCAGAAGACCATCAAGAACTACACAATGGCTACCCCCCTCAACCAAGTAGCCAAGGCACCGCAAAATGTGCACAAGAAACCGTATACTGGCCCACACCATCTGTGTACTAAGTGCCAGTATCATCATGCTGCAATCAATCCCTGCCGTCACTGCACGAGATGTGGGAGAAAAGGACACTGGGTCCAGAATTGCAGGATGACTCCTAATCAAGCAGTCAACAATGCTGCTTTAGCTCTCCCTCCACCCAACAACAAGACCAATGATGGATGGTATAACTGTGGCAAACTTGGCCACTTTGCAAAGAACTGCCCGAAGATGATACAACAGGCAGTTCCAGCACCCCGTGGAAGAGCTTTTGCTATAGGAGCTCCAGCTGCACGCCAAGACCCGAACGTGGTTACTGGTACAATTCTCTTACATGACTTTTATGCATCTATTCTGTTTGACACTGGTACGGATCAGAGTTTTATCTCTACCAATTTTGCATGCCAAATAGATTATATAGAGGAACATTTAGACTCCCCTTACATCATAGAAGTAGCTAACGGGAAACAAATCACAATTAGTACACTATACAGGAACTGCCCATTAACACTTAATGGTCATACATTTGCCATCGATTTGATACCGATGGAGTTGGGTAGTTTCGACATCATCGTTGGAATGGATTAGCTATCCCTCAATACAGTAGAGATCATCTGTTCGGAAAAGCTGCTTCGAATTCCAGTGACGAATGATCGTGTATTGGAAGTTCGAGGGGATCAAGCAAAACGAAGTGTCAAAATCATATCTTGCTAAAGGCGCGTAAGTGTCTACAGAAGAAGTGTGTAGCTTTCCTGGCTCATGTGGTGGAGAAAGAGAAGGACAATAAAAAGATTCAAGACGTACCGGTAGTAAAAGAATATCCAGAAGTTTTTCCTGAAGATCAAACAAGTCTGCCATGTGCACGGCCGGTAGAGTTTCGTATTGACTTAGTTCCTGGAGCAAGTCCAGTTGCTAAATCTCCTTACAGGCTAGCAACTTCAGAGATGCAGGAATTGTCAAACCAACTACATGATCTATTTGATAAAGGATTCATCAGACCGAGCTACTCACCTTGGGGAGCTCCGGTTTTTTTTTGTGAAGAAGAAAGATGGATCTTTTCTGATGTGCATATACTACCGAGAGCTGAACAAGTTGACTATCAAGAATCGGTATCCATTGCCGAGGATTGATGACTTGTTTGACCAACTACAAGGAGCTCAGTACATCTCGAAGATCGATTTGCGGTCTGGATATCATCAACTCAGAGTTCAAGACGAAGACATACCGAAGACGGCATTCCGAACCAGATATGGGCATTACGAGTTCATGGTGATGCCTTTCGGATTGACAAATGCACCAGCGGTTTTCATGGATCTCATGAACCGAGTGTGCAAGCCGTATCTTGATCAGTTTGTCATTGTCTTTATTAATGACATGCTGATTTATTCCAAGAGCAAGACAGAACATGAACAACATCTTAGGATGATCTTGGAGCTGTTGAAAGAAGAGAAACTTTATGCCAAATTCTCTAAGTGTGAATTTTGGCTAAGAGAAGTTCAATTTCTGGGTCATGTAGTCAACAATGAGGGAATACATGTAGATCCTACCAAGATCGAAGCAATCAAAAACTGGGATACTCTGAAGGCACCGACGGAGATACGATCTTTTTTGGGATTGGCAGCTTATTATAGAAGGTTTATCTTGAACTTTTCTAAGATAGCCCTGCGTCTCACCAAGCTAACTCAGAAAAGTGAACCGTTTGTTTGGGAGCAGAAACAAGAAGTTGCTTTTCAGACATTGAAGCAGAAGTTATGTGATGCTCCGATTTTATCTCTCACAAAAGGCTGTGATGACTTTGTTGTATCTTGTGATGCATCCCATCAGGGACTTGGTTGTGTGTTAATGCATAGGGACAAAGTTATCGCGTATGCATCAAGACAGTTAAAGATTCATGAGAAGAATTACACTACTCATGATATAGAACTGGGAGCTGTAATCTTCGCATTGAAGATTTGGAGACATTACTTATATGGCACCAAGTGTACCATATTTACTGATCACAAGAGTTTGCAACATATCTTCGATCTGAAGGAACTCAACATGAGGCATCGGCGTTGGGTTTAACTCCTGAATGATTACGATTGTGTGATCAAATACCATCTGGGTAAGGCGAACGTTGTAGCTGATGCCTTGAGCCGGAAGGAACTGGTCAAACCCTTGCGCGTCAGAGCAATGGGAATGAGTGTGCAGACAAGTTTACGTGACAAGATTATTCAGGCACAACAGGAATTAGTAGAACGAGGAAACCTAAAGAAAGAACTTGACTGTGGAGCAGAACGACAATTTGAAACAAATTTTGATGGAGTTATTTACTACCAGGATCGTATGTGGATTCCGGCGGTAGATGAACTGAGAAGACTTATATTTGATGAAGCACACAAGACCAAGTACTCCGTGCATCCATGCGCTGATAAAATGTACCAAGACTTACGGGGATTTTATTGGTGGCCGGGAATGAAGACCGACATAGCCGAGTATGTCGGTCGATGCCTTACGTGTGCGAAGGTAAAGGCGGAACACCAGAAGCTGTCAGGTATACTGGAACACCCTGAGATTCCGCTCTGGAAGTGGGAACAAATAGCTATGGACTTCATTACTAAGCTACCCCGCACTTCCAGTGGTCATGATACTATTTGGGTTATGATTGATCATTTGACAAAATCGGCTCATTTCTTGCCAATGCATGAGACCTTCACGATGGGTAAACTGGCAAGACTGTACATAAATTAGAGAGTGGTGTGTCACGGTGTACCATTGTCTATCATTTCGGATCGAGATAGCAGATTCACATCAAGGTTTTGGCAATCATCGCAGAAATCTTTAGGGACGCACTTGAATCTGAGTACAGCTTACCATTCACAAATGGACGGTCAAAGCGAACGTACGATACAGACCCTGCAGGACATGTTGAGAACCTGTGTGATAGATTTCGGTGGGAATTGGGACTCTCATTTTCCACTGATTGAATTATGCTACAATAACAGTTACCACAGCAACATCGGATGTGCACCATTCGAGGCTCTTTATAGTCGAAAATGTCGGTCACCAATCTGTTGGACTGAAGCTGGAGATATCCGTATAATTGGGCCAGAACTTATTCAAGAGACTACTGACAAGATTGCTCAAATTCAACAACGATTACAAGCAACAAGGAGCAGACAAAAGAGCTATGACGATAAATGGCGCAAGCCGTTGGAATTTCAAGTGGGAGACCCTATCATGTTAAAGGTATCCCCATGGAAAGGTGTAATACGTTTTGGAAAGAAAGGAAAATTAGCATCACGATACGTGGGACCATTCGAGATCATCGAACGTATTGGTCATGTGGCGTATAGACTGAGATTACGGATAAACTCAGTGGTGTGCATGACGTGTTTCACATTTCAAACTTAAAGAAATGCCTTGCTGACAAATCACTCGTCATACCGATCGAAGAAATTCAAGTGGACGAACAGTTGCACTTTATTGAAGAACCTTTAGAGATTATGGATCGCAAGGTTAAACAACTAAGGCGAAGCCGTATTCTGATTGTAAAGGTTCAATGGAATTCAAAGCACGGGCCTGAGTTTACATGGGAATGCGAAGATCACATGAAGTCCAAGTATCCCCAACTGTTTACAGAGGAAGCCGTACCAAATAATGATTCTTAAATTTTGGAACAAAATTTCTCTAACAAGGGAGACTGTAGTATCAGTGTCGAAACGTTACTGGAACAGTGATCTACACAGTAACATGAACAGTAAATCAGGTACACATTTCGGTTGTTATTCATATATCATTATCATTTCATGTTATCATAGAACAATTTCAGAATCATTGCAGAAACGTAACTCAGAATCATGGTTCAACAGACAGATATTTATCTGATGAAATAGAACCATCATGTAATTGTTAGTTAGGATTCAATTATGTATAAACGTATTTGAGGATTTACATAACAAAACAACAACGGATGTCGTTATGTGAATGCTAAATCGACGGATTATTCATATAGGTGACGATCTGTATGAATATATCTGAAAGTTTAACGTTCTGAATGATGTCAAATAATTAGAACCTCAAGCCATAACTCTCTCATTTTCTCCACGAAATCAAACCATTTTGGTGTCAAAACGACCACTGTCACTTGTAGAACACGAAAGTACAGTCGATCTAAGCATGGAACCATCCATATCGAGGTAAATATGAGATTTTTAGTGCGGTTCTAGGGTTTTCAAACCCTCTGTGTCAAACCCACCCAAAACCGGCTTAAGCTCATCTAAAACATTAGGGATACACCACATAACCATGCCAGAATGATGTAGGAACCATGAATGAGGTTGAGTTAGTTGATTTGGCCGGGATTCAAGGGCTGCACTCACGAGACTTCAGCTGGCCGAATGGCAGCATAGCAGTTAAGCTGAAACGCTGCAAGGCCGAAGGACCTTCTATTCGGCCGAAAGGCCAAACCGAACGAAGGAACCCTCATTCTGTCGGTCTGAACCTACATGCGCCTGAGCCATTCGGCCCAAGCGTCATATAGCCACACCGCTATTCGGCTTTATTGAGTCGGGTCTAGCTTCATTTGGCCAAGACTACTCCCGAACCAAGCTAGTTCGGTTGTTGCTCCATTCGATCGGCCAAGCTTAGTCGGCCAAGACTACTCCCGAACCAAACAGATTCGACCCAGTCTCATACGGTCGATTCTCATGGGGCCCAACACCCATTCTGTCTGCCCAATAGATCAGTCGGTCGGCCCAAGCGTTTATTCGATTCGTCAATCAGTGCATGCATAGTGTGTGTGTGTGTATGCATGGGAACCTTCACGTAGAATTCATGTATGGATGGTTTGTGAAGGCCAATATGGGAATCTAACGGAGTAACCACAAATGTTTTTCATGGAATAATGAAGTTTAATCATGTGTCATTTCATATGGGATTAGTCTAACATGCAAGAGGTCATGAATTAGGGTTTCCACTAACAAGAGTTTTCATAAACTACATTATAATCTAAACATGGGTTTTATATTATTGAGTTCAAAACAATTGAGAATTCATTGAGGATAAAAACAATGACCTAAGGTTATGAGTGTTGATTTAATTATTAACACCTAACCCTTAGGAAATTTCATAAAGACATGTATCTTAATCTAGATGATTCACTTGAATTATCTACGACGAGTTATTCAAAGAGTTGATCAAGAATCATTGGACAAACAAAGGCTATTAATGGGCCCGAGGTTAATCAAATGAGACTAACCTAAGCCCATCATGTTTAATCCTACTTTTCTCTTAAGTGAATTATGTTTTCAATAAAAGAAATTGATTTATAAACCTTATTAAATTAAATTAAACGATTTCTAACTAAATGTTTAACTTAAATTGAATTAATTTAAAAACGTTTTAATTGAAGACTGGTGATGAAATTAACATAAACCTGATCTAATTAAGGTTTAAATGTGTTTAATTACGGGATAAAGGGTTACTTATGGGTAATATGTTTAGACTAGTTAGATGGAATCTTAGAAACACATTAGTAACATAGGACACTTAGTTGCACGCCGAGACCAAAACCCTGGATACGACTATTATAAATACTTATCGTACTCTAATCCTCTTAAACCAACTCAGAAACTGAAGATACATAAACTACAAGTAACGAGCGCGCATTTTGTGATAATTCAAATACAAAGCAACACATGTGAGTTCATTGGCGTTTTTTTAAACATTTTTTTTTTCAAACGCGGGGCTGAGAAGTATGCGTAAACCTTTTTATTTAAATATGTTATACGTAAATGCTTTTACTTATTGTATGTTTTATATATACATGTTTATACTCCTAGACTCCTGTCTAGGTATATGTTATGCAGGATTAACTAACGAATTAATTAATTACTCTTATGAGTAGTACCTTAATTTCTAAAACTCTAGAACAAACACTTAGTCCATCAAACTCAAATTCAAATAATCTAAACTCAAAGTGTAACCAAGAGAACTGAAGCTAAAGATCAAATTCAAGGAAATCTAATGCAGTGTGTGTTTAGTAAAACTAAGGATCATATTCAAGAATCTATAATCATTGTGGAAATCATGTAATTCTAAAGATCATAATCAAGAGAATTAAGGGAATAATAACCTTGTGTGAATCAATGAAATAATGATATCATTAAGATCTAATGAAATCATAAATGCTTAAGTTAAGGTGGATGTCAGTTGTATGTAAATCAAGACCACGTGTAACACACGGAAAGTCCCGTCATAAATAGTAGACTCTTGTAGTCAAGCTATATCGGCATAGCTAAAACGATCAAACAAAATCAAGAGAAAAAGTATGATCAAGAATCAAAGGATATCCTAAAGTCCCGACATGTACAGTAGGCCTGAGGGTCAAGCTGATATGGTCAAATCTTGAAAGTCCCGACACATACAGGTAGACTCATTTGGGTCAGGCCTGATATGGGCCACGTGTGAGAGGGTACAACTTGGACACCACCAACAACTAAGTATAACTGATTGAGTCAAATAAGACCCAATCATCATGTCTTAGTTGTATTTAAATGGTTAATTATTTATTTAATTAAACATTTAATATTATGTTTCTACAAGTGCTTTGGGTAATCATGAATACATGGTGAACTCAAGAAATCAGAGGTATTTCAATTTGTGGAAATCAAAATCTAAAATTAAGGTGAATGGAATGAAACGCTTAATTATCATTAACAACAATATGCTAAGCAGTCCGGTATGTGGTGGGACGGTGGCTGGGCCTTGTCCCCTGCATATGCACTATATATAAGCATACTTGATTTGATAGCATAGGTGGTCGTTGATGAGGTTAAGGTTGTCATTTCGGGGGATCTAGGTAAACATTTTTCAGGGTAATCAAAAGTTGTGAATCAAAGGTATGGGATGAAATGCTTAATTATCACCAGGAACAATATATCATCAGGTTTGGTATGTGGTGGGACGGTGACTGGGCAGGCGGTAAATTCGACCCTACATATGCCCTAATCCCTATATATAAGCATATTGAACTGGATGGTTGTAACATTAGTGCCGGAACCGTAGCCGGAACAGTGACTTATACAGCAGATCGGGTACGAACTATGTATATTACATGTGTATTATATCATTTGATGATTAATGCGAAACTATTACAAATCTATTTCAAAATCATATCATGAATTCATGGTTTAACAGTCAGAATCTTATTTGACAACACAGAACTATTATGTGAATTGTAGTTAGGATTTTATTATGTATAAACGTATGTGAGATTGTACGAAACCAAACGATAACGGATGTCGTTACGCGAATGTTGAACTAACGGAGTATTCGTGTGAGTGACGATTCGCACGAATATATCGGTGATTTTAACGTTCTGAATGACGTCCAATAATTAGAAAATCAAATCGAAAAATATAGTTGTCGTCATATTCGTACGGATGACGATCCTAACGAATACGTGCGAAAACTGTACAATTCGATTAAACAGTAAAATTAAACGTTTTTGAAATGCTAAAAATAAATAAAAGATATCTAGTTAATTTATTATGGATTACCACCTAAAATAGTTTAGAAAATCTTATTTTAAAGATCGTAATGTTTCGTTACGAGAAAAACCGAAACTGACGCGTTCGCGCGAAAACGAGCGAAACCGAGCGGAACCGAACGAACCCGAAAATTTAAAAACCATAAAAAGACATTAGTACCATTTAACCTTCACAAAAATCATTCTCTCTCTCTCCAAACCCGTAGCTCTCTCTCTCATCCACCTTCTCTCACTAAAAACCCCATAACTTTCTCAAATCGGCACCAAATTGAGCGATTTTTGTGTCCAAACAACTGTAGAAATGCGTAGATCGTGAAGAGACGAAGAAATAGAGATTTGAATATCCGAAAACGAGGTAAAATCGAGTGAGAAATCACCGATTTTCAGTAACATACACTATTGATCATCATCTTCGAATTCACTGAACTTTGCAGCTACTTTTCGACCTTCAAACCTTTAGGACCTGTATTAAATCAACTTGAGGAGCTAAGGAACATATTAGATTGAAGGTTGGGTGGCTGGAACATCGGATTTGAGATAAGAAACGAGCAAACTTAACTGCTTTTTAGTTTCTGCACTGTTCCGACCAGGTGAGTTTCAAACTGTTTTTAGCACTTCAAATCAGTTAGGATACACACAAAAACTACTTAGGAACTCTTAGATCATGAAGGGACAAAGATTTCAAGCTTTGAATCATCAAAAACGGACCAAAAACGAGCTCAAACGAGCTGATTTTGGTGGCTGTCGTGAAGTTGTTACTATTCCTGTAACAGCTGCGATTTCTGCTCGTTTCAGACCCTTTAAAGCCTTATAAATTTCACTAATTTGGCTAGGAACTCATGGAACATCAAGGGTTAAAGATTAGAAGGGATGGGAATGGTTAGAACTTGGCTAAAGGGCTGAATCGATGGTCATAAAGGATGTGAACAAGGGAACTATCGAACTTGTTGTATCGATGGGGTTTGGGGCTCCTGTGTTTCATCATTTAAGCTGGGATAGGGCTGTCGATATTGATCTAGGGGCTGTTGATACTAAAGCTTAGTGTAACCCAAGTATTCTGAGCTTGGAACCAACTTAATCCGTTGAGAAACGAACTCGTGAGGATGGTTAGAACATGGGTATGCCAGGTAAGGAATCATTTGGGTTTCCATTGGTGTTAACCGATTTGAAATGCTACCAATACTAAGTTTTCTTTAACACAAAATCTTTCTAAACTCTTCCAATCTATAAACATATGTTTTAACAACCAATTGGGATTATAACCCTTAAATTTGTTAAGTAAAACCATGGGATTAATATGTTAATACCGATAATGGTTCAAAGTGACCATTTGGGGTGTTAACTGATTTCAAACTTATCGATACTAAGGATTTTCAATACAAAAGATATCTTACACTTTTCAAACATATAAACATGGGTTTTACGAAGTCAATGGGATTGAAACACTTGGGATTTTAATAATCAAAACAAAGAGACATGATAACTTATGTTAAGTTAAAAAGGGTTGTTACATGGCTATAGGTTTTGAAAGAACTGAAGAACGACAAGGTAAGATCAATGGATTCAATGAGACACACTAAGTATGGGTTGTTTGACCTTATGTTGTCAACACGCAACCCATAGAAAATTCATGGCATGGTTAAACAACTGAGAATATTCAAATAGAATGACTTTAATTAATAGCTAATTGTTATATTTATATAAATGTCATTGGTTTTGTTTAGAGTTTATATAGTTATGAAAGTTAGTTTTATTATAATTGATTGGGATTTGGTTGTAAAATAGACAATATAAATTGTCTGGATTTGGACTAAATTAAAGGAAACTCTGCCCGATTTTCGTAAAATTTAAAAGTAAGTTGTTATTAACTAACGGATAAGGGATTCATAGAGGGTATGTGACAGAGAATAATTAAGGAAAATCTTAGTAACACACTAGAAGTGTATAGGACACATAGTCGCACACCGAGACCGAAACCCTATATACGTCAACTTCAAATACTTATAGTATTCAAATCCTAATAAATCAACACAGGTGTTGAAGATACTTAATTTACAACAAACGAGCGCGCATTATTTTCTTGGTTGAAACATAAGAGCTACAACAGGTGAGTTCATTTCCCCTTTTCTAAACATTTTTGTTTTACAAACGCGGGGCTGGGAAGCATGCGTAAATTATTTTTCTTGGAATAAATTTACTTAAATGCTTTTACTTAATATATGTTACATGTATAATTGTTATCCTAGATTCTATCTAGGTAAACCAATTGCAGGATTTCAAAAACGAGTTATCTATTCATCGTGGGTAGCTAACTATTTCAAATGAAAGAACTATTTTCAAAGATTTATTTTCAAAGAACTAACGAGCTATTTCAAAGAACTAACGGTCAAATCAAAGAACTATTTTCAATGGTGTGTTGTCAAAGAACTAACGATCTATTTCAACGAACTATGTACAAAGAACTATTTTCAAGGGTCTGTCTGGGAAATATCAAAGATAGCATGTGCCGTTCTCAGGTTTGAAAGATGTCCTAGCTAGACTGATCGAATATGAGACGCATGTTTGATGATATTTACAGTATTCCCTAAACCAGTTTTGAGGAACATCTGGGAAATACTCAAAGATAACATGTGCCAAAACACTAAAAAAACTAAACGAACCACGGACGATCTAAAGAACTATAAAAACCTGTATATCAAGAGATGTCCTAGCTATAGACTGTTTGATTATAGGTCGCATGTTTGATGAGCTTTACATATCTCCTTTATTACTATGAACCATCATTGCTAGACTAGTATACTCGAGTGGACCAAGGCCCAATCGTTAGGATCTTTGATTTTATTAAATGTTACTTATTTACTTATTTAAGCATTTATTGAAATGTTTCTACAAATGTATGGTTGATCATGATTGTGTGATGAACATAAGGAGTCAATAGAGATTCTATTTTGTAGAATTCAAAGAACTAGTGTGTCTATGGTGTGGAATGAAACTCTTAATTATCATTAATAACAATATACTATGTGGTTCGATATGTGGTGGGACGGTGGCTCGGGCTTGTTCCCCTACATATGCCCTATATATAAGCATATTTGACTAGATAGTATAGGTGGTTCTTAGTGATGTTAAGGTTGTCATTTTGGGGTGTTCAAAGATTATCATTTTCAGACGATTCAAGTGTTATCATTTTCTAACGGTTCAAGTATGAGATTCAGGGTATGGAATGAAACGCTTAATTATCATTAACAACAATATATTATGTGGTTCGATATGTGGGGGGACGGTGGCTGGGGCTTGTTCTCCTAAATATGCCCTATATATAAGCATATTTGACTGGATAGTATAGGTGGTTGTTAGCGAGGTTAAGGTTGTCATTCGGACAAGTATCAAATTCATTTTCAAATAAAACTATATGAACTCACCAACCATGTGTTGACTTGATCTTTTTGCATGACTTCTCAAGTGACGAACAGGTCTGAGTTAGAAGTTATGCTTTTGGACTAGGATACCGGATAGAGGACCTAGCATTTTGGATGAGCATATTTTGAACATCATTACACATATTATTTTGTACATCTTGTACAGATACAAGATGGAAGATTCATGATGTCATTAGTAGATTTACATTGTTAAATTATGAACGATACTGATGTAATTTAACTTTGTAATTCTATTTCATTTAGTGTTTTCTCATTTTATATCACGTGCAATGTACCAATCTGATCACTTCGATTATCATCCCGATATCGCACCCCGGGACCATTCTGCCCGACGGGACACTCGATCCGGACCGCCGGCTCGGGGTGTGACAATGGTATAGGTGGTTAATGGTGAGGTTAAGGTTGTCATTCAAGTGTTTATTCAAATTCATTTTTAAATAAAATTACATGAACTCACCAACCATGTGTTGACTTGATCTTTTTGCATGACTTCTCAGGGGATGAACATGTCAATTAAGAAGTTATTGCTTTTGGACTAGGATGCCAGATAGAGGACCTAGTGTTTATGGACCTGCATATTTTTGAAACATCATTTTACATATTTATTTTGTGTATCTTGTGCAGATACAAGATAGAAAATTATGATGTTGATAGTAGATTTACATTGTTAAATTATGAACTAAACTGATGTAATTTAACTTTGTAATTATATTTTCATTTAGCATTTTCTCATTATATATCATGTGCAATGTAAACAATCTGATCATCACGATTATCAGTTTCGATATCACTCCCCGAGACCTTTCCGCCCGACGGGAAAGTCGATCCAACCCGCCGGCTCGAGGTGTGACAGATTGGTATCAGAGCAATTGTTATAGAGAAATATAGGTCACTTATTTAAACAGTTTGGCCTAAACTATAACCTAGGGACCCTCATGTAGAGAACTCAGGACTTAGCAACTATTTGCCTTGTGTCTTCTGCATTCGATCATTGCACTAATCCATAATTTATTGGTTGTGATCAGAATGCCGCCATGAAGACCTCCTCCCTTTATGCCTCCACCACCACCACCACCGTCACCTCCTCCTCCTCCACCTCCTTCTCCTCCACACACTCCACTAGTTGACCCGAACGCGACTGCGAATTTGGATCCTGCCACCATCGCCTTGGCAACATTACTGAGCAGCCAGCTGACTAACCAGCTAAAGGAGGTGATTTCGGATATGCTCAACCGTATTCGGAATGACGGCAACAACACTGGACACTCATCGGGAGAAGCCAGTGGGAATACTGGCGGTGCTTCAAATTACTCCTACAAATCCTTTGTGGGATGTAAGCCGCCAAGCTTTAGCGGTACTGAAGGAGCCATTGGTCTGATCCAATGGATAGAGAAGATAGAGACTACTCTGGACCTCTGCAGTTGTCTAGAGCATCGAAAGGTTCGTTACTCTCATGGCACTTTCAGCAAGCGAGCCTTGACTTGGTGTAACTCTCAGATTCTAGCGAGAGGAAGAGAAGAAGCCATGTCGATGGCATCGGAAGATTTCAAGGCCCTTTTGAGAAGTGAATTATGTCCTAAGAACGAGCTGCAAAGGATGGAAAGCGAGCTGTCTAACCATGTTATGAAGGGAGCTGATCATCTGGCGTACACTAGCCGCTATCATTTGGTAGCCTTGGTACCAGACATGTTACCAAATTTGGAGAAGAGGATTGATAGGTATGTAGGTGGACTCCCCGCCTGCATTCAGGGTTTTGTTGTTGCAGCAAATCCTGTTACCTTAGAGTCTGCTGTGAGTTTGTCTGGGAAACTCACTTGATCAGGTTCATCAGATTCATCACACTTTATCAGGTTCATCAGATTCATCACACTTTATCATCAACGTACACTAGTCTCCTTTTCCTCCTTACCAAGCTTCATTCTTTACAATAACTCGAACATACACAACAAAATCCAGTGCATCTTCCAAATGATCCTGATCCATTTTCATTTCTTGATTGTTTAGAAAGTTGATATCGTTTTCACTTAAACACATTAGATCAATTGGATCATAAAATGTGTAGTCCACTTCTTCACAATTGATAATCACTCCATGTGTTTGTTCATCGACGGCCCAAAATTTGAAATCATCTAATGCTCCTCCAAGCATATCAGGAAGAATGGGTACTTTCTTCATCCAGCCTGAGGCTGGCCATCTCACTTCAAAGACATCTATATGAATGGGATTTCCATGTGAGTTCGTCTTCTTCTTTGTTCTGATGGATTGGGCAAGAGCCATGTCTGAAAATCCTTTCCTTACATGTTGTTGCAGTGAAGTTTAGAAGCTTTCTCCTCGTTTACTCTTGGTTGGGTTGTAAAATCTTTGTCTTGCAAGCTCCACCATATCTACCACAGTTAATGATTTGAACGATAAGGGATGATCATAATATTCAATTCGCTTGGTTAACTTTCTTCGTAACCACCACAAATCCTTAACTTCATCATAACCCTAACACACAATTCCAGATCTATCCCCTTCATAGTTGTACCGGTTGTCTCCCACATCAACAACAAACCTTGTAGGTTTGAACCTTGCTGCATCTTTAGCCTTTTGAGTGGTTCTATCAGTGATCAACATGAGTTCTCTGGATTTCGCTATGCTAACCTTGAATCCGGTATCACCAGCAAAGTATTTCCTTAGGCCTTCCTCTCGACTTCGATTAAGTTCATCAAAATCAGCTTTACTCATTTCTGGCGCAGGTTCAACAGAAGTTAATGAACTAGATTCATCATGAAACTCTCCCTTGAATTTATCTTGTAGCTTTTGCTTCAAATCTAAGACAATAGCTTATAAGTGTCCCATATTTGTCTCAAGATCCTTAATCTTTTTTTTTTCTTTAACTTCATTGTCAGTTTTTAGCTCTTGAATCAACAAAGTGTGAGACAAAGAGTCTTGTTCCAACTCGAACACTCTACTCTGAAGCTTTACTATATCAATTGGTTCATCATCAGGCAATACATTCTTTCCTTTATCAGCTCTAGTTCCTGTTTCTCCAGCCGGAAAAGAATCATAATTAACATCTTCATTATGTGAAGAAGATCCAACAATAGACTCTTTAAATTGTGGCAATGGTTCAGTTGATTCAACAGTGATGATTGGCATCTGACTTACTGAAATAAGTTCAGTTTCTGGTGTACTAACAATAATCCTTGGTCTTGGGTCTCTTCTTCTTCGTTTCCTTAGCACTAGATCAGTAGATGCATTTAGAGGTGGCTCTTGATCGGCAAAAGAAGATGCATGAGGAGGATTTCCTACACTCCTTTTAACATGCTCAAGAAGTGCCTCAAGATTTTCAGTAGTTAACAAATTAACTTATTCAGGACGATCACTTTCAACTGGTATGGTCTACATCTCAAAATCAAAATCCAAATCAGGTTCATCTCCAGTCACAACATCTTCATACTCTGGCGGATGCACTACATAAACATCTTCATCTGAACTCTTTGAACCCAAAACTTGTACATCTTGTTCTTCCTCAACCACCATATTTGGAATTTCAGCAAACTGACCAAAGTTTTTCAGTTGATGTAGTCCTTGAAACTGGTACTTTCCACCTCTATTTTGCAATACTAGTGGAAATGTTGATTCATTCTTAAGCTTTAAATCCCTTGTGATGACACCTCTTTGTAGAGTAGGATATTGTTCATCAAATATCATCTGCAGAAACCTTGGATACATCATAAACCGCTCTCCCTTAGATCCCTTTAAATTTCCCTTCATTTCATTCAGAATAAATTTTGAGAAGTTATACTCCCAATCCATAGCAAGAGAGACAAAAGCAGATGCTTGTTCTCTGTTCAGCATATCAAAAGTCCCTTTATTCCCACTTATGCAGACCATAAAAACATGTGCAATGTACCGCCCGTAAGGAATCAACTCTTTCTTCTGAAGCATCAGATAAACACCTTCAAATCCCATATTAACCAACACATTTAGAACAGTTTTGTTTTGGATTACAACATGATCAGAGTACTTGTCTGTAAAACCGAGCACTTCCTGAATCACTTTCTCAGAAATCACAATCTCTGTATTTTGAACTTTGGCTGAAATGATCCCCCTACCATCATCCCCTTGCTTAGTAACTGAAGCAGATAACCAAAGCTCATCAATCAGGTTCTCATGAATTACCAGATTCATTCTCAGAGCATGAGAGATCTTGCAAGTGTCAAATCCTCGGATAGTTGAAGCAAATTGTTTTCGGCTTTCAGGTGGATCCGCAATCAGTAATGCAGGATTCTATTAATCTCGTCAAACAATTTGAAGTGGTTGTTGATTAGCCATTTAAATTTGCAAATTTACAAAACAAATCAACAACTTAAGTTAGAAATGGTTCCCTCGAATAAAAAGAAGTCATTTCAGAATTCACTTTATCATTCTCAAGTTTAGGAAAGATTTTCGAGAAAAAAAGTTAATTTTCCAGATCAAATTTTATTTCGGAAATTGAAAAACTCAGTTCTCGAGTCCTTAATTTTTTTCTCGAATTCAATTTTCGACTTGTACAAACTCATTTCTCTAATTTGAACAAGTTCAATAATGTTCTCGAATTTCCATAAGCGTTCTCGAGTTCGAATGAGCGATCTCGAGATTAACTATGGATTCTCGAGTTTATTCAGTCCATTCTCGAATTCCTTTTTCCTTCCTTGAATATTAATTCGATTCTCGAGAAGTCTATTCGAGAACCCTTCATCTTCCTCGAGCGATTTTGAAACTCATTTCAATGACAATTTTTCAACTTTTTCGAATCTCAATCCAACTCAAAGCATGTTCAAATTGATTTTAATCAAAAATTTATCATGATTCGACGCTTATCCATGAAGCTCAACATATAAGTTTGATTTGAAGAAAGAAAATCATCATTCAATCTCCGAAAACCCCTTTTTCTCCTTCTCGACATACCTGCAACATATCTCAACACACAATCAAATCTTGTAACAACAAGGAAGACGATGAGAAGTAGCAAACTTTCAAAAACTCAAAAACGTGACTACACAATGATCTCGATCCAACGTGTTAATGACTGAGAATTTTGAAATTTAAAAATCACCTAAACCCCCCTTTCCTGATCAAATTTTATTTTGGAAATCAAAAAACTCAGTTCTCGAAAAAAACATTTGTTCTCGAGTCCTTAATTTTTTTCTCGAATTCAATTTTCTACTTGTACAAACTCTTTTCTCTAATTTGAACAAGTTCAATAATGTTCTCGAATTTCCATAAGCATTCTCGAGTTCGAATGAGCGATCTCGAGTTCGAATGAGCGATCTCGAGATTAACTATGGATTCTCGAGTTTATTCAGTCCATTCTTGAATTCCTTTTTCCTTTCTTGAATATTCATTCCATTCTCGAGAAGTCTATTCGAGAACCCTTCATCTTCCTCGAGCGATTTCGAAACTCATTTCAATGACAATTTTTCAACCTTTTTCGAATCTCAATCCAACTCAAAGCATGTTCAATTTGATTTTAATCAAAAATTTATCATGATTCGACGCTTATCCATTAAGCTCAACATATAAGTTTGATTTGAACAAAGAAAATCATCATCATTCAATCTCCGATAACCCCGTTTTCTCTTTCTCGACATACCTGCAACATATCTCAACACACAATCAAATCTTGTAAAAACAAGGAAGACGATGAGCAATAGCAATCTTTCAAAAACTCGAAAACGTGATAACAAAATGATCTCGATCCAACACTTCGAACACGTGATAATGACTAAGAGAATTTTGAAATTTAAAAATCACCTAAACTCCCCTTTTAGAAGATCTTTCCTTTCAACCTCCCAAGCCCAATTGCTGTCAAAGCCCGTTTTCTAGCCATAAACTTAAAACATTTCTTTTGGGTTGTCATGTGTGATCAATTCAAACCAACTTATTTACTTGGGATCAAATCTTTCTCAGGTCAGTTAAAAAAATCATTTTAATGCTAATCCTTATAAACTAAATATCATGATTGTTGGTATATTATCCATCCAAACCTAATCTTAAAACATTTTTCACTTTTCTATTTGTGCATGTTTTTCATGTTTTGGTACCTTAAGCGTGTCATGAGCAAATCACACTAAATCCTAGATACCTATGGTGCATTCTATCAAGCCAAATAATTTCTACTCCAAATTCAACATGCATCCGATTCTGATTGTATGTATGAGATTTTAGAGAGAGAGAGAGAGCAAGAATGGATCATAGGTTTTAATATACAAGGCTTAATATACAGTGGAGCTAGGATTTTGGACTCTTGAGGGTCTCTTTTGACATGCTTTTAGCATGACTGTTCTCCGAGGTATCTTTTATTGGTGTAAGCAGATCCATATTTCGTAGCACATACTCATGTATGCAAGTAACATCTCAATCTCCGCGTAAACAGAACAAAGAGAGCTACACTTCTCAGGCTTCTGCGGAAGTAGAACAGAGAGAAGACATCCATGAGTATTGAAGGTTTTGATGTACAGACGTAAAGCGCTTTTAGAGAAGCACTCGATTTTCGACATATTTTCAGATTCTCGTGCATATAAAAAGTGTTATAAGATTTCTAAGACAGTCAAATAGATGATGCACTCTTCTATGTAGTGATATATCGACAGCGCAACACACAATTTCTTTAGTTTAGCACAAAATAGATCAACTAATATAGTCAAGTGAGCCTACCAACATATGATTTCAATCCTAGTTCATTCAGATATAACAGTTTTCAGGAATTTTTAAACTTACCCTTTATCACGAAAGTTTATATCATTTCGCAAAACATGTTTAGACGCAATTTCTATTGCATATTTCTCCCCATAAATTTATTCATATTATGAAAAAATTTATTTAAAAGAAATTTGTAAGAAAAATAAGAACAAACCTCCAAACAAACTCTCACCAATCACTGGACGAACTCAGTCCTAAAAAAAATCATTGTTAGGAAATTCACAAGCACATTGAAGGTTGAAATGCTCACCGTCTTTGTGATAATGTCAGCCACATTTAATTTTGTGTCAATTTGTTTGTGATCATAGCAATCTCTGATAAAATGAACTTTCATGTGAATGTGCTTGGTTTTAGAGTGTTGAACCGGGTTTTTGCAAATTTGAATTGCTACATCGTTATCACAAAAAATAGGAGTGTTATTGAAATTCAAACCGTAATCCAGCAGTTGATGTTGCATCCATATTAACTGAGAGCAGCAGGTAGAAGCTTCACCATATTCAGCCTCGGCAGTGGAGATAGACACGGTTTGTTGCTTCTTACAATGCCAAAAATGAGCGTGTCACCTAGAAATTGACAGCTAGTAGAAGCAGACATACGAGCAATATCGCATCCTTCATAGTCACTGTCACTGAAAGCATAGAAATGAAATTCAGAATTTCGAGGATACCACAAACCAAACCGGGGCTTCCCTTTCAGATATCGGAAGATCCTGTGAACTGCAGTCAGATGATAAAGTCTTGGTGTAGACTGATAACGTGCACATTGACAAACTGCAAACATAATATCTGGTCTACTAGCAGTGAGATACATCAATGACCCGATCATGGAACGATAACGAGTTTGATCGACCTTAGAGCCAAGTTCATCAGAAGCGAGAACCGGATGTTCTTTCATGGGAGTTACCTCCGAGTTACAATCTTGCATGCCGAATTTCACCAGCATATACGTCACATACTTGCTTTGATGAATAAGAATTCCCTCAGAATTTCGACAAACTTGTAATCCTAAAATGGTGGTCATTTCTCCCAGAAAGCTCATCTCAAATTTCTTCTTCTTCACGCTATCAAATTCCTTGCATAAGTTTTCACTAGTTGATCCGAAAATAATGTCATCAACATAAATTTGAACCAAAATCATGTCATCATCAACTCTTTTGAGAAACAACGTCTGAATAATTGTTCCCCATGTGCATCCATGACTCAACAAATGTTATGTCAGTGTTGCAAACCAAGCCCTTGGAGCCTGATGAAGCCCATATAAAGCTTTATCAAGCTTGTAAACATGCTCTGGATGATCCGAGTCAACAAAACCAGGCAGTTGACTAACATCTATCTCTTCCTTCACCTTTCCATAGGGAAAAGCAGTTTTGACATCCATTTGATACATAGTAAATCCCATGTATGAGGCATATGCAAGAAACAAATGAATGGATTCCAATCGAGCAACTGGGGCATAAACATCATCCTATTCAAGTCCCTCAATGTGACAAAAACCTTGAACGAAAAGACGAGCTTTATTTCTTACGATTACACCACTGTAATCTTGTTTGTTATGAAATACCCAACATGTACCAAGAGCCTTTTGCCCATCAGGTAGAGGAACAAGTTCCCAAACCTTTAATCGATCAAACTAATTCAACTCATCATACATCACTTCAACCCAACTAGGTTCTTCAAGAGCCATATAAATATCCGTAGGTTCTATCTGAGAGATAAAACAAGAATACAAACAGTTATTGATAGCAGCAGACTGACTCCGTGTCAGAACTCTCGTGTCAAGTGATCCAATTACATTTTCAATGGGTTGATCATGTTGAATGCAGGTGGGAACACCATTTTGAGTGGATAGCATTTGGTAGATCTGATGCATTTGCAGATGGAACAACTAAATTATTTGGTTGAGCATTGGATTCAGAATTAGAAGAACTAGCTGTATATTCAGCTTCAATTTGTTCAAAAAAAATGAGTGGGCTCAAGAGCTGTCTGATGTTGATCAGGGCCGGAGAGAGTAGATGTGTGAGACTGAGTCTCTTTGCCTTTATCGAGATGCTGTGGTGTGGATCTTTTAATAGGAGGATCATTAGTCTATTAGGTGTTATAACCAAATCTGACTCATCTGTGTCTAATGGAACACCTAAAACATTTGGTTTATTAAACAGGACATCAGATGGAATGTTGAAGGATCTGAACAAGGTTGAATAGTCAAAAAGCGAATCTGGTCCAACTCGGGCATTAGTTGCGTTCTCCTCAAGCCAACGAACATCGTAGGACTCCACAATTTGCTTGGTGATTTTGTTGTAAACCCGATATACTGTTTTACTAGCATAGCCTACAAAATAGCAGTCATCTGCTCGAGCATTGAACTTTGGGATTGCATCCAGGTGCAGTAATGTACAAGGATATCCAAAGATTTTGAAATGCTCAGCAGATGGTTTGTGTTTGTAAAGTATTTCATATGGAGTCATCATATGTCGTTTGATCACCAAGACTCGATTTTGAACATAACAGGCAGTATGAATAGCCTCTTCCAAGAAAAATGTAGGCAAATTTGAATCAATCAGCACTGTACGTGCAGCTTCGATAATTGTTCTGTTTCTTCGTTCAACAACACTATTTTGTTGCGGTGTTCTGGCTTCACTGTATTGCCTAACAATTCCCTTTTTTGCACTGAAAACATTTAGTTTAACATTGTTAAACTCTGTGCCATTGTCGCATCGAATGCCCTTGACTCTTTCATTGGTCTGATTCTCAATGAGAATGATGAATTTTTCAGTAAATCTGCAGTCCCTTATTTGACAGAAAGAACACCCAAGTGAAACGTGAATAGTCATATGTAATAACCAAGCAGTATGATGCACGATTGATGCTTAACACATTGACTGGACCGAATAAATGCATATGAAGAAGCTGTAGAAGAGAATCCATGGAATTGAATATTTTGGGCTTGTGAGGCTTTCTGTGATGCTTCCCATTAGCGCATGCTACACACTTCTCGATCATCATGAAGTCTTTGATTGGAAGATTTCAAACAATGTCCCCCTTTGGAATTCGATTCAAATTCTTGAGATTTGCATGTCCCAGACGACGGTTCCAAAGCATAGCATTTTGTTCAGATAGCTTTGAAAAGAGACACACAACTTCATCCGATGGTTGTTGATTCATATCGAAGAAATATGCATCTTGTCTTTGTTAAGCTTTGACTAGAATCCAGTCTTCTAGGATGATGATTCTGGGTTTGAGAATGAGACATTTTTTGCTTGTAAAATGACAGGAGTATCCTTTGTCACACATTTGTGACACACTGAGCAGACTGTGCTTGAGTTCTGGAACATAGTTGACATTTCCGAGATTCAAAACTCCATTTGACACCGTTCCTCGTTGAAATATAAGATTTTTCCCACAAAACTTTGGATTTAATTTGACGATTCACTTTGTGCCAATTACTATCAGAGGGCTTTGGCTTGAATTGAGATTTCGTCATATTTTTAGATGTATACATCTTCACTGACTTAGACAGTTTCTCGTTTTGTAACCTTGCCTTCTGATTGTTTCTTGTGAAAGGAGCATACGAGTTATGTTTGCAATTTCTTGCAATGTGTCCGGGAACTCCACAGTGAAAGCATGTTTGATGTTTCACTAATTGTTTGGCATTGTGATGATCCCGTTGCTTCATAACTAGATCATGCTTGACACCCTTTTTGCTGTGATTTTGAAAAGAGCTCAAAGATGGAGCCTTGATGTTTGTATTAGGTTTGGGTGGCACATATCTAGCAATCTTAGGATTTTCAACAGATATGTCAATTTGCTGCAATTTGATGTCAATTTGCAAATCATCACCAAGGTTTGAGACAATATTTGTACTAGTTCTACTGCTAGAACTTAAACCAGGCACATTCAAAGTATTAATGAAATCCTAATAAGAAATATTTAAACTAGTGCAATCAACATAAACAACATTCAAACTATCATTATCAGTACTTAAAGTAGAAGGAACAAAAGGCACTGAGTTTTTGAAAACAGAAAAATCCAAAGGTTTTTATACAAAATTGTCATTAGAAATTATTTTTTAAGATGGATTGTTAAAATTTATAGCAGCAACAGGTTCATCATCCTCTTCAACTCAATCTTCCACTATTACTTGAGGTGCGCAAGAATCCGAAATATTAGAAGATGTTACATGGATTTCAGGTTCAGGTGTTTTCACTGAACATGAAGTCGAGACAAAAATACTTTCCTGTTTACCATATGTTAAAGTGGCAGACATTGCTAACTCTTCTTTTGTCATGGGTGTGTAAACAAAACTGTTACTCAATGGTGGAGGGTTATTTACAAAAATATTTCCCTTTTCCCCGATCACAGTCATAGGAGTCTCTTCTTTAAAATTTAAACCAAATTCCTGACCTTTTGCATTTACCCAAACCGTTGGTTTAACCAAATCCTCATGTACACGATTCACATACCCCACTCCCTTATTTTCTTGCCATTTAATTTGTTTTTGAATCATATCTTCTACCACTGCAGATGATACATCAAATTTTTTAAAATTCAATTCAGAGTTTTCAAATTTGTTTTTGTATCATTCTGCTTCAGATTTAGCTTTATCAAGTATGGTTTTAGAAGATTTAATGGCACACTTAGCATTGCTCAAATCCATTTTAAAACTGTGATATCAATATTTTGAGCTTCACTTTTTCAGCTAAGTGTTTATTTTCCGTTTTTAATTTTAAGTTTTGTTGCTCAAGTCTTTATATATCAAGTAAGAGATTGGTATTGTGAACACTATACATAGTCACTTTATCAACACATGTTTGAGTGCACAAAAAAGTGCTTACATCAGCATCAGCAGGAAGGTGTGCCATCTACACTACTGCAGATTTCTCAGAAATATTTAGAGCTTTGATCTAATCATCCCATTCAAAAGCACTGTCTTGCATCACCACTAGAGCCTTGGTGTCAGCACCTTTGTTATCACCACCTGTAGCTCCACTTACTAGAATCAGATTGCGCTCAGGATTATCAGTATTTTTCTTTGGCTTAGTACATTCCCGACCATAATGAGAAGGTTCATGACAAGTGAAGCATCTAAGCTTGTGTTTTGTGAACTTCATCTTGTTGATGTTAGACTGGCCCCAGGGATTTCATTCTGTGGGTTTTGTGAATTTCTTAGCTCTGAAAACAACATTTGCAATGTGCCAAGTGATATCCATCTCTTCCATATCTACAGGATGGATCTGCTCAAGTTCGGAACCCACAACAGCGAATGGTGGCAACAAATCACCAGACCCCAAAGCAGTTTAACATTTAAGAAATCCTGCAACTAAAGCAATGTTCTCCAGAACTTCCTTGGTGAGTGTGGCAGGTTGTACAACTATTGAACCAGATGAACTTCCTGAAACAGTTCAAGAATCTTGATGAGCATGAACGGATGATCCCACAGTAGATGACAAAACAGACTTGCCAGATGAGACAGTGGGCAAAGCAACTTTGTGAACAGGGTAAGCAGATGAAGGTTGAGAGATAAAAACACTGCTGATGCCACAGTATTGTAACTGTTTGTATGATTCATAGCTCTCTGCTGATCATTCATTTCATAGGACTTGATAATAGACATCATCTACGTCAATGACAGATTATCAAGATTCTTGGTTGATTTTATGATGCCAACATTCATTTCACACCCCGAGCCAGCTGGCCGGATCGTGTGTCTCGTCGGGCGGAAAGGCCTCGGGGCGTGATATCGGGAATGATAATCGTGATGATCAGATTGTTCACAACGCGCATGCTATATAATGAGAAACTTCTAATTGAAAATAGAATTACAAGGTTAAATTACATCAGTTTTGTTCACAATTTAACAATGTAAATCTAGTATCAACATCATAAATCTTTCATCTTGTATCTGCACAAGATATAGAGAATAATCTGTAAATGATGTTCAAAATATGCAAGTCCAAAATACTAGGTCCTCTATCTGGCATCCTAGTCCAAAAGCATAGACTTCTAACTCAGACCTGTTCGTCACATGAGAAGTCATGCAAAAAGATCAAGTCAACACATGGTTGGAGAGTTCATATAGTTTTATTAAAAATGATTTTTAATAAACCGGTCGAGTGACAACCTTAACCTCACCATTAACCGCATATACCATCTAGTTCAGTATGCTTATATATAGGGAATATGTAGGGTCGAACTTACCGCCCGCCCAGCCACCGTCCCACCACATACCGAACCATGTGATATATTGTTCCTGGTGATAATTAAGCATTTCATCCCATACCTTTGATTCACAACTATTGATTAACCTGAAATTTGTTTACATTGAACCCCCGAAATGAAAACCTTAACATCATCAACAACCACCTATGCTATCCAATCAAGTACGCTTATTTATAGGGCATATGTAGGGTCGAACTTACCTCCCGCCCAGCTACCGTCCCACCACATATCGTACTGCTTAACAGATTGTTGTTAATTATAATTAAGCGTTTCATTCAATATCATCGTCATATTAGATTTTGAGTTCCAAAAATTGAAACACTACCGATTTCCTTGAGTTCGTCATGCATTCATGATCACCCAAGCATTTGTAGAAACATGATATTAAATGCTTAATGGTGGTGTCCAAGTTGTACCATCTCACACGTGGCCCATATCAGGCTTGACCCAAGTGTGTCTACAAGTATGTGTCGGGACTTTCATGATGTGCCCATATCAGCTTGACCTCCAGGCCTACTGTACATGTCGGGACTTTAGGATATCCTTTGATTTTGATTGTCTTTGTTCTCTTGATTTCGTTTGATCGTTTGATTTATGCCCATATAGCTTGACTATAAAAGTCTACTATTTATGACAGGACTTTCCGTGTGTTAACACGTGGTCTCGATCTGCATACAACTGACATCCACCTTAACTTGATCGTTAATGATTTCATTAGTTAATGATTCACAAACGGATATGATTTCCTTGGTTCTGATCCTTAGAATTCCATGGCTACAACACTGATTTGAGATTCTTGAATTTGATCCTTGGTTTTATTAAACACACACTGAATTAGTTTCCTTGGATTTGATCCTTAGTTTTAGTTCTCTTGATTCCACACTGAGTTTGGATTCTTTGAATTAGAACTTTGTTCGATTAATCGTTTGATTTAGAATTATTGTCTTACTCATAAGAGTAAGTAACTAATTCATTAATTAAACCTGCATATAATTTACCTAGACAGGAGTCAAGGAGTACATTTGTACATATCAAACATACAATAAATAAAAGCATGTAAGTAAAACATATTTTTAAAGAAAAAGAGTTTACGCATGCGTCTTAGCCCCGCGTTTGAAAACAAAAATGTTTAGAAAAAGAGGCAATGAACTCACCTGTGTTGCTAAGAGTTGAACCACAACAAAATGCACACTCGTTACTTGTAGACTATGTTTCTTCAGTACCTGAGTTGTTTTAAAAGAATCCGAATACTATAAGTATCTATCATAGACGTATATAGGGTTTTGGTCTTGGTGTGCAACTAAGTGTCCTATGTTACTAATGTGTTTCTATGATTCTCTATAACTAGTCTAAACGTATTACCTGTTTATAACCCGTTATCCCATGAATTATCATTACTAAACCTTAGCTAAGTAAGGTTTATGTTAATTTACATTCAAAGTCTTTAATTAAAACATTTTAAATAATTCATTTTAGTTAAATCATTATTTATAAGTCAATTCCTTTTATTAAAACATTAATTAATTTAAGAGAATTATAATTAAACATGCTAGGCTTAGGTTAATCTCATTCAATCAACCTTGTGCCCATTACTAAATCTTGATTGTCCCATGATTCTTTGATCGTTCATATGTGTAACCCATCCTAGGTAGTTCAAAGGAACAACCTAATGTAGTTATATGTTCTAACGAAATGTCTAGGTGTTAAGTGTTAATATTTAAATTAACACGCATAACCTTAGATTATTGTTTTGATCCTCAACGATTTCTCAAAGGTGTTGAACTCAAAATGATGTCCACAACCCATGTTTAGCTGATAATATGATTTAATAACAACCCTTGTTATTGAAAACCCTAATCATGATTTCTTTAAATGAATTCATACATCTTAGACCAACCCACGCGAAATAACCCATAATTAAGCATCATTTGACAACCCCATATTTACACACCGTTGTTACTTAGAAAAACTTTAACGCTAATCCTTAATATAGATATTTCACAAAATCATTCACCACCTTGGAAAACCCTAATATAAATCCCTAATAGGGTTTACCTTCCCATGCATGCACACCAAGTACAAGACTCATGCATGCAAATAATGTGTGTACGTGGTTACCCTTCCCATGTGAGTCCCATGAGTTAATAACCTTTCCCGATTAACAACCATTGAAATTTGGTTCGATTTTTCCGAATGAAAGGATCTGACTGCGCGATTGAAGGGGTGCCCGACCGAATGTCCTTGGCCGAGTGATGTCTGCGAATGAAACAGCTCGGCCACATGAGGACTGGCCGTATGGCTTGGACCGAACTAACATGGCTGAATGATGAGTTTTAACTGAATAGATATGGGAGAAAGGACTTGGGCCGAATGAGGGTTCCTTCGGCCGGATGTGGCTTAATCGGTGGGGAGGCTGCTTCGGCCTTGGCTTTTCGGCCTAGGGTCTTTCGGCTGTAGCCATTCGGTGGAGCTGGTTCAGCCATTCGACCGCCCGAACTCAGCCCAGGTGCAGCCCTTGCTCTCGAGCTAAATGGTCAGATAAAGAAAGGGTACTTGTTCGTACATCATCCTAGGGTGTTAAGGTGTGAACCCTATGTGTTGAAATGTTAGTACGAAATTCAAGTTGTCTCACTGGGGTAATCCCGATATATCCTCAGGAAAATCTGACTACCGGAATATCTTCAATACATGTGCTAGAAAGGCTTGACAACCTTTCCGTAAGCATTTCTAAGCTTGCATACATGATATGATTCCAATTTTTCTACCCGCTTGTTCTCATTGAACTATCAGTGTATTACCGTCAGGTAACGGAATGCGGATCACCTTATTTTGACACACAACTTCCACTTGGTTATCAGAAAGCCAATCCATACCAATCACGACATCAAAGCTTCCAAGTTTAATAGGAAGTATATTGATATTGAAAGGTGATCATTCAAATTCAATGAACATCCTTGAATAACACTGTTAGCTTTGATTAACTTGCCATTAGCAATTTCAATGACATAGGGATTTTCTAAATCTACATTAGGGAATGAAAGTAATGATGCAAATTCAGTAGAGATAAAGCTTTTATATGCCCCTGTATCAAACAAAATTGATGCGTATAAATTATTGAGAAGAAACGTACTAGTGGCAATGTTTGCATCATGCCTAGCCTCTGTTGCACCAATCTTGAAAGCTCTTCCCTAGCTTCGTTCCTTTGATTGATGTTTTTGCTATTTTTCAGACAGTTTCTCATGAAATGGTATGGGCTTCGACACTGGAAGCATGACCGGTTTGTTTGAGTGGTTTGTCGTGGTGCTTGATTTGGTTGACGAGCAGGAAAATTACAGTATCTTGCTTAGTGTCTGACTTGATTACAGTTTGCACAAACAGGACATGGTACTCTATGGTGATATGGACACTTGTCGCATTTGGGCGCCTGCCTAGTGAAGCTTTCCTATTTGGAACAGCTGCACCATAATTTTTCATTGTTGGTTTGATCTGGCTAGTCTCAGTCGGAGCTTTGGTATTGCTTTTGCCAAACCACTTTCTTTTTGTACCTCTCGTCGTACTAGGGGCATTGAGATCACTACGGCCCACACCCATCTAAGTATTTGTTGAAAAACTACCACTTCTTGCTGCTTCATAAGTAAGCTTAGTAGTCAACAAGATGGTTGTCTCACCCCAAGCCGGCGGGACGAATCGTGTGTCCCTTCGGGCGGAAAGGTCCCGAGGCACGATATGGGGAATGATAATCGTGATGATCAGATTATTTACATTTCACATGATATAGAATGAGAAAATTCTAAATAAAATAGAATTACAAAGTTAAATTAGATAAGGTTCGTCTATAATTTAACAATATAAATCTACTATCAACATCATAATTCTTCTATCTTGTATCTGCACAAGATATTCAAAATAATTTGTATAATGATGTTCAAAAATATGCAAGTCCAAAATACCAGGTCCTCTATCTGGCATCCTAGTCCAAAAACAATAACTTCTTAATCACACATGTACGTCACCTGAGAAGTCATGCAAAAAGAACAAGTCAACACATGGTTGGTGAGTTCATATAGTTTTATTTCAAAATGAATTTGAATAAACCGTTTGAATGACAACCTTAGCCTCACCATTAACCACCTATACCATCTAGTTCAGTATGCTTATATATTGGGAATATGTGGGGTCGAACTTACCGCCCGCCCAGCCACCATCCCACCACATACCAAACCAAATGACATATTGTTCCTGGTGATAATTAAGTGTTTCATCCCATACCTTTGATTCACAACGTTTGAATATCTTGAAAATTTGTTTACCTTGATCATCCGAAATGACAACTTTAACCTCATCAACAACCACCTATGTTATCCAATCAAGTATGCTTATATATAGAGCATATGTAGGGTCGAACTTACCGCTCGCCCGGTCACCGTCTCTCCACCTACCAGACTGCTTAACATATGGTTGTTAATGGTAATTAAGCGTTTCATTTCATACCATCGTAATATTAGGTTTTAAGTTCCACAAATTGAATACTACTGATTTATTGAGTTCATCACGTATTCATGATCAACCATAGTATTTGTAGAAACATAATATAAAATGCTTAATTAAATGAATAATTAATCATTTAAATACAACTAATACATGATGATTGGGCCTTATTTGACTCAATCAATTAGTCTTAGTTGTTGGTGGTGTCCAGTTTGTAACGTCTCACACGCGGCGCATATCAGGCTTGACCCAAGTGAGTCTACCCGTATGTGTCGGGACTTTCATGATGTGCCAATATCAGTTTGATCTTCAGGTCTACTGTACACGTCGGGACTTTAGGATATCCTTTGATTTTGATCGCCTTTGTTCTTTAGAATTCGTTTGATCGTTTGATTTATGCCCATATATCATGACTATAAAAGAGTATTGTTTATGCCGGGACTTTCCGTGTGTTAACACGTTGTCTTGATCGGCATACAATTGACATCCACCTTGAATTGTTCGTTCTTGAATTCATTAGTTCTTTGATTCACACACGTATATGATTTCCTTGATTTTGATCCTTGAATTCCATGGCTACAACACTGAGTTTAGATTCTTTGTATTTGATCCTAAGTTTTCTTGGACACATATTGGATTTAGATTCTTTGAATTAGAGTTTTGATGGAGTAGTTGTTTGATTTAGAATTATTGTCTTACTCGTAAAGAGTAATTAATTAATTCATTAAATAAACCTGTATATAGTTTACCTAGACAGGAGTCTGGGATACATTTATGTATAATAAACATACAAGAAGTAAAAGCAATTACGTAAAACATATTTTAAGAAAATGTTTACGCATACTTCTCAGCCCCATGTTTGTAAAACAAAAAAGTTAAGAAAAGGAGCAATGAACTAACTTGTGTTGCTAAGAATTGAATCACAACAGATAATGCGCGCTCGTTAATTGTTGGTTAAGTATCTTCAGTACCTGAGTTGTTTTAAAAGAATTCGAATACTATAATTATTTATAATAAACGTATCTAGGGTTTTAGTATCGGTGTGCAACTATGTGTCCTATGCTACTAGTGTGTTTCTATGTCTCTCTAGCTATTCTAAATGTATTGCCCGTTCATAAACCCTTATTCTGTGAATAATCACTATTAAACCTTAGTTACGTAGGGTTTATTTTAATTTTATTCGTATCTCCTTTTATAGAAAACATCCTTTATAAAACTCATTTTAGTTAAATCTTTAGGTTAGAGATTATTTAATTTATTTTAAAGAAGTTTATAAATCATTTCCTTTTATTAAAAAATAAATCATTTTAAAAAACTATAAATTAACATGATTAGACTTAGGTAATCCCATGCGATTAACTCTAAGTCCTTTGATATGTTTTCATTTCCCATGGTTCTTTGATCAACTCTTGTGTATAACCCATCCTAGATAGTTTAAGTGAACAATCTAATGTAGTTATATGTTTCCATGAAATTTCCAAGTGTTTGGTGTGATTAATGAAATCAACACCTATATACTTAGGCTATTGTTTTGCTCCTTAATGAATTTTCACCATATTATTCATGGCTAAGTTTAATGAAATCCGAATGTTTTAAGCTCAAATGATGTCCAAAATCATTTTTGTAGCTCAACATTGTTTAAAAAGGCATTTGTTGTTAAGTCCATGTCTATATATCAACATGATTTAGGAAAACCCTGTTCTTGCAAACCCAATTGATGATTTCATGAAATGAAACCCATGCATCTTAAACCCAACTTACATTCAATAATTCTTGATCCCACCTCATTGTCATTTAGAAAACCTTATTGTTAAACCTTTGTGTTGATTGTTTGCAAAAACCGATTTGTATACTAGTGTAACCCTAATGACTTTACCATGCATTCATCCACATACACAATCCCATTCATGCTATTACGTACCCAAATCCATGCATGCATGCCTTTTTAGGTTAATCCCTTGGTTTTGGTACCCTCACCCGACCCAATCAATCCATCCGAATGAGATGTCATGCAAATAGGATGGCCGAATATGGTTAGCTATACGAGTGAGGGGTCCGGCTGAATGAAGGCTAGCTACGAGTGAGGTGTTGAGCCGAATAGGCATGGCATACGAATTGAAGCAACATGGTCGAATGAGGGTTGGTGCGAGTGAGGGTTGGTGCGAGTGAGACTTGGGCCGAATTGAGGTTCCTTCGGCCACATGTATCTCAATCGGTGGAGTCTCCTTCGGCCTTGGCCATTCGGCCGGCCTGCAGGTGGCTTCATTCGGCTGTTCGAACCATCCAAGGCGTAGACTCCTATTTTTCGAACTAATCGACTAGCCCATGCTGTATACTATGTTCCTAACTCATCTAAAACTAGTTTCGTGTAGTTTCCCTATGGTTAGGTGGGCTAGAACTGGTTGGGAGGGTGGCCCGAACAAAGGGTTTGTGAAAACCCAAAAATTGGTATTTTGAACACATTTTTACCTCGATTTTGATGGTTCAAAGCTCTGATCGTTTGTACTTTCGTGATCTAGAGGCTGTTGTGGTCGTTTTGACACCAAGAAGGCTCGATTTGGTGGAGAAATGATGAATCTAGGGTTTGAGGTTCTTAGAGAGAGAAAATAGAGAGAGTGATGAATTGAATGGTGGTGGAGCTGGTTGTGGGGAAGAAATAAGGCATTTAATGCCTCATTAAAGGTTTTCAAACACTCGGTGTGTTCAGGTTCGTTCGGTCTCACTCGGTCTCGCGTAGAAACATCGGTTCCTTTTGTTTTTCAAAACGAACTATTTCGGTTTTAAAAATAAAGTTTATAAATTTCATTTAGGTGGTAATTCCTGGTTAATTAACTAAATATCTTTCGTTTATTTTAAATTTCTGAAATTATTAAACTTACAGTTTAAATCAAATCGTACAGTCGTCGCGTGTATTTGTTCGCATCGCTACCCATACGAATATGACGATAACCACACTCTTCAATATGATTTTCTAACTATTAGACATTATTAAGAACGTAAAACTTTCAGATATATTCGCACAGATCGTCACCTATACGAATAATCCATCAATTTAGCATTCACGCAACGACATCTGTTGTTATTTTGTTTTGTTCATCCTCCCATATGTTTATACATAATAAAATCCTAATAAACATTCATGTGATAGTTCTGTGTTGTCAGATATGTTTCTAACTGTTAAACCGTGGATTTGAATCATGTTTTATGAAATGACTGTGAAATTGTTCTATGATAAACATGAAATGATAATGATATACTTGTAATACGCATAGTTTGTATCTGAGTTACAGTGCAAGTTACTGTGTAGATCACTGTTCCGGTTACGAATCCGAAACTGATGTTACAGTCTCCCCTTGTTAGAGAAATTTCGTCCCGAAATTTAAGAATCGTTATCAGGTACGGCTTCCTCTATAAACAGATGGGGGTTCATGTGATCCTCGCGTTCCCAAGTAAACTCGGGTCCACGTTTTGAATTCCATCAAACCTTGACAATCGGAATACGGCTTCGCCT
Source organism: Mikania micrantha (assembly GCA_009363875.1). Lineage (NCBI taxonomy): Eukaryota > Viridiplantae > Streptophyta > Magnoliopsida > Asterales > Asteraceae > Mikania > Mikania micrantha. The sequence goes on from CM018681.1 coordinate 12,616,026, forward strand.
TAGTTGGTTAGCTTTGCGATCCATAATCTCTAAAGGTTCTTCGATAAAATGTAATTGTTTGTCTACTTGAATTTCTTCGATCGATATGAAGAATGATTCGTCAGCAAGACATTTCTTTAAGTTTGAGACATGAAACACGTTATGCACACCACTGAGTTCATCCGGTAATCTCAATCTATACGCCACAGGACCAATACGTTCAATAATCTTGAACAGCCCTACGTATCTAGGTGCTAATTTGGCTTTCTTTCCGAAATGAACTACGTCTTTCCATGGGGATACCTTTAACATGACATGGTCTCCCACTTGAAATTCCAACGGCTTGCGCCGTTTGTCGGCATAGCTCTTTTGTCTGCTTCTAGTTGGTTGTAATCGTTGTTGAATCTAAGCAATCTTATCAGTAGTTCCTTGAATAAGCTCTGGCACAGTTATACGGTTATCTCCTTCTTCGGTCCAACGGTGACCGACATTTTCGACCATACAGAGACTCGAATGGTGCGCATTCGATGCTACTATGGTAACTGTTGTTATAGGATAATTCAATCAGTGGTAAATGAGAGTCCCAATTCCCACCGAAATCCAACATACAGGTTCTCAACATATCCTCCAGGGTCTGTATCGTACGTTTACTTTGACCGTCCATTTGCGGATGGTAAGCCGTACTCAGATTTAAGTGCGTCCCTAGAGATTTTTGCAATGATTGCCAGAACCTTGATGTGAATCTGCTGTCTCGATCCGAAATGATAGACAATGATACACCGTGATGTACCACTATCTCGTTGATGTACAGTCTTGCTAGTTTATTCATAGTGAAGGTCTCACGCATTGGCAAGAAGTGAGCAGATTTGGTTAATCGATCGATGATAACCCAAATTGTATCTTGACCACTTGAGGTGCGGGGTAGCTTGGTAATGAAGTCCATAGCTATTTGTTCCCATTTCCAGTGCGGAATCTGAGGCGGTTCCAGTAACACTGACGGTTTCAGGTGTTCCGCCTTTACTTTCGCACACGTAAGGCATTGACCGACATACTCGGCTATGTCTTTCTTCTTTCCCGGCCACCAATAAAATCCTCGTAAGTCTTGGTACATTTTATAAGCGCATGGATGCACGGAGTACTTGGTCTTATGTGCTTCATTAAAGATGAGTTTCCTCAATTCCTCTACTGCCAGAATCCATACATGGTCATGGTAGTTGATAACTCCATCAGGCTTTGTTTCAAATTGTTTTTCTGCTCCACAGTCGAGTTCTTTCTTCAGGTTTCCTCGTTCGACTGACTCCTGTTGTGCCTGAATAATCTTATCACATAAACTTGTCTGCACAGTCATTCCCATTGCTCTTACTCGCAAGGGTTTGACCAGTTCCTTCCAGCTCAAGTCATCGGCTATAACGTTCGCCTTACCCGGATGGTACTTGGTCACACAGTCGTAATCATTCAGAAGCTCAACCCAATGTCGTTGCCTCATGTTGAGTTCCTTATGATCAAAGATATGCTACAGATTTTTGTGATCAGTGAATATGGTATATTTAGTGCCATATAAATAATATCTCCAGATCTTCAGTGTGAAGACTGTTGCTCCCAGTTCTAGATCATGAGTAGTGTAGTTCTTCTCATGAATCTTTAATTGTCTCGATGCATACGTGATAACTTTGTCTCGTTGCATTAACACACAATCGAGTCCCCGATGGGAGGCATCATAGTATACTTCAAAGTCATCACAACCTTTTAGGAGAGATAAAATCGGAGCATCACATAACTTATGCTTCACTGTTTGGAAGGCATCTTCTTGTTTCTGCCCCCAAACAAACGGTTCACTTTTCTGAGTTAACTTGGTGAGAGGCAGAGCTATGTTAGAAAAGTATGAGATAAACCTTCTATAGTTACCTGCCAGTCCCAGAAAAGACCGTATCTCCGTCGGTGTCTTCGGAGTATCCCAGTTCTTAATAGCTTCAATCTTGGCAGGGTCTACATGTATTCCTTCACTGTTGAATACATGACCCAAAAGTTGAACTTCCCTTAGCCAAAATTCACACTTGGAGAATTTAGCATTGAGTTGCTCTTTCTTTAACAACTTCAAGATCTTCCTGAGATGTTGCTCATGTTCTGCCTTGCTCTTAGAATAAATCAGTATGTCATCTATGAAGACAATGACAAACTGATCCAGATACGGCTTGCACACTCGGTTCATGAGATCCATGAAAACCGCAGGTGCATTCATCAATCCGAAAGGCATCCCCATAAAGTCGTAATGCCCATATCTGGTACGGAACATCGTCTTCGGTATATATTCATCTTGAACTCTGAGTTGATGGTATCCGGACCGTAAGTCAATCTTCTAAAAGTATTGTGGTCCTTGTAGTTGGTCAAACAAATCATCTATCCTCGATAATGGATATCGATTCTTGATGGTTAACTTGTTTAGCTCTCTGTAGTCTATACACACCCGAAAAGGATCCATCCTTTTTCTTAACGAACAAAACTGGAGCTCCCCAAGGTGAGTAGCTCGATCGGATGAAACCTTTATCCAATAGCTCTTGTAATTGATTTGAAAATTCCTGCATCTCTAAAGGTGCTAACCTGTAAGGAGATTTAGCAATAGGAGTTGCTCTAGGAACTAAGTCAATACGGAACTGTACCGGTCGCCTAGGAGGCAAACCTGGTAGATCTTCAGGAAATACTTCCGGATACTCTTTCACTACTGCCATGTCTTGAATCTTGGCATTGTATTTCTCTTTCTCTACCACATGAGCCAGAAAAGCTACACACTGCTTCTATAGACACTTACGCGCCTTTATGCAAGATATGATTTTGACACTCCGTTTTGCTTGATCCCCTCGGACTTCCAAGACACGATCATTCGTCAATGGAATGCGAAGCAGCTTTTCTGAACAGATTACTTATACTCTATTGAGAGATAGCCAATCCATTCCAACGATGATGTCAAAACTACCCAACTCCATCGGTATCAAATCGATGGTGAATGACTATCCATTAAGTGTTAATGGACAGTTTCTATATACTGTACTAACTGTGATTTGCTTTCCATTCGCTACTTCTATGATGTAAGGGGAATCTAAGAGTTCGACAATAGAATTTAGTTGGCATGCAAAATCAGTAGAGATAAAACTCTGATCAGCACCAGTGTCAAACATAATAGATGCATAAAAGTCATGTAAGAGAAATGTACCGATGAACACGTTCGGGTCTTGACGAGCAGTTGGAGCTCCTGTAGAGAAAGCTCTTCCATGTGGTGCTTGAATTGTCAGTTGTACCTTCTTCCGGCAGTTCTTGGAAAAGTGGCCAATTTCACCACTGTTATAGCATCCACCGTTGTTCTGGTTGTTGGGTGGAGGGAGAGCTAAAGCAGCATTGTTGACTGCTTGGTTTGGTGTCATCCTGCATTGTTGGACCCAATGTTCCCTTCTTCCACATCCCGTGCAGTGACAGCAAGGATTGTTAGCAGCATGATGATACTGGCATTTAGCACACAGAGGATGCGGGCCAGTGTATGGTTTCTTGTGAAGGTTCTATGGTGCAACGGCTACTTGGTTGAGCGGAGTAGCCACTGTGTAGTTCTTGATAACCTTCTGCTTCTTCTTAGGATGATGGTGGGTTTCTTGGAGAATTCTTACTTGTGCTGGCCAGTGTCAGCCTCTTTCTTCAGAGTTCCAGAGGCTAAAATCAGTGAGTTTTCCTGACAGACTCACAGCAGACTCTAGAGTAACAGGGTTTGCTGAAATGACTAAACCCTGTATGCAGGCGGGAAGTCCACCTATATATCTATCAATACTCTTCTCCAGTATGGGTACCATGTCTGGCACCAATGCTACCAACTAGTGATACCGAGTAGTATACCCTAAGTGATCAGCTCCTTTCATCACGTGGTTTGACAACTCAGTCTCCATCCTTTGCAGCTCATTCTTAGGACATAATTTAGTTCTCAGTAAGGTCTTGAAATCTTCCCATGACATTGACATGGCTTCTTCTCTTACTCTAGCTTGAATCTGTGAGTTCCACCAAGTTTTGGCTCGCTTGCTGAATGTTCCAGCAGAGTAACGAACCATTTGATGCTCTGGACAACTGCGGAGGTCCAGAGTAATCTCAATCTTCTCTATCCATTGGATTAATCCAACAGTTCCCTCAGTACCACTGAAACTAGGCGGCTTACATCCTATAAAGGACTTGTAGGAGTAGTTAGAAGCACCACCAGTATTCCCATTGGCTTCTCCCGATGAATTCCCAGAGTTGTTGCTCTTGTTCCGAATATGGTTGATCATATCCGGAATCACCTCTTTTAGCTGGTTAGTCAGCAGACTGCTAAGTAAGGTTGCCATGGCAACGGTAGCAGGATCCAAATTCTAAGTCGCCTTCGGGTCAACAGGTGGAGTGTGTGGGGGAGGAGGAGGTGGAGGAGGAGGAGGCGGCGACGGTGGTGGTGGAGTCAATAGAGGAGGTGGTCTTCTCGGCGGCATTCTGATCACAACCAATAAATTATCGGTTAGTGCAATGATCGAATGCAGAAGACACAATGCAATTAAGTTCCTATGCCCTGTATTCTCTACATGGATGGTCCCTAGGTTATAGTCTAGGCCAAACCTGTAACACCCCGACCGATGGCGGAAACGTTGGGGTAACACGAAGTGTAGATTGTTCATAGCTTAGGGTATAAAGTTGTATATAACCAAATATAATCATTCAATTCAATTAAATCAATCATTCATTACAAAGTCAATAAATTCAAACTTAACTATTACATCGTTTCAAATTCAAATTCAAATACATAAATTAAATAAATAAAACTAAATCCATGTCCAAATGAATGGTAGTTTTCATTTCCACCTGGAACATTAAAAATCAAGTGTCAACTCAAAGAGTTGGTGAGTTTCATAGGTTTTTAACAGTCACACCAAAAGGTTCAATAAAAATGTTATAAATAATGTCTTCTGTGAACTCCAATAATAATGAACATAGTCAAGAATGAACTAGCAAGTAAAGCAGATCATCAATGTTAACAAATGATGTTTGACCTATGTTTAGCATTACCAAGATACTTAAATAGCAAACTATCACCACGGGCTTCCCAAAAAGGGTAAATCAAACAATGGTGGGATGGTCAATCCAATAGATCTATCATAGCCATTAGAACGTATGTGATCAATGCCTGTTCTTAGCTAAAGTTCACTAACTATAAGGCCATTAGCTAAGTTCACATGTAAATGAAATAAATAAGTTGCATGTTTCACCCCTAATTCAAAAATAGTAAAAGAGGGGCTATGAAGACTCACCTTAGTGCGTGAGGTAGTCTTTGCAATGGTTGTCAAGTATATTTCAACAATATCCAACACAATTTCAATGTTCACCTATATAGTTCAATAGGCATATGTTAACATAACTATGTTTTTCTATGGATTTATCTAAGTTTTAAAAGGATCAACGGGTTCGATTTGTTGAATAAAACACAAATATATTTGTTATGATTTAAATGAAAATAGTAAAATGTTTTAAATTACAAATGTTGATTTAAAGTATATATTTGAAAATTTAGAATTTAATTATTATATGTTTAATAAAAAATTATCAAAACTCTTGTTTCACTAATTAGTAAATAACTATTGAAATAATTCTATAAATCAATTATTAAATTTATTAATTTCTCATGAAATATAAGAAAATAATTTATTTAGATGCCAAAAAAAATTAATCGCATATTATAATTGAAACATATGTAAATATTATGTTTATAACACTTATAAATAAGTAACAATAAATAAGTAAGTAAGAATAAATAAATAAATAGCTAAATATATAAATAAATAAGTAAATAAGTAAATGAGATAAAGTGTTATAAATAAATAAATTTATAAAACTTATTCATTTATTTATTTATTTATGTAAATTTATAAAACTTATTAAGTTATTTTATTATTACTATTACGTAAGTGAATAAATAAGTAAGAATAAAGAAACAAATAAATAATTAACTAATTGAGAATAAAAGTTATAATTATTAATTATTTATTAAAAATTAATTATATAACATTTTTATACAGAATAATATTATATTCATAAAAATATTTTCTCTGCAATTAAAAGTTTAAAATAAATTTTAAAATGACAAAAATGGAGCAAAACCGGTTTCAGACTCGGTTAGAAGTCTCGAACCCGCGACCTGTTCTTAGGATGAACAGAGCGCTACCAGTTGATCTGGATGACTATCTGCGAAGGCATTTGATTTTAATTCCTTTTAAAATAACCTGTATTCGGGAATCCCCCCATTTCAGTTCATAACCTTCGAACCCTAATCCATATTTCATCCAAATTCGTTTGTTTTGGACTCCGATTGTTTGAACCTTCATGGGGCTTTTGTTATGGATGAAAAACCGGGTAAGATGAAGTAAGAAAAACTAACCTTTTCGAGCTTTTAAATGGATTTCGAGTTAGAGAGAGAGAACGAGAGACCCGAGAGCTTGCAAGTCTTGAATCGCTTCTGTGTGGAGTCGAGAGCATGTTATGGGTATATAGAAAGCTTCGTAGTGTTTAAACGATTGTTAGGGTGGATTTAATTCGATTTTTTTTACCCATTTGATTAAGATTTGAATTTCGGTCGAATATGTCTATGTTTGGAAATGATTATGTGTATTCATGAGCTGTTAATCGCTCATAATGAGGATTGAAATCAATATACATGCTCGTATACGTTCCAAAATTGTTCTAATCGAGTGGGTTACAGATGGAATCGGTTGGATTCGAAGGTCGGGTCTTGAACGGGTATTGGGTCGACTGGGTGGAGGAGTGGGTTACATGCTCTTGTTTTCCCCTTTTAATTTTAGTTTCAAACTTTGGCAGTTTTAACCCTAAACCTTTATAAAACCTTGTTTTCAATTGTTATAATCTAATTTAAACTCCAAAATCAATATAAATTATTTATATTTTTATAAAACTCTTATTTTAATGTTATATGAAAATTTTAACACATTTTTACTTGTTTTATTCATTTATTATTAAAGTTTATAAGAATTTGTAGCTATTTTATTTATCAATTTAGATTTAAGTATATACATTTACATATATTTAGATTATTATTAAATGTAGGTCCGAAATCTGATCAAGATCCAAACTTTATCTTCATAATCATCATCAGTGATGTCTAACGAGTGCGGAATCTAGGTTAGAATCAAGAAAGCAATAAGAAAAATGCAAACTTTTATAAATTCTGAAAAATTTCGAGTACAAGTGCCTCAATACGTCTAGAGAGCAAATGCCTCGGGATTCTAACCTAAACCTGTACAAAATACGTCTATTTATACTAGGCCTAGGTGTACTCGAAATCTAAAACAAAAGTTCGAGTACACGAACAAGTGGTGTACTCGAAATGCTGTACACGAAAATGATCAGAAACTGAGTGTTGACTCTTACGGGTTGACTTTGTCAGTCTTCATCGTTTAGTGGGCTCTACAAACTCCCCCTAGACTGGCGAAGTCATCCGATCGGAAGAGTGACGTTATGTGGCCCAGCTCCAGCATAGAGTTTCAACTCGATAGCATAAGCGACGGTACGAGTGAATGGCTTAGCTTCCTTATCATTTCCAGAATACACTCGTATTGGAGACTCATGTAACTTCATCATGTCTTCTTTTCCGTACTTCAGGAGATCCATAGGGTCAAGAATGATGTCGATGTCGTCAACATTGTCTTTGTCTTTGATGATGACTGCGGCTAGATTGAGATCTTCATAGTACGAAGACAAGAATTTAGCCAATGAATTGTCTGGAACTCTAGGAGATACTGGAACTGCTATCTCAACATGAGGTAGAGGATACTTATAGTATATCCACGGTTTCTTCGTCTTTGGATCAATAATGCAGGTTGAAACAAATCGTCTTCCTTTGGCCGTGCGCATGACTGGAAAATCCTTCTCACATTGGTCCTTAATAAACTTGGCAAACAGATCAGCCTGAGAGTCTTTAGACGGATTGAAGAACATTGCTTTGTTTATGCTTCGAATATCAACCTTTGGCAATGTGCAGAAATCTCTCGGTTTCTTATAGAATTCGACCTTTCCATTCATCCTCTTGACCAAATAATATCTCTGATTTTGTCATACATCCAGCAGCATACGTTCGACCTATCGTTACGAACTGCAAACAGATTTCTGTCGTCTGAGATAAAAGCATGCTCTGGATGCTCATCACTCATCTCCTTGAACCATGCAGTTTTATCCACAGGAGGTGAAGGCGTCCAGTCCTTCTTCTTATCGAACCAGCTGTTGATCACTTCATGAAGAGATGTGACCTCCTGTCCCAAAGCATCAATATATTTGTGGGCATACAAATAATCGATATAAGGATCGGAAGAGACATTGCCAAGTATGATGTTTTCTGGTTCTTCCTCCACAGATGCCCCTGCGGAAACATCTCCTTGAACCATGCAGTTTTATCCACAGGAGGTGAAGGCGTCCAGTCCTTCTTCTTATCGAACCAGCTGTTGATCACTTCATGAAGAGATGTGACCTCCTGTCCCAAAGCATCAATATATTTGTGGGCATACAAATAATCGATATAAGGATCGGAAGAGACATTGCCAAGTATGATGTTTTCTGGTTCTTCCTCCACAGATGCCCCTGCGGAAGGTTTAGCTCCTTCCTTAGTCTTTTCACCAGACCACTCAAAATCAAAATCCTCTGGTAAGTCATCAAACCAGCTGTCAAGGCCAGCTCCTGATGTTTCATCAGGCTGAACACAGTCACCAAATAATATGTTATCAGGAATACCTCCAAAGAGATCATCATAAAGACCGGGAGACTTTCCTGATGAGGATGGATTTCCAGTGGCTCCTCCCTGATCCTTGTCATCTGGGGGTCCCTGATCCTTTCCCTTTTCGCTTCCATCCTTATCTTCATCTTTCTTATCCTTCTCCTTTTGGTCATCCTCCTTTTCTTTCTGATCCTTTTCACTCTTGTTATCACCATCATCATCGTCACTATCATCACTGTCATCACCTTCATCATCATCATTGACGTCATTGTCTGATTCTGGAACTTCTTCTCCTTTAAGTCTCTTGATCTCCTTTATCATCTCATGGTTCTCTAGTGAAAGAAATCTGATATACTTTCGGTGTGTTCTGATTTGCCCATGATACTTTGTCAACTTGCTGCATATCTTGATCATTCCTTCTTGCAGATTTCGAATCAGACTGTCCTTGCGCTCAGAGTCTTTCTCAAGTCTGAAAACTTGTTCCTTTAAGCCAACGAGATCTACAGGCACATGTCTCGGCTCGTAAGGTGAATCAGCGTGCAAAGGAGATTTTCCTTTGTCACCGCTCGAGCGAGTCGGAGATGGTGGTGTTTCGGTGTGAGGGATGGAGGTAGTAAAAGATGGAGTTGTGGATCTGGTTGGGATTTTGATGACTAACTTGGATTTGTCTGGCTGAGTAGGTGGCTTGGGCTGTGTAGATGGAGGTGGTTGTGGTTGAGTTGGTGGTGGTGGTTGTGGTTGAGTTGGCGGTGGTGGTGGTGGTTGTGGTTGAGTTGGTGGTGGTGGTTGGGTGGTTGCCTATTATATAATGGAAGCTGCAGATGAGAAGGACAAGCTTGAGAACATTTTCTGAAGTCCTGGATCTCTGGTTCTCTTTGCCATTGTCTTTTTCTCTTCTTCTTTGGCGACAACTCAGGAGTAGGAGTATAGTCTACATCCTGTGCCTCTTCTCTTTCTTGCCTAGTGGGAGGTGGCTTCTCAGGAACAAAGTCTTCACTTGATGAAGAAGAAGTCTCAAAAGCAGTATCCTCTACCTCTTTATCGACTCTTGATCTTGTAGCTTGGTCATCATGTTCCTCGGCCACAAAGGCAACAGGAGTGCCTTGATCTTCGACAACATTGTCGTCTCCTACAAAGCGTCCAAACTTTATCAGAGGCCTCTGACCGATATACTGCTTTTTCCCGCGCTTATTCATCTTCATGTATCCGAAAATGTCGTCGCGCATTCTTTTGATCTCCAAGGTGCCAAGAGTGGGAGTCAGAGAAGGATACTTCTTGACACGAAGTATAACCTGTACACGAAATTCAAGCTGTACACGAAGTGTGAGTGTACTCGAAAGTTTATATTTCGTGTTCTCAAAATTCCTTGAAAAATTTGTCATTTTTGGCTCCTTAGATTTTCTAATCATGTTCAATATACTCGGAATTGAGAGGCGACCAACATATTTACAAATTGCCTTTCAATTTTAAGTATTTCTTGGTCAATTTGACCAAAAACCTCCTGTACACGAAATTTGCGTATTCAAAAATCATTTTTGACCATAACTTTCGAATCCACGGTCAAAATTTGATAAAACTCTATACCTAAGGTCGCCTTATGATGATCTATAAGATGGCCGGAGTAGAATTTTGAGATCGGGTCTAGAAGTCGAGATCGCCTCAGAGAAAGAAATTCCGTACTCGAAGTGTGAAAGTTGTGTACTCGAAATAATGATACTCGAAATTTAATATGGTTGGGCTATTTATAGGGTCATTTCGAATACATTATTTCGTGTACTTAATTTCGAGTACGCACACTTGATCTATTTTCGACTTAAAATAAAATAAAATAAAATAAAATAAAATAAAATAAAATTTGAACAAGTTTAAGTTTAGTTGGTTCAACTTTTGTGGGATCAAATCTGTTATCAAAATTTTACTAGCTTAGTTAATTTCTTAACGAAACAAAACCTTTAAATAGCTATTCCCTACCAATAATTTCCACTCGTTATTTCATTTCTTAAAAATCAGTCATATGATCAAGGTTTTCTAAAAATATCTTATCGGAAATTTGTGAACGATTAGATTGTAAGACTTGATTAATATGCAATTTATCAGTCTTGTTAAATTCTTAGTTTAAAACTTTGATTGTGTTTCAACAAACTTAAAATTATTTTGACAGAGTTTTAAGATGAGAGAAGAAAATAACAGATCTATTACGTTAGAATCAAGAACAAGGAGGGGTTCTATCATCTTGTGCTCATTGGCATCTTTTATTATTCTGATCTGCAGACACATTGGCCTTAACGTCACACATCCAGTTCTTTGCTTACGCAAAACATAGGATGCTTCAGTAGGTATTTTCCGCTCTTTGTTTGCACAAAACATAGGAAATACCCGAGTTTTTCAAACATAATTTCCAGTTTATAAAAACACAATCTAGTTTTGATTCAAGAATTTAATCTAGAAGTGAAATAGTTGTCACACATTTCTAGTTATCTAATGATCACAATTTCACACTTATTTATCTATTTATATGTATTTTAATTTTGATCAAGTCTGATTATTTAAGTTTTGAAAAACTTATTTCAACTTTTTAGTATAGAATAGATATTCAAAGTTGTTAATCTTTTAGAAATCTTGTTAAGATAGTGTAATTTTGTTCCTTAGAGATTATTTCACTTCCCAATTTGATCGATTCACTTTGCTTGTTCAAATATACTCTTTTTGTATTTTCATAAGTTTTGAAAAGTTAAAAATATTTTTGTAATTTTCTTTGAATAACAAGAAGCAGAATCTCCTTTTCTAAGGGTTTCAAAACTCAACTCCCCTAAACTTATAGATCATTTTAGACTTGACTCAAAGACTGAAAATCTTTTTGTTGTTTTGTAAATTTTGACTTAAAGAACGAAAAATCTTTTTGTTGTTTTGCAAATTTTTTGACTCAAAGAATGAAAAATCTTTTTGTTGTTTTGTAAATTTTCTCCCCCTAAATTTGTGAACAGATTAAGACACAAGTTTTAATGTATTTACAAAAATGCTTTTAATTAAAGCTTATTAGTTTGAGAGAGGCAAGCAAGTGATGAAAGCGTGCTGTGTCGAACGGTTTTGTGAAAAGGTCTGCTAGATTGTCATCTGTGTGGACCTTTTCAAGATGAATTAGTTTCCGTTCGAAACAGTCACGGATGAAGTGAATCCGGATGTCAATATCTTTAGTTTTGGAGTGTTGTACCGGATTTTTGACGATTTGTAAGGCGGCTTCATTGTCACAATAAATAGGAGAGTCAAGAAAATTCAAACCGTAGTCGAGGAGTTGTTGTTGCATCCAGATAACCTGAGAACAGCAACTGGAAGCAGCAACATATTCGGCTTCTGCAGTGGATGTGGATACGGTCGTTTGCTTCTTGCATTGCCATGAGACAAGGCGATCTCCCAGGTACTGACACCCACTAGTGGTTGACTTCCTATCCAGGTTACATCCACCAAAGTCACTGTCTGAGTATGCAAATAATCGAAACTCAAAGTTCTTTGGGTACCAAACACCGAGTTTAGGCTTCCCGACTAGGTACCGAAAGATTCTCTTGACAGCTATGAGGTGAGATGCCTTCGGATTTGCCTGATATCTGGCGCACTGACAGACTGAAAACTTGATGTCTGGACAACTTGCAGTCAGATACATCAGGGAACCAATCATTGAGCGATATAGGGGTTGATCAACGTCTTCACCATCTATATCTGAAGTTAATACAGGACGAGCAGCCATGGGAGTGGATGCTGGTTTTGATTCCATCATTTTGAACTTGGTCAAAATATCCGTGACATATTTTCCTTGGTGAATCAGCACACCCTTTGAATCTTTCTTCACTTGCAAACCTAGAAAGAAAGTCATTTCTCCCATTACGCTCATTTCAAACTTCTTCTTCATCACCCCTTCAAATTCCTTGCACAATGCTGAGCTTGTGGAGCCAAAGATAATGTCATCCACATAGATTTGGACGAGAATTAAATCATCCTTATCTTTGCGAACAAATAAAGTCTGATCGATAGTTCCACGGGTATATCCATTTGCAAGCAGGTGATCAGTAAGTGTAGCATACCATGCTCGCGGTGCTTGATGAAGGCCGTAAAGAGCTTTGTCTAACTTGTAGACATGCTCTGGATACTGAGAATCTTCAATCCAGGGGGTTGGCACACATAGATTTCTTCCTTTACCTTTCCGTATAAGAAAGCTGTCTTCACGTCCATCTGATATACCATGAAGTTCATATAGGAGGCGTAAGCCAAGAAAATTCGAATGGCTTAAAGTCGTGCAACTGGCGGAAAGACTTCCTCATAATCTATTCCCTCCTGTTGATAAAAGCCTTGAACCACCAACCTTGCTTTTTTTTTTCTGATAATGACTCCAGAGTCATCTCTTTTATTTCTGAAAACACATCTGGTTCCTATAGGCAGTTTTCCTTTGGGCAGGGGAACCAGATTCCATACTTTAAGTTTCTGAAACTGTATCAGCTCTTCCTGCATTGCTTCAATCCAGCTGGATTCTTTGAGAGCCATTTTAACATTCTTGGGCTCAACCTGCGAGATAAAACAAGAATATAAACATGAATTAATTGGACCTGATTGACTTCTGGTAGTCATCTCTTCAGGCAAGAGGTTCTGAGCTGTAATGGTTCTGCTTCGAGTGAGAACACCTTCCGAGAGACGTCCAATAATATTTTCAACTTGATGATTCTTGTTTACACTGAGTGTTGGCACTTCTTCCACAGCTAGATTGTCTAACAAGTTGCTGAGATTATTCACTTGATCTATACTTGAAGAAGACATGTTGTCAATATGAGCATTTTCACTTGACTCGATTCCTTGATCCACGCAATGTTCCTCAGGAATGCTATCTGAGAACAATGGATTATCAAAGGTCTGGTGGGAGAAAGATGAGATTTGATCAGCTTCTGGAAGTGGTTGAACAGACTGAGAAGTGTCTGGTTCTGATGGGAGAACTTCTTGTATGGGGGTCGGCTGAGCTGGAGGGTCATGATTGTACATTCCAGGAGGATCAACTGTCAAAAGATTAGGATCACATGGAACATAGTCAACTCTATAGTCCACATCATCATCTTTGTAGAAATCATCGGTCTGCTTGGATGTTTCAGGATTCTCGGATGTATTGTTAAAAGGCCTGAAAGTAGAATTATACTCAAATAACCAGTTTGGACCAGAACCAGCATCTGTAGAGTTCATTTCTTGCCAATCTATGTAGTATGATTCCACGATCATCCGAGTCTTCTTGTTGTAAACTCTGTAAGCTGCTTTCTCGGATGAGTAACCCACAAAGTAACACTCATCTGCCTTATCATCAAACTTGTGATTGGGCTCTGTATGAAGAAGAGTGCATGGACATCCAAATGACTTGAAGTCGCCAACTTTGGGTTTCTGATTGAAGAAAATTTCATAAGGAGTCTTCTGATGTCGCTTGTTCAAAAGTGCCCGATTCTGTACATAGCATGCAGTGTTAACAGCTTCGGCCCAGAAAAAGATTGGCAGCTTAGATTCTGACAGCATTGTTCGTGCAGCTTCTATAAGCGTTCTGTTCCTCCTTTCAGCAACTCCATTTTGCTGAGGTGTTCTGGCTGCACTGTACTGCCTAGCTATCCCTTTCTCATCACAGAAATCTATAAGAGTCTAATTTCTAAATTCAGTTCCATTATCAGTTCTAATCACCTTGACCTTTATATTCTTCTGATTTTCAATCAAGGTAATGAACTTCTTCAGAATTTCTGGAGTTTCATCTTTCTTGGCCAGAAAGAACACCCAAGTGAATCTGGAATAATCATCTGTCACAACAAGACAATATGACTTTTTCCCAATACTCATTACGTTAACCGGTCCGAAGAGATCCATATGAAGAAGTTGAAGAACTGAAGAGATAGTATTGAACAATTTAGGCTTGTGGGGTCTCTTGTGTTGTTTCCCTTTGGCACAAGCGATACATTTCTCAATAGTGGAGAAATCTTTAGAAGGTAGACCGATGACGTGATCTCCCTTGGCGAGTCTGTTCAGATTCTTAAGATTTACATGACCCAGTCACCGATGCCATAACAGACAATCATGCTCCGATGCCTTTGAGAACAAACAAGTGTTCTCTGTAAATGAATCTTAGTTCATATTGATAATATAGGCATTATTTATCCTTGGAGTTCTCATTAGAATCCACTTCTCAGGCACTACAAAGCCAGGCTTCAGAATAAGACAATCTTTGTTTGTGAAGTGTGTGGAAAAACTCTTGTCACAGATTTGAGAAACACTCAGAAGACTGTGATTGAGCTCTTCAACATAGTACACACCTTCAAAACTAAGAGTTCCATTTGTGACCGTGCCCTTCATGCTTATCCTTCCTCCCTTGTCTCCAGCAAATGACACATATCCTCCATTGAATGGTGTAACTTCATGTAACTGAGAGAAATCCCCAGTCATATGCCGGGAACAGCCACTGTCTACATACCAAAAATGTTTAAGCTTGCTTGGCTGTCCCTGCATAGTACACATACAACTAATGAGAAACCGGTACCCAAACCATAACAGATTTAGGCACTTTGTAAATAGAATAGACTCTGTCCTTGGGTTTGGGTTTGGGTCTGTTCTTGGGTCTGTCTGAATTGTGTTCAATATGTTTTGTCATGCTTCCACTGCCCTGGTTAACTGGTTTTGTCTTAGTTTTGAAAATCCTTGGTGTTTGCTTATGAAAATCAGATTGTGCTTTGTTTGATTTCTTATTTCTTTTTGCAGTGGAAGGAGTCTGAGTCTGAGTCCCCTTTTGAGAGGTTGACTTAGGCTTAGAGGATGGTACGTTCCTCACATGTTTGTTAACCGGTTTAGCCTTAGGGATGACCTTCTGATTCTTCCCATAGAAGAATTCAGTATGTCGGTGCAGACAGTGTCTAGCAATGTGGCCTGGTTTCCCACATGCATAACAGCAGACCTTTCGGTGAAATTCAATTAGGTCAAAGGGCTTTACATCACAATTACTTTGACTAGAGGATGAGTTTGAAGAAATTTGTTCCAATGACACAGTTGGAATATAAGGTTCACAGTTAGGGTTCAACTGTGAACTTTCCTCTTTAGTAACTGTGGAATGAGCCGGTGCAGTCTGTTTTGTCAAAAGAGAGAAAGTTGATTTTATCGCAAACGTTTTTTGAAAATGTTTCAACATATCATTAAGATTAATGTCAATTTCATCGAATTTTCCAACAAAATCAGTTTTTGGAACAAAAGATGATTGTCTTGTAAAGTTGAACAATCTGTGCTCCTCCCAGCACTTCTTTCTACCTTCTTCTCCCCTAAACCTGCAACACTTAGTTTTTCTGCACAAACATTAGAATCATCAGTCATAACAGGGTCAGCTACGAGCATAATGGTTTGGTGGGGAAATCACAAGCACGACTAGAATCCAATTCCAAGTCATCAACAGATGTGTTGATCCTTGGCATGCATGAGTAATTATGGTTAAAGGGTGGTGCACACTCCATAAAACCAAGACCCTTATTATCCCTCTTGAATTGTATGCTTACCATGTTTTCTAAAACTTTGCTTGAATAATCAAATTGTTCACATTTTACTGAAATTTTAGAAATTTGAGTTTTAGCTTGGTCTAGCTCCAAAGTGAGTTCATCGATTTTGCGTCTAGCATCACGATAGTTGGACTCTTTATCACTTAAAAGTTCTTTTAGCCTTGCCACATCCCGATCCTCGGCTTCAAGTTTCCTTTTAAAAATTCCTTCATTTTTAAGAAATTCTGAATTAAAGTATTTAAGTTTGTTTAATTCTTTGATTAATGATTCATTGTGTGACCTGTACTTAAATACTTTATTTATGCATGAGGTAGAGCAAAGATTTTCAGTTACCTCCTTCTGCTTGTCGTCCACCTCGGCCATGAATGCATGACTCAGAGCCAGCTCCAGTTCCTGCACCTGATCACTGCAATCATAGGAGTCAGTCTCTTGAGTCACCAGTGCTTTAGATGTGCTAGCACTTCCTCCCGCAGCTGCAGTCACAGATTTCTCTTCAGTCTGCTTTTCTCCTTCTTTAGCCACCTTTGGCTGCTTACATTCTCTGGAAAAGTGACCCGGTTGGTCACAGTTGTAACATCGTAGCTTTGACTTATCAAAACCAAGCTTCTTTCCTGGATTGTTTCCAAAGCTGTTTCTTCCATAACGCTTGATGAACTTCTTTGATCTAAACACTGCCATTGCCATCTGCCATGAGATATCCATTTCTTCAACATCAGCTGGATTGATCTGCTCTAGATTGTCTTCAGTGAGATTGGATGGTGCCAATTCTCCTGCTATGAAAGCATTGTAGCTGTTCATGAATCCTTTAAACAGCAGCAGATTCTCTTCGCTTTCTGGATTGACTTTAGGCATTGATCCGGTTTGTCCAGCTGATAGGAATGCAGTCTCAAAAGGAATTGTATGAGATGAAGAAGACTGATAGTGCTGCATTCCTGATGATTGAAGATTGATTGCTGACAGAAGGGCAGAGTTTTCAGATACATGAGCAATGCCCATTGAGCTGGCATGATTCAGTGCTCTCTGCTTATCATCCATATCATAGGAGTTGATGATTGAGATCAGCTCACTCAAAGAAGTCTTGTACATATCTTTGGTCCTTTTGATTGTTGTACAATTTGAATTCCAAGTGTAAGGTAATGAGTTCAGCAGCTTCTTGTTCACCTCTCCCTTGGTCATCTCAATTCCAGAACTAGTCATCTCAGTCATCAGATGTGTGAATCTGTTAAGTTGTGCTTCAAGAGACTCTCCCTTGATGTGGTTAAACATGTTAAACCTCTGCCTGAGCATATCCTTCCGACTTTCTCGCATGTCCTCATTTCCTTCAAATCTTTCAACCAAGGCATTCAAGAGTTCCTTTGCTGTCTTGTGTTCCTTAAATCCATGAGCAACATCAGTAGATAGAGCCATAGTGATTGACGCATAGGCCTTTTCATCCTTTTCCATCAAAAGTATGTCATTGTCAGTATACAGTTGAGGATCCTTAGGAACAAGAGGACCATTAATCTCACTCTGGTATGAGGGCACATAGGGACCCTCTTCAATGGATCTCAAAAGCTTTGGATCGGTATACTTGATAAATGACTGAAATCTGAATTTCCAATCTTGGAAGTTATCTCCTGACACAAGCCTTGGCGGCTTTGTTCTGGTGCCGATTTCATTGTCCAGATTAAGTAAGTTGGACAAATTTGTCAGATTCTTTGAAGCCATGATGAATCAGGAAATTTTCTAAGTCCAGTACACGAATTCCCTGTAGTTCCCTGTAGATACTGTTCAAAGTTAAACAGACAAATCTGTACTCGAAACTCCCCTTGTACTCGAAAATCTTCTTGTAGTCAAAAATTTTCTTGTACTCGAAATCCTGTGTGTACTCGAAGCTGACTCTGTATTCGAAATCCTACAGTCGAACTCCTCTTGTACTCGAAAAGTATCTATACTTCAAACACTCTAACTATACTCGAAATAGCTGAACTCGAAAATTTTGAACTCGAAAATACTTAAGAAAAATTTTACAAAAATATTTCTTAAGATTTGGAGTCCCAAATTTACACAGTAGCTAGATGGAGTAGAGAAGAATGATAAAGTATAAAACTTGCTTCAGAAAGTTGTTACCTTGATGATGAAAAGAGCACTCAAGCTCTGATACCACTTGTAGTTCCGAAATCTGATCAAGATCCAAACTTTATCTTCATAATCATCATCAGTGATGTCTAACGAGTGCGGAATCCAGGTTAGAATCAAGAAAGCAATAAGAAAAATGCAAACTTTTATAAATTCTGAAAAATTTCGCGTACAAGTGCCTCAATACGTCTAGAGAGCAAATGCCTCGGGATTCTAACCTAAACCTGTACAAAATACGTCTATTTATACTAGGCCTAGGTGTACTCGAAATCTAAAACAAAAGTTCGAGTACACGAACAAGTGGTGTACTCGAAATGCTGTACATGAAAATGATCAGAAACTGAGCGATGACTCTTCCGGGTTGACTTTGTCAGTCTTCATCGTTTAGTGGGCTCTACATTAAAATCTCATAGTTTTAAAATTTATTTGTTTAATATATTTGTGAGATGAATATATAACCTTATATAATAGGCTTTTGTTTGTATTTCTTTTAATAATATAAATTTTGTACATAGACACATGCATTAAAATTTCCTTATTTTTATTATTATCTCTATCTTTTTATTTACATTGTTTTCTTGTACATATACATACACTTACATATACATATATATATATATATGTATATATATATGTATATATATATGTATATATATATATGTATATATCTGTGTGTGTGTGTTGTGTAATAAAATTCCCAACGACATCATAATTACTTTATTAAATGTAATATTTATTACAAAATTTATAAACGTTATAGTCTCCTCTACTTTTTAGGAATTTCGTCCCGAAATTAAGAGGAAACGGTAGAAAAAAAGATGAGGATACTTGGCTTTCATTTGGTCTTCATGTTCCCAAGTGAACTCGTGATCATGCTTTGATTTCCAACGAACTTGAACAATTGGAATTCAGCTTCGTTTGAGTTGCGTGACGTGACGATCTGTGATCTCTACCTGTTTCTCAATAATGTGCATCGAAGCATCAATGCGAACATCATCGAGAGGTACTTGTAGGTTCTCATCGGCCAAACACTTCTTCAAGTTTGATACGTGAAAGGTTTGATGGACGTTGCTAAGTTCAGAAGGTAGATCAAGCTTGTAGGCCACTTTCCCGATTCTTTCAAGAACCTTAAAAGGACCAACGTAGCAAGGTGCAAGTTTACCTTTCTTCCGAAATCGAACCCCTCCTTTCCAAGGTGAAACTTTCAGGAGTATGATTTCATCGACTTGGAATTCTAAAGGTTTACTGCGTTTGTCAGCATAGCTCTTTGAACTTCCCCAATCTCGTCGGTCGTTTCTTAAATCAGTTCAGGACCAGTGATTTGAACTTCCCCAATCTCGGTTCAAGAAATAGGAGATCAACACTTACAACCGTATAGAGCTTTGAAAGGCGCCATGCCGATAATCGCGTGAAAACTATTGTTATACGAGAACTTGAATAGCGGTAGATGATTATCCCAATTACCACCAAAGTCAACGACACATGCTCTAAGCATATATTCAAGAGTTTGAATCGTGCGCTCGGTTTGACCATCCGTTTGTGGATGATAAGCCGTGCTAAGATCCAAACGAATACCGAATGATTCGTGAAGCGATTCCCAAAAACGAGCCGTGAAACGAGCATCGCTAGCAGAGATGATGCTTAGAGGTACACCATGACGGCTTACTATTTCATCAACATAGATACGAGCTAACTTTCGCACGGGTTAGTTCTCGCGAATCGGTATGAAATGAGGTGATTTTGTCAAAAAGTCAATGATTACCCATATACTATCATGAGCACTAAGTGTTCTTGGGAGTTTAGTGATGAAATCCATATAAATGTTTTCCCATTTCCACATGGTAATTTCAGGTTGAACAAGCAAACCCGAAGGTCTTGGTGCTCGGCTTTGACCTTAGAACAGGTCAAACACTTTGCTACATACTCGGCAATGTCTTTCTTCATGCCGGGTATAACACGCCGACCGATGGTGGAAACGTCGGGATGCCACGAGGGATGTGTTGATTGCTCATATGCTCGTGGGCATCTAATTAAATCATCACATATCAATTAATCAACAAAATTAATTACATCAAAAATCATGTTCATCATGAGCTAGTTACATCAATTACACAAAAGATTTAGCTAAATTAAGTAAACTCTAGTCTTCAGAATTTCAGTTATTTTAGCTAAGTGTAACATCAGTGCCGGAATCGTACCGGAACAGTGATCACAACAGTAACATGAACAGTAATTAGGTACAAATTCTATGCATTTCAGTGTATTTCATATTTATAGCACATATCATTATCATTTCATGTAACAAACAGTGAATCAAAATCACTTCAGAGAAACTAAACTCAGTACACACGGTTCATCAACCAGATAATTATCTGGCAACACAGAACCATCATGTGATTATGTGTTAGGATTTTATTATGTATAAACGCATGTGAGGCATTATAGAACAAAACAACACGGATGTAGTTACGTGAATGCTAAACCGACGGGTTATTCGTATATGTGACGATCTGTACGAATCAATCTGGAAGTTTAACGTTCTGGATGATATCCGATAATTAGAAAACAGTATTGAAAAGTATAGTTATCTTCGTGTTCGTACGGGTGACGATTCGAACGAATACGCGTGACGACTGTACGATTCGATTTTAAACAGTAAATTTAATAATTTTGCAAATTTAAAATAAACGAAAGATATTAGATAATTTATTAGGAATTTCAACCTAAAATAAATTTATAAATCCTATTTTATAAACCGTGTCATTTCGTGACAAAAACCACGAGAAACCGGTATTTTACGCGGAACCGAACGAGATCAAACCAACCGGGTTTTTTGAACCAATTAATGATTCATTTAATGTCACCACCAACCCCCATCTACCATTTCCCCTCTCTCATTTTCTTTTCACCCTCTCTCTAGAAAATATTTCTCCTCCTTCTCTCTACAAGTTCTTGATGATTTCTCAACCATTCTAAGAGTTCTTGGTATCAAAACGTTCCTCTCATCACGTAGATTACGGAAGTACAAAGTAATCAAGACTTTATCCATTGATTTTGAGGTAAATCCTAGTTTTATTTCGGTTTTAGGATATGTTTCACGATCCTTGTAGTTATGGTAGTTTTAACCGTTGTAAACACCCATAATTACTTAGATAAACAATTGTAATCGACTAGGGGGTGTTAGAAACTAACCTGCAACAGGTTAGGTTGGATGATGAAAACGAATATTGCAGGTTCGTGAGAGCTAGTCGGGGACGAACCTGGACTCATCAAACAGGAAGGAGCCGAACCTTCATTCAAGAGCCGAACCTTTTGTGAGCAGGAAAGGAGGGAAACGAACCTCGAGTTTCATCCTTAGCCGAAACTGATAGCTGACCACTAACCATTGGAGTCGCGAACCCATGGCCAGCCGAACCTACGGGTGTTGCCGAACCTATAGAGACCCACGAACCTATGCATGCCACGAACCTTACAACACCAGAACCTTAGAGCGAACCTCTTCTGAACAAACCTTAGTAACCACGAACCTTCATCTTTAACGAACCCTTACCCCACGAACCATCAGGGCCGAACCCTCTTGCATGGGATGGCCGAACCTCCGGCGACCTGAAGCTTAGCCGAACCTATGAAGCCTCTAACCAACTAGCAGCGAACCTTGGGGGTTTCCACATGAGGGGGACGGACCTTGAGTCATTGGGTCTTGGTTGGGCCGAACCTAATGGGATTATACATAGGTTCGCTGGTCTTGACCCATAGAACTTGAATATTGACAAAGTATGGTGATTCTAGGGTGGTTAATACATGGGAGCTTAGGTATACATGCATGCATGAAATAATCTTATGTGTGTGTGCATGGGATAAATTTGATGTGTATGTATGGGGTTAGAGTTACGTGTGTAAGCATGAAGTTTAATGCATGTACATGGGGAATCAATATGAGTATATGAGAAGCTTACTAGAACTATCTTAATAATCATGGACTAGTTACATTTTCATAACAAGGGTTTTCTTTGAACACTAACAATTCAACATAAGTGTTACTCTCTATTTAATTAGTTTAAAACACTTGGGATTCATCACAAAGAATTTGGGAGCAAAACGAAAATCTAAAGATTTGATGATGATTAAATTATTGAGGATTTAATCCATTAAACTCTAATAACGGGCCGATATGAGCCCAACGGGCTTAACTAAGGGTCATCACATGTTAAGTGGCATTTTAATCAAAGTTAATGATATTTTGTAAAAACAAAATGGTTTACAAACTTGTTAAATTGAATTAAATGATTTTCTAAATATATGTTTAACTTAAAATGAAATTTATTAAAAACATTTAAATCAAGACTTGTTGTGACTAATTTTGGGATATGGGTTATAAATGGGTATCTAAGCTAGACTAGAAGATTAAGTCTTAGAAGCACACTAGTACTTAGGACACTTAGTTGCACACCGAGACCAAACCCTTGATACGACGGCTAATGCGTATACTTACCATAAAACAACTCAGGAACTGAAGAAACCTAAGCAACAACAACGAGCGCACATTTTGTGACAGATCCTTTGCACAGCAACACAAGTGAGTTCATTGCCCCTTTTCTAAACATTTTTCTTTTCAAACGCGGGGCTGAGAAGCATGCGTAAACTGTTTTATTTAAACTGTTTACTTAAATGCTTTTTTTTATTATATGTTTTACAAATATATGCTTGTTTATACTCCAAGACTCCTGTCTAGGTAATTACTATGCAGAATTAACTTACAAGTTAATTAAATTACTCCTACGAGTAATA
Organism: Mikania micrantha; assembly: GCA_009363875.1. Classification (NCBI taxonomy): domain Eukaryota; kingdom Viridiplantae; phylum Streptophyta; class Magnoliopsida; order Asterales; family Asteraceae; genus Mikania; species Mikania micrantha. Next base: position 12,639,228 of record CM018681.1, read on the forward strand.
CTTAAATTCTAAAACTCTAAACAAACCGTTAGTCCATCAAGCTCAAATTCAAGAATCTAAATTCAAAGTGGAATCAAAAGAACTAAAGTTAAAGATCAAATGAAATGGAAACAAATTCAGTGTGGTGATCAGTAAATCAAAGGATCCTATTCATAAATCTATAATCATTGTGAAATCATGAAGTTCTAAAGATCAAAATCAAAAGACTCAAGGAAACCAAGAAAAATCATAGTTGTGTGTGAATCATTGAAATAATGAAATCATTAAAATCTAATGAAATCATTAATGCTTGAGTCAAGGTGGATGTCAGTTGTATGGAAATCAAGACAACGTGTAACACACATAAAGTCCCGGCATAAATAGTAGACTTTTGTAGTCAAGCTATATGGGCAATAACGTGAACTATCAAATGAAATCAAAATCAAAATCAAAATCAAGAGAATCAAAGAGATCAAGAATCAAAGGATATCCGTAAAGTCCTGGCATGTGCAGTAGACCAGTGGGTCAAGCTGATATGGGCATCATTAAAATCCGGGTACACACAGGTAGACTCCTTGTGAGTCATGCCTCATATGGGTCACGTGTGAGAGGGTACAACTTGGACAACCACCAACAACTAACTCTAATTGATTGAGTCAAATAAGGCCCAATCATCATGTCTTAGTTGTATTTAAATGCTTAGTTATTAGTTTAATTAAACATTTAATGCTATATTTTTACAAGTGTTTTTGGGAAATCATGAATACATTGTAAACTCAAGAGATCAAAAGTAAATCTATTTGTGGAAATCAGAATCTAAAATGAAGGTGAATTGAATGAAACGCTTAATTATCATTAACAACAATATGCTAATCAGTCCGGTATGTGGTGGGACGGGGCTCGACGGGCGGTAAGCTCGACCCTACCTATGCCCTATATATAAGCGTACTTGATTGGATAGCATAGGTGTTGTTGATGAGGTTAAGGTTGTCATTTCGGGGGATCAAGGTAAACATTTTCAGGGTAATCAAATTCTATGAATCAAAGGTTATGGAATCAAAGAAGTGGAATGAAATGCTTAATTATCACCAGGAACAATATATCATGTGGTTTAGTATGTGGTGGGACGGTGGCTGGGCGGGCGGTATACATATGCCCTATATATAAGCATACTGAATTGGATGGTATAGGTGGTTAATGGTGAGGTTAAGGTTATCATTCGGGTTATTCAAACTCATTTTTATAAAACTATATGAACTAACCAACCATGTGTTGACTTTATTTTTGCATGACTTCTCAGGTGACAAACATGTCAACTAAGCAGTTATTGCTTTTGAGCTAGGATTTCAGTTAGAAGACCTAGCATTTTTGGACCTGCATACTTTTGAAACATCATTATACATATTATTTTGTATATCTTGTGCAGATGCAAGATAGAAGATTTATGATGTTAACAGTAGCTTTACATTGTTAAATTCTTAACTAAACTGATGTAATTTAACTTTGTAATTCTACTTCTATTTAGCAGTTTCTCATTTATATTTATATATCATGTGCAATGTAACAATCCGATCATTCCGATATCTCCCACGATATCGCGCCCCGGGAACCTTCCGCCCGACGGGGAATCCGATCCAACCCCACCGGCTCGGGGTGAGACAGATTGGTATCAGAGCCATGGTTATAGAGAAACATAGGTCTCTTATTTAAACGGTTTGGCCTAGACTATAACCTAGGGACCCTGCATGTAGAGAATCTAAGACTTAAGACTTTATTGCATTATGTCTTCTGTATTCGATCATTACACTAACCGATAACTTTATTGGTTATGATCAGAATGCCGCCGAGAAGACCTCCTTCTATTGTACCACCACCACAGAGTTCGGCTCCACACTCATCGACGCCATCACCAGCTGACTCACCTCTACTACTTCCTCCTCCTCCACTTAACCCACCTCCAGGTCCGAGCATGACTCAGTTATTGGATCCTGCTACCATCGCCTTGGCAACATTACTGAGTAGTCAGCTGACTAACCAGCTGAAAGAGGTGATACCGGAGATGCTTAACCGTCTTCGTAATGACAGCAACAACACAGGGCATTCATCAGGAGAAGCCAGTGGAAACACTGGCGATACTTCAAATCACTCCTATAAGTCTTTTATTGGATGTAAACCGCCGACATTCAGCGGAAATGAAGGAGCCGTTGGTTTAATCCAATGAATTGAAAAGATTGAGGCTACTCTAGACCTCTTCAGTTGTCTAGAGCACCACAAGGTTCGTTACTCTGCTGGAACATTCAACAAGCGAGCCTTGACTTGATGGAACGGCCAAATCAACGCAAGAGGAAGGGAGGAAGCGATGTCGATGACCTGGGAAGACTTCAAGACTCTACTGAGAACGGAATTCTGCCCCGAGAATGAACTGCAGAAGTTGGAGGTTGAACTCTCCAACCATGTTATGAAAGGGGCTGACAATATGGGGTACACTACTTGTTACCACGAGTTAGTTGCTTTGGTGCCATACATGGTACCAACTTTAGAAAAGAGGATTGATCGATATGTAGGTGGACTTTCCGCCTACATTTAGGGTTTAGTTGTTGCTGCAAACCCTGTCACTCTGGAGTCTGCTGTGAGTTTGTATGGGAAACTCACTGATATTATGGTAGCCTCTGGAGTTCTTAAGAAAGAGGCTGACACTGGCAAACGCAAGGAAGAGTCTTCAAACAAACCCCATCATCACCAGAAGAAGAAGCAGAAGACTATCAAGGACTACACAATGGCTACTCCCCTCAATCAAGTAGCAGTGGCACAGCAAACTATGCCCAAGAAACAATACACTAGCCCACATCCTTTATGTACCAAGTGCCAGTATCATCATGCTGCAACCAACCAATGCCGTCAGTGCACGGGATGTGGAAGATATGGACACTGCGTCCAGCAGTGCAGTAGAACACCAAACCAAGCAATCAACAATGCTGCTTTAGCTCTCCCTCCACCAGTCAATCAAAACAATGGTGGATGCTATAACTGTGGCGAACAAGGCCACTTTGCAAAGAACTGCCCGAATAAGGCACAACAGGTAGTTTTGGCACCCCGTGGAAGAGCCTTTGCCATAGGAGCACCAGCTGCACGCCAAGACCGGAATGTGGTCACTGATACATTTCTCTTACATGACTTTTATGCATGTGTTCTATTTGATACTGGTGCGGATCAGAGTTTTATCTCTACCGATTTTGCATGCCAACTAGATTCTATAGAAGAATAGTTAGACTCCCCTTACATTTTAGAAGTAGCTAACGGGAAACAGGTCACAGTTAGTACTACATACAGGAACTGCCCATTGACACTAAATGGTCACACATTTACCATCGACTTGATACCGATGGAGTTGGGTAGTTTCGACATCATTGTTGGAATGGATTGGCTTTCTTCTAATCGAGTGGAAGTCATCTATTCTGAGAAGCTGCTTCGAGTTCCATTACCGGATGATCGCGTGTTGGAAGTTAAAGGGGATCAATCAAAACGAAGTGTCAAAATCATCTCTTGCATAAAGGCACGTAAGTGTCTACAGAAATAGTACGTGGCATTCCTGGCTCATGTGGTTGAAAAGGAGAAGGACAAGAAAAAGATTCAAGACGTACCAGTAGTGAAAGAATATCGGAAGACCTACCAGGTTTGCCACCTGCGCGACCGGTAGAGTTTCGTATTGATTTAGTTCCTGGAGCAACTCCTGTTGCTAAATCTCCATACAGGTTAGCACCTTCAGAGATGCAGGAATTGTCTAATCAGTTACAAGAGTTACTTGACAAGGGTTTCATTAGACCGAGCTACTCACCTTGGGGAGCTCCGGTTTTATTCGTAAAGAAGAAAGACGGATCGTTTCAGATGTGCATAGACTATCGTGAGCTGAACAAGCTAACCATCAAGAATCGATATCCATTGCCGAGGATTGATGATTTGTTTGACCAACTGCAAGGAGCTCAATACTTTTCAAAGATTGACTTGCGGTCTGGATACCATCAGCTTAGAGGTCAAGACGAAGATATACCGAAGACAGCTTTCGGAACCAGATACGGGCATTACGAATTCATGGTGATGCCTTTCGGTTTGACAAATGCACCAGCGGTTTTCATGGACCTCATGAACCGAGTGTGCAAGCCATACCTGGATTAGTTTGTTATTGTCTTTATTGATGACATACTGATTTATTCTAAGAGCAAAGAGGATCATGAACAACATCTCAGGAAGATCTTGGAACTGTTGAAAGAACAGAAACTTTATGCCAAGTTCTCTAAATGTGAATTCTGGCTAAGAGAAGTTCAATTTCTGGTCACGTAGTCAACAGCGAGGGAATACACGTGGATCCTGCCAAGATCGAGGCGATAAAGAACTGGGACATCCGAAGACACCGACGGAGATACGGTCTTTTCTGGGATTGGTGGGTTATTATATCTCAAACTTTTCTAAGATAGCTTTGCCTGTCACTAAGCTAACCCAGAAAAGTGAACCGTTTGTCTGGGAGCAGAAACAAGAAGATGCTTTTCAGACATTGAAACAGAAACTATGTGATACTCCAATCCTATCTCTCCCAGAAGGATGTGATGACTTTGCTGTTTATTGTGATGCCTCCCATCAGGGACTTGGTTGCGTACTGATGCAACGGGACAAAGTTATCGCTTACGCATCAAGACAGTTAAAAGTTCATGAGAAGAACTACACTACTCATGATCTTGAACTGGGAGCTGTAATATTCGCCTTAAAGATTTGGAGATATTACTTATATGGCAATAAGTGTACCATATTTACCGATCACAAGAGTCTGCAGCATATCTTTGATCAAAAGGAGCTCAACATGCGACAGCGTCATTGGGTGGAACTTCTGAATGATTACGACTGTGTAATCAAGTACCATCCGGGAAAGGCGAACGTTGAAGCTGATGCCTTGAGCCGGATGGAACGGGTCAAACCCTGGCGTCAGAGCAATGGGAATGGCTGTCCAGACCAGCTTACGTGACAAGATCATTCAAGCACAACAAGAATCAGTCGATAGAGGAAATCTGAAGAAGGAACTTGATTGTGGAGCAGAGAAACAATTTGAAACTAAACTTGATGGAGTGATCTACTACCAGGATCGAATATGGATTCCGGCAGTAGAAGAATTGAGAAGACTTATCTTCGATGAAGCACACAAGACTAAGTATTCTGTTCATCCAGGCGCTGATAAAATGTAGCAAGACTTGCGTGGATTTTATTGGTGGCCTGGGATGAAGAAAGACATAGCCGAGTACGTCGGTCAATGTCTTACGTGTGCGAAAGTAAAGGCGGAACTGGTTTACTAGAACAGCCTGAGATTCCGCTCTGGAAGTGGGAACAAATAGCTATGGATTTCATTACCAAGCTACCCCGCACTTCTAGTGGTCATGATACGATCTGGGTTATCATCGACCGTTTGACAAAATCTGCTCACTTCTTGCCAATGCGTGAGACCTTCACAATGGATAGACTGGCGAGACTTTACATCAATGAGGTAGTGGTATGCCACAGTGTGGCATTGTCTATTATTTCTGATAGGGACAGCAGATTTACATCAAGGTTCTGGCAATCGTTACAAAAATCTCTAGGGACACAGTTAAATCTGAGCACAGCTTACCATCCACAAACAGACGGTCAAAGCGAACGTACTATTCAAACCCTGGAAGATATGTTAAGAACCTGTGTGTTGGATTTCGGTGGGAATTGGGATTCTCATTTGCCACTGATCGAATTCTCCTACAACAACAGTTACCACAGTAGCATCGGATGCGCACCATTCGAGGCTTTGTATGGTCGAAAATGTCGATCACCGATCTGATGGACTGAAGTTGGAGATGACCTTATAACTGGGCCAGAGCTTATTCAGGAGACTACTGATAAGATTGCCCAGATTCAACGAAGACTACAAGCTACCAGGAGCAGACAGAAAAGCTATGCCGACAAACGGCGCAAGCCGTTGGAATTTCAAGTGGGAGACCATGTCATGTTGAAGGTATCCCCTTGGAAAGGTGTAGTACGATTGGAAAGAAAGGAAAATTAGCACCACGATATGTAGGACCATTCGAGATCATCGAACGTATTGGTCCTGTCGCATATCGACTGAGATTACCAGATGAGCTCAGTGGTGTGCACGACGTGTTTCGCGTGTCGAATTTAAAGAAATGCCTAGTAGACGAGTCTCTCGTCATTCCAATAGAAGAAATTCAAGTCGACGAACAGTTACACTTCATTGAGGAACCTTTGGAGATTATGGATCGCATGGTTAAACAACTGAAGCGAAGCCATATTCCGATTGTAAAGGTTCGATGAAACTCAAAGCACGGACCTGAGTTTACTTGGGAACGTGAAGATCACATGAAGTCCAATTATCCCCAATTTTTTACAGAGGAAGCCGTACCTAATAACGACTCTTAAATTTCGGGACGAAATTTCTCTAACAAGGGGAGTCTGTAACATCAGTTCCGGAATCGTACCGGAACAATGATTGCAACAGTGACATGAATAGTAATCAGGTATAAATTCCATGCATTTCAGTGTATTTGATATTTATATCACATATCATTATCATTTCAAGTAACAAACAGTGAATTCAAAATCACTTCAGAGAAACTAAACTCAGTAAACATGGTTAATCAGCCATATAATTATCTGGCAACTTAGAATCATCATGTGATTATGTGTTAGGATTTTATTATGCATAAACGTAGGTGAGGCTTTATAGAACAAAACAACACGTATGTCGTTACGTGAATGCTAAACCGACAGGTTATTCGTATAGGTGACGATCTGTACGAATCAATCTGGAAGTTTAACGTTCTGGATGATATCCAATAATTAGAAAACAATATAGAAAAGTATAGTTATCGTCGTGTTCGTACGGGTGACGATTCGAACGAATACGCGTGACGACTGTACGATTCGATTTTAAACAGTAAATTTAATAATTTTGCAAATTTAAAATAAACGAAAGATATTAGTTAATTTATTAGGAATTACAACCTAAAATATATTTATAAATCCTATTTTATAAACCACGTCGTTTCGTGACGAAAACCACGAGAAACCGATATTTTACGCGGAACCAAACGAGACCGAACCTACCGGGTATTTTGAACCAATTAATGATTCATTTAATGTCACCACCAACCCCCATCTACCATTTCCCCTCTCTCATTTTCGTTTCACCCTCTCTCTCTAGAAAATATTTCTCCTCCTTCTCTCTACAAGTTCTTGATGATTTCTCAACCATTCTAAGAGTTCTTGATATCAAAACGTTCCTCTCATCACGTAGATTACGGAAGTACAAAGAAATCAAGACTTTATCCACTGATTTTGAGGTAAATTCTAGTTTTATTTCGGTTTTAGGATATGTTTCACGATCCTTGTAGTTTTAACTGTTGTAAACACCCATAATTACTTAGATAAACAACTGTAATCGATTAGGGGGTGTTAGAAACTAACCTGCAACTGGTTAGGTTGGATGATGAAAACTAATATTGCAGGTTCGTGAGAGCTAGTCGGGGACGAACCTGGACTCATCAAACAGGCAGGAGCCGAACCTTCATTCAAGAGCTAAAACTTTTGTGAGCGGGAAAGGAGGGAAACGAACCTCGAGTTTCATCCTTAGCCGAAACTGATAGCTGACCATGAACCATTGGAGTGGCGAACCCATGGCCAGCCGAACCTACGGGTGTTGCCGAACCTATAGAGACCCACGAACCTATGCATGCCACGAACCTTACAACACCAGAACCTTCAAGCGAACCTCTGCTGAACCAACCTTAGTAACCACAAACCTTCATCCTTAACGAACCCTTACCCCACGAACCATCAGGGCGGAACCCTCTTGTGTGGGATGGCCAAACCTCCGGCGACCTGAAGCTTAGCCAAACCTATGAAGCCTCTAACCGACTAGCAGCGAACCTAGGGGGTTTCCACATGAGGGGGACGAACCTTGGGTCGTTGGGTCTTGGTTGGGCCGAACCTAATGGGATTATACATAGGTTCATTGGCCTTGACCCATAGAACTTGAATAGTGAAAAAGTATGGTGATTGTAGGGTGGTTTAATACATGGGAGCTTAGGTATACATGCATGCATGAAAAAACTTATGTGTGTGTGCATGGGATAAATTTGATGTGTATGTATGGGGTTCGAGTTACGTGTGTAAGCATGAAGTTTAATGCATGTACATGGGGAATCAATATGAGTATATGAGAAGCTTACTAGGACTATCTTAATAATCATGGACTAGTTACATTTTCATAACAAGGGTTTTCTTTGAACACTAACAATTCAACATAAGTGTTACTTTCTATTTAATTTGTTTAAAACACTTGGGATTCATCACAAAGCATTTGGGAGCAAAACGAAAATCTAAAGATTTGATGATGATTAAATTATTGAGGAATTAATCCATTAAAGTCAACGGGCCGATATGAGCCCAACGGGCTTAACTAAGGCTCATCACATGTTAAGTGGCATTTTAATCAAAGTTAATGATATTTTGTAAAAAAAAATGGTTTACAAACTTGTTAAATTGAATTAAATGATTTTCTAAATATATGTTTAACTTAAAATGAAATTTATTAAAAACATATAAATCAAGACTTGTTGTGACTAATTTTGGGATATGGGTAATAAATGGGTATCTAAGTTAGACTAGAAGATTAAGTCTTAGAAGCACACTAGTACTTAGGACACTTAGTTGCACACCGAGACCAAACCCTAGATACGACGGCTAATGCGTATACTTACCGTATTCGAATTTTTAAAACAACTCAGGATCTGAAGAAACCTAAGCAACAACAACGAGCGCGCATTTAGTGATAGATCATTTGCACAGCAACACATGTGAGTTCATTGCCCCTTTTCTAAACATTTTTGTTTTCAAACGCGGGGCTGAGAAGCATGTGTAAACTGTTTTATTTAAATTGTTTACTTAAATGCTTTTATTTATTATATGTTTTCCTTATATATGCTTGTTTATACTCCAAGACTCCAGTCTAGGTAATTGCTTTGCAGAATTAACTTACAAGTTAATTAAATTACTCCTACGAGTAATACTTAAATTCTAAAACTCTAAACAAACCCTTAGTCCATCAAGCTCAAATTCAAGAATCTAAATTAAAAGTGGAATCAAAAGAACTAAAGTTAAAGATCAAATGCAGTGGAAACTAATTCAATGTGGTGATCAGTAAATCAAAGGATCCTATTCATAAATCTATAATCATTGTGAAATCATGAAGTTCTAAAGATCAAAATCAAGAGACTCAAGGAAACCAAGAAAAATCATAGTTGTGTGTGAATCATTGAAATAATGAAATCATTAAAATCTAATGAAATCATTAATGCTTGAGTCAAGGTGGATGTCAGTTGTATGGAAATCAAGACCACGTGTAACACACATAAAGTCCCAGCATAAATAGTATACTTTTGTAGTCAAGCTATATGGGCAATAACGTGAACTATCAAATGAAATCAAAATCAAAATCAAGAGAATCAAAGAGATCAAGAATCAAAGGATATCCGTAAAGTCTCGGCATGTACAGTAGACCAGTGGGTCAAGCTGATATGGGCATCATTAAAATCCCGGCACACACAGGTAGACTCCTTGTGAGTCATGCCTGATATGGGTGACGTGTGAGAGGGTACAACTTGGACAACCACGAACAACTAAGTCTAAGTGATTGAGTCAAATAAGGCCCAATCATCATGTCTTAGTTGTATTTAAGTGCTTAGTTATTAGTTTAATGAAACATTTAATGCTATATTTTTACAAGTGCTTTTGGGAAATCATGAATACATGGTAAACTCAAGAGATCAAAAGTAAATCTATTTGTGGAAATCAGAATCTAAAATGAAGGTGAATGGAATGAAACGCTTAATTATCATTAACAACAATATGCTAAGCAGTCCGGTATGTGGTGGGACGGTGGCTCGGCGGGCGGTAAGCTCGACTCTACATATGCCCTATATATAAGCATACTTGATTGGATAGCATAGGTGTTGCTGATGAGGTTAAGGTTGTCCTTTCGGGGGATCAAGGTAAACATTTTCATGGTAATTAAATTCTATGAATCAAAGGTTATGGAATCAAATAAGTGGGATGAAATGCTTAATTATCACCAGGAACAATATATCATGTGGTTTACTATGTCGTGGAACGGTGGCTGGGCGGGCGGTAAGTTCGACCCTACATATGCCCTATATATAAGCATACTGAATTGGATGGTATAGGTGGTTAATGGTGAGGTTAAGGTTGTCATTCGGGTTATTCAAACTCATTTTTACAAAACTATATGTTGACTTTATTTTTGCATGACTTCTCAGGTGACGAACAGGTCAACTAAGCAGTTATTGCTTTTAAGCTAGGATTTTAGTTAGAAGACCTAGCATTTTTGGACCTGCATACTTTTGAAACATCATTATACAGATTATTTTGTATATCTTGTGCAGATGCAAGATAGAAGATTTATGATGTTAACAATAGATTTACATTGTTAAATTTTGAACTAAACTGTTGTAATTTAACTTTGTAATACTACTTCTATTTAGCAGTTTCTCATTTATATTTATATATCATGTGCAATGTAACAATCTGATCATTTCGATTATCACCCATGATATCGCGCCCCGGGAACCTTCCGCCCGACGGGGAATCCGATCCAACCCCGCCGCCTCGGGGTGTGACACTAAGTCCAAGACCCTAAGTCATTATGTCCAAAAGATGTAGAGCTATCATGCTCTACCTATTTCTCCTCATTCCCTGGAGCATGTAGAAAATCAAGTGTCAACTACGAAGTAGTTGGTGAGAAATCATAAGTTTTTATGTATAAAAAACGTTTATAAAAGGTTTATGAAAGTTTATAAATGGGTTTATAAAAGTTTATAATTTCCCGAGAAAATCCAACTCTTCCAAAATCCAACACAACACCACATACAAACAATTCAATTAACCACATACGCCATAATCACATAATTCAAATAATCACAAATTCTTATCCACATATAATCAACCAATCACAACTCAATCAATATTCACCATAATCATATCAACATAAGTTACCGCGGAGGACCTCAGTCAACTCAATCAACGGCGGAATCATCGCGGAGGATCGCAGTCAACTCAACCAACGATATTCCTATAAGTGTCTTCATGCACCGCGGAGGACCGTAGTCAACTCAACCAACAGTGGAATCACTGAGGAGGATGTTAGTCAACTCACAAACAGTAACTCAATCATCACGGAGGACCGAAGTCAACTCAACCAACAATGACTCATGGAATAGTAATAATCAACATCAATCCATCAATAATCAATGATAAGTCAATAATCTGAATATCATTTTGATAATCCAGGTGTCACCCATGTGTTATCAAACTAATATTTTTAAATATTGGTATACATGCTTCACTTCCGAGTTTGAAAACAAAATAGTTTAAAAAGGAGGTTATGAGAACTCACCTGAGTTCATAGAATCAGTGTTTTCGTAGTATGCGCGCTCACGTATATGAAATCCAAAATAACTCAAAAACCTGTAATTATCGTGTGTTTGTGTTCATAAGCATACGCATTTCATTTAAATTTGGTTCCCATTTTTATATCCTTAAGCATTTGGTCACTTAGTTTATTTATTCTAAGTTAACTTGTAACACCTAAAGTTTATCGATGATCATCATAACAATGTGATTTAAACTTGTTAGTTTCAGTTATCTAATGTTGATAATTACTTGTGAATACATATGCATACTCCTCATAGATAGGTATGCTAAAAGAAAATATTGTCTTTATTCATACACACCTCCATACATACATGCATGATTACTTAATTCCACCACCACTATCTAAATTATAAAATCCACTTTAAGTTTAATGAAGTCATATTTAAGCTATTCTCATACAAGGTTCAAACCATGTAAGTTCATAATTTAAAGTTTATGTATATTATAAATGGTGGTGACCCAAAGTATCCATGCATGCGTGAGTGTATTTAGTTCCGAAACCCTTTTTGTTTAATCTTAATTTGATAAGGTTTAGGCTTCACAACCTAGAGGTTCGCCTAACCCCTTTAGGTTCGCTGCCCATGGTTCTAAGTAGTCTAGGGTTCGGCCAACTAGGGTTTTCATGACAGGGGTTCGGCCAAAGCAACAGGTTCGTGGCATTCATTAGGTTCGGCCAGCTGGTGCTAGGTTTGGCTCATAGGGTTCATGATACAGCATGCTGGTTCGTGGTCTAGGCTCGCTGAAAAGGGAAGGTTCGGCTAGAACCATCAAGGTTGTGAGCTATGGGTTCGCTGCATACTGGTGGTACGGTGATGCATGAGGTTTGTGACCTCCCTGTAAGTTCGGTTGAACCAGGGTTCGGCCACCATCATTGGGTTCGTAGCTGCCAACTTAGGTTCGTCCCTTCCAAAGCTTACATAGCAAGGTTCGCTAGGACTGAGCTAGGTTCGCTGCTAGGGTTCGCCCAAGTTCGTTGGACTAGGGGAGGTTCGGCTGGTTCACGAGGGTTCGGCCATGAGGAGGTTCGGACACCCTTAGGTTCGCCGACCTGCACTCTTTCTCACGAGCTACTGTTCATCATCTTCATCAGCATCAAGCTCTAAGTGATTACAGGTTCTCCCATGGCACCCACAGCTTAATACTAGTCCGATAAACAAGTATAAAACTCTAAAATCGTTTAAAAGTTGGTAGCCATAAACACATTAGGTTTTGTTAGTGAAAACCGAAAATAAATATCCAAATTTACCTCAAATGTAGATCAAAAGCTAGATTTCTTCGTATCCTCTTGTTCTCCTCGATCACACGGTCGTTTAGGCTCCAAGATCTCGCGATTTCGACAAGAAATGAAAAAGAAAATCTAGAGAGAAGATATAGAGAGAGAGTGGCGAAAATAGGGTTTTTAGAGAGAGAGGAAGATGGTGGAAATGAGAAGGAAGAAGGAGATCTTCTTTCTTATAAATATATTTAAAACATTAAAGTGTTTAAATAATTGCATTTCAATTTAATAGGATGATTTTAAACGAAATCGTTTAAATACAATGCCTCCGTTTACTTTCGTTAAGTTACTTATTTAAATAAAACAATTTGTTCGGACTTTTCTTAGGTTGTGATTCCTAATAAACATTATTAATTTCTTATTCTTATTTTAATATCGCTAAATATTATTTTGTTATCTCAACGAAACGCGTTACTCGCGTACGTATTCGTAAAGACCGTCACCTTTTCGAATCCAACGCTCGTATCGTCTTTCGATTTGATTTACGATTTATGGAATATCATTTCAGAATATTATTCCTAATAATTATATTCGTGTGAATCGTCACCCACGCGAATACATTATTAAGTTAACATTTCTGAATTAATATTCGCGTTAAACTTATAACAGTAACCTCACCAACGCGTAATCACTTTCAATAATGCTTTCATTATTTTATTATCTTGAATATTAGAATTCCAAATACAAAAACCCCGAATTCTCCTAACCAAAGCCTCAACACTGATATAATCATGATAAACCGAAGATGGGTTATGTATAGGGCATATGTAGAGGTCAGTCGCAACCGCCTCAGCCAACGTCCCACCACCTCTTCGATAGACCATGATTATATCCTTTCCTATCTTTTGTTATAGAATCGTATACCACTACCATTCTCAGTCATCAGTCCATATCAAGTTAGTACAACTGCAGTAAACACTCTGGTTCTGTTTAGTTGTACTTCAACCAAACTCCCCATGGTTTATGCTTGTAATAATGTGTTCTCAATATGTATACCAATAATGATAATCTTCAGTAATCCATAATAATTATCAATTAACATATCAGGTCTTAACAGTACAAACAGTAATGTAATAGCCTGAAATACAGCGGTGTTACAGTCTCCCCTAGTTAAGGGAGTTTCGTCCCGAAATTCAACTTGGAGTGACCGTAGTGAATAAATGTGGGTACTTAAGCTTCATCTGATCTTCTCGTTCCCAGGTGAATTCTGGACCATGCTTCGACTCCCATCGTACTTTAACAATTGGAATTCTACTACGTTTGAGCTTTTTAACCTCACGGTCCATTATCTCGACTGGTTTTTCAACGAAGTGCATGGTATCATCGACACGAATGTCATCAAGTGGTACCTGAAGATCCTAATCAGCTAAGCATTTTCTTAAATTGGACAAGTGAAACGTCGGGTGTACATTGCTAAGTTCAGGAGGAAGTTCCAACTAGTAGGCAACCTTCCCGATTCGTTCAAGAATCTTAAAAGGGCCAATATAACGTGGAGTAAGCTTACCCTTCTTCCCGAATTGTACAACTCCTTTCTATGGTGATACTTTGAGCAGTACTAAATCATCAAATTCAAACTCTAAAGGTTTTCGCCGTTTATCCGCGTAACTCTTCTGTCGACTGCGAGCAGCTAACAGATTGTCGCGAATCTGGCGGATCTTGTCAGTCGTTTCTTGAATAATCTCGGGACCAGTGATCTGCGATTCGCCGACCTCGGTCCAACAAATAGGTGACCGAAATTTTCTACCATAAAGAGCTTCAAACGGTGCCATACCAATGCTCGTGTGATAACTGTTGTTATACGAGAATTCAACTAATGGTAAATGGCAATCGCAGTTGCCACCGAAGTCGATGACACAAGCTCTCAACATATCTGCCAATGTCTGGATCGCTCGTTCCGTCTGCCCAACCGTTTGAGGATGATAAGCGGTGCTAGGATCCAATCTAGTTCCAAAAGCTTCATGAAGTGATTCCCAAAATCGTGCCGTGAAACGAGCATCACGATCCGATATTATGCTCAAGGGAATTCCATGTCGACTAACGATCTCATCGACGTAGATACGAGCTAATTTCCGCACAGGGTACGTTTCGCGTATCGGTAAGAAATGAGCCGACTTGGTTAATCAATCAATTATCACCCAAGTACTATCATTACCACTTGCGGTTCGTGGGAGTTTGTTAATAAAATCCATGGATATATTCTCCCACTTCCACATGGGGATTTCTAGTTGCATTAACAATTCCGAAGGTCGCTGGTGTTCTGCCTTGACTTTAGCGCAGTTAAGGCACTTAGACACATACTTAGTAATATCCTTCTTCATTCCAGGCTACCAGTATAAGAATCTAAGGTCTTGATACATTTTTTCAGCTCCCGGTTGGATTGAGTAACATGTTTTGGGCTGTGTGAACATCGTTTCGAAGATTAGTGTGCACCTGGACACTATGGATTTGAACAAGACTCTTGCGACTAAGCGCATCTGCTACTACATTCTCTTTGCCAGGATGTTAGCGAATTTCACAGTCATAATCATTCAGCAGTTCAACCCATCTCCGTTGTCTCATATTAAGTTCCTTCTGATTGAGAAGATGCTGCAAATTTTGATGATCTGTAAAAACTACACACTTCGTGCCATAAAGATAATGTCTCCATATATTCAACGCGAACACGACTACACCAAGTTCCAAGTCATGTGTAGTGTAGTTCTTCTCGTGAATTTTCAGCTGTCTTGATGCATATGCCACAACCTTTCCCCGTTGCATGAGAACACAACCAAGACCTAGGTTGGATTCATCACAGTAAACTACAAAATCATCATTTCCATCAGGCAATGTCAAGACAGGAGCATCACAAAGTTTCTGCTTTAAGGTCTGAAATGCCTCTTCTTGCTTTGGTCCCCACTCATAAGGTTTGTCCTTTTGAGTTAAAGAAGTGAGAGGGACAGCAATCCTAGAGAAGTTCGAAAAAAACCACCGATAGTAACCGGCAAGTCCAAGAAATGATCGAATCTCCGTTGGTGTCTTCGGTGTACTCCAATTCTTCACCGCTTCAATCTTCGCAAGATCCATGTGAACACCCTTTTCATTGACTATGTGTCCCAAGAATTGAACTTCTTTAAGCCAGAATTCGCACTTGGAGAATTTGGCGTACAGTTGTTCTTTTCTTAGAATCTCCAAGATCAACTTAAGATGTTGCTCGTGTTCATCTTTGCTCTTGGAGTATATCAAAATATCATCAATGAATACAATCACGAACTTATCCAAGTATGGCCTACAAACACGGTTCATGAGATCCGTGAAAACCGCTGGTGCTTTGGTTAGGTCGAAAGGCATTACCAAAAATTCATAATGGCCATATCTTGTCCTGAAAGCAGTCTTGGGAATGCTATCATCATGTACACGAAGCTGATGATACCCAAAGCTAAGACCGATCTTCGAGAAACATGCCGAGCCTTGAAGTTGATCGAAAAGATCATCGATGTGCGGTAGAGGATATCGCTTCTTAATGGTCAGCTTGTTCAACTCACGATAATCGATGCACATTCGAAATGACCCGTCTTTCTTCTTGACAAACAAGACCAGTGCACCCTATGGCGAATGGCTTGGGCGAATGAATCCCTTATCAGTCAGTTCTTGTAGTTGGCTCGCCAATTCTTGTAACTCCGAAGGCGTAAGTTTGTAAGGAGCTTTGGCGACTGGGTTCGCACCAGGTACTAAGCCAATTCGGAACTCTACTTGACGTTCTGGTGGAAGACCCGACAAGTCGTCTGGAAATACTTCAAGGAAATCTCTTATCACAGGAACGTCTTCAATACTCTTTCCTTTCTCCTTTTTCTCCATAACGTGTGCTAAAAATGCTATACATTTCTTCCTAAGGTACTTGTGTGCTTTAGTGCATGACATCAGCTTAAGACCTTTAGTAGAAGTTTCCCTAAAAACTCTTAAAGTTTCACCCGAAGGTAAGGGAATACGAATATATTTTTCATGACAGACAATTTCCGCTTTGTGGGTGGCTAACCAATCCATGCCTATGATAACATCAAAGCTACCAAGATGCATAGGTATAAGATCATTTGGGAAAATGTGATCATTTAAGTTTACCGTACATCCAATAATAACAGTGTCAATATCAATAGTATTACCATCAACCACCTCTATGTTAAACGGCTTGTCTATCTTAGTACGTGTCATTCCAAGAATATACTCAAAATTATGTGAAACAAAACTCCTATCAGCACCAGAATCAAATAAGACAAATGCATAAGAGTTGTTAATCAGAAATGTACCGTCGACCACATCCTGGTTGGCTTGAGCCGCTGGAGCATTCAGTTCAAACGCTCTGCCTCTTGCCACCCTTTGGTTGTTTCCAGTCAATCTCGGGCACTGGTTTCTGAAGTGACTACTTCACCACACTCATAACAGGCTCTTTCCTGTACATGTACCTGGCGAACGGGTACAACTTGATTTGGTTGAGCATGCGGATCTGGCAGTGCAAGCGGAGCAGGTTGCATCCTTTGTGCTTGCGGTGCACTCCGACAGACATTTGCAAAATGGCCATACTTGCCATAGTTGGTGCAGACGCGACAAGACAAGTTATGCATATGGTGATATCTAAAAACATTACATTAAGGGACAGCCCCAACATAATTTCTGGCAGTTGAGTTGTTTGTTGATTGTTGCGCAGACTTAGCAGCAGGAGTAGTAACAACGAAATTCCTGGTCTTTTGTTTCCTGTTGCTATTTTTTGAAGAGCTTCCTTGTTCAGTCTTGACTTCAGTTGAAGCCTCCTTTGCAGCTGACTTTGCATCCACCTTTTTAGACCCCTTTCGTGTGAGTGTTCCAGCCTTCACATGGTTATCAGTCAATGTTGCAGATAAGCAGATTGCAGCCTCCAGTGTTTTAGGGTTGCTATCATAGACCGTGTCTTGAATCTGCATCGGTAGACCGCCTATGTACTTCTCTATTGCTCTCTCAAGTGGTGTCTCTAGATGAGGTACCAGCAGACTATACTCGTGGAAGCGAGTATTGTAAATTACATTCTCCCCGTTATCCTGTTTGAGTTCCTAGAACTCAGTTTCCAGTTTCCTCATCTCACTGCGAGGACAAAATTCAGTGGTCATCAAGTTCTGGACCTCAGTCCATGTCAGTGCTAGAGCAGCATCAACTCCCCTTGTTCGCTTCTCCACATTCCACCAAGTTAGTGCTCTCTTTTGGAAAACACTAGTGACATAACGAACTTTCAGATTCTCGGGGTAGTCACTGTTGATGAAAGTGTTTTCCATACTCTCAAACCACTGCAGCAGACCAGTGGCTGTCTCAGAACCCATAAACTTTTGTGGATTACAGAAGTTGAAGTGTTTGAATGTGCAGACTGGTGGGTTTGCATCACCTCTGTTCTGATTAAGAGTCTGATTGGCTGGAGTCAGTTGATTCACCAATCCAGTAATGAGGTTTGCTAAATCTTGCATGCCAGTGTTGGCATTACTATTGTTAGCATCCCCATTGTTGGTGTTTGTATCATCTTCGTTGTGACGGCGCGGCGGCATGTTTCTGAGAATGTTAGAAACGTGTTACTACCGTTTACAACGTAATTCATACAAAACTATGGTCAAATGAGTTCATTCAACAGTTAGAATTACATATAGGAACTATATTTTTCTCCTATCTGTTATCAAACTCATAATAAAGTAGTAACTTCCTAATATTATACTAAAGCATCCTAACTGGTCATATCTAATATTAACTAGCTATTCCTAAATTTCAAACATTTTCCTCCCTAAACTAACACTGAAAACCTCCCAATGCAGTGCAACAAGCTTATATATAGGGCATACTTAGACTTGACCGCAGTCGCATCATCCGACGTCCCACCACCGTTGCATTGCACCACGATTATGCCCATGTTAGAATTTACGGTGTACTTATGTATCTTCCAATTATCTCACTTCACAACCCTTATCCTAGGTAGGATAATTTTGTGTGTGAAGTGGTCTCAAGTTCCCTTGGACAACTAGGTTCGCCTAATGTCTAAGTTCACCTGACATGTAGGTTCGCCTATTTCTATGTTCACCTAATGTCTAAGTTCACCTGACATTAAAGTTCTCCTAGTGTCTAAGTTCACTCAAAGTCCATACTAATTCTCAATATCCATATCATTAATGAGGGTTCATATCATCACTGAGTGCTCTCATTGTCACTAAGTGTTCATATCCTACCTATAATTCATTCTCATAAAGTGTTCATACCATCACTATGCGTTCATATTATCACCAACTGTCCATCTCAACGCTAAATATTCAGTTCATCACTAAGTGTTCGTATTATTCATTCATTCTATTCACCCCGCATGTCCAATAAGCGTGTCTATCAAATATGACTATCTAATATGTCATAAGTGAGTATATGTGTTCATAATATGAGATCTTCCAATAAGTCAATCCAATTCAAGTTCAACCAACATTGCATCATCAACAACTCTCATCAACCATATCCAACAATTCCTAGCAAGTTCCTGGTTCCAGACACTGACAGACCCCTAATATACTACAAATGGTATATGTATAGGGCATATGTAGGGGTCAGTCGCAACTGCCCCAACCAACATCCCACCACCTTTGTAGTATACCACGAGTGTATCCTTGTCCGGTGATCAAAGATCAAACAATTAATTTCCTAAGCACATCAATTCCTAAACAGTTATCCTAATAAGCAAATAATTTTCCCAACGGGTAGTTCCCTTATTCCTCAATACTGACATCCACCCGATGTACTGTAAATGGTATATATATAGGGCATATGTAGAGGTCAGTCGCAACCGCCTCAGCCAACGTCCTACCACCTTTACAATACACCACGTGCATGTCCTTATCGAGTCATTAGGGCACAATCAATCATGAAATCAACAATTAACATATGCATAGCAGATATATATCAGGAGTTCAATTAACATGTAGTAAACACATAAGCATGAAATCCTGAAAATAATAACTAGTGTATGAAATAATTTCATACTAGGGTACCTACGGTTATAGACTAGGTCAACCATTTCTGGTAACCTAATTCCCTATAAACCAGGATCTGATACCAATCTGCACGAGGGATGTGTAAATTGTTCATAAGCTCGTGGGCATCTAATTAAATCATCACATATCAATTAATCAACCAAATTAATTACATCAAAAATCATGTTCATCATGAGCTAGTTACGTCAATTACACAAAAGATTTAGCTAAACTAACTAAACTCTAGTCTTCAGAATTCCAGTTATTTTAGCTAAGTCCAAGACCCTAAGTGATGATGTCCAAAAGATGTAGAGCTATCCTGCTCTACTTATTTCTCCTCGTTCCCTGAAACATGTAGAATATCAAGTGTCAACTACGAAGTAGTTGGTGAGAAATCATAAGTTTTTGTGTATCAAAAACGTTTATAAAAGGTTTATGAAAGTTTATAAATGGGTTTATAAAAGTTTATAATTTCCCGAGAAAATCCACATGTGCACCAGCGAAATAATCCAACTCTGCCAAAATCCAACACAACACAACATCCAAACAATTCAATTAACCACATACGCAATAATCACATAATTCAAATAATCACAAATTCTTATCCACGTATAATCAACCAATCACAACTCAATCAATATTCACCATAATCATATCAACACAAGTTACCGCGGAGGACCTCAGTCAACTCAATCAACGGCAGAATCATCGCGGAGGACCGCAGTCTACTCAACCAATGATAATCCTATAAGTGTCCTCATGCACCGCGGAGGACCGTAGTCAACTCAACCAACAGTGGAGTCACTGAGGAGGACGTTAGTCAACTCACCAACAGTAACTCAATCATCGCGGAGGACCGAAGTCAACTTAACCAACAATGACTGATGGAATAGTATTAATCAACATCAATCCATCAATAATCAATGATAAGTCAATAATCTGAATATCATTTTTATAATCCAGGTGTCACCCATGCGTTATCTAATTAATATTTTTAAATATTAGTATACATGCTTCACCTCCGAGTTTGAAAACAAAATAGTTTAAAAAGGAGGTTTTGAGAACTCACCTGAGTCCTTAGAATCAGTGTTTTCGTAGTGCGAGCGCTCGCGTATATGAAATCCAAAATAACTCAACAACCTGTAATTATCGTGTGTTTGTGTTCATAAGCATGCCCGTTTTATTTCAATTTAGTGCCCATTTTTATATCCTTAAGTGTTTAGTCACTTAGTTTATTTATTCTAAGTTAACTTGTAACACCTAAAGTTTATCGATGATCATCATAACAATGTGATTTAAACTTGTTAGTTTCAATTATCTAATGTTGATAATTACTTGTGAATACATATTCATACTCCTCATAGATAGGTATGCTAAAAGAAAATATTGTCTTTATTCATACACACCTCCATACATACATGCATGATTACTTAATTCCACCACCACTATCTAAATTATAAAATCCACTTTAAGTTTAATGAAGTCATATATAAGCTATTCTCATAAAAGGTTCAAACCATGTAAGTTCATTATTTAAAGTTTATGTATATTATAAAAAGGTGGTGACCTAAAGTATCCATGCATGCGTGAGTGTCTTTAGTTCCAAAACCCTTTTTGTTTAATCTTAATTTGACAAGGTTTAGGCTTAATAGCCTACAGGTTCGCCTAACCCCTTTAGGTTCGCTGCCCATGGTTCTAAGTAGTCTAGGGTTCGGCCAGCATGGGTTTTCATGATAGGGGTTTGGCCAAAGCAACAGGTTCGTGGCACCCATTAGGTTCGGCCTGCTGGTGCTAGGTTTGGCTCATAGGGTTCGTGATACAGCATGCAGGTTTGTGGTCTAGGCTCACTGAAAAGGGAAGGTTCGGCTAGAACCATCAAGGTTCGTGAGCTATGGGTTCGCTGCATACTTGGTGGTTTGGTGATGCTTGAGGTTCGTTACTTCCCTGTAAGTTCGGTTGAACCAGGGTTCGGCCACGATCATTGGGTTCGTAGCTTCCAACTTAGGTTCGTCCCTTCCAAATTTTACATGGCAAGGTTCGCTAGGACTGAGCTAGGTTCGCTGGTAGGGTTCGCCCAAGGTTTGTTGGGCTAGGGGAGGTTACCCTTAGGTTCGCCGACCTGCACTCTTTCTCCCGAGCTAGTGTTCATCATCTTCATCAGCATCAAGCTCTAAGTGATTACAGGTTCTCCCATGGCACACACAGCTTAATACTAATCCGATTAACAAGTATAAAACTCTAAAATCGTTTACCAGTTGGTAGCCATAAACACATTAGGTTTTGTTTGTGAAAACCGAAAATAAACATCCAAATTTACCTCAAAATGTCGATCAAAAGCTAGATTTATTCGTAGCCTCTCGTTGTCCTCGATCACACGGTCGTTCAGGCTCCAAGATCTCGCAATTTCGACAAGAAATGAAAAAGAAAATCTAGAGAGAAGAGAGAGAGAGAGAGTGGCAAAAATAGGGTTTTTAGAGAGAGAGGAAGATGGTGGAAATGAGAAAGAAGAAGGAGATCTTCTTTCTTATAACGCGTATCATCACCATGTGTTCAGTCTTGTTTTTATCGCGATAAAATTTATAAAATGTTCGGTTTTCTTATAAATATATTTAAAACATTAAAGTGTTTAAATAATTGCATTTCGTTTTAATCGGATGATTTTAAACGAAATCGTTTAAATACAATGCCGCCGTTTACTTTCGTTAAATTACTTATTTAAATAAAACAATTTGTTCGGACTTGTTTTAGGTTGTGATTCCTAATAAACGTTATTAATTTCTTCTTCTTATTTTAATATCGCTAAATATTATTTTGTAATCTCATCGAAACACGTTACTCGCGTACGTATTCGTAAAGACCGTCACCTTTTCGAATCCAACGCTCGTATCATATTTCGATTTGATTTACGATTTATGGAATATTGTTTCAGAATATTATTCCTAATAATTATATTCGTGTGAATCATCACCCACGTGGATACATTATTAAGTTAACATTTCTGAATTAATGTTCGCGTTTAACTTATAACCGTAACCTCACCAACGCGTAATCACTTTCAATAATGCTTTCATTATTTTATTATCTTGAATATTATAATTCCCAATACAAAACCCCAAATTCTCCTCACCAAAGCCTCAACACTGATATAATCATGATAAACCGAAGATGGCTTATGTTTAGGGCATATGTAGAGGTCAGTCGCAACCGCCTCATCCAACGTCCCACCACCTCTTCGATAGACCATGATTATATCCTTGCCTATCTTTGGTTATAGAATCCTATACCACTACCATTCCCAGTCATCAGTCCCTATCAAGTTAGTACAACTGCAGTAAACACTCTGGTTCTGTTTAGTGGTACTTCAACTAAACTCCCATGGTTTATGCTTATAATAATGTGTTCTGAATATGTATACCAATAATGATAATATTCAGTAATCCATAATAGTTATCAATTAACATATCAGGTCTTAACAGTACAAACAGTAATGTAATAGCCTGAAATAAAGCGGTGTTACACCGGGCCACCAATAATAGACTCGAAGAACTTGATACATTTTATCGGCACCGGTATGAATGGAATAAAGAGACTTGTGTGCCTCGTTCATAATAGTGAGTCGAAGATCATTGCGAATAGGAATCCAAATACGGTTCAAGAAATAAAGCAAACCATCAGACTTGGTTTCTAATTGAAGTTTAGCACCACAAGAAATTTCTTCATGCAAATTGCCTTGGTTCAAAGATGTTTGTTGAGCTACAAAGATGTCATTATGAGGATTGGTTTGGATTCGAATGCTATGAAGTTGGACATGCCTTTCACGACTGAGTGCATCGGCCACAACGTTTGCTTTCCAAGGATGGTAACGGATCTCACAATCGTAGTCGTTTAAGAGTTCAACCCAACGTCGTTTCCTCATGTTGAGTTCTTTTTGGTTTAGAATGTGTTGAAGGCTTTTATGATCAATGGAGACCACGCATTTGGTGCCATAGAGGTAATGCATCCAAATTTTTAAGGCAAAAAAAAACCGCACCATGTTCAAGGTCATGAGTGGTATAGTTCTTTTCGTAAACCTTTAATTGTCTTGACGCGTAGGCAATGTGTCACACCCCCAAATTCTCACTCGTGGTGTCAGTCCACGTGGGTGTGACGTGGCCAGGATCTCAGCTCATGGTCATATAGAACGACTCTATATGAGTTACACGATCACACAGGTATGTAAAATAACATAGTTTCATTCAATATGCAGCGGAAAGTGTTTTAACATCACAAGATAAATAAGTTGCAGCGAACAATAAATTGTTTAACAGACACTACATTGATCGAATTGTTTTAAAAACACATTAAATTCACACAACGCCTAAGTCATGAGTCTATATGAAAGCCAGACTCCTTAGTGTGCCCTTGTGCGTGTCCTTGCGTGTGCTCCATCAATTACCTGAGAATACATGCGAAAAGTGTCAACTAAAAAGTTGGTGAGTTCACAGGTTTAGACAGAGACAAATAGTAAACAGATATATACTGGGTATGTTAAGTTTTGTTGTTGGATACTACGATCCGTGGAGTGTGTCAGTTCATCTTACTGAAACTAGACTGTTTCCGTTTGCCTCCGCGGGTCATCGCTGAACCCGCATTCCCATCGAAATTACACTCGTTATGACCTCCAGTCAACATTGGTGCCGAGTGGGGCTAGTCAAACCCAGTAGGACTACGTAATTACGACTCGTTTGATACACAACTAACGGTAAGGATAAGTGAGGAATTTAAGCGATATAAGTTACACTCGAAAATGGTTTTCACAACATACCAGTCATACATCTAAAACAGTTGCATAGTATTCTCACCCCAATAGTTTAGCAAATCAGTTAAAAAGTAAAAGTGGGGCCGTAAACTCACCTAAGTTTGTGTAATGCGTTTGCTCAAAAGGGTTCGTGTAGCTCGCCGGCTAGTAGTCACCTATATCACATAGGTACTATGAGTTTCTTTTTACACATGTGGGCCTCACAGGACCGCGTTCGTGTTTAACAACACCAAGTTGTTAAGTGGGTCGTGTTGACCGTGTTGACCGTGTTTGACCTAACGACCCGTTGGTGACGGTTTTGGATCAAGTGCTCGTGTAACGTGTGGTTTAGTGTCGTGTGAAGTGTACGGATACCAAAAATAATTCCTAGGAGGAAACTTACTATTTATAGTAAGTTCCTATTTTAGGAAAGTTTCCACATTAGACAAGTCATGCCTTAAATCTCATTTCCGGTTATTCTAACATGCATATTTATCCTAAATGAGCATGTTATCAAATAGCACGTAGTTACACATAGCCGGCTTATCATAGTTTGCGCGTAAAAGTTTCTATATTTAGAAAGTTTGCACAAATAAGCATATCTCAACAATTTTAACAACTAATATCATCTAACATTACTATTTTAGTCATAATTAGCCATTCAATCATAACCGTTACGTCTAGCATGCTCTTATTCTCGGATTTGCAAACACAAAGTTACTATTTTTAGTAACTTGTGACAAAACACATTTCCCAACCATTTTAGAACATGAAATCATTCACTAACATCCTAACAAGTTTAAATAAGCACTCTAAACATATAACATCCTTCACAACCATAAATTCTAACAAACTTATAATAAAAAGTTACTATATTTAGTAACATCTCTAAACATCATCCTTTTAGCATTTCTAGTAATCCAAACATTTCAAGAGTCATCATGATATGTTCCTAAACTTCATTCTAAGCATAAATCATGGATTTAAACACATGCATGTGACCATTATCACCATTATTCCCATACTTGCAAGAATAAAGTTTCTAAGATTAGCAATAAGCCCTAAATCAATACTTTTGACTAAAATCAACACTTCCAAACTCTTGAATCATACCGAATATCATCAATAATCATATTCCAATATCAAGAATCATGGAAATCATGCTAGATCATACATGCATGTTGTTAAAAGTACCTATTTCATGGTAAAATCAACAAATAGCCATCATAGACATTCAAAATCTTCATAGATCATCAACCATTCATAAAATCAGCAGCACAATCATCAAATAACAGATCTAGAATCATAACATTTCGTGATAAAGGTGGTGATGGTGATGCATGTGGGTATTCCCCTTGCATGTGTGTATAGGCGATTTTAAGCTAGATTGAACATAGATTCTGCCTCACAATGTCTTGGATCGTCGAGATGATGCAAGAAGAGGTCTGGAGCAGCTCTAGAAGGGGCTGAAGTTGTGGGTACAGTAGCTACAAGGTGAGGGTGATGATGGATGGTGCTTCTATCTTCTCTTCTAGCCTTCCAAGCCTTCAATGGAGTTTCTTCAAGGTTGTAAATGGCTTCCAGAGGATCTAGGATGAAGTTGCAGGTGAAAATGGCGAGCAAGAGGGTCTAGAGCTCGAGAAAAGAGTTATAGAGTGGTTATGTAATGATTAGTCTTGATTTAAACAAGATTTTGCGTGTTTAGCATCCAGGCGTATCGCCTGACGAGTGGAGGTGGCTTTCCGTCGTTACGCGCGGGTGAGTCCGGTGAAAGGCGCATCTCCCTTTCCCGCGCGCATCGCCTGGGGTCAGGGTGTCGGGTCAGGCGTACCGCCTGGCCCATTTTTCAGGCCCAATAAGTCCAATTTCATAGTTTTGAAGCGGATTTCTCGTATTTCACAATTACGATTATCGTTTCTTGACATATGGACATCGTTCTACTAACTTAGGTTCCCCAGAACCTAATTGTGTAGTGAGAGTGTACTGGGGTTTGATCCGTTCACCAACGTTCGTCATTCAAGACATGTGCGAGTTTCGTGCGATAATTCCTCGAATTATCGGTGTGTTTGGTCTGTTGTGCCACGTGTCACACTAAATACAAATATTCTAGTGCCACGTATGAAATAATAATACACATTATTATTAAAATAAAATAAATGCTGACCTGGAATTTGCGAGGTGTCACATCATCCCCCAGTTAATAGGAATTTCGTCCCTAAATTCAGTTCGTGTTGCCAGTGTTAGTCTGGTCGGAGAATAAGTGAGGGTATTTCTTTTTCATCTGGTCGTCCCGTTCCCACGTGTATTCTGGTCCTCGTCGTGAGTTCCATCGGACTTTCACTATCGGTATCTTACTGAGTTTCAACTTCTTGAGTTCCCGGTCCATGATTTCCACCGGTTCCTCAACGAAGTGGAGTTGCTCATCAATCTGGATTTCCTCCAAAGGGATCACGAGCGTTTCGTTCGATAGACATTTCTTGAGATTTGAGACGTTAAACATGTTGTGTACACTACTCAATTCTTGCGGTAGTTGTAGTTCGTAGGCCACGGGGCCTATCCGTTTAGTGATCTCGAATGGTCCGATATAACAAGGATTTAACTTTCCCCGCTTCCCGAATCGAATCACTCCCTTCCAAGGCGAGACTTTAAGGAGTACTCGGTCTCCCACTTGGAATTCCAAAGGTTTGTGCCTCTTGTCGGCATAGGTCTTTTGTCGGTCTCGAGCTGCTGTCATTCTGTTACGTATTTGCACGATCTTTTCAGTTGTTTCGTGCACTAGTTCGGGTCCGGTCAATTGGCTTTCACCAACTTCCGCCCAACAGAGTGGTGATCTGCACTTACGTCCGTAAAGTGCTTCAAACGGTGCAGCTCCAATGCTGGTGTGATAGCTGTTATTATATGAGAACTCTACCAAAGGTAGGTGAGTCTCCCAGCTGTTACCGAAGTCAATCACACATGCTCGAAGCATGTCTTCCAAGGTCTGTATGGTTCGTTCACTTTGACCATCCGTTTGTGGGTGATAAGCAGTGCTCATATCCAATCTTGTCCCAAGTGCCTTGTGTAAGGACTTCCAAAAATGTGCCGTGAAACGGCTGTCTCGGTCAGATATAATAGAGATTGGGACTCCGTGTCTGGATACGATTTCCTTTAAGTAGACTTGGGTTAACTTCTCCAGTTTGTCAGTTTCCTTAATCGGTAAGAAGTGTGCCGATTTCGTGAGTCGGTCTACAATAACCCAGATGGTATCGCAACCACGTGCTGTCTTCGGCAGCTTGGTAATGAAATCCATGGAAATCTGTTCCCATTTCCATACTGGAATTTCCGGTTGTTGGAGTAACCCTGACGGTTTCTGATATTCGACCTTAACCTTGGTGCAAGTCAGGCACTTACTCACATAGGTCGCGATTTCTGATTTCATGTTAGGCCACCAGTAAGTTGCCTTTAAGTCGTGGTACATCTTGTCGGAACCTGGATGTACTGAGTATCGACTCTTGTGAGCTTCATCCATCACTACTTCTCTCAATCCCCCGTAGCGTAGAATCCAAATCCGATCCATCAGATAGTAAGCTCTGTCATCCTTCTGTTTCATCTGTTTATCCATACCCCGCATAGCTTCGAGGGTAAGGTTTTCCTTTTTCAGAGCTTCCTGTTGTGCAATACGGATTTAATTGGGTAGTTCCGAGTGAATGGTAAGCTGTAGTGCACGTACGCGTTTAGTTGTTTCCTTCCGGCTCAGTGCGTCGGCTACTACGTTAGCTTTCCCAGGGTGATACTTGATTGCACAGTCATAATCACCTATCAGCTCTACCCATCTGCGTTGTCTCATGTTTAGCTCCTTTTGGTCGAAAATGTGCTGTAGGCTCTTATGATCAGTGAATATAGTGCACTTAGTGCCGTATAGATAGTTTCGCCAGATCTTCAATGCGAACACAACGGCTCCCAATTCCAAGTCATGAGTCGTGTAGTTCTTTTCGTGCACTTTCAATTGTCGTGACGCATAAGCTATAACCTTCTCGCGTTGCATCAGCACACAACCGAGTCCCTGCTTTGATGTGTCGCAGTAAACTACAAAGTCTTCGCATCCGTCCGGTAGCGATAGAATAGGTGCACTGCACAATTTCTGCTTCAACAAGTCGAAAGCAGCTTCTTGTTTCTCTCCCCATTCTAATTTCTTGTCTTTGTGCGTAAGAGAAGTCAATGATTGTGCGATCTTCGAGAATCCCTCGATAAACCGCCTGTAGTACCCGGCCAATCCCAGAAACTGTCGCACCTCAGTTGGAGTCTTTGGTGCTGTCCAGTTCTTAATGGCCTCGATCTTGGCTGGATCTACGTGAATTCCCTTCTTGTTCACTACGTGTCCAAGGAACTGGACTTCGCGAATCCAAAAATCACATTTGGAAAACTTCGCATATAGTTGTTCCTTCTTCAGTAGTTCTAAGACACGTCTTAAGTGATCGGCATGTTCTTCTTGAGTCTTGGAATAGATTAGGATGTCATCAATAAATACGATTACGAATTTATCGAGATACGGATTACACACCCGATTCATGAGATCCATGAATACTGCCGGTGCGTTAGTCAACCCAAAAGGCATGACTAGAAACTCGTAATGTCCGTACCGTGTTCTGAAAGCTGTCTTCGGTATGTCTTCCTCTTGTATTCTAAGTTGATGGTAACCGGATCTTAAATCAATCTTCGAATAGTAGCTTGACCCTTGCAATTGGTCAAACAGGTCGTCTATTCGAGGTAGAGGGTATCGATTCTTGATCGTTACCTTGTTCAGCTCCCGGTAGTCTATACACATACGGAATGAGCCGTCTTTCTTCTTCACAAAGAAGACCGGTGCTCCCCAAGGTGAGAAGCTAGGTCGGATAAATACCTTATCTAACAACTCTTGCAATTGATTAGATAGTTCCTGCATTTCAGTAGGAGCCAATCGGTATGGTGCCTTGGCTATCGGTGCTGCTCCTGGTGTCAGATCTATCTGAAACTCCACTTGCCATGCTGGTGGTAGTCCCGGTAGATCGTCAGGAAAGACTTCCGGATAGTCGCGAACAACTGCAATGTCCTCGATCTTCCGTTCCTTCTTTGGTTGCTCAGTGATAAGAGCTAGGATAGCCGTGTATCCTTTCTTCAGATATGTGTTTGCCTTCATGCAGGACATAATATTTAACGGTATTCCACGTCGTTCCCCCTGGATTGAAATCTGCTCTCCACTTGGCAACGCAATTCGCACAATCTTCTCGTTGCACACGATCTCGGCGTGGTTTGCAGATAGCCAATCCATTCCAATTACCACGTCGAAGCTCCCGAGAGTTACCGACATCAGGTAAATCACCAGTTGGTGGTCTGCTAACGTCAGAACACACCCTTTGATGATATGCTGCGTTTCAATTAGTTTGCCGTCTGCTAACTCTACGGTGTACTTATAGTCTAGTGGTGTTGGTGTCATATTAAGTAGTTTACTAAAATTACTAGAGATAAAACTCCTATCGGCACCGGTATCAAATAATATACTAGCATAGACATTATTTAACAGAAACGTACCAGTGACGACGTTTGGATCATCCTTAGCTTCCCCTGATCCGATGACGAACGCCCGACCCCTTGCTGGGTTGCCACCTACGTTCTTGTTCTGAGGGCAGTATCGGCGCATGTGCCCCGGTTTTCCGCAGGTGAAGCACCCCTTCAATGTATTATCCCTGTTGAGGTTGGGATTGGGGTTTGATCGGCATTCCTTGGCCATGTTCCCGTTCCTCCCACAGTTGGTGCATTTGACCTTTTTACACGGGCCAAAGTGGTGGAAGTTACAGTTGTTGCATTTTGGACTGTTGCCCTGGTATCCTCCCTTGCCTTGTGTGTTCAGTTGAGTGGCAGTGAAAACTTTAGCCAATGCTGGTCGGTGTGGGGTTGGTTTTTGCGGTGAGAAAGTGCGGTTGTTGCTGGGTTCCCACTTCCGCTTGGGTTCTTGGGGTTTCAGATGTTCACCCCTCTTAGGCAGCTTCCCCTGGGCTACTGCTTGATCAGTCAGCTTGTGCGCCATGCATATCAGTGGTTGGATAGTGGTGTGATCAGATGCAGTTACCATACTCTGGATCTGCTCTGGCAATCCACTGATGAATTGCTCGATCTTTTTGTACTCCGGCGTCACCATCGCCGGGCATAGCTTACACAGTTCATGAAATCGAGTACAATACATCTCGATTTCCGATCCCACCATCTTGTGCACCCAAAATTCTTCTTCCAGCTTCCGGATTTCGTCACGAGGACAGTACTCCTCATGAAGCATCCTTGTGAAGTTCTCCCAAGGAATAGAGTTGGCGGTCTCCAATCCGAGAGTCTGTACATGGGTGTTCCACCATGTGAGGGCTGGTCCCTCAAGTGTTCCTGTAGCGTATTTCACTTGGTTTTCCTCCGAGCATTCCAACATAGAGAAGACTGACTCCAGCTTCTCGATCCAGCGGAGCAGTCCCACTGCCCCTTTGGTACCCTGAAACTTGTGAGGGTGGCAGCTCAGAAAGGCTTTAAACGAGCATCCCTTTGCTGCGCTCCCTTGGGATCCTGTGCATCGGAGTTCAGTGTAACGTGTTAGTGTCGGCGTTGCCTATGCTAAGTTAATCAGGTTAGGTAGATGTTAGTACCGTTGTTAGTGCCGCTAGTCTCGCTAGCTAGTCGATTGGCTTCGTACTCCGCGAGTACTTTATTGACCCTTCGTTCAACCATCATATTGTTCCTGGCCTTCTCGGCCTTACGCTTGAGATTTCGTGCATTAGATCCCCTTCCCGACATGATTCTATATGGAAGGGTTAGATTGTTAGTCGACATATGTCAGAGTGTTAGTCAGAAGTTAGATAAGATTTCATGTCAGAGGTCAAGTTAGATATCATATCAGAGATTGTGTTAGCAATAGTCATAACAATACAACAGATGATAATAAAGCATAATTCTCATTAATACCAAATTTTTGAAGTACAATAATTTTTAAAGGAAAGCACAATATAAGTTCTTCGAGCACATCCCGCTCGTCTAGGCCAAAATAAGAAAAATACAAAATAAAATAGTCCACTAATCCGAGTCCATGTAGACATGTGAAACATCACTAACAGCGCCTCCATCATCATCATCCTCCTCAGGATCCTCATTGGGATCCTCATCAAAACTCCCTTCTTCGAGGTCCTCGGCCTCGAACTGCGGTTCATCGTCCTCGACTGGCGGCTCCTCGATGAACTGCGCCGCCCATGCATTGAGCATGGCGTCGCTAGCTTGGACCATCGCCTGGGTCTCGGCTATGTCTGTCCGGTTCTCAGTGATGCGCCCATCATGCTCTTGCATGATGTCCACCATCTGTCCATGCTGTGTCATTAGCTGGGACACCTGGAGACGTAGGGTCTCCACCTGTTCTTCCAAACGGTCGTTTCGCTCCTCCAAGTGGTCGTTTCGCCTTTCCAGACGATCGTTCTTCTCGCGAAGAACACGAACCTCATCAGATAGATCGGCGTTCCTCCTAAGCTCTCGCTGCGTAACGGCAACATGAGCTGCGAAAGCTCTCTCCATTGGTATCCCAAGTGCCGGAAGTCGCGGGCCTGCAGAGGTGTCGCCCTTGTGTCGCAGTGGAGGTACCCGCTCTCCCAATACACAAACCTGTAGGATGTTAGGTAGCCATCCCCAGTACCGCTCCCGAGCCAACATCTGTGTTCGCCTCTCCATCTCGGCGTCCACTTGTGCTACGATGTCGTCATTCCTACGTCGACTCTCCTCAGTTAGGTCGTCACTCACTGGGCGTTTGCCTGGGTTCCTGTTAGCGTTGTTGTTGGCCATTCCTATAATGTCTCAAGTTAGTAAACAACAGTTCAAAAATAATAGTAATATCAGTGTGCAAGTTGTAAGTGTAGTATCTAGTGTAGAGCAGTGGCTATAGTCTAAGTTCACTATATGCAAACCTAGTTCCCTATAACCAAGTCTCTGATACCAGTCTGTCACACCCCCAAATTCCCACTCGTGGTGTCAGTCCACGTGGGTGTGACGTGGCCAGGATCACAGCTCATAGTCATATAGAACGACTCTATATGAGTTACACGATCACACAGGTATGTAAAATAACATAGTTTCATTCAATATGCAGCGGAAAGTGTTTTAACATCACAAGATAAATAAGTTGCAGCGGACAATAAATTGTTTAACAGACACTACATTGATTGAATTGTTTTAAAAACACATTAAATGCACACAACACCTAAGTCATGAGTCTATATGAAAGCCAGACTCCTTAGTGTGCCCTTGTGCGTGTCCTTGCGTGTGCTCCATCAATTACCTGAGAATACATGCAAAAAGTGTCAACTAAAAAGTTGGTGAGTTCACAGGTTTAGACAGACACACATAGTAAACAGATATATACTGGGTATGTTAAGTTTTGTTGTTGGATACTACGATCCGTGGAGTGTGTCGGTTCATCTTACCGAAACTAGACTGTTTCCGTTTGCCTCCGCGGGTCATCGCTGAACCCGCATTCCCATTGAAATTACACTCGTTATGACCTCCAGTCAACATTGGTGCCGAGTGGGGCTAGTCAAACCCAGTAGCACTACGTAATTACGACTCGTTTGATACACAACTAAGGGTAAGGATAAGTGAGGACTTTAAGCGATATAAGTTACACTCGAAAATGGTTTTCACAACATACCAGTCATACATCTAAACCAGTTGCATAGTATTCTCACCCCAATAGTTTAGCAAATCAGTTAAAGAGTAAAAGTGGGGCCGTAAACTCACCTGAGTTTGTGTAACGCGTTTGCTCAAAAGGGTTCGTGTAGCTCGCCGGCTAGTAGTCACCTATATCACTTAGGTACTATGAGTTTGTGTTTACACATGTGGGCCTCACAGGACCGCGTTCGTGTTTAACAACACCAAGTTGTTAAGTGGGTCGTGTTGACCGTGTTTGACCGTGTTGACCGTGTTTGACCGTGTTGACCGTGTTTGACCTAACGACCCGTTGGTGACGGTTTTGGATCAAGTGCTCGTGTAACAGGTGGTTTAGTGTCGTGTGAAGTGTACGGATACCAAAAATAATTCCTACGAGGAAACTTACTATTTATAGTAAGTTCCTATTTTAGGAAAGTTTCCACATTAGACAAGTCATGCCTTAAATCTCATTTCCGGTTATTCTAACATGCATATTTATCCTAAATGAGCATGTTATCAAATAGCACGTAGTTACACATAGCAGGCTTATCATAGTTTGTGCGTAAAAGTTTCTATATTTAGAAAGTTTGCACAAATAAGCATATCTCAACAATTTTAACAACTAATATCATCTAACATTACTATTTTAGTCATAATTTGCCATTCAATCATAACCGTTACGTCTAGCATGCTCTTATTCTCGGATTTGCAAACACAAAGTTACTATTTTTAGTAACTTGTGACAAAACACATTTCCCAACCATTTTAGAACACGAAATCATTCACTAACATCCTAACAAGTTTAAATAAGCACTCTAAACATATAACATCCTTCACAACCATAAATTCTAACAAACTTATAATAAAAAGTTACTATATTTAGTAACATCTCTAAACATCATCCTTTTAGCATTTCTAGTAATCCAAACATTTCAAGAGTCATCATGATAGTTTCCTAAACTTCATTCTAAGCATAAATCATGGATTTAAACACATGCATGTGACCATTATCACCATTATTCCCATACTTGCAAGAATAAAGTTTCTAAGGTTAGCAATAAGCCCTAAATCAATACTTTTGACTAAAATCAACACTTCCAAACTCTTGAATCATACCGAATATCATCAATAATCATATTCCAATATCAAGAATCATGGAAATCATGCTAGATCATACATGCATGTTGTTAAAAGTACCTATTTCATGGTAAAATCAACAAATAGCCATCATAGACATTCAAAATCTTCATAGATCATCAACCATTCATAAAAATCAGCAGCACAATCATCAAATAACAGATCTAGAATCATAACATTTCGTGATAAAGGTGGTGATGGTGATGCATGTGGGTATTCCCCTTGCATGTGTGTGTATAGGCGATTTTAAGCTAGATTGAACATAGATTCTCCCTCACAATGTCTTGGATCGTCGAGATGATGCAAGAACAGGTCTGGAGCAGCTCTAGAAGGGGCTGAAGTTGTGGGTACAGTAGCTACAAGGTGAGGGTGATGATGGATGGTGCTTCTAGCTTCCCTTCTAGCCTTCCAAGCCTTCAATGGAGTTTCTTCAAGGTTGTAAATGGCTTCCAGAGGATCTAGGATGAAGTTGCAGGTGAAAATGGCGAGCAAGAGGGTCTAGAGCTCGAGAAAAGAGTTATAGAGTGGTTATGTAATGATTAGTCTTGATTTAAACAAGATTTTGCGTGTTTAGCATCCAGGCGTATCGCCTGACGAGTGGAGGTGGCTTTCCGTCGATACGCGCGGGTGAGTCCGGTGAGAGGCGCATCTCCCTTTCTCGCGCGCATCGCCTGGGGTCAGGGTGTCGGGTCAGGCGTACCGCCTGGCCCATTTTTCAGGCCCAATAAGTCCAATTTCATAGTTTTGAAGCGGATTTCTTGTATTTCACAATTACGATTATCGTTTCTTGACATATGGACATCGTTCTACTAACTTAGGTTCCCCGGAACCTAATTGTGCAGTGAGAGTGTACTGTGGTTTGATCCGTTCACCAACGTTCGTCATTCAAGACACGTGCGAGTTTCATGCGATAATTCCTCGAATTATCGGTGTGTTTGGTCCGTTGTGCCACGTGTCACACTAAATACAAATATTCTAGTCTCACGTATGAAATAATAATACACATTATTATTAAAATAAAATAAATGCTGACCTGGAATTTGCGAGGTGTCACACAATGACTTTACCGCGTTGCATAAGAACACAACCAAGCCCTTGATTCGACGCGTCACAATAGACCATAAAATCGTCGTTACCATCGGGAAGAGTCAAGATAGGTGCATCACAAAGCTTTCGTTTTATCAATTGAAAAGCTTCGTATTGCTTTGGCCCCCATTCATAAGGTTTATCCTTATGAGTCAAAGCAGTGAGTGGAACGGCGATCTTAGAGAAATTTGAAATAAACCGTCGATAGTAACCGGCAAGTCCAAGAAATGAACGGATTTTAGTTGGAGTCTTTGGTGTACTCCAATTTTTAACAACTTCAATCTTCGCGGGGTCCACGTAAACACCCTTTTCGTTGACAATGTGTCCTAAGAATTGAACTTCTTTAAGCCAAAATTCATATTTAGAAAACTTGGCATACGGTTGTTCTTTTCTTAAGAGCTCCAAAACCAACTTAAGGTGTTGTTCATGGTCCGCTTTGCTCTTGGAATAGATCAAAATGCCATCTATGAACACGATCACGAACTTATCCAAATATCGTCCATACACTCGGTTCATAAGATCCATGAAGACTGCAGGTGCATTGGTTAGTCCAAATGGCATAACCAAAAATTCATAGCGACCATACCGAGTTCGAAAGGCGGTTTAGGGATGTCATCTTCATGTATACGCAACTGATGATAACCAGAACGAAGGCTAATCTTAGAAAACCAAACCGAACCTTGAAGTTGATCAAAGAGGTCATCGATACGAGGCAAAGGGTATCGATTCTTGATGGTGAGTTTATTGAGTTCACGATAATCAATGCACATACGGAATGAACCATCCTTCTTTTTAACAAAAAGAACCGGTGCACCCCAAGGAGAATGGCTTGGACGAATAAGGCCCTTATCTGATAATTCTTGAAGTTGGCTTGTGAGTTCATGCATTTCAGAAGGTGCATGACGATAAGGAGATTTTGCAATTGGATTCACACCTGGCACAAAATCAATACGAAACTCGACTTGTCGATGTCACAACCTGAGCCGGCGGGCCAGATCGTGCGTCCCGTCGGGTGGAAAGGCCTCGGGGCGCGATATCATGAATGATAATCGTGATGATCATATTGTTTACAATGCACATGATATATAATGAAAAACTGCTAAACGAAAATAGAATTACAAAGTTAAATTACATCAGTTTTGTTCATAATTTAACAATGTAAATCTACTATCAACATCATAATTCCTCTATCTTGTATCTGCACAAGATATACAAAATAATATGTATATTGATGTTGAAAAATGTGCTCGTCCAAAATACTAGGTCCGCTATCTGGGTATCCTAGTCAAAAGCATAAACTTCTTAGTCAGACCTGTTTGTCACCTGAGAAGTCATGCAAAAAGATCAAGTCAACACATGGTTGGTGAGTTCATATGTTTTTATGTTTAAAAATGAATGTGACCAAACCTGACAGGTGACAACCTTAACCTCACCCATAGCCACCTATCCTATCCAATCCAATATGCTTATATATAGGGCATATGTAGGGTCAAGCCCAGCCACCAGCCCACCACATACCAGACTGCATAAGATATTGCTCTGAGTGACAATCAAGCGTTTCACCCCTTTTTTCTATCGCAAATTGTTTGTTAGATCGTGCTTGTTCCTCTGATTTACCAACCCGAATGACAACCTTAACCTCACTAACAACCACCTATTCCATCCAATCCAGTATGCTTATATATAGGGCATTATGTAGGGTCAAGCCCAGCCACCAGCCCACCACATACAAGACTACATAAAATCTTGTTATTAGTGATAATTAAGCATTTCACACCTCATTATCCACACAATAGTTCTTTAGTTCTTAGTTCTTGTAGTCTCACAAAATACGGAAATTCTCTTGATTCCTTAAGTTCATCACACAATCATGATCAACCATGTTATTCGTAGAAACATTACATGAAATTCTTAAATAATTGAATAGATAAACATTTAATAAAAATCTAAGACCTAAAGATTGGGCCTTGGTCATACTCGAGTAGACTAATCTAGCAATCAAGGTTCTTAGTAGTTGAGGAAATTTGTAAATATCATCAAGCATGCGACCTACAATCAATCAGTCTAGCTAGGACATCTTTTGATATATAGGATTTTATAGTTCGTTTAGATCGTCCTTGTTCGTATAGATCGTTAGTTCTTTGGCACATGCTATCTTTGAATATTTCCCAAATATTCCTCTAAAAATAGTTCGTATGATTTAGTGGTTACTGTAAGTGGCATCAGACATGCGGCCTATAATCAAACGGTCTAGCTAGGACTTCTTGAAATATAGGTCTTTTGTTTCGTCATTGGCACATGTCATCTTTGACACTTCACAGATAATCCACTATGTAATTAATTCGTTTGAACATTGATCCGTCACACGTCTCTAGTTCTTTGAAAACACACCACTGAATAATAGTTCTTGAAATAGTTCGTTAGTTCATTGATAACCCACTGCTGGAAATAGTTCTTGAAATAGTTCGTTAGTTCATTGATAACCTACTGCTGGAAATAGTTCTTGAAATAGTTCGTTAGTGCTTTGAAAATAGATCTTCGAAAATAAATCTTTTTTTTAAACTTTTAGTTCTTTGAAAATAGTCCCTTGAGAATAGTTCTTTGAATTGAAATAGTTATCTATTCATGATGAATAAACAACTCGTTTTGAAAACCTGCAAATAGTTTACCTAGAGAGAAATCGGGGATAACAGTTATACATGTAAAACATATATGAAGTAAAAGCATTTAAGTAAATATATTCCAAGGAAAATAATTTACGCATGCTTCTCAGCCCCGCGTTTATAAAACAAAAATTGTTTAGAAAAGGGGCAATGAACTCACCTACGTTGCTAAGAATGGAATCACAACAGATAATGTACGCTCGCTAATTGTAGCTTAAGGACCTTCAACACCTGAGTTGTTTTAAGAAGATTCGAATACTATAAGTATTTATAATAGACGTAATCTAGGGTTTTGGTCTCGGTGTGCAAGAAGTTATATACTCTATAACATAGGACTTATCCACACAAGTAACGGAGAACACACGAAAGCTTTGGAATATTATTTTCGAGCGCTCCTATGATTCTCCCTAACTTAGGCTAAACGTATTACCCATTTATAAACCCTTATCTCATGGATAGTCATTTTTAAACCTTAGCTATGTAAGGTTAATGTTACTTACATTCATAGTCTTTAATTAAATCATTTTAAATCATTCATTTTAAATTACATCATTAAGTTAGAAATCATTTAATTTAGTTTAAAGAAGTTTATGAATCAAATTTCTTTTATTAAAAACATAAATTATTTTAAGAAGATATAAGTTACATGATTAGACTTAGATAATCAAATTCGATTAACTCTAAGTCTTTTGATATGTTTTCGTTTCCCATGGTTCTTTGATCGTTCAAGCGTATAACTCATCCTAGATAGTTCATGTGAACCATCTAATGTAGTTATTTGTTTTCGTGAAATTTCTAAGCATTAGATGTTAATATTAATTCAACATCCATATACTTACACTATCGTTTTGATCTAAAATGTATTTCTCTCCATGATATTAATGGTTTAGTTTAATGAAAATCAATTGTGTTACACTAAAATGATGTCCAAACTTTTATGTTGTAGATCAACATTTGTTTAGAAAAGTATTAGTGTTATCAATCCTTATACGAATTTTATGTAGTTAACCCATTTGTTTTAGCCCAACTTGTATCCAACACTTCATTGTTACTTAGAAAACTTTGCATCAGCCTTAACATAGATGGTTACAAACCGTTCACCACCTTAGAAACCATAATGATTTCTAGCCCATGCATGCAATTAATATGTGCATGTGTTTACCCTTCCCATGTGAGTTCAAAGGTTTGATAACCTTCCCCGATTACAACCCATGCACTTGGTTCGGTTTATCCGACCGAAGGGACAGCCTCGGCCGAATTTGGTCCATGTGGTTGAGACACCCGACCGAAAGAATTTGAGCCGAAGATGTTTCGGTCGAATGGGTTTGTTCCCACGAATGGGTCTTGATAGAATGAAGATGGTCTGCTAGTGTGTTAGCCGAATGAAAGGGTTTGCAAGGGTGAGGCCGATCGAACCATCTGCCAACTGAATAGGGCCTCTTTCGGCCTTAGGTTGATCAGCGCGGCCCACAGCCCCTTTCGGGGCTACCTGGTGGAGCCGTTTGGCCGTTCGGCCTTAGCCAGCTGCAGCTCCCATCTTCGAATCCCATGGCTAACAAAAGTCTTAACACATGTTCCTGTCTCACCCTAAGTGTGTTTTGTGGTGTTTCCCTAAAGTTTCGAAACCTTACATCTGAAGGTCTCAAACCGGATCAATGCTAGAATCAAGAAAGCAAGTAGAAAGATGAAATCTTTATATTAAATACTGAAGTTCAAGTACAGATGCCTCAATACGTCTAGAGAGCAAATGCCTCGGGATTCGCACCTAAACTAGTACAAAATACGTCTATTTATACTAATATAGGTGTACTTGAAGTTTAACACAAAAATAACTTCGAGTACTCGAACACTATGTGTAGTCGAACCATATGTACTCGAAAACAACAAAAACTATCAAAATCTGGACTTCAACTCTTCCAAGTTTGACTGTGTCAGTCTTCATCGTGAAGTGGGCTCTATAAACTCCCCTAGACTGGCGAAGTCAACCAATAGGAAGAGTGACAGAATGTGTCCAGTTCCCGCATACAGCTTCAACTCAATAGCATACGCAACTGTCACACCCCGAGCCGACGGGTTGGATCGACTTCCCTGTCGGGCGGAAGGTTCCCGGGGCGTGATATCGGGAATGATAATCGAAATGATTAGATTGTTTACATTGAACATGATATATAAATGAGAAACTACTAAATGAAAATATAATTACAAAGTAAAATTACATCAGTTTTGTTCATAATTTAACAATGTAAATCTACTATCAACATCATAATTCTTCAATCTTGTATGTGCACAAGATATACAAAATAATATGTAAGATGATGCTTCAAAAATATACAGGTCCAAAAAGCTAGGTCCTCTAACTGGTATCCTAGTCCAAAAGTAATAACTCCTTAGTTGACCTGTTCGTCACCTGAGAAGTCATGAAAAAAGATCAAGTCAACACATGGTTGGTGAGTTCATGTAGTTTTATAAAAATGAGTTTGAATAACCCGAATGACCACCTTTACCTCACTATTAACCACCTATATCATCAAATTCAGTATACTTGTATATAGGGCATATGTAAGGTCGAACTTACCGCCCGCCCAGCCACCGTCCCACCACATACTAAACCACATGATATATTGTTCCTGGTGATAATTAAGCATTTCATCCCATACCTTTGATTCATAGCATTTGATTTCATCGCATTTGATTACCCTGAAAATGTTTACCTTGATCCCCCGAAATGACAACCTTAACCTCATCAACAACCACCTATACTATCCAGTCCAGTATGCTTATATATAGGTGTAACACCTCGACCAATGGCGGAATCATCGGAGCGTACACGAAGTGTAGATTGTTCAAAAGCACAGGGTGTTTATTGTAATAAATTCAAACCATTTATTCTAATAAATTTAAATTTAACAGTCAAATAACATCCATTACATCATAAAAGGAAATACTAATTCAAACATTTAAAGTCTAAACACAAAACAAAAACAAAAAAAAAAAACTAAATTAAATTTCCTTGCAGGCCTAAGTAGCATTTCCACCTGAAACATGTTTAAATAAAAGGGTCAACTATAAAGTTGGTGAGCTTCACAGGTTTTAGCACACACACCAAAATAGTTGAATAAATGTTTATAAATGTTATAAGTAATATGTGTAACCAAGCAATATGAACATAC
Source organism: Mikania micrantha (assembly GCA_009363875.1). Lineage (NCBI taxonomy): Eukaryota > Viridiplantae > Streptophyta > Magnoliopsida > Asterales > Asteraceae > Mikania > Mikania micrantha. The sequence continues at coordinate 12,680,528 of CM018681.1, forward strand.
AATATTGAATTAGTAAATAAAGCAGATCAACTAATGTTAAAAGAATAATGTTTGACCATGGTAACCATCGCAATGCTTGAAGTAGTAACTATCACTGAGGGCTGCCCCAAAAGGGTAAATGAAACATAGTGGAATGGTCGGTCAATAGATCTATCATAGTCACTAGGGGTGATCAATGCTAAATGTTAACTAATGTTCAATATGTATAATGTCATAAACTAGTTGCACAAAATAATTTAAAAATTGTAATAACATGTTTCACCCCAAATAATAAAAACATAAAAAGGGGCTATGAAAACTCACCTTGTGTGATAAGCTAATCTTTGCAAATAGATGTTAATTATGTAGTCCAAATAGTATTCCAACACGATCTAACTTAACCTATAATTTAATCGTACATAACTAAGATAACTTTGACTTTACATGGAATTTCCATAATGTATTTGTGTTCCATATGTTTATAACAAATTCCATAAATATGATTTTATAAAAATTGTTTACAATTTGTGTCATTGTTTAAAGTTTAAAATATTTATAATTGTTGAAAAATAATAGTAATACTATTATTAATACTATCAATATTATCAATAATAATTATTATATTTATAATGGTAATAGTGATAAAAATAATAATACTAATAACACTAATGTTAATAATAATAATAATAATAATAATAATAATAATAATAATAACAACAACAATAATAATAATAATAATGATATTTTTATTAATAATATCAATAATAATTGTAATAGTAATAATAATAATATTTGTATTAATAATAATAATAGTAATAATAATAATTTTCTTAATAACTATGATCATAATAGTAAAAATAATAATGGTCATAATAACAATAATGCTATTAATAATATTAGTAATAGTAATATTAATACCTTTGATAATGGTAATAATAATTAATAATAATATTAACTATAATAACCATAATATGATAATAATTTATAATAATAATAATAATATTAACTAAAATAATTACACTAATAATAATAATAACTATAGTAGTCCTAGTAATAATAATAAGATGGTAATAATAATAATAATAATAATAATAATAATAATAATAATAATAATAATAATACATTTTTTTTAGAAATAAGTAAATAAATGAATGAATAATACATAAACTAAATATAACCTTTTATGTATCTAATTTAAAAGAAATAAATAAATAATTAAATAAATGAATTAAATAAATAAACTAAATAATACTTTTTTTATCAGATTAATAGTTTTTAAGTTTATAAAAATTTAGTTGAAATCAGATTTTTAAAATAATTAACAGATAAAAAGATATAAAAAGAATTGCCAAAATAGCCCAAAATCCGGCCCAAGGCGGATTCGAATCTGTGACCATCTCCCTTAAATGCAAGGGTGTAAACCGGTTGATCTATGCGCTTAATCGTGAAGGTTTCGCGTTTTTAATTCTATTTAACATAGCATTCTATATTTTCCCCAATTCCTTTCTTTCCCAATCGAAGCCCTAACTCCATAATCACCCAAATTCGATCAAACCAGATCCCGATAGGTTTGCTAACCATAGGGCTTTTCTTTTTTAATCATAACCGAGTTCAAGAGTATATAGAAACCATACCTTTGTATACGAATGAATGGGTCTCGACACTTGTTCAGAACCGACCCAGCCGAGGCCTTTAAGGCTTGATTTCGCGATAGGGAGAGCTTTTGGATGCGTTCCGATTGCTCAGACTTGTTCGTTGATGTTAACCGAATATGTGGGTGTGATTAATTTGATTATTATGCTCGTTTATATAGGATTTAATACACCCGATTGGTTTTGAAATTTTTGGCTATTTAATAGTATGATTTTGACTTTGATTCTACGAATTGGTTGATTTTAACGATCCCACGAAGTTTATAGGTGATAAAGATCCAAAATTTATTGATTTTCTCGGTTTGATTTAGCTAAAATCACGGAATGGATTGTCACAGAGTCAACCGGGTTTTCATGGAGGAAAATGGGTTTTGGGAAGAAAGAAAGAATAAGGATTTGGCAGAACTAGTCCCTCCCCTTTTCTTTTCTAGTTTCAGTTTCAAGCATTGACAATATCAGTACATCTAAGTTTTAAAACCTTTTATTAAATTTAAAAGTTACTATTATTTGTCTACTTTAATCTTTATATATTTTAGTAATAATATTATATTAGTAATATTAGTTTTATTGTTGCAATAATTATTATTTAATTATTAACTATATATATATATATATATATATATATATATATATGAAATAATACTAATAATGATAATAATAATAATAATAATAATAATAATAATAATAATAATAATAATAATAATAATAATAATAATAATAATGAATAAATGGTAAAAAAATTTCTCATTTAATCTTGAAATTACATAAATACTTGAAAGGTTACGATAGGGCATATGTAGGGTCGAACTTACCGCCCGCCTAGCCATTGTCCCACCACATAACGGACTGCTTAGCATATTGTTATTATTTATAATTAAGCGTCTCATTCCATTCACCTTCATTTTTAGGTTCTGATTTCCATAATAGAATCACCTCTGATCTCTTGAGTTCACCATGTATTCATGATTTACCCCAAGGCACTTGTAGAAATACAAGATTAAATGTTTAATTAATTTAATAATTAAGCATTTAAATACAACTAAGACATGATGATTGGACCTATATGAGTCAATCAATTAGACTTAGTTGTTGGCGGTTGTCCGAGTTGTATCCTCTCACACGTGGCCCATATCAGGCATGACCCACTAGGAGTCTACCTGTATGCGTCGGGACTTTCATGATTTGCCCATATCAACTTGACCCTCTGGCCTACTGTACATGTCGGGACTTTAGGAGATCCTTTGATTCTTGATTCTCTTGATTCCCTTGAATCTTTTGATTCTGTTGATTTCTTTTGATAGTTTTAGTTATGCCCATATAGCTTGACTATAAGAGTCTACTATTGTGACGGGACTTTCCGTGTGTTACACGTGGTCTTGATTTACATACAATTGACAATATACCTTAACTTAAGCATTAATGATTTCATTAGATCTTCATGATTTCATTATTTTAATGATTCACACACGGTTATGATTTCCTTGATTTTGATCTTTAGATTTCTATGGTTTCCACAATGATTATAGATTCTTGATTAGGATCCTTAGTTTACTGATCACACACACTAGATTAGATTCTATGGGATTTGATCATTAGCTTTAGTTCTCTTGATTCTACTTTGAGTTTAGATTCATGAATTTGAATTCGATGGACTAAAGGCTTGTTTAAAGTTTAGAATTAAGGTATTACTCATAAGAGTAATTAATTAACTTGTTAGTTAATTCTTCATAACAATTACCTAGCCAGGAGTCTAGTAGTAGAAACAAGCATATATAAAGCATATAATAATTTAAAAGCATTTATGTAAAAAAATTTAAATAAAAAGGTTTATGCATGCTTCTCAGCCCCGCGTTTGAAAACAAAAATGTTTAGAAAAGGGGCAATGAACTCACATGTGCTTCTCTGTATTGATTTATCACAAATTGCGCGCTTGTTGTTCTAGACTATATTTCTTCAGTTCCTGAGTTGTTTTAAGAGAATTCAAATACGATAAGTATTTATAATAGTCACAACTAGGGTTTGGTCTCGGTGGGCAACTAAGTGTCCTATGTACTAATGTGTTTCTAGGATTTCATCTAACTAGTCTAACTTATCCCCCATTAGCAACCCAAATCCCATAGTTCATTATTACAAGTTCTTAATTAAAACATTTTAAAGTTATTTCATATTAGCTTAAATATTTAGAAAACATCGTTGAATGTAATTTAATAAAGTTTATGGTAAATTTCTTTTACCCAAACATAATTAATTTAAATGAAAACATATTTAACATATGATGGGCTTAGGTTAAGCCCATTGGGTCAACCTCGGGCCCGTTATTAGACTTTTATTTCTAAGTGATTTCTTTTCAATATTTTGATTAACTAAGACTAGATAATTTAAATAAACCATCTAGGTTAGTTACATATCTTATGGATTTTCCTAGGGTCTAAGTGTTAATAATTAAATTAACACTTCAAACCCCATGTTATTGCTTTAGCCTATATAACTTTTCCTCATGTTTGATCCCAATTTGAAGTTGACAACCCTCCTTAAATGATATCATTATTTAAGAATCCATTATTCTTGAAAACTCTAATTTAGGGTCTTTACAAATGGGTTCATGTGTGCTAATCCAATAGTACATTCTCGATTAAATCCCATAGTTAATTAAGAAGTCCTTAGTTCCTTATCTCATAATAAGATCATGTGATTCTTGTGATTTATAACTCTATGTTAAATCTATACCCACCCAAGGTTGATTTCATGAATGCAACCCTAATGTTGATCTCATGCACACACCCATGCCCCATGCAAGTTCCACGTAGTCCCCATGCATTTCACCACTTCTTGATCATGATTAGGTATTCCTCTCAAGCATTCGGCCGAATGCAGTGTATCCAGCTCCGACAGACTGAGAAGGGTATGGCCCGGATGGGTGCTAGAGCCGAACCTGGTCGGGAGGATGAGTTCAGGCCGAAAGAAGGTGCCCAACCGAATAGGGCATGGCCGAATGAAGGAGGCTGGACCGAAGGGGAGTGGGGCGATTGAGCTTAGACCGAATGAAGATCCCCACCGAATGAGATGCGTTCGAATGATCATGATCCCCGAATGAAGAGCACCCGACCGAAGGGGCTGCCGAACGAATGGCTTCTTTCGGCTGAAGCTGACCATTCGACCTAGGGTTACTTCGGCCAAAGCCTTTCGGCTAGCTGAAGCTGGCCATTCGACCTGTCGAGCCACAAGGGGGAAACAATTATGATGTTCGAGCCAATCGACTATAGTCCGACCCAACACTTGTTCCTACACTACCCCAAGTAGTTAGAGTGTGATTTCCCTAAGGTACGGTGGGTTTAAAACCGGTTCCTATGGGGTTCGAACCTAGGTTTAGAAAACCCTAAAATCGCCATAATGAACTCCTTTTTACCTCAAATCAGCTGGATGAAAGCGTAGATCCCTTGTACTTTCGTGGTTTACAAGTGATGGTGGTCGTTTTGACACTAAAATGGTTCAATTTAGTTGAGAAATGAGAGATATAGGGCTTGATCTTGTAGAGAGAGAAACTAGAGAGAGAGTGACGGGAATGGTTGGGTGAAGCTGGTTGGTGGGGATGATTATGGCATTAATTTCCATAATAAATGGCTTCAATTTACCCGGGTTCGTTCAGTTTCGCGTAACACGTCGTTTCCACTTCATTTTCGTAACGAAACGGATCGGTTATAAAACAAAGTTTATAAAATTATTTTAGGTTGTAATTCCTAATAAATTAACTAAATATCTTCCATTTATTTAAATTTTCTGAAAATATTTAATTTACTGTTTAATATCGAATTGTACAGTCATCGCGCATATTCGTTCGAATCGTCACCCGTACGAACACGACTATAACTATACTTTTCAATATGGTTTTCTAATTATCGGATATCATTCAGAACGTTAAACCTTCAGATATATTCGTACAGATCGTCACCTATACGAAGAATCCGTCGATTTAGCATTCACGTAACGACATTCGTTGTTGTTTTGTTCTGTAAAGCCTCACATACGATTATACATAATAAAATCCTAACAACTAATCACATGATGGTTCTGTATCGCCAGATAATTATCTGACTGATGAACCATGTTTCTGAGTTCTGTTTTCTGAAATGATTCTGAATTTGCCCTTTGATAACACAAAATGATAATGGTACATGATTTGAATATGACATACACTGAAATGCATATAGTTTGTACCTGATTACTGTTCATGTTACTGTTGAGATCACTGTTCCGGTGACGTTTCCGGCACTGATGTTACAGCAACAGTGCGTGCAAACGGCTTGGCTTCTTCGTCAGATCCATGGTAGACTCTGATCGGAGAGCTGTGAAGCTTCATCATGTCCTCTTGCCCGTACTTCAATAGATCCATTGGATCAAGAATCATATCAATATCATTAACGTCATCCTTGTTCCTGAGAATGATTGCTGCAAGGTTACGCTCATCAAAATACCAAGATAAAAGGTTAGCCAAAGAATTGTCAGGAACTCTTGGGAGATTGGAACTGCTATCTCAACAAGTGGTGGAGGGTATTTGTAATACACCCAAGGCTTCTTTGTCTTAGGGTCAATGATGCACGTTGAGACGAAGCGTCTTCCTTTGGCTGTCCGCATTGCAGGAAAATCCTTTTCACATTGATCTTTAATAAACTTTGCAAACAGATCAGCCAGAGAGTCCTTTGAAGGGTTGAAAAACATCGCATTGTTGATGCTTCGGATGTCAAACTTCGGCATCGTGCATAAATCTTGTGGTCTCTTATAGAATTCAACCTTTCCATTCAGTCGTTTGACCAAGTAGATATTCCTTTCTTTCTCATACATCCAGCAGCAAACATTTGATCTGTCGTTGCAAACAGTGAACAGGTTTCTATCATCTGAAATGAATGTATGCTCTGGATGTTCTTCATTCATCTCATCCATCCATGTAGCTCTGATTTCAAGAGGAGCTGGAGTCCAATCCCTTTGTTTATCAAACCAGTTGTTGATAATTGTTCCCAAGGGATGAATTTCTTGGCCTTCCTAACTGATGTACTTGTGAGCATACAAGTAATCTACATAAGGATCCTTGGCCATATTAGCAATAACAACGTTTTCTGGTTCGTCATGTGCCGACGTCCCTGCAGAGGACTCGGCTCCCTTTTGATTATCGCCTTCATCTGGAAACAGATTTCCAAGTCCAGCTTCATTTAGCTCTTCACCAAGCCCTTCAAAATGAAAATCTTCGGGCAGCTCATCAAACAGGTTATAAAAACCGGCTCTTGCAGCATCAGCTTCTTGAACACAATTGCCAAAAAGAGTATCGTTAGGTATATCTCCAAAGAGATCATCATACTCACCAAACAGGCTTGCTTGAGGAAGAGGGGTTTCCTATGTCACCCCCTTGATTGTCATCATCTGGAGGCCCATCGTCCTTCTTTTCTGAGGAATCCTTTTCCTTTCTGTCTCCACCACCATCATCATCGTCATCGTCACTACTATCTTCTTCGTTTTCTTCATCTTTCTTATCCTCATCAGATTCTTAGGGCTCGATTCCCTTCATTTTATTGATCTCCTTGTGCATCTCATAATTCTCCCTTGAAAGAAATCTGATGACCTTTCTGTGCACCTTTATTTGCACATGAAATTCATCCAATTTGTCACATACTTTGAGCATTCCCTCTTGCATTCTCTGAATGGTCTCATCCTTAGCTGCCGACTCCTTCTCAAGTAAGAAAAGTCTGTCTTGAAGACTTTCAAGATTGACGGGCACCTTTTCTGGCTCGTACGGTGACTTTGCCTGTAGGGGAGATTTTCCTTTGTCTGTTTGTGAGGGTGAGGATGTGGATTGAGTAGGTTTAGAAGTGGTAACAGGTGATAGTGGGGAACGAATAGGAATTTTAATGGTGAGCTTAACTGGTTTAGAGGGTGGTTGTTGTGGTTTTGGTGGTTTTGTGGGTGGTTGTTGTGGCTTAGGTTTTGTGGGTGGTTGTTGTGGCTTAGGTTTTGTGGGTGGTTGTTGTGGCTTAGGTTTTGTGGGTGGTTGTTGTGGCTTAGATTTTGTGGGTGGAATGGGTTGCGAGGTAGGCAAAACAGGAGGTGGAGGTGATGGAATCAATGTAGCCGTAGAGAATGATGACTCAGTTAACATCCTTTGTAGTCTCTGATCTCTAGTCCGTTTGGACATCATCTTCAGTCTCTTTTTCTTTGGCGAAGACTCAGGGGTCGGTGCATAGTCAGCATCCTGAATGTCTTTCGGTTCAGCTCTCGAAAGAGGAGGAACAACATGCTCCTTCTCTTGAATAGGAATTTTGTCACTAGAAGATGAAGATGTCTCAAAAACAAGACCCTCAACAATCGGGTCATCAGTCGTGCTTGTGCCGGCAGGAAGAGGAACATGTTCTTTCGAAACTATAGCTACTGGGGTTCCAGGCATATCTTCATCCACACTGTCGCCCACAAATTTACCAAACTTGATCAATTGTCGTTCCCCAATATACTGCTTCTTGCCTCGTTTATTCATCTTCATGTAGCCAAAGATGTCATCTCGTATTCTCTTGATCACAAGAGTGCCCATAGTGGGAACCAGAGTTGGATGCCCTTTGTTGATGATGATCTGCACGAGCTACCAGACAAGAACTGAGAGTCTAGTTGAGAACATCATAACCTCCTTTCTTTCCGGAGAGGCACTGAGTGACAACATGTGCCAAGTATCTCCAGTAAGGGTGTAGTAATTTCTTCTCAGTCGGAGGATAGGCGCCTTCATGTCCCATCTGATAGACTGTCCTATTTACTAGTTCTTGATCTAGCTCCACTAGATCGGTTGCCTTGTCTCCGAATTGAAGACACTCCCTTATAATCTGCTCTGTGATAATGATGGGTTGACCTTGAACCTTCCCAACGATACTAACAATTCCATTTGCATCAGTTCGTTCTTCCACTGTGCTCCAGAAGCCTATAATGAAGTCAGTAACGATGGAGGGGTGCTCCATGATGGAATAGTTAACAGGTGATAAGATCAATCCAGCAACGATACTCTTGAACTCCGAGTGTTTGTCTGGCGGGTCCCCAAGAAAAGCTGTCATGTTATGATCAGGTACGAAGCATAGTTCATCCATCTGAAAACAAAACAGATTAAGTCAGTCATGAGTTCAAGATCAAGAACAGAGGAGTTAGACAAAATTTTCGGAAATCCAAAATTTTCTAAGTCCTAAGGTGTTCAAGAAGATTAGACTGTTCCGGAAATTTTGTGTTCTTGAAATAACAAGAGTAATCGAAACAGCAGGTGTACTCGAAAAATGTCATATTCGAAATAAATATTGTACACGAAATAGACCGTACTTTAAATAATGGTTGTATTCGAAATTGGTTCTATTCGAAGTCACATGCTGTATTCGAAATTCATGTATAATTTTGAACTACGAGAACACAAAATCCATCATAACTTCTTCAATTTTTCTCCTTAGACCTTCTATTTGAACTCGAGATACGCGGAATTCACAAGAGACTGACATGCTCAAGAATCGCTTTCCAATTTGGAGATTTTCAAGGTTGATTGATCAAAAATCTAACTGTTTACGAACATCTGTACTCGAAATACCTTTTGCTCCATAACTCTAGAATTCATGGTCAAAAATAGATAAAATTCATACCTAAGGTCGCCTAGTAAAGATCTACAATATAGTCGGAGTGAAATTTTGAAAGGAAGTCTAGAACTTGAGATCGCCTCAGAGAGAGAAAACGCGTATTCGAACTGAATGGTGTTCGAAATATGTTCTTTCTCGGTATTTATAGGCATGCTTCGAGTACAGGTGTACTCGAAATCTGAATTTCGAGTATGACTGTTGTTTTTGAAAATTTTCTATCTTTAAAAAATAAAATAAAATAAAATAAAACAAAACAAAGCAAAACAAAACAAAATAAAATTGAAACTTTTAGTTATTTTAAAAGTTTAGTTGGGTCAATTTTGTGGGATCAAATCTGTATCAGAAATTTGACCACCTTAAGATAATTTCTTACATGAAACCCAACCTTAGCGTAAATATACCCCACCAATGATTTCCACTCGTTTATTCGTAACATCAAGAATGCGACTTATGATCAAAGATTTCTCTGGTAGTTTTTGTGAAAGTATCTTTTGTGAGGTTTATGAGTAGTCAGACTTTAAACCAGATTAACATGCAACCTATCAATTTTGTGAAATCTTTTGTTTCAAATTTTGATTGTGTTTCGATGAACTTAGAATGTTTTGACAGAATTTAAGGTGAGAAAAGAAAAGAACAGATCTATTATATTAGAATCAAGAACAAGAAGGGGTTCTATCATCTTTGTGCTCATTGGCATCTTTTGTTTTACTGATCTGTAGGCACCTTGTCCTTAACGTCACACATCCAGTTCTTTGCTTACGCAAAACAAAGGATGCTTCAGTAAGTATTTCCCCTTCTTTGTTTGCACAAAACATGGAAAATACCCAAGTTTTTCAAAATAATTTCAAGTTTATTGAAACAGAATCTCGTTTTGACTTAAAGATTTATGCAAAAAGTCAAATAGTTGTTACAATTTTCTGATTATCTAATTCTCCTTACTTCTCACTTATTTGTATATGTAATAATTTTGAATGATCATGTCCATTTCTTTAAAATTTGGAAAAACTTGTTTTAACTTCTTGGTGAAATATAGTTATTTAAAGTTGTTAATCTTTTAGAAATTACCTTTAGGTAGTGAATTTTTGAGTGTCAGAAGATATTTCACTTCCCTATTGAGACACTTAACTTATACGTCCAAAAGAAAAATCTTTTTCTATTTTCTAATTTTATTAAATTTTTAAAGAAGAAAAATCTTTTTGTGTTTTCTTTCCAAAATTTACTCCCCCTAAGCTTGTAGATCATATTAGACTGACTCAAGAACTAAAATCTTTTTGTTGTTTTTGTAAATTGGACTCAAATACCGAAAAATAACGAAAATCTTTTTGTTGTTTTTTGTAAATATTCTCTCCCTAAATTTGTGATCTAAAAATAAACATAAAAACAAAACACAAATTTTTACAGTATTTACAAAAAGTGGCTTAGTCAAAACTGATTAGTTTGAGAGACGCAAGGAGATGATGGAATCGAGCTGAATCGAACGGTTTGGTCAAAAGATCCACCAGATTATCATCTGTGTGGACCTTTTCAAGATGAATCAGTTTCCGTTCGAAATAGTCGCGGATAAAGTGAATCCAGATATCAATGTGTTTAGTTTTGGAATGTTGTACCAGATTCTTGACGATTTGAAGGGCGGCCTCATTGTCACAATAAATAGGAGAGTCAAGAAAATTCAAATCGTAATCGAGGAGCTGCTGTTGCATCCATATAACCTGGGAGCAGCAACTGGAAGCAGCAACATACTCTGCTTCTGCAGTAGATGTGGATACGGTTGTCTGTTTCTTGCATTGCCATGAGACGAGGCGATCTCCTAAGTACTGACATCCTCCCATGGTGAATTTCCTGTCTAAGTTACAACCACCAAAATCACTGTTAGAGTAAGCATATAAACGAAACTCATAGTTTTTAGGGTACCATACACCGAGACGAGGTTTCCCATCTAGGTAACGAAAGATCCTCTTGAAAGCAATTAAGTTAGAAGCCTTCGGATTGGCTTGATATCTGGCACATTGACATACAGAGAACATGACGTCAGGTCGGCTTGCGGTTAGATACATCAATGAGCCTATCATCGAGCGATATAGGTGTTGATCGACATCTTCACCATTAGAATCTGAACTTAAGACTCAACGGGCAGCCATAGGAGTAGACGCAGGCTTGGACTCCAACATTTTGAACTTTGTCAAAATATCAGTAACATACTTTCCTTGATGAATCAGCACGCCTTTCTGATGTTGCTTTACCTGAAGACCCAGGAAGAAGGTCATTTCTCCCATTGCACTCATCTCAAACTTTTTCTTCATCACAGCTTTAAATTCCTTGGCACCGAGCTCGTGGAAACAAAAATAGTATCATCCACGTAGATTTGGACGAGAATCAAATCATCCTTATCTTTGCGAACGAATAATGTCTGATCGATGGATCCACGGGTATATCCATTTGCAAGGAAATGATCAGTAAGTGTAGCATACCACGCTCGCGGTGCTTGATGAAGACCATAAATGGCTTTGTCTAACTTGTAGACATGGTCGGGATACTGCGAATCCTCGAACCCCGGGGGCTGACATAAGTAGATCTCTTATTTAACCTTCCCGTACAAAAATGCATTTTTCACATCCATCTGATATACAGTGAAGTTCTTATAGGATGCGTAGGCTAAGAATATCTGTATACCTTCAAGTCTTGCAACCGGTGCAAAGACTTCCTCGTAGTCAATTCCCTCCTATTGGTAGAAACCCTGAACTACCAATCGTGCTTTATTCCTGATGATCACGCCCAAATCATCTCTCTTGTTTCTGAAGACCCATCTGGTTCCAATTGGCAGTTTCCCCTTGGGCAACGGAACCAGATTCTACACCTTGAGCTTCTGAAACTGCATCAATACTTCCTGCATCGCCTCGACCCAGCTAGACTCCTTGAGAGCCATCTTTACATTCTTGGGCTCGACCTGAGAAATAAAACAGGAATACAAACAAGAACTAATTGGACTTGATTGGCTTTATGGGATGGTGCTTTCAGGCAAGGCGTTTTGAGCTGGTGTAACACCCAAACTTTTCACACGATTACACGTGTCCCATTTTAGGTCCCAGATTAAAACTTTTTCATATTTTATGTTCGGAAGCGTGAAATTAACATTTCATAGGTTAAACACACTTAATTTCAATCATTTACATTTATGATTAATAAAAACTAGTGTGTTTAAGTTTAATACCATCACAACTTTACATAACGTTTGGTTTTGCTTCACAACATGCCCGATCTGATCGCCCGATGCATATCTATCTTTGACCTGTAACATCACATATAAGGTCACAATTAGTTCATATGAACTAAGTAAGTAACCCTTTCCACAGTTTCCAAAAACTCAATTTAACACATCCACATATATATCATATGGCTGTTTTTCATGTCTAGATAATAATATATCATATTCAAACATCAACTTGCACACCACACATTGTGCATTTATTTCCCTTAATGGGACATTTTCACAAATATGATTTTATTATCTAATCCAACTTTACCACCAGAACCTCTGGCTAAATTAAAACACCATACGTATATATTTTTATTGGCTTAACCAATTACCCACACATTTGTGGTTTCAACAATTTAATTTCCGGATTAACCGGTTATCCACACATTTGTGGTATCATACATATATCAAGTCTAAGATGTTCACCCACCGGTACTTCCATCTAGACAATTGCCAGCACCTCTGGCTATCCACCAATGTGGAGTCATAATTATATCAAGTCTAAGATGTTCACCCACCGGTACTTCCATCTAGACAATTGCCAGCACCTCTGGCTATCCACCAATGTGGAGTCATAATTATATCAAGTCTAAGATGTTCACCCACCGGTACTTCCATCTAGACAATTGCCAGCACCTCTGGCTATCCACCATTGTGGAGTCATAATATATCAAGTCTAAGATGTTCACCCACCGGTACTTCCATCTAGACAATTGCCAGCACCTCTGGCTATCCACCAATGTGGAGTCATAATTATATCAAGTCTAAGATGTTCACGCACCGGTACTTCCATCTAGACAATTGCCAACACCTCTTGCTATCCACCAATGTGGAGTCAAATATATCAAGTCTAAGATGTTCACCCACCGGTACTTCCATCTAGACAATTGCCAGCACCTCTGGCTATCCACCAATGTGGAGTCAAATATATCAAGTCTAAGATGTTCACCCACCGGTACTTCCATCTAGACAATTGCCAGCACCTCTGGCTATCCACCAATGTGGAGTCATAATTATATCAAGTCTAAGATGTTCACCCACCGGTACTTCCATCTAGACAATTGCCAGCACTTCTGGCTATCCACCAATGTGGAGTCATAACAAGAAAAATGTGAAAATACATGTTTCACAATCAAAATTCAAACTGAGTCATTTCTATTCGAATTGACTCTCGCAATGTAATAATATCATATTACCAATCATCAACTATTGCTCAAAATAGTTTAATCAAAATTACACTATGGTGTTCACATTCTTGTACTTCCACCATAGTTATTTGTCAGCACCTCTGACTATTCACCATTGTGATATCATACTCAAACACCGGCTCATCCGACTATTATTATGCAATCTGTGTTGCATACTTAATTCAACCGTAACATAAACACATTGGAACTTAACATGTATACAATAGAGTCTATTAACTCAATTAATTCCAATTTAGTTATGCACATTCATTCAAATCAACCAATATATATACATCACAATCAAGTAGACTCTTTCTACTACTTATATGTAATGTTACAGTAAGTTGGGTAACTTACCTGGTTCAAGCGGTTGTTCACTTCCTACAACCTCTTTTCCACTTCTGTGGCTTATCCCTTGACTTTCACCGTCAATACCTAGTTGTAATTTCACATATATACAACTATATTCAATACATATAACACATACAATCAAGTTCAACGCACTTGACTGGTTTGACTTTCTCAAAGTCAATTTATCACATAATTGACTCTATCTTACTACCTTTAGCAAGTTTTAGTCAATTATCACAATTAATCACATTTCATGCCTCTGTTAGGCATTTCATCAATTAATTGATGTTCATTATATTAGTTACGATCTTTAATCACTTTTATTATTCAATTTTTTTATTTAAGATCATAACTTGTTAATAGTTTTTAACATCAATTCATCATAATCATCATTTAACCCATGGATCATAATCCATATATATTTCAAAACCACAATTTACCCATCCTACTAGTTGTCACACCATGATATGGGTTTCATAACAACCGGACATTATCCCGGCTTCAAAACGAAGATTTCACCGTCAAAATATCAAGTTCTTCGTTTCTAACAATCCCTAGTTATCAACTAGGCAATAATCAATACCCATAATCATAGTATTACAATCAAAACTAAATTTAATCCACACAATATTAAACTAGCAGGATAAAACGAATCGTTACCCAATCTGACGGATATTCAGTCACAAAACAACGATCAGATGTTGCAGATACGTTCCTGGGTGCGATCCGGATGATTAGAATCCTTTAAGATGAAGGTTTCAGGCTTAGAAATGATGAATTCTTCGCCTGGAGCAAGAACTGGTCGAAAAAGAAGGAAAAATACCTTCAAAAACGCGATCTGATCACTTTAACAAATTTTTGCCGACTTAACACGCCAGGCGCATCGCCCCGGCCCGAAGTTTGGCCCGGGGCGTACCTCCCCACGCGTGTTTCGTCTAATTTTGATCTTATCTTGTTTTGCGATTCCGGACAATCCGTAACTCCGTTTCGCGCACGGTTTTCGTCCACATTCACCATTTTTCGCATACTATCAACCTATAATAATTACAATCATCAATTCAACATGGATTTCTAGAATGATCACATGTGCTCTTGCCATTGATGACGTAATTCTCACATATTTTCAAATTACAACCATCACAATCGTTCAATTAACGATTATTTACAATACATTCATTATTAAAAACCGGTTGTTAGAAATCTCCCCTTCTTACAAAGGTTTCGTCCTTGAAACCGATTAAACCTCAAAAAGGAAAGGATAATACTTTCTCATTTCATTTTCTAACTCACACGTGGCTTCAGAACCGGTTTTATTTTTCCACTGAACCTTTA
The DNA here is from genome assembly GCA_009363875.1 of Mikania micrantha. Lineage (NCBI taxonomy): Eukaryota > Viridiplantae > Streptophyta > Magnoliopsida > Asterales > Asteraceae > Mikania > Mikania micrantha. The sequence goes on from CM018681.1 coordinate 12,695,922, forward strand.
CCTGGTTCTGGGACTTGTTTTCTCAAATGTTTGACATTTCTGTCTAAATATAACTACCGTCCTTTCCACATTGTTCAACCTGTTATCAATTTCCATGTCTTCTAGTAGCACATAAGCTGATTCATTCGTCAAACATTTTCTCAGATATGACACATGAAAAGTATCATGTATACCACTCAGTTCTTCTGGTAGCTCAAGGCGATAAGCAACATTACCTATCCGAGCTATAATTCTGAATGGTTCGATAAAACGTGGCTTAACTTCCCTTGTTTTCTAAAACGTATCACACCTTTCCACGGTGAGACTTTTAACAACACAAAATCCCTCACCTGGAACTCAATAGTCCCCCTTATGCTGATAAGCATAGGAATTCTGACGTTCATGTGCCGCCTTCAAATGAACTAGAATCTCATCTATTCGTTCATTCCTTACTTTAACAACCTTTTCATTTGGCAGTTCTCATTACCCAACTTCTCCTCAACACTCAGGAGTACAACATTTTCTCCCATACAACATTTCATATAGAGGCATTCCAATACTGGAATGATAATTATTATTATATGAGAATTCAGCTAAAGGTAGGTAATCATTCCAACTACCCCCAAAATCTATTATACACGCTCGTAACATATCCTCCAACGTTTGAATGATCCTTTCACGTTGACCATCAGTCTGAGGATGATACGCCGTGCTTATCAACAATCCTAATTCTTCCTGGAAATTTCTCCAGAAATGAGAAGTAAATCAAGTGTCTCGATCAAAATTAATCATCACTGGCACACCATGCCTAGACACCACTTCTCTAATATATATTTCAAGCATAGTTGAACATTTATCCTTAAATAAACATAATCATTATTCATGATTCTACATAATCAATCTACAATTGATTATTTGGTTTGACTTTCTTCATCCAAACCAAATCATACACTCAAGTGTATTTCTACATACATCTTTCATCTCTCATTTGAATATTCACGTAAATATTCATTCTATCATATGTATAAATACAATTTATACATATTATAAATATCATATTTCTTTACAAATAGGCTTAACCTTGACTTTTTAAAGTCAAACATCATGTATAATGTATTTAACACATAATAACAACCAAATGATTTCACATTTGCGTTATTTATCATCATTTAACACAGAACATATGTGCACACAAAACTTCAGTTGTGCGTCATATTTCCCAAAAGTCAACTTAAACAATTTGACTCTTGAAATTGGATGTCTACACTCTTGTAGATCATCTTTTGTTCACATACATTGTGAATCTTTTACATTGGATTTGCAAGTCTTATGTTCACACACCTTGTGAATCAAAGCATGAACATTACCAATTTAATGTCTACACATTTGTAGATCACCACATCCCCAGTATGATGGTTGTTTACATTCATGTAAATCAACTCAATCATTATCATTAGTTGAATGTTCACATAACATTCAACTACAATAACCACACTAACCCTAACCATTTACCTCAACTTCAATTAAAACAACAAATCACATATATGCTACATGCACATACAATTGTAGTGTGGACTCACCCAATCCTACAACTACAAGACAATCAAATGGGTAATTTACACACCATTTGAACACATTCACTTGTGTTTACATTTATTTTAATCACCAATTGAGTTTTACACACAACACTTGTGATTCATCATCACAAGTTTAAACAACTCAATGGTAACAAGTGACTTACTATCATGTACATGGTTTACCCCCAATGCCACAAAAATGTGGACTTACATGATAAACACCAACGCCATTTCATTATGGACTTACATGACAAATACCAATGCCATATCACTATGGACTTACATGTTAATATTAATGCCACGCACCAGTGGTCTTACATTAGTTTCACACGAATGTGAATCGTCTCCTATTATCAGCGTCAGTTATTTTAAACATATAATGACACTTTTATTAGTTATGCAATTTATCATAACATTAATCAATTTCAACAATCCAAATACCACCCCATGTGGTTTCATATTCATATACTTCCACACAATGTGGATTATTATCATTTTATAGTGTCAACTATAAATTATCATTTAGTAACACTTTTCAACTTATGCATTTAGCACATAACATTCATCTAATACTACAAGACATCTATCAAGTAGTTAAATACCACCACCATGTGGTTTCATATCTTCAACATTTCATGACACATATGGTCAATTTACCATTCAATTTATCACAACTACTACAAGTCAATTACAAGTAGTAACAAAAAAACATAATCACCTTAACCATAAGCACTAATATGTCTTATGGTTGCATATTAGTGAGTAGGTAACTCACCTATTCACATTAACCATAACTTTGACTTTTTAAAAGTCAACATCATTTAACACATACTCACATATTGACCAATCCACACGCATGTGGATTTTTTTTTCCAATACCTCACTAAGGAGGATTTATATGACAAATTCAATGTCATTCCAAGATGGTTTTACACATCTAACACAAGGCCACTCACAAGTAGTCTTACAAACAAATTCAACGCCACTCACAAGTGGTCTTATATGATAAATCCAATGCTATCCACCCATGGTCTTAAATGTTAAATCCAATGCCACCCACCAGTGGTCTTACATGTTAGATCCAATGCCACCCACCAGTGGTCTTATATGTTAAATTCAATGCCACCCACCAGTGGTCTTACATGTTAAATCCAATGCCACCCACCAGTGGTCTTATATGTCAAATTCAATGCCACCCACCAGTGGTCTTACATGTTAAATCCAATGCCACCCACCAGTGGTCTTACATGTTAAATCCAATTCAATGTGTCAATTACTATCAACATGTAATGACACTATCACTAGTTATGAAATCATATCATAACATTCACTATACGTATACACATTGTATACTTACAACTCTATATATCACGCATATAGATTATATTCACATTATATAAATTATTAACATGTTTAAATCATTACATCTCAAACTTAAACATGTATGAACACATAAACATAATTATGTATCCTTTTTTCCCCATTTTACCCTAAACGGGTCAAATTTCACATTTTCGATTTGTTTATACACACCAAAACATCTTCCATGTTCAAATGGATTAATTTCCCCCAACATCTCAAGTGTTATTGCCTACACTCATGTAGGTCTTTTCACATTAATTTTCCAATTCATTTCCCTTGAATTGGTAACACTATTATGCACAAGTAATAGACACATTAAGCTATTAACACCTTACCTAATTTCAATAGCCTAAGTATAAAAGGATTCCCATAAGAAGTTGTTCATATCATGTTTGCACTAGTAAGTTGGCCAGACGTACTAGTTCATTCATTATATGCTCAATTCCTTACTTCCCTCATTTCATACTCAAGACATTGATTTCGGTTTCACATGATCAATCAAATCACATTTAACATGTAATGATTCACATTACATTTAACAATTATAATACAGGACATAGATATGCTGACCTCATACATTCGGCATCATGATCGGGTCTTCGAATCAAACGTTATGTTTTCATATCAAGAGCACAAGAGTTTGAGATCAAGACGCACTTGATTCACTCAAACCATTGCTCTGATACCAACTTGTAACACCCAAACTTTTCACACGATTACACGTGTCCCATTTTAGGTCCCAGATTAAAACTTTTTCATATTTTATGTTCGGAAGCGTGAAATTAACATTTCATAGGTTAAACACACTTAATTTCAATCATTTACATTTATGATTAATAAAAACTAGTGTGTTTAAGTTTAATACCATCACAACTTTACATAACGTTTGGTTTTGCTTCACAACATGCCCGATCTGATCACCCGATGCATATCTATCTTTGACCTGTAACATCACATATAAGGTCACAATTAGTTCATATGAACTAAGTAAGTAACCCTTTCCACAGTTTCCAAAAAACTCAATTTAACACATCCACATATATATCATATGGCTGTTTTTCATGTCTAGATAATAATATATCATATTCAAACATCAACTTGCACACCACACATTGTGCATTTATTTCACTTAATGGGACATTTTCACAAATATGATTTTATTATCTAATCCAACTTTATCACCAGAACCTCTGGCTAAATTAAAACACCATACGTATATATTTTTATTGGCTTAACCAATTACCCACACATTTGTGGTTTCAACAATTTAATTTCTGGATTAACCGGTTATCCACACATTTGTTGTATCATACATATATCAAGTATAAGATGTTCACCCACCGGTACTTCCATCTAGACAATTGCCAGCACCTCTGGCTATCCACCAATGTGGAGTCATAATTATATCAAGTCTAAGATGTTCACCCACCGGTACTTCCATCTAGACAATTGCCAGCACCTCTGGCTATCCACCAGTGTGGAGTCATAATATATCAAGTCTAAGATGTTCACCCACCGGTACTTCCATCTAGACAATTGCCAGCACCTCTGGCTATCCACCAATGTGGAGTCATAATTATATCAAGTCTAAGATGTTCACGCACCGGTACTTCCATCTAGACAATTGCCAACACCTCTTGCTATCCACCAATGTGGAGTCAAATATATCAAGTCTAAGATGTTCACCCACCGGTACTTCCATCTAGACAATTGCCAGCACCTCTGGCTATCCACCAATGTGGAGTCAAATATATCAAGTCTAAGATGTTCACCCACCGGTACTTCCATCTAGACAATTGCCAGCACCTCTGGCTATCCACCAATGTGGAGTCATAATTATATCAAGTCTAAGATGTTCACCCACCGGTACTTCCATCTAGACAATTGCCAGCACTTCTGGCTATCCACCAATGTGGAGTCATAACAAGAAAAATGTGAAAATACATGTTTCACAATCAAAATTCAAACTGAGTCATTTCTATTCGAATTGACTCTCGCAATGTAATAATATCATATTACCAATCATCAACTATTGCTCAAAATAGTTTAATCAAAATTACACTATGGTGTTCACATTCTTGTACTTCCACCATAGTTATTTGTCAGCACCTCTGACTATTCACCATTGTGATATCATACTCAAACACCGGCTCATCCGACTATTATTATGCAATCTGTGTTGCATACTTAATTCAACCGTAACATAAACACATTGGAACTTAACATGTATACAATAGAGTCTATTAACTCAATTAATTCCAATTTAGTTATGCACATTCATTCAAATCAACCAATATATATACATCACAATCAAGTAGACTCTTTCTACTACTTATATGTAATGTTACAGTAAGTTGGGTAACTTACCTGGTTCAAGCGGTTGTTCACTTCCTACAACCTCTTTTCCACTTCTGTGGCTTATCCCTTGACTTTCACCGTCAATACCTAGTTGTAATTTCACATATATACAACTATATTCAATACATATAACACATACAATCAAGTTCAACGCACTTGACTGGTTTGACTTTCTCAAAGTCAATTTATCACATAATTGACTCTATCTTACTACCTTTAGCAAGTTTTAGTCAATTATCACAATTAATCACATTTCATGCCTCTGTTAGGCATTTCATCAATTAATTGATGTTCATTATATTAGTTACGATCTTTAATCACTTTTATTATTCAATTTTTTTATTTAAGATCATAACTTGTTAATAGTTTTTAACATCAATTCATCATAATCATCATTTAACCCATGGATCATAATCCATATATATTTCAAAACCACAATTTACCCATCCTACTAGTTGTCACACCATGATATGGGTTTCATAACAACCGGACATTATCCCGGCTTCAAAACGAAGATTTCACTGTCAAAATATCAAGTTCTTCGTTTCTAACAATCCCTAGTTATCAACTAGGCAATAATCAATACCCATAATCATAGTATTACAATCAAAACTAAACTTAATCCACACAATATTAAACTAGCAGGATAAAACGAATCGTTACCCAATCTGACGGATATTCAGTCACAAAACAACGATCAGATGTTGCAGATACGTTCCTGGGTGCGATCCGGATGATTAGAATCCTTCAAGATGAAGGTTTTAGGCTTAGAAATGATGAATTCTTCGTCTGGAGCAAGAACTGGTCGAAAAAGAAGGAAAAATACCTTCAAAAACGCGATCTGATCACTTTAACAAATTTTTGCCGACTTAACACGCCAGGCGCATCGCCCCGGCCCGAAGTTTGGCCCGGGGCGTACCTCCCCACGCGTGTTTCGTCTAATTTTGATCTTATCTTGTTTTCGCGATTCCGGACAATCCGTAACTCCGTTTCGCGTACGGTTTTCGCCCACATTCACCATTTTTCGCATACTATCAACCTATAATAATTACAATCATTAATTCAACATGGATTTCTAGAACGATCACATGTGCTCTTGCCATTGATGACGTAATTCTCACATATTTTCAAATTACAACCATCACAATCGTTCAATTAACGATTATTTACAATACATTCATTATTAAAAACCGGTTGTTACAGCTGGAATTGACTTCGTGTGAGAACTTCTTCTGAAAGAGGTCCAATGATGTTTTCCACAGGATGATTCTTGTTAATGCTTAGTGTTGGCACTTCCTCCACAGCTAAGTTGTCGAGTATATTGTTGAGGTGTGTTAGCGGAATGTCACTAGAGGAAGATAAACGTCGATAGGAGCAGCATCCCTTGTTGTAGCTCCATGATCCACACAATGTTCCTTAGGGATAGGGTCTGAGAACAGTGGATTATCAAATGTTTGATGAGAGGAAGATGGGGTAGGATCTATTTCTGGAGATTGCTGATCAGTCTGAAAAGCCTCTAGATCAGATGGGATGACTTCATTGATTGGGGTGGGTTAAACTGGAGGAGCCCGATCATACATTCCCTGTGGGTCAACTGTCAGAAGCTTGGGATAACATGGAACATAGTCAACCTGATAGTCTATGTCATCACCCTTATAAAAGCTGTCAGTTGGTTCAGATGGTCCTGTGCTTTCTGATGAAGTGTTGAAAGGCTCAAATGTGGAATCATACTAAAATAGCCAGTTTGGACCAGAACTGACATCGGTGGTGTTTAGCTCTTGCCAATTGATATAGTAAGATTCCACAATCATCCGAATCTTCTTATTGTACACCCTGTAAGCTGCTTTCTCGAATGAATAGCCCACGAAGTAACACTCATCCGCCTGATCATCAAACTTGTGGTTTGGCTCTGTATGAAGAAGCGTGCAAGGACATCCAAAAGACTTGAAGTGACCAACTTTAGGCTTCTGATTGAAGAAAATCTCATAGGGAGTCTTATGATGGCGCTTGTTCAGAAGTGCTCGATTTTGAACATAGCAAGCTGTGTTAACAGCTTCAGCCCAGAAGAAAATTGGCAGCTTGGATTCTGACAGCATGGTCCGTGCAGCTTCTATAAGCGTTCTATTCCTCCTTTCAGCAACTCCATTTTGCTGAGGTGTTCTAGCTGCACTGTACTGCCGAGCAATCCCCTTCTAATCGCAGAAATCAATAAGATTCTGATTTCTAAATTCAGTGCCATTATCAGTTCTAATCACCTTAACTTTTAGATTCTTCTGATTTTCAATCAAGGTAATAAACTTCTTCAGGATCTCTGGTGTCTCATCCTTCTTAGCCAGAAAGAACACCCAAGTGAATCTAGAATAATCATCTATCATGACAAGACAATATGACTTCTTTCCGATGCTCATTACGTTGATTGGCCCGAAGAGATCCATATGAAGAAACTGAAGAACTGATGAGATAGAATTGAAAAATTTAGGCTTGTGGGGTCTCTTGTGTTGCTTTCCCCTGGCACATGCGATGCACTTCTCAATAGTGGAGAAGTCTTTAGAAGGCAGGCCTATGACGTGATTTCCCTTAGCAAGTCTGTTGAGATTATTCAGATTGACATGACCCAGTCGGCGATGCCATAACAAGCAATCATGCTCCGATTCCTTTGAGAACAAACAAGTGTTCTCTGTGAATGAATCTGAATTCATGTTGATAATGTAGGCATTATTGATTCTTGGAGTCTTCACCAGTATCCACTTTTCATGAACAACAAATCCGGGCTTGAGAATAAGACAGTCCTTGTTTGTAAACTAAGTTGAAAAACTCTTGTCACAGATCTGAGAGACACTTAACAGACTGTGATTGAGTTTTTCAACATAATAAACATCTTCAAAACTAAGAGTTCCATTTGTCACCGTGCCCTTCACACTTATCTTTCCTCCCTTGTCTCCAGCAAACGAGACATATCCGCCATTTAATGGTGTAACTTCATGTAACTAAGAGAAATCCCCAGTCATGCACCGGGAACAACCACTATCAACATACCACACATTTTTAAGCTTGTTGGGTCGTCCCTGCGTCACACATATTCACTTAGTGGGAAACTGGTACCCAAATCATAACAGACTTGGGCATTTTTGAAGCCACAGAGACTTTGGTTTTTGGTTTGAGCCTGCTCTTGGGTAGGATTTTGGGTTTGTCTGTGGGTCTGTCTGATTTGCTCTCAACAAATTTTGACTTGTTTCCACTGCCATGATCAACTGGCTTTACCTTAGGTTTTGAGAAAGAGTTAGTTTTAGCTTTAAAAACCCTTGGATTTTGTTTCTGAAAACCAGATTGAGTTTGATTTGTTTTCTTGTCCCTTTTGGCAGTGGAAGTAGTCTGAGTCCTTTTCTGAGGAGTTACCCTAGGCTTGGAGGATTGAACAGTCCTCACATGTTTGCTAACTGGTTTAGCCTTAGGTGTGACCTTCTGATTCTTCCCATAGAAGAACGCAGTAGGTTGGTGCAGACAATGTCGAGCAATGTGGCCTGGTTTACCACATGCATAGCAGCATACTTTTTGATGAAATTCAATTGGGTCAAAGGGCTTTACATCACAGTTACTTTTACCAGTGTATGAGTTTATAGAGACTTGTTCCAAGGACCCAGTTGGAATATAAGGTTCACAGTCAGGATTCAACTGTGAGCCAGTCTCTTTAGTAACTGTGGAATGAGCCCGTGCTACCTGCTATGTCAAAGGAGAGGAATTCAATTTGTTTTGAATAAAATCACATTTTCGACCAAAATTACTCATAAAAATTTTAAACATATCATTAGGCCTAATGTTAATTTCATCAAATTTTCAAACAAAATCAGTTTTTGGAACAAAAAGTGATTTGCTAGAAGATGTTGAACAATCTTTGCTTTTTCCCAGCACTTCTTTCAGAATCCTTCTTCTCTAAACCTGTGACATTTAATTCTTATGAACAAATCTCAGAAACATCATAAATATCAGACATAATAGGGTCAACAGTGAGTAAAACAGATTTGGTGGGAAATTCATGAGCACGATCAGATTGTAAAGCCAAGTCATCAACAGAAGTGTTGAATTTTGTCATGCTCGAGTAATTGAGATTGAAAGGTGGTTCACACTCATTATAACCCAGACCTTTACCCTTCTTTTCCGTGTATTGTATGTTCACCATGTTTTCCAAAACCTTGCTTGAATAGTCAAACTTTTCACATTTTACTAAGGTTCTAGAAAGTTGAGTTTTGACTTGGTCCAACTCTATGGTGAGTTCATCGATTTTGCGTCTAGCATCTCGATAGTTGGACTCTTTATCGCTTAAAAGTTCCTTAAGCCTTGCCACATCCCTACCCTCAGTTTCAAGTTTCCTTTTAAAAATTCCTTCATTTTTAAGAAATTATGAGTTAAAATATTTAAGTTTGGTTACTTCTTTAATTAGTGATTCATTGTGTGACCTATACTTAAATACTTTATCAATGCAAGAGGTAGAGCAATGATATTCAGTTACCTCTTCTGCTTCTCATCCACCTCTGCCATGAAAGCATGACTCGGAGTCATCTCCAGCTCTTGTACCTGATCACTCCAATCATAACCATCTAATTCTTGAGTAACCAATGCCCTTGAGGTGCTTGTTCCAGTTCCAGCTCCAGCTTTCTCATCGGGCTTCTTTTTACCCACTTTGGCTACTTTAATCTGCTTGCATTCTCTAGCAAAATGGTTAGGCTGATCATAGTTGTAGCACCTTAGCTTTGACTTATCGAATCCCAGCTTCTTCCCTAGATTGTTTCCAAAGTTGTTCCTTTCATACCTTTTGATGAACTTCTTTGCCCGAAACACACCCAGTGCCATTTGCTATGAGTAATCCATCTCCTCAACATCTGCTGGACTTATCTGCTCTAGATTATCCTGAGTAAGGTTGGCAGGTGCTAGCTCTCCAGCTATGAATGCATTATAACTGTTCATGAAACCCTTAAACAAAAGCAGATTTTCTTCACTCTCAGGATAATCTTGGGCACTAAACTGCCTTGTCTAGAAGATAGGAATGCAGTCTCAAATGGAATTGACTGAGATGGAGATGCTTTGAAAAGCTGAGATCCTGAAGCTTGCATAATGATAGCTGACAAGAAGCAGAGTTTTCTGACACAGGTGCAATGCCCATGGAGCTGGCATGATTCAGTGCTCTCTGTTTATCATCCATATCATAGGAATTGATGATAGAGATCATCTCACTTAGGGAGGTCTTGTACATGTCCTTTCTCCTTTTGATTGTAGTACAATTGGAGTTCCAATTGTATGGCAGTGAGTTCAGGAGCTTCTTGTTCACTTCTCCTTTGGACATTTTAATTCCAGAACATTTCATCTCGGTCATCAGATGGGTGAATCTGTTCAGCTGTGCTTCAAGTGACTCTCCTTTGATGTGATTGAACATGTTAAACCTTTGTCTAAGCATATCCTTGTGACTTTCTCGCATGTCTTCATTGCCTTCGAATCGTTCAATCAAAGCATTCCATAGTTCCTTTGCTGTCTTGTTTTCTTTAAAACCATGAGCTACATCAGTCGAAAGAGCCATTGTGATTGATGCATAGGCTTTGTCATCTTTTTCCATCATCAAGATGTCGTTGTCTGTGTACAATTCCGGATCTTTGGGAACAAGAGGACTGTTTATCTCACTTTGGTACGAGGGCACAAAAGGCCCTTCTTCAATAGATCTCCAAAGCTTTGGATCCGTGTATTTGATAAAGGATTGAAATATGAATTTCCAATCTAGGAAGTTGTCTCCTGACACGAACCTTGGTGGCTTTGTTCTGGTGTGGATCTCATTATCCAAGTTGAGCAAGTTGGATAGATTTGTCAGATTCTTTGAAGCCATGATCAATCAGAAAAGAATTCTAGTACAGTTCTCGAACTCCCAGTAAAGCTGAACACCAAACACTACTTGAAGTGATACTACCAAACGAGGATCAAACAATACTCCAAGTCATCAGTATACACGAACAGTCTCTGTATTCGAACACAACATGTACACGAAATGTCTATGTGTAATTGAAGAACTGTCTGTACTCGAAGACCCTTTGTACTCGAAAAACCAAAATGTCTAAGTGTAATCGAAAAACCGGCTGTATTCGAAGACCCTTTGTACTTGAAAAAATAGAACCATGTAGTCGAACTGTTGACAACACTTCGAACACTCTAATTGTGCTCGAAAAAGCTGAACCCGGAAATTTTGAGTCCCAAATTTACACAGCAGATGAATAGAGTAGAGCAGAATGATAAATTAATAAACTTGCTTGAAAAATATGTTACCTTGATGACGAAAAGAGCACTCAAGCTCTGATACCACTTGAAGGTCTCAAACCGGATCAAGAATGAAGCTTTATCACTCAAATCATCACCAATAGACTCTAACAAGTGCGGAATCCATGCTAGAATCAAGAAAGCAAGTAGAAAGATGAAATCTTTATATTAAATACTGAAGTTCGAGTACAGATGTCTCAATACGTCTAGAGAACAAATGCCTCGGGATTCCCACCTAAACTAGTACAAAATACGTTTATTTATACTAATCTTGGTGTACTCGAAGTTTAACACAAAAATAACTTCGAGTACTCGAACACTATGTGTAGTCGAACCATATGTACTCGAAAACAACAAAAACTATCAAAATCTGGACTTCAACTCTTCCAAGTTTGACTTTGTCATTCTTCATCGTGAAGTGGGCTCTACAACATCCGGTTTCAATGGGGTTCGAACTAAGGGTTTTGAAAACCCTAAAAATCGTAATATAAAACTCGAATCTACCTCAAATCAGACGATCTTGGGCTCTAAATTCTTGTACTTTCATGATCTACAAGTTGTAGTGGTCATTTTGACACCAAAATGGGTCGATTTTGTTGAGAAATGAAGAATCTAGGGTTTATTTTCTAAAGAGAGAAAGTAGAGAGAGAGGATGAACAAGTTGATGGTGGTGGATCTGGTTGGTGGGGGAAAGATGAGGCATTTAATGCCTCATTAAAGCTTTCAAACACCCGGTATGTTTGGGTTCGTTCGGTCTCGCTCTGTTTATGGTAGAAACATCGGTTTCCTTTTGTTTTCGTAACGAAACATCTCGGTTTTAAAAAAGCAAATTTTCAAATTTATTTTAGGTGGTGATTCCTAATAAATTAACTAAATATCCTTCATTTATTTTAAATTTTCTGAAAATATTTAATTTACAGTTTAAATCAAATCGTATAGTCATCGCGCGTATTCGTTCGAATCGTCACTCGTACGAATACAACGATAACTACACTTTTCAATATGGTTTTCTAATTATTGGACATCATTCAGAACGTTAAACTTTCAGATATATATTCATACAAATCGTCACCTATACGAATAATTCGCCAGTTTAGCATTCACGTAACGACATCCGCTGTTTTTTTGTTTTGTTAAGCCTCACAAACGTTTATACATAATAGGATCCTAACAAGTATTCATGTAACTGTTCGGCGTTGTCAGATACATTTCTGACTTTTAAACCATGGATTTTGAACTATGTTTCTGCAATGACTATGAAGTAGTTCTTTATCGACATCAAATGAATACAGCATACAAGTAATACACATAGATCGTACCTGAATTTCTGTTCATGTTACTGTGTAGATCACTGTTTTGGTTACATTTCCGGCACCGGTGTTACAGTCGAACCGGTGGAACTCCCGGAAGGTCATCGGGAAAGTCTTCAGGATAGTCGCGAACGATTGGGATATCTTCAACACTTTTTCCCTTTTCTTTCTTTTCCACAACGTGGGCCATAAAGGTTGCATATTTCTTACGTAGACAGTTTTGAGCCTTTGTGCAAGACATAAGTTTAAGTCCACTACTAGGCGTCTCTCCAAAAATTCTTAGAGTTTTACCCGACGATAGTGGAATACGAATGAACTTTTCAAAACAAACGATCTCAGTTTGATGAGTGGCTAACCAATCCATGCCTATGATAACATCAAAGCTTCCAAGATGCATGGGAATAAGATCAATTGGGAAAACGTGATCCAAAAGGTTCACAGTACATCCAATTATAATAGAGTTAATATCAATTGAGTTGCCGTCAGCCACTTCCACGTTAAATGGTCTATCTAGTTTAGTTCTTAGTCTACCAAGTAATGGTCCAAATTCATATGACACAAAGCTCCTATCGGCACCAAAATCAAATAACACAGAAGCAAAACAATTATTGACCAGGAACGTACCATTCACAACGTCTTGATTAGCTTGAGCATTGAGTTGAAAGGTCCTAGCTCGTGCAACCTTTGATTATTGCCCGCAAGCCTTGGGCATTGGTTTCTAAGATGATTAGGGTCGCCACATTCATAGCAAACCCTTCCAGTGACTTATGTAGGATTGGCAGGCTCAAGTTGTTGATTCAATTGTTGAACTTGTTGACCTTGTTGGCCTTGTGTTCCATTTCGACAGTAGTTCGCAAAATGGCCATACATTCCACAGTTTGTGCAAATTCTGCAAGGTCGAGTAATAGGGTGATGATATCTGCAAGTGTTGCAGAGTGGACTTGCCCCCACATATGGTTTGGTATTTGGCTTTGGGCTTATTGAATTTGGGGCACATTAGGGGTCACCACAGCAAATTTTTGACTCTTTCGCTTGCGGTTGTTGAACTTTGAAGTGTTTGAGGTTTCAGCTTTGACCTCCTTTGTGGGTTAGGTTGTCTTGGGTTCCACTTTCTTGGCACTTTTCCTTGTCAAAGTACCAGCCTTAACATGATTATCAGTTAAGGTTGCAGCAAGTCTGATTGCATCTTCAAGAGTGGTAGGCTTGCTACAAAAAGCAGTGTCTTCAATTTGCATAGTAAGGCCACCATTGTACTTTTCAATGGCCCGGCACAAAGGAGTGACCAAGTGTGGCACTAGTAGACTGAGTTCATGAAAATGGGTCGTATAAGCAAGGTTTTCCCCACTGTCTTGCTTGAGCTCCCAGAATTCAGCTTCAAGCTTCCTCATTTCGTTGCGAGGACAAAATTTATCAGTCATAAGTTGCTTGACCTCAGCCAAGGTCAAAGAAAGTGTAGCATCCCAACCCCTTGTTCGTTTCTCACTATTCCAACAAGTAAGTGCCCTTTTTTAAAAGACACTAGTAGCATAACGAACCTTAAGGTTCTCAGGACAATCAGAATGGAAAAAGGTGCTTTCTATACTTTAAAACCATTGGATCAGTCTAGTTGCTCCTTCAGTGCCGATGAACTTAGCAGGGTTACATGAATTGAAGTGTTTGAAAGTGCAAGTTGGATTTGCACCCCCACCATTCCCATTGTTTTGAACTGGGTTCGTATTCACAGCTTGGTTGAGCTGGGTCACCAAAGTTGGTAGCACAACAGGCACTTGTTGAGAAATGATCCGGGCCAACTCTTAAATAGTGGGGTTCGTATTGTTGGTGTTGGTGTTGGTGTTGTTGGTGTTGGCGTTAGCGTTGGTGTTGCTGCAAAAACGACAAGGAGGCATGATTATACAAGAGTTCAATTGAAAAGAGTTAGAATTTATATAAGTCGAAGAGGTCAAATAAGAAATAGAGAGTTCAAATGAAAGTTCAATCACAAAGCTCTATTTGAATTGTATTTCTAGAGGAATACTTTTGACAGATCAAAGTGTTTAAGTTCATCTTAACTTTCAGAAAGACATACTTTAGCCTATAGGTTCATACTCACTCTAAGGGTTCCCAAGAAAGAATAACAGATCCATCGGTTGATTTGGATTTATGCGAAATGCTTTCCTAGACAGATCTCCCCATAGGGCAGCTACTCCCCCTTCCAGATTGTATGTGTTTCCTAATCAATAGAATGAACCTAAAGACTATTGACGGGATTCAAGATTAGACTAAAAAGTATAAGATCATTCCTCGTGAAGACGATCCTCGTTCAAGTGGTAAGAAAGGGGTCGAGAAGTTTTGAACCTTAAAGTCTAGTGTGTGCATACTAAAGTATCCTAAACTATGTTCAAACATTTGCCTATCAATAAGTAGTCACATAAGCAAGTATGACCTATCATGGCAACTAAGAATTCAAATCACAGTTCATGGCCTAGCATGGCAACTAAAGAGTCCAAATAACAGTTCATGACCTATGAGTTCAAACTAAGGCATCCTATGGTTATAGTCTAAGTCATCTAGTTCAAATAACGTAATTCTCTATAACCCAGGCTCAGATAGCAATCTGTAACACCCCGACCGATGACGGAAACATCGGGGTGACACGAAGTGTAGATTGTTCATAGCTTAGGGTATAAAGTTGTAAATAATCAAAGATAATCATTCAATGCAATTAAATCAATCATTCATTACAAAGTCAATAAATTCAAACTTAACTATTACATCGTTTCAAATTCAAATTCAAATACATAAATTAAACAAATAAAACTAAATCCAAGTCCAAATGAATGCTAGTTTCCATTTCCATCTGAAACATGTTAAAATCAAGAGTCAACTCAAAGAGTTGGTGAGTTTTATAGGTTTGAACACTCACACCAAAAGGTTCAATAAAAATGTTATAAATAATGTCTTATGTGAACTCTAAGCATAATGAACATAGTCAAGAATGAACTAGCAAGTAAAGCAGATCATCAATGTTAACAAATGATGTTTGACCTATGTTTAGCATTACTACGATGCTTAAATAGCAAACTATCACCACGAGCTTCCCCAAACGGGTAAATCAAACAATTGAGGGAAGGTCAATCCAACAGATCTTTCATAGCCACTAGAATGTATGTGATCAATGCCTATTCTTAGCTAAAGTTCACTAACTATAAGGCCATTAGCTAAGTTCACATGTAAATGAAATAAATAAGTTGCATGTTTCACCCTAAATCAAAAATAGTAAAAAAGGGGCTATGAAGACTCACCTTAGTGTGTGAGGTAGTCTTTGCAATGGTTGTCAAGTATAGTTCAACAATATCCAACACAATTTCAATGTTCAACTAAATAGTTTAATAGGCATATGTTAACATAACTATGTCTTTCTATGGAGTTATCTAAGTTTTAAAAGGATCAACAAGTTCGATTTGTTGAATAAAACACAAATAGATTTGTTATGATTTAAATGAATATAGTAAAATGTTTTAAATTACAAATGTTGATTTAAAGTATATATTTAAAAATTTAGAATTTAATTATTGTATGTTTAATAAAAATTATCAAAGTTCTCGTTTCACTAATTAGTAAATAACTATTAAAATAACTTTATAAATCAATTATTAAATTTATTAATTTCTCATGAAATATAAGAAAATAATTTATTTGGATGCCGAAAAAAATTAATAACATATTACAATTGAAACATATGTAAATATTATGTTTATAACATTTATAAATAAGTAAGTAAGAATAAATAAGTAAGTAAGAATAAATAAGTAAGTAACTAAATATATAAATAAATAAATAAATAAATAAATAAATAAATAAATAAATAAATAAATAAATAAATAAATGAGATAAAGAGTTATAAATAAATAAATAAATTTATAACACTTATTTATTTATTTATGTAAATTTATAAAACTTATTAAGTTATTTTATTATTACTATTATGTAAATGAATAAATAAGTAAGAATAAATTAACAATTAAATAATTAACTAATTGAGAATAAAATATTATGTTTATAACATTTATAAATATGTAATTGTTTTTGTCAAAAACTTACAACGATGATATCTCTCAAACGGTGATGGATTTTCGCAAACTCATAAAAGAACATAGTGTTCTAATTGTGTTACAATGATGTTCAAAAAAAAAATTCAAGATTCGGCTTCGTTTTGGCATAGTTAATGGGTTATCGCTCTAAGAGTGGGTTATTATTTTATCCCAATCCTATATATAATAGATATTGGAGAGAGAGTAGTGCAATTTAAGAAATGTACAATTGGATGAGCTTGTGTTACAACAATTTAATGCAGTGATCGTTTAATACATCTCTGGTTCCCGTATACTAAATACACATCTGGTTACCCTACTTTCCCATCCTCCTCAACTTTCTTTGCCTTCTTCGTCTTCTACACCCCAAACCAAGAAATTTTTGCATGCTAATTTTCAACCACAGGGTTCGTGGTTGATTTTCTTTCCTTGTTCAGAATTTTTCTCATCCAAAATTCAAAATTTCAGCCCATGAAGAACTCTGAAGCACAAAGAAGGAAGAGGAAACATTTATTTTCTTGGATTTATCGTTAAGAACCCAGCATACATGAATAGGAGAGAAATAGCTCCACATTCAAATTTCAAAAAGTTGGATTTCACCTTTAAAGAGGGCTGCTTCTGTTCAATTTTTCCCTCCACCGATCGTCTGATTCTCTTGCGTTTGCCAAAACAATATCAATCGCAGAATCCGATTCATCCCGCCCAGCCCTAATCGCGATTCGACGAGAATTGATCCTTTTTCGTCAGGTTTTACACAACTCATTATTCATCTGGTTCTTCAATTTCTATTGTTTTCAATCTAAGTTTTTTTCTTTTTTATAATTTTGGATGATATAGTGGGATCTGTTGCAGATTTTGATCACGCTTTCCAACTTGATCCTTGCGAAAAACTTGTGAGTCCCTCTCATTTGTTGCCTCATTGCAGAGTTATCAATTAATGTGGTTCGTTTACTTAAATTTAGTTTTCGATTGTGTGTTATTAGACCATTGGCAAAGAAGGCTTTCACTCTATTACCTGGATAGGTATTTTAACAAGCAAAAAATATTATTTTTGGGGAAGTGTGATGGTCCCAGTTTGGTTATGGAGATTTTCTAATAAGGTATAATGATTATTTATTTAAGTTTTTATTATTTTTTTTGTGTTGAAGTTCCTACTAACTGATATTGATTTGGGTGATTAGACACTTAAAAATTTGCCTGTATTATGGATGAAGTGAGTTAGCATTGTGAATTTGATTGAATGAAATGTTTTCAAACTATATGAGTTCACTCACGTTATGCAGAGTATTCAATTCTTTTTGTGATTTTCAATTTGTTGAAGTAATTAGGATTTAAATTATGAGAATTGGATGGTTATGATATGTTAAAGGTATTAAAGACAGTAATTTCTTATTGTTGACAAATGTATGTTTAACCCCATAAAAATTGACTATAATTATTTTGGTTGTCATAAAAATTCACATATGTAGTTTTTAACCCCTTATATTTAAAGATTCCTCTACAATTAATGTTTTAACGTTCAATTTAGAAACCTGGCCTGATGCTAATTTCATGATTATTATTGTGTATTGATAATAATATTATTGTTAATTTTAGTCCACATTTCTTAATGCTAAAATAGGGCATGCTTTATTTTGAGTAATGAATTTGTGGAATAATGAATTTGTGGAGGCTGATGCTTATTTGACATCGCTTAGTAGAATTGTTTTTATAAGTAAATTGGATTTTAGCATTATTCAAATTTTCAATCTCTGTCCTGAATATTAAATTTGAGGTCATGGTTTAGAGTTTGAGAATGATTTTATTGACTCGATTTCAAATACATTCAGTTTAGAGTTTGAGAATGATTTTATTTCCCAGCTAAGAGCATCAGCAACCCCCATGGAAGTCTGAACATTTGGGTTGGTTGCATCAGCAAGCACATGTAACTCAATCTCAATATTTGTTGTAGTGCTGCAGGTTATAATGGTACCATATTGATTTTCTTACTTTTTAGCAATCCTGTAGATGGCAAAATGGGAGTAGTACCAAGCGAGTTGAGTGGCCAATAGTTTTGGTAAGGGTTGGCATTGCATATTTTTTGTTTATTTGAAGTGCTAAATATATGATTACATAAATTATATCTTTTTAATAATAATTCAAAAGTTATTTCAGGAATTAAAAGGCAAATTTTAAAAAAAGTTGCTGAACTTCACTTGTGCATATAATGACTTATTGACTTGAATTATGATTTTTATCCCATAGATGGTTTGTATCCCATTTTCTAGCTTCTTTCAACTTGACTTTGAACTTCACATCTGCAAATCATGACTTATTAACTTGTATTATGATTGCTCATTTACATTATTTTTTGCAAAGCTTACTCCAGAAGTAGAATTCTTGAAATAGTACCAAAAAAGTCACCTATTATCATAAATCTTTAACTTCTAGGACATACAAATCGGATCTCAAACATATTTTGATTATTTTATCACGTGTTTTGTATCAGTTGGCTTTACAAGAATAGTTCTTTGAAGACCGATAAAATAAATGCAGAATACCAAGAATTCTAAGTCAAGGAGTTTGCCTTTTTGGTAGTGGGACAACCACATTAGCCCCAAAGAATTCAAACAAGATTTGTTCTTCATAAGTATTTTTCTATCTATTTTTGATGATCGATTGATTGTTGATTTCACTATAACTTTTGAATATATAATTTGGTTAATTTCGTGTTTCATTTATATGTGTATGCGCATGCACTTTTATGCGTCTGTCTCAAATTTGTTTTCATTATTATACTAAGGCTTATGTCATGGTTTATGCATGGCGGCTTTTTATTCCGCTTAGGGCATTCAAATGGTTGATAAGCCTAGATTCGTGGCATAGATAGATTACATCGATGCTATGTATAAAAAATTAAAAGATTTATTATACGAACGTAAACTGACCGAAAATGAGTATAGTGTTATAAATTATTATCACCGCCGCCGCATCGCATGAGTTTTCTACAAGTATATATATATATACACATATGTGTGTGTGTGTTTGTGTAAAAAAATTCCCAGCGACAATATAATTCCTTTATTAAATGTAATATTTATTACAAAATTTCATAAACGTTATTGTAAATCTACTATCAACATCATATTTCTTATATCTTGTATCTGCACAAGATATACAAAATAATTTGTATAATGATGTTCAAAAATATGCAAGTCCAAAAACAATAACTTCTTAATCAGACATGTTCGTCTCCTGAGAAGTCATGCAAAAAGATTAAGTCAACACATGGTTGGTGAGTTCATATAGTTTTATTTCAAAATGAATTTGAATAAACGTTCGAATGACAACCTTAACCTCACCGTTAACCACCAATACCATCCAGTTCAGTATGCTTATATATAGGGCATATGTAGGATCGATGTAACATCAGTGCCGGAAACGTCACCGGAACAGTGATCTCAACAGTAAAATGAACAGTAAACCAGGTACACCTTTCTGTTGTTGTTCATATATCGTTATCATTTCATGTTATCATAGAACAAATTCAAAATCATTGCAGAAACAAAACTCAGAATCATGGTTCATCAGTCAGATAATTATCTCGCAACACAAAATCATCATGTGATTTTTAATTAGGATTCTATTATGTATAAACGTATGTGAGGCTTTATAGAGCAAAACAACAACGGAAGTCGTTAAGGGAATGATAAATTGACAGATTATTCGTATAGGTGACGATCTGTACGAATATATCTGAATGTTTAACGTTTCGAATGATGTCCAATAATTAGAAAACCATACTGAAAAGTGTAGTTATCGGCGTATTCATACAGGTGGCAATTCGAACGATGACTACTGTACGATTCGATTTAAACAGTAAAATTAATATTTTTGAAAATTTTAAATAAACGGAAGATATCTAGTTAATTTATTAGGAATCACAACCAAAATAAATTTAAAAAAAACTCTACTTTTAAAATCGTGATGTTCCATTTCGAAAATGAAAGAAAAACGACGTTTTTACGCGAAACCACATAACGAGGTATTTCAAGATCATTTATGATGGTAATTAATGCCATCTTCCTCCCCCACCAACCAGATTTCTCCCCCAAAGTCGTTCCACTCTTTCTCTACTTTCTCTCTCTAGAACCTCACACCACAACTCTCTCATTTCTCTACGAAATCTTGTGTTTTTGGTGTCAAAACGACAACTACAACTCGTAGATCACGAAAGTACAACAGATCTGAGCTTGAATCCATCAGATTTGAGGTAGATTCAATATTTTCTTTCGGTTTTAGGGTTTTCAAAACCCTTGGGTTCGAACCCCATAGAAGTCGGTTTTTATCCACTTTGACCCATAGGATTTGCACAAAACATTGCTAGAATGATGTAGGAACGAGCCTTACTTCATCACTTGGCCGATTAACTCGAAAACCATGGTTGCACCCTTGGGGCCTCGGTTGCCCGAATGAAATTCAAGCAGATAGGGCGAATAGCCTGATGCCCGAGAGACACAACCCAATCGGCCGAAGGGATTCTAGCCGAAGCAGCCCTTTCGGTCGGCCCAGTCTTCTTTGGCCGGCCCAACTCTTGCCTTCGGCCCAGTTGCTATTTGATCGGACTAAACCCATTATGTCGGCCCAAACCCATTCGCACCACTCCCCCTTTTCGGTTCAAGTCTCATTCGCTCGGGCCAGCCTTCATTCGATCGGCCATTCATGTTTGGCGATTGTCCATTCGATCGGCCAAGAACCACACCCAAACCCAACAGATTCGGCCCAGGCTTATACGGCCCAGTCCTATTCGGCCTAAACTCCGTTCGGTCGGCTCAGGTAGTTCTGCCCGACCTCATTCGGCCCATGAGTGTCCAGTCAAGTTGACTCGGAGTGGGTTGGTTAAGCATGGGAGGAGTATGTATTTCATGCAATATAGGTGTGTACATGCATGGAAATCCCATGAGTGTGTGTGCATGGGAAATTCACGTGGATGCATGCATTGTTTGGAATTTAAACATGAGTTCATTATAAGAAAAATAAGGAAGTAGGGTTTTCTAATGAAAATGGTTCTTTTCTTAAATCATACTAACAACTACATACGGGTTGTTAACATCAATTGAATTTAATACATTAGGGAATAAATGGAGGATCAAGGATCATAGCCTAAGGATATGGTGTTGGTCTCACAACTAACACTAATACTTAGACATTTCATGAGAAGGTCCAATCACATTAGGTTGTTCCTTTGAACCACCTAGGATGGGTTGCACACATAAACGGTCAAAGAATCATGGGAAAAAAAATCAAGAACTAGTAATGGGCCTAAGGTTAAAATAAATGACTTCTAAACTAAGGTTTAATTTAAATTGAATTATTTAAAACGATTTAATTGAAAGACTTGCGATGAAATTAACATAAACCTTATCTAATTAAGGTTTAGATGTGTTTACTCGTGGGATAAGGGTTTTAATTATGGGTAATACCTTAGACTAGTTAGATGGAATCTTAGAAACACATTAGTAACATAGGACACTTAGTTGCACACCGAGACCAAAACCCTAGATACGACTATTATAAACACTTATCGTATTCGAATCCTTTTAAAATAACTTAGATACTGAAGATACATAAACCACAAGTAACGAGCGCATTTTGTGATAATTTGTAAAGACGTGATAGGACCGGCGATTTCACTTTGGACGGAAGGTTAGGGTTTTGACACACGATGAACATGAAGATGATGAACAAAATCATATGATATATTGATAGAATCTAATGATTGCATGATTGAATCCACATCATAAAAGAACATAGTGTTGCCGGGGAGAGATCGAGCATGATCTCTCCCCCTCTCGTGCTCAAACCCAAGAACACACACAAAACCTTAAACCCTAAAATCTGGAAACTGGTTTATATAGGGGCTGTAGCCCATTTAGGCGAATGGAGCCATTCGGCCCATCCATTCGGCCGAATGGAGCCCTTTACATTTTATCCATTCGCAGATGCTCCTGCGAACGACTCAGTTTCCAGTGTAACAACATACAAGTACATACACATACAAGTGATTACAAATAATCAAATACAAATCTAATTTATTCGAACAGCAGCGGACATCCAAAATATGCACCAACATACTCCCCCTTGGACCTAGTTCAACCCTTGGAAGTGTCTTTTCTGAAATACTTCTCTGAAATAGCTTTCCAGTCTGCACCTGAATGAATCTTGAAAATACTGCAGATCCGGATCACCCGCATAAATTGCAATGCTTGCACCATATCTTGAACATCAAAGAAAATTTGGTGCCTAAACAAAGCTTGGACATCTTTGTGGGACAGATCTTTGTGGGACAGATTAGTCAACCACATGGGATCAAAAATACGTATTGTCTCCCACTTCTTGTCCTTGCATAGTACGATCACAGCCTCTCCAGTCCTTCCATCGTAATACCACCATCGGAAGCTCTCCATGAAGTCCTGTCGCATCTTCCGTAAAGGAATCTTCTTCATGACTAGCCACTTCAGGATGACTTTATGCTTTCTGAACTGGCCATCAATCTCTGGCAAATAGTATCTCTCAGGCTGTTGAGGCTGGAAGTTGACCCACCTCTTTCTGTACTCATATTGAAGTTGTCGAGAGAACCAAGCAGACATCCCCAAATAGTATCTCCCAGTAGGTCTGCCATTCTTCTTTTCTTTTCTTCTGATCATCAGCTTTGGCTTTGCTAACCTCAACTTGTTCTTCTAAGTATTGGATCAGTAGATCTTCAGTGGCTTCATCAAACTGATCAGTGAATGTTGGCAGCTCGTCCTCAGCTGATGTATACTTTGGGTACTCTTCTTCAGTGATGTCTTCAAGAATAACCTCATCCACATCATCAAAGGCCTCTGGAGTAGGCTCTTCATCAATCGGAGCTGAGGTGTCATCAACAACTACCTCATCAGGATTCAACCTGAACAGCTTGGCTATTTGCTCCCTAGATAAGCAATGAATGATCTCCCCCTCCTCTTTGTTGTAGCTAACCGAGTGCTGTATGATGCCTTGAGCGACTAAAATCATCGTCAAAGTCTCATCTAACTGACGTCTCAATGGCACAGCTTCGACTTCCTCGGCAGCTGTGGATTCTTCTGTCTGAGTAGGAGGAGGTGGAGGAGCTTTCTTCTTGTCATGTGCAGACTTGGACCTAATCTCAGAAGGAGAGGGGTCTTGGTCATCATCATCATCAGAACCTAAAGAATCAGAAGACCCATTCCCTGATCCAGACTAATCATCATCATCAGAGTCCTCGTCTTTGTCAGTACTATCATAATCTACTTTTTCCTCCTTAGACTCTTCATCTTCTTCTTCATCGTCCTCTTCTTCTTTCTTGTTTGAGTCTGAATCATCGGAGATTGCTGCAGAACCTTCAATTCTGGGTGTGCCTTCCTTGGAACCTTCAACCAGTTCAGCAAGTCGGGCGTTCTCAGCTTCCAGAGCAAGAATACGATCACTGAAATCAGTGGCAGTAAGTGCCAACTGATTATGCTCATCAATGTACTTTAACAACTGCTCCTCTTGCTGAGCAGATCTAGCCCTGAGATCTTCTCATTGATCTGCTGCTTGTAGAAGCAAAGCATCCTGCTCTTCTATTCTCTGAGTAAGCTGAGCAATCACCAGTTCCTGCTCCTTATTCTTCTTTTCCTGTTCCATGCTCCTCTCCATCAATCTAAGTACCATACTGTTCAGTGTGCTCAGCTGATCAACAACTGAAACAGTAGGTATGAACGTGTCAGCTCGAAATGTAGAGGGGCCAGCAGATGCAGCAGTAAATAAGGGAGCCTGAGCAATAGAGGTGGTCAGAGGGGCAGTAATAGAACGAACATGAATTGCCCTTGACCTAGCAACTGTCGTCAGTTCTGACCTCCTCTGGAAAGAAAACCTAGATCTCTTTCCTCTCCCAGCCCGAGAAGATGTAGACTGAATAGCAGCAGCAGACATAGCTACAGTAGCAGGAGCAGAGGACCGAGGAGGTGGAGAAATGTCAAACTCTGGAATGAATAAAGGATCAGAAATCTCTTCAGCTCTGCTTCACTCCTCTTCCTTTTCCTCTTTGTCATCCTCCCCCCAAGCCAAACAGTCTCGAACTCTTCATCAGGTGTATTTTCAGAATCAGGACTACCAGCCTTATCAGCACCGGCTTCATCATCATCTTCACTTGAGTCCTCTGACTCATCTTCATCTGCTGCAGATGTAGTGACTGTAGTATCAAGAGGAATAGACACTGTGGAGGTTGTAGTCATCAAGAAATCCATCTCCATCAATGAATCAATGTCAACCTCTTCATCTGCGACAGAAGTGCTAACACCAGCACTCACACCACCTACACTCATACCACCTGCACTCATACCACCTGCACTCACACCACCAACATCCACCATGCTAACATCCGTAGCAGTAACAACATCACCAGCAACAGTGCTCACAGTAACACTAGAACTCGCACCATCACCACCTACACCAGCACCCACATCACCATCATTACCATCATCACCAGGCACAACAATATCCTCCACCTCAGAGTCTGAGTCATCATGCCTCCATCTTCTACCAGGTGGAGCAATATAATCAGGCCTCTCCAGATGACCAAACAATGACCGTAGTGTCGGCTTCCTGTCTTTGCCTCTGTATGACAATACTCTTTTGAGAGTAGTGTCATTCATATGCTCTAGCTTGATGATGTCAGCATTGATCTTCGGTAAATCGGGCAATTGAGCATCAATCAACTGCTGGAGGAACCGAGGATACATCAGGAACTTCTTATCTCCCTTGAGTCCCACATTCTCCTTCATATGCATGAAGATCATCTCTGAGAAATTGAAAGGCCTGTTCAGCACCAAGGCAACGAATACGCACTGTATAGTTTCTCTCATATCATCAAATCCGCCTCTCCTAGATCCCAGACAGTGAATGAGAACGTGTGCCAAATACTTGAACTGGGGAGACATGTATGCCTTGTTGAGAATCCCTGCTCCTAGATCACCTTCATACTTGCATCGCATGAAACATCCACGAACCAAGTTGTGGTCCAGGAAATATGGCTGATCAGGGGAATCCTGGAAACCACAGACTCTCTTGATGTGCTCGGCTGATATGACAACATCATGTCCAAGAACCTTTCCCCTAATCACAGTAGGTTCAGCCTCGCAATCTATATCAGCAGAGGCCCAGAAATCCTGCTGATGTGAGTGATAAGGTGTATGTAAAGTAGAAATGGCGGTGAAAATCCTCGAACGCCTCAGAAAAGTGATGATCTCAGTGAAATGACGGGCGTTAGGTGTGTTCAGCTCCAAGTAAGCACATATGTTATTCTTCGTCACTGATTTGTATCCAGCCATTCTGAACATCAAATAAAAACATGTTAGAACAATTCCATAACTTAAAATACAGAAAAACAGATTAAAAATCAGAAAACAGATTCTGATTAATCTGATATGCCGAATGATGTTGATTTGGACGAATGAACACATTGGTCGAATGAGCCATTCGCCGAATGAGCTTCATTTGCTAAATAGACCTCATTCGCCGAATGAGCTATGAGCTGAATTAGCCATCCGTCAAATGAGCTATTCGTTGAATGAGTCATTCGTCGAATGAGTCATAAGCTATCTTGTCCATTCGTCAAATGAGCCATTCGACGAATGAGTTTCATTCGCCGAATGAATCATTCGCCGAATGACGACATTCGGCTGTCAGTTCAATTTCAAACCCCTCTTTTCAAAATCTTCAAATCAGTTGGCAAAAATCACATATGCAACCTCAGAAACGACCGATTAACACATTTAACAAAGATCATTTAGGGTTTTAAGTCCATTTCAACGTATTATTGCAAAGGCGATTATGAAAACCCTAAAACCCTAAAATGTGTTCGGTTTTTGATGATTTCACAGTCAGAAATTGACAGTATTCAATCCCAAGGTACCTGAGATGATAATAAACAAGATTATCAGTGACTGGGTGAGTAGGAATCACGAGAAAAAGAACGGCCGAAGAAAGAAGGCTTTTCGGCGAATGAGGGTTCACACGGTAACGATCGAATGAGGAGGGGAGAATGAGGGTGGTTCGCCGATTGAAGGCTTATATAGGTTGATTCATTCGCCGAAGGAGACCAACGAATGAACTCTTCCTTCTCTAAGTCATTCGCCGAAAGAATCCAGCGAATGAGTTCTTTCTCCCAAATGCCATTCGCCGAATGAAATTCAAGTCTTAAGTAATTCGCCGAATGACTTGGCGAATCTCTTCTTTCGATCAATAGACATTCGCTGATTGACTCATTCGCCGAATGAGTTTCATTCGGTCGAATGAGACATACTCAACAGAAAACACAACCAATTTCAAGATTTAACATTTTGATCAATTAAACAGATGCCGTTTATGAAGGTATGTCTGGTTGGTTCAGGATTCAGATGAGACAGACGTCTGAACCTACAAATGATCATCTAAACTTAAATTGAAAATTATAAAATCTTTTTGTACTTTTCTGAAACAGAATTACGACTGTACAACTAGTAACTAAAAACAAAGAAACACATGTTTTTGTGAGAAGTCTATTGATAAAATAACACATACATCTAATCACATCATATCAGCTTCATTGAATGTTTCACCTTAGATACATTTATCTTATGATACGATTACTGATATATTTTCCAATCTTAAACCATACAATACACAACTACTAAACAAACTTTATGATTACTCATGTTTTCTGATTGAGTTCCCCATTTCATTTCACCATTAAAGATCAAAATCAGTTTATAACTCATTTCTGCATATCTTAATACCAATCATCATAAATTCAATAAGATTTCAATTTTATTATCTTTTTGTATTTTTCTTGTTCTATCCAAATGGACGGCTTCAGCTAGGTTCGTCCCAGCAATATGGCACGTGTATGGAATCGAACTTAATTTGTTCAAGTATTTCTCAAGCTTAATACCAGCTTGCATTTATTTTTCTTCAAGCTTAATACCAACTTGTTTTTATTTTTCTTCAAGCTTAATACCAGCTTGCTTTTCTTTTTCTTCAAGCTTAATACCAGCTTGTTTTTGTTTTTCTTTAATTGAAGCCTCATTTGATTCCATGATGACCGGTGTATGCTTGATTTGAGTCAAAAACTATTTCTCACATAAGTGGTGTTATAAAACAGATTCCACAAATCGGACTTTCTAAGTTATCACAAGCTGTTTATTCATTTGTAGAGTTGGCCTATCAGTACATCACATCATAATTTTCTTGTGTGTTCAGCTTACACATTCAACTCAGCTTCTATATCATGATAGATTAATGTGTCACTTTTTCAAAGAAAGACCATCTCAATTTTAACTTTTTCAACTGTTTTTGTATTTTTGAATTTTTCAAATGTTTTTGGTTTTTCAATTTTCAAATGTTTTTGGTTTTTCAATTAGCAACTATCTCCCCCTAAAAACCTAAAACAGAAAATCTTTTTGAGTTTTTGATGAAGAAAAGAAACTAGACAAGAAAACTAAAATAAAATAAATAGACAAGACAAAAACTACCTAATAAAGGCGATGATCATTTGTTAGATTCAAATGAAGGTAGGACTTCATCCTTTTGGAAAACACCATTAGCCGATAACAGATATAAAAATATGGGTTTATCCAAAGCTTTTGTGAAAAGATCCGTTTTCTGGTGATCGGTGTGAATTTTAACAACATCGATTAATTTCTTTTCAAAACAATCACGTATGAAGTGATATTTAATGTCGATGTGTTTTGTTTTCGAGTGCTGAACATGATTTTTAGTGACAGCTATGGCGGCAGTATTATCAACATATATAGGAGTGTTAGAAAAATGTAACCCATAGTCCCTGGTTGTTGTTGGATCCAGATGATCTGAGAGCAACAACTAGCAGCAGCAATGTATTCAGCTTCACAGGTTGAAGTAGACACCGACATCTGCTTCTTGCACTGCCAGGTAACTAATCGGGTCCCAAAGAACTGACATCCCGCAGATGTTGACTTGAAGTCTCTTTTGCAGCCACCATAATCGGAGTCACTGTATGCAATAAGTTCAAAATTATCATCATTAGGGTACCATAAACCAAGGTCAGGAGTACCCTTCAGATAACGCATAATCCTTTTGACAGCAATCAGATGAGACACTCTTGGTTTTAATTGATAACGTGCACACAAGCATGTGGCGAACATGATGTCTGGCCGAGAAGCAGTAAGATACATAAGGGACCCAATCATTCCTCGGTACAAAGTAGCATCAATTAACTCCCCCTTTTCATCTGGTGTAGTCCCGTGATTGACAGCCAGTGGGGTATCAGCAAGCTTTGCATCAGACATACTGAACCGGCTCAGTATGTCCCCAACATATTTGGTTTGATGAATGAAGATTCCTGCCTCAGACTGATCCACTTGTAAACCCATAAAAAATTTCATCTCTCCCATTGAGCTCATCTCGAACTTCTCTTTCATAACCTTTTCAAACTCTTTGCACAGACCATCATTTGTTGAACCGAAGATGATGTCGTCAACATATACTTGCACCAAGAGTAAGTCACCATCCTTTTCTCAAATGAATAGTGTACAGTCAATGACACCTCTTCTGTACCCGTTGTTCAGAAGGTGAGTAGACAGTATCTCATACCATGCTCGCGGCGCTTGATGCAATCCATATAAGGCCTTGTCTAGCTTGTAGACTTGGTCTCTATGCAATGGATCCTCAAACCCGGGAGGTTGACTGACATACACTGTTTCATTTATCACACCATGAAGAAATGCACTCTTTACATCCATCTGATAAACTTTAAACCTTTTGAAGGATGCATAAGCCAAGAAGATACGAATGGCTTCAAGTCAAGCAACTGGTGCAAATACTTCATTATAGTCCAAACCTTCAACTTGTCTGAATCCTTGAACAACCAGACGTGCTTTGTTTCGCAGAATGATACCATGATCATCCTTCTTGCACCGAAGAACCCATCTGGTGCCAATTACTTTCACACCTTTTGGTCTGTCAACCAATTACTAGACACCTAACTTTTTGAACTGAAGGAGTTCTTCTTGCATTACATCTACCCACGATTCTTCTTTGAGAGCTTCAGTAACAGTACGTGGCTCAACTTGGGAGATAAAACATGAGTGGGCATAAAATTTTACATCTGCAAAGTCAAGAATGTCTGCAAGTCCTCCTGAAGAAAGCTGATTTCTTGTCTTGACCCCATCCAAAGGACTTCCAATAATATTTTCTTGAGGATGAATCCGATTAATTCTGCCAACAGGATGAGCGGGAACTACAACATATGGATCAAGATTATTCAGATTCAGATCCTCAAGTCCTGGCACAAGATTGTCAACAGCTGGTTTAGGGGTAGCTGGAGGAACTGAGTTGTCGTTTGTGTCTGAGCTGTCATCATGTGTCTGTGCTGTAGGAGTTGAAACAGATGAAGGTTGCATTGGTTCTTCAGGTGCATTTTGTGCATCATACAGCATCTGAACAGCAACATCTTAATCAGTGTACATGGGAGGCATGTTGAAGGAGTCAAACAGATCAGAATAGTTGAACATCCAATCAGGACCCTTCCCAGGTGGGGGCATGGAATACTTCTGGACAACAACATGGTACCACTCCTCCACATTTTGAGTTGATCTATTATAAACTCTTTTATTTGGAGTGCTGTACCCAAGAAAATACCCTTCTTCCACCTTTTCATTAAACTTGCCTTGCTCATGTTTCTTAAGCATAGTGCATGGTGCACCAAATGGTTCAAGATACTTAAGATTTGGCTTTCTATTATGGAGCAATTCAAAGCAAGTTTTCCCATGTCTCTTTACTATCAACACTCTATTTAGAGTGTAACAAGCATTAGCTACAACTTTATTCCAGAATTGAACTGGAAGAGACGAATCTGCAAGCATAGTCCTAGCAGCCTCAATCAAAGTCCTGTTCTTTCGCTCAGCAACACTGTTCATTTGGGGAACATATGGAGCACTAAATTGTTGAACAATACCTCGTTCATTACAAAAGTTCTCCATGTTGTGATTTTTGAACTCTGTCCCATTGTCGGTTCTGAGTATGCGAATCTTGAGCTTATAGAGAGATTCAAGTTTGGTAACCAACACTTGAATGCAGTCAAACGTTTCAGACTTCTCCTTTAGAAAGAAAACCCAAAAGTATCTGGAATATTCATCAGTGATGACAAGACAGTACTGATCCCCAGCAATACTCTTGCGGTTAACAGGACCAAAAAGATCCATATGGAGCAGCTCAAGTGGAACAGTGATTGAGTGATACTTCTTCGGTTTGTGAGACTGCTTGACTTGCTTGCCTTTCTTGCAAGATACAAAGACATCAGACAGCTTGAAATTCTTCAGACTGACCCCCTCAACCAGATTGCTGTGTACCAAGTGGTTCATCTTGCGTAGACCAAATGACCCATCCTCTTATGCCAAAGTATTGAATCTTTTTCTGTTGCCTTTGACATAAAACATGAAGCTGTGGAGGATGTAGTTGAAGCTTTGGCCATATTGAGTACGTACAAGTCTTGCTTCCTGGGGGCAGACATCAAGATCCAATCTTCAGGAATAACTACACCTTGCTTTAG
Source organism: Mikania micrantha (assembly GCA_009363875.1). Classification (NCBI taxonomy): domain Eukaryota; kingdom Viridiplantae; phylum Streptophyta; class Magnoliopsida; order Asterales; family Asteraceae; genus Mikania; species Mikania micrantha. The sequence continues at coordinate 12,727,459 of CM018681.1, forward strand.
AATGTAGCATTTGGAGTCATCAAAAAGAACTTTGTAGTTTTTATCACAGATCTGTGATACAGAAAGAAGATTATTCTCCAATTTCTTGCCATATCTGACTTTGTCAAATGAAACTTGCCCATTTGATAAGATTCCCTCTCCAGTGATGAACCCGCCTTTGTCACCAGCAAATGCTACATAACCACCTCGAACTGAGTTAACCTTGGTGAGCAGCGAAATATCGCCAGTCATATGCCTAGAAGCCCCACTATCGACAATCCAAGAGCTGTTTAAAGCAGCAGTTGGGGCAACCTGCACAAACACAAATTATTAGTTCATTTTGGGAACCCAAGCCTTTACAGTCTTGGGTTGACCCAAAGAGTCTCGGATCCAAACATCGTTCCATTTACCATCAGGTTCATCCTTGTCTGAAATAGGTGTAACTGAAGTCTCAGATGACTTGGCTTTCCAGATGGCATTTTTACTAAAAGAGTTTTTCAGGTAAATGGATGATGACTTTGCTTGATTGACCTCAGTAACTCTGGGAACAACCAAGTTTACCAGTTTCCCTTTACCCTTATCCAAAGATTTAACCTGTGTTGGTTGTTTGGGTTTTGTCTGAATTGACTCAGGGTGAAATTTGACAGCTTTGACAAAAACTGCACTTGGTTTTCTGGGTGGTGCAACCTTTGCTCTAAACAACTGTGGGCAGGATCTAACAATATGCCCAGGTGCACCACACTCAAAACAAACTCTCTCACCCTTTTTTGTGAAAATGTTTTAACTCAGAAAAAAGAAGGCCTTTTTGGTTTGAAAACATTTTTTTAGGCTTGTTCTGATTAAAACCCAAACCCTTTTTCCCATTAGTAACAAGATTGTCAATCTTGTTAGACACACAAGCTTCATTTTCTTTTGAAGCTTTCACAAAGCTTAAGGCTTGATAAATTTTTGAAGAAGAGATTGGGTCACCTTTCATGAGAGCAGGAGGTTGATTCTGAGCAGTAATACCATTAGATGAATCGTCAGATTCATCCTTAGAATCAGAAACCCAATCTTCAACAGTTCCATCCACAAGAGATTCCTCTGACAAGGAGGAACCCTCATCAGTAATCATCCCAATTGGATCAATTACTAATGGAGTTTTGACTTGAAAATCTTTAACATCTTTGTCATTTGGTGAATTGACAAAGCTGTTTAAGATTGGTGGAGGACAATGCTGATAATTCTCCTTTCCCTTACCCTTTTGATCAGTACCCTTACTGATCATGTGCTCAATTATATATGATGAGTTTTCATAGCTCTTGAGCTTTTGACCCAGGGTCTCATAGTCACACTCGACTATGGCTAACTTCTTCTTTATCTCATTAATGGTATTGAGATAAGAAGTAATAGCATCTTGCTTGTTTAGAACAGCAATCTCAGCCTCATGAAGTTGTCTGTTCAAAAGTTCAATTTTGGCAAGAAAATCTTTTTCATTAGATTTTAAAACTTTGTTTGCCTCAATACATAGACTGAGATCGCTGATCAAATCAGAATTATGCTTTTGATAAGCAAGGACCTTGCTGTCAAGATCAACACATTTAAAACATGTAAAGTGAGAATAAGAACATTCTTCAGATACCTGACTAGACTGTGAAGAGTCAGCGGGTGAAGCAGATGAATTTACCATCAATGCAAACTGAGTAACAGGTTCTTCATTCTCAGCATCATAATCATCATGTGTTTCTGCATCTGATGAACTTTCTGATTCAGATCCAGAAGACTCCTCTTGACTGACTTTCACTTCTTCAGATTCTGCACTAGAGTCTTCAGTCTTCTTAATATCTGCCATACATGCTTTATCCTGTCCCCCTGATCAAGATTAAATCTGAAATCCCAATTCTCACCCTCATCATTCTGAGCCATCAATGCCTTGCCTGTATTTGAAGAACCAGTCTGAGCAAGAGAATCAATAGGAACAAGTCTTCTCTTTGGATTTACTGTAGAAGACTTTTGATGCTGAAAAGGATTCTTGTTTCCAGCTTTCCTAGGATGCTTGCACTGTCTGGCAAAGTGACCCTTTTCTCCACAATTGTAACAAGTGACAGAAGCAATATCAAATCCAAACTTTGAATCTTTGTTCAAGTTGATGTCTTTTCCAGTTTTCTTCACAAACTCTTTAGCTCTTCTGACAGCACTAGCCAAAGCCCACATAATATCAATCCTTTCAATGTCATCTGGATCTATCTGAGAGTAATCATCATTAGTCAGATAAGGATTGCCAATCTGTCCTGCTACTAAACCATCATAAGAGCTGACTAAAGTAGATAGAAGTCCCATGTGCTCCTTGGCAATCTCCACAGTCACTTTATCAAAATTTTCTGTCTTCAAACTGGTTACAGGCTGATGATGTTCTTTCTGAGGGTTGGATGAAGAGGATGATTGACTAAAATGAATCTGAGTAGATGATGGAGCTTCAGTAGTCTGTGAAACAAAAGTTGTCTTCAATGGAGCATGAGAAGATGATTTCTCAACTGTAGGAGTAGAATAATACAACGATGGGTCCTGGACTTGTGCAACTCTTTTGGCCTTCCACTTGTTCTCTATTTCTTGCTCTTTCAACTTCTGAATGAAATCATTTATATCCATATGTGCCGACATCTCATTCTGCTTGAGTACCATCAAAAATGACTCCCACTTTGGAGGTAGAGCATCTGCCAAACACTGGATCTTTTCCAGAGTAGTAGTCTTGACTTCATGATTGAACAGCTCACTCAAAAGATTATAAAATCTAGCAATCAACTCATCCAGTGACTCATTTCCCACATACATGAAGCTATTGAATTCCTTTCTCAATGCCTTTGACTTGATACTCTTCAAAGCATCAGTACCCTCATATCTTTGTTGCAGTGCATACCACAGTAGCTTTGAGGATGTAAACTGTCTAAACTGATGGACGATATCAGTAGCAATGGACTGGGATAGAATAGCATAGGCTTTCTTCTCATAATCATAAAGCTTCCTCTGAGGCTCAGTCATCCGTGTGACTAGCATAGGACTTCCATCTTCATTCAGAGGCCTCAGATAACCTCCCTCAATCATCATCCATAAGTTTGTATCCACCCCATTGATGTGGATCTCAAACTGATACTTCTAGTGTGGATAATCATCTAAGGATAACAACTTTGGAGCTTTATTAGAGTTCCCAGTCTCAGTATCAGTCAGTAGCAAAGTCTGAATACGATGATTCTGGTTCGCCATTAATGCTAAATCCTCCATAGAATCAAGAACAACAAGATTCAACACTTAGAAAATTTTCAGACTAAGGGCCGAATGAAGATCCTTATGGCGAATGACTGGGGCTGAATGTGCTAGAAACGGCGAATTAAAAGCTGAGTATGACTGTTTGACGAATGAGCAGAGATAATGAACCTATTCGGCGAATGAAAGGGTCGAATGAGGCTATTCGCCGAATGAGAGTTCGAATGAGTGCTAATCTCCGAATGACTTGACCTAATGAAGCTATTCGGCGAATGACTGATCGAATGAGGGCTATTCGGCGAATGAGAGAGATTCGGCCTAACTTATTCGGCCGCCAGGTTCATTCGGCAGATCTAGGGCTTTCAGCAACCAAAAACGCGATATCTTTCGATTTAGACCAAATCTAACCACCAAATCTGGTACAGAACACTAGGATCAGATTACCAACCAATTGGGAGAAAGGTTTTGACAAAAACACCACAAAAACCCACTAATTTTGTATGAAACAGTAACTTTAAGACCAAGAAAGTTAGGGTTTTGCATATCTCGAACCAAACGGATAGAGATTCACTGATTTTGAGTGGAAATCCAGTAGAATCAAGAGCCAAAGCTCTGATACCACTATGTAGAGACATGATAGGACCGGCAATTTCACTTTGGACGGAAGGTTAGGGTTTTGACACACGACGAACATGAAGATGATGAACAAAATCATATGATATATTGATAGAATCGAATGATTGCATGATTGAATCCACATCATAAAAGAACATAGTGTTGCCGGGGAGAGATCGAGCATGATCTCTCCCCCTCTCGTGCTCAAACCCAAGAACACACACAAAACCTTAAACCCTAAAATCTGGACACTGGTTTATATAGGGGCTGTAGCCCATTCGGGCAAATGGAGCCATTCGGCCCATCCATTCGGCCGAATGGAGGCCTTTACATTTTATCCATTCGCAGATGCTCCTGTGAACGACTCAGTTTCTAGTGTAATAACATACAAGTACATACAAGTGATTACATATAATCAAATACAAATCTAATTTATTCGAACAGTAGCGGACATCCAAAATATGCACCAACATAATTCATTTGCACAGCAACACAGGTGAGTTCATTGCCCCTTTTCTAAACATTTATGTTTTCAAACGCGGGGCTGAGAAGCATGCGTAAACCTTTTTATTTAAATATGTTTTACGTAAATGCTTTTACTTATTGTATGTTTTATATATACATGTTTATACTCATAGACTCGTGTCTAGGTATATGTTATGCATGATTAACTAATAAATTAATTAATTACTCTTATGAGTAATACCTTAATTTCTAAAACTCTAAAACAAACACTTAGTCCATCAAATTCAATTTCAAAGAATCTAAACTCAAAATGTAACCAAGAGAACTAAAGCTTAAGATCAAATTCTAGGAAATCTAATGCAGTGTGTGTTCAGAAAAACTAAGGATCATATTCAAGAACCTATAATCATTGTGGAAATCATGGAATTCTAAATATTAGAGTCAAGAGATTGAAGGGAATCATAACCTTGTGTGAATCAATGAAATAATGAAATCATTAAGATCTAATGAAATTATTAATGCTTAAATTAAGGTGGATGTCAGTTGTATGTAAATCAAAATCACGTGTAACACACGGAAAGTCCCGTCATAAATAGTAGACTCTTGTAGTCAAGCTATATGGGCATAACTAAAACGGTCAAACGAAATCAAGAGAACAAAGATGCTCAAGAATCAAACGATATTCTAAAGTCCCGACATGTACAGCAGGCCTAAGGGTCATGTTGATAAGGTCACATCATGAAAGTCCTGACACATACAGGTAGACTCATTTGGGTCGTGCCTGATATGGGCCACGTGTGAGAGGGTACAACTTGGACACCACCAACAACTAAGTCTAGCTGATTGAGTCAAATAAGACCCAATCATCATGTCTTAGTTGTATTTAAATGGTTAATTATTTATTTAATTAAACATTTAATATTATGTTTCTACAAGTGCTTTGGGTAATCATGAATACATGGTGAACTCAAGAAATCAGAGGTATTTCAATATGTGAAAATCAAAATCTAAAATGAAGGTGAATGGAATGAAACGCTTAATTATCATTAACAACAATATGCTAAGCAGTCCGGTATGTGGTGGGACGGCGGCTGGGGCTTGTCCCCCTACATATGCCCTATATATAAGCATACTTGATTGGATACAATAGGTGGTCGTTGATGAGGTTAAGGTTGTCATTTCTGGTGATCAAGGTAAACATCTTTCAGGGTAATCAAATGCTATGAATCAAAGGTATGGGATGAAATGCTTAATTATCATCAGGAACAATATATCATGTGGTTCGGTATGTGATGGGAAGGTGGCTGGGAATTGTCCCCTACATATGCCCTATATATAAGCAAATTGAACTGGATGATATAGGTGGTTAATGGTGAGGTTAAGGTTGTCATCCAAGTGGTTATTCAAATTCATTTTTTTAAAAAAAACTACATGAACTCACCAACCATGTGTTGACTTGATCTTTTTGCATGACTTCTTAGGTGACGAACATGTCAATTAAGAAGTTATTGCTTTTGGATTAGGATGCCAGTTGGAGGACCTAGTAATTTTGGACATGCATACTTTTGAAACATCATTTTACAGATTATTTTGTATATCTTGCGCAGATACAAGATAGAAGAATTATGATGTTGATAGTAGATTTACATTGTTAAATTATGAACAAAACTGATGTAATTTAACTTTATAAGAATTATCATTTAGCATTTTCTCATTATATATCATGTGCAATGTAAACAATCTGATCATCATGATTATCACTTCCGATATTGCGCCCGGGAACCTTCCGCCCGACGGGACACACGATCCGGCCCGTCGGCTCGTGGTGTGGCAGTCGAACTTACCGCCAGCGTAGCCACCATCCCACAACATACCAAACCACATGACATATTGTTCCTGTGATAATTAAGCTTTTCATCCCATACCTTTGATTCACAACGTTTGAATATCTTGAAAAACTGTTTACCTTGGTCTCCCAAAATGACAACCTTAACCTCATCAACAACCACCTATGTTATCCAATCAAGTATGCTTATATATAGGGCATATGTAGGGACGAACTTACCGCCCACCCAGCCACCATCCCACCAACTACCGGACAGCTTAACATATTGTTGTTATTGATAATTAAGCGTTTCATTTCATACCATCGTCATATTAGGTTTTGAGTTCCACAAATTGAAATACTACTGATTTCTTGAGTTCATCACGTATTCAGGATCAACCATAGCATTTGTAGAAACATGATATTAAATTCTTAATTAAATGAATAATTAATCATTTATATACAACTAAGACATAATGATTGGGCCTTATTTGACTCAATCAATTAGTCTTAGTTGTTGGTGGTGACCAGTTTGTATCGTCTCACACATGGCCCATATCAGGCTTGACCCAAATGAGTCTACCCATATGTGTCGGGACATTCATGATGTGCCCATATCAGCTTGACCTTCAGGTCTATTGTACATGTCGGGACTTTAGGATATCCTTTGATTTTGATTGCCTTTGTTCTTTAGAATTCGTTTGATCGTTTGACTTATGCCCATATAGAGTGACTATAAAAGTCTACTATTTATGCCGGGACTTTCCATGTGTTAACACGCGGTCTTGATCGTCATACAACTGACATCAACCTTGAATTGTTCGTTCTTGAATTCATTAGTTGTTTGATTCACACACAGATATGATTTTCTTGTTTTGATCCTTAGAATTCCATGGCTACAACACTGAGTTAAGATTCTTTGAATTTGTTCCTTAGTTTTCTTGAACACATATTGGATTTAGATTCTTTGAATTAGAGATTTGATAGAGTAGTTGTTTGATTTAGAATTATTTTCTTGCTCGTAAATAGTAATTAGTTAATTCATTAAATAAACTTGTATATAGTTTACCTAAACAGGAGTCTAGGATACATTTATGTATAATAAACATACTAGAGGTAAAAGCAACTACGTAAAACATATTTTAGGAAAAGGTTTACGTATACTTATCAGCCCCGCGTTTGTAAAACAAAAATGTTTAGAAAAGAGGCAATGAACTCAGTTATGTTGCTGAGAAGATAATGCGCGCTCGTTAATTGTAGCTTAAGTATCTTCAGTACCTGAGTTGTTTTAAATGAATTCAAATTCTATAAGTATTTATAATAGACGTATCTAGGGTTTTGGTTTCGGTGTGCAACTATGTGTCCTATGTTACTAGTGTGTTTCTATGTCTCTCTAGCTATTCTAAATGTATTGCCCGTTCATAAACCCTTATTCCGTGAATAATCACTATTGAACCTTAGTTATGTAAGGTTTATTTTAATTATATTCATAACTCCTTTTATAGAAAACATCCTTTATAAAAATCATTTTAGTTAAATTTTTAGGTTAGAAATTATTTAATTTATTTTAAAGAAGTTTATAAATCATTTCGTTTTATGAAAACATAAATCATTTTAAGAAACTATAAATTAACATGATTAGACTTGGGTAATCCCATTCTATTAACTCTAAGTCCTTTGATATGTTTTCGTTTCCCATGGTTCTTTGATCAACTCTTGTGTATAACCCACCCTAGATAGTTCAAGTGAACAATCGAATGTAGTTATATGTTTTCATGAAATTTCCAAGTTTAGGTGTGATTAATTAAATCAACACCTATATACTTAGGCTATTGTTTTGCTCCTTAATGAATTTTCACCATATTATTCATGGCTTAGTTTAATGAAATCCGAATGTTTTATGCTCAAATGATGTCCAAAATCATGTTTGTAGTTCAACATTGTTTGAAAAGGCATTTGATGTTAAGTCCATGTCTATATATCAACATGATTTAGGAAGACCCTATTCTTGCAAACCCTATTCCTGATTTCGTGAAATGAAACCATGCATCTTAAACCCAACTTACATTCAATAATTCATGATCCCACCTCATTGTCGTTTAGAAAACCTTATTGTTAAACCTTTGTGTTGATGGTTTACAAAAACTGATTTGTATACTAGTGTAACCCTAATGACTTTACTATGCATTCATCCACGTACACAATCCCATGCATGCTATTACGTACCCAAATCCATGCATGCGTGCCTTTTTAGGTTAATTCCTTGGTTTTGGTACCCTCACCCGACCCAATCAAGCCATCCGAATGAGATATCATACGAACGGAGGTGTTAGGCCAAATTAGAGATCATGTAAATAGGATGGCCGAATATGGTTAGCCATGCGAGTGAAGGGTCCGGCCGAATGAAGGCTAGGTACGAGTGAGGTGTTGAGCTGAATAGGCATGGCATGCGAATGGAAGCAACATGGTCGAATGAGGGTTGGTGCGAGTGAGGCTTGGGCCGAATACAGGTTCCTTCGGCCGCATGTAGCTCAATCGGTGTAGTCTCCTTCGGCCTTGGCCATTCGGCCAGCCTACAGGTGGCTTCATTCGGCAGTTCGAACAAGCCACGGAGTAGACTCCTAATTTCGAACTAATCAACTAGCCCATGCTGTATAATATGTTCCTAACTCATCCCAAAGTAGTTTCGTGTAGTTTCCCTAAGGTTAGGTGGGCTAGAACCCGTTGGGAGGGTGGGCCGAACAAAGGGGTTGTGAAAACCCTAAAATCGGTATTTTGAACTCATATTTACCTCGATTTTGATGGTTCAAAGCTCAGATTGTTTGTACTTTATTGATCTACATGTTGTTGTGGTCGTTTTGACAACAAGAAGGCTCGATTTGGTGGAGATATGATGAATCTAGGGTTTGGGGTTCTTAGAGAGAGAAAGTAGAGAGAGTGACGAATTGAATGGTGGTGGAGCTGGTTGGTGGGGAAGAAATGAGGCATTTAATGCCTCATTAAAGGTTTTCAAACACTCGGTGTGTTCGGGTTCTTTCGGTCTTGCGTAGAAACATCGGTTCCTATTGTTTTTTGAAACGAACCATTTCGGTTTTAAAAATAAAGTTTATAAATTTCATTTAGGAGGTAATTCCTAGTAAATTAACTAAAGATCTTTTTTTTATTTTAAATTTCTAAAAATATTAAACTTACAGTTTAAATCGAATTGTACAGTCGTTGCGTGTATTTGTGCGGATCGTCACCCGCAAAATACGACGATAACTACACTCTTCAATATGATTTTCTAATTATTTGACATCATTCAGAATGTTAAACTTTCAGATATATTCGTACAGATCGTCACCTACACGAATAATCCGTCAATTTAGCATTCACGCAACGACATCTATTGTTATTTTGTTCTTTTCATCATCCCATACGTTTATACATAGTAAAATCCTAATAAACATTCATGTGATCGTTCTGTGTTGTCAGATATGTTTCTGACTGTTAAACCGTGGATTGAATCATGTTTTCGGAAATGGCTGTGAAGTTGTTCTATGATAAACATGATGTTACAATGGTACATTTGCGGGTGGTTGGTTCATCTGCAAGTTACTGTATAGATCACTGTTTCGGTTACGTTTCCGGCACTGATGTTACAATGGTACATTTGCGGCTGGTTGGTTCATCTGCAGTCAACATTCCCCGAATCTGAGGAACCAGAACTTTGATGTACTTCTCAATCAATTCTGATTTTGTAGGTAACATATTGGGAAGCAAGCAAGTAATTTCATGAAAACGATCGATATAAGCTAGACAATCAACACCAATCATATAGTGATTCTAGAATTCCTCCTACAGGTTCCGGATTTCAGTGATTGGGCAGTACTCTGACATAATCATAGTTTTAAAATCGTTCCAGCCCATCGCATCAACTGTTGCTGAACCCAACGTTTTCATCTGGGTATTCCACTAGGTTAGACATGAATCTTTCAAAGAAAAAGCATAATAAGACACCTTATGCTCCGCAAACATTGGTTGATTTTGAGTTTGGTTTCCATTTCCTCGATCCACTACAAAATTCCAGTCGCTCCTTCTTTGCCTGTGAAAGTAGGAGGGTTGAAGGAAGCAAAGTACTTATAAGTACACCCCTACTATGGTGGATCAGGAACAGTTGTGGTTGTACCGGTGGTATGATGCGTTTTTACACGTTCACCAATAGCATTGTGTTCAAAATGATCATAGTCCCCACCAGAACTAGAAGTGATGTGTTGTTGATGTTGTGCTAATATATCCAGTACTACAACAGATAGTTGTTCTTTCACTATTCATGCTATCATTGCTTCGTTCAGTTCTGATCCACTTGCAGCCGCAAGTGGAACCGTGTTCATCTCTGAGTTCTCAGGTGGAACCATATTCATTTCCGGATTAATAGGTGGAACCATGTTCGCTTCCGGTTAGAAACGTGAATCCAGATTCGATTCTGGATTAACAGGCGGAGCTTGATTTGATTCAGGTTTAGCAACGTTCTAAGTAGTGTTTTTAGCTGGTCGACCTCTTTTAGAAGCCATTGTTCTTCTCACATTCTGACAAACTCAGGCCAGATCAAGAACATTGAAATATATAACCCTCTCAATCACGTAATTTCAATCATATACAATAACACTGAAGATTATGTTGATATGTGATTATAAGAATATCGCATAACTACATTGATATTATCCAGATATGTTCACAACACAAGTAATCACACAGATGTTTGTAGTTATACTTAGTCACGTTATCTCAAAATCATGTTATAGTATCACACAACACACGACATTGTGACATTGATACAGATATGTTATTGTTCACACTAGATATGTTATCGCCCGTGTTCTGATATGTTATCACACATTTTTTTTATGTATTTCCATACAGGACTTTGATACACAGTCACATACAGAATTGATATGTCCTCACACAGTATTTCGATATGTGGCTACACAGACAACTGATACACAGTCACACAAACAATTGATATGTTCTCCCACAGTATATCGATATGTTGCCACACAGACAATTGATATATTCTCACACAGTATTTAACATGTTATCACACAAGATTCTGATATGTTACCCAGTTACTGTTCATGAAATAAAAGTTTGATATAAACACACATGTTCACACACAACACACATACTGGAATAAAACATTTTATTTCTTCAATACCATTATTATACATCGATAAAGTTTGCTACTGGAGAGCGTCACGATATGAATCACACTAACAATAACCTAACCTCATGGGATCTATTTTACATGTCAAAAACATCCCATAACATCACCCACGCAACCTAACCGCCACTACTCGATGATATCTACAATGAAGTATCTCAAAATGTCAACACCAAGATCATACTTACCGTAGGAAGTACGGTAAGCAAGCTATCACAATGGTTATAGCTGCTATCACTATAGCCACTCTCATCAGTCTGGCCTCCACACTCATCCTCCTCAAACTCTCAATACTCTCCACCATTCCCTCAAATCTCTCTCTCAACCTGTCAACATGCTGCCAAAACAAAGCAATCACCATCTGCATCACCGACTGCTGCATCCTCTGCGTCATAATCATTATCCAGGCACGTGTGCTTTCCTCCAACGCCACAACCTGCTCTACCAGAATCAGGTGAGCCGCACTTGTCTTGGTCAAAGTATCACGGGTTTCCTGTAGAGATCCGCGGGGTTTCCTCAACAACAGTTGAGTACCCTGCAGGTCCAAAGTGACATGCTGTAGCTGAGCTCGCATCTCAGCTTGTCATGAAGACTCACCTACTTCATTGGTGGAACTCAAAAACTATCTAGGAGCAAGCTGGTGTCTAGGGGGTTGTCTGGTTGTCTTGTGGGCTTGCCCCCGAATCCATCTAATCCCAATATAGATTGGGACTCTCTGGGGTGATGGGCTTCTATCTCGTCTGTCAGCGAAGGTATCCTCTTCAGGTACCTGTGGATGTGGTGGTCATGTATTTGGTACAAGAGATGGTGTATGTGGTACTAGTGGTGGTGTGTGTTGTAACGTCAGTGCTGGAACAGTAGTTGTGAACAGTAGGAAAGTACTGTAGATACTGTTATGGAAATCGTTCATGTAATATTATGTGTTAATATTATATGAAACAACTGATGCTGACAGTGCAGAAACTCAAAACTGACAAACAACATACACAGAAACGATACTAATATGTCGAAACATATTAAACTAGGACAAGATACTATGTACGAATGTTAGTTAGGACCTTATTATGTATACTGATGTCGTTAAATGAATATTAAACATACGGTATATTTGTGTGAGTGACGATTTGCATGAATATATTTGTAAGTTTAATGTTCTGAACGGTATCTTATAATTAGAAAACCATATTGGAAAGTAACGTGTTCGTCGTGTTCGAATGGGTGACGATTCGTTCGAATATGCGCGAAAACGATATGATCCGATGAAACAATAAAAATGAACGTTTTAAAAATTTAAAAATAAATAAAAGATATTTAGTTAATTTATTAGGAATTACCACTTTAAAAAGTTAAAAAAATCTTTATCTTTACAAATTAACGATTCTTACGAAAAAACGACAAAAAACGACGCGAAACCGAAACCGAGCGAGACCGAACACACCCGAACATACCTGGGCTATAAAAGCCCCTAACCTCTTCTTTTCTCCTCATTGTTGCAGCTCAAGACCATCTTCTTCCCCAAAATACCGTTTTCCCGTCACCACCATACCACCACCACTTCAAACCTTCATATCTCTCTCATTTCTCCACCAAATTCGACGTTCTAGTAGTCAAAAAGACCGTGAGAACGAAGAGAACGCAGAAGTACAGAAGATAAAATGAGCTGATGTGGTCGCAGTTTTAGAGAAAAGCTACGGTTTTTGAGGGTTTTCTACTATTCCGACGAGGTAATCTTCAAATCCGTCATTATCAATTCAAATCAGTTAGGATAAACACTAAAACGACTCTAGAAACATGTAGATCGTGAGGAGATGAAGAAATAGAGCTTGGAATCATCAAAAACGGACAAAAAACGAGCTCATTCATGGCTGCTATTGTTTCAGTAAGTTCCTCTCGAACAACAGCAGGTTTTTATCTGATTTTGTAGCCTTAAAACCCTAGGAATTGCTCCAAATCGATTTAGGAACCTAAGGAACATGTTAGATTGATGTTTGGGTCAGTTTGGAATCGATTTGAAGCTGGGATTTGGCAACAATCGAGCTAAACATGTGATGCTCGTAATGCAGACCCAGTTTCATGACCTGCACCTTCACAGCCAGTTCCTTTGTATTATTAACATAGCTAACGTTCAAGTTAACTCACGAAAGTTTCTAGCATACTAGTTTAATATGTTTGAAACAACTTTCATCCAGAAAAGTTTCATTGGTTCGGACTTTAAATGGGTCAAAACAGTGTCCTAAGTCAGAAGGCACTGAATGGAACACTGATTTTATACAAGCTGTTTGGAGCCTCATTTGGACGAATAAGCTAATATCCCAAACTTGATCATGAAGATTTAGTTTTTTCGATTTGGATTTCCTATAATCAAGTTATGACGTGTAGAAGTCGGGACAGCCTACTGCCCGATTTCCAGATTTTGGGTTAGTTTAAGAAATCTTAGGTCTTGACATGTTTTGCAAGCTACCAGCTATGTGATATGTGTTTACACATAATTTTAAAAAAAATAACTATATGAACATTGAACTATGGTGCTTTAGGTTCTGGTTACCTTTGTTTAAGTTAGGTGATTTGGTGCTAACCGATTTTTAGAACCATGGATATTTAGATTTTACTAACACCAAAACTTTCTAAACTCTTTTAACCCATACCATATGTTTTAAACAATCAAAGGGGATTTCATATTAGTCAAAGACTAAAGTTTCAACATCAAAGTTCTCTAACTACATTAACACAAGTCATGGGTGACAAGGAACCAAGAACCCAATCTAAGTATCTAAGTGTTAATCATATAGTTAACGCTTACTACTCAGAAATTCCATACAAATATACAACTAAGTTAGATAGTTAAAATTGAACTTCCTAGGCTAAGTTGTACACATGAGCGATCAAAGAACCATGGGAAACAAAGATCGAGCAACAGACTTAGAGTTAAACGAATGGGATTACCTAAGTCTAATCATGTTAACTTATAGTTTCTTAAAATGATTATGTTTTTAACAAAGAAAATGATTTATATGATTCTTATTTAAACTTTTTTTTTGAAAATAAATGAAATGATTTCTAACATAAGGATTTAATTTAAAATAAGTTTATTTAAGATGTTTTACTTAAAACACTTTAAATGTAACTAACATAAACCTTACATAGCTAAGGTTTAATAGTGATTATTCACTGGAAAAGGGTTTATAAACGGGTAATACATTTAGAATAACTAGAGAGACATAGAAACAAACTAGTAACATCTAGGACACATAGTTGCACACCAAGACCAAAACCTAGATACGTCAATTATAAATACTTATTGTATTCGAATCTTCTTAAAACAACTCAGGTATTGAAGATACTTAAGCTACAATTAACGAGTGCGCATTATCTGTTGTGATTCAATCCTTAGCAACACATGTGAGTTCATTGCCCCTTTTCTAAACATTTTTGTTTTCAAACGCGGGGATGAGAAGCATGCGTAAACTCTTTTTCTTTAAAAATATGTTTTACGTAAATGCTTTAACTTATTGTATGTTATATATATATATATATATGTTTATAATTTAGGACTCCTGTCTAGACAAATTATATGCAAGTTAACTCATGAATTAATTAATTACTCTTATGAGTAATACAATAATTCTAAATCAAACACTTATTCTATCAAATTCAAATCCAACGAGTCTAAACTCAATGTGTGATCAAGAGAACTTAAACTTGAATCAAATTCAAGGAAATCTAATTCAGTGTGTGTTCAATAAAACTAAGGATCAAACTCAAGAATCTAAATTCAGTGTTGTACCCATGGAATTCTAAGGATCAAGATCAAGGGAATTAAGAAATCATATCCGTGTGTGAATCAAAGAACTAATCAAATCATTAAGATCTAATGAAATCATTAATGATCAAGTTAAGGTGGATGTCAGTTGTATGTAAATCAAGACCACGTGTTAACACACGGAAAGTCCCGTCATAAACAGTAAACTCTTGTAATCAAGCTATATGGGAAGAAATCAAACGATCAAATGAAATCCAGAGAACAAAGACGATCAAAATCAAAGGATATCCTAAAGTCCCAACATGTATAGTAGGCCTGAGGGTCAAGCTGATATGGGCACATCATGAAAGTCCCGACGCATACAGGTAGGCTCATTTGGATCATGCCTGATATGGGCTACATGTGAGACGGTACAACTTGGACACCACCAATAAGTAGGACTAACTGATTGAGTCAAATAAGGCCCAATCATCATGTCATAGTTGTATTTAAATGTTTTTTTATTCATTTAACTAAACATTTAATTTCATGTTTCTACAAATACTATGGGTGATCATAAATGTGTGATTGAACTCAAGAAATCGATAGAATTTCAATTTTTCGAACTCAAATCTATTTTGTCGATGGGGTGAAATGAAATGCTTAATTATCATTAACAACAATATACTATGTGGTTCCATATGTGGTAGGCTGTCGGATGGGGCGTGTTCCCCTACATATGCCCTATATATAAGCATATTTGATCGAATAGTATAGGTGGTTGTTAGTGAGGTTAAGGTTGTCATTTCGGGTGTTCAAGGGTAATCATTTTCAAAACAGTTTAAGTATGCGATTCAGTGTAGGAAATGAAACGCTTAATTATCATTAACAATAATATATTATTTGGTACGATATGTGGTGGGATGTTGGCCGGGGCTTGTTCCTCTACGTATGCCCTATATATAAGCATATTTGATTGGATAGTATAGGTGATTATTAGTGAGGTTAAGGTTGTCATTTCAGGTGATCAATGTTAACAAATTTTCAGGTTATTCAAGCGTTGGCTATCAAAGGTATGAGATGAAACGCATAATTATCATTAACAACAATATATTATGTTGTTCGATATGTGGTGGGATGTCGGCTGGGGCTTGTTCCCCTACGTATGCCCTATATATAAGCATATTTGACCGGATAGTATAGGTGGTTGTTAATGAGGTTAAGGTTGTCATTCGAACATGTTTATTCAAATACATTTTCAAATAAAACTACATGAACTCACCAACCATGTGTTGACTTGATATTTTTGCATGACTTCTCAGGTGACGAACATGTCTAACTAAGAAGTTATGCTTTTGGACTAGGATGCTATTTAGAGGACCTAGTATTTTTGGACTTTCATATTTTTGAACATCATTATACAGATTATCTTTTATATCTTATGCAGATACAAGATAAATGGATTATGATGTTGATGATAGATTTACATTGTTAAATTATAAACAGAACGGATGTAACTTAACTTTGTAATTCTCTTTTATTTAGTATTTTCTCATTAAACATCATGTGAAATGTAAACAATCTGATCATCACGATTATCATTTCCGATATCGCGCCCCGGGACCTTTCTGCCTGACAGGACACACGATCCGGCCCGCTGGCTCGGGGTGTGACAGATTGGTATCAGAGCCATGATTATAGAGAAATATAGGTCATATTAAACAAACGGTTCGGCCAAGACTATAACCTAGGGACAATTCATGTAGAGAAACTAAGGTTAGGAACTTATGTGCATATGTTTCTTGCATTCAGTCGTGATTACTAACCGAGACCTTTCGGTTGTAAACAGAATGCCGCCAAAAAGACAACTATTGCCTCCATCTCCTCCTCATGAGGTGGACCTGACAACTGCTGCATTTGTTACCTTGAGAACTGACCAGTTAGTTGCTATTATTCCTGACCCCATCATACAGGTCATGGACAGTGATGAGAATGCCAGACGCTACCCGAAGACAGTCACGGGAACTGAAGGACTGGTGGAAGGAGGAATGAGCAAGAAGCGTAAGCGATGTCGTGGTAAGAAACCAAGGGGCCATGTAATCTACACAGAGGCCGTTCCCCTTTGCCAAATGGCCTTTATTCCGGAGCCAGAGATTCATGAGCACTATGCTGGAGAAACCCCTCTTTGCATTAACTGCCAATATCATCACTGTGCTGAAATTCCATGCAGTCAATGCACCCACTGTTGTAAGATGGACCATTGGGTTCATCAATACATATTTCCGATTGAATTAATATGTAAACAATATATTGGCAAGTTTCCTTTATGTGCCACGTGCGGTCTTCACCATGCCAAGAAATGGTGCAAACACTGCCTGAACTGTGGGGAGAAGGGACATTGGAGTCATGATTGTCATAATCCCCCAACTCATAATCAGAACCCTTGTACCACTACATATCCTCTTCCCCGACACAGCAAGGACTGTTATGTGTGCTATTTATCATCGGAACAATTTGCACGGAACTGCCCCGTGAGGGTATTTTCATTAGATCATGCGCCTCTCGAGGAACTATTTACCTTACCAACTTCTGATGCACGTGTGAAGTGGGATGACTCCATAGGTATGCGTATTTCATTTTGTTACATTAAATTATTCGTTGTTGTGTTAATTAGAAATACATAGCCTGTTGTGGTTTTAGAAACAGTAAATCTAAGGTAACCGTAAACAAACTCGGTGCCAATTAGATGATAGGAATAGTAAGTAAAGAAAACCTTAGGCTGAATAAATGCCAAGTAAATAAATAAAGATAGGTTGATTCATAATTATAGTATAACTGCGGTGGTTAGGAAGAAAACCTTATAGAAATAGAACACTAAAACCTGTAGGAATTCCAAGTGAGAAATCAAATCCAGGACAGAGTTAGGAAATCCTTAAATAAATTGAGAATTGGTTAGTCTTAAATCATTTAGTCTTCGTTACCCAGAAGACTATGGATGTAATTCCTGAAAATTTGTTTGGGAATTTCCTTTACACATCTGGTAGGATTATGTGGTATGTGTAAGCCTGTTATAATATTAGCTTTAGATAATTATACAGATTAGCACACTATAGTTTGTGCGAAATGCCAAGTTAAGTGGGTAGATCGTTATTTCAACCATAGTGTTGGAAAATAAGGACTGAGGAGCAAAACCACTGAAGCCAGACAAATGAATAAAACTGCGGATTTACCAACCGCGGATACTTTCTCTTCCGAATGCAGAACTATTGAACTTCGGCATCAGAAGCTCAACAGCGGAAGATTCGTAAAAGAACTACCGCAGACCCTCTTGACTTTGGAAGATAATAGTTGGACCTGATCATTGGAGGATAATGGCTGGACCTGATCTTCGGAAGATAATAGCTGAACTTGATCTTCGGAAGATAATAGCTGGACTTGATCTTTGGAAGGTAATAGCTAGACCAATGTATCGGAAGACAACCAATGCTTCGGAAGACAACCAATGATTCGGAAGACAACCTCTGATTAAATAATAACTATTGTTTAATCAGCTTCCGACGAACACCTTCCAAAAGAGTAACCACTGAACTTCTATATAACTATCTCGACCTCAGAAGAACTGAGGACTTCTGAAGACTCATGATTCCGTGGTTGTTGACCTTGTATTGGTTGCACTCTTCTGATGTTCAGTGTCTGTAACAGTGTCAGTTGCTTGTCATTTTACTTCGTTGTCTTGTAACATTGTATTGGGTATTTAAACCCCAACATTCCCTGAGATAATGGAGTTACACACCAACATCATCTGACCAAAGCTGGCAAAGTTGCTAACATCTAGTGATGAATGATGTGAGGTAAATACGTGTGTAATAAGGACGATCGTAATGACAGATTCATTCTTTGAGATGTGCTTAGATTCGCCATCAAGGTAAATCTGTACACTTGTCATAGGGTTAATTACCATGTTTCCTTGGTAGTTATCTTAGATAGTTAGGACATACACCAGAATCTGGAAACAGATTCAGAGGTGGTTAATATACCTAGGATTGTAATGACGTGATCTGGGATACACTCTAGGTGATCTAAGAGGTTGGGATATGACAATCAAGAAACCTAGAGTTTTGAAGAAACATGAGATGATCTTGTAGGAGTAGGAAACGATAGCTATGGTTAGGCTACCAAGCTCCCATCCTATACTCCTGGTAGAATACCATTCGAAGAGGAACAGTTAAAACAAATGAGAGGTAGAAATTCTGAAGAGGTATAATAAGCTGGTCCAAGCACCTTTAGTGGAATTTGGAACCGACGCTTACCCTCGTAGCTATAATACACTAGCTACTACACCAGCGGCAAGGACATTAAGTTCAGCAGAAAACCTGTGAAAGAGTAACCTATACTTAGTTTATTTGCGAATGAATGTACATGAACATTTGCAAATGAGTAAACTGTACTTGGTTTATTTGCGAACAAAGGTACATGACATTTGGGAACAGGTAAACACTATTTGCAAAGGAAGGTACATGGATATTTGCGAACGAGTAACCAATATTTGCGAATGAACGAGTATTTTGAAAGACACGTAAAACCGAATCAAACCTACTACCCTATGCGTAAAGGAAGTCACACCCGGTATCGATTTTAAATTTCGGGACAAAATTTCTTAAACAAGGGGAGACTGTAACATCAGTGCCGGAACAGTAGTTGTGGACGGTAGGAAAGTACAGTGGATACTGGTACGGAAAGCGTTTGTGTAATATTATGTGTTAATATTATATGAAACGACTGATGCTAACAGTTCAGAAGCTCATAACTGGCAAACAACATACGCAGACACGATACTAATATGTCGAAACATGTTTAACTAGGACAAGATACTGTGTACGAATGTTAGTTAGGACCTTATTATGTATAAACATACGTGAGGAAATCCAAACTAAAACCATAACGGATGTCATTAAATGAATATTAATCATACGGTATATTCGTGTGTGTGACAATTTGCATAAATATATTTGTAAGTTTAACGTTCTGAACGGTATCTTATAATTAGAAAACCATATTTGAAAGTATCGTGTTCGTCGTGTTCGAACGGGTGACGATACGTTCGAATATGCGCGAAAACGATACGATCCGAAGAAACAATAAAAATAAACGTTTTGAAATTTTAAAAATAAATAAAAGATATTTAGTTATTTTATTAGGAATTATCACTTTAAAAAGTTTAAAAATCTTTATTTTTACAAAGTAACGAGTTGTTACGAAAAAACGACACGCGAAACCGAAACCAAGCGAGGCCGAACACACCCGAACATACCTGGGCTATAAAAGCCCCTAACCTCTTCTTTTCTCCCCATTGTTGCAGCTCAAGACCATCTCCTTCCCCAAAATCCCGTTTTCCCGTCACCACCATACCACCACCACTTCAAACCTTCATATCTCTCTCATTTCTCCACCAAATTCGATGTTCTAGCAGTCAAAATGACCTTGAGAACGAGGAGAATGCAGAAGTACAGAAGATTGGAGATGAAACAAGCTGATGTGGTCGCAGTTTTAGAGAGAAGCTACGGTTTTATAGGGTTTTCTACTATTCCGGCGAGGTAAGCTTCAAATCCGTCATTATCACTTCAAATCAGTTAGGATAAACACTAAAAAAACTCTAGAAACATGTAGATTGTGATGATATGAAGAAATAGAGCTTGGAATCACCAAAAACGGACCAAAAATGAGCGCAAACGAGCTCATTCTTGCCTGCTACTGTTTCAGTAAGTTCCTCTCGAACAACAGGAGGTTTCTATCCGATTTTGAAGCCTTAAAACCCTAGGACTTGCACACAATGGATTTAGGAACCTAAGGAACATGTTAGATTGATGTTTGGGTCAGTTGGGAATTGATTTGAAGCTGGAATTTGGCAACAATCATGCTAAACATGTGTTGCTCGTGATGCAGACCTAGTTTCACGACCTGCACCTTCACAGCGAGTTCCTTTGTATTTTTAACATAGCAAACGTTCAAGTTAACTCCCAATACTTTCCAGAATACTAGTTCAATATGTTTCAAACAACTTTCATCAAGAAAAGTTTCATTGGTTTGGACTTTAAATGGGTCAAAACAGTGGCCTAAGTCAGAAGGTACTGAATGGAACACTGATTTTATACCAGCTGTTTGGAACATCATTTGGACGAATTAGGAAACTTATAAATATTGGATAGAAAGCTAATATCCCAAACTTGATCATGAAGCTTTAGTTTGCTCGACTTGGAATTCCTATAATCAAGTTATGACATGTAAAATTCGGGACAGCCTACTGCCCGATTTCCAGATTTTGGGTTAGTTTAAGAAATCTTAGGTCTTGACATGTTTTGCAAGCTTCCAGTTATGTGGTATGTGTTTATGGATAATTTCAAACAAAAATAACTATATGAACATTTAGCTATGGTGGTTTAGGTTCTGGTTACCTTTGTTTATGTTAGGTGATTTTGTGCTAGCCAATTTTTAGAACCATGGATATTAAGATTTTACTAATACCAAGACATTCTAAACTCTTTTAACCCATAACATATGTTTAAACAATCAAAGGGGATTTCATATTAGTCAAAGACTAAAGTTTCAACATGAAATTTTTCTAACTACATTAACACAAGTCATGGGTGACAAGGAACCAAGAACCCAATCTAAGTATCTAAGTGTTGATCGTATAGTTAACACTTACTACTCTGAAATTCCATACAAACATACAACTAAGTTAGATAGTTCAAATTGAACTTCCTAGGCTAAGTTGTACGCATGAGCGATGAAAGAACCATGGGAAACCAAGATCTAGCAACGGACTTAGAGTTAATCGAATGGGATTACCTAAGTCTAATCATGTTAACTTATATTTTCTTAAAATGATTATGTTTTTAATAAAGAAAATGATTTATAAGATTTTTATTTAAACTTTTTTTGAAAATAAATGAAATGATTTCTAACGTAAGGATTTAATTTAAAATAAGTTTATTTAAGATGTTTTATTTAAAAGACTTTAAATGTAACTAACATAAACCTTACATAGCTAAGGTTTAATAGTGATTATTCACGGGACAAGGGTTTGTAAACGGGTAATACATTTAGAAAAACTAGAGAGACATAGAAACACACTAGTAACATCTAGGACACATAGTTGCACACCGAGACCAAAACCCCAAATACGTCCATTATAAATACTTATTGTATTCGAATCTTCTTAAAACAACTCAGGTATTGAAGATACTTAAGCTACAATTAAATTGTGATTCAATCCTTAGCAACACAGGTGAGTTCATTGCCCCTTTTCTAAACATTTTTGTTTTCAAACGCGTGGCTGAGAAGTGTGCGTAAACTCTTTTTCTTTAAAATATGTTTTACGTAAATGCTTTAACTTATTGTATGTTATATATATATATACACATATATATATGTTTAAAATTCTAGACTCCTGTCTAGATAAATTGTATGCAGGTTAACTCATTAATTAATTAACTACTCTTATGAGTAACACAATAATTCAAAATCAAACACTTATTCTATCAAATTCAAATCCAACGAATCTATACTCAATGTGTAATCAAGAGAACTGAAACTAACGAATCAAATTCAAGGAAATCTAATTCAGTGTGTGTTCAATGAAACTAAGGATCAAACTCAAGAATCTAAATTTAGTGTTGTAGCCATAGAATTCTAAGGATCAAGATCAAGGGAATCAAGAAATCATATTCATGTGTGAATCAAAGAACTAATGAGATCGTTAAGATCTAATGAAATCATTAATGATCAAGTTAAGGTGGATGTCAGTTGTATGTAAACCAATACCACGTGTTAACACACGAAAAGTGTCACACCCCGAGCCGGCAGGGTAGGATCGGAGTCCCCGTCGGGCGGAAGGTTCCCGGGGCGCGATATCGGGAGTGATAATCAGAAGTGATCAGATTGTTTACATTGCACATGATATAAATGAGAAATGCTAAATAAAATAGAATTACAAAGTTAAATTACATCAGTATCGTTTATAATTTAACAATGTAAATCTATTGTAAACATCATAAAATGACTATCTTGTATTTACACAAGATATACAAATTAAATTGTATAATGATGTCTTCAAAAGTATGCAGGTCCAAAATACAAGTCTTCTATATGAAGTCCTAGTCCGAAAGAAATGACTTCCTAATTGACCTGTTCGTCACCTGAGAAGTCATGCAAAAAGATCAAGTCAACACATGGTTGGTGAGTTCATATAGTTTTAGTAGTTGAAAATGATTTGAAAACCTCCTTTGGTAAAGACCCTAACCTCCTTAACACCACATGTAATATCCACATCGGTACGCTTACATATAGGGAATATGTAAGGGACAAGCCCTAGCCAACATCCCACCACATACTAATATGCATATGACACTGCTGTTAATGACAATTAAGCATTTTTACCCTTAACACAATCCCATAAGTTCTTCTGTTTGTTGTCCCTGTCATTACAATCATTTGAAATCCACATTGATTTCACAAGTTCATCACACATTATGATTAACTACAGTAATTGTATAAACAGTTATAAATGCTTAATTATATAAATAAATAAACATTTAATAAAAATCTAAGTCCTATTGATTGGGGCCTTTGGTCATACTCGAGTAGACTAGTCTGTCAATCTAGTTACTTAGTATTTGGGGAATCTGTAAATATCCTCAAACATATGACCTACAAATCAAACGGTCTAGCTAGGACTTCTTGAAATGTAGGGTTTTTGTTTCGTCTATTTTGGCATATGTTATCTCTGATATTTCCCAGGTTTTCCCTTGAAAATGATTTATTGATTCGTCTGATTCTGTTACAAGATGTACTTGATTCGTTGATCATAGAACACTAGATTCATTGATCAAATGCACACTTGATTCATAGTTCAACAAACACTTGATTTGTAGAACATTGAATATTGTCTTTGCAAAGATTGTTTTGTTTGATTTGTTGAAGTCCCACACTTGTTTCACCAAAAAGTCTCATTTGATTCATTGAATTCACCCATTTGATTTGTCAAAATGATTAGTTTGATTCCTTGAACTCCCACTCTTGTTTTGTCAAAATGTTTGATGTGATTCTTTTGAAATGTTTTGATCTGTCGAAATCTTTTAGTTTAAATCTGATTATTCACTTGATTTATAAGTGAATCAGTTAGTAAACCTGCATAAAGTCTTTCTAGACATGGTCTAGGATAACAATTTTTTTTTATATATATATATGTAAACATATAAAATTAAAAGCATTTAAGTAAACAATTTAATAAACAGTTTACGCATGCTTCTCAGCCCCGCGTTTTAAAAACAAAATGTTAGAAAAGGGGCAATGAACTCACCTGTGCTGCTATGTAAATGTTATAACACAAATGCGCGCTCTTGTTTGTAGCTTAGGTTTCTTCAGTTCCTGAGTTATTTTATAAGAATCCGAATATAATAAGTACGCGAAATAGTCGTTGTGCCTAGAGTTGGGTCTTGTCGTGTGTGAAACTAAGTGTCTTAGTGCTAAGTGTAGCTAAGATCTAATCTACCCTAGTTACCCTTTTTGGTCCCAATCCCATGTTTATTATAATATCAAACATCTTTAGAAATTTCGGCAGAGTTTCCTTTGTTTTCTGTTAAAATCCAGCCAATTATATTGCCTCTTTATAATCAAATCCCAACAATTTACATCACCATAAGTCTTTAAACCAAACATTACAATTAACTTTTATAACTAGATAAACTTAAAGGAAACCAATGCCATTTATAATTTCAAATTAAACAAGATTTTAATTGGAAACATTCGCACATTTCCATTTCAATATTAAAACGTCATTATTAAAATTTAATTAAGTGTTTAACATTTGATGGACTTAGTCAAGTCCCATTGGGCCCATTTAAGCCCCATGATAACTCTTGATTCTTCTTTGATCATAATCACAAATGC
Source organism: Mikania micrantha (assembly GCA_009363875.1). NCBI lineage: Eukaryota > Viridiplantae > Streptophyta > Magnoliopsida > Asterales > Asteraceae > Mikania > Mikania micrantha. The sequence continues at coordinate 12,752,473 of CM018681.1, forward strand.
TTGAACCACATGACATAAATGTCAAAGTTATTCATGATAACAACTCATTTTAAGTTGTTAATATGTGTTAATGACCTTAGTTATAGAAATTCTACTCCACCTATGGCCTCATTATTCCTCATCATCTTTAACCGACTCTTGTATTAATCCCATGCAATCCCACGTGGAACTTAACCCCATGCATGCAACTTTTACAATAATTTCTCATGAAATGCTAGATTTAATGATCCACAAATCATCCCCTAGGTTATAATACTAGTTTCAATGATCTTAGGTCCATATTAGTCCCATTAACTAATTCCTAAGCTCGACAAATGGTCCAGGGCAGCGAACCTATGCTATGTGGGCCAAGGGTTCGGCTACAGTGGAGTTAGACGAACTCATAAGGTTCGGTCCATCATGGTTCGTCCAGCTCATAAGGTTCGTTCACTTTGGGTTCGTGGGTTGCATGACCAGGATTCGGCTAGATATGAGGTTCGTCCAGGGTTGATGAAGAGTAACAGGTTCGCTGCATACAATGAGGTTCGTGAGCAGTTAGATTCGGCTACAACTAGGTTCGGTGGTTAGGTGGCTAGCAACAGGTTCGCGACAGTGTGCCCAGGTTCGTAGCAGGCATCAGGGTTCGTGAATCATGGGGTTGCAGGGTTCGTCGCAGAGGCCATGCTGGCTTTACAGGTTCGTTGCAGAACCCATGCAGGGTTCGGCTGCCTCAAGTGGCTCGTGTAGGGTTCGGCCAGCTTCTGTTTGGTTCGGCCAGTAGATCCCACGAACCTGTAAGGGTTTTGGCGTTCCCATCCTCGTTTTAACGAGTTAAACCTGTTACAAACTCGCTCTAACATATTCTAAACCCATGTGATAACCTGATCTAAGTGTTCTAAGTGCTTTAGTGCCGGTTATAATAACAAATCGCAAGAACTTGAGAAAACCCTCTAAAATTCGAATTTAAAGTGAATTATTACCTTAGATTTCGTGGATAAACACTCAAAATACTTGTACTTCTGAATTCTATACGATGAGAGGATCGTCTTGGCACCAAATTTGATCGAATCCGACTTGAAGTGAATGAGATTTTCTAGAGAGAAGGTGGAGAAACGATTTCTAGAGAGAGAGAGAGGTGTAAAACGTGAATGAGAGCAAGAATGGAGATGGTGGTGGTAGGTGATGACATAAATGTTTCAATTAATGAGTTTAGAATATATTCGATTGTTCGGTCTCGTTCGGTTTCGCGAATAATGTCGTTTCGCATAGTTTTCGAGACGAAACGGCACGATTATAAAATTAGAAATCATAAAATTATTTTAGGTTGTGATTCCTAATAAATTAACTAAATATCTTTTAATTATTTAATTAAAACATAATTAACTGTTTAAATCGAAATGTACGGTTGTCGCGCGTATTCGTCCGGATCGTCATCCGTACAAACACTGCGATAACTATACCTTTCAATCTTGTTTTCTAATTATAGAATATCATTTAGAACGTTAAACTTTCAGGTTTATTCGTACAGATCGTCACCTATACGAATAACCCGTCAATTTAGCATTTACTTAACGATATTCGTGTGTTTTGTTCTGTAACGCCTCACATACGTTTCTACATAATATAATCCTAACCAAATAATCACATGATGGTTCTGTATTTCCAGACAATTAGCTGACTCAAGAACCATTGTTCTGAACTGTGTTTCGGTTAAATGTTTCTGAATTTGTTCTATGATAACACAAAATGACAATGATAAGTGATATGAATCTGAAACGTACTGAAATGTATATGATTCGTACCTGTTTTACTGTTCATGTACTGTAGAGATCACTGTTCCGGTAACGGTCCCGGCACTGATGTTACAAAAAGTGCCGTCATAAACAGTAGACTTTTGTAGTCAAGCTATATGGGCAGAAATGAAACGACCAAACGAAATCCAAAGAACAAAGACGATCAAAATCAAAGGATATCCTAAAGTCCTGACATGTACAGTAGGCCTGAGGGTCAAGCTGATGTCGGCACATCATTAAAGTCCCAACGCATACAGGTAGACTCATTTGGGTCATGCCTGATATGGGCCACGTGTGAGACGGTACAACTTGGACACCATCAATAACTAGGACTAACTGCTTGAGTCAAATAAGGCCCAATCATCATGTCTTAGTTGTATTTAAATGTTCATTTATTCATTTAATTAAACATTTAATATCATGTTTCTACAAATACTATGGGTGATCATAAATGTGTGATTGAACTCAGGTAATCGATAGAATTTCAATTAGTGGAACTCAAAATCTATTTTGTCGATGGGGTGAAATGAGACACTTAATTATCATTAACAACAATATACTATGTGGTTCCATATGTGATGGGATGTCTTCTAGGGCTTGTTGCCCTACGTATGCCCTATATATAAGCATATTTGATCGGATAGTATAGGTGGTTGTTAGTGAGGTTGAGGTTGTCATATCAGGTGTTCAAGGGTTATCATTTTCAAAACAGTTTAAGTATGGGATTCAGTGTAGGAAATGACATGCTTAATTATCATTAACAATAATATATTATGTGGTCCGATATGTGGTGGGATGTCGGCTGGGGCTAGTTCCCCTACGTATGCCCTATATATAAGTATGTTTGACTGGATAGTATAGGTGATTATTAGTGAGGTTAAGGTTGACATTTCAGGTTATCAATGTTAACAAATTTTCAGGTTATTCAAACATTGGGTATCAAAGGTATGGGATGAAACGCTTAATTATAATTAACAACAATATATTATGTGGTCCGATATGTGGTGGGATGTCGGCTGGGGCTTGTTCCCCTTCGTATGCCCTATATATAAGCGTATTTGACCGGATAGTATAGGTGGTTGTTAATGAGATTAAGGTTGTCATTCGAATAGGCTTATTCAAATACATTTTCAAATAAAAGTACATGAACTCACCAACCATTTGTTGACTTGATCTTTTTGCATGACTTCTCAAGTGACGAACATGTCTAGCTAAGAAGTTATGCTTTTGGACTATGATGCTATTTAGAAGACCTTGTATTTTTGGACTTGCATATTTTTGAACATCATTATACAGATTATCTTGTATATCTTATACAGATACAAGATAAATGGATTATGATGTTGATGATAGATTTACATTGTTAAATTATAAACGGAACGGATGTAACTTAACTTTGTAATTCTATTTTATCTAGTATTTTCTCATTAAACATCATGTGCAATAAAAACAATCTGATCATCACAATTATCATTTCCGATATCGCGCCCCGGGACCTTTCCACCCGAAGGGACACATGATTCGGCCCCCGGCTCGGGGTGTGACATGTGTGAAGTCGTAGGTACCACTCTAGACGCTGCCGATGATGACTCTGAATCTGAGCCCTCATTGGAACATGGCGTGTCATCCAAAATCACCTAGGGAATCCTCTAATATATATATATATATATATCGCTCCCCTGATTTGCCATCGCTGTACAAACACCATTCCCTGATCAGTACCATGAAATGAACATTCAATAATAATATTCAACGCAAACATTATGTGATATCTCTTCCTATCTTAAAACAACTATTTACCATTAAAGTTATTATTGTTATGATTGTCTCGAAATTTACTAGAACGCACACGTGTTGCAAATTTCAGTTATGTTGGCCAGTCATAATTACAATTTGTATCACTTGATTATTCTGGCTCAAATCTTAACAAGTTTTGTTCTTTAGTTAGGCTCGGTGCACTCAGTGTCACTATACGAACCTATGGTTATAGTCTAGGTCTCTAAGTTAACCTAAATTTCCATAACCTGTGACTCTGATACCACCCTGTCACACCCCCACCTCTCGTCACCTATTGATGATGTCACTGATCACACAAAGATGGTTGTGGAAGCATAGTGGTGATGTCTTAGAGATGGGGTGCAACTTGATCCGGTATCACAAAACACAAATTAATTTAAAGATATTACATTAGAAGGGCAGCGTTATTACAAACCAACGGTTATAGTTTACGATTGAAACACACTATACAAAATGGATTATTTAATGACAAGTTCCTGAACGTGCAATCTCACCAATGGTCACTATCTACTTGCAAAAATGTTTAAGTTTGAAAGGTTTGCACAAAGCTAGTGAGTTCGAAATGATTGTTTTACACAGTATGATATGATATGCAAGTTCTTGATACATAGTTAGTGACTCATTAGATTAATTAGAATATTCTCAGATTAACGAAATAGGTGTTGTTAAAGATTATATCACTGAAATAGTTTCTAGATGGATTTCTGGCTTAGGGATAGTCAATCCTTGTTATTGATCACCCAGATATCATGAAACATAAGAATGTAATTGTAGGATATATTTAACAACCATGTTCAATGTACTAATCTGAATGTTATCATAAACATCACATCGTTATTCCAATGATTATGTTAATTGTTGTCATTAGTTTGAAACACTTGGATTTAACCTAGCATTTCAAGGAATGATCAAGTCAATCACAAACATTGTTACAATCAAATGTTTTAAACTATTATAATCTAAGATATATTTTCATGATACCGGGCATTATAATGGATCAAAACAAGGATTTAACTGTTAACATATCTAGTTCTACGTTTCTAATTATTCCTAGCCATCATCTAGGCAACAATCAACAATAATAACTATTAGATTACATTCAAAAACAAGTCTGTGGAGGACCTTCAACTTAAGGTGCATGCATTGGGTTTGATTAGGGTTGCAGGTCTTTGTCATTCAAGACATTTGTAACCAACTTAGTGACTTTTGCTGCGTCAGCCTGTATGCTAGCAACTATTGCTGTCAATTCCTGAATTCTGAGATTTGATTCGTCAATCCGTTTAAGGACATCATCTGAATCCCTGATAGGTGTGTCAGTTTCAAGATGACCCGAGTCCATCTTAGGACTATCATGTACCTCTTTCTCTTGGTACCGGGGATTTCTGGCCTCATATTCAGGAACTTCATTGGTGATTGTCGTAAATGAAGTCTTATTGCCTAATCCATCCAGGTGAAGAACATTTGGGCTATCATGGCGAGTGGATGCTTCAGTCACATGATCTAAGTGTCTTGATGGACTTGACACCCCTATCTCATCCTCATCTCCATGGGGTGGAGATTGAGCACCTTGGACCCTGGCTGATGGGGCTACTTCTCAGTTGTTAGGTCCAAGATATGTGTCAATATCGTGGAGAATATGGGTTATAGAATCATTGATTTGCTGGGTTCAAGAATCAGAAGTGTCCCTGGGAGATAGAACTGTCGCCTGAGTATCATGTGATACTTCAGTGGTTTGTGTGGATTCCCTTTGGATTACAACATCATCCTTTTAAGAGGATTGATGAGGGGCCATCTGGGTGTGAGATTCAGGATCCACCTGTGAGGATGGTTTTGGTGGATTTACTTTTCCAGTAGTGACAATGACTTGTTCAGGGATCTCATCTTCATTAATAGTCTTTTTGGGTTTCTTAGAATGGGGGGCTTCGGTAAATGTTTTCGTTTGGTCTGTACCTTTGCTGGGGTGGAAGAGGAGGTGGATGTGCGCTCAACTTGGACGGCTGTATCCTCCGTTTCATCCAAGACCTTTGCATAAGTGTTTAACCTAGCAAAGGTTTGTTTGTCAATTGCCTTGATTTCAGAGAGAGGGACAATATGAAAAATGGTTTTTATTTCATGAATCAAACAGGCCATTAAAAACCTGTGATAAATCAGAAATTTTGGGTCCTTTTGGGGATGAACCAAATGGTCAAAAATGATGTGAGAGAGACTTACTTTTTTGTGGGTGAGAAGTGCATACATGACATATTGCATGTCATATGACATTTCTCCCTAACTTGTTGTCTTTTGAGAGAGACATTCAAGAATGGTGTGGTACATAAATTTGTACTTAGGATATAAATAGGCTTTTAAAATGTTCTGTTCTTAAGTTCTCTTTGGTAATCACACTGAATAAATTCAGCATGAAGGAGATTGAGAGCATTTGTTGTGGGAGCATTATTGTCAATAAGATTAAGAACAACACCAAGTAAGGTTGGGGTAATGGTAAGTTGTTGACCCACAACCTCAGAGGTAATGCTTTCAACAGTGTTATCCGTAGTTACCAAAGCATAATTTCCCCAGATTTGATTGAGGGTAGAGACAGAGATGGGAGTGTTCATTGTGGGAGGAGTATGAAGAAAGGAGTTTGAAAGAATATCAATAACCTCATCATTGTTGGGGTATTCAGGAGACTTAATGAGGTGTGCAACAAGGTTGTGGACTTGTTTGAGTTTCAAAGAGTCAGTTGCCATCAATGATTTAGAAGATGAATAGAATCTTGAGAAGTTTCAGGGTTTTTTATGAAAAACAAAGTGAAGGAAACCGTTTCAGGTTCAGAAAACGATTATAAAACTGGCTTGAGTTTCAGGAGAAAAGACAGAGTGATAGTAGCCATGGCAAAGTGTGAGCGAAATTACAGGAAACCGCTGATACTTATAGAAAAAGTAAAAAGGCAATTTAGTGTTTTTTAACCAAAAGAAGAACATGTAAAAGAAGGAGAGATACAAACAAAAATGACGAAACAATACAACCGTACAACCATGGAAAAATCTTAAATTGCAGAGAGTCGTTTGATCAGGATGAAGCCTGGTCTGATGCCGTTACTCTGAATCATCTTGAGCTTTAAGCTCAGGCGAAAGGATCTGTGTAAATGCATCGAGCTAACCAACATCCCTAACAAGCAGCTATCTTTTAATCAATAGGAACATGTTTAGTTAGAAATGTGGTTGATTTCATGAATCAAGAATGATTATGAAGTTTATAAAAAAATAGGGCAATAACGGAAGATGAAAAATAACGAATTTGGGAACAACGGGTAGAAATAGGGGATAAGAACTGATGAGCAAAGTAAGTAAAAGGGTAAAAATGTAAACACAACTGAGAGGTCTATAACCACGGAATGACTACTGAGGGTTATAACCACAGAGAAAATGTAACAACGGATATGGTGTAACCACGGAGAGAGAAAAACAGTGGAGTATAACAACTGTATATCCACTGTGGTCTATCCGCAGTTAGGCATAACCACTAAAAGATTAACCAAGGTTATTCTTTGAGGGTTTATTCCTTTTGTATGTTGTTAGAACAATTAATGAATTAACCTTTAATATGTAAGTGAAGTAGATGAGTCTAATGATTTGGTAAATATATCTGTAACATGGTCAACTGTTTATACATGTTTTGGAACAATCAGCCCTTTTTCAATGCAGTCTCATATGAAGTGGTGTCTTATTACAATATGTTTTGTTTTGGAGTGATAGACAGGGTTTTTTATGATATTTTTAGTATCTTCACTATCTATCAAAAGTGGAGTCTTTAACTTAGTTATTCCAAAGTCTAGTAGCAGGTATTGAAGCCATAAAACTTATGCTGTACAATGTGCTGCTACAATGTGTGCAGCTTCAGCAGTTGAGTTTGACACAGAGGTTTGTTTCTTGCTTTGCCATGACACCCCAGCAGTTTGCAAATAATTGGCGTCCTCCTGAGTTGATTTTCATGTGAGGGAGCATCCTGCATAATCACTATAGGCTTGTTACAAACCATATTAGGGTTTGTCTAGTATGTATACCTAGTCAGGACGATGAACATCATCAAAACCTGGTGGCTGCATAGACTTCTTCCTTAATTCTTCAATACAAAAGGCACTTTTTATATCCATTTGAGACACTTTTAGTTTATGAGATATAGCGAAGGCAAGGAAGAGTCTGATTGCTTCTAGTATGGCTATAGGAGCAAATGTTTCATCATAGTCAACGCATTCCTCTTGGCAGTATCCTTGAAATACCAATCTGGCTTTGTTTTTTACTACCATTCCCGTTTCATCAGTTTATTTCTAAGTACCCATATAGTTCCAATAGGGAATTTTCCTTTGGGTAAAGGGCAGAGGGTCCAAACATTTTATTTTTTGAATTGACGGAGTTCTTCCTACATAGCTTCCACCCAGTTTATTGTCTTTTAGAGCCTCTTCATACATGGAAGGCTCAATTTGGGACAGGAGGACATCATGAAGAAAAAAATTTTGAAATCAAACTTCTTGTTTGAACACCTTTCTTTAGATCACCTATGACTTATTCAAGAGGGTGATTCTTGTTATAGGGAATGATGTCTAAACAATTGTTTGTAGAAGCAACTTGAAAGGAGGAAGAGTTTTCAACTAGAAAAGGAAATGTGTTAAAGATAGGAGCATGTTCCTGTTTAGAATGATTGACAGGTGTGTTGTCAACAATTGGAGATGTAAAAGTTGACACCTTCTCCTCATGACATTGAAGATTTATTGGATGAGAAGTGATAGGAGAGAAATAATATGATCGTGAGAAACCTTCAATGGATGACAAATCTTCAGAAGTTTGACAGGATTCAGAAGAAGGAGATACAGATGGGACAGAAGGAAGATAGGTAAGATTATCAAGATCAAACAAATCTTCGGGAGTTGAAAGAAAGAAGGAGATGAAAATTCATTGAATTTAACATCTTTGGTTTCTTCCACAATTTTTGTTCAAATAATGAAAGCTCTATAAGCTTTTGAAGTTTGAGAATATACCACTAATTATCCTGAGTCAAATTTTGCACCAAACTTGGACAAAGAATCCTTTGTGTTTATGATGAAGCACGCGCATCCAAAAGCTTTAAAGAAAGAAATCAAAGGCCTTATTTTGTGTAGGACTTCATAAGCAGTCTTGTTATGTCTTTTCATAATATGAACTCTATTCAAGTCATGAAAGTGAGTATTTACTGCTTCAGTCCAGCGGGATAAACGCAGTCCTGAGTTTGGAAGCATTGTTCTTGCAGCCTCAATAAGTGTCCTATTCTTCCTTTCAACTAATCCATTTTGAGCAAGGGTTCTAGCAACACTGTATTATCTTCGGATTCCCTTAGTGGTACAAAATTAATCAAGAACATGATTCTTGAATTCAACCCATTATCACTTCTTATTATTTTGACTGGAAGATCAATCTGTCTTTCAATCTAAGTGATCAGGTCTTTTATTTTATCAGAAGTCTAATCTTTGCTGAAGAAGAAGAAGATCCAACAAAATCTTGAGTAATCGTCAACAACAACAACTAAGTAGTACTTCTTTCTAGCTAAGCTAGATAGCTTCACTGAACAAAAGAGATCCATGTGAAGTATATGAAGAGAAGTTGTTTTAGATTTCTCAATAGAATCATGTGATGATTTGTGTTGCTTTCATTTTCATGCAAGATTCACATTGACCTTCAAAGTGAAATTCCTTAGAAGGTAATCCTCTTACTAGTGAAAGAGTCAAAAACTTTTGGGGAGCTTGATGATTTTGATGACTAAATATTCTGTGCCATAGGGCTGTTTCAGAAGACGAAGCTTTAGCAATGAAACACATAGGAATTGTTGACTGAGAATCCATTGTCGTGTCAACAACATAGACATTCCCACTTCTCTTAGCAGTTAAGAGAGTGTGTTGGTATATGAAGACCTTTATTTTAGAGTTTATTTCAAGAAAAAGAATTTTCCAACTGTCTTTGGTTAAAAACGAGCTATAATTTCTTTCAGCCAATTGAGATACACTTAAGAGCTTAAACTTGAGGTTTTCAACTAGGCATACATCATTAAAGTGCAATTTTCCACTTGAGACAGAGCCAGGCCCAATTATCCAACCCTTTGCATCATTTACAAAGGATACAGATCCTCCATTCTTTGGAATGAAATTATTGAGAATAGATACACATCGAGTCATATGCCTAGATCCTCCACTGTTCACATACCATAAATTATTCAGGTTTGAAGAAACTCTCTACATACAGGATTAAATACAATAGGTTAGATACGGGTCTTGATTTATTTAGACAAGGAAGGAAAATTGTTTGACATTTTATTTTATTTTTGCACATTGTTCATGAGTTGTTGCATCATTTGAATCAATTGTTGCTGATTTTGACTCAGCATATCAATTTGTGAGTTCACATAGGGTGAGTTCACTGCAACTGATGAATAACAGGTAGGGTTAACTGTTTGTGAATAAAAAGAGGATGACCTTTGGTTTGTTTGGTTTCTTGGCAGTTTTCACCTTGTTATGGGTGTCCCTTTAGAGCATGAGGTCTTTTCTGCCTTTATTTTATTTCTATGTTTTTCATGCGTCGTTTTGGTCCAGCACTCTTCAATTGAGTGATTGTACTTGAAGCAATTAGTGCAAGCAGGTGATACTGCTGAATAGTTAGGGATGAAAGGTTTATTTGCTTGCATTGTAGGATAAGGGGGTGAGGGTGAGATGGAGGAACATTGATATTAATCATAGGCTGCTTTTAATTGATTATAGCAACTTTTGATGCATCAAGTTTATCCGTTTTTTATGTATCTTCAGAGGTCGAAGATGTGTTCATTGATTGAACAATCTGTAGCAGTTCTGAAGAAGTTTTTATGTTAGTTTCTTCTAATGAATTTTCATCAAATACTTCTAAATTTACATTTGTAGGATATACAAATTTTTGAGGTATTCATGAGGGATATTCCCAAGGAGGAGACTTACTTAATCCTGAAATAATATCAGGAAGGAAAGTTGGAGATATAGACTTAGTTTCAGAGATTTCTTTATTTTTGTCAATTGGAGTATAATCATCTGGAAGGAAGGTGTGATTATATCCATTGCCGAAATTTATGTTTGTTGTGAGTTTTTTTCTTTAGAAGTAGTTGGAATCCCTTGTAGGATTCCACCCATTTCTCACAGTTTACCATGATTTTAGACAGTTCAGACTTACAAGCTAAGTATTTTTCATGAACCAAGTCAAATTGAGCTTGTAAGGTTGATTTTTCAGTTTTCAAAGATGAAATCTGATCATTTTTGTCTGTTATAATTTTGTCAACTTCCAAGTTTTTATTGACCAAAATTTGTTCAAACTTTAGGTTCTATTCTTGCAACAATATATTTTCCTTCTTTAAGCTGGCAAATGCCTCAATGCAGGATTCAGAACAAAGTCTTTCAAGAAGAGTAGGGGATACCTGTGCAGCAGATGACGAGGAGTCAGCAACACGTGGGTCAGAGGAGTTTGAGGTTTCACCAACGGCCATAAGTGCAAGGTTTGTGGGCTCATTGGCAAAGAGAGCATAACCTACATCATAAGGTAAGATGCTCCAATCCACATATTCTTGTGAAAATAGAGTAGGCTGACTAGATTGAAAGGTTTGGAGAACTGGGCCTGGAATACTCACTTGAGAAGGAAGTGGTGTGACAATCTGAAAAGAAGCAGGCAAAAGTTGATACATACTGCCATTAGCAGATTTTACATATTGAGCAAATGATTGTGGAGAAGATTAAACTATATGAGCAGTTGCCTGATTAGGGTTCTGCTTTGAAAAGTGAGAAGACGTGGTGCATGATTTTGATGTAGGGAAGGTCACATAGGGTGAAGATTGACTATTAGGAGCATTTCTGCATTCCTTAGCAAAGTTTCCAGTGCCATGACATCTATAACATTGAACTTTGGCTTTATTTAGACCAATTTTAATCCTACTATGAATATGAGGAAATATTCACCCTGTCCTTTGATAGAACTTATTAGTTATAATGCTCAAAAGGGCAAGTTGGCTATGAATGTCCACCTCTTCCAAGTCATCACTTGGAATATGATGGATATCATCCATGATAAAACACAAACTGTCTGGAGCATGAGTAGGATAATCTCATGAAGATATAGTGGTGGTGATGCCTATAGTGACGTCAGTATGTTCATCATAACTTTGATCAAGATTCTTAGAGTTATGAGTGTGACTGAGAAGAGCATTGTTTCTTTGAACATACTCTTCAGTTTCTTTTCCAGATATTATTAGTTTTCTCTTTTGGTCAATCTCACGATCAAATGTGAGTAACTTACCATGAAGTTCGGTATGTGTGTGATTGCTGAAGTCTAGTGAGGATCTCATGACAATGGAATATGTTTCCCACATGTTAGGTAGAGACCTTAAGAAATGATTACATGCAGAAAATGTGGGATATTCTTGGTTCGCCGGTCTTAGTTCACTTAAAAGAGAAGTAAACCTTTCATATTGTTGGGTCAGTGACTCATTATCGAGTTGAGAGAAAGTTTCATATTGTTGATCTAATTTCTCTCTAGTATTAGCAACAGTATCAGCAATTCCACCACACTGCTCTTTCAAGGCATCCTATAGATCTTTGAAAATTCATGGTGGAGGAGACTTGAGTAGATCTCATTTGGGAGTGCTATAGCCAACTGAGCATGAGCCTTAGCATGAAGCTCCAGTTTCTGGGAATCTTCCTTGGTGTAGTTTTGAGGATCTTTAGGAATTAAGTTTCCAGTCTTAGTGTCCAAGACCATGGTTTGTGGGGTCCGAACAACAAGAGAAAATCAACAGATGAATGATGTCTCTAAGTTATTTATTGGAATGGTTTTGAATATACAGTTAAATTCAAAACCAAACACCTTCAGCAGAATTTGAAAATTGGTGCAAAGAAGTAAAGTAGAGTCTTTAGAAAATAGAGTCTAAACAATCGAATATTAAAGTGAGCTATGATTTTCAGGCTTGATTGTTAGACAAAGAACTGAAGAACAAGGCTTTGATACCAATTGTTGGACCAGGATGTTCTACCAGGTGTATTCGACTTTAGACTTTTAGGTCAAAGACAAGGAATAAACTCCCTCTCAAGTCAAGAACTCATTTACTTCGCTTCTTTGTCAAGTTAACTATATAAAGAGAATAACAGAAAGAAATAATGCAAGGAATCTTGGGAAAATCCAATCAGTTATTTTCAGAGAATGTTGGGATATAAATCTCTAAACATTCAATGCAGCAAGACAAAAAGAAAAAGACAAACTACTGACAAAATGTACATGCACTAAAACAAGACAAAAGGACACAACAACTGAATAAAATTCAACAACAATGTAATAAAGAAAACTAAAGTCTTCGGTTGTCCTTTAGTCTTCTGTGGTTGCATTCAGTTGTTTGTTCGTTCCAGTGTTCTTTCCGCGTTTGCTTATCTGCGGTTGTTATTCTTGGTTTTAGCGGTTGTCTTCCAGAGGTAAAGGGATCCGCGGTTACACTCCAGATTTCGTGCTTAATGGTTATGCACCTTGTCCACGGTTGTTCTTTGTAAATCATCAGTGGTTGGTATTCATTAGTTAATCCACTCAGTGGTTCTGCACTGAGTTAAGGGATGTTGTTGAGGCTCATTAGTCCTTACCTTTCACCATATATATTCATTTACCCTTTTATTATATATATTATATACATATATATTTTATATACAGATATATATACACCCATATATATACATATATCTTTACTATTGTATAATGAGTTTTGGTGAGATAAAAGTCAAATGTCTTAAAACTAAGAAAAATACAACGGAAGCATGAGGTACAACCAATGTAAGCCTCATTCCACTCCATCATTTTGTTAAATGTTGAATCCAATTAAAACCCTGATTTGTTCTTTCCTTCTGCCCTAAAATTGCTATGCCATTCTCGACATCCCTTCTTCAAACCAGGTAATGTTGCGATTGACCACCATTCCCCTTTGATTCTTCTTACCTTAATCGTTTAATATCTCAACCAGGTGAATGAGATTTGAGAACTGGATCTTGAATCAACCTATCTTGATATATTCACCACTAAAGCATCAACATGAAAATGGTACGCATCTTATTCTCTTTTCTTCTATTCTGAATCAATAGAACCGGTTATCTTCACATTTTGGCTCCAAAGTCAAATGTTTGAAATCTTAAATTTCTTCTTTACATAGGATACTGCTCATCAATCGAACCCCCATCCCTCCTGCGTTTGCTGCTCTACATTGTTGTTATGATGAAGAATAATTTTTAAACTAATTTTTGTTCATGATTTTAACCTTAATTTTCTACTTATTTGTATGCTTGCTCTTCAATCTTGGTAGTATTCATCACGTTTTCTTTGGAGCTGAAATGGAAATTGGAAAGCCTCTATAGTCAGTATGTATGTTCTGTGTATTTATAGTTACCTTCTTTGTTCTAAATACCCTAAATGATGTCCTTACAGTACCAAACAATGTCTGCTAGTTAAATACGACGCGACGTTTGTATGAATGATGATTCACACGGGTGTCAGCGTGAGTCTTTAACGTTGATACGAAATAATAATAATTTTAATAAAATCCCACAAAAACAATTTAATAAACAATCAAAATTTGAAAACACACATCCGTTCATATGAATCGACCCTCATTCGTACGAATCGACTTAATTCGGTGAAGCTTTATAGCCGCAGTTCATTCGGGCGAATGGGAGCCATTTGTACGAACGACTGATTCGTGCGACAGCACAGCTATAAAAGCAACACTTCCGTTTTTCAAACCCATTTTTCACCCAACTCTCTCTACCGAACCCCATTCTCGGCCACTCGATTTTCCGATCATTTCCACACGAAATTGGACAATTTCACCTTCCAAATCGTGTGTATTTCAGCCCCAACACTTTCATCTCAAGATTTCAACCATTTTCGTCACACTTCGGTCAAATACGAGCTCTACAGTAAGTATTAGCACTGATCCTTTGCACCAAAACACTCCAAAACGTTTTACCAACAATTTCGACCATAAAAACAATAAAAACAACCACTGATTTCAAAAATGGCGTTCTTGGTGAATCTGCAAGCGAATGAACCGTACAAAGGGCTAATTCGTGCGAACGAGAAGGCTCGTTCGTTGAAGAGAAGTCACACGAACGAGCGGCGAAACGAATGAGCAATCACACGAATGACATGGGTTCATTCGCCTGGAATAGCCATACGAATGAAGACCCATTCGCACGAATGGATAACAAGAAAGAGAGTATGCATTCTCATCATTCCATTCGTGTGAACGAAGGCCATTCGCACGAACCGCCCCTTCTTACCAAAAATAGACCAAAATGGCTAAGTGTTGAAAGTCCTATCTTACGCCATCTGTAATGATAGAATCGAACCTTAGACCAAATTTTAAATCTAATCAAGATAAAACGAAATAAAAACACATGTTCCAAAATCACATCAAAACACGGAACACACAACCGCCCAACACCTAACTAACTAATTTCTAACACATGATTCAAACCGAGAGAACACACCGAGTGAGTGCATCGACGACTCATAACCTCATGTAAGTTCACAGACCCCATGTTTTCAATTTTCTGGCTTCCAAATCATTTGGGGCTAAGAACATGAGACCTCTTATTCGAATGATCAGCAAATAACAGTTTTTTGTAAATGATTTAGATAAAAGGATCAACTCTCAACCTCTTATTCAAATGTTATATGAATAAGTGTCTTTTCAGTCATTTTTACTGAGCGTTCATCGCTCCATTCAACTTTTCCAACAAACAACAACAACAAACCAGCATCGAGGGTTCAACACACAAATCATCAAGGAGATGTCCATTAACCACAACACTTCGAGGCTTTGTGCCCAACCAAGAGGTGAATGGACACAAATCGTGGAATTGTGTAATGCATAATCGAGGACAATCATTTTCATGGGAATCCCTGTCAAACAAACAACATATTGGCATGGTATCTATCTAGGGTCATTCACTAGAGCATGTGTCCACACAACAACACATCAAGAATTCGCTGAGGAATTCTCAAGCAAGTCCCATCAGAGTCATTTACCATTAGTTGGTGCGGGTCAATCGACGGTAATGAAGATAGTACCATAGGTTTAACCTCCAGCACCGAGGCTGGTACGTTACACGCATACAATGTGAGACAATAACTCGAATTAGTTCCAGGGGAACTAATCACAAGAACATATCAGTTAGGTTTGGTAAATGATAACATGGATGATATTACGGAAAGACCACACAAACAATAACATGAGTTTCCAAATCAAATAAATGTTCAAGACCTAGTCTTGAAAGATTTTCAAACGAGCATACAACAAACAATGTTTTAATACAAGAAAGGAGCGTAAACTGTGTGATTTTTAAACAAACAAAACATGTCTCCTGTATCAGGAGACAAAGCATACGCTTCTTTCTCACAACTTCACTTTTACAATCATCCTTCGTGTCGTGTAAAGTGAAGATATGCGAGTGACACGACAGAAGGAATTGTTCTATTTCCAAACTTTACCTTCAACAAGCGTAGATTTTTTCTTTCTTTGATTTGGATTATATATTCCTAATGGCTATGACAAGTTCTGATTTCAACTAAGGACATCCTCGTGGATCACCGAAGGGGTGGTGGGCTGGTGGTCGAGCTTTGGCTCTACGTATGCCTTATACATAAACTACCTTCGATGATTAGGGATGATGTCAGTAATGATGTTCAGGATAACACACTTGTGTAGTTCATTTGTGTTTTCAACACCATTCACCCACCACTTTCAAAACGCCGGGAATGGAAAGGTTTCTACTAAAACTTTTACAAAACCTAATATTTTCAAAACAAACGTGAGCTCACCAACCTAGTGATGACATATTTTACATGTTCTCAGGTGAAGAACAAGTGAACGCAGGATGAATTTTAGGGAGAGAAATATAGGATGCCTTAGAGGAACCTGTAACTCCTGCATGGAATCCTTCCTATTAGGCCGGATACAAGATGCAAGACTTGCACTTGTGCAAGCAATCTTTGTGGGACATATGGTCCACATTCCAAATGTCCAAGTCAATTTGTAATGGAATTAAATTATAAAACAGCTGTAATTTAATTTTATTCGTTTAATTGCATTTAGCATCTCTTGTATTATCATGTGCAATGTAGCAATCTGATCACTCCGATTACAATTACGCCTCAGGATTATTCCGCCCAACGGGTCCCTGATCCGGCCCACCGGCCCCGAGTGTGACAAATACCCTTGAATGCACGACCAAAATTTGCAACCGTTTTATCACCTTTCTTGAGAGACCAGAGATTATAGTGAAGGTTTTGGACAGGTTCCCCCGACTTGTTGCAAAAGGCGGCCTCAAGCGCAACCCATACCTCGCAAGCCGAAGTTAAGACGATGATAATAGACAACACTTCTTCGGTTAATGAAGAATTAAGTGTAACATCAGTGCCGGAAATGTAACCAGAACAGTGATCTACACAGTATCATGACCAGTAAATCAGGTACAAATTTCAGTTGTTATTCATATATCATTATCATTTCATGTTTATCATAGAACAGTTTCAATTTCATCACAGAAACATAATTCAGAACTATGGTTCATCAGTCATATATATATCTGACAACACATTGTTAGTTAAGATTCTATTATGTATAAACGTATGCGAGGATTTACAGAACAAAACAACAACGAGTGTCGTTACGCGAATGCTAAATCGACGGATTATTCGTATAGGTGACGATCTATACGAACATATCTGAAATTTTAACATTCTGAACGATGTCCAATAATTAGAAAATCATATCAAAAAGTGTAGTTATCGTCGTATTCATACGGGTGACGATTCGAACGAATACGCGTGACGACTGTACGATTCGATTTAAACTGAAATTTAAATATTTTTAGAAAATTAAAATAAATGGAAGATATTTAGTTAATTTATTAGGAATCATCAACTAAAATAAATTTACAAATGTTACTTTTAAAACCGAAATGTTCGTTACGAAAAAGAAAGAAAACCGACGTTTTTATGAGAAACCGAACGAAACCGAACATACCCAGGTATTTTGAAAGCATTAAAGGGCATTTAATACCCATTTCATTCCCCCACCTACCATCTTCAACCTCCCAAATTCGTCACTCTCTCTACTTTCTCTCTCTAGATTCAAAGCTTCAACTTCTTCATTTCTCAACCAAATCGAGCCCTCTTAGTGTCAAAACGACCACTACAACTTGTAGATCACGAAAATACAACCGATCTGAGCTTTAAACCATCTGATTTTACGTAAAAATGAGTTCAAAGTCCTATTTTTAGGGTTTTCAAACCCATGGTTCGAACCCACCTTCATACCCGGTTCTAGAACTTAAAACCTTAGGGAAACTACACTAAACCATACTAGGATGATGTAGGAACAAGTGGGATACCATGATCTAGTTTTTAAACCCCGATTATTGTAAGCTGCAAACATGAGAGTTTGACCGTCCGAAGAACACACCATCAGGTAGGCCAAATGGCCAGCCCCTAAGCCGAAGGGCTTCCTACACACGGCTCTCCCTCATTCGGTCCAAGCCATTCGCTCCATCTCTATTCGGCCAAGACTCATCATTTGGCCATGCTGGTTCGGTCCAAGCTTCATA
This sequence comes from Mikania micrantha, assembly GCA_009363875.1. Lineage (NCBI taxonomy): Eukaryota > Viridiplantae > Streptophyta > Magnoliopsida > Asterales > Asteraceae > Mikania > Mikania micrantha. The sequence continues at coordinate 12,770,701 of CM018681.1, forward strand.
CAGCCAACCCTCATGCGGCCAAGCTGTGTTCATTCTCAAACATCATCACTCGGCCAAGGATACATTCGGTCGGGCATCCCTTCAATCGCATGGCTAGCCTCATACGGCCAAGTCCTTTCATGTGGACAAACCGAACCAATTGCATAGGTTGTTAATCGGGAAAGGTTATTAAACCATTGGACTCGCATGGAAGGGTAACCAAGTACACATATTATTTGCATGCATGGGAAAGAAATCATTAGGGTTTCTATGGTGGTGAACGGTTTGTAACCATCTATGTTGAGGTTAATACAAAGTTTTCCTAAGTAACAATGATGTATGAACTTGAAGTTTAGCAAATGAGACTATAAGTAGGAGCGTAGAAGTAAACCATAACTAAGGATGTTCCACTAATGGTCAACTCAAAACCCTAATAACCCTACATGTTAAACTTGGTCTTAAACAATTGAATGGGATTTTATGTTGAGCAAAGCCTAAAGTTTCAACACCACCGTTTTAAATACTTTAACACCTATCATGGCTAACAAAGGGTCAATAAACTAACTAAGTATGGGAGTTGGTTCAGTTATTAACACCCAATACTTAGTAGATGCTATGCAATATACAACGAAGCTAGATAGTTCAATTGAACTTTCTAAGCTAAGTTGTACACACGAACGATCAAAGAACCATGGGAAAATCAAGATCTAGTGACGGGCTTAAGGTTAATTGAATGAGATTAACCTAAGCCTAATCATGTCAAGTTATATTTTCTTAAAATAATTTATGTTTTAATAAAACAAATTGATTTATAAACTTGTTTAAATTAGATTAAATGATTTCTAACTTAATGATTTAACTTAAATTAAATTATTTAAAATGCTTTAATTAAAAGACTTTGAATGTAAACAACATAAACCTTACACAAGTAAGGTTTGATAATGATTATTCATGGGATAAAGGTTTGTAAATGGGTAATATGTTTAGACTAGTTAGAAAGAATCATGGAAACACATTAGTAACATAGGACACTTAGTTGCACACCGAGACCAAAACCCTAGTTACGTCTATTATAAATACTTATAGTATTTGAATCTTCTTAAAACAACTCAGGTCCTAAAGATGCATAGTCGACCATCAACGAGCGCGCATATCTTTTGTGGTTCATTTGCATAGCAACACATGTGAGTTCATTGCTCCTTTTCTAAAAATTTTTGTTTTATAAACGCGGGGCTGAGAAGCATGCGTAAGTGTATTCTCTTAGAATTATATTTACTTAAATGCTTTTACTTAATATATGTTTTACAAATATAATTGTTATCCTAGATTCTGTCTAGGTAAACTATTTACTGGATTTCAAAATAAGTTATCTATTTATTATAAGTAGATGTCTATTTCAAATCAAAGAACTATTTTCAAATGTTTACTTTCTAAAAACTAAAGATCTAAAACAAAGAACTATTTTCAAAGATCAAATTTCAAAGATCAAATTTCAAAGAAAGGAACTACTTTCGGGGGTGTATTGTCAATGAACTAATGATCTATTTCAAAGAACTATGTACAAATAACTATTTTCAAGGGTCTGACTGGGAAATATCAAAGATAGCATGTGCGAATCTCAGGTTTTAAAGATGTCATAGCTAGACTGATCGAATATGAGACGCATGTTTGATGATATTTACAGCATTCCCTAACCAGTTTTGAGGAACATCTGGGAAATACTCAAAGATAACATGTGCCAAAGAACTAAAGAACTATACGAACCACGGACGATCTAAAGAACTATAAAAGCCTGTATATCAAAAGATGTCCTAGCTAGACTGATTGATTATAGGTCGCATGTTTGATGAGGTTTACAGTTCTCCTTTACTACTAAGAACCATGATTGCTAGACTAGTCTACTCGAGTTGACCAAGGCCCAACCGTTATGTCTTAGATTTTATGAAATGTTTATTTGTTTATTTATTAAGCATTTAAATGAAATGTTTCTACAAAAGCTATGGTTGATCATGATTGCATGATGAACATAAAGAATTGACAGAAATTCTATTTTGTTGGACAACAAGAACTAAGAGCTGAAGAACTAACGTGTCAATGGTGTTGAATGAAACGCTTAATTATCATTGAAATAAATATACTATGTGGTGCGATATGTGGTGGGATGTTGGCTGGGGCTTGTTCTCCTACATATGCCCTATAGATAAGCATATTTGGCTGAATAGTATAGGTGGTTGTTAGTGAGGTTAAGGTTGGCATTCGGAGGGTTCAAAGGTTATCATTTTTAGACGATTCAAGTGTTATCATTTTCAAACGGTTCAAGTATGTGATTCAGTATATGGGATGAAATGCTTAATTATCATTAACAAAAATATACTATGTGGTTCGGTATGTGGTGGGATGTCGGCTCGGGCTTGTTCCCCTACTTATTCCCTCTATATAAGCATACTTTACTGGATGGAATAGGTGGTTGTTGGTGAGGTAAAGGTTTTCATTCGGACAGGTTATTCAAAATCATTTTTAAATATATAAAACTATATGAACTCACCAACCATGTATTGACATGATCTTTTTGCATGACTTCTCAGGTGACGAACAGGTCTGATTTAGAAGTCATCGCTTTTGGGCTAGGATGCCAGATAGAGGACCTAGTATTTGGAATTACATATTTTTGAACATCATTACACAGATTATTTTGTATCTCTTGTGCAGATATAAGATAGAAGAATTATGATGTTGATAGTAGATTTACATTGTTAAATTATGAACAAAACTGATGTAATTTAACTTTGTAATTCTATTCTATTTAGTATTTCTCATTAATATCATGTGTCATGCAAACAATCTGATATCACAATTATCATTCTCGATATCGCGCCCCGGGGCCTTTCTGCCCGACGAGACACACGGTCCGGCCCGCCCCGCCGACTCGGGGTGTAACATTAATTATAATAATGGCTTGCTGCTCTAGTTGAATCCAAGTTGAATAAGCAGGGTTATTGACTTGTTTATCATTACTGGTAATCAAACGTGGAGGAGGAGATTGCGAACACTCCACATGCGCAACGAGTTGTTGATAGGCAAGAAGAGGAAGCGTTTGTGTACGCCAATAAATATAATTTGTTGATGACAATTTGGTGGCAATCATAGGAGCCAAACCAGTTAAAGGAATATTGACATTTGTGGATGAGGAAGCCATTATATTGAACTAGGAAAAAAGTAGGTTGGTTATAACAAAGTAGAAGAGGTGGAGATCTAAACTTGATAAATATAATATTTCGAATAGTGGGCAAAAAGTGAACGGAGAAAGGTGATGGAAGAAGGTAGAAACAGACATAGAAGGGGATGAAATGATCGGACACATGGAGAAGCAGAAGAGGCTTGGATAAACACAACCACCAATGTAATTGACTGATACCATGTATGGAATTAATCTTGTATTGATTGATCCTAATGAGAGAATATGATACAATATTTTATAGGCTATAATGTAACACCTAGCTACCTTATAATATAAATTTATACAATGATTTATTATCGAATAGACCAGATCATCCCATACGCTCTAAACACTCTTGAAGCTACATTTTGATGGTCATCTTGGTTGGTAATATTGTACAAGATTTGATTTTGTTATTTTTTCTGAATTAATGTTGAATGACATAATCAAATAGTAATAAATGATGTTTTAATAAACCTTTTCACTAATAGCTTTAACTATAACATGCGTTGGATATAGGTTTTAATCAGAAAGCATCTTGGATTCAAGAGTGATAGAGAGAATATAGTTCAATATCCTTATGGTTTGTTTACTTTCGTCTCTTTAGGTATGAACAAAATTACTTCCTCTAGGCTATTACCTTGCTTCCAGAGTACATATCTTGAATAAAAATACACAAGTAGTTATGTGCATTCATAGTTGGGTTGATTTCGTTTTGCCCCTTTGTGAGTGTATGTTACTACAACTAAAAACATAGGGGATATAAACAAGTGCTTTATTAAAACTTTTTTTAAAAATGATACTAATCAAGTGGGATTGCTGGAACTTTAAAAAATGATATTAATCAAGTGTGATTGCTGGAAATAATCAAATTGACTTCTGGTGTCATTTTTTATACTAATATGTGTGTGTATTTTTTATGTTTTAAATCTATATATATGTGTGTGTATGTATGTTTTAAATCTGATTTTTGTTCGGGAGTTGAGTGAGGTGAGTGATGCTGGATTTAGCCCTAAAATCGACCATTTAGTAAGTTGTAAATTGACTTCGGTTGGTTATTTGTCACAAAAGATTATGCAGGTCGCTTCCATTCAATTCTTTGTAGTTTGACACTGTTAGTACACTGATAAAGCAACTTAATGATTACATACTAATTATAGGAGAAGAAAATTGTATGGTGTTACTTAATCTAGCATGTGAGCTGTTTACACATTAACAACTTGCATATCCCATGAATAAAATTCACTTTTTTATTGTGAAAAGTGAGTGATCAATATTGTTGGACTTTGCTTCACTACATCTTTACAACTATGGGTAGAAATCTACTCTTTTTATATGATGAAGAAAAAGTATGGATGCTCAACATAATACATTCAAAAACTTATATGTGATTTTCAATGTTGCTTATAAGCTATACCCAAAATACAATTTATGTACTAATCAAATTTACTCTACACAAAAGGATTTCAGCTAAAAGATATCTTACTTGACATTAATAGATCAAATACGTATTTTTTTAATAGGACATTTATTTTTCATTAACAGAAGGGAAATATTACAATAAACTGGCAAGTTAGCAGGCAACTAGTTGTGCCGCAACCCCCTTTTGAATTGCAAATCCAATCCTACTAAAAACAATTTTTTGAGTCCTAGGTACTGTGATGTTGCTATGCATAACCCTCTGAACTTGGTTCAGAAAATTCACTGCCTCTGGGGCCAAGAACCCAAATGTATCAAAAGCAAAGGGGGCAAACACACGTTGATTCTCCAAGCAAGCCTTCTCATGTTTAGCAACCTTACCTGACTCCACCTTTAACGCTACCTGACTCCACCTTTAACGCTACCTGACCCGCACGAATCCCGTATCCCTCATCCCAACAAGAGGGGACACTCCTATAACATCACTGTACTTCGGATTGTCCGTACATGTTTAATTGTACTGTTACGACCTGATATGATAATTATTAATGATGATAAACTATTGGATGTTATTACTGATATTGGTATACATATTGAGAATATATTCATATATGCATAAACCATGGGAAGTTTAGTTGAAACACAACTAAACAGAACCAGAGAGTTTATCGCAGTTGAATTCACAGATTATGGATTGTGGTTGGGAATGGAAAAGAACTAAGAGTTGGTTATTGTTTGGTTACTAAACATAGTCAAGGACGCATGGTCAGAAATTTCCATTTTTGCTTTTTTATAAGTATTAATATTATATTAATATATTTAATTTAGTTTAAATTTTGTTTTTGTTTTATAACTTTTAAATATTGTGTTTAGTATAATTATATATATAGGCCTGACCTGCACATTTTTATTTGTATCAAGTTCAAATATAATATAATATTACTACTGCTGCTACTATTTGAAAGATGTTTGGGTATGTTTAATAATCGTTTAGACACCGACTAACTCCTATATCTGTTTTTACTAATTTATTTTTGTGTAATTTTACTTTAATTAAAGGCTTAATAATTAAAAACTAATTTTCATTCTTTCGTTAGAATATATAAAAAAGTATATAGAAAATAATTATTAAAACATTTAGGCTTAATACTTTTTGTGTATATATTTTTTTATTCTGTTTATAACCCAAAAAAATAGATTTATTTTAGTAAATTTTCTTACGTGAATTTTATATTTTATAAAGGGTGAAAAAGAATGAAATGCTACAATGGCAAAACGGAGCTCAAAACCTGCTGGAACAAGATTCGAACCCGCGACCAATGGTTCCGTCAACAAGCGCCTACTTTTTGGTTGTGCCCTGAGATTTTCAAAATATCATAAATCAACTTCTAAAACCGAAACCCCATATCTTTCTTCAATCAAATTGTTTTGATTATGAATCCAATCGACTAAAGGACCATAGGGTACTATTACTGATCATAAAACGAATATATATAATAATAATGTATAAATCACTAACTTTTGTTTGCTAATTGATGGACTTTGATTAAAAGCTTAGAGGAGGTACGACCGAGTCCTTGCAGGTTTTGATTCACGACTTTGATCGCCTGTGACTGTTTAATTTGTTTAGAGTGAGTTGACGAGGGTAAACGAACCCCAAATGCTCAATTGCTTGTGATTTTATACATGTTAAACATGAATTTGAATTTGGATATAACAATTTTGAGTTAACTAGTGTTTAATTATCTTAATTGATGATTTGAATAAATTACGCGATCAACGACATTGCCATATTCGAAAGGAATCGAACAGGGAAACACTTTTTAACACTCGATGTAATGCGCATATTATTAACTTAGTTGTGCAAGATGCGCATAATGTAACAAGTCTCGAAAATGAAATCGAACTTGAAACAAGAGTCCTCAAACAGGAGATGGATTTAGTATTTATATTGTCTATGAAATTATTAAAATACAAATAAGAATGCATTTATATTTAGTATTTATATTGTCTGCGAAATTATTAATATATAAATACGAATACATTTATGTTATTTAATTTTATTTAATACGAAATAAAAAAATTCAAACCAGAACCGGTTCTCGAACCTTATTATATTGCCGACCCTACGTGTACCCATTCTAGCAGGCATGCAATTCAAATTGAGCAACCGATTCTTGTTCCAGCCAAGTTACTTGACTAAAACCGCGAAACGAATCGACATTGGCACCTGTTCCTGTTCGGTCCAAAAACCTGTTTTGCCCACCTCAAATATATAGTGTGGACCTCGAGAACCACCATCTTCTTTTTCTTTTAATTCATACTTATTAAGAATTTTGTAGCCCAACCAAAATATTTAAGCCCAACTCTGTCATTATTTTTTTGTTTCAATTGTTGTACGGATTTACATATTGAAAGACGTAGTTCAATAGGTTGAGGCACCAAGGTTAAAATCTAGTTTGTTATCTAAGGGGTTTACATAAGGAGTTAATTATAATGAGATATTCTCACATACAGTGAATTACTCATATATTAGCGTTATGTTGGGATTACCGGCTACGACTAGTGATTTTGTATTGGGAAAAGTTCAATGTTAAAACGTTTTTTTCTACATGGGATCATTTAAGTATTTAGACGAAAGAACTATATCTATTAAAGGTTAATAGTCAGAAAGGTAAGGTATGTTTGCAACTATGTAATCATAACATCTTTTGGTTTTAACTTTTGACCGTTTTTCCAAATGTGTGGGTTATGTTCATCTTTAATAGGCCGAATTATTTTTTAATAACTAATTTGGGTTGAAAGTTGCTCAAAGCCAATTTTTTGTAGAGTCCAACCTCTTATTCTTTTATTTTATGATTTTGATTATTACTTCAACATCTTTGTATAATGTTTAGTTATCATTACTAAAACATGACTACTTTAATCCCGGCACGTTTGACCTGTTAGGAAATGCCTTGCGAGCTGGTTTTGAGGTCCCTAGATCACCCGATGCTAGTTATTAAAATCTCTACAGCACATATGAGAAAGATGAAGGGGATACGCATGTAGTTAGAGGTGCACGAATCGGGTTTTTTTTGGTGTAGCTCCTAAACAACTATTGCACATTGTGCTAAGCCATCCTACCAATGGAGCCTATCTGCACCCTTACCTGTCCCACAACATGTTTCTCGAACCATCTTTTCATTGAACCCATGCGGCCCAATGGTCAGTAGTGGCACTTGGGTTCTCTCATCCTTTTCGGGCCAAATACGTGAAAGTTGTACTATATAAACCTGTTCAAAGAAGGGTCAGTAGCAGTATTTTTTGTTTTTTATAAGCTTTTATCGAACTTGTCATCTTGATTTGAAAGTTAAAAGTTTTTGAAAAGTTTAAACACTTTTTAGTTATTATGCCTTTGTTGGATCGAATTGAATATTTGAACGACACTTAACAAAGTTTTATTCTTACAATGTGAGCCTTGTTCCCGGGCGACCCCACAGAGGTTGGTTTCGTCATAACACATAGCTCTTAAATTAAAAACTTTCATAATCATGCAGTGGAAATGTAAACATTGTTTGATAAACAGAATACATTAAAGTGTCTGTATCAAAAACATATCGAATTGCCAAAACCATCGGATTCTCTATCTTGATGCCCCGAGATCCATGCATCCTTTCGCCTTAGCCTTAACCTGACATACATGCTAAATCAAGTCAGCTTACGCTGGTGAGTTCTAGTTTTCATAAAACAACATTAAACAGACTTAACATAACATCATTCCGTTCATACAATCCATAACCTTAGCACATAACATCTCGAACATTATCATCATACATTCCACTGTCACCCTACGAACAGTGGGCTTATGCCGGCACAAGGCTCCATACCCAGTTATAGTCGTGGTTGACTATCATACCCAGTTATAGTCGTGGTTGACTATCATACCCAGTTATAGTCGTGGTTGACTATCATACCTAGTTATAGTCGTGGTTGACTATCATACCCAGTTATAATCGTGGTTGACTATCATACCCAGTTATAGTCATGGTTGACTATCATCTGTACATTTCCCTATAACACGTATAGGGACATCATTCATTCATCATACATGACATACTAGCATCATATCATCGTTCATCGTATTCATCATAACATCATAACATTTCATGCTAGTATCTTGTTATCATATCATGTCATGCCAGTAACATTTCATCATAACATCATAACCTCCTAGAAACGAATACATGTCATGCTATCATCATATCATCATATCCTCCTAGCAATAAAAACATGTCATGCTATCATCATATCATCATATCATACATTCTGGCATTCATGAACTTTTCATACTAGCATCTTATCATTCTAGCATTCTGCCCTACTAGCAGAGACACATATCAAATCATAACATATCATGCTAGCATCTTTATCATCATGTCATATTATCCTAACAGCTTAGGACTTCATCATAGCATGTTATCTTATGACTTATCATCATAAATATGGTCATCATAGTTCAGTAACATTCATTCGTCATACATAGCATTTTTCCATACATATTCATCATGCATAACACACATACATAAGTACGTAATCATCGCATAGCATCATTCGTTCATCATCATCATAAGCACATAACATCATGGACATAACAATAAGCATGTATGCCAGCCCAAAACATAGTTACACATAACATGTTAAAGTGGGGCATCTAGAACTCACCTGATAGTAGCTTCCTTTCTTCTTAGCCGATTCGCCTTAGCTAAAACTTAAGAACCTACATCAGTACATCATATCAACACATACCATTCTAATACTTAGAATATTTCCTAAGTCCTCATCACTACTAGTTCCCCCTTATAACTACCAGTTCTTGAAACTTGGCTAAGTATTCGAAACCCTTGAAGTCCATTAAGCTCCATGTACACGAAATCCGTGAATGCTCGAAATACTAGTGTACACGAAATATCCACATACTCGAACTCCTGAGTACTCGAATTCTTATGCATACTCGAATTCACATGTGTACTCGAAGTCCACATACTCGAAGAATGGGGTTTTGAGTACTACTTTTGTGCATCATTTCGTGTACACATCTTTCGGTCATAAATCATTTCAGAAATTCATCTAAGACCATGGGAAACTAGTTATAGGTTTCCATATGTTGTTACCAACACACTGGAACCTCAAAGTTCCGAACTTTATGCATAAAGGTGTGAGCTTTATGCATAAGTTCACTTTTGACTAACAATCCTAACTTTTATATAAAAATCCTAACTTTTGTACATAGACCACTTACTTGTAGCTAGATGATCCTCCCTGTAGATTCTCGTGCGTTTCCTCTTCCATTTGGTCGATCAAATGCTCGATTTCTTGAAGTTCTTGGACCCTACTTCGTGTACTCGAGAAGGAAGGTGCTTTCAGCCAAAGATCAGCACGTTTCCCAAGGCACCACTATTTATAGGCAAGGATTGGTACTCGAAATCTGGGAAATTTCGAGTACAATTTTCGAGTACAGTGTACTCGAAATCCACTATTGAGTACACGAACTTGAGACCTTAACTTTGTTATTTTTCGTCCATTTTTCCAACAAGTTAATTATCCGTTACGCATTCGTAAGTTCAAATAACTTGTATTTTTAGAGAATTTTGGGATGTTACAAGTCTCCCCTCCTTACAATAGGTTTCGTCCCGAAACCTGCCTCGTTACAGATCGAACAAATGGGGGTACAACCTCCACATTTCTTCTTCCGCCTCCCATCCTTTCGGTGCTTCCACTGAACCTTGACTTGACGAACCATTTTACTCCGTAGCTGCTTTTCCTTCGTATCCACAATGGCGACTGGTTCTTCAATGTAGTTCAATCGGTCGTCTACCTCAATGTCATCCAAAGGAACATGTGCTTGCTCGTCTGCCAGACACTTCCTAAGATGTGACACGTGGAAGGTAGGATGAATTCCGTTCAGCTCCTCTGGTAGGTCCAGTCGATACGAGACTTTCCTTACCCTTGCCTTTATTAGAAACGGTCTTATTGAATCGAATGATTCCCTCCATGGTGATACTTTTAGCAACACTCGCTCGCCAACCTTAAACTCGATCGGTCTTCGGCGCTAGTCAGCGTAGGACTTTTGACGATCTTATTTAGCTTTCATTCGTGCTTTTATCACCCGTAGCTTTTCTGCCATATCAATCACGGCAGCCTTGTTTCCCATTTCTTTCTGTCCAACTTCACCCCAGCATACCGGGGTCCTACATCGTCTACCATACAACGCCTCGTAAGGGGGCATTCCGATGCTAGAGTGGTAGCTGTTATTATACGAAAACTCCACCAATGGCAAGTGGTCATCCCAGCTACCTCCAAAATCGATAATGCACGCCCTAAGCATATCCTCCAATGTTTGGATAGTCCTTTCTGACTGTCCATCTGTCTGAGGGTGATAGGCAGTACTGATGTTCAGTTTCGTTCCCATAGCATCATGAAACTGCTTCCAAAATCTGAAAGTAAACCTCGTATCTCGATCTGATACAATGGAGACAGGAACTCCATGTCGGATCACAATCACTTTCACAAACAACTCAGACAACCTTTCGGACGTATATGTTTCCCTGATAGGAAGAAAGTGTGCACTCTTCGTCAGTCGGTCCACAATCACACATATGGTATCATGTCGTTTAGCTGTTCTTGGTAGCTTAGTGATGAAATCCATGGTGATGTGTTCCCATTTCCATTCTGGTACCTCAAGAGGTTGCACATATCCGTAGGGCTTCTGATGTTCAGCCTTCACTTGCGCACAAGTAAGGCACCGGTTCACATACTGCATCACGTTAAATTTCATACCTGGCCACCAATAGTCCTTTCGAAGATCTTGATACATCTTCGTCGCATCGGGATGCACCAAATAACGTGATTTGTGGGCTTCATCTAAAATCCTCGATCGAATGTCCCCATTTCTGGGCACCCACATACGACCGAATCGTATCTTTATACCGTAATCATTGTCTTCCAAGTTCTTGACTTGCCCGAAGACACGTTCAAAACCCACGTTCTCTTCTTTCAACCCTTTCTGTTGCGCCTGTTTGAGCCCATTCAGAAAGTCTGGCGTTATCACCAAACTATACGATTTTACCCGTATGGCAGGATGATCTGTCTTGCGACTCAAAGCATCTGTTACCACATTGGCCTTTCCCGGGTGATATAAAATATCACAATCATAATCCTTTAACAGCTCAAGCCATCGTCTCTGCCTCATATTCAAATCCTTTTGCTCGAAGAAGTACTTCAAGCTCTTATGGTTGGTATAGATGGTACTCCTTACTCCATACAAATAGTGTCTCCATATTTTCAATGCAAACACTGCTGCAACGAGTTCAAGATAGTGGGTCGGGTAGTTAGCCTCATAAATCTTTAGCTGGCGCGAAGCATAAGCTATCATCCTTCCCCTTTGCATCAGTACGCATCCCAACCCTTGTCGTGATGCATCAGCATACACAACAAAATCATCATTTCCATCTGGCAGTGCTAGAATAGGAGCTTGGGTAAATTTCTCCTTTAGCACTGAAAACGCTTGTTCTTGGTTCGGGCCCCATTCGTACTTTACATATTTCCTCATGAGCTTCGTCAGTGGCGTCTCTATCTTGGAGAAATCTTGACTAAATCTCCGGTAGTAGCCGGCCAAACCAAGAAAACTGCATACTTCCGTCGGTGACTTCGGAGGATTCCATTTCATAACCGTTTCAACTTTAGCTAGGTCTACCATAATGCCATCTGGGTTCACCACATGACCCAGAAACTGTACTTCTCGTAACCAGAAGGCTCATTTGGAGAACTTAGCATAAAGTTTCTCTTTTCGCAGGATCTCCAACACCTCTCGTAAATGGCAAGCATGGTCTCCCTCGTTCCTTGAATAAATCAAAATATCGTCAATAAACACTATCACCGATCGGTCCAGCATCAGTCGACATACCCTGTGCATCAAATCCATAAATGATGCAGGAGCATTTGTCAATCCAAATGACATAACGAGAAACTCGTAGTGTTCATAACGCATACGGAAAGCAGTCTTTGGAATATCCTGCTCTCGAACTTTCAACTGATGGTAACCGGATCGGAGATCTATCTTTGAGAACCAGCTTGCACCTTGTAATTGATCGAACAAGTCATCGATTCTAGGTAGAGGATACATGTTCTTTATGGTCAACTTATTCAGTTCCCTGTAACTGATACACAAACGCATACTTCCATCTTTCTTCTTAACGAACAGCACCGGTGCTCCCCACGGGGAGACACTTGGTCGTATAAAACCTTTATCGAGGAGTTCTTGTAGCTGGGTCATCATTTCCTTCATCTCAGTTGGAGCTAGACGGTAAGGTGTTTTGGTAACGGGTTGTGCCCCTGACACTAAGTCGATCTGGAACTCAATTTGCCGCTCAAGTGGTAATCCAGGCAATTCCTCAGGGAATACATCGGGGAAGTTACGCACCACAGGAACATCATCAATCGTCCTCGTATCATTACGTTCCTCAATCACATAGGCCAAGTAGGCATCACACCCCGCCTCATTATATCATCAACCTTGATCATCGAAATGATTTTCGGCGCATACATCGCTCTATCACCATAAACCGTTACGGAGCTCCCATCCATCGCACGTAAACATATCATCTTTTGTCGACATACAATGTTAGCCTCATATTTGGCTAACCAGTCCATACCCAAAACTACATCGAAGCCTCCTAAGGTTATCAGAAACAATCAGACAGGGAACCTATGACCTTCTATCTCAACATAACAATCATCAATAGCCTCAATCACCCTGGTCATCTTACCAGTAGCCGTCTCTACATCAATTACCTGATCTATCTTCTTAACCTTCCCAGATAACCCATCATAGAAAGTAGAAGATACAAAACTCATACTGGCACCAGAATCAAACAATACAGAAGCAGGAATATTGTTGATAAAAAAGGTACATGTGACCACATCGGGGTCCTCGATCGCATCATCCTTCATCATCGTAAAGGCTCGTGCTTTAGCTTTCTGCTTCTTCTTTCCTTTCTCCTCTTTCTTACCCGAGACCGAAGCATCTGCCCGTGGTTGTCTGCAATCCTTGGACAAATGTCCAAACCCGTTGCAGTTGTAGTATCTGGTGGCACTCGGGCAGTTGCTGGAAAAATGCCCCGTCTTCCCACATCGAAAACATAAGTTAGTGCCCACCAAGCACTGTCCGACGTGAACTTTACCACACTTGTTACATCGGTTCACATCCTCACGCTTCAACTTCTTGCTTGAGAATTTTCGTTGGTCTGTTCGACCCCTCTTAGTCCCGAAAGACTCTTTCACTTTTGCTTCTTCTTTGGCTGGTTCAGCAAACATAACATCATCCCAAACTATCCCACTGAGTTCAACCGTGGAGTCGAAGGTCTTGGGAGCATTGGCCTTAACATGAATTCTGACCTTTGGAGGCAAGCCCTCCATGTAGAACTTCACCCTCCTTTCCTCAGTAGCAACTAGATGAGGCACAAGCCTCACCATCTCATTAAACCGTGAAGTGTACTTCCTGTGATTCAGGCTTCCAACTTTCAGCACCAGAAACTCTCTTTCAACTTTATTCAGTTCGTTCTTGGGACAGAACTGTTTAGTGACCAGTTCCCTGAGATCGTCCCAAGTCATCTTCTCCATATCAGCTGCAAACTAGAACTGCTTAATGGTATTCCACCAGTGTAGTGCCTCCTCGACAAAGGAGTGAGCTGCAAACTTGACAGCTTGATCAATTCAGCACTCACTGATTGTCACACCCCCTGCGCCGCATGCGGAATCCACGGCGCAGTGACGATCGATGGTTGAATCATGCACAAGTATTGAATAAGAACAACCACAATGCATTACTACATTTCATAAAGATTAGACCATTGTTTAGTTACAGACAATCTATCTATCTTCCCTAAAGAATGACAACTACAGACCCAAAAATAGTGTTTACAAAATAAGACTTAAACAAGACAATTAAACAATCAGGATTAAATGAGTTTCTAATCCATCCTAGCTTGTTTCTTCATCTTGTTCTATCTTAAAACGGTCTCCTTAGTTGTCCTTTAGAATTTTCTTAAACCTGATTACCTGAAACACGTGAACAGTAACTGTCAACTACAAAAGTAGTTGGTAAGAACAATAGGTTTAGCATTTGTAAATATGAATCTGCAATGTAAGGCATATGTATAAAACTGTAATTGAAAATGCACGGATGGTTGCAACCCAAACTAACATCAAGTATGTATAATGTGTCCAAACAGTCATAACGGTCTCCTTAGTTGTCCTTTAGAATTTTCTTAAACCTGATTACCTGAAACACGTGAACAGTAACTGTCAACTACAAAAGTAGTTGGTAAGAACAATAGGTTTAGCATTTGTAAATATGAATCTGCAATGTAAGGCATATGTATAAAACTGTAATTGAAAATGCACGGATGGTTGCAACCCAAACTAACATCAAGTATGTATAATGTGTCCAAACAGTCATCAGACTGTTTGCTAGAAAACCAACATATAATCAAGTACCAAACTACGTTTGGAGTCAGAAAATTAGTCAGCAAACGCATCAACACGAGCTGTACTAACGAGTTTACTCATAAGACAACTCCGTGTTGACGTAACCCGGTCAATATGACTTATGCTGGTAAACTAAATTAGCAACAATTTCATATTACCGTAATGCAACCAATTCTGCAATTAGGTTTTAAAACAAATTTAAAAGCTAATTCCAGCATTGGCGTAACCAAATGTGTCCGCTTTTCCTTGTTGTGATCACCCAGTACTAACGCTATATGAATATGAATATGTAACTTGATGTATGTATAAGTTTGTTCACAACGATGAACACCATGTTTTTGAATACTATGACTTGAAACCATTGATTGAGATGCCTTATTTGACTAGCATGATTTGAAAACCTTGTTTGAATACCATGAATTGAAAACCTTGCTTGAATACCATGAATTGAAAACCTTTCTTGAATACCATGAATTGAAATCCTTTGATTGAATACCGAGAATAGAGTCCTTGTGTAATAACAAGGTTTAAAAATATCATTTTATTGAAAACACAAGATTTTAGTATAAGAGTTTATAAAACTTATTTCTTAAAAGTATTTATCATTTATAAAACCATTTATGTAAAATTGGTGTAAAACAGTTAGTGAACCTTTTATAAAACATTTTAGTAGAACTTGTTTAACGGTTGATAAAACCATTATAAACAGTTGATAATTCCTTTGAAAATAGTTGAGAAATCCCTTGGATTTCTAAAGTGAACTTGTAACAGTTGAATTGTAGGATAAATCCTGTATATGAAATATGATTTGTATAAAGAGAGTTTGATCACGTGTTCCACCCCAAAACAGTTGAAAAACAGTAAAAGAGGGGCTAATGTTCTCACCTGTCTGCAGTAGACTCTGAACTATAACAAGTAGCAAATAGCAAGCAAGACTTCTAACTGGTTCCTATATCATTGCAATCATACATAGAATATAAGATTTATGATTGTATAGACTTTGATTTGTTGATTGACTTGTGATAAGCGGTTGACTTATGAAATATTGTGTTATGTTATTTTATGCACAACTAGTACACATAGCCGTGACATGTTGTGATGAAAGCGATAATCCTTGATTAACATGTAGTTTAAAGAGATGTTCAAAATTTTTTAAACCTTTGTGTTTATGACTTGATCTCATAATTAGGTTGAATTAAATCTAAGCCAAACAACATCGGTTCATAATTAATGGATTAAAAAGGCCAAGATTGGGCCGAGATATAATCCCATGGGCCAATCTCTTTCTGTTGGGCCTAAGCATTTGTTATTGGGCCCTGAGCATGCGTATGGGCCGGTTAAGTGGGTTGTTGGATTCCATGAGTCGGTTAACCTCAATTTGGGCCGAAGCAAAGGGGTTTGGGCCGAGGATCACAAGATGGCCGCTCAATAATTTCAGCCGACCAAGACATGGTTTCCACACCATGGCAGCGAACCTATAGGCTGCCATGGTTGAAGGTTCGGCTCCTTTAAAGAAATGGGGTTCGTGGCCCATGATTCGGCTGAGTTTCACATAGGTTCGGCCCTTGTTTGAATCAGCATAGGTTCGGCGGTGGAGTAAGGTTCGTGGGTCATGAGACGATAGTAGGGTTCGGCAGTGTCCGATCACAGGTTCGGCAGCTGGAAGACGACCATAGGTTCGCCGGCCATAATAGGTTCGGCCATTCTCCCCTAGGTTCGGCTCTGCAGGGTTCGTCGAGACTCCAAAGGTTCACAGCTCAGATCTGTGGCAGCAAGGTTCTCTATGCATGATGTGAGGTTCGTGATGATGCTTCATAGTAGCACGAGGGTTCGGTTGAGGTGTAAAGGTTCGGCCGACGACTCAGCACAGATTCGCGCCATGCTAAGGTTCGGCGCACCCCACATTCTCGAACCGGTAACTGTAAATCATCTTCTAGACCTAACATCATGGTTTCTCAAGCTGCTTACACGGTGCTACTATACCATCCACGATACTCAAGGTTGTGCTGGTGGTGGGAGAGGTCCTAGGGCTGGTTAAAACTCACGATCATACCACACACATAAAACCCTCTTTTTTCAGATTTTTCAATCGATTGTACCTCATTTTTGGCCGGTTGAAAGTACAGATCCGTGGTATCTTCTTGTAGAGGACGTCAAGGGCTTTTATGGCCGGTGCCTTACTTGTGTCATTATAAGTTCAACATTCGTATCTTCATGGATCGTCACCCATAATGACACTCGGTCTCGCTTACATGTTACGATTTGTTTAATTGATTTGTTTGTCATACTATTCGTCACAACACTACACACTAACACTATGCCATTATACCGAACGCAGTATATATATAGGGCATACCCAGAGTCCGGCTAACTGCCTTATCTACGCCAGCCCACCACTGTTTCGATATAATATGATACTGTTCTTGTCTAACGAAATCGACTGTAAATAAATAATACATACTTGTTCCTAACTAGATAAAATCCTAGAACACACAAACACAATCATGAACACTTGAATCACATTGAAAATACTGAATCAAATACATATTGTACTACCACTGTTTACGACTACTATGACTAAATGCACAGATGTTACAGTCTCCCCTAGTTAAGGGAATTTTGTCCCGAAATTAACTAGCTGAAGGTACTATAAAAAGATGAGGGTACTTAAGCTTCATCTGGTCTTCACGTTCCGAGGTGAACTCAGCACCACGTTTGCCCTCCCATCGTACCTTTACGATCTGGATACGGCTACGTTTAAGTTTCTTGATTCCATGATCCATG
The DNA here is from genome assembly GCA_009363875.1 of Mikania micrantha. Taxonomy (NCBI): domain Eukaryota; kingdom Viridiplantae; phylum Streptophyta; class Magnoliopsida; order Asterales; family Asteraceae; genus Mikania; species Mikania micrantha. The sequence goes on from CM018681.1 coordinate 12,788,627, forward strand.
ATTTCGACTGGACGTTCTATGAATTGCATGTTGTTTTGAACCTGCATGTCTTCAAGTGGAATCTGAGCATCATGATCCGCCAAGCATTTCTTAAGATTCGATACATGAAACGTATCGTGAACATTGCTTAGCTCCACTGGAAGTTTGAGTTTGTAGGCTACGGGACCAATCCTTTCCAGGATCTCAAAAGGTCCAACGTACCTTGGTGCAAGTTTCCCTTTCTTCCCGAATCGGACAACGCCTTTCCAGGGAGAAACCTTGAGTAAGACTCGGTCACCAACTTGAAACTCAAGCGGTTTCTGACATCGATCGGCATAACTCCTTTGTCCATCCATTGCGGACTTAAGCCTTGATTGAATGATTTTTATTTTGTCTGTTGTTTCTCTAATGAATTCAGGTCCTACGACCTGTGAGTCACCAACCTCGGTCCAATAGACCGGTGATTGCCACTTCCTACCATATAAAGCTTCGAATGGTAATAGCTGTTGTTGTACGAAAACTCGATGAGTGGAAGATGAGTATCCCAACTCCCACTGAAGTCAATCACACAAGAACGAAGCATGTCCTCAAGTGTTTGGATAGTCCTTTCTCTTTGACCGTTGGTTTGGGGATGATATGCCGTGCTAAGATTAACACGGGTTCCCAAAGCCTTCTGCAATGTTTGCCAAAAGCGAGAAGTGAAATGACTATCACGATCAGAAATGATTGATGTTGGAGTACCATGACGAGCGATGATTTCGTTGATGTACAAGGTGGCTAACTTCTCCAATTTGTAATCCTCTCGGATTGGGAGAAAATGAGCAGATTTGGTGAGTCGATCAACGATCACCCAAATCGAATCGTAACCCCGTGGAGTTCTCGGCAACTTTGTTATGAAATCCTTGGAAATTTGCTCCCATTTCCATTGAGGAATTTCAGGTTGCTGCAGAAGTCCCGAAGGTTTCTGATGTTCTGCCTTGACTTTGGAACACGTTAGACATTTCCCCACGTACAATGCTATGTCTTTCCTCATTCCGGGCCACCAGTAAGATGTCTTAAAGTCTTTGTACATCTTATCGGCCCCTGGATGAACTGAGTATCGCGACTTATGAGCCTCATCACAGATGAGTGTGCGCAATTCTTCTGACTTTGGAATCCACATGCGACCGTTGAAGTATAAAACCCCATCATCTCGAGGTTCTAGTTTACCTTCAACTCCGCAGTCTAAGTCTGCCTTCAGTTGATTGTCGATCACTACTTGTTGTTGTGTAATACGAATCAGATCTTTCAAGTTCGGTTGTTTATTGATCTCCATAGCTCTTACACGAATTGGTTTGACTGGTTCCTTACGACTAAGAGCATCTGCCACCACATTGGCTTTACCCGGGTGGTAACGAATCTCACAGTCATAATCGGTTAGAAGCTCAACCCAACGCCGTTGTCTCATGTTGAGGTCCTTCTGATTTACTATGTGTTGCAGGCTCTTATGGTCCGTATAGATGACACATTTAGTACCATAAAGGTAGTGCCTCCAAATCTTGAATGCAAAGACCACAGCCCCTAACTCAAGGTCATGAGAAGTATAATTCTTCTCGTGAACCTTAAGTTGTCTTGAAGCATATGCAATCACCTTGTCCCATTGCATAAGTACACACCCGAGACCAAGGTTTGAAGCATCGCAGTAGACAATGAAATCATCACTGCCTTCTGGAAGACTAAGGATAGGGGAGTTGCATAACTTCTGTTTTAGAAGTTGGAATGCATCTTCTTGTTTCTACCCTCATATGAAAGCTTGACTTTTCTGAGTTAGAGTGGTAAGTGGCAAGGCGATCTTTGAAAAGTTCACGATGAACCTTCTGTAGTAACCTGCTAGACCCAGAAATGAACGAATCTCTGTTGGAGTAGATGGGGTAGTCCAGTTCTTAATTGCCTCAATCTTTGTTGGATCTACATGAATCCCATCCTTGTTTATGACATGCCCTAAGAAGTGAACCTCTTTTAGCCAAAATTCACACTTTGAGAATTTAGCATAAAGCTGCTCAGCTCTCAGTAACTCCAAGACTTTCCTCAAATGATCCTCATGTTCTTGCTCAGTCTTGGAATAAATCAGTATATCATCAATGAAGACGATAACAAAATAATCTAAGTACGGCCTGCAGACTCGATTCATCAAATCCATGAACACTGTCGGTGCATTGGTCAGTCCAAATGGCATAACCACGAACTCGTAGTGTCCATAACGAGTCCTAAATGCAGTCTTTGGTATATCCTCATCATTTACCCTGAGCTGGTGATACCCGGATCGTAGATCAATTTTAGAAAAGCAAGTCGCTCCCTGTAATTGATCAAACAGATCATCGATCCTAGGTAGAGGATATCTGTTCTTGACTGTCAACTTGTTTAACTCACGGTAATCGATGCACATACGGAATGAACCATCTTTCTTCTTGAAAAGAGAACTGGAGCTCCCCAAGGAGAGAAACTCAGTCTTATAAAACCTTTGTCTAGAAGCTCTTGGAGTTGACTAGACAGTTCTTGCATCTCAGACGGTGCTAATCGATATGGTGACTTCGCCACTGGGTTTGCTCCAGGGACGAGATCGATTCTAAACTCCACTTGCCTAATCGGTGGTAGTCCAGGCAAGTCTTCTCGGAATACGTCCGGATAATCTCTAATGACCGAAACGTCTCCAACTGCTTTCTTCTCAGGTTTCTTCTCTACCACGTGAGCCAGGAATGCACAGTATTTCTTCTTCAGGTTCTTCCTAGCCTTGATACACGACACAATCTTCAATCCGCGGCATGGTTTCTCGCCGTAAACTTGCATCATTTCGCCGGACGGTAGGGGAATTCGAATAAGTTTCTCCGAGCATACCATCTCGGCGTGGTTTTTGGATAACCAATCCATTCCTACTACGACTTCAAAGCTTCCGAGTTTCATAGGAATGAGATCGATAAGAAAAAGATGATCGTTCAATCTTAATTCACAATCACGAATTATTGAATTCACTAATATGGTCTTACCATCCGCTACTTCTACGGTGTAAGGATCAGTAAGTATAGATGGTTGTATATTAAACAGGGAAGCAGTATTAGTGGAGACAAAACTCTTATCGGCACCAGTGTCAAATATGATAGAAACATAGTGATCATTAATGAGAAATGTACCCGTGACGACTACCGGGTCCTCGCGTGCTTCGGAAGTTCCGATAACAAAGGCACGAGCAGTAGCAGTTGTAGCGGCTGTGTTGAGTTTTAGGCACTAGTTTCTGAAGTGTCCTTCTGCTCCACAGTTATAACAAGTCCTTCCACCTATAGTAGCAGGAATAGCGGTGGTAGTTGTAGCAGCAGCTAGATGAGCAGATCGACATGTTGCAGCCAAGTGTCCAAATCTTCCACACTTGAGACATTTTCTGCATGGAATAGTGGGTAAGTGATGGTACTGACATTTGGTGCAGAGTGGGAACGGACCAGTATAAGGCTTTCTGGCCGTAGCTGTTTGTGGCATGGCATTAACAGGAATGGCTTGCACAGGTGTAACTGCGGTCAAGGCGGCATAGTTCTTGATCAGTTTCTGTTTTTGCTTCTTCTTCTTGGGTTGATTTTGTTCAGGCTTCTTGCCTTCATCCGTGTGTGGCCATTTGTATCCCTTTCGAGTAAGTACGCCAGCCTTGACATACTCTTCAGTGAGAGTGGCACCCAAATGAATGGCTATTCAAGGGTAGTGGGATTACTCCCCATAACAGTTCCCCTGATGACTAGGGGTATGCCTTCAATGTACTTCTCTATCCTGCGGGATAGAGGAGTAACTAGATGTGGCACCAGAATGCACAACTCATGGAACCGAGTTGTATATTTAGCACTCTCGCCACTGTCCTAGACCAAATTCCACATTTCCACCTCAAGTTTCTTCAGTTCATGGTGTGGACAAAACTGTTCCACCAATACCTTCTTGAAATCTTCCCATGGTAAGGCCAAAGCAACTTCTCGTCCCCTAGTGTTCTTCTCAAAATTCCACCAGGTGAGTGCGCCTTTATGATAAGCTCTTGAAGCCATCTTGACCTACAGATTTTCCGGACATCCTGTGAAGTCTAGGATATCCTCAATGCTTTCCAGCCACTGTAGTAGGCCGGTAGCTCCCTCAGTACCAGCGTACTTAGGAGGCTTAGCATCATTAAACTGCTTGAAAGTGAAAGTAGCAGTTCCGGCGTTGTTGGCATTTGAGTTGTGTGATGAATCACTCGTACTTCCCCGAAGGTTCTGGGTGATATCAGTGACCATACCCGGAATGACATCCCTCATATGTAATGAGATAGCCCGGGCAATTTTGTTGATCTCATCATCGTTGCCACTTGTTGAACCCCCTCCGTTAGGGTCACGTCGAGGAGGCATTCTACGAATAGAAGCCAAAAGTGGTTCAATAATGAGAAAGAATACAATTGAATTTACATGATAAAGTTAGTAATATGTCCATACTACTAATATTATCATTCAATTGCAATATGAGCAAATACACGTATAAGCAATCAACTTATTAGCATACTTCTTATGCGAATATGTACGATGTCTCATGATTTCACTCCATCAAACCTACACACTGACACTCTCCCAGTATATCGAAGATAGCTTATATATAGGGCATACGAAAGGGTCAAGCAAACTGCCAGCCCAGTCGCCAGCCCACCACCGCTTCGATATACCACGATCATGCCCTTGCTAGCATTTGGCAATACGATTGTATTGACTTCCGAATATGTTCCATTGATTAAGAATCCCATGATCTTTGTTCAATTGAACTGTGATTGAGTCTATGGTTGAATTACGGTTGAATTATGTGTGCACCTACTAACAATTCTTAACATGTAGAACTAAATCATATGTGTGCTCTACATTTTTCTTGTTAACCTATGTTAGTAAGTACTAAACATGTAATCACTTAAGAATTTCACTTAAGGTTTACATTTAAAGAATGTTCACAACTTGATTGATTCACACACAATGGTTGACTCATCTATGGTTGATTAGCACAATGATTGTTTCACACACTTGTTTGATTCGTCTTTGATTGTTTCACACAATGGTTGTATCTCAAATGACTGTATCTCATATGTTTGACTAATGTTCAATGATTCCAGTTGCTCCCGAATCGTCACTTCAAATATGAATGCCGAATTCCCCCTTTCATACTGAAGATAGCTTATATATAGGGCTTACGTAGGGTCAAGCAAACTACCTGCCAAGCCGACATCCCACCACCACTTCAGTATGCTAGAACTTTGCCGCCATTTGTATTTGAAGCTAGGATCCCAACTCTTGATTGATTATGATTGATTCATGATTGTCTCTTGAACTATGAATATGATTATGATTGTCTAAACCGAGGTTCTTGATTTACTAAAAATCAGGACCATAGGTTTTAATATATGTGTCCTAGGTTAATTAACATAGGTTCTCAATACTTACAGTATTGAGTATAATGATCTCCTTGTGTGAACTTCAACTAAAGAATGTTGTTACATAGATTCTAATTTATGAAGTCCTAATGATGATGAATACATGATAATGATAACATGATGAGAATTTCAGATCAAAGATACTAAGAAAACAGATCTTTGCCTCTGAAACTCTTGATGAACTCTGATTAAGAATTCCAGATCAAGGATACTAAGAATACAGATCCTTGCCTCTGAAATCCTGGAATGAACTCTGATTAAGAATTTCAGATCAAGGATACTAAGAATACAGATCCTTGCTTCTGAAATCCTTTAATGAATATGCATTTGGGAACTTAATTTGGTTTCTAAAAGTATAGAATTCCAAATTTAATCCCTTGACCTTTAACTAACTCTGAAAAGTATAGTCCCCAAGATCATGTAAGCTTATTGTAGACTTAATGCTTAACTTAAGTTTACTTAGATCCTAAGTATCCTCAAGCCTATAGCACTTAATTCTATTGGGTAACTTAGGTTATAGTCTAGGTCGTTAATTATTGGGTTTTTTCCTAGTTCTCTAAAACCTTGGCTCTGATACCAACCTGTCACAACCCCTGCGCCGCGTGCAGAATCCACGGCGCGGTGACGATCGATGGTTGAATCATGCACAAGTATTGAATAAGAACAACCACAATGCATTACTAGATTTCATAAAGATTAGACCATTGTTTAGTTACAGACAATCTATCTATCTTCCCAAAAGAATGACAACTACAGACCCAAAAATAGTGTTTACAAAATAAGACTTAAACAAGACAATTAAACAATCAGGATTAAATGAGTTTCTAATCCATCCTAGCTTGTTTCTTCATCTTGTTCTATCTTAAAACAGTCTCCTTAGTTGTCCTTTAGAGTTTTCTTAAACCTGATTACCTGAAACACGTGAAAAGTAACTGTCAACTACAAAAGTAGTTGGTGAGAACAATAGGTTTAACATTTGTAAATATGAATCTGCAATGTAAGGCATATGTATAAAACTGTAATTGAAAATGCATGGATGGTTGCAACCCAAACTAACATCAAGTATGTATAATGTGTCCAAACAGTCATCAGACTGTTTGCTAGAAAACCAACATATAATCAAGTCCCAAACTACGTTTGGAGTCAGAAAATTAGTCAGCAAACGCATCAACACGAGCTGTACTAACGAGTTTACTCATAAGACAACTCCGTGTTGACGTAACCCGGTCAATATGACTTATGTTGGTAAACAAAATTAGCAGCAATTTCATATTACCGTAATGCAACCAATTCTGCAATTAGGTTTTAAAACAAATTTAAAAGCTAATTCCAGCATTGGCGTAACCAAATGTGTCCGCTTTTCCTTGTTGTGATCACCCAGTACTAACGCTATATGAATATGAATATGTAACTTGATGTATGTATAAGTTTGTTCACAACGATGAACACCATGTTTTTGAATACTATGACTTGAAACCATTGATTGAGATGCCTTATTTGACTAGCATGATTTGAAAACCTTGCTTGAATACCATGAATTGAAAACCTTGCTTGAATACCATGAATTGAAAACCTTTCTTGAATACCATGAATTGAAATCCTTTGATTGAATACCGAGAATAGAGTCCTTGTGTAATAACAAGGTTTAAAAATATCATTTTATTGAAAACACAAGATTTTAGTGTAAGAGTTTATAAAACTTATTTCTTAAAAGTATTTATCATTTATAAAACCATTTATGTAAAATTGGTGTAAAACAGTTAGTGAACCTTTTATAAAACATTTTAGTAGAACTTGTTTAACGGTTGATAAAACCATTATAAATAGTTGATAATTCCTTTGAAAATAGTTGAGAAATCCCTTGGATTTCTAAAGTGAACTTGTAACAGTTGAATTGTAGGATAAATCCTGTATATGAAATATGATTTGTATAAAGAGAGTTTCATCACGTGTTCCACCCCAAAACAGTTGAAAAACAGTAAAAGAGGGGCTAATGTTCTCACCTGTCTGCAGTAGACTCTGAACTATAACAAGTAGCAAATAGCAAGCAAGACTTCTAACTTGTTCCTATATCATTGCAATCATACATAGAATATAAGATTTATGATTGTATAGACTTTGATTTGTTGATTGACTTGTGATAAGCGGTTGACTTATGAAATATTGTGTTATGTTATTTTATGCACAACTTGTACACATAACCGTGACATGTTGTGATGAAAGCGATAATCCTTGATTAACATGTAGTATAAAGAGATGTTCAAAATGTTTTAAACCTTTGTGTTTATGACTTGATCTCATAATTAGGTTGAATTAAATCTAAACCGAACAAGATCACTTCATAATTAATGGATTAAAAAGGCCAAGATTGGGCCGAGATATAATCCCATGGGCCAGTCTCTTTCAGTTAGGCCTAAGCATTTGTTATTGGGCCCTGAGCATGCGTATGGGCCGATTAAGTGGGTTGTTGGATTCCATGAGTCGGTTAACCTCAATTTGGGCCGAAGCAAAGGGGTTTGGGCCGAGGATCACAAGATGGCCGCTCAATAATTTCAGCCGACCAAGACATGGTTTCCACACCATGGCAGCGAACCTATAGGCTGCCATGGTTGAAGGTTCGGCTCCTTTAAAGAAATGGGGTTCGTGGCCCATGATTCGGCTGAGTTTCATATAGGTTCGGCCCTTGTTTGAATCAGCATAGGTTCAGCGGTGGAGTAAGGTTCGTGGGTCATGAGACGATAGTAGGGTTCGGCAGTGTCCGATCATAGGTTCGGCGGATGAAAGACGACCATAGGTTCGCCGGCCATAATAGGTTCGGCTCTGCAGGGTTCGTCGAGACTCCAAAGGTTCGCAGCTCAGATCTATGGCAGCAAGGTTCGCTATGCATGATGTGAGGTTCGTGATGATGCTTCATAGTAACACGAGGGTTCTGTTGAGGTGTAAAGGTTCGGCCGACGACTCAGCACAGATTCGCGCCATGCTAACTGCCTTATCTACGCCAGCCCACCACTGTTTCAATATAATACGATATTGTTCTTGTCTAGCGAAATCGACTGTAAATAAATAATACATGTTCCTAATTAGATAAAATCCTAGAACACACAAACACAATCATGAACACTTGATTCACGTTGAAAATACTGAATCAAATGCATATTGTACTACCACTGTTTACGACTACTATGACTAAATGCACAGATGTTACACTGAATGGAGATAACAGCCTCCATCTCAGAAATCCTGTGGCAGGTGGCCACAGCATCCTTCTTTCCATCAAAGGTCGGTGTGTTACATCCCTTGAAGGACTTGTAGTCACAGCCCTTCAGTTTCCCAGTCATAGAGTCGTCGCTCTTAGTCTCGATGATCACCACATCATCTTTTTTGGTGCTCTCCTTAGTCCCCTCAGGCTTGTCTTTCAGAGCATCCTTCTGTGCCTTAGCTATCAAGGCTGGTAGCTTCTCATCCATGATCTTGCAGACCTCATCAGAAATAGCCTTCACCACGATAGGTTCAAGAGTGAACTCTTCTTCATTCTCTGGTTGCTCGTTGTGGTCGTGTCGTCCTCATTGACGGGTTCTTCATCCTCGACACGTGGTTCTTCAGGTTCCTGTGGTTTCTTACGTGGTCTACCCTTTTGTCCAGCCATCTAAAATTTCTACATAATGCAACAATTGATGAGTTAGTACAGGAATCAGTTTAGCACGGAATACGCTTTGTAAATCGTTAATGACGTTGATCAGGTGTTATTAACCATTTACCCAACTCATAGGCTCTAAACGTTCCCCATCCCATCTCCTCAATGTGCATGATACTAACTACCTTTCAAACCTTAGATCTACATCTTAACTCGTGGCATCCGTTCATCCGTGGTTGGCAATCCGCATCATTTAATCCCATTCTTAGTTTAAGTCTTGGCATTTGGGATGCCAAGATCTCTCAAACTATGGCTCTGATACCAACTTGTGAGGCCCCGTTCCCGGCCGACCCCACAGAGGTTGGTTTCGTCATAACACATAGCTCTTAAACTAAAAACTTTCGTAATCATGCAGTGGAAATGTAAACATAGTTTGATAAACAGAATACATTAAAGTGTCTGTATCAAAAACATATCGAATTGCCAAAACCATCGGATTCTCTATCTTGATGCCCCGAGCTCCATGCATCCTTTCGCCTTAGTGTTAACCTGACATACATGCTAAATCAAGTCAGCTTACGCTGGTGAGTTCTAGTTTTCATAAAACAACATTAAACAGACTTAACATAGCATCATTCTGTTCATACAATCCATAACCTTAGCACATAACATCTCGAACATTATCATCATAGATTCCACTGTCACCCTACGAACAGTGGGCTTATGCCGGCACAAGGCTCCATACCTAGTTATAGTCGTGGTTGACTATCATACCCAGTTATAGTCGTGGTTGACTATCATACCCAGTTATAGTCATGGTTGACTATCATACCCAGTTATAGTCGTGGTTGACTATCATACCCAGTTATAGTCGTGGTTGACTATAATACTCAGTTATAGTCGTGGTTCACTATCATACCCAGTTATAGTCATGGTTGACTATCATACCCAGTTATAGTCATGGTTGACTATCATACCCAGTTATAGTCATGGTTGACTATCATCTGTACATTTCGCTATAACACGTATAGGGACATCATTCATTCATCATACATGACATACTAGCACCATATCATTGTTCATCGTATTCATCATAACATCATAATGTTTCATGCTAGTAACTTGTTATCATATCATGTCATGCCAGTAACAATTCATCATAACATTATAACCTCCTAGAAACGAATACATGTCATGCTATCATCATATCATCATATCCTCCTAGCAGTGAATGCATGTCATGCTATCATCATATCATACATTCTGGCATTCATGAACTTTTCATACTAGCATCTTATCATTCTAGCATTCTGCCCTACTAGCAGAGTCACATATCATATCATAACATATCATATCATGCTAGCATCTTTATCATCATGTCATATTATCCTAACAGCTTAGGACTTCATCATAGCATGTTATCTTATGACTTATCATCATAAATATGGTCATCATAGTTTAGTAACATTCATTCGTCATACATAGCATTTTTCCATACATATTCATCATGCGTAACACACATACATACGTACGTAATCATGGCGAGTGACAGAGCTTGAAGGATCAGAAAGGGGGGGCGAAAAATTACGGGAGCCAGAATACATGTTAATTTTTTTACCCGAGGGGGGGCGAAACCTCTATTTTTAACTAAAAATTAACCTTTCGACCAAAAAATTAACACTACGGATGAAAAAATAGGGGCGGTCGCCCCCCCCCCCCCAGCCTTAAGTAAGCTTCGTCCATGATCATGGCATAGCATCATTCGTTCATCATCATCATAAGCACATAACATCATGGACATTACAATAAGCATGTATGCCAGCCCAAAACATAGTTACACATAACATGTTAAAGTGGGGCATCTAGAACTCACCTGATAGTAGTTTCCTTTCTTCTTAGCCGATTCGCCTTAGCTAAGACTTAAGAACCAACATCAGTACATCATATCAACACATACCATTCTAATACTTAGAATATTTCCTAAGTCCTCATCACTACTAGTTCCCCCTTATAACTACAAGTTCTCGAAACTTGGCTAAGTATTCAAAACCCTTGAAGTCCATTAAGCTCCATGTACACGAAATCCATGAATACTCGAAATACTAGTGTACATGAAATATCCACACACTCGAACTCCTGAGTACTCGAATTCTTATGCATACTCGAATTCACATGTGTACTCGAAGTCCACATACTCGAAGAATGGGGTTTCGAGTACTACTTTTGTGCATCATTTCGTGTACACATCTTTCGGTCATAAAACATTTTAGGAATTCATCTAAGACCATGGGAAACTAGTTATAGGTTTCCATAGGTTGTTACCAACACACTGGAACCTCAAAGTTCCGAACTTTATGCATAAAGGTGTGAGCTTTATGCATAAGTTCACTTTTGACTAACAATCCTAACTTTTGTATAAAAATCCTATCTTTTGTACATAGACCACTTACTTGTAGCTAGATGATCCTCCCTGTAGATTCTCGTGTGTTTCCTCTTCCGTTTGGTAGATCAAATTCTCGATTTCTTGAAGTTCTTGGACCCTACTTCGTGTACTCGAGAGGGAAGGTGCTTTCAGCCAAAGGTCAGCACGTTTCCCAAGGCACCACTATTTATAGGCAAGGATTGGTACTCGAAATCTGGGAAATTTCGAGTACATTGTACTCGAAATCCACTATTGAGTACACGAACTCGAGACCTTAACTTTATTATTTTTCGTCCATTTTTCCAACAAGTTAATTATCCGTTACGCATTCGTAAGTTCAAATAACTTGTATTTTTAGAGAATTTGGGATGTTACATACAAGATGATAGGTGTATAATAATATATCATAAGGATCTCACAAACACCTAGACAAAAGAGATAAGAACACAAGTGATTACTTCAAGCCCAAAATATATTTCTCTCAAGTTTTTAAAGTTTCCAAGACTCTTAAAATCCATTACCCTTATCGGGTTACAGTGGGATACTATGTACTAAAAGCTACATATGTATCCTCGTAAAAATACTAAGTTGGGCGGACATTAGAAACAAAGTAAAGCTTATTCTAATATACTATTATGGTTTGACAGACTAAGCCATATTAGTTACACTTAATATAATGAATTCATCGACTTCTAGATTAATTAACTATACGACAAAAAACATTAATGAGACTGTCTTGAGAATCTTCTGCTGGTCTGAGAGTTGCTAACTATCTTAAGAATGTTCTCTGATCTGATTCTAATAGTGGAAATCAACTCTGCAACTTTCTTTGATAGAATTTGAGCATCGATAGTTGATAGTCATTAGAAGTCTTTGTATCATACCAGAAGCAATTGTGGATTCGAAAGCTCTTGCGCATCGAAAGCTTTTCCTTCATAAACTTAGTCGGATATTGATCATTGTAGCTTGGATGTATTACAGTGTTTACCTAAATTCTAGCTTTGCCTTTTGTCTTTTGTCTTATTCTTCGTAAGAATATTCGTCAGATATTGATCATTTCTACTTGAATGTCTTCCAATGTTCATCTATCTTCGGAAACTTTGTCATATGTCTGGCCATCAGAAGGTTAAAGTTATTCTTCAAAAGAATTCAGTGATCTGAAGGGTTACTATTCCTTTCGAAGGATAAAGACTTATGAAGGCTAATTTATCCTTTCGATGCTTTTGGGACATTTATGAGATGTGATTGGTCAAGGGATAATGTATTTTGTTAAGCATATGCCTTAAATGATCTTACAGTCTCCCCCTAGGCTTATGTTGTCAAAACTTATTGATTTTCTCTAAGGACTTTTCACCTTCTCTTGACCATCTGAGCAGCAATCCTTCCAGTGTTGTGGTTGGAAGGGTTTATAAGAGGGAGCTCTACTAAGTCAACAATGGTTGGGGTAGGGAAAGCCGACATTTTATGGTCGAGTAGCTTTGTGATGCCACCATTTGGAAATTCAAGAGTGAAGAAGTTTTCAATGGCATTAAACCTCCATTCAAGGATAGCGACATTTACATTATTGTGCTCACATTCACTATAACTTGATCTTCTAGCCATAGATTTTCGTCTTTTAAACTTATTAGGCACATGTGCACTCTTATGGATCATTGTTTCCTGTGCCAAGGCCTATTCTCCCTCCCCAGCTTCCTCCCTCAGTTCTACGGCTGCTTCCTCGGTCTCCTATGTGGGAAAATAAGGACTGATGAGCCATAACCATATTTTACTAAGACTTAACCAAATCATTTCTATCTTATTTTTTCAAAGCATTTAACTATTCTTGCCTTAAACTTTCGTGTCAAATCTCTAAATAAAACAACCTTTGATCATCAACCATGGAGGTGAACTTTTACCCTGGATCCTTACATTCTCCCCTCCGAGTTACTAACTAATGTAGAATGTGAATAAGACATTAAGCACAACCACAGATCCTAACCCTGGAGTACATCCTTGGAGAGAACTATCTCCTAACCCCGGAAGATTTCATCGGAAGTGGTTTATGTTAATAACATCAAAAGAGCTGCTTTAGAATAATATCGGAAGTTCTTTCGAAAGCTCTTTCAGTGAACAACATCAAAAGCTCTCTATCTCTGAATAACCACGGATAAGCACACGCGGATCAAGCACTGAACATAACAAGAGGAAGAAAACCTCGGAAGACCTTAGTCTAGGTTTATGTTTCTGTTGTAATGTGATAATTCCAATGTTGTGAATGTCTCTTTTATTCAGTGCTTGTATTTACTTTATTCAGATGTTGTATTTCTGTTTTGATGTCACGGTCATAGTGACGTCACCTTGTACTCTTGCTGGGTATTTAAAAGCCGACATTCTCTGATTATAACAATGATGATAATTTTCATTCTCCAATATCTCCTAAGTGTATGTTTTCTCTTGAAACCCTTTTTCTTCTCTATCCAGAAAACACCATTGCTAACCTTGAGAGGGAGATCGTCCAAAAATAACAGAGTCTAGCATCAATAATCAAGAGGCTTGAATATTCTACTCATGCCTAGCAGGTTTTCAATCCGAGCAATTGGTATCAGAGTCATGTTCTTGAGATTTCAGTTTAACCATCAAATCTATAAATCAAAGCTCACATTCATATTCCATTGCCTAGACTCTTTGTTCTCAAAATATCTTCATCTACTGTTTACTTTGCCAACAGAGTTTGAGTTTGAGTTAAAACTTTTATTCAAAATCATTATGCTGAACAAATTTGAGAAATCACTTCTCCATTGATTTTCTCTAGTTGCTCATAACTTCAATAAGGCAGAAAACTTTACTCTTGATCCTCATAACATTGATCTACCACTAAACCTCCTATACTGGTTTGTCGCCAAATGCTGAAGGAGGATGATCCATTTCTTATCCAACAATCACAATGGTTATTGGAGATCTCCTACTGTGGTCTTCTACGCCATGAGTCCGCTAAGTATTTGTGGGTTACACCAAATAAGTTCTATAAAATAACAAGCAGAAAATTCCATGGAATTCATGGGTAAACAATTATTGGTCAAAATAAAGTAAAGTTTCAATGCTATAAGTGTCACAATGTCGGGCATTTTCCTAGGGAATGCACATGCAAGTCACAATAATCCTTATGTGATTTTCCCTTCCTCTCATTCATAATCTTCTAACTTTAATTCGATCTTTAATAAGCATAATCAACAATGTCACACCCCGAGCCGGTGGGCCGGATCATGTGTCCCGTCGGGCGGAAGGTTCCTGGGGTGCGATATCGTGAGTGATAATCATGATGATCAGATTGTTTACATAGCATCAATATTGAGAATAACTAAAGCACAATATAGCATTAAACTAGGATTACAAAGTTAAATTACAATTGTCAATGTTTGATAATTTAACTAAGTAAACCTATCAAAAGAATCAAATGTTTACTATATTGTAACTGTACAAGATATCTAAAGTGATTCACAACAATGAACAAAATATGTGCTTTCCAAAAATCTACTAGGTCCTCTAACAGGGCATCCTAGCATGAATTACTTAGCCTTAGCTTATTCCTGTACGTCACCTGAGAAAGCATGTAAGAAAACAAAGTCAACACATTGGTTGGTGAGTTCATATAGTTTAGTAGTTGAAAAATTGCTTTAGCAAACCTTTCCGGTACAACATCAACCTCATTAACATCACTTATAATATCCAATTCAGTATGCTTATATATAGGGCATACGAAAGGGTCGAGCCTACAACCCGCCCAGACGCCATCCACCACATACTAAACTGCATATGACATTGTTAATGATAATTAAGCATTGTACCTACCATCCAATCCCATTCTCATCATAGCTTTATCATTCTGTTTATAAGTTTTCAACATGCACACAATAGCTTTTGCAAGTTTAGCTTTAGGAGTTTCCATTATGGACAACCGAACACCCTAAGGAATCCAGTATCAATCCATATCGGAACTAAATGTAATTAGCATCTTCAGTAGTTTGATAAAGGATTTCTAAGATGACACAAAGTCAGCTAACGAAAACCAGAATCATCCTAATCACACATATCACAATCATGAGTAGGAAATGAGGAATCACTGTATGGCAAGCACTGAGAGGCCAACAGTCTATTCCTCTAAGTTCTGACTATGAAGGACACCTGCAGGCAAGCACTGAGAGGCCAACAGTCCGTTCCTTCAAGTCCTGACTATGAAGGTCACCCTATGGCAAGCACTGAGAGGCCGACGGTCTGTTCCTTCAAATCCCGACTATGAAGAACACCCTATGGCAAGCACTGAGAGGCCAAATCGGTATGTCCTACCATAGCCGATAGCTTTAGCATACAAGTTTATAGCATTCATATAGCATAGCATTTACGTATCCTGTGCACAAGTACTAGCTTCACAGCTGGTATGGCAAGCACTGAGAGGCCATACCGTTTGTCTTAGCATGTAGCATAGTATATAGCATTAGCTTTTTACATTAGCATATAGTATTAGCATGTATCGTTAGCATAAGCATGTGGCATTAGCATGTAGCATTAGCATTTCGTAATAGCATGTAGTATTAGCATGTAGTATTTGCATGTCGCATTAGCATGAGCATGTAGCATTAGCATGTAGCATTAGCATTTAACATTAGCATGTAGTATTAGCATGTAGTATTTGCATGTAGCATGAGCATGAGCATGAGCATGTAGCATTAGCATATAACATTAGCATCGAGTTTAAAGCCTTAGCTTTTAGCTTTTAGTATAATTGTAATCAGAATAAGCATTTGTACTAGCATTATGAATAAGTATAAAAGCATTTATGCAACATTTAAACATTTGTTTAAAAGGTATAACATGCTTCTTAGTCCTGAAGTAAAATTCAAAATAGTTTGAAAAGGGACAATGAACTCACCTGTGTTGCTAAGTATGAATTACCACAGATAATGCGCGCTCGTTAGTTGTAGCTTAAGTATCTTCAACACCTCAAATCAGACGGTTTAAAGCTTAGATCTTCTGTACTTTTGAGTTCTACGTGTTGGTGTGGTCGTTTACACACCAAAATGGCTTGAAATGGTTGAGAAATGAGTGAGATGGAGATGGTGGTTCTAGAGAGAGAATCTAGAGAGAGAGAACCGGTGGTGAGGAGAGAGAGGGTTTTTGGGTGGAAGATGAGGCATTTAATGCCTCATTTAAGTTTTCAAACACCGGTGTGTTCGGGTTCGTTCGGTTCCGCTCGGTTTCGCGTAAAGGTTTCATTTCGCGTAAAGGTTTCATTTCGCGTAAAGGTTTCATTTCGCGTTCGTTTTCGTAACGATTCGTCACAAATTTTAAAGATAGAATTTAAGGAATTAATTTAGATTGTGATTCCTAATAAATTAGTTAAATATCTTTCGTTTATTTAAATTTTCTGAAAACGTTTAAATTATAGTTTAAATCGAATCGTATAGTTGTCGCGCGTATTCGTTCGAATCGTCACTCGTACGAATACAACGATAACTACACTTTTCAATATTGTTTTCTAATTATTGGACATCATTCAGAACGTTAAAATTTCAGATGTATTCGTACAGATCGTCACCTATACGAATAATCCGTCCATTTAGCATTCCTGTAACGACGTCTGTTATTGTTTTGCTTTGTTCCACCTCGCATACGTTTATACAAAATAGCATATTAATAAGTATCTGTGTGTCAGTTCAGTGTTGTCTGATGTGTTTCTGACTGTTAAACTGTGAGATTTAATCAGATTGCAGAAACGTTTGCATAATAGTTTAGTGTTAAGCATCAAAGTGTTAATAGCATACAAATAGTTTACATAGTTGTACCTGAATTACTGTGCAAACTACTGTTGAGATCACTGTTCCAGCAGCGTTTCCGGCACTGATGTTACAAACAACACGCTACAACTCATATCGTACAACCCTCTTCACAATTGGCTACTCAATATGTATAATCTGCTAATGGCAGTTTGTATCATCTAATGCCTGCTTCTCCTTCAAATCAGATTGTGACTTCTTCTTCTCCTCAAATAATGACTCCAGATTAATCACAACCTGCCACTCATCGAGTGAACCAACCCTGTGGTTTCTGTTAACAAAACATGTTTTGTTTTTGCCATCTATAATCCCCTTAGAGTTTAGAAATAAATTCCTGGTATTCCTTTAAAGTTTAGTTAATTAATTATATAATTATATTAAATTTACAAATAAATTTTTTCACTTTTTTTAATAAAAGTTTTAGAATGAATTTTTAAAAGGTTTTATAATTAAAAATTTTAATATCATATTATTTTTATAACATAAAATTAATTTGTTATAGGATTTAAAATTTCTAAAATGTTATATGATCTATAAAAATCATAAAAATTTTATATAAATGAAATGTTTAGTTTTATGAATTTGTTTTGACAAAGCTTTAGAAAATAAATCTTTTAAACATGATTAGTAACAAAGTTACATAAACAAAGATGTACAATTTCTCATTTAATTTCCATTACATAATTTTTAGAAATGTTAAAATGGAGGTTGTTAAACAGTTGAAAAAAGTGGTCCTTAAATGGTGACTAAAAGTTGTTAGCAAAACGATCACTAATTCTAGTCGCAATAATCTGTCAGTTATACTTAGAACCCTCACTCAAACATGATTATTCGTAAATTTAGTTAATGTAGAACGTAAGTATACATTAACTCTATTCATAAGAAAAGAAAGACTACTTTCAAAGAGAATCATAACTCATGATATAAAAAACTCATATAATGTCACACCTCGAGCCGACGGGCTAGATCGACTTTCCCATCTGGCGGAATGGTCTCGAGGCGTGATATCGGGTGATAATCGAGGTGATTGGATTGTTTATATGGCACATGATATATAATGAGAAATGCTAAATTGAAATACAATTACAAAGTTAAATTACATCAATCATGTTTCATAATTTAACAATGTAAATCTACCAAAAAAAATTATAACTATCTTATAAGTGCACAAGATATACAAAATGATTCGTATGCTGATGTCCAAAAGATATGCACATGCACAAGTTACTAGGTTCTCTAACTGGGCATCTCAGTAGTCACATAAGCTCCTAAAGGTTAGACGTGTTCGTCACCTGAGAAGTCATGCAAAAAGATCAAGTCAACACATGGTTGGTGAGTTCGTATAGTTTTGTAATTAAAAATGATTCTTGACAAACCTGTTGGATTAACAACCTTAACCTCACTAACAACACCTATCCTATCCAGTCAAGTACGCTTATATAGGGCATACGTAGGGTCAAGCCCAGCCGCCAGCCCACCACTTACTGGACCGCATATGATATTGTT
This sequence comes from Mikania micrantha, assembly GCA_009363875.1. NCBI lineage: Eukaryota > Viridiplantae > Streptophyta > Magnoliopsida > Asterales > Asteraceae > Mikania > Mikania micrantha. Next base: position 12,807,430 of record CM018681.1, read on the forward strand.
ATTATTGACAATTAAATGTTTCACTCCCTACCAGCATCATACTTGATTCTTTTGATTCTTTGAATTCACACTGCTCGTGATTCTTAAAGTTTACACTGTGTGTTTCCCGTTCGTCATACGATCATTACCATGATCCCATTATGGAAGTTTGAAAAGTATTTAAGAAGCTTAAATAAACATTTAAATATACTAAGTCCTAATGATTGGTTCTAGGTCAACTCGAGTATACTAGTCTATCAACCAAAGGTTCTTAGTGAGGTGGTGGATTCTGTAAATATCATCAAACATGTGGCCTACAAATTAAACGGTCTAGCTAGGACTTCTTGAAATATAGGACTTCTGTTTCATTCTTGATTCGTCTTGATTCGTTCTTGTATCATCTTGATTCGTTCGCACATGTTATCTTTGATATTTTCCAGACATTCCACCAAAAAGGTTTTCATGTTTCATACTTGATTTGTTGTAAACTTGTGATTGATTCATTGAACATTGAATACTAGGTTTTCTTGTTTCGTACTTGATTTGTTGTAAACTTGTGATTGATTCATTGAACATTGAATACTTGATTCGTTTATAAAGGATCACTTGATTTGTTGAAAATGAATACTTGATTCATTGAAAATAAATACTTGATTCGTTGAAAATGAACACTTGATTCGTTGAACATGAACGCTTGATTCGTTGAACACTGAACACTTGATTCGTTGAAAACATGCGTCTGTTTCGTTGAAAATTTGCATTTGATTCGTTGAAAACTGGTATTTGATTCTTTGAAAACTTGTACTTGATTCTTACCAATTACCAACATTTGGAATCTATTTAACTACCCATAATATAAGTAGATAAATTTATAAGAAACCTATAATAAGTAACCTAGAGATCATCTAGGATACCATCAATACATAACATAATAAATTGAAAGTATAACATACAAAAATATAATTGTAAGAAAATATTTAAGCATCTTCTCAGCCCTACATTTATAAAACACAATGTTTAGAAAAGGGGCAATAAACTCACCTATGTTGTTTTATGATTGACTGAATTCAAGAATGCGCACGCTCATTTGTGGTGAATTGGATGGCTTCAACACCTGATTTAATTGATTATGGTTTTATATTGTAAGTACTTGGTGTTCGTTTATCGTTGTGTTTAAGACAAGGTTTAGACTAGGTGTGTTATTCTAAGCAACCTATTCATCTTTAGTGTGTGTTACTAGATTGTGTTCTTAGAAATCTTGTTATGTCGTTATTTTTGAACCATTACCCACAACTAAGCTTATTAGAAAAGACATGTGTTTAAATGGTTAAAATACATTTTTTTACCTTTGAGATTTATACAAACATGATTGCATGTTTTCGTAAAAGAAGTTGGGTTTTATTTTATAAAATTCTTATGAATAATTACAAGCTTTAAAGACATACTACTAGTTAGCACATTTTAATACATTCTAAGTTTAAATTATGAAAACTTTAGGTTTAATTCTTGGAATTTAGTTCAACTAGTCAAATTGGACTCAATTCCCTTATATGGTTATTTTTGTTCTTGTCACATTGATTTATCTCTTGTGTTTGCTTGCAATGGATCTCTTGACACTTAACACCTTTGATTTGACAACCCAAAAATAATATCGATGGTGACATGATAGTATCGATGGTTAATTTCCTAATTCAGCTAACACGTGAACAACCCAATTAAGACTTTGTCGATACTATCATGGTTAAACCCCAATTAAGACTTTGTCGATACTATCATGGTTAACCCAAACACCCATTGTCTCTTATTTGATTATTATTAGTTGATTTTAAGCTCAATCTCCATGAATTGAACTAAGGTAATACTATCAATGGCCTGAGATTAATATCGATGGAGGTAATATTGACTACAACCGGTCCAAGTACAAACAGCTCTATTGATACTATAGTATCGACCCTTGTGGGTTTTTCCAGCTCCATGCCATTGATACTACTAGTATCGATGGTCAAGTGGGCACACCATCGATATTGGCAATCTCGACAAGATGCCATCGATATTAGTCTTGTCAAACCTAATAGTTGTAACATTCGAGAAAAGCTTTGTAATATCACTTTTTTGGATTCTTGCTTTGTGCTACTTCAAACTTACATGCGCTTTAAATCTTGTTCTATTTAGTTTAATAGTTTTGCATCTTTTTATACATATTATATTAAACTGTTTTGAATTGCTCACCAACTATGCAAATAGTTGACCTTTATTTTACATATGTAACATGATAAGATGAAGAACAATGTTGAAGACTTAGTGTAGGTTTAGAGGCCTAGCTAAATTTAAAAGAATGTTATTTCTTTCCTTTGTATATAAATTTGGATGATTGTAATTGAATATTTTGATTTGGTTGAATTAATGAATGTTTGCATTTGATTTAATATGGACGTATAAATACTTAAACTTTAACATAGCACCATGAGCTTTGGAGCATTCAATCGCGCCCTAAAGTGTTACGCCATCGGTCGAGGTGTGATAATAGTTTCGATGAAAATGGTGCTGCCAGATGGGGTGTTCATTGATACAACCTATGTTCATCATCTTCATCAGTTTACTAGTCTTTTCTAGAATTCCAGCCATCCTCAACCCTTTCAAACTTCAATCTTACATATTCCCAGTGATCCTACCCCAGATTCGTGTGATTCCTAAGTGATTTGATGACTTTAAACCAGATTAGAAGTTCATCTAACTGGGTATGATGAAAACCCTAAAACCCGTTCATTCAAGCTCATTTTTACCTCGTTTTTGTTGGTTCAAAACTCCGATCCTTTGTGCTTTCGTGTTCTACTCGTTACCGGGTTTAGAGAGAGAGAGAGAGAGAGGGAGTTATGGCTGCATTCAATGAGGTAGGAGAAGGGAAATTAGGGCTTTATAGTCCGAGGGTATTCGGGTTACGCGTAACGCGTTATTTGCGTTACGTTTCGTAAAATTACGTACGTTTGTAAAAATAGAAGTTTTTAATTATTTTAGGTTGTAATTCCTAATAAACACTCTAAATATCTTTTTATTATTTTTAATGTTTCGAAAACATTTATTATAAATGTTTCATCGAATCGTATCGTCACCCACACGAATACAATGTTAGTTTAATATTCACGTAACGACATCCGTGACCATTTAAGATTTGACATCCTTATATACGTTTACACACATAGTAGTATCCTAACTATCTATCATACCTGTTATTGATTTATGTTGTCATATGTACTTTTGCTTGTTATACCATGATATTACACACTGTTTATGAATTGTTTCATATTGTTTTCACATAATAATCATTACAATTAAGTTTTGTACAAAAGTCTAATATGCAAACCTACTGTTCATCTATTGTTCAGACACTGTTGTCACATATAAACAAATAGATGTTAACATACTATGCCGCTTTAAAGTGTCCCAAAATGATTATTAAGCGGTTTAGCAAGCATTTATTTATCTTGAAATACAATAGACTAAATAGCATTATTGATCATGCTAAGCATGTGCCATAACTTCATAAAACAAGTATATCCATATGATCCATACATCATATTACAACTCAAAAATTATACACTATTGCAAATCAAGCTAAGATGACACACTGACACAATATTTTGTATAACAGATGGTTTGAACAACTAACCATTTATTTAATTACACTATAACATAACACACAAATAAACTTGTATACGTCCATTGAATAAGCTAACATCATTGGTTGTTAAATATGGATATAATCAGCATTCAAGGGCTTGAACACATGATTGGCATGTGCCTCAATGAAGCTCATGTGCTTTATTGGCATATGCATATAAACAACCCAATCCTCATTATTTTTGGGACTGCCCATTGTCATTATAAAACAATCACTTCTTTCAGACGGGACATGGCATGATCCAAATGTCACCTTACCCCAACCAAAATTTATCGCGTCCATGGTCTCAAATCTTTGTCCTGCAGACACCGTGAACGACATGTTACCGTCAACCAAAGACTTTGATATCAGTGGTCGTGGCTTTTTGTTTTCCACCCAATCTATTATGTCCAAGAAATGTTCTTTTGTAGTGGCAGGCTGCAAGAAATCTTGAACCTCTTTAGCAACATTACTTAGTGACATCTCCTCTAACTCCTAATTATGCATAAAAGAGTTAGTATGGCTCATATCGATTTAGTTTACCATTTAAGTGTTTAATTTTTAGTTTTACGTTTTGAAAAAACTGAGAGAGGATAGAGCGTCACAATCCTCTATAAAATTTATTTTATTTAATATCCATATAATAAATTAATTACCTCTGGTTTTTTAGACCCCAATGGCATTGATAAAACATTGCCAAAGTGTGACACCATCAATTTTTGTTTTTCTTCTCCATCTTTGTGACTCAGCCTTGTTCTTCCATCAACAGCAATAACCACATTACATGCTTTATTGTCTTTTCTAAAGTTCCCCATGCTTGATGCTATTGCCTTCCATAGGAAAGAGGTGAATGCCACCAGCTTAGACCTCCTACACCCGTTTTCGTTTGCCAACAATTGTAACATTTTAAGTTGCTCACCCTCGATGTAGTATACACGATTAACAATTTGATACTCATCATATTTACGAATCATCGGGTTTTTATCAAGGTTGAATGGAGGTGAAAAAGGAACAAACACGTTTTCTATTAGTGGTGAATGAATAGTTGGGGACCTTGGTTTCATGTAGGATCTTCCAAATGAAGGAATCATAGACGAGGTTTTAGTTCGAGTCATGTCAGCCCATGATGATATAAACATGTTAGCTGAGTATCCATCTACTAAACGATGATCAACCATGACCCCTATCACTATTCCATCACATTTCAACTTCGTAACCTGATTATTATCAAATGAACCAAATTACAATCATTACGACAAAAGTTATTTGATATGTTAGTCTGTCTTTACGACAAGTTTTCAGCAAAATCTTTTCCAATGACTTGTTGTCAAGAATACTATCAACTCAATAACTTCATGTGATAAACTCTCAAAATATTTATTATTTTTAATGATAATATTTTATTACAAAAAAAGTCAATGCAAAAAGGTTTTTGGTCAATTAAGATAACAAAAATTATTAATATTTATCTTTTTAACTGACGTTTTGTATTCACACAAACTTAATATATATATATATATATATATATATATATATATATATATATATATAGGGAAGGGATCATATAATAACCCTTTCTAATTGAGAAAACTCAATAACTCAAATCCAATGGTTCAAATTTTCAAGATTAAATCTAATGATGACATGTGTCACTAATTAATTTTTAATCAAAAGGGCATTATGGTCATTTGTCTTAATTACAAAAATCAGATTTAATATAAGAGTGACAAATGTCACACTCTTAATAAACCATCTATTTTCCTATTTTTAAATTAAAGTCCCCCCCCCTTGATTTTTATATACTTATAACTTTTTTATACTATGTTATTTTTTTAAAAATTACACCATTAAACTCGTCATATTTTTCTCGTTAATTTCATTATAGTCATGCCAAATTTTTTTCGGGGCGCTCGTAATTACACTAACGTAAAAAACATAAGTACAATAATTTTTCTTTTTTTCAAAAATTTTCCATCAAATTTTTTTCTCTCATCTTAAATATATATTACAAACTTATTTTTTATTATAAAATTTAGTTAATTAAATAAATTTATATCAAATAAGATAGAAAGTTAGATAATTGTAACGTAAAATAAATAATAAGTTACAGCTCGTTACATCAGTGTAACGACTCGTTACATCAGTGTAATTATGAACACTTTGAAAAAATTCAGCTTGTTACATCAGTGTAATTAGGAACACTTTTAAAAAATTCAGCTCGTTACATCAGTGTAATTACGAACATTTTGAAAAATTCTGCTCGTTACATCAGTGTAATTTCGAAAACTTTAAAATTTTTTGACAAAACTATACTTGAATTAAAGATAAAAATGTGACAAATTTAATGGTGTAATTTTTTAAAAAAAATAATAATGTATATAAAAGTTATGAATGTTTAAAAAAATGGGGGGTAAACTTTTATTTTAAAAATCAAATCAAGTACACCTCACAAATCTCCAAAATACCCTTCAAGAAATCTCAACCACTCATTTTTCCCAGATTTAATATGGACCACACATTTCAAATTCATTAAATTAGACAACCAATCAAATTGGGTTTATAAGTTACCTCAATTACCATGGGTTAACATTCACTCCTTTCCCTATATATATATATATATATATATATATATATATATATATATATATATATATATATATATATATATATATATATATCATTCTCAACTGTTGACTCCATACAAAATTACATAATTTTTTTGTTTTGTTAAGTTTGTGTGATGACAAAACGTCAATTAAAAGATAAATATTAATTAAAAAACTGTGTTTTTACTTTTTATTTTAAGAAAAGTGCGCGTTGGAAGGCACGTCTTAACTAAGTGTTGTTGTATTTTGTTTATATTCTAATATGAAACAAAGTTTTTATTAATAAAACATAAAACTTGTAACTTTGGAAAAACCTAAATGATAATTTTGAGAACTTTATCTGAAAATTATTAATAATGAGATATTAAAGAGTTATAAAATATTTTTTTAAGTTTTTAAACCTTCTTGAATAGTTAAATACTTTCCTTACAGAACTTTTGATTTTTATATGTAAAATAACTACAAGATAGAAAGCAAAATTACCAAAAGTTTTTTAAGTTTTTAAGAAGTTATATGCTTTATCCTTTATTAATAACGACAGTTTAGTTATTTTCTAAAATTTAAAGGAAAATATAGCAACAATTTGTTTATATGGAAGAACAAAATCAAACTTGTTAAAGATAAAAGATGAACCCTGCAACTTTTCAAACAACTAAAGATTTTATTATTTTTTTTAAGTTAATAGAAATTCTTACGTTGACCTAATAACCATGTAATATATAAATTAATTAAACTAAATGGCTATATCTATTTTAATTTAAGATTTAATTGAAAAAAATACAACTATTTTAATAATTAAAACTAAAAAAACAAAAGAATGATAAAAATACCTAAATTAGTAAAATTACAACTCCTAGTGTGCATGTATTTGTGATATGTTGGCAAGATTTGATTAAAGAATTTCAGGGATTCCATCATAATAAAAAATTCAAAATTACGCTGACTAGTTTCAAGATTATTAATCAAAATTCAAAGAAATGTTTGATGACTGTGAAATTTTAACAATATTAATAAAGTTGAGAGATTGTGAGTTTTATTGAATGGAAAATAATAAAGATAACATAGTTAACTAATTGGAGTTTATTTATTTATTAATTTTTTAGTATTTTTTTTCTTTTCCAAAAGTAACATTTAACGCTAATATTTCCATTTGGGATTTGATGTAGTCGGTTTATTAATTCTTTACCCAAGACATAAATGTTTATGTAGGACTGAAATATAAAATGTCTAACACGATACGATAACACATGAAACATAATAGTGGTAACACGATCTCGACAAGGAAAATTATCGTGTCAGCTTTTTCAAAAAATAACTAGACTTGTTTAAAACAAATCAATACGAAATGACCCGTTAAAAAGTTGTTAACACTATAAACATGTCTTTATTTTAAATTTTAAACTATAAACATGCATTAACATGTCTTAAAAGATATTTATTTTAAACTTGACTTAACAAATATTTAAACAGGTCTTAACATGTATTTAAAAAACTATTTATTTTAAATTATAAACATTTAATTTATTAATATGTCTTAACATGTTAACGATTTTTTATTTGTTTACGCACGAAAATAAACGATTCTTAACATTTCAACATGTTTTAGACACTAAACATGCAAAAGGTAAGGACAAAACATGTTAAAATCGTGTCGTATTAACGTATCCATGACTTAAATAACGAGCCTTATATTTAAGTAATACATAAACAAACAACAAAATGCATGTGGTAAGTAGGGGTGAGCATGGTGCAGTTAGGTGCGTTTATGGTCATTTTGATAACCAAAACCGCTACTTCGGTTAATTATAAATTTATATCCATAACTATAACTAATTAATTGGTTAACTATCGGTTTCACTTAAATTCGGCTAAAATGAAATTGTTGAAAAACTAAGAAAACCTTGTAAATAAGTTTATGAATAAAAGATATATTGTTGATAATCAAAATCCTAAGTGAAGCTCCTAGAATTTAAGAGTGACTAAAAACGAGTAAACAAAAGATAAACCATGTAAATAGTAATTCATCTCTTAATATATCTTGTTTTATATGTGACTGATAATATTTTTGTCTACTAAAAAGTTATAGTTCACTTTAAATACTTAACTTGTATCGTAATTTTTTGAGAAACACATAATTGAATATAATTCACGGTTTTTGGATTTTGAGATACGGTTTCTTGGGAACCTCTTTTAAAATAATAATAATAGTAATAATAACAACAACAACAATAATAATATATTTGCTACGAGCGCGTTGCGGCGCTTTGCATTGTTTCGGAAGTATGGTCGTCTAATTAAGACTTACGCCTTGGAGACGAACAAAAAAAAGTTTAAAGACGCACATATGCAAATCTAACAAAAAACACAAAACAAAAGTTGCATAATTTTTTCACGTCTAGACACGATCAGAATAAACCAAAAAAAAGAAGTATAAATAAAATTATTAAAATAACGTACAAATGAAGACGAAAAAATGGAGCAAGGGAGGCTTGAACCCTTATTGAAAGGAAAACACAAAAGGAAAAAAAAAAAAATCACTATGACAAACCCGAATTAAGCTTACACTTGAATTAAAAATATATACATTATCAACCAAATTAAGGAAAACACATGCAATTACTAGTTGTACTTTATGCAATATAAACACAAACATACTTTATGCACTTGAATTAAAAATATATTCATAATTCAATTTTGTTTAGATAAGTAGTAGTAATAATAATATTAATATCAGTAACAATAACAATAGCTAACTTTAAAATTAAAATTTAGAGCGTGCAATTACCATTAAAAAAATATAAATATAAATATAAATAAAAGATGGCTGAAGCTAGTTAATTAAAGCCTTGTGACTACCTGGATAACAAGAACTCCATGCACTAGTTTCTTGGGCATTAGTTTACCCTCTACACACTCATCAGGATTATAGAAATTGAGTTCCTTGAGCTCTGCATCAGCAACAGCTTCAATGAAGCAAACACCTCCATTGTTGCAGTGAATTTGATTCTCACCAGCATCTTCATTCCATGCTATGACTCCCGCCATTGGAGGGTAGAGTGTGAGAGTTCGAGACAGAGAAGCTTTGAGGGTGTCAACAATGGCGGAGAAACTGACCCCATGTGATGGTTTCTTGTAGAAGAAGATTGAGCCAACATCTAGAGGTGGCACAAGCAGATCAAAGTTTGTAAAGGGTAACCAGTGGTGAGTCCATGGTTGGTCGGCATGAACCACTTCATTCTTAACCACATTCACCAAGAAACTATCATACCCAATCCCCATATGTGCAAGAGATAGATAGATCGATTAAAGAAGGAATGATCGAAATGGTGCTGGTTGGAATGCATGAGAGGATTATCGGTGATATTTATAGGAGTAGATTAGGGTCAACAGGCTTAAGTGTCAAGTTGGGATGTACTATCTCATGTTAATCTAATTTCAAGTTGGGATGGTACGACCGGGCTCAAATTGTGCAAGTGGGACTATATTAATTTGCGATTATCTTTTATTTATTTATTTATTTTTATATGTTTATTATTTTTTTTGTACAGGGGAGTTCAGAAAAAATCAATGTATGAAACTAAATCCGAAATATCTAAATATCGAACACAAAATATCCGAAAATTCGGATATCAAGGTTGGTATCTAGAAAGTCAGATTTAGATGCTTATTTTGAATAATTTCAGATAGTTCGGATATTGTAACTATCTGATATAGTTTTTACGAATAATTTTCATATATTCGGATATTTGAAAAATCTATTTTTTTAAATTTTTTAAAATTTTTTTTCTGAGTTCAGATATCCATTTGGATGTTTGCATGGGCAGAGGACAGTGAAGGCCTAAGGTGTCGCTGACCCTCTTGTTTTTTAAACACGTAGTGTAATTTTACGCGTTTTTTTTTCAGAAAATTTAACATATATTGAGTCCGACCACCCATTATTTATTACTCCAGCCTTCTAGCCCCTATGTATATTGAGTCAAGATCCGTCACTTGATATCCAAATCCAAATTTAAAATTTCTGATACAAATTCAGATATTTAAATGCATTATCTGAAATTTCGGTTATCCAAAAATGAACGCATCTGTTTATTTCTATTTATGCATGTTATTTATTTACGGATTTTTATTTTTACACCAACCAAAATTTTGTTTGGAATAGAAGCAACCAAAACTTTAACCTTTAAACAACCATTTAAAAGCATGGCTTATGACTCAAACAACTATTTAAAAGCGGTATTTATGATTAAATTATTAGCAGGGCCAACCATTATGAGAGACTAAGACGGATATAAAGTTCATTCTGTTTTCAAACTTGAGGTCAACTATCAATTGTGAGTTTTGAATGATTTTTTTTAGTTTGGTTGGTTTTTAATAACTTTACGCGTATTTGTTAACCAAATTGATTCGTATTAGAAATTTGTTTAAAACATATATGTATATACAAGGCGCCTTAGGAGGGGCGAGGTGGGCAACCACCCCGGGCCCAACATTTTAGGGGGCCCAAAATTTTAAATTTTTTATATGTTATATAAAAAAATTGTATAAACAATATATAAATAACCATTTAAAAACATATGATTTAAAGGATACAAAAAATAAATTTTTTAAAGTATAAGAATTTAGTTTCTTTCTCTTTAAACTAGAGGTGTTTATCAGTTCAGTTAATTGTTTATTCGGTACAGTAATTGGTTTTCAATTTCTTTCCCTATCCAATAACCGAACCGAATTTAAGAAGTGGTTCAGTTTGGTTTCAGTTGAAAATGAGCAAACCGAATAAACCGATTTAAAACCAAATCAGCAGGTTAAAAACTGAATAAACATCTGAATAAACTGATTTAAGTCGAATAAACTGGTTAAAAACGAATAAACCAAATTCAACCTTATATATTATTAATAAGATAATAAATTTAAATCCGAATTTGGTTTAATCGGTAAATCAAACAAACCGAATTCAAAAAAAAATTGTAACAACTGAACCAAAAAACATAAATTCAGATACGGTTAGGAACCGAATCGAAAACCGAATTCAGAATTCGGATACAGTTAGGAACCAAACTGAATTTGGTTCGGGTTTTTTCAGTTACAAATACGGTTTGGTTCTAGGTACCTCAATTCTCAGACTGCCCCTAAAAGGGCCCATTTTTTTTCTCGCCCCAGGCCCCGGAATTATTTTTTATTCTCGGGGCCGGCTCTGTGTATATATGTTAGTAATTATGTAACAAATATATACAAGCAGTGGCGGACCCAGGATTTTTTTCGTGGGGGGCGAAAATTTTTTAAGCTCATTTAAGTATCGCTATATAATATTTTTTTTCTTTTCTGTTCAGTTCGACCGGGTCGAGTCGGGTCGGGTCGGGTCCAGCCATGCTCAAAAAAGACAATCAGACCAAATTTCATATATAAAAACATAATGAAAATACAATTTATCTAAAGCGGTTCTCTACGAGTTTTTATTTTTTGAAATCTATCCAAGACATCGTGTAAAGACACTTTCCTAAGTAATTCTTTCTCCACAAAAAATACAACTGTCACTTAAATTTTCGTCACCAATCAGGAAGTCTTCTTTTATCAACTTCATTGAAGTCATACGGGTATATCTCAGATAATCTTAGTATCTTAGGAATGTCAAACCTACAGAAATTATCACAAGGACTCAAACTACTCAAACAAAATGTAAGTCGGATGTTATCTCATTAAAATGATTCCCAAACTCTTGTATTTGCATATCTAGAACCACATTGAAGCAATCATACTCAAGTAGTGACGGTATGTGATATCTGTTTTTTGTCTTGACGACTTTGGGTTAATGTATTCACCATTCATGTTCACCACTTCAAGTTCTTGTATTCACCATTCATGTTCACCACTTCAAGTTCTTGTATACAAGTAGTATAGTGTTTTTTTTTTTTTTTTTTTTTTTATAATTGGGACTGAAAGATCGAGCCACCCTACTTTTAGTTACGCCTGTATAGGAAATTCTTTATGTATTTAAATTAAAAACCGCTGTTCAAGAAACATTAAATGAAAGAAATCAAATCATTTTAATAAGAAACATTAAATGCATTGCATTACAACATTTATGAGTTTAACTTGTTCTGAAATCAAAGCTAATGTTACTTGATCTCAAATCAAAAGTCCTAAACATGCAACAATACAAGTAAATTTTATAACGAGTCTTTATGGTGTAAACCTAATCCGGTTACTTTCAAAGTTCGAATAAAATATGTTCAAATGTAAATAATCTTTTGCTATTTGAGTCTAGTTAATATAAAGAATTTTCAAACGGAAAAAAATTTGCATACAATAGAGAAAATATCATCGAAAGTCTTTGAGTCTTCTGACATCTTCCCTTGAAAAAAGTTCGCCTATGTTGGAAAGAAGATGCCATCAGAATTCAGAATTCTCTAAATTATTTGACATCTTCGTAGATGGAAAAGAATTTGCATATGACGGAGAGAAGTTTTCAGTGGAAGTTTTGGCGCTTTGATGTCTTCGGAAGCATTGTCTTTTGTTTGATCGTTTTCTATCAGACTATCCAAATAATATAGTTATTTTCTAGAAGCATTAAGTCTTCCGAAAGCCTATTTTTCCTTCCGTTGAGTAAACGTTTCCTAGAGATAATTGTTTCTTTTCGATACTTCCTTTTACTTTCATAATAGTGGGATTTTGTTAAGAGTGATGTTTCACCGCATATGTGTTTATGATAAACACGAGTCTTTGCTAATCTTACACTCATTTATAAGAAAATTAAGAAAACCACTTTTACACTATTGATTTAATCAATCTACTATTCAAATCATATAATGATAATACTATAAAAATAAGTTTTATTTAAAAGATTTAATTATAAGAGTATAATAGTTAAAATAATTTTTTATCTCTCATATATTAAATAAAATTTCAAAAATCACTCATCTATCTAGCACCTAATTTTAATTTATGTAAAAAAATTTAATTCAAAAAAATTGAATTCAAACAATTTGGATTTCTTTTAATTCAAAGTTTACTCTAATATTCTATGTACTAGGGAGTTACAAAAAAAAACAACTAAATCCGAAATATTCGAAAATTCGAACCCGAGGTTGGTGTCTGAAATAGTTCGGATATTATATCCGAACTATCTGAAATAGATTTTTAGATAATTTTCAGATATTCAAATATCTGAAAAATATTTTTTTAAAGTTTTATTTTTTTAGTTCAGATATCCATTTGGATGTCCGCATGGGCAGATGATAGTGAAGGCCTGAGGGGCAGTTGACCCTTTTGTTTTTTCCCTCCATAGTGTAATTTTACACGTTTTTTGTCCGAAATTTTAACATATATTGAGTCCGGCCACCCCATATTTATGACTCCAGCTGTGATAACCAACAATTTCAGGTAAATTGCAACACTCATTACTTATTCACATTCATATTTCTTGCATTTCATTTAACTAGGATTAATTAAATGAATTAACACAACAATTGCAAAACGATAATTCGGGGAATTATCGGATTGTACATTACACATTGATTATGATTAATCAAGTGTGCAAACGTTTCGTAAAGACGGACACAAACTATCACGAATCGGTAATTCGAGAAATTTACGAAACACACACGAGTCTTATTACACGAACATTGGTGAACAAATGAAACGATAATCAAACAAACATATGTGTCATTATGTATGACACCCAACAATTTCAGGTAAATTGAAACCTTTACAATTTTGTATTTCACATTCATACTTCTTGCATTTCATTTAATTAGGTTTAATTAAGTGAGTCAAACACGATTCATTGCGAAATGATAATTCGGGGAATTATCAAATCGTATGTTACACATTGATTTTGGAAATAAAGTGTGGTAACACAAACACAATTGCAAAAAAAATAATTCGGGGAATTAGTAGGTTGTGCCTTACACATTGATTTTGAATAATCAAAGTGAGCAAACATTTCGTAAATGACAAACAAAAACTATCATCGATAATTCAAGGAATTATCGAAACACACACGAGTCTCATTACACGAACTTTGATGAACAAACGATAATCAAACAATCATATGTGTGCTTACGTGCTAAATACGAATTAAACGTTTAGAATAGACGTTACGAATTGAACGCAAACTAAATTGAATAACCAAATCAAAAAATCAAGAAAGTGGACCCTTCGCGGTATGCGAAGACCCATCGGCGAAAATCTTCGCGATACGCGAAGCCTGGGCGAGACATTTAAATTCACCGAATTCCTTCGTGGTACGTCACAGCTGATCATTTCCACCTTGGCGGTAAGCGGCGTGTCTCGGGGGAGAACCCGACTATTTTATTCATAGTGGTACGCCAAGACCATGAAGCCATGGGCTTGGCGGTACGTTGCGGGTCCCACAGATGAAAAAATATTATAAAAGCATCCAAATTCTTTTACACTCGGTTTCTTTATAGTTTCACAAGTTTCTACACTTGCTCTCGACCAAAACCCCCTGTCATCAGCTCCCAAACCCCCTGGTAACACCCTTGAATCCACCCCACTTGCATTCTTGGTGATTTGAAGCCATAGGAGCATCAAGAGAGGTCTTGGAAGCCAACCAACAGCAAAAAGTCCATCATCAGCTACTTGTAGCTGCTATCCAGCTCAAATCCGTCCATCTAAGAGCATCTAAGGTAGTCTTTTATGATTATCCATACTTAGATCTTGTGCATGAGTTTTGTAAAGTTCTTTGTTGTTATTTGATGTATTGTAATAGAGATTGAAGATAGAAACCACCTAGGATTGGGATTTGTTGCTTTGATGATGATTTTGTACAACTTGCTATATTAAGAAACTTTTTAGTTGCATGTTGATGAGTAACCATCATCTAGTCATGTTTGATGTGTTTAGATGATGTCAAATATTTATTAAAGTGTTTAGAAACACATTTGGGTAGTTGGATTTGAAAAAACATAGTTTTGGTAGTAACTTACTATTTTTAGAAACTTTTGAAAACCAAACGAAGGATTTTGATGATTGGTCATGATTTGATGATTCTAGATTGTTGTAATTGGTTTAAAAAGGGTTTATAAACGTATTTGGGATTTTGATTTCTGAAAACGGATCTTTAAACGAATACTTATATTTAAGGAAACTTTATTTGGTAAAAATGCCATAAAGGATAGTTTAGGCACAAATGACTTGTTATACGTGTTTAATATGTCTATAAAAACATACAAGAAGTACTAGTTTTGATAAAATGGGATTTCATAACTACACTTTTTAAAACTATAAACATTCTAAATATAGAAAGTTTCCCAAAATAGAAAGTTTCCAAAAATGGTAACTTTCGAGAAATGCAAACTTTTACTATTTTCAACATGACTTATGTGAACATCATTATGACTAGAGTCGTAGGATGCATGATAATGTCCTACTTGCATGTTTATATTCATATAGCACATCAATGACCTAAACACAATAAAAGTGTGACCAACGATTTGTCATGTTAACACAAGTCAACACACATACACTCGGTTGAACACATCGACACTGGAGTTGTATGGGATACAACACACCACAAAACTCATACTTACGACCTATTTGGTTATAGGTGATTACTAGCAGGTGCTAGCATTCGCAGTTTGCGAACATATAAACAGGAACTGCACTACAGGTGAGTTCACGAACCCTTTTTATATTTTCTACCTTTGGGGGAGAAAACATTGCATTTCAAACTATTTTTGAACACCAAACATATTTTGTATACATATGGACATGCTTTATCACTATATATATATATGTGGCACACATGATAACTCAAGTCCTTACAAACACATCTCGGACCGTTAGTAGCACGTGGCGCCTAGCATGATAATCTTGGATAGTACTATTTGGGCCAGACAAGCCCCACCCATCGTGCTTGGGAGGCCAACTCGACTGGAGGTCGGAATGGGTTCAAAATTGACGAAACACATTTGCCATTGTCTTGTGTGATGGACATGGCGGGATGCATGCAGTCAGCTTCGGTTTCGAACCACATATAATTTAACTATATTGACTAGCTATCAATCAATATTGCACTGTAATGATATGTAGTCCTACAACATTTACTTTAAACATTTATTGTTTACTGCTGATACAAAACATGTGCTCTCATCAACCGTTGTGTTGACATTTTACTCGCATGTTTTCTCATGTAACTAAGGCATGCACACAAGGACTATGATGCTAGGATGGAGTCTTATACATCTGCCTTAGTATCTTAGGCTATCGAAACATTTATTATTTGATTTGCTATGTAATGTTAAACAACTTATATCGCTTTCGCAACAGTTATTTTGTAATGTTTTGAAAACTGTTTTAACTTAGTTTTCGCAACTCTGATTTTACAAAACTATTTTATCCAAGTTACTGGATGTACGTATGCAGCCAGACATGTAGGTCTCGCAATCGTGACCGGAGACTGCGATCCTGCAGAACCGATACCGGTATAAGTCGTGCCCTCGGAAGGCCGGGAAGGCCGGGGTGCGACATTACGTGCTTATATGATTAACACGAATTAAACATTATAATAGACGTTATGAATTGAACATGAAAGAAATCGAATAAACGAAGATAAAAATCTGAAAAATTAACCCTTCGCGGTATGTGAAGAAGCTCAGAGAAACTCTTGGCGGTACCCGAAGCATGGGAGGGAATTTTGAATTAATTTGAATTGCTCGGTGGTATACCACGACTGACAAAGACCCCAAACGCGAGGTTGGGTGGTACGTGACGAGTCCCAGAACCCAAAATAAATGTTACACACTAACGGTAAGACTATGCGAGGACTTGTTAAGATACCATCTAAACTCACCTCTTTGTATACACATTAACAGCAAGACTGTGCGAGGACTTGTTACGATACACAGCACTTAATGTTTGTCTCAATAAACCAACACACACAAAATGTTCGAAATTGAAAAAAAATGTATTCTTCCCCTAGTTTGAAAGCATTGTAAAACAGTTTAAGAAAGGGGCCGTTGTCACACCCCGACATTGGTGGAATCACAGGAATGTGGCAGTTCGTACGTCATAGCACATTAGTTTTAATAAAACAGTTATTAATATTTTATTATAGGTACTACGACGTACGTCCGTCAAGGTTTGTCTAAATAAACTGATTATAGAGGGTTCTAGTGTTTAACAATTCACAACCCAACAACCAAAACGACCCAAACTACACAAAGAGTCTCAAAGTCTCAAGACAAACAAACTACAGGCAGAAATACAACCCAATAAATAAACATTATTCATAAACCATGCAAGAACAACTTCAACACTTGTCTCAGTACGGAGCATGTCCACTAAGGGTCATTACCTGAAAAACACACTTAAAAGTCAACTCGAAAGTTGGTGAGTTCACAGGTTTTGAATCAATAAAAAATGTAAAAATATGTGCGCACGTTGTTATGCCAAGTATATCATATTACAATTGAAATGAATGTAAATAACATGAGCTTACACTCAAACCTCTGACTTGTCTGCCCAGAGACAAATGCACACAGCAACTGTCAAATAATCCATAATCGATATCATAAAACAAAAATCGTGCGGAGTATATTCACCTACTTGCCTACGACAAAGCGTTGGTTGGCGCGACCAAACCATAGGTGAGGGTTGTCAGCCCCGAATAGATCTATCCAGTACCTGTCCACCGGCTCGCCTCGCGAGTTATATGATTGTGATAGTGTGGGACTTACGATAATGTGTTGTATAAAAAAAAATCCATTGCCTACTCATGTAAGTACAATTAACAACAAAGTCACATGAAAACTGAGGCATAATAATAGTAAAAGTTGTATCATTTTGTCAGTGTGTTTTCCACCCCGAGATTCTAAACAAAAGTAGTAAAGGGGCTATGAACTCACCTTCACTGCGTTGTTGCTAGCAAAAGAGATTCTCAAACAATCAGATCGTTCTCATAAGTGTCCTAAAACCCAAAGGACATATTAACAATCTATACTCAAGTCTATCATGTAAGTTGTTTACCCAACCTTACTAGATTTGGAATTTATTCCAACTTGAAAAAGAGATTTTGCCCAAACGACCCGTTGGTGACTCGAATTTAGTTTTTGATCATAAATTACTAATTCACGTTCTTAAATCCACATTTTTTTCCAAATAACCAATTTATATTTGTTAAAAATACATTTTAACCATCAACTAAATTATTTGTAATAATTTGCCAAAAATGACAAACTTTACGCATTTTACCGTAAAACTGACAACACAACGTATACCAAATTACACAACAAGCATGCGTTATTACTCAAGTCATTTTTAGCACTAAATAATAAGTTTAATTTACTTATTTTTAGACAAACTTCGCTGATTAAAATCAGCCACACAATTACGTCCTATTATCACGTTAAAACGACGTTTTTACGTGTTTTTCGGACATAGTTTTCAAGTATAGAGCTTTATAAATATCTTAAAACACTTATACATCATAAATTATTAATTTTTATATTAATATTTTGATAAAAGTTTCTGATTGAACTCATATTTATAAAACAATATTTTTACGAGTCAAAAATAGTCCAAAACGCGTAATTTCGGTCACAATTGACCATTATGTAAATATACCTTTGATTTAACTTAGTTTTATACTCTAAATATGTTATAAAATTATTTTTATTACTTTTAAAATCTGATCTAAAATATTTTTATAGAAAACTATTAGTTTTCAAGTTTTTAATCTACTTAAATAGTTATTTTTTTCCTTAAAAACTATGATTCTTTGTCTATCCATTCTATGTAACTTTTATAACAAAATAATTATATTTTTAATTATTTTAGAGCTTTAGAAATCAGATCTTATAAATTTCAAAATAACATTTTTCATATATATATACACACACACACATATATGTATGTATGCTTGGAATAGTCATACATACATACTTACACATGCATACATACACATGCATGCATATATAACCATTCATGTATGCATCCATACATGCATATATTTAATCACCATTATGTTAACATATATATATATATATATAGACACACACACACGATTTCATACATTTATATTCTTGTATATAAACAAAACTCATATATACATGAATGTATTCATGTATATAAATATACATGGACGTTAAAACCAATTCAACTTAATCACAAACACATATATATGTATACATACGTATACATGTGAGTATCCTTTATGTACATACTCATCCATGTACATGCACGTGATGTTTATCGTCATCCAACATATACATTGCATGCATTCATGTATATTATGAAAGAACCATTTACACACATATAAATCTATACACACACTGTTATCATATTTTATGCCAAAAATCCATGTGATTTAAACTCTTTCTTTGGGTGAACCAACTAAAAAAGATATATATATAAACACCCATATAGTGTGATTAAGAGTTTACCTCAAATGTGCTTGACAAAGGGTGGTTTCTTGATCAAAACTCTTTTAAAGATCACTCAAGAACACCAAATATGGATGAGAATGAAACTTGAACCAAGAAAGATGGTGATGTGTAGAGAGAGAAAAGGGGGGTCGATGGTTGGAGAAAGGGAAGAAGGAAGTTGGAATATAAAATGGTGATCTCATGATTAACTTGGGAAATATAAAGATTTTTCCATATCTTGTAATGATTCTATCATAGCTTCCACATGACACATGTTATACACATGTCACCACAAGGTTAATAGTTAGGTTGTGGTGGGTTAAAACGGGTACAATCTGAGTCCTACGGTGTTTCGATGGTAACTTGGTAGCATTACGTTCAGTCAACTGCTTCTTACCAACGTTATTGGTAAATTGTCGTGCCAGATCAGAAGGTGGATTTAGCGGTTCCACTATAGGGTTGGTAGGAACCTTACTACCAATTTCTTCTTCATTACTTGGTGGCGTCCTATGTTCAGACGAGTCAAACTCGCTAAACAAGGTCGATGATGGGGATCTTCTTGATGAAAAATTTCCTAGAGCTTGTCATGGCTACAAAAGGTTAATCATAAATATGAGTATAACAAAAATTATTCACAGATGAGCTATAGTTATAGTCTAGGTTTCTAGGTCAAACCTAAATCTCTATAACCTATGGCTCTAATACCAACTTCTGTCACACCCCGACATTGGCAGAATCACAGGAATGTGGCAGTTCGTACGTCAGAGCACATTAGTTTTAATAAAAAATTTATTAATATTTTATTATAGGTACTACGACGTATGTCCGTCAAGGTTTGTCTAAATAAACTGATTATAGAGGGTTCTAGTGTTTAACAATTCACAAGCCAACAACCAAAACGACCCAAACTACACAAAGAGTCTCAAAGTCTCAAGACAAAAACATTATCCATAAACCATGCAAGAACAACTTCAACACTTGTCTCAGTACGATGCATGTCCACTACGGGTCATTACCAGAAAAACACACTTAAAAGTCAACTTGAAAGTTGGTGAGTTCACAGCTTTTGACTCAATAAAATATGTAAAAATATGTGCGCTCGTTGTTATGCCAAGTATATCATATAACAATTGAAATGAATGTAAATAACATGAGCTTACAATCAAGCCTCTGACTTGTCTGCCAAGAGACAAATGCACACGACAATCGTCAAATAATCCATAATGGATATCATAAAACAAAAATCGTGCGGAGTTTATTCACCTACTTGCCTACAACAAAGCGTTGGTTGGCGCGACCAAACCATAGATGAGGGTTGTCAGCCCCGAATAGATCTATCCAATACCTGTCCACCGGCTCGCCTCGCGAGTTATATGATTGTGATAGTGTGGGACTTACGATAATGTGTTGTATAAAAAATAATTCATTGCCTACTCATGTAAGTACAATTCAAAACAAAGTCACATGAAAACTGAGGCATAATAATAGTAAAAGTTGTATCATTTTGTCAGTGTGTTTTCCACTCCGAGATTCAAAACAAAAGTAGTAAAGGGGCTATGAACTCACTTTCACTGCCTTTTTGCTAGCCAAAGAGATTCTCAAACAATCAGATCGTTCTCATAAGTGTCCTAAAACCCAAAGGACACATTAACAATCTATACTCAAGTCTGACATGTAAGTTGTTCACCCAACCTTACTAGATTTGGAATTTATTCCAACTTGAATAAGAGATTTTGCCCAAACGACCCGTTGGTGGCTCGAATTTAGTTTTTGATCATAAATTACTAATTCACATTCTTAAATCCATATTATTTCCAAATAACCAATTTATATTTGTTAAAAATACATTTTAACCATCAACTAAATTATTTCTAATAATTTGCCAAAAATGACAAACTTTACGCATTTTACCGTAAAACCGACAACACAACGTATACCAAATTACACAACAAGCATGCATTATTACTCAAGTCATTTTTAGCACTTAATAATAAGTTTAATTTAATTATTTTTAGACAAACTTCGCTGATTAAAATCAGCCACACAATTACGTCGTATTATCACGTTAAAACGACCTTTTTACGTGTTTTTCGGACATAGTTTTCAAGTACAATGCTTTATAAATATCTTAAAACACTTATACATCATAAATTATTAATTTTTATCTTAATATTTTGATAAAAGTTTCTAATTGAACTCATATTTATAAAACGATATTTTTACGCGTCAAAAATAGTCCAAAACGCGTAATTTCGGTCACAATTGACCATTATGTAAATATACCTTTGTTTTAACTTAATTTTATACTCTAAATATGTTATAAAATTATTTTTATTACTTTTAGAATCTGATCTAAAATATTTTTATTGAAAACTATTATTTTTCAAGTTTTTAATCTACTTAAATAGTTTTTTTTTTTTTTTTTTTTTTTTTTTTTTTTTTTTTTGTTAAAACCTATGATACTTTGTCTATCCATCCTTTGTAACTTTTATAACAAAATAATTACATTTTTAATTATTTTAGAGCTTTAATGTAACATCCCAAATTTTCTAATACAAGTTATTTGAATCCTACGTATGTGTAACAGATAAGTAACTTGTGGGAAATCAGACGAAAAATAATCGATAAGGGTCTTAGGGATCGCGTACTCGAAATGAGGGAGATTTCGAGTACACCATATTTCGTGTACAGGAGATTTCGAATACAGGGACCCTCCCTATAAATACCAGTGCCTTGGGATATGTGCGAACCTTTGGCTGAGCACGCTCTCTCTCGAGTACACGAAGTCGGAACCAAGAAACTTCAAGGATCAAGCTTTTGATTGACCAAACGAAGGAGGAAACGCACGGGAATCTACAGGGGTGATCACCTAACTTCAAGTAAGTGTTCTAAATCAAAAAGCTAGGATTTTTATGCAAAAGTTAGGATTTTTATGAAAGGTGAACTTGTGCATAAAGCTTGCACCTTTATGCATAAAGTTCGGAACTTTGAGGTTCCAGCATGTTGGTAACAACATGAGGAACCTAGAACTAGCTCCCCAAAGCCTTAGATGAATTTCTGAGATGCTTAATGACTAAGGTGATGAGTACACGAAATCCTGCACAAAGGGTACTCGAAATCATACCTAGAATTTCGAGTACATGGCCATTTCGAGTACATGGCCATTTCGAGTACATGGCCATTTCGAGTACAAGGTTATTTCGAATACACGATTTATTTCGAATACAGATGATGGTTTCGAGTACCAGCCATTTCGTGAACTCCAGTAATTTTGTGTACTTGGGTTTCGAGTATGGGATGTTTAACGAACCTCAAGTGTTTCGGATACTTAGCTAAGGTTCGGGAACTTGAGTTCATAGTGGGGACTAGTAGGCTATGAGGACCTAGAATAATTTCTAAGTCTAAGAATGTGATGTGATGGAATGTAACGAGACGCCGTAACTGATGTAGGTCCTTAAGGCCCTAGCTAAGGAGTTCGGCTAAGGATAACAGGAGTCTACTATCAGGTGATTTCTAGACGCCCTATTTTATGTTTAAGGTTTTGGGCTGGCATACATGCTTGTTGTTACGATGTTATGTGCTTATGATGATGATGAATGAATGATGATATGGCCTGACTATGTATGCATGTTTATGTGTTAGAATGATCTATGCATGAAAATATGATCAGTATGATGAATGCATGATAAATGAGTTACGATAATGAATAACATGACATGATAACAATGCTAGCATATGATATGATGATGACTTTATGATAACATGCTTCATGATGATTACTATGAGAATTTTTATAGGAGTATGACAAGGTCCTAGGTTGCTAGGATGGAAGTATGATATGTAGGCATGATGAAATGATGTTATGATATGATAATGATGCTAGTACGTTATGATGAACTGTACATGATGCCAGTATGCTATGATGGTATGATGAAACGATGCTAGTATGACATGCGTAAGATGCCATGATGACTGAAATGAATGATGTTATGATGCTAGCAGTAAATGTTATGATGATTATGATAAAAGATGATATAATGCTAGTATATCATGTATGACGAACGAACGATGTTCCTATACGTGTTATAGGATATGTATGAAAGATGTACCAGTTCTTGTGCTGGGTAGGTATGATAGTCAACCACGACTATAACTGGGTATGATAGTCAACCACGACTATAACTGGGTTTGATAGTCAACCACGACTATAACTGGGTATGATAGTCAACCACGACTGTAACTGGGTATGGAGCCTTGTGCCGGCATAAGCCCACTGCTCGTATGGTAGCAGTGGAATGTATGATGATGATGTTAAGGATGTTATGTGCTAAGGTTATGGACTATGTGTATGAAATGAGGTTTATGTTAAGTATGTTTAATGTTGTTTTATGAAAACTAGAACTCACCAGCGTAAGCTGACTTGATGTAGCCTGTATGTCAGGTTAAGGCTAATGCGAAAGAAGTTATGGAGCTCGGGGCATCAAGATAGAGAATTCGATGGTTTTGTCAATCCGATATGTTTTTGATACAGACACTTTACTGATTTCTGTTTATCAAACTATGTTTACATTTCCGCTGCATGATTATGAAAGTTTTTAGTTTAAGAGCTATGTGTTATGATGAAAACCAACCTCTGCGAGGTGCCCGGTTTCGGGGCCTCACAAGTTGGTATCACAGCCATAGTTTGAGAGATCTTGGCATCCCAAATGCCAAGACTTAAACTGAGAATGGGATTAAGTGACGCGGATTGCCAACCACGGATGAACGGATGCCATGAGCGGAATGTTTATGTATGAGTTAAGGGTTAGATGTAAGGTTATGTATGTAGTTAGTGTCATGCACCTTGAAGAGA
Organism: Mikania micrantha; assembly: GCA_009363875.1. Taxonomy (NCBI): domain Eukaryota; kingdom Viridiplantae; phylum Streptophyta; class Magnoliopsida; order Asterales; family Asteraceae; genus Mikania; species Mikania micrantha. The sequence continues at coordinate 12,831,907 of CM018681.1, forward strand.
TGGGATGGGAAACGTTTAGAGCCTATGAGTTGGGTAAATGGTTAATAGCACTTGATCAACGTCATTAACGATTTACAAAGCTTATTTCGTGCTAAACTGATCCTGTACTAACTCATCAATTGTTGCATTATGTAGAAAGTTAAAATGGTCGGACAAAAGGGTAGACCGCGAAAGAAGCCACAGGAATCTGAGGAACCGCATGTCGAGACTGAAGAACCCGTCAATGACGGAGAAAACGAGACCAGTGAGCAACCGGAAGACGAAGGGGAATTCACGCTAGAGCCGATTGTAGTAAAGGCCATTTCCGATGAGGTCTGCAAGATCATGGATGAAAAGATGCCGGCAATGATTGCCAAGGCATTAAAGGATGCATTGAAGGAAAAGTCCGAGGGGACTAAGGAAAGCTCCAAGGGAGATGAAGAAGTTGTGATCATCGAGACAAAGAGCGGTGACTCTATGGAGGGGAAATTGAAGGGCTGTGACTACAAGTCCTTCAAGGGATGCAACCCACCAACCTTTGACGGTAAGAAGGACGCTGTGGCCACCTGCCACTGGATTTCTGCAATGGAGGCTGTTATCTCCATCAGTGAGTGCCGAATTGACCAGGCTGTCAAGTTTGCAGCTCACTCTTTCGTTGAGGAGGCACTTCACTGGTGGAACACCGTCAAACAATCCAAGACTGCTGATGATATGGAAAAGATGACCTGGGATGATCTCAAGGAACTGGTCACTAAACAGTTCTGTCCCAAGAATGAACTCGATAAGGTTGAAAGGGAGTTTCTGGTTTTGAAAGCTGGAAGTTTGAACCACCGCCAGTACACGTCGAGGTTTAATGAGATGGCTAGACTGGTTCCTCACTTGGTTTCTACCGAGGAACGTAGGGTGAAGTTGTACATGGAGGGTTTGTCTCCCAAGGTTCGGATTCATGTGAAGGCGAATGCTCCCAAGACTTATGATTCCACTGTGGAGCTTAGTGGCATAGTTTGGGATGATGTTATGTCAGCCGAACCAGCCAAAGAAGAAGCAAAGGTGAAAGAGTCCTCCGGGACTAAGAGGGGTCGAACAGACCAACGAAAGTTTTCAGGCAAAAAGATGAAGCGTGAGGATGCGAACCGATGCAGCAAGTGTGGTAAAATTCACACCGGACAGTGTTTGGTGGGCACTAACCTATGTTTCCGATGCGGAAAGACGGGGCATTTTTCCGGCAATTGCCCAAGTGCCACCAGATGCTACAACTGCAACGGGTTTGGACATCTGTCTAAAGATTGCAGGCAACCACAGGCCGATGCTTCGGGCTCGGGTAAGAAGGAAGAGAAAGGAAAGGAGAAGCAGAAGGCTAAAGCACGGGCTTTCACGATGACAAAGGATGATGCTAGCGAGGACCCCGATGTGGTCACAGGTACCTTTTCTATCAACAATATTCCTGCTTCTGTATTGTTTGATTCTGGTGCCAGTATGAGTTTTGTGTCTTCTACTTTCTGTGATGGGTTATCTGGGAAGGTTAAGAAGATAGATCGGGTATTTGATGTAGAGACGGCTATTGGTAAGATGACCAGGGTGACTGAGGCTATTGATGATTGTTATGTTGAGATAGAAGGTCATAGGTTCCCTGTCCGATTGTTTCTTATTACCTTAGGAGGATTCCATGTGGTTTTGGGTATGGACTGGTTAGCCAAATATGAGGCTAACATTGTATGTCGACGAAAGATGATATGTTTACGTGCGATGGATGGGAGTTCTGTGACGGTTTATGGTGATAAAGCGATGTATGCGCCTAAGATCATTTTGATGATCACGGCTGATGTTATGATGAGGCGAGGGTGTGTAGCCTATTTGGCCTACGTGATTGAGGAACGTACGGATACGAGGACGATTGATGATGTTCCCGTGGTGTGTAACTTCCCCGATGTATTCCCTGAGGAATTGCCTGGATTACCACCCGAACGGGAAATTGAGTTCCAGATCGACTTAGTGCCGGGGGCACAACCCGTTGCCAAAGCACCGTACCGTTTAGCTCCAAACGAGATGAAGGAAATGATGACCCAGCTACAAGAACTCCTTGATAAAGGTTTTATACGACCGAGTGTCTCTCCGTGGGGAGCACCGGTGTTGTTCGTTAAGAAGAAAGATGGAAGTATGCGTATGTGTATCGATTACAGGGAACTGAATAAATTGACCGTAAAGAACAGGTATCCTCTACCTAGAATTGATGACCTGTTCGATCAATTGCAAGGTGCAAGCTGCTTCTCAAAGATAGATCTCCGATCCGGTTACCATCAGTTGAAAGTTCGAGAGCAGGATATTCCAAAGACTGCTTTCCGTACGCGTTATGGACATTACGAGTTTCTCGTTATGTCGTTTGGATTGATGAATGCTCCTGCAGCATTTATGGATTTGATGAACAGGGTATGTCGACCGATGCTGGACCGATCGGTGATAGTGTTTATTGATGATATTTTGATTTATTCAAAGAACGAGGGAGACCATGCTTGCCACATACGTGAGGTATTGGAGATCCTGAGGAAAGAGAGACTTTATGCTAAATTCTCCAAATGTGCTTTCTGGTTACGAGAGGTACAGTTTCTGGGTCACGTGGTGAACCCAGAAGGCATTATGGTAGATCCAGCTAAAGTTGAAACGATTATGAAATGGAGCCCTCCGAAGTCACCTACGGAAGTACGCAGTTTTCTTGGTTTGGCCGGTTACTATCGGAGATTTATTCAGGACTTCTCCAAGATAGCGACGCCACTGACGAAGCTGACGAAGAAAGACGTAAGGTACGAATGGGGTCCAAACCAAGAACAAGCGTTTTCAGTGCTAAAGGAGAAACTTACCCAAGCTCCTATTCTAGCACTGCCGAATGGAAACGATGATCTTGTTGTGTATGCCGATGCGTCACGAAAAGGATTGGGATGCGTACTGATGCAAAGGGGAAGGGTGATAGCTTATGCTTCGCGCCAGCTAAGGATTCATGAGGCTAACTACCCAACCCACGATCTTGAACTCACTGCAGTGGTGTTTGCATTGAAAATATGGAGGCACTATCTGTATGGAGTAAGGAGTACCATCTATACCGACCACAAGAGCTTGAAGTACTTCTTCGAGCAAAAGGATTTGAACATGAGGCAGAGACGATGGATTGAGCTTCTAAAGGATTACGATTGTGATATTCTATATCACCCGGGAAAGGCCAATGTGGTGGCGGATGCTCTGAGTCGCAAGACTGATCATCCTGCCATACGAGTAAAATCGTATAGTTTGGTAATAACACCAGATTTTCTGAATGAGCTCAAGCAGGCGAAACAGGAAGGATTGTAAGAAGAGAATGTGGGTTTTGAACGTGTCTTCGGGCAAGTCAAGAACTTGGAAGACAATGATCACGGTGTGAAAGTACGATTCGGTCGTATGTGGGTACCCAGAAATGGGGACATTCGGTCGAGGATTTTAGATGAAGCCCACAAATCACGTTATTCTGTGCATCCCGGTGCGACAAAGATGTATCAAGATCTTCGGAAAGATTATTGGTGGCCGGGCATGAAGTTTAATGTGATGCAGTATGTGAACAGGTGCCTTACTTGTGCGCAAGTGAAGGCTGAACATCAGAAGCCCTACGGATATGTGCAACCTCTAGAGGTACCAGAATGGAAATGGGAACACATCACCATGGATTTCATCACCAAGCTACCGAGGAAAGCTAAGCGGCATGATACCATATGGGTGATTGTGGACCGACTGACGAAGAGTGCACACTTCCTTCCTATCAGGGAAACGTATACGTCCGAAAGGTTGTCTGAGTTGTTCGTGAAAGAGATTGTGGCCAGACATGGAGTTCCTGTCTCCATTGTGTCAGATCGGGATACGAGGTTTACTTCCAAATTCTGGAAGCAGTTTCATGACGCCATGGGAACGAGGTTAAATATCAGTACCGCCTATCACCCTCAGACGGATGGACAGTTGGAAAGGACTATCCAAACGTTGGAGGATATGCTTAGGGCGTGCATTATCGATTTTGGAGGGAGCTGGGATGACCACTTGCCATTGGTGGAGTTCTCTTATAACAACAGCTACCACTCCAGCATCGGAATGCCCCCATATGAGGCGTTGTACGGAAGATGATGTAGAACCCCGGTATGCTGGGGTGAAGTTGGACAGAAAGAAATGGGAAACAAGGCTGCCGTGATTGATATGGCGGAAAAGCTACGGGCGATAAAAGCACGTATGAAAGCTGCACAAGATCACCAAAAGTCTTACGCTGACAAGCGCCGAAGACCAATCGAGTTTGATGTTGGCGATCGAGTGTTGCTGAAAGTATCACCATGGAAGGGAATCATTCGATTCAGGAAGAGGGGAAAGTTGAGTCCGAGGTACATCGGACCGTTTCCGATAAAGGCAAGGGTAGGGAAAGTCGCGTATCGACTGGACCTACCAGAGAAGCTGAACGGGATTCATCCTACCTTCCACGTGTCACATCTTAGGAAGTGTCTGGCTGACGAGCTAGCACATGTTCCTTTAGATGACATTGAGGTAGATGACCGACTGAACTACATTGAAGAACCGGTTGCCATTGTGGATACGAAGGAAAAGCAGCTACGGAATAAAACGGTTCGTCAAGTAAGAGTTCAGTGGAAGCATCGGAAGGGTTCAGACACGACATGGGAATTGGAAGACGAGATGAGGAAGTTGTATCCACATTTGTTCGATATGTAACGAGGCAGGTTTCAGGATGAAACCTATTGTAAGGAGGGGAGACTTGTAACATCCCAAATTTTCTAATACAAGTTATTTGAATCCTACGTATGTGTAACAGATAAGTAACTTGTGGGAAATCAGACGAAAAATAATCGATAAGGGTCTTAGAGATCGCGTACTCGAAATGAGGGAGATTTCGAGTACACCATATTTCGTGTATAGGAGATTTTGAATACAGGGACCCTCCCTATAAATACCAGTGCCTTGGGATATGTGCGAACCTTTGGCTGAGCACGCTCTCTCTCGAGTACACGAAGTCGGAACCAAGAAACTTCAAGGATCAAGCTTTTGATTGACCAAACGAAGTCGGAACTTCAAGAAACTTCATGTATATTATGAAAGAACCATTTACACACATAAATCTATACACACACTGTTATCATATTTTATGCCAAAAATCCATGTGATTTAAACTCTTTCTTTGGGTGAACCAACTAAAAAAAATATATATATAAACACCCATATAGTGTGATTAAGAGTTTACCTCAAATGTGCTTGACAAAGGGTGGTTTCTTGATCAAAACTCTTTTAAAGATCACTCAAGAACACCAAATATGGATGAGAATGAAACTTGAACCAAGAAAGATGGTGATGTGTAGAGAGAGAAAGGGGGGGTCGATGGTTGGAGAAAGGGAAGAAGGAAGTTGGAATATAAAATGGTGATCTCATGATTAACTTGGGAAATATAAAGATTTTTCCATATCTTGTAATGATTCTATCATAGCCTCCACATGACACATGTTATACACATGTCACCACAAGGTTAATAGTTAGGGTCTTGGGATATGTGCGAACCTTTGGCTGAGCACGCTCTCTCTCGAGTACACGAAGTCGGAACCAAGAAACTTCAAGGATCAAGCTTTTGATTGACCAAACGAAGGAGGAAACGCACGGGAATCTACAGGGGTGATCACCTAACTTCAAGTAAGTGTTCTAAATCAAAAAGCTAGGATTTTTATGCAAAAGTTAGGATTTTTATGAAAGGTGAACTTGTGCATAAAGCTTGCACCTTTATGCATAAAGTTCGGAACTTTGAGGTTCCAGCATGTTGGTAACAACATGAGGAACCTAGAACTAGCTCCCCAAAGCCTTAGATGCATTTCTGAGATGCTTAATGACTAAGGTGATGAGTACACGAAATCCTGCACAAAGGGTACTCGAAATCATACCTAGAATTTCGAGTACATGGCCATTTCGAGTACATGGCCATTTCGAGTACAAGGTTATTTCGAATACACAATTTATTTCGAATACAGATGATGGTTTCGAGTACCAGCCATTTCGTGAACTCCTGGAATTTCGTGTACCTGGGTTTCGAGTATGGGATGTTTAACGAACCTCAAGTGTTTCGGATACTTAGCTAAGGTTCGGGATCTTGAGTTCATAATGGGGACTAGTAGGCTATGAGGACCTAGAATAATTTCTAAGTCTAAGAATGTGATGTGATGGAATGTAACGAGACGCCGTAACTGATGTAGGTCCTTAAGGCCCTAGCTAAGGAGTTCGGCTAAGGATAACAGGAGTCTACTATCAGGTGAGTTCTAGACGCCCTATTTTATGTTTAAGGTTTTGGGCTGGCATACATGCTTATTGTTACGATGTTATGTGCTTATGATGATGATGAATGAATGATGATATGGCCTGACTATGTATGCATGTTTATGTGTTAGAATGATCTATGCATGAAAATATGATCAGTATGATGAATGCATGATAAATGAGTTACGATAATGAATAACATGACATGATAACAATGCTAGCATATGATATGATGATGACTTTATGATAACATGCTTCATGATGATTACTATGAGAATTTTTATAGGAGTATGACAAGGTCCTAGGTTGCTAGGATGGAAGTATGATATGTAGGCATGATGACATGATGTTATGATATGATAATGATGCTAGTACGTTATGATGAACTGTGCATGATGCCAGTATGCTATGATGGTATGATGAAACGATGCTAGTATGACATGCCTAAGATGCCATGATGACTGAAATGAATGATGTTATGATGCTAGCAGTAAATGTTATGATGATTATGATAAAAGATGATATAATGCTAGTATATCATGTATGACGAACGAACGATGTTCCTATACGTGTTATAGGATATGTATGAAAGATGTACCAGTTCTTGTGCTGGGTAGGTATGATAGTCAACCACGACTATAACTGGGTATGATAGTCAACCACGACTATAACTGGGTAGGTATGATAGTCAACCTCGACTATAACTGGGTATGATAGTCAACCACGACTATAACTGGGTATGATAGTCAACCACGACTATAACTGGGTATGATAGTCAACCACGACTATAACTGGGTATGATAGTCAACCACGACTATAACTGGGTATGATAGTCAACCACGACTATAACTGGGTATGATAGTCAACCACGACTATAACTGGGTATGATAGTCAACCACGACTGTAACTGGGTATGGAGCCTTGTGCCGGCATAAGCCCACTGCTCGTATGGTAGCAGTGGAACGTATGATGATGATGTTAAGGATGTTATGTGCTAAGGTTATGGACTATGTGTATGAAATGAGGTTTATGTTAAGTATGTTTAATGTTGTTTTATGAAAACTAGAACTCACCAGCGTAAGCTGACTTGATTTAGCTTGTATGTCAGGTTAAGGCTAAGGCGAAAGAAGTTATGGAGCTCGGGGCATCAAGATAGAGAATTCGATGGTTTTGGCAATCCGATATGTTTTTGATACAGACACTTTACTGATTTCTGTTTATCAAACTATGTTTACATTTCCGCTGCATGATTATGAAAGTTTTTAGTTTAAGAGCTATGTGTTATGATGAAAACCAACCTCTGCGAGGTGCCCGGTTTCGGGGCCTCACATTTAAAAATCAGATCTTATAAATTTCAAAATAACATTTTTCATATATATATATATATGTATGTATGCTTGGAATAGTCATACATACATACTTACACATGCATGCATATATAATCATTCATGTATGCATCCATACATGCATATATTTAATCACCATTATGTTAACATACACACACACACACACACACACGATTTCATACATTTAGATTCTTGTATATAAACAAAACTCATTTATACATGAATGTATTCATGTATATAAATATACATGGATGTTAAAACCAATTCAACTTAATCACACACACATATATATGTATACATACGTATACATGTGAGTATCCTTTATGTACATACTCATCCATGTACATGCACGTGATGTTTATCAACATCCAACATATACATTGCATGTATTCATGTATATTATGAAAGAACCATTTACACACATATAAATCTATACACACACTATTATTATATTTTATGCCAAAAATACATGTGATTCAAACTCTTTCTTTGGGTGAACCAACTAAAAAAATATATAAACACCCATATAGTGTGATTAAGAGTTTACCTCAAATGTGCTTGACAAAGGGTGGTTTCTTTATCAAAACTCTTTTAAACGCCAAAGATCACTCAAGAACACCAAATATGGATGAGAATGAAACTTGAATAAAGAAAGATGGTGATGTGTAGAGATAGAGAGGGGCGTTGATGGTTGGAGAAAGGGAAGAAGGAAGTTGGAATATAAAATGGTGATCTCATGATTAACTTGGGAAATATAAAGATTTTTCCATATCTTGTAATGATTCTATCATAGCCTCCACATGACACATGTTATACACATGTCACCACAAGGTTAATAGTTAGGTTATGGTGGGTTAAAACGGGTATAATCTGAGTCCTACGGTGTGTAAATCTTGTACCGGATATTAAATAAAATTTCGATTTTTATTCTAAAATTAATATAATATTTAATCTAACTAAAATAATTACATTTTAGTTAAAGTAAATGACCTTAGATGTCATTTGATTCATTAAATCCCTTTTACCCAGATAAAACACGGATAAAGTTATTTGTCTGAAAATTTAACAGTTAACTTTAAAAATTACAGTTTTTCTCTGTCAACTCAAATATTGATTTATGATTTAATATTTTATGCTAATCTAAGCATATAAACTAAATTCGTTAACCGAGTCGTCACCAACGTTCGTTTAAACACCGTCGAACGATGCCGAAATCTCAAAAATACCAAATGCAAACCCGTGCATTTAAATGAACACTCTTTGCTAGACTTTTCTAATAACTTTAATTTATCAATAAATAATAAAGTTATTAGCGCATTAATTAAAAGAGTTTAGCATACTAACCGTACAAGTTATTCATTGACATAGCCGACGAATGTCACAACCATAAACTCACCCCGAGTGTGCACGTAGATGATACGAAGTAGAATGGTGTGCTTGCTACCGGTTACCTATATCACATATAGTACATAAGTTCGTGTTTGGGTTTGTGTGCGTGTTCGTGCTCAACAACTCGAAGTTGTTATGTTTGTTCGTGTTCGACCATGTTCGTCCATGTTTGACTGTGTCAATTGAACGACCCGTTGGTGAACCGTTTGATTATTATAGTTTGTCTAATGATCGTTATTATTCACGTATTGCATGTAAGCACATAGTCACGTTATATGGACAACTTACAATTTATAGTAAGTTTCAATTTTTTAGTAAGTTGCATCTTAATACATTTTAATAGTTCTAGCAAGCTCATTTAGCCTAAGTGATAATATTAACACTTACTACATTGTTACATGTTGTCAAATAAACAAAAGTTCATTTTTTAGTAGCCAAAGTTACTATTTTTAGGAAGCCTCTATACCTCATGTGTTTAGCAACAAAAATCACACCACAACTTCACATAACATCATAATATAGCATTTTAAGTCATCTATCATTATTAAAACTAAACCAATAATCTAATTTCATAAAATTCCCAAATTAAAGTTTCCTAAAATGGCAAGTTCTTAATAAACATCATTGTAATCAAATCAAACTATACCAACATGCACAATAAACTATTATTATCATAATCAACACTTCACATTTTCAAAATCATCATGCATGTTCGAGTTTATAAACTAAAGTTTCTAATTATAAAAACTTTTGAACAAATCACCTATTTAACCATTTTAACAAATCTCTTATGCCAATATCATCAACATAGATCACAAATCATCATTTAAACATGTTTATTTCGCCAAAATCATCATCTAGCATAAATCTTGCACAAATTTCATCAAATGACCAATATTAACCATGATTTTCACTATGAACAATACTAATATCACAAATAATAAAATGTTCACATCTAAAATGTCCTAAATCTTCATAGATTGCACATGCATGACATCAAAGTTACCATTATTAGAAATGTGAACAAATCATCATCAATAACCAAAAATATTCAACATAAATCATCTCAATACTCCAAATCAATCATCTAATCATTAAAATCATATTGTCAAGCTCCCAAATTTGGTGCATGTATGTGGGTGAGTTTGCATGTGGGTTTCAAGACTTGCATGTGTGTGTTTATGTGTTGAAAGTGCAAAAGAACTTCTAAAACTACCCCACAAGGCTTGAAAACACTGAGATGGAGCTTAAACAGAAGCCAAGAAGCTTGGGGAATGGCTGATGATGAGCATAATCAACTGGTGTTGGTGAGAAACAAGCTCCAAGTGTCTTCTTTGATCTTCCAATGCTTCTAGACTCCAAATGGGGAATTCAATGTAGTTCTTGTGAGCTCCTGATGGTGGGAAGTGCCCTTAACAAAGTGGAGTTGGCCGGGTTTGAGGTTTTCAGTCGATAGAAAATGGTAGGATGTGTAACGAAAACGAGCTGTAGTGCTTTCATAAACTTTCTATGAACTGGGGCTCGTCGCGTACCGCCAAGCTTGCCTCTATGGGGTCTTGGCATACCGTGATGAATATGTTAATTGGGTTCTCTCCCGAAACACGTCGCGTACCGCCAAGTGGAAGTTGATCGGTCATGGCGTACCGCGAAGAAATTCAGGAGAATTCAAATTATCCCGCTTAGCTTTGCGTAGCGCCAAGGCTCAATCCGAGGCCCTTGGCGTACGGCGAAGCTTGCCGGACGAGTCCAATGGCCCAATTTTAATCGTTTGACTCGATTTTTGTTCGTTTATCATTATTGTTTATCGTTTATCGTTGTTTGAACCCAATTTGTTAAATGTTTGGTTATTGGTGGATTTATTAGTGTTAAATTGTTTGTTTCGTTCGACGTTCACCAACGTTCGTGAATTATTCGACACGTTTGTGCGTTTCTCGATAATTCACGAATTATCGCGCTTGTGACTTTTTTTGTACTGTCGTGCCATGAGTCACACTAAATTAAACTAAATCTAGTGCCACGTATATAAATATAATCATTTAATTTAATTAATTGTTGACCTGCAATTTACGAGGTGTCACATTTACCCCACAACCGAGTTCCTTGCAATCATCTTGACTAAAACCCCTGGTCCTCAGCTCCCAAACCTCCTGGTAACATTCCACTAAGTTACTCCTTGCATTTCTTGGGCCATTGGAGCTATTTGAGCTTGGAGAAGGAGCTAGAACTCTAGGAGCAGCCATCAACCCACTATAGTTTCATCATTAGGAGCTTTTGCAGCTCATTCTCAGTGAAGCCATTCATCTAACGTAGTTTTAAATGTTTATCTATGCTTAGATTGCACATGCAACACACATGCATGTGTGTTTACTCATAATCAACTCGAATCAACCCATAAGCACAAATTTGTTGATGTTATTATGTGATTATTGATGTAGTGTTACTGATTTATAGTGTACACATGTTTTAGAATGAGTTTTGATGGCATTTGGTAGTGATTTTAGTCACTATATTAGGAAACTTTTTGGATGCATGTTGTTGATAAAGGATCATCTAGATATTCTAGGTGTTGCTGAATGATGCTAAATGACTATTAAAGTGTTTAGAAGCACATTTGATTGGTTGGATTTGTGAAAACACAACGTTTGTCAAAGACTTACTATTTTTTGAAACTTTTGAAAATCAAAAGAGGGTTTTCAACAAATTTGCATGATTTGTTGATTTTTTAATATGTTTAAGAATGTTTTATTAACATATTGGGAACTTTGATTTGTGAAAACGGATTTTTAAATGACCGCTTACTATAAATAAAAACTTTATTTTGGGAAAATGCCAAATAGGATGAAATGACAACTTGTAATACTTGTATACGTGTTTAATGTGCTTTTACCAACATACTAGAAGTATTAGTTTTATGAAATGTGATTTCATAACTAAACTTTCCAAAAATAGAAACTTTCTGTAAGTAGAAAGTTTCCAAAAATAGAAACTTTTCAAAAATAGTAACTTTCCAGAAATGAAAACTTTTATAATTATCATACGTGACTTACGTGAACGATTTCTTTGAATAGAATCGTATGATGCATGATAATGTCCTACTTGTGTATTCTGATTGATAAGACATAAACAAACTGTAACACAATAAACGTGTCACCAACGATTCGTCAAGTCAACACAAGTCAATACACAAACACCCGGTTGAGCACACCGACACTTGGAGTTGTATGGGATACAACACACCACCAAACTTATACTCACAACCTATATGGTTATACGTGATTACTAGCAGGTGCTAGCATTCGCAGGTTGCGAACACACAAATCGGAAGCTGGACTATCAGGTGAGTTCACATCCCCTTTTCACTATTTTCTACCTTTGGGGGAGAAAACATTGCATATAACTATTTTTGAACAACAAACATATTTTTTGGATATATATGGACATGCTTTATCATTATATGTATATGTGTGGCACACATCACAACAACAAAGTCCTCACAAACACAACTCGAACCGTTAATAGAGCGAGGCGAACAACGAGGAAATCTTGGATAGTGCTATTTGGGTCTGACAAACTGTTAGTACCCTGATAGCATCAGCTTTAGTTGTTAAATTGAAGACTAAAGACAGAAGACTGCAGCTGATTTGACATGAAGATCTTTACGATTATTGTATTTGTTTTTGTTTTCAATATAATGTATATGTTTCTTTTATTTTGTTGTTTTTGAACAATTTGAAAAAATGTACAAGTGTTGAGTTTTTATTCTTTTAGTATCAAAGGTAATATCATAGATACTATTAGTATCAACAGTAGTACTATCGATACTATTAGTATCAACAAACCTGCCTATAAATAGATTAGATTTGATGTGATTAAGATCGGTTGGGCATAATTCAAAATTTTAATATCGTCAATTTCTCTCTAGTTGTACATTCATCATTCAAGAAATTAATACAAGAAGATTGATTTTGTTTCATTACGTGTGATTGATTCTATTCATCTCAATTCATTATCTTTTTGTTCAAACTTGATATTATGGATTCCGCACATGATATCTAGTTATACCGGATCATTTGGATCCTAACCACGAACCTACAAGTGCTATTAGAGCCTTTGTGCTCGGTTGTGATCTTGGTTGAACAAATTTTTTGGTGAGTTTTGTGATTTTTGAAGATTTTTTGATGATATTTTGATCAATTTTGATGATCAAATGATGATTGGTTGTTAAAGATTAGTTGCTACACTTCAAAGCTTGTTGAAATTCAAAATTTTCAAGTTCGAGACTGTTAAGTTCGAAGAAAACGGTTTTTGATTTGTTTATTATCCATATTGATAGTATCGATAGTCCTTCTATCGATATTAATAATATCGACAATTTATTCATCGAACTTATTAGTATCGACACATTCTCATCGATACTAATAGTATCAACGAAACAGTAGTGTCGATACTACTAATATCGACAAATCAGGTTCTGAATTTTTACCAAGTGTTGATTATTTCAACAAAATATTTTAAAATAGCCAATTTATCTTCATTATCTGCCTTGCTATCTGATAATGATGCTGATACGATGACCAAGCCACCAAAGCTTGTTTCATTGAGTGAGTACTCATCGCGGAGTGATCGGTTTGAATCATGTTTGTCCATTGTCAATCCTAGTATGATGATACCATTAATTGAAGGATATGTGTGACACCCTACAAAATCCAGGTCAGATTTTGTTTTAATTAAATGTTTATTTAATTAACAGTGGCATACGTGGCACTAGAATTGGCTTAATTTAGTGTGACACGTGGCACGACAGTACAAACACAGTTACACAACAGGATAATTCTAAGAATTACCGAAAAACCGCACACACGTGTCAGAAGTCACGAACGTTATCAACCAAATTAAGAAAAACATCTCTATGACAAACCCGAATTAAGCTTACACTTGAATTAAAAATATATACATTATCAACCAAATTAAGAAAAACACATGCAATTACTAGTTGTACTTTATGCAATATACACACAAACATACTATTCATAATTCAATTTTGTTTAGATTAGTAGTAGTAATAATAATATTAATATTAATATCAGTAACAATAACAATAGCTAACTTTAAAATTAAAATTTAGAGCGTGCAATTACCATTAAAAAATATAAATATAATTATAAATAAAAGATGGTAGAAGCTGGTCAATTAAAGCCTAGGGACGTACTACCTGGATAGCAAGAACTCCATGTACTAGTTTCTTGGGCATTAGTTTACCCTCTACACACTCATCAGGATTATAGAAATTGAGTTCCTTGAGCTCTGCATCAGCAACACCTTCAATGAAGCAAACACCTCCATTGTTGCAGTGAATTTGATTCTCACCAGCATCTTCATTCCATGCTATGACTCCCGCCATTGGAGGGTAGAGTTTGAGAGTTCGAGACAGAGAAGCTTTGAGGGTGTCAACAATGGCGGAGAAACTGACCCCATGTGATGGTTTCTTGTAGAAGAAGATTGAGCCAACATCTAGAGGTGGCACAAGCAGATCAAAGTTTGTAAAAGGTAACCAGTGGTGAGTCCATGGTTGGTCTGCATGAACCACTTCGTTCTTAACCACATTCACCAAGAAACTATCATACCCAATCCCCATATGTCCATGACACAGATAGCTCGATTAAAGAAGGAATGAAATGGTGCTAGTTGGATTGCATTAGAGGATATATTACCGGGAAAATCACGAAAATACCCACTTTGACCAAAAATTTACACAAAATGGCCATTTGACTTTTCAATCACAGAAATGTCCATCTCGTTACGGGCGCCGGCGCCTATGTACTTACGGGCGGCTGCCTGATTGAACCTCAATCAGATTTCGCCATGTGGCCTACACGGGCGCCAATGCCCCTTAATTCTGACGAACGCCATAAATAAATTAAGTTGTCACGGGCGTCGGCCCACCCTGACACCTTTGTCACGGGCGTTTGCCCCTTAAAAAAATAAAAAAAATAATCGGTCATATCACAGGCGCCTGGACCACCTACACAGCTGCCCGAACCGACCACACAGGCGCCCGAACCTCATTACGGGTGTCCAAGCCTTTTTCCCGGAAAACGTGTAATAGGCGCCCGCCTGTACTTTTTTTTAAACGACTATTACAAAGAGGCGTCCGACCATAAAGACGGCTATATATATTTAGCGTAAGTGTACTACAAAGTTTCATGAATTTGTTTAAACCAACTGGAAAATGGATAAGCAATATTCTTCTCAACCAACAGATAAACCTTCGAAATGGATATTATCAAAAGGGAGAACTTTAAAAAGCAACACTGAAGGTTCAATTGATCACCATCACGAAAATGTGGAACCTGTAACTGAAGCGATAAAAAAACGAAAATGGGTTATTCCAGACGATGAGTCTGACAATTTGTCGAATGACGTTCTTGAGTTTTATCAGAATGGTGACTCAACATATTGTTATTCAGCAGTGGTTTTAACAAGTGAAAAACTTGACAAACAATTTTGGGGTACTTTGCTTGGATACTGCTGCAACATACATTTATTTTCAAATGTAAGAATATTGTTTAAAGTTTACTGTTATTAATATTAAAATAATATTTAAAATAAATTTAAGATAAGCATTTAATTTATATTATAACTTATGACAACATGTTGAAGGTTGGGTTGGCAGACTAATTAAATGGATGTTCAGAGAAGTTCAAAAGAATCCAAGTTTATATTTGCGTTGGACCGTATTACCGCCGTCATTTGTTACTTTCTTGTTAGACTCGTGCAGCAAAAATGATACAAATTTTGCTAATGGCAAACATATACCATTTCCTTCTTTTTTTGAAGTAGATTATGTTTATTTGCCGTATTGTTTTAAACGTCAAGACTTGTGTCTACTTAAAGTCGATTTGAAAACTCAAGAACTAGTTTTATATGACAACAACCGTATGATTGGCGATGAATAAAGATCAAATTTTCATCCGATAATGTTTAAGATTGCAGTTTATTTTACAACCTTATTGGTTTACATTCGGTATTGAAAAGTTACAAGACGTCTGGAAAGAACTGTATCATTTGGGATGAATGACGATTTCGTGAGGTCGCCATATCAAGGTTTTGATAGTACACCTGCCGTCGAAAAAAATAAAGATGAGGTGTATTCTAGAAATCTTATCAAAGAGTTGGCTAACCGTGAGAAATTTCACATTTACACGCGATTTCAGCCGAATGTCGGTGTAACTCACGAGTTTTGGAAAGGAATTACAAGTGGATGGTTTGAAACAAATGTGAGTGTTGTATTTAAAATAAATTTAAAATATTTTTTTATACTAAATATGATTAGTTATATTTTTTTAACAGCATATCGACAGTTGGATTAATAAATTAATGTTAGATAGGCCGGAAGATGAGGAGTGGACTATTTTGCCAACTTATTTCTTGACCACCATGCATTTTACCAAAAGATGGATCGATGGATTAGGGTCTGGCGAGACATGGCCATTTCCATCTGTCGTTGGACTTAACAAAGTCAGTAAATTAGTTTTTTTAATATTAACGTTTATAAAATACTAATTTAATATTTTTTACGTAGTTTTATGTTCTGGTTAACATGTCAAACCAACATTGGTGTTTGGTGTGTATTGATCTTGCATGTTGGATAATGAGTGTTTATGACAGGTATATTTAAACTATTTATAAAATATCTTTATAAAATACGTAATAATTTTTTAATATCTGATATGTACAGTTTTCCGGAGGTGTTCATAATGTTAAGAAATGAAATGTTGTTTTTCCTGGACAACATTTTTCCGCAATGGCTACTCTATAGTGATCATGATTTGGGTGGTTTCTTCAGACCACCTCCTTTTACGCGACTTTTTCCGGATGATGTTCCACATCAAGTTGGGACGATAAGAGATTGTGGTGTTTGGGTCTGTATATTTTTACAACGTCTAATAAATGGAGAAAATCTTTGCAGCCCCGGTGAAGATCCGGAAAAAACCGCACGTGAATTTCGATGGAGTTTTGCAGAATTAATGTACGAAAATAAAATTAGATTAGAAACTGAGTAGTAATGAATTTTGTTACTTGTGTTCGAACTTGTTTTGTAACTTATTATGTTAATGTATTGTCATGTTTTTTTTTTTTATATTTCATATATATGTTTTTTTTCACCGAAATTATATTGTGACTTTTGAAAAAAAATAGAATAAACAGGCGCCCGCCTGTGTGTACAGGCACCCGACTGTTTAATTTTTTTTTGTTCTTCAAAATAACAGGCGCCCGCCCGTTTGAAGGAGTCGCCCGCCTTTTCGAAGTCCATAAATCAGGACCAATATTTCGTTGAGAGCTTCAACTTTTCTTTGCTTTCTAAAAATATTTTTAAAAATTTGAAGTTTCTGGGTTAATGAATGAAGTGTTAAAAAAATACGTTTGTAAGATGTTTTACAATATTGCTATTTAATTCTTATTGAATATGTTTTCTTGAATATTATTTTAAATTAAATCTTATTGAATTAACACCACTTAATTTTAATTCTGATTGAATTAAAACCACTTACATATTTATATCAACTTACATTACATGATTGATCAAATAAATCATTCATATATTGTAGTTGATATTTATTATAACAAATCTCTTCTTACTACCCCCTGTTAGTCGTCGTTTAACGGCTCCAGGAAAGGTATTGCAGAGAGACCTATGTTATAAAAGTCATTCTTGCAAATCATTCATGTAATATAATTGATATTTATTATATCGGTATTCTTCTTACTGCCTCATTGGAGTTGTCGTTTAACGGCAACTGCAAGGGCATTTTGAATAAAACTGTATAAAATAATCCACTCTTGTACTCCCTGCAAAGTACAAGGGATAAACTTATGAAGAGTTAGAAGACCGAGATTGCTGTTATGAAGAGTTAAAAGACCGAGATTGCTAAAGCTAGAAGACTTTCAATCAATATTGCTGTTTTAGAAGACCGAGATTGCTGATTTGCAAACAAAAAAGACATGATATAGAAATAATTTAAATCAAAATGTATTGCTTTAAATAATTTATATTAAAGAATCACTTAGCTTGTAATATTTGGATATATAATATATTTTAATCTTTCATTTCCTTTGTATCGTTTACGAAACTCGTTATAAAATTTCGATAAAATAAACAAAAAATTTGACACGAAACGCGAAACAGGCGCCCGCCTGTTAAAAAATTCTATAAATAGAAGTGTTCCTTTTCCGAATAACAAACATCTTGAAACCCGTTATCTTTTTTTAAAAATTTTCATAAGTTTAAATATTTCTTTTTACCGAAGTGTTATTTAAAATAATGGTTTCTAAGATCTTTATTAGTTTTTTTACATTTATTATTGGTTTACCTTTAAAAAAATTAATTCTTTTTGAATTAACACCACTTAATTAATTTTAATTCTTATTGAATTAAAACCACTTATTTATATCAATTTCCTATACATGATTAATGGAACAAATCTTTCGTGTATTTTAATTGATATATATATATATATATATATATATATATTATAACAGTTCCCTTCTTGTTTCCCGATTTTAGTTGCAGTTTACCGGCATCTTCAAGGGAATTTCGAAGAGAGCTGTGTTAAACAATCCACACTCTTACTTCCTGATAAGTACGAGTGTTACTAAATTTACTACAAGAAAACCGTTAATACTTTTTTCTTATTGAATTAATACCACTTATATCTGTTTTTCGGAGATGACGAAGACTTTCAACCCGAAATGTTTGTATTTTTCAGATACGTTGAAAACATCCTCTTACTTGCCATTGGTTATTCGTCAAACACAGCACATTCAAGAAATATTGGTTATTGATGAAGCTAGAAGACATTAACAAAGATTGTGCTGCAATGTAAACTTAAAAGACATGGAAACAACATTGGTTATTCGTCAAACACAACACATTCAAGAAAGATTTCTGCACTGAATGTAGATAATTTTGGAACGATATTTTTTTTCGGATTTTTTATGTTAACAGTATAACTTACGTTGTAATATTTCGGAATTATATAAGTATATAATGTGTGATGTTGCATTACTTTATTATCAAACATACGAAATTATTAAAATAACAAAAATATAACATACTCATTAAAAGCCATTCAAATCATAACAATAATCTTTTTGAGTGGTTGACCCCACTACAAAATCACGAAAATTCTCAACGTCCACAAATGTTGTCTGTGTTTCGTTTATTTTTTGTTTTGACGATGAACCCACTTGTGATGCTAGAGGTGTTTTACACTGATAACGCATATGTCCCTTATGATGACATCTTGAGCATATTGTCGGACTTGTTTCCTCACCACGAGAGGGAATGCGTTTATTTTCTCGAGGACGACCATCTTGTCTTTTGTCCATATACGGTGTTTCTAATTTGTCATCATTTTCATCTATCTCCCATTTTGATTCATCTGGTACCGGCTGTATCGACTCTGCGTAAGTGGCAGCGTGTACCTCATTTGTAAACCATTCCATTGCCCACTGATAACATTCTGACTGCTTTAAGAATTTTGAAACAACAATCACATGGCCACATGGTAAACTGGATAACTGCCATTTGAGACAAGTACATTTTTTGTTGTAAATATAAACAACGCATCGGTGACGTCCGTCGGCTAAGTTGAACTGATACTCGTCTATGCCACGAACTGACCATGTCTTACATTTCTGAATTCGTCTACATATTTCGTTTGTAGCCCATGCAGTTAGATAGTGTTTATTTTTCTCTAAAAATAAAAGTTAAAATAATTTATTGATAAATATGATTAAATCAGAGAAAATAAATTAAAATTTACATGAAAGGTGTTTATTTGAACCTCCGAGTTGACGTCATTCAAAATACCATTTATGTACCAATTCGACAAAAAAGTCAATTAAATGAGTGATTGGTAACTTTCGTGCGCTCCGGGACAAGGCATTAATAGACTCGGCACTATTCGACGTCATGATATTAAATCGTTGCACAGGGCAATGTGATCGAGCCCATTTTGAAAAGCCAGCTCTCGTGAGGGTTTCTCGAATATTAGAACGGTTACTACAGAGTGCGTTAAAATTGATATCAAATTCCCCAACCGTATAAGCTTTACAAGTCATCCACCACACGTTTTCTTGTGCTTTACCCTTTAGACGTAGATTCATCATCAAATGTCGGCAACAAAGGCCATGATAAGCCGGTGGATATACTGTTCTTATTGCCAGATCAATAGAAGCAGCTCGATATAAAATAATTGTAAGATTTGAATGATCGTCAATGCCCTCTTTGAGTTATGACAAAAACCACGTCCGCGATTCCCCGGATTCTGATTTCCCCACACCGAATCCAATAGGGAAGATTTGATTATTTCCATCCATACCAACAGCTAAAAACATGGTGCCCCGTCAATAATTATTATAGGACGCAAACAATTAACAAAACTACGCACCTGCAATTAAATATTCATAAGTATATGATACAATAGTATTATATTTTTAATAATAATTCGTAACTTACCACCGCACCAATAGCAACAAAAATCATTTCATAACGATTAAAATCGTCTCTCAAAATATGAGTTATTGTTCCTGGATTGGCTAATTGAAGATAATGACAATATGCAGGCAGTTTTGGAAATGATTCCTCAGTTGATCCAACCAAAATTTGTTCTGCATAATGTTTTCCTCGCTATGCTTGACTGTATGATATGTTCACCTTGAACCTCTGATTTATATCTTTAACTATTTCTTTTCCACGGTACACACGTCCGCAGTTAGTAAGTTGGTCCTTTATTATATGACCAAGAACTTTTTTGTTTGCGTTTCTGATGTTAGGATACGTTTGCATCCTTGAACATGTGTGCTCATTGTTAAAGTAAGTCACGTGAAATGCACACGTGTCTTTGTAACTAGAGGCTCTTAAAACCCAGTTACAATTTTCGAAATAACATACCACAACAAATCTCTTTGTTGATGACTTTTGCACTTTAAACTGAAAACATTCATTCAATGCCATCATTGAAATTTCTAATTTTAATTCTTCTTTATCTTTAAAAACTTTGTTTATAATTGCATGTGGAGATGAAGACGGTTTAGAAAATTTCGAGTTGACAAGTTCGGGTTCTACTTCTGGTATAGATTCATCTTTTAAAACATCATGATCATTTAAATCAGAACTAAATTGAGGTTGTTGACTAAAATCAGTAAAACTGTCAACACCAACACCAATATTTAAATCAGGAACTGCAATTTTTTTTTTTAAGTTAGAACCATGTGATGATATTTTACTATCACGAAATTGATCAGCTCTAACATCATTAACGACATACAAATAACATATTTCACTCTCATTTTTTTCAATTATTTTTAGAAAACAGATATATCGTTCTCATCACATATATGAACATGATATATGTATGTTGAAAATTTATACGATATTCGACTTATATCTCGAATACCAAAACGAACAGAAATTAAATCAAGTAGTTCTTGATAACTAATTTTATAATAAAGACACATAGCATGTGGCAAATAATCAATAGGAAGATAATCGTATCTTCCATCTTTAACCTCCCAATTCCCGCCAATACATAAAACAACCGCAAATTCCATTTTCCAGTTGGTTTAAACAAATTCATGAAACTTTGTAGCACACTAACGCTAAATATATACAGTCGTCTTTATTGTCGGACGCCTTTTTGTAAAAGTCGTTTAAAAAAAAGTACAGACGGACGCCTGTTTCAAACAGGTGGGTGCCTGTAACTAACAGGCGGGTGCCTGTTACACGTTTTCCGGGAAAGGCTTGGACGCCCGTAATGAGGTTCTGGCGCCTGTGTGGTCGGTTCGGGCGCCAGTGTAGGTTGTCCGGGCGCCTATGATATGACCGATTATTTTTTTTATTATTTTGTTTAAGGGGCGGACGCCCGTGACAAAGGTGTCAGGGTGGGCCCGGCGCCCGTGACAACTTAATTTATTTATGGGCGTTTGTCAGATTTAAGGGGCGTGGGCGCCGGTGTAGGCCACATGGCGAAATCTGATTGGGGTTCAATCAGGCGGCCGCCCGTAAGTACATATGCGCCGGCGCCCGTAACGAGATGGA
Organism: Mikania micrantha; assembly: GCA_009363875.1. Classification (NCBI taxonomy): domain Eukaryota; kingdom Viridiplantae; phylum Streptophyta; class Magnoliopsida; order Asterales; family Asteraceae; genus Mikania; species Mikania micrantha. Next base: position 12,854,032 of record CM018681.1, read on the forward strand.
CATTTCTGTGATTAGAAAGTCAAATGACCATTTTGTGTAAATTTTTGGTCAAAGTGGGTATTTTCGTGATTTACCCTATATTATCGGTGATATTTATAGAAGTACGTAGTTGGATGATACGACCGGGCTCCAACTGTGCAAGTTGGAGGATATTAATTTGTGATTATTTTTTATTTATTTTTTATTTATTTTTGTGAATTTTTATGTTTAGGGAGTTTAAAAAGATCCGCATTTGAAACTAAATCTATAGTTCGAAAATCCAAACTCAAGATATCCGAAAATTCGGATTTTAAGAGAGTTGTGTTCCAACAGGTTAGATTAATTTGGATAAATTATTTTGAAAATTTTAAATAGCTCGGCTATCCGAACTATTTGAAATAGTTTTTGTCGGATAATTTTCAGATAATTCGAATAATCAAAATATACATATTTTTTTAATTTTTTTCTAAGCTGAGATATGTATTTGGATATTTGTATGGGCAGAGGATAGTGAAGGCCCGGGGGACGCGAACCCTCTTGTTTTTTTCCCTACTTAGTATACTTTTACGCTTTTTTTCCATATTTTGCCAAGCTTCGCCACTAGATATCCGAATCTGAATTTGAAATTTCTGATACGAATTCATATATTGAAATACATTATCTGAAATTCCAGTTATCCGAAAAATGAACTATCCTATTTATGTATGTTTTTATTTAAGAGTTTCCGTTTTTACACCAACCAAAATCTTCTTTGGATTAGAAAAACCTTCGTTTTGTACATGGGCGTTACTAATCCTACGCCAACCACTCAAGCAGCCTCTGCCATCGATGTAAAAACCATAGTGACCGTTTAAATGTGAAACAAAATCTTAACTTTTAAATAACTGTTTAGAAGCAAGGGTTATGACTCAAACAACTATTTAAAAGAGGTGTATAATTAGATTATTAGTAGGATCAGCTCAGACATTATGAGAGTCAAGACTGATATGAAATTCAACATATGTTTTCAAACTTGAGATCAATCATCCATTGGGAGTTTTAATTGATTTTTTAGATTGTTCGGTTTTTAATAATATTATGCATTAATCAAACTTATCGGTTTTAAAATTTTGTATAAACCAGTTGATATAAGGTAGTAATCTATATTAATTATGTAACAAATATACACTAATAGTATAATGTATTTTTTTATGATTGGTATTGAAATACTAAGCCGCCCTAATTATTTGTACGTCTATATGGGAAATTTCTTATGACCTATTCAAGGAACATTAAATGAAAGAAATCACATCATTTTAAAAAGCAACATTAAATGCATTGCATTAAACATTTATGAGTTTAACTTGTGAAATCAAAACTAATGTTACTTAATTTCAAATCAAATGGCTAAACATGCACATACAACCATACAAGTAAATTTTATTACGAGTCTTTAGGCCGTAGACCTAATACGGCTACTTCCAAAGTTTGGATTAAAATCTTTTCAAATATAAATAATATTTTATTATTTGAGTCTAGTTAATATGACCCTATTTAAACAGTTAACATAAGCAAGAATTTTCAGACGGAAAAGAATTTGCATACAATGAAGAAAACATCATTAGAATCTTTGAGTCTTCTGATATCTTCTCTTGAAAAGAGTTCGTCTACGATATAAAGAAGATGTCATCGGAGTTCTCTAGTCCTTTGACATCCTTTTATATGGAAAAGAATTTGCTTACAATGGATAAAACATGTCATTCAAAATCTAAGAGTTTGATGTCTTCGAAAGATTTGTCTTTTGTTTGCTGTCATTTTGCGTGATTATCACAAGGATAAAGTTATTATTCAGAAGCATTTAGTCTTTTGAAGGCTTATTTTTCTTTCTGACTAGTGAAGCTTCCAAGGAATAATTCTATCATTTCAATACTTCCTTAGAATATCTTGATAATTGAACTTTGTTGTGATTGATGATTCATCTTAAATGTGGTTTTAGTAAACACCGACTTTTACTGAGCTTACGCCTTATTTCAAGAAAACTAAGAAACCACTTTACACCAATAAAGCAATCAATCTACCGTTGACATCATATAACGAAAATATCGTAAAAAAATTTTAATAAAAAAATTTAATTTTAGGGTCATAAGAATATAAATAGTCAAAATAATTTTTTATCACTCTCATATATTAAATAAAATTCCTAAAATCAATCTTTTATCTACTCATCTTAATTTTTATAAAAAAACTAGTTCAAAAAACATATGAATTCAAATAATTTGGAATTTTTAATTCAAGTATATGAATTAAAAAAACTATCTAATTACGTATATGTAATTATACTTGATTACACACACACATATATAAGAGTACTTGTTACACATATGTAATACTTAATGTAACATATATGTCGCTATTTATTAACAATAAAATTTAAAATTAGGAGAAAAAATAATGTAATACTCACTTTAAGAAAAAAAGACATGTAGCGATGACAAAAATCATCCATATACATGCCATTTTCATGGCATATCTCTTCGCAGCTCAACATGTTGGGCCATACCAGTTCCTGTAACCGGTAAATAGCAAAAAAAAATTATTATTAAAATATCACATAACAATCAATACATATTTTGAAAATACTAATTTTTACCTCATCATATCACCTCTAAGCCTTGGCTTGAGTCTCATGATAACTTCCATACAAATGCTTTGATCTATTCGTTGTATTCTTTAAAGATCGGTTCTTTGTAGGTGGAAGTTGTGAACAACTGCTTAATAACCTAAATCCATGATTTCTGGTACATGCCTTTTGGAGATTTCTCTTTGCTCTCTTAGTATCTTCATAGCCTCCTTTATCAAAATGATTTTTACAATTTGATTTTTCAATCTTTATATCGGTTGGCACAGTCCTCCTTGTAGGACCTAAGAAACCCTCGAAAATCAATCGGTTCCTTGCAGATTTTGTTCGGCAGGCCCTTGAATAGTGCGGAATCCTATTCAAGGGTTTTCCAATCGAAATCACCAAGCCCCGTGGCAATCCGATGATGTAGAGTCAACGTTTTGATCGAAATCGAACAGCACGGGGTGAGAAACGAGGTTGGACAGGGAGAGGCGGCTCAAAACCCTAGGAGAATTGACAGGGGGTGTTAGGGGTCCGAGAAGTTATTAAAACATTCTGTTTGTAGGTCTATATATAAGCTGAGTTCATTCAGCCGAATGAGTTGAGCGAAACATTCATTCAGGCGAATGACTCAACCGAATGAGGTGGTCGACCGAATGAGTCATGCGGGTGACTCATTCGTTCGCCTCAAACATTCACTAGGCGTTCATTCGTGCGAAAGGACTCATTCGTAGGTGCCATTGGCACGAATGGGTCTGTAACATAGTGAAAGTCAAAGTCAAACATATTAAACTCAATTATGCATACGAACAATATAGAATAATTGATTTCATTACTGATATAAACTTTATACAATCCAAGTCATTACAAAATACATAACTAGGGACATTACATGCACCAACAAACTCCCCCTTGGACCTAGTTCTCTACCTGTCAGCATTGGACTTCAAAAACTTTTCTGAAAGTGCTTTCCAGTCAGAGCCGTCATGGATATCAAATGCGAAGCATAGCTGGATGACTCTCATAAACTGTACAGCTTGCTCCATGTCTCCAAAATCAAAGAATATCTGACATCTGTATAAGGTCTTCACGTCTTCTAGCGACAGATTTGTCAGCCACATAGGATCAAAAATACGAATCGTATCCCATGTATCTTCTTTGCACAAAACAATCACAACCTTAGCAGTCCTCCCGTCATAGTACCACCATATGAAACTGTTCGAGAAGTCCTGACGCATTTTTCGTAAAGGAATCTTCTTCATGACATTCAGAGGCAGCCACTTCAGGATCACTTTATGTCTGCGGGTGTTAGCATCAATCTACGGCTGATAGTACCTTTCCGGTTGCTGTGGCTTAAAGTTTACCCATCTTTTTTCGTACTCGAACTTTATTTTCCTTGCAAACCAGGACGACATCCCCGAATCCTCACATTACATCATCCTCAAATGTGCAAGGTGATTGACTTCAAATACCGGCAACGTCTTGAAGTCGTGAGGAAAACGGAAGTACTGGATCTTCTTCTCTCTCTTCATTGCATAGCAGCACAAATCATGAAAATATGCCCAACTCAAGATCTGACCGCGCCAGATGTCTTCTGCTGAAGACTCACTGCCACTGACCTTCTAGTCTATCTTTCTGCTCAGTTCCTCCTCAGTATGTAGACCGAAAAAATCAGCAAAAATAGGTAGCTCCTCTTCAACTGAAGTATACTTTGTACACTCTTCTTCTGTAAGATACTCCAGAATCACCTCATCAATATCATCAAATACCTCTGGAGTAGGAAGATCTGAAATGGGAACAATATCATCATCCAACACTATCTCATCAGGATTCAGCCTGAATAGCTCTGCAATCTGCTCTTTGGAGAGCTAGTGGATGATCTCTCCTTCCTCTTTGTCATAATTGATAGAGTGTTGAATGATGCTCTGAGCATCTAGTATCATCATAAACTTTTCATCCAGAAGACGTCTCGCTAGCATAGCATCAACCTCTTCAGTAGCCTTAGGCTCTTCTGCTTGACTCTGAGGCGGCTTGGCAGCTCTATCATGCCTGGTCTTGGTTCTGATCTATGTGGGTGGGGTTGACTCTCTTGAACTGGAGGAACTCGTAGAGACACTCCTAGCACCATCATTTTCATCACTAGAGTCATCATCCTCATCATTATTATCATAATCCACCTTCTCCTCATCAGACTCTTCTTCTTCTTCTTCTTCTTCTTCTTCTTCATCTTCCTTGTCTGAATCATCGGATACAGGCTCAAAGGCTTCAATCCTTAGTGTAGAATCCTCGAGGCTTTCAACTTGCTTAGCAAGACACAAGTTTTTAGCCTCAAGAGCTAAAATCCTGTCGTTGAATCCAACAGTAGTCAGGGCCAGCTGATCCTGCTCATCCATAGACTAGAGCAATCTATCCTTTAAATCAGCAGATCTGGCTCTCAAATGGGCTCTCTAAGCAGCAGCCTGTAGCAACAGAGCATCCTGATCACAGACCCTCTGTGTAAGCTGAGAAATCGTCTGGTCCTGCTCATGGTTACTCTCAATCAACCGAAGAAATAGCTGTTCAGTGTGCTAAGCTGATCAGCAACTGAAGCAGTCATAGTGTAAGGATCAGAACGTGTGATAGAAGGACCAGAAGAAGCAGTAGTAAAAACAGCTGTAGTGGCAATACATGAGGTCAGAGGGGCAGTAGAAACACGTGTAGGAGTAGCCCTTGACCTGTTCAGTGAAGAAGTCACAACTGTTGCAGCAGATCTAGCAGTGGTTCCTGCAAATAAAATCGACTCTGACCGTCTATGTAATACGAATCTGGCCCTATTCTGTCTTTTGGCTGGAGGGGAGGAAGTCTCAGCAGTAGATGTAGTGAAAGTACAAGGGATGGGATCAATATCAAACTCTGGAATAAAGGACGGATCCCTAATCTCCTCCTCATCTACAGAGACCTGCTCCCTAGACATTGTCTCAAGGAAAACCACCTGAGATCTGAGACAAGTAGTCACAACCTGAGGCCTAGTGTCCTCTGAATCAGACTCATCTGAGTCATCATCTGCCTCACCCTCAACATCCTCCACCTGCTCATCTTCCCCCTCATCAGCAGAGGTTGTACCACCTCCCACACTAACATCAGCAGCACCAGCATCAACACTCACACCTCCAACACCCGTATCAACAGTCACACTAACATCTCCAGCACCACTACCAACAGTATCATCATCATCACCATCATTTGCATCATCACCTCCCAGAATAATAATATCCTCCTTATTAGAATCAGAGTCCTCGTGTCTCCTCCTCTTCCCAATAGGTGCAACATAATAAAGATTGAGGAGGTGGCAAAACAGACGACGAGTAGGAGGTTTCCTCTCCTTTCTCTGATAAGAAAGAACCGTGTTAAGGGTAATATCAAAAACTTCTTGTCTCCACCTCCTCCCAATATGCTCTAATCTGATGATGTCTAAGCTGGCCTTGGGCATATTCGGCACTTGGGCATTGAAGATCATCTGTAGATATCTCGGGTACATCAAAAACTTCTTGTCTCCCTTCAGATAGACGTTCTCCTTCATGTGTGTGAAAATCATCTCGGAGAAGTTAAACGGTATGTTCAGCACCAATGCAACAAAAGCACCCTGTAGAGTCTCTCGCAGATCATCGAATCCACCATGCCTTGATCCCAGACAGTGAATAAGTAAATGACTCAAATACTTGAACTGTGGGCATGAGAAGGCCTTGTTTAGCACTCCCACTTCCAAATCTCCATCATACTTGCACCTCATGAAGCATCCACAAACCAAATATCTATCAAGAATGAAAGGATGATCTAGTGAGTCCTGAAATCCACACACCTGTCTGATGTGCTCAGCAGAGACAACTACGTCTTGCCCTATGACCTTCCCTCTGATAAACAGAGGCTCTACCTCACAGTCAATATCAGCTGTACTCCAAAAATCCCTCTGATGTGATAAATAGGGATCATGAACTGTGGAAATGGCAGTAAATATCTTGGAACGTCTCAGAATAGCAATGATCTCAGTAAAATGCCCGACGTTCCTCATAGTAGCATCTTGACGAGCACATATTTGTTCTTCGGAAAAGCCTTGTAGCCTGCCATACTAAAACACAAAAGAAAAACAACAAATCAGTTCAATTCAGTAAACAATTGAACAAAAACAAAATTTTAATACAAGTGTTCAAATGCTTCGAATGAGCATATACCATCCGAATGGGACTCAGGCGAATGAGAAAACTGGCCGAATGAATGGTAACATCCGAATGACACACGAATGAAGTCATTCGGTTGAAACCCCTCATTCGCATGATCAAATGGCCCGAATGACATCATTCGGTCCACCCTTTGACTGAAAAGCTCTCATTTGGTTGAAACCTCTCATTCGGTCGATCCTGTGATGTGAATGAACTTCATTCGGTCGACCGAAGAGCCTTCAAATCCCAACCTCCCAAAAACACAGATCAGGCCATGAAAATGGTAACATTTAGTTCAAAAGGGTCCGATTAAGGTTTTAGAACTGGTTTTAAGTGTATTATGGTTCATTTTGACCGGTTAATTGACAGACTCGAGTTCGAGCCCTAAAACCCCAAAAATTAGAACTGTTATGGTTCAAAATCTGGACAAAATTGAAAGATATTGATCCCAATAGTACCTGTAACAACCACAAGGTGAAATATGATCAGTAAAAGTCAGAATGATGGTGAAAAATGAAGAAGATGAGAGGATATCTGTTTCAGGCGAAAAAGGTTTCACACAGTATGGCCGAATGAAAAAATGATTTGAATGACTCATTCGGCCGAAAGACATTTATTAAATAGGGGAACTCATTCGGCCAAAAGAACCAAATGGTCCTATTCGCATGAAATGATAAACCAATGATTTATTCGCTTGGATAGGTTCATTCGCTTGGTTGAGTCATACTCAAGACTCATTCGGCGAATGAGAATCAACACCCAAAACACAACTCATTTTCAAATTTGACATTTTGAACATAAAGAGAGTATCATTATGGAGATCTGTCTGGTTTGGTTATCATTTAAGATGAAGTTGAATATCCGAACAAACAAATGATCATTTAAAACAAATTTAAATTAAAAATCTTTATGTATTTTTCAGATAATCAATCAACTGTAAAATTAAAACTTAAACAAACAAAACACACATATTTTTGTGAGTAGACTTTCCAGAAAATGACACATACGCATATTCATATCAAATCAGCATTCATGAATGTTTATACTTCTAATACATTTGAAGTATGAAGCAATTACTGATATACTTGTCCACTTTAAACCTGACAATACTTCATTTCTAAAATAACCAATGATCACCCATGTTTTATGACTGAGTTACCCATTATAGTCAACCAATCTAGGTCAAAACCAGTTTATAACTCATCTTTGCATAAATTAATACCTAACATCATAGATTTTATAAGGTTCCAATTTATTTTCTTTTTGTATTTTTCTTTTGGATTTGTTTCTCAAGTTCAACACATTCTCATGGACGGCTTCAGCTAGGTCTTTACAAAGCAATATGGCAAGTAAACAGACATGTGTTGACAAGATCAACTTGTTTTATCCAAATGGATGGTTTCAACTAGGCTGCAACCCAGTAATATGGCACATGTATGGAATCGAACTTATTTTATTTTTTATATTTTTCTAGCTTATCCTGTCTGAATGGACGGCTTCAGCTAGGCTGCAACCCAACAATATGGCACGTGTACAGAGTCGGATTCGCTTTTATTTTGAGTTGATTCAATCATTCTTATCTAAATGGACGGCTTCAGCTAGGTCTTTACAAAGCAATATGGCACGTGTACAGACTTGAATTCATGAATCGTTGGAAACCTCATAAGATCCTATGATAACAGGTGTATGCCTGATCTGAGTTAAAAACTAATTAACCCTAAATGTCACACCCCGGGCTCTTGGCGACCCGGGCGCTGCGACCCGATTGGTTTCATAGATAATACAGTCTCGGTCAGAGTTTATTATTAATTTTCATATGTTTCAGCGGAAGCGTTGTTTCATGAATTTTATATTTTTACAAATGATTCACATGCATAGATGTGAAAACCGCTTTTCATGATTTATAAATAGTTCATACGCATAGGTATGAAAATCAGATTTCGTTATTTGTAAATAACTTTTCATAGATAACTTTCCATGATTTCATAAAATTTCATACTCATAGGTATGAACACCATCATTTCATATTATTGTAAACCGGATTTCGCGAACACATAATTTCAAATCATTTTATAATATCCGATTTATATATGACTTGGAGGCATAGCTCCAATAGCTCCATGGTCTCACCACAAGATCCTATTCAAGGCATCATAGGCCAAGAATCTCTAATCTTGCTTTTCCTTTTTCAGTTCATTATTACCTGAAAATTTTTTGAAAATAAAACGTCAACATAATGTTGGTGAATACAAATAACAGACTCGATATGTAAGCATAGCATGTTCGGTCCTTTAACCATAATTATTACTGGCCATACTACACATTTAGCAGGTTATTTCACTGACACTACAAATAAAATGCCATTTAGTGGCACACACTTTTAGTAGCATTTATTTTTTTGCCACTAATATACGTTTTAGTGGCACTTTTTGTGTGCCACATTTGTCAGACCCATACTTTTAGTGGCATTTGTTATTTATGCCTTTAAATTATATTTTTAGTGGCACTTTCATATGCCACACATAATCAACATGTATTTTTTATGACATTTAACTTATGCCACTAAATCAATTTAACATTTTCACACTTATCATTCCCTCTTAAAATTCATTTCCTCTTAAAATTCACTCAAAATTTTTTTACCACAATTAATTCCCTTTTAAACTTTTACCATTTCTGAAATAAAATATCAATATATTAAAATACCCATATAAATATAAACACACCTTTTATCTTTTATATATAATAAAAGACTTAAATTCATGTCACATGGCAGTTTTCTAATCCCATTTATGCCACTTGGCATGCTCTAATGCCTAATACCCATTTATTTTAATGAATCATAGGTTGACCCATTTAAAGGTATAAGCGAATCCAGAGTTTCGTTTCTTAATTTTTTTCTCAAACCCTAATTTTCAATATTCGTAAAGAGGTGCAGCACATGCTGGTACTTAGGGTGTTTAGAAAAACTGAAAACCGTTTAAAACTGTTAACCGAACCGTATCCGTAACCGAAAAAACCGTATCGGATTGCAAATACGGTTTTAGGTTCAGATTACAGTTTATTACTTTTTTTGAATTCGGTTTGTTCGGTTATTCGGTTAAACCGTTTAAACCGAATTGATATTTAAATATATTATATTTTTTTATTAATTATATATATATATATATATATTTATATTTATATTTATTAAAAAGAGGAAGGCTTAATAACAGAATACTTTTGGTATTTTTGGTTTTGTGCATTTTGGCTACCGAAAAATTGCCCTCTTTTGTTGCTTCCTTGGCGTTGTTACACACAAACACACACAGGTATACCAGAACCCAGGGTTCTCAAAGTTTGGCACTCCAAATCAATGAGTCTTCAATGGCATTTCTTGACACCAGGTTCGTTTTCCATCCATGTGATTCATCTTTGCCCTTTTTTGTTGCTTCCTTGGCCTTGTTACACACAAACACACACAGGTATAGGTTGCCGCTACTCACTAGACCAGAACCGAGGGTTCTCAAGTTTCGCACCCTCGATTAGTGAGTCGTCATTGTCGCTTCTTGACACCAGGTACGTTTGCCATCCATGTGATTCATCGCTACGTGGTTTGGCCGGGTTTTAGGGTTGTGATTCATTGCTGCGTTGGTTGGCTAGGTTTTAGGGTTTCGATCCACATACGCACAGTCTTCCGTTTTTTTCTACCTGTATCAACCGACTTATCCCCAAGTTTTTCTTCTTTCTCCAATTTTTGTTTTGTTATTTGCAGAACGACCAGAACCCATGAATCAATAAATTATCCCACAAAATAAAAGACTCCAAGTATTCAATAGTCCAAGTTTCTAACTACAAAGCAAGAGCCTGCAACTTTTATTGATTATACCGATTTAGTGATTTACATCAAGTTCAATGATTTGTAATTAAAATTTAAGTTTTAGCGTGATTGCTTGATTAGACATGGTGATTGGATTAATGATCTTAACAAAGGTTAACAGAGGAGAAAAATCAAATAACCGGACCATAGTTAAAGTAACCAAACAAAAATGACTAAAAAAGATTTAGAAACCAACGATTCAGCTAGGTTTTCAATAACTGACCTTTATGGTTCGGTTTTGATTATATGTGTATAGATAACTAAATTAATTGAATTGAAACTTCTTTAAAACCAACCTTTAGATTTCATTTTGTTGGTTTTATCTGCTATCATTTTGAATGTTGATCTTTTAAGCTTCATAAGGGTCAAAAGACAACATAATTTTAGGTAATTTCTACCTCTTCAGCCCTACTAATGTTTATGTGGTTGCAACATATTATTAATCTTCAAGGTTAAACCTGATTTTAAAGTGCGGGTATGAAATTTATCCTATAAATTAAAAAACTTATTATTTATGTAAGGCTGTTGTGAGCAGTTAGGGTATATGAGAACGCGTTGACCTGTTAAGTTTATAAATGGTCCGTGTTAAATCATTTCTTGATTGTTTGAATGTTGATTTTGTTACAAATGCTTTCCTTAGTTTAGTTTATGTTTTGTAATTGCAGATGACTCCAAATTTTGCCTTCAACCAAGTAAACCCAACAAGGTAAACAAATTAGGCCAAGGTATAATTATTTTCTAATAATAGCAACGAAGTAAACCCAACAAGGTAAACAAATTACGTTTTCATGTCAGGTTCTTTCACGCTTAGGGTTTAAAGAGGTTATGTTGTTCACAGGTTGCAATGAAATCAACTCCAACGATCTGCAGGTTTAGGGGTTCTTATTGTCTATCTTTGTCTTCTTGATGGCTGGTAGCAATGAAGTTAAATCAAATTAGGCCAAGGTACAATTATATTCTAATAATAGCAACGAAGTCAAATCAAATGAAGCCAAGTACATTTATTTTCTAATTTAATTTTCATATTCTCTTTTCTTTTCTTTATCATGTTCTGAAATGGTTATTTTTTTGTTGATTGTTTGAGGGAACTAGAGTATTTTGGTTTCCATGATGATTACTCTTTCTTCCCTTCCCTTCGGTTTGATTTTGTTTGTTAATGCCATCAATTAAAAGATTTATGAACAGGTTTCTGGTTTCGTTTCTAATCATCCATGATCTTTTCATTTAGTTTAATTAATTGGTGTTGTGATTATTTAGTGTAAAGCTGGTGGAATAAGAACTATGGCATAGGGAAGAGAAATGATTGATTCATATTTATCACTCAAAGCTGCTACAGAAACAATGATACAATGATAGTAGGTTCTTTCGTGATACAATGTCGATTGATTATGATTTTTCATCGTCTTCTTTATGATCAGTGACCTAACAACTATGTATTGGTCCTATTGAATGCAGGGGTAAATTCAGGTGATAATGCCTCCAAAATCTGATTCAGGTGATAAAGCGTATAAAAATCAATTCTTTAAGATTTCATTATTAAAATGGTGTGTTTGATCAAATTTTTGTTGTTTTTTTAATATTAGATATAGTTTTTTTTGTTCCTACAATCCTTAGATAACAAAAGTTTCTTGGTTATTTATATAAAAATGAATTTTAGCAAATTTACATTTCCTAAGGAAATTACGCTTTTTAACAAGTCATGCTGAACTTTTTAAAAAACCTGGGACTATAAATTCACACTTTTCAAAATTAATTTTTAAAAACAGGGTGTTATAGATAGCGAAGTGGAAATGAGTCGCCACTGCTGCATCACGCGGGTTTACTATTGTATATATGTATGTGTGTGTGTATACAGCGAGAACTTTTGATATGCGTAAATTACTAATGCTTCTTTATATTTTTGATGATGGCAGGATTGATATCATGATAAGTTTTCGAGCTAAGCCACATGACAGTGAAATGTTCATCAATGATTAAGTTACGTGTGACGTGTAAACGTTTGAAAACCGAAAAATGTTGCTTATTACATTGCTTTTGACATTTTATGTATTATGTTTCGGATCAAATTTTAATGTTTTTATTTACAATCTTGTTCGACTTTTATTTTATATTTATATTGTAAAATAATTTGTTTATGTGACAATGTATTATGCAATTAACTATATGTGGTTTTTACCGGCACAAAATTTGAGCATCTAAAGGTGTTTTTATATTATGGCAAAACAAAAGTGCCATTAAAACCAACAAGAATATGTGACTAAAATTAATTTTTAGTGGCACAAAAATTGTGCTACAAAAGTCTCTTTTTATTTTGTGGCAGAAAAAAAAGTGTCACTAAAAGTCTAAAAACTTTGTGCAGCACATTCAAAAAGTGCCACTAAAAGGCTTTAGCGTCACCACTTCTAGTGGCACTTTTTTTGTGTGCCACACAATCTTTAAAAAGTTTCTAGTGGCACTTTTTTAGCCTTTTAAGGCACTTTTTGTGTGCCATTAAATGGCATTTTATTTGTAGTGTGATCGATACAACCACTGCATACCCTGGCTTGTACTATCACTGGTTAGGAACAACAGCGGAGTGCGTCTTACAATTGTTCCCTCCAGCCCACAGCCCGTCACTGGTTAGGTTTCCTGCGGAGTGCGTCTTACGTATAACCTTCCAGCCCACGTTACCAGCCACGTATGGGAATTTCACCCATAGCGGATACAATTTGCAGATCGTACGTATACTAATGGCCTAAATGCTGGTCTAATAGTATCCCTTTATGCGTCAAAGTTTAAACATACATGCTCATAAAAATTCATTTATATTTAAAAAGAAGTTAAATGTATTCACCTGGATGTTTGGTTGGCTGGGTAACATCTTAAACTTCTCAATATAACTTTGGGCAACGTTTCTGCTTAATATATCTTTATAATTATCTCAAAGGATGATTCCTGATTTGTTTATTTTCTGTTCCTAAAATAGATCATAATCAATAAACTATTTGTATATAAATATGAGGTCGAATCTTAACCCTAAACTATAACAAAATCTTAATATATGAGTTAAACTTAAATATTAGAAAACATACTTCAATACGTACCGACTTCTAATTTTTGAGAGATTTCAACGAAGCTTCTCAAAAGAAATGTAGTTGTTCGCTCGATCCATTTATTCTGTTTCTTTTAATTCTCCCTCGACGAAGAGATGTAAATATATATATGTGTGTATTGACCGACTTAATTAATATCTTCAAATTGAAGATTGAAGACTCATCTTTGCTTACATACACGTGCCTTCACCATATATATGCATAGATTTTTAATAATAATTATTATTATAATTAATTTAACTCACATTTTGTTTATCGGTTATAACTTTTAAAATATTGCGTTTTATAAAATTCTAAAAATACTGCTAGGACCGCCTCATTTTTATCTACGTTTTGACCTAAGTTTTGTTAAAAACGGAGAAAGTTTAATTATAATGTATTATATTAATTTTAATATTTTTTTAGCCGGTCTCATGTAATAGTAACTGATCGTTCAAACAATGACTATTTCTAATAACTGTTTCATCCGAGTTATTCGTTTAAACAATCGCTTCAAATCTTAAAGGATCATTTCTAATATCAATTTCTCGAATAATCGTATTTTATAAGTTAACTATAACTATTTTAATTATTAGATGAGACCTTATAATTCAAGTTACCGTTTTATTATTGTATTTTAAATAGTAACATTTTAATTATAAACCAAAGTATTTAGTTTATATTCTTAAAACGGAATGTTACATTCTTCCCACCTTTGTTTTAATCTCGTCCTCGAGATTATTGAAATAGAAATGGATACTTTTTTTTTTACCACCATTCTCTTGTATTCAGGATCACGTCTTGACTTCCATTTAATCTTAAATTACATCAACATTTTTATTTATTTATTATTATTATTATATTATTATTATTATTTTTTACGTTTAAATCTATTTTCTTGTTGATCTTCGATTTGAATTGGTTGTTTATTGAATTCTTGTTTTTCATTTACCTCAACATCTTGTAGAGGCATTTATACTAACCTATTATCTAAGCAATTTTGAAAATTAGAAACGTGGAACACGTCGCGTAGAGATATAATCTCATTAACGTATAGTTGAGCTAATTTTTCTCTATAGAATAAGTTTCTTTCTTTTGTAAAAATTAAGCTGACACAGTCAGTCTGTCAACAATAACCCGTATCTTATCATTTTAACGACTAGTTCGAGGTAGTTTTCTTATAAAATCCAGAGTTATCATTTCCCTTTTCCAAAATGGTAATTCAAGTTGTTGCGTCATATCATAAGGTTTCTGATGTTCTGCTTTAACTTCAGAATAAGTTAAACGTTCTGCAACTTACGCATCTATATCTTTCTTCATGTTGATACATCAACAGTCTTTTTTTTTTCCTTAATTAGTTTTTTTTTGAAGTTTTTTTTTTCATTCAAAGAATTTCATCATCTTTTTTGAATAATTATTTAGTCATGTCCTTCATTTTTTTCCTCTTCTTGGGATTGTCTCTATGCTACTTTAATATGATTTTTTTCAAATTCACTTGCAGCTCAAGTAGTAAAGCACCTACTCTTTTCGATAATTTTTTTTACTTCCTTTCGGCTTAGGACATCTACTACTACATTCGTATTTCTTTTGTGATAGAGAATTTTACATTTATAGTCGTTTCATGTCTCCATCCTACTTTGTTATCGCATATTTAATTCTTTTAGGATTTGGATTCAAAATTTGTTATGATTGTGTCCATTGTCCCTTACAGCAGGATTCACATGTACTGTAAATTATCGTTCCGTGTGCACCCACAACAGTAATTTACCTTGCGTGATTACCCTACTTCATGAACGTGGAACACAAATTAGTTAATTTAGAAATTCATAGAATAAAAATTGTCTTACTAAAGTTGTTGTGGTTTACAAGATGTTTGGTTTAACTAGCCTCAGTCAAGTAGATTGAAGAAGTTCGTTTCGTAGAAATCATAAACATTGATTCGGTTATCATTTGCAATAAATTGGGTTAGTTTTCATATTCATATGACATTTAAAGCGACAAGCTTTAACCTACCAGGCTATTACAAGTCCGTCATATCCTTCTGACCAACTATATATTTTAAACTCTTAATATCTCCATATCTTAAATGTGAAGATAATGGTGCCTAATTCTAAATCAAGAGTTGCATAATATTCTCATGGGTTTTTAACTGACGTGATGCATAGGCAATCACTTTGTTTTGTTGCATTAGTACGCATCCTAATTCTGTATAAGAAGCATCACACTAGATAGCAAAGTCTTCAACACCCTTATATAAGACTAGAATCGGAGCATGAGTCAACTTATCTTTAAGGATTTTAAAAGATTCATATTGGTTAGGAACCCATTCAAATTTTTATGATTTTCTAGTCAATAAGATGATAGAAATGGCTATTCAGGGGAAATTCTGAATAAATCGATGATAATAACCCGTCAAGCCTAAGAAACTACGCACCTCTGTTGGTGACTTGGGGTTCTCCCATTTGGTAATAGCATCTATCTTATATGGATATACTTGAATACCTTGAGCATTAATGACATGCCCTATAAATTGTACTTCAGTAAGCCAAAACTCACATTTAGAGAATTTAGCATACAATTTCTCAAGTCGTAGTAATTCAGGTAGGGTTCTAAGATGCTTAGCATGTCCATCTAGTGTTTTTGAATAAACAAGAACATCATGAATGAGACAATAATGAATTTGTCCAGATAAGGTTTGCATATCTGGTTCATCATGTCTATAAAGGCAGCTGAAGCATTAGTAAATCCGAAAGACATAACAATGAACTCATAATACCCATACCTTGTACGAAAAATAGTTTTAGGAACATGTTTTTCCTAAACTTTCAATTGATGATATCCTGATCGAAAATAAATTTTAGAAAAATGACAAGCTCCTTAAAGTTGATCAAATAAATCGTCACCTTACTTAGCTCTCTATAATCAATGCACATCTACATCGACCCATATTTATTCTTAATGAATAAAATTGGAGCTCCTCAAGGTGATGAACTAGGTTGAATAATTTTTTTCCTAATAGCTCGTCTGATTGTTTCTTGAGCTATTTCATCTTAATCGATGGCAACCTATAAGGAGATTTAGCACTTGCAGTCGTACCCCGTACCAGATTGATATTGAATTCTACTTTTCGTTCTTGTGGTAAACCAGGCAACTCATCTGAAAATACATCAGGAAAATCAGCTACAATAGGCACATCTTCAAGTTTCCTCTTTTCTTGATCATCAGTAATAACTGAGATTCGTAAAGCTAAACAACCTTTGTTCAGGCATTTAGCAACTTTGATCATAGAAATGATTCCAATATAATTTGTTAGTGTATCACTCTTGATGATTACTTTTCTAAATGTTGGAATGCGGACTTCAATGGATTTGGTATCGCATAAGATACAAGCTTGTTTTGTAGCTAACCAATCCAATCCGATTACCGCATCAAAACTGACTAACGTCATTGGTAAGAATTTCACTGGTATATTGTGCTTAAAGAGTGTGATCTTACAGTTTACTAAAACCTCATTTATTTTAACTAGATCACTATTAGCGGTTTCTACTAGATAAGATTTATCTAGTTTCACTAGTGGTTCTTTTAGAAGCTTACAAAATTCATAATCAATAAAGCTTTGATTTGCTTATGAATCAAACAATACCTTAGCATAAACATTATTGATAATAAACGTACCAGTAATGATATCCGGCATGTTTGCAACTTTCTTGACATTAAGAGCAAAAATTCGAGTCATCTTTTTTGCATTTGGATTAACTTTTGCCCCTGAACCACCAGCCGCATTAATTCCACTTGCTTTGTTTAATTTAGGACCCTACCAGCTCAACAGCTGAGTCAATGGTCCGAGGCATAACATCCTTAACCATGTCATTAATTTTCACATACAAATCCCTAGATATAATGACTAATAAGGTTTGATTTTGGTGTCACAAGAAGTGGCATCAATCGAGCATATTTAAAGTATTTAGAAAGGTATTCTTGATGCCTAGCACCGACCATTAGATGGCTCAGAAATTTTCGCTCAATCTCTTCTTTTTCATTCGTTAGGCAAAATTTCGAGTCACTAACTTTCAAAAACTTTCTCAAGTCATAGTATATGACTGATTTTTTTTACCTTTGGTTTGAATAAAGGAATTTCACCATTATAAATGAATTCGAAACATACAAAAACATATCTTCTTATGCCCATTTTCTAATGGCAAGTAGCGCCTCAATCTTTTCAAGTCATCTTAATTCTACCACAACTCCTTTCGTCCCAATGAATTCAGGAGAATTGGAATGTCTTATGCGAACATCCCTCATTTTTGAATCCTTTCGAACTAAAATTTTTCATATTTTCTTTATTCGATTCAAATGCATCGTTTTCTTTTGTTATTGTTTTTGTGAGATTAGAATTTTCATTTGTTTTTTTTAACGATTATTGACATAATCGCATCTTTTATTCATTCTACAATCATTGATTCTATCTCAGTAATATTCTGAGTCACGGTATCAATAATATCAGTGTTTTCTCTTATGCCCACATGTATTTGCAGAAGGTTTGCTATTGTTTAGATTTCTAGACATTGTCTACGTAATAAGATATTCGTCAAGGTCTAATAAAAATTCATCATAATTTAACTTATAAGTTATCATCAAGATTCACTATGTTATTTCACTCATACATAGTATTTCAAAAATACTATTCTACCTATTCCTTTGATAGGCACTTATCTCAATTTGGTTAAAGCTTAGATACTATCATTAGTACCTATTTCGCTAAAACCAGGAGCTCTGATACCAACCTGTCACACCCCGGGCTCTTGGCGACCCGGGCGCTGCGACCCAATTGGTTTCATAGATAATACAGTCTCGGTCAGAGTTTATTATTAATTTTCATATGTTTCAGCGGAAGCGTTGTTTCATGAATTTTATATTTTTACAAATGATTCACATGCATAGATGTGAAAACCGCTTTTCATGATTTATAAATAGTTCATACGCATAGGTATGAAAATCAGATTTCGTTATTTGTAAATAACTTTTCATAGATAACTTTCCATGATTTCATAAAATTTCATACTCATAGGTATGAACACCATCATTTCATATTATTGTAAACCGGATTTCACAAACACATAATTTCAAATCATTTTAGAATATCCGATTTATATATGACTTGGAGGCATAGCTCCAATAGCTCCATGGTCTCACCACAAGATCCTATTCAAGGCATCATAGGCCAAGAATCTCTAATCTTGCTTTTCCTTTTTCATTTCATTATTACCTGAAAAGTTTTTGAAAATAAAACGTCAACATAATGTTGGTGAATACAAATAACAGACTCGATATGTAAGCATAGCATGTTCGGTCCTTTAACCATAATTATTACTGGCCATACTACACATTTAGCAGGTTATTTCACTGATTGATACAACCACTGCATACCCTGGCTTGTACTGTCACTGGTTAGGAACAACAGCGGAGTGCGTCTTACAATTGTTCCCTCCAGCCCACAGCCCGTCACTGGTTAGGTTTCCTGCGGAGTGCGTCTTACGTATAACCTTCCAGCCCACGTTACCAGCCACGTATGGGAATTTCACCCATAGCGGATACAATTTGCAGATCGTACGTATACTAATGGCCTAAATGCTGGTCTAATAGTATCCCTTTATGCGTCAAAGTTTAAACATACATGCTCATAAAAATTCATTTATATTTAAAAAGAAGTTAAATGTATTCACCTGGATTTTTGGTTGGCTGGGTAACATCTTAAACTTCTCAATATAACTTTGGGCAACGTTTCTGCTTAATATATCTTTATAATTATCTCAAAGGATGATTCCTGATTTGTTTATTTTCTGTTCCTAAAATAGATCATAATCAATAAACTATTTGTATATAAATATGAGGTCGAATCTTAACCCTAACCTATAACAAAATCTTAATATATGAGTTAAACTTAAATATTAGAAAACATACTTCAATACGTAACGACTTCTAATTTTTGAGAGATTTCAACGAAGCTTCTCAAAAGAAATGTAGTTGTTCGCTCGATCCATTTATTCTGTTTCTTTTAATTCTCCCTCGACGAAGAGATGTAAATATATATATGTGTGTATTGACCGACTTAATTAATATCTTCAAATTGAAGATTGAAGACTCATCTTTGCTTACATACATGTGCCTTCACCATATATATGCATAGATTTTTAATAATAATTATTATTATAATTAATTTAACTCACATTTTGTTTATCGGTTATAACTTTTAAAATATTGCGTTTTATAAAATTCTAAAAATACTGCTAGGACCGCCTCATTTTTATCTACGTTTTGACCTAAGTTTTGTTAAAAACGGAGAAAGTTTAATTATAATGTATTATATTAATTTTAATTTTTTTTAGCCGGTCTCATGTAATAGTAACTGATCGTTCAAACAATGACTATTTCTAATAATTGTTTCATCCGAGTTATTCGTTTAAACAAACGCTTCAAATCTTAAAGGATCATTTCTTATATCAATTTCTCGAATAATCGTATTTTATAAGTTAACTATAACTATTTTAATTATTAGATGAGACCTTATAATTCAAGTTACCGTTTTATTATTGTATTTTAAATAGTAACATTTTAATTATAAACCAAAGTATTTAGTTTATATTCTTAAAACGGAATGTTACACTAAACTAGTTTTCTAAACTGGATCCCATAAATCAGACATTCTAAGCAATCACCAATAGTCTATAAACTTGGTAAAGTTGGCCTATCAGTACATCAAATCATAAAACCAATGTGCTTTCAGTTTATGCATTCAATTTTGCATTTAAGACATGACTAGTTAAAACATCACTTTCTTAAACAAGACTTTCTCATTTTTACAATTTTTCAAATGTTTTTGGTTTTTCAATTAAACTTCTTTTTCTCCCCCAAAAAACCTAAAACTGAAAATCTTTTTGAATAAGTGAAAGAAAAACAACGGAAGTATTAAAAACATTAAACAAAAGAAACTAACTAACAAAATAATGATCATTTGTTTGATTCAGATGAAGGAATGACTTCATCTTTTTGAAAAACACCATTAGCTTATAACAGATATAAAAATCTGGGTTTATCAAACGCTTTTGTCTAAAGATCAGCTTTCTGGTTATCAGTGTGAATTTTAACAACATCGATTAATTTCTTTTCAAAACAATCACGTATGAAGTGATATTTAATGTCGATGTGTTTTGTTTTAGAGTGTTGGACATGATTTTTAGTAACAGCTATGACAGTAGTGATATCAACAAATATAGGAGTGTTAGAAAACTGTAACCCATAGTCCCCTATGTTGTTGCTGAATCCAGATGATTTGAGAGCAACAACTAGCAGCTGCAATGTATACTGCTTCACAAGTTGAAGTAGACACCGACGTTTGCTTCTTGCACTGCCAGGTTACTAGGCGTTTCCCAAAGAACTGACACTCCGCAGATGTTGACTTGAAATCTCTTTTGCATCCACTGTAATCTTAATCACTGTAAGCAGTCAGGTCAAAGTTATCATCATTAGGGTACCGTAATCCCAGATCCGGAGTACCCTTCAGATAACGCAAAATCCTGTTCACAACAATAAGATGAAAACTCTTGGCTTTGACTGATAACGAGCACATAGACAAGTAGCAAACATGATGTCTGGACAGGAAGCTGTGAGATACATAAGAGATCCGATCATTCCTCGGTACAGAGTGGCATCGATTAACTCCCCCTTTTCGTTTGGAGTAATCCCATGATTAACAGCCAGTGGGGTACCAGTAGGTTTTGCATCTAACATACAGAACCGGCTCAGAATGTCACCAATGTATTTGGTGTGATGAATAAAAATCGCTTCCTCAGACTGATCCGCCTACAATCCTAAGAAAAATTTCATCTCCCCCATGGAACTCATCTCGAACTTGTCTTTCATAAATTTCTCAAAGTCTTTGCACAGAACATCATTTGTGGATCCAAAAATGATATCATCCACATATACTTGCACCAAGAGCAAATCCCCATCCATTTCTCTAATGAACAAAGTGCAGTCAATGACACCTCGTCTGAACCCGTTGTTCAGAAGGTGTGTAAACAGTGTCTTGTACCACGCTTGCGGAGCTTGGTGCAATACATATAAGGCCTTGTCTAGCTTGTAGACTTGGTCACGATTCAATGGATCTTCAAACCCCGGAGGTTGATTGACATACACAACTTCCTTAATCACCCCATGAAGAAATGCACTCTTAACATCCATCTGATAAACTTTGAACTTTTTGAAGGATGCATAAGCCAGAAAAATTTGGATTGCTTTAAGACGAGCAACCGATGAAAAAACTTCATTATAGTCAATCCCTTCAATCTATCTAAAACCTTGCACCACTAGACGTTCTTTGTTTCGTACCACAATGCCTTGGCCATTTCGTTTGCATCGTAAAACCCATCTAGTGCCAATAACTTTTGCACCCTTGGGTCTATCAACAAGCTGCCAAACTCCAAGCTTCTTAAATCGCAGCAACTCCTCTTGCATGGCATCTGCCCAAGATTCTTCTTTCAAAGTCTCAGTAATGGTTCTGGGTTCAACTTGGGAGATAAAAAAAGAATGGGCACAATAGTTTACATCTGTAAGGTCAAGTATGTCAGCAAGACCACCTAAAGATAGCTGATTTCTGGTCTTTACTTCATCAGTTGGATTTCCAATAATATTGTCTTGAGGATGAATTCTATTAATTCTGCCAACAGGATGAGCAGGAACCTCAACTTGTGGATCAAGATTGTTTAGGTTGAGATCCTCAAGTGTAGGTACAATATTATCAACATCTGGTTCTGGAACATCTGGATGAGAGTGATTATCATTTGAGTCTGAGCTATCATCATGTGCCTGCACTGGAAATTGAACTGAAGAATGTTGCACTGGTTCATCAGGTGCCTTTTGTGCATCATACATCATCTGAACAGCAACATCTTCATCAGAATACATGGGAGGCATGTTGAAAGAGTCAAAAAGATTAGAATAATTGAACATCCAATCAGGTCCCTTTCTAGGTGGTGGCATAGAATATTTCTAAACATCTACATGGCACCACTCCTCCACATTACGAGTCTATCTATTGTAAACTCTCTTAAGAAAATAGCCTTCTTCCACCTTTTCATTGAACTTGCCTTGCTCATGTTTCTTAAGCATTGTGCATGGAGCGCCAAATGGTGCAAGATACTTAAGATTTGGCTTTCTGTTATGGAGCAATTCAAAGCACGTCTTCCCATGTCTCTTTACAATCAACACCCGATTCAAAGTATAACAAGCATTAGCAACAACTTCGTTCCAGAATTGAACCGGCATGGAGGAATAAGCAAGCATAGTTCGAGCAGCCTCAATTAGTGTTCTGTTCTTTTGCTCAACAACACCATTCATCTGTGGGACATATGGAGCACTGAACTGCAGAAAGTCTCCATATTGTGATTCTTGAATTCAGTCCCATTTTTTGTTATGAGCATGTGAACCTTGAACTTATACAGTGATTCAAGTTTACGTACCAGAACTTGAACACATTCAAATGTTTCTGATTTCTCCTTCATAAAGAATACCCAAGAGTATCTGGAATACTCATCAGTAATGACTAAGCCGTATTGATCTTCAGCAATGCTCTTGCGATTAAAAGGACCAAAAATATCCATGTGGAGAAGCTCAAGTGCAACAATAATTGAATGAAACTTCTTGGGTTTGTGAGACTGCTTGGTTTGCTTTCCCTTTTTGCATGAAACACAGACATCAGACAGCTTGAAGTTTTTCAAACTCACTCCTTCAACCAGATTGTTGTGAACCAAATGATTCATCTTCCTCAAATTCAAATGACCCATCTTCTTATTCAAAGGATAGAATCTTTCTCTGTAGCCTTGGACATAAAACATGAAGCTGTAGATGATGTAGTTGAAGCTATGGCCATATTGAGAACATACAAATCTTGCTTTCTTGGAGCAGACATTATAATCCAGTCTTTAGGAATGGTAATGCCTTGCTTGAGAATGTAGCAACTAGAATCATCAAACAGAACCCTGTACTTCTTATCACAAATCTGTGAGACTGAAAGTAGATTGTTCTCCAGCTGCTGCACATATCTGACCTTGTCAAATGAAACTTGACCATTTGAAAGAATTCATTCTCCAGTAATAAACCCACCTTTGTCACCATCAAAAGATACATATCCTCCTTTAATTCAATGAACGTTGGAAAGAAGAGATATGTCTCCAGTCATGTGCCTTGATGCCCCACTATCAACAATCCAAGTGTTGTTAACAACAGCATTTGGGGCAACCTGCACATACACAAATCATTAGTTGAATTTGGGAACCCAAGCCTTTGCAGTCTTGGGTTGACCCAATGAGTCCAGGATTTTCATTTCAATCCATTGTCCATCTGAGTTGAATTTATTCAAGAGGTTTATAACCAGGAGTTTCAGAGGACTTGGCCATCCAAACAGTGTTTTTTCTAAAAGATTTCTTTAAATACACTGAAGATGGCTTGGATTGTTTCTCAAAAACAATTTTGGGTGTTTCATGATCAACCATAACCCGTTTACCCTTATCTTGAAACTTGATGGGTGAAGGATGTTTGGGTTTAACCTGAGGTGAGTGACAAACAGATTTGACCTCTTTAACAAAATACTGATTTTGTTTTCGATGTGGTGCAACTTTTGGTCTAACCAAATGAGGACATAATCTAGCAAAATGTCCAAGTGTACCACACTCAAAACAAGCTCGTTTATATTTATGATAAATCTGTTTTGGATTAGAATAAGACTTTTTTTTTGATGAAAAGCATTTGTTTTTGTCTTGTCTTACTTAAAACCCAAACCCTTTGTCCTATTAAAAACAAGGTTGTCAGTCTTGTTGGAATCACTTGCTTCACCATCCTGTGAAGACTTCACAAAGCATATGGCTTTGGATAACTTTGATGACATGTGCTTCTTTAATGAGATTTGTTCAACCTTTTAGACACCAGATGTCTGATTCTCTACCCAAGACACTTGAGGAGAAACATCAGAATCATCCTCAGAATCAGAGACCCAATCCTCAACCACTCCTTCCACAAAAAAATTCCTCAGACAATAAGGAACCCTCATCAGAAATGATTCCAATAGGATCAATTACCAATGGAGTTTTAACTTGAAAGTCTTTAATTTCTTTATCATTTGGTGAGTTGACAAAGCAATTCAAGACTGGTGGGGGACAATGGGTATAATTCGCTTTTCCCTTACCCTTTGGATTAGTCCCATTACTAATAATGTGCTCAATGATGTATGAGGAGCTTTCATAGCTCTTGAGCTTCTGACACAAAGTTTCATAGTCACATTCGACTATGGCTAATTTCTTCTTTGTCTCATTGATGGTATTGAGATAAGAAGTAATAGCATCTTGCTTATTCAGCACAACGATCTCAGCCTCATACAATTGCCTGTTTAATAACTCAATTTTTGCTTGAAAATCTTTCTCATTTGATTTTAAAATTATGTTTCCCTTAATGCATTGGTTGAGATCGCAGATCAGGTCAGCGTTATGTTGCTGATAAGCCAACACCTTACTTTCAAGGTCAACACAATTAAAGCAACTAGAATGAGATGAGGAACAGTCATCATATACCTTATAAGGCTGAGATGAAGCATAAGTATCCACCATCAAAGCAAATTGTGTAGTAGATTGTTCTTCAGACTCAACATCTAACTCATCTTGAGCTTCTGAATCTGTAGTGCCTTCTGATTCTGATCCTGATGATTCATCCAGACTTGTCTTTGTTTCTTCTGAATTACTTTCATCTCTGGATCCAACAACTTCTTTGATCTCTGCAACACAAGATTTATGTTCTACTCCCTTTTCATAGTTGGATCTGAAATCCAAGTTTTCTCCCTCATCATTCTGAGCCATGAGTGCCTTGTTTGCATTTGATGAACTAGCTTGAGCAGGAGTGTCAATTGGTACCAATCTTCACTCTGGGTTACTAGCTGATGATATTTGGTTCTGAAATGGATTGTGATTACCCATTTTCTTAGGCTTGTTGCATTGTCTTGCAAAATGACCTTTATCCCCACAGTTGTAGCAAGTAACAGATGACATATCAAATCCAAACTTTGAGTCTTTGTTTAGATTGATGTCTTTCCCAGTTCTTCTGACAAAGTCTTTTGCTCTTCTGACAGCACTTGCAAGAACCCACATAATGGCAACCCTTTCCATATCATCAGGATCAATCTGAGAGTAGTCTTCATTTGTCAAGTGTGGATTACCAATCTGCCCAGCTAACAACTCATCATAAGAACTCACAAGTGTAGACAACAGGCCCATATGCTCTTTAGCAACCTCCACAGTTAGCTTGTCAAAGTTGTCTGTCTTCAAATTTGTGACAGAATGGTGTTCTTTATGAGAAATGGAAGTTGTAGCAGACTGACTGAGCTGTGTCTAACTTGAAACAAGAGCTTCTTTGGTCTGTGAGATAAATGTTGCTTTTAGTGGAGCATGTGAAGAAGCTCTTTCAACTGCAGGAGTAGAGTAATACAGTGATGGGTCTTGAAATTGAGTAACCCTCTTTGCTTTCCACTTGCATTCTATCTCCTGTTCCTTCCGCTTCTGAATGAAATCATTGATGTCCATATTAGCAATCATCTCACTCTGTTTCAGGACCATCAAAAACGATTCCCATTTAGGAGGTAGTGCATCAGCCAGACACTGGATCTTCTCTTGTATAGTTGTCTTGACTTGATGGTTGTAGAGCTCACTCAAAAGATGATAAAATCTAGCAATCAGGTCATCCAAAGACTCATTTCCCTCGCACATGAAACTGTTGAACTCTTTCTTCAACGCTTTAGACTTGATGCTTTTCAGTGCATCATTTCCCTCATATCTTTACTGCAAAGCATCCCACAATAACTTGGAAGAAGTGAACTGTCTGAATTGATGGAATATATCTGTAGCTATAGAATGAGACAATATTTCATACGCCCTTTTCTTAAAATCATACAACTTTCTTTGAGGCTCAGTCATCCTAGTAACCAGCATAGGTGATCCATCTTCACTAAGTGGTCTCAAATACCCACCCTCAATCATCATCCAAAGATTGGTATCCACTCCATTAATGCGGATCTCAAATCGATACTTCCATTGCGGATAATCATCCAAGGATAATAACTTTGGAGCTTTGTTTGAATTCCCCGTCTCTGTCACAGTAAGCAACAAATTCTGAATTCGGTTGTTTAGATTAGCCATCAAAGCAATTTCCTCCATCTTGTCAAGATTAAGCTGATCCAACACTTAGAAAAATTTTCAAAACTGATGGCTGAATGAAGCTTTATCAGCCGAACAACGGGGACCAGGTATTTGATTCGGCAAATACATCATTATTGTATACTCTTTCATATATATGGCGCAACCCAATTCTTTTTTTTATCGAAATACCTAAAAATCACCCAAATACTAAGAAATTCCCCCTTGACAGTGATATATATTGTAAGTGATATATGTTGTATATGTAAATCCTAGATGTGAAAATATGTGGAATATTTCTATGAAAAAGTAAAAAAAAAAAAAAAAACACAGACTAGACGTAAATCAATAGAAATAAGAAGAGCCGATTATATAGAAATACTGAATCATAAATAGAGTATCCCCATTACCTGATAAAAGGATCTTGTCAGTATCGGTATAAAAAATCTTTCCTTCGTGTTCGGCTATAGCAAGAGCCCCTGAATCTAGAGCCGCTTGGCCTTCCAATCCAGTTCCAACAATGCACTTCTCGGACTGAGAAAGAGGGACTGCTTGGCGTTGCATATTAGAACTCATTAAAGCCCGATTCGCATCATTATGCTCGATAAAAGGAATGAGGGAAGCTCCAATCGAAAAATATTGGAAGGCAAAAATACTTCGAAGATGAACCTGTTCCCATGCAATAGTCAGGAATTCTTGACGATATCGAGTATTTTCAATCTATTTGCTGCAGATTTTGCAGACCCAACAATTTGACTGGCATTTTGATATCATATCAGCTCTCTGCTTCATACCTGAAGGTCTCTGCACAACTTTCCAGTCATTAGAATTATCAGTCTTTTTAGGGACCGCTTTCTTTCCTTCTTCTTCTTCAGAGGTTGAGTAAGGGTTTGGCTATGATTCGGGCACTTGACAGTTGAATGCCCCAATTCTTTGCAGTTAAAGCATTTCAAAGGTTTCCAAGGGTAATCCATTTTTCTAGCTGGAAAGCAGTCAAGAATCAAGTCAACCTCTAAGTAATCTACTGCCGAATGAGTCGAATAGGACCGAATGTACAACTTTGACCGAATGACTTGTCTGATTCGAATGGGTAGAGAACCGTATGACTTGTCCATCGAATGAAGTTCAACCAGCCGATTGAGTGGCTATTCGCACTAACTTTTGGACCGAATGAGGACTATTCGACCGAATGACCTATTCGCACAATGGCTATTCACTCGATCGACTCATTCGCATAAACTGGGGTTTTCAGCAACAAAAATTTCGATATCTTAGGATTTTGATCGAATCTGACCACCAAATTTGGTACACAACCTCATGACACTATCGCTAAGCTTTTGGAATGCACTATTAACCAAAACAACCTGAAAAATCCACTGTTCTCTTATGAAACAGTAACTTGGAGACTAAGAAACTCAGGGTTTTCAAAAATCTCGAATCAACAATCTGTAATATGATGATTTGGATTGAAAATAGCCAAAGCTCTTGAAACCGTCAAAAATCAATCAGTTCTTTGTTGTAACACCCCGACCGATGGCTGAAACGACGGGATGCCATGAGGGATGTGTAGATTGTTCACAAGCTCATGGGCATCTAAAGTATCATCACCTATCAATTAATCACAACAAAATAACTAAACAAAAATCAGGTTTGTCATGATTTGAATTACAATGATTACCCAAAAGATATAGCTAAATTAGCTAAACCCTAATCTTCAATGATCCAGTTAATTGAGCTAAGTTCAAGACCCTATGTGATGAGTCCAAAAAGATGTAGAGCTACCCTTCTCTACTTACTTCTCTTCATTTCCAGAAACATGTAGAAAATCAAGTGTCAACTACAAAGTAGTTGGTGAGTAATCATAAGTTTTTCATCTTTCAAAACATTTATAAACATTCATTTAAAATTTATAGTTTATTTAAAGTTCACATGGTCCCCTGTAAGATAATCCAACTCTGTAAACCCACAAACACACCAATCACATAATCCAAGTAATCACAAATAATCATCGAAGTATAATCAACCAATCTCAACCAAACACATAACAATTCAATAATCATCATTCATCAATATTATCTCAATATAAGTTACCGCAGAGGACATCAGTCAACTCAATCAACGACGGAATCATCACGGAGGACCGCAGTCAACTCAACCAACAGTGGAATCACTGAGGAGGACCATGGTCAACACACCAACGGTAACTCAAACATTGCGGAGAACCAAAGTCAGGTCAACCAACAATGACTCACGGAATATGCAATCATCCATAACAATTCACCATCAATAATAATTCAACAGTATAAATATCATATTGATAATCCAGGTGTCACCCATGTGTTACCAAAATAATATTTTAATCTGGTATACATGTTCCACCTCCGAGTTTAAAAACAAAATGATTTAAAAGGAGGTTATGAGAACTCACCTGAATTCCTCAGATTCGGTGTTTTGTAGTATGCGCGCTCACGTATGTGAAATCAAAAGAAACTCAATCAACCTGTAATTATCGTGTGTTCGTGTTCATAAGTATACGTGTTTTATTTCAATTAAGTGTCCATACGTGTTTACTTTTAATCATTAAGTGTTTCGTTAACTTAGTTTATTTAATCTAAGTGACATTGTAATACCCAAGATTTTATCAATGATCATCATAAAACTATAATTTAAATTCGTTAGTTTTAGTTATCCACTATATGATGATTTTTAATAATACATCAAAGGTTTACAAGTTGTAAAGGTAATAACCTTATACACCTATATACACTTATATATATATATACATGCATGATTAATTAAATCCACCACCATAATCTAAGTTATAAAAATCAAATTTAAGTTTAAGAAAATGATACTTAGGTCATCTACATAAAATGTTAAAATCATGTAAAATCTCATAATTCAAACTTATGTTATTTAGAAAAGGTGGTGACTTGGATTATTCATGCATGCATGGATATTCATATATATGTGCTAGTCCCTCCATTTATCCTTAGTTTTAGCTCAAGTAACTTAGGTTCGGCCACCCCCCGAAGCTTCCCCGATAGTTCTAGGTTCGCTGCTCTAGTCATAGCCATCTAAGGTTTGTATGCCTTAGGTTCATAGCCCTGGGTTCGTTGCATTCTAGGTTCGCTCGCCCAAGGTCCGGCCTTGGTTGGATTTGCGACTCAAGGTTCAGCCAAGCTTGAGGTTCGGCTGGATGAAGGTCAGCAATAATAGGTCCGGTCATTATGGTTCGCATGGCACAAGGTTCGTTCATTTCCCCCCAGGTTCGCCTATGTACTGGTTCGGCAAGGGATCCAGATTCAGTGATGATGGGTTTGGCTGGGTCAGGTTCGTCTCCCTTGTTCCAGCTCATTGGAGATTCGGTCAACACATGTTCAGCAGGTTCGTGGCCCATGAGGTTTGCTGGCCAAGCTTCGGCCATGCAGGGTTCATGGAGGAAAGCTTCGACTAGTGCAGCGAACCAGCTTCTCATCAGCCCCAAGAAGGTTCGCCCGACCTACTTCCCAGCGAACCAGCTTCTCATCATCATCTTCGAATTCCAAGCTTTTGCAGGATCATCCATGGTTTTCCCATACTCATACACGCTCGTTTTAGGGTTTTCAATGAGTAAAATCGTTTAAAGTGTAAGTTTGCAAACCGATTGTTGTTTAGAGTGAGAAAAAAAGTAAAACTCAAGATCTACCTCTGAATGTCCACAAATTCTGAGTTTCCTCATGGGTTCTTGTTCTCCTCAATCACACGAACGTTTAGGCACCAAGATCTCGCGAAACCGTTGAGAAATGAAGAAGATATCGTAGAGAGAAGTTAGAGAGAGATAGAGAGTAACGGGATTTGTTCTTTAGAGAGAAAAAGAGAATGTGAGAAATGAAGATGGAGATGAAGTCTTCTTCATTAATAGCCCTCGTATTCTCCGTGTGCTCGGTCTCGCTTATTACGCGATAACACTCATTAAATGCTCGTTTTTTCTCGTAAAACATACTTAAAACGTTTAAATGATCATGTTTTGTTTTAATAAAATGATTTTAAATTAAAGTTGCTTGGTAAAAATGATTTCGTTTACTTGCGTTAAATCATTTATTTAATAAAACAATTCTTTCGGATCCGTCTTAGGTTGTAATTCCTAATAAACGTTTTTAAGTTCCTTTTCTTGTTTTAATATCGTTAGGTATTATTTCGTTATCTTGTTGAATCTCGTTACTCACGTACGTATTCGTAACGATCATCGCCTTTTCGAATCCAACGCTCGTATCGTATTTCGATTCGATTTTTGATTTATGGAATACTGTTTCAGTATATTATTCCTAATAATTATATTTGTGTGGATCGTCACCCACGCAAATACATTATTAAGTTAATATTCTTGAAAGAGTATTCGCGTTTGAAATTATATTCGTAACCTCCCCATCGCGTAGTTATTCTCAATAATGCTTTCATTATCTTATTATCTTGAATATTATAATTTCCCAATCCAAATCCCACTAAACCATATCACTGACACATCCATGATAGACTGAAATAAGCTTATGTATAGGGCATATGTAGGAGTAGGTCGCAACCTATCCAGCCACCGTTCTACCACCATTTCGATAAACCATGACCATGTGTCCTTGACTATGTTTAGTAACCAACCAATAACCAACTCATAAACCTTTGTCATTCCAAACCAAAACCTCGGATTCTCCTCACCAAATCCTCAACACTGATATAATCATGATAAACCGAATATGTTTTATGTATAGGGCATATGTAGAAGTCAGTCGCAACTGCTTCAGCCACCGTCCCACCACCTCTTCGATAGACCATGATTATATCCTTGCCTATCTTTGGTTATAGAATCCCATACCACTACCAATCCCAACTCAAATCATATCATCCCATATATATTCAATCTCAATAAACTCTGTGGTTCTGTCTAGTTGTATTCCAAACTAGATTTCCCATGGTTTATGCTCACAATCATATGTTCTCAGAATGTATACCAATGATAATATCATCAAATAAATCCCAAAATATATTAAATTCTCATAACAGGTTCTATCAATACAATTATATCTGTAATGACAATACCTGAAAAACAGTGATGTTACAGTCTCCCCTAGTTGAGGGAATTTCGTCCCAAAATTCAACTTGGAGCAACCATAGTGAATAAATGTGGGTACTTAAGCTTCATCTGATCTTCTCGTTCCCAGGTGAATTCCGAACCACGCTTCGACTCCCATCGTACTTTGACAATTGGAATTCTACTACATTTGAGCTTTTTAACTTCACGGTCCATTATCTTGACTGGTTTTTCAACGAAGTGCATGGTATCATCGACGCAAATGTCGTCGAGTGGTACCTGAAGATCCTAATCAGCTAAGCATTTTCTGAAATTGGACACATGAAAAGTCGGGTGTACATTGCTAAGTTCAGGAGGAAGTTCCAACTTGTAGGCAACCTTCCTGATCCGTTCGAGAATCTTAAAAGGGCCAACATAACGTGGAGCAAGCTTAGCCTTCTTCCCGAATCGTACAACTCCTTTCCATGGTGATACTTTAGATAATACCATATCATCAACTTCAAACTCTAAAGGTTTACGTCGTTTATCCGCGTAACTTTTCTGTCGACTGTGAGCGGCTCACAGATTGTCGCGAATCTGGTGAATCTTGTCAGTCGTTTCTTGAATAATCTTAGGACCAGTGATCTACGATTCGCTAACCTCGGTCCAACATGGTGACCGACATTTTCTACCATACAGAGCTTCAAACGGTGCCATACCAATGCTCGTGTGATAACTGTTGTTATACGAGAACTCGACTAATGGTAGATGGCTATCCCAGTTGCCACCAAAATCGATGACACAAGCTCTCAACATATTTTCGAGTGTCTGGATCGTCCGATCCGTCTGTCCATCCGTTTGAGGATGATAAGCGATGCTAAGTTCTAATCTTGTTCCAAAAGCTTTATGAAGGGATTCCCAAAATCGTGTCATGAAACGAGCATCACGATCCGATATTAAACTTAAGGGAATTCCATGTCGGCTAACAATCTCATCTACATAGATACGAGCTAATTTCCGCACAGGGTACGTCTTGCGTAACGGTAAGAATTGAGCCGACTTGGTTAATCGATCTATTATCACCCAAGTACTATCATGACCGCTTGTGGTTGTTTAGTAATAAAATCGATGGAGGTATTCTCCCACTTCCACATGGGTATTTCTGGTTGTACTAACAATCCCGAAGGTCGCTGGAGTTCTGCCTTGACTTTAGCACAGTTAAGACACTTGGCTACATACTCAGCAATATCCTTCTTCATTCCAGGCCACTAATACAAGACTCGAAGGTCTTGATACATCTTGTCAGCACCGGGATGGATTGAGTAACGAGACTTATGAGCTTCATCCAAAATCATCATCCTAAGATCATCCCTGTTCGGTATCCACAACCGATTCAAATAATACATCAAACCATCATATCCTTAGTTTCCAATAGCAATTCAGCCCCACAAGGCATCTCATCATGAAGACTACCTTGAGCCAATGAGGTTTGTTGGGCTACCTGAATACCATTATGGAGATTAGTGTGTACTAGTACACTATGGATTTGAACATGACTCTTGCGACTAAGCGCATCGGCTACAACATTCGCTTTACCAGGATGGTTGCGAATTTCACAGTCATAATCATTTAACAGTTGAACCCATCTCCGCTGTCTCATATTAAGTTCCTTCTGATTATGTATATGCTGCAAACTCTTATGGTCAGTAAAGACTACACACTTTGTGCCATAAGGATAATGTCTCCGTATCATCAAAGCAAACACGACCGCTCCAAGTTCCAAGTCAGGTGTAGTGTAA
Source organism: Mikania micrantha (assembly GCA_009363875.1). Classification (NCBI taxonomy): domain Eukaryota; kingdom Viridiplantae; phylum Streptophyta; class Magnoliopsida; order Asterales; family Asteraceae; genus Mikania; species Mikania micrantha. The sequence goes on from CM018681.1 coordinate 12,887,811, forward strand.
TTCTTCTCGTGAATTTTCAGTTGTCTTGACGCATATACCACAACTTTTCCCCATTGCATGAGAATACAACCGAGACCTAGGTTGGATGCATCACAGTAGACCACAAAATCATCATTTCCATCAGGTAGTGTCAAGATAGGAGCATCACAAAGTTTCTGCTTTAAAGTCTAAAACGCCTCTTCTTGCTTTGGTCCCCACTCATAAGGCCTATTCTTTTGAGTTAAAGAAGTGAGAGGGACAACAATCCTGGAGAAGTTTGAAATAAACCGCCGATAGTAACCGGTAAGTCCAAGAAATGAACGAATTTCCGTCGGTGTCTTCGGTGTACTCCAATTCTTCACCGCTTCGATCTTTGCAGGATCCATGTGAACACCCTTTTCATTGACTATGTGTCCCAAGAATTGAACTTCCGTAAGCCAGAATTCACACTTGGAGAATTTGGCATACAGTTGTTCTTTTTTTAAGATCTCCAAAATCAACTTAAGGTGTTGTTCGTGTTCTTCTTTATTCTTGGAGTATATCAATGTATCATCTATGAACACAATCACAAACTTATCCAAGTATGGCCTGCAAACACGGTTCATGAGATCCATGAAAACCGCAGGTGCACTGGTAAGGCTGAAAGGCATTATCAGAAACTCATAATGGCCATATCTTGTTCTGAAAGCCGTCTTGGGAATATCATCTTTATGTACACGAAGCTGATGATACCCAGACCTAAGATCGATTTTCGAAAACCATGCCGAGCCTTGAAGTTGATCGAAAAGATCATCGATGCGCGACAGAGGATATCGATTCTTAATGGTCAGCTTGTTCAATTCGCGGTAGTCTATGCATATTCGGAATGACCCATCCTTCTTCTTGACAAACAGGACCGGTGCACCCCATGGCAAATGGCTCGGGCGAATGAATCCCTTCTCAGACAGTTCTTGTAGTTGGCTCGCCAATTCTTGTAACTCCGAAGGTGCAAGTCTATAAGGAGCTTTGGCGACTGGGTTCGCACTAGGTACTAAGTCAATTCGAAATTCTACTTGACGTTCTGGTGGAAGTCCCAGCAAGTCGTCTGGAAATACTTCAGGAAAATCTCTTATCACAGGAACGTCTTCAATACGTTTTCCTTTCTCCATTTTCTCCACTACGTTTGCTAAAAACGCTATGCATTTCTTCCTAAGGTACTTATGGGCTTTGGTACATGACATCAGCCTAAGACCTTTACTAGGGGTTTCCCCAAAAACTCTTAGTGTTTCACCCGAAGGTAAGGGAATACGAATATATTTTTCATGGCAAATAATTTCCGCTTTGTGGGTGGCTAACCAATCCATGCCTATGATAACTTCAAAGCTACCAAGATGCATAGGTATAAGATCAATTGGGAAAACGTGATCATTTAAGTTCACAGTACATCCAACAATAATAGTGTCAATATCAATAGTATTTCCGTCAGCCACCTCCACATTAAACGGTTTGTCTAGTTTTGTACGTGTTCTACCAAGCACACATTCAAAATCATATGAAACGAAACTCCTGTCAGCACCAGAATCAAACAAGATAGATGTATAAGAGTTATCAATCTGAAATGTACCGTTAACGACATCTTAGTTGGCTTGAGCTGCTGAAGCATTCAGTTGAAAAGCTCTGCCTCTTGCCACCCTTTGATTATTCCCCGTCAGTCTCGGGCACTGATTTCTGAAATGACCCACATCGCCGCACTCATAGTAGGCTCTCGCCTGTGCAGTACTTGGCGAATGGGTACAACTTGAATTGGTTGTGCATGCAGAGCAGGCAGTGCAAGCGGTGCAAGCGGTGCAGGCTGCATCCTTTGTGCTTGCGGTGCACTCCGACACACATTGGCAAAATGACCATACTTGCCACAGTTGTTGCATACGCGACATGGCAAGTTATGTGCATGCTGATATCGGCAGGTATTGCATTGCGGAATGGCTCCAAAATTCCAGGTGTTGGCATTATTGGAGGACTGTTGAGTAGCAGGAGTAGTAACAGCATAACTCCTGGTCTTCCGCTTCCTGTTGCTGCTTTTTGAGGAGCCGCCTTGTTCAGTCTTGACTTTAGTTGAAGCCTTGTATCAAACTTCTTAGATCCCTTTCTCGTGAGTGTTCCAGCCTTCACATGGTTATCAGTTAACATGACACACATGCGGATTGCAGCTTCTACTGTGGTAGGGTTGCTACCAAAGACTGTGTCTTGTATCTGCATGGGTAGACCGCCTATATATTTCTCAATAGCTCTCTCAAGTGGTGTCACTAGACGAGGTACCAGTAGACTCAGCTCATGAAAGTGAGAATTGTAGATCAAATTCTCACCACTGTCTTGCTTGAGTTCCCAGAACTCAGCTTCCAGTTTCCTCATCTCACCGTGAGGACAGAACTCTGTGGTCATCAGAGTTTTAACTTCAGTCCATGTCAGTGCTAAAGCTGCATCAACTCCCCTAGTTTGCTTTTCCCCATCCCACCAAGTTAGTGCTCTCTTTTGGAAAACTTAGGTGGCATAGCGAACTTTCAGATTTTCGGGGCAGTCACTTTTGATGAAGGTGTTCTCAATACTCTCGAACCACTGCAGTAAACCAGTGGCTCCCTCAGAACCAGTAACCTTTAGCGTATTACAGGAGTTAAAGTTTTTGAATGTGCAAACTGGTGGGTTTGCACCACCTCTGTTCTGATTGAGAGTTTGGTTGCCTTGATTAAGTTGAGTCACCAACCTCGTAATGACATTTGCTAACTCTTGCATGCTAGCGTTGGCATTACTGTTGTTAGCTTCCCCATTGTTGGTGTTTGTATCATCTTCGTTGTGACGTTGGGGCGGCATGTTTCTAAGGATGTTAGAAACATGTTACTACCGTTTACAACGTAAGTCATTCAAACTATGGTCAAATGAGTTCATTTCAACAGTCAGGATTACGTATAGGAACTATATTTTTCTCCTGTCTATCATTAAACTCATAATAAGGTAATAATCTCCTAATATTATACTAAAGCATCCTAATTGGTCATATCTAATATTAACTAAATATTCCTAAGTTTCAAACACCTCCCACCCTATACTGACACTGACAACCTCCCGATGCAGTGCAACAAGCTTATATATAGGGCATACGTAGACTTGACCGTAGTCACATCAGCCGCCGTCCCACCACCGTTGTAATGCACCATGATTATGCCCTTGTTAGAATTTAGGGTATTCATATGTCTCTCCAAAGCGTTCCACTTCACAGCCTTATCCTATGGAGGATAAATGTGAGTGAAGTGTGTCCAAGTACTTCTGACATCTAGGTTCGCCTAATGTCTAAGTTCACCTTAACACTAGGTTCAGCTATTTTCTAAGTTCACCTAATGTTTAAGTTCACCTGACATTTAAGCTCTCCTAATGGCTAAGTTTACTATATGTTTACCTCATTATCAAGTGTTCATACCATCACTAAGTGTTAGTATCATCACTATGCGTTCATATCATTCATTGAGTCTTTTCACCCAACGTGTCCAATAAGTGTATTCATAAGTGAGTATGTGTGTCCATCAAATATGACCATCCAATAAGTCTATTCAAACCAAATTCAACCAACATTCCATCAACCACAACTTTCCAACATTTCCTAATAATATCCTAAGTTCCTGACACTGACAGACCCTCTATATACTACAAATGGTATATATATAGGGCATATGTAGGGGTAGGTCGCAACCGCCCCAGCCACCGTCCCACCACCTTTGTAGTATACCACGAGTATGTCTTTTTCTAGTGATCAAATATCAAACAAGTAGTTCCTATGCAATTAATTTCCTAGACAAGTAATTTCCCAAATGGGTAGTTCCCTTCTTCCTCAATATTGACATCCACCCGATGTACTGTAAATGTTATACGTATAGGGCATATGTAGAGGTCAGTCGCAACTGCCTTAGCCACCATCCCACCAAATTTACAATACATCACGAGTATGTCCTTAGCGAGTCATCAGGGCACAGTCATTCACATATATAATCAACAAGTAGCATATGTAAGTCAGATATATATCAGGAGTTTAGTTAACATGTAATAAACACATAAGCTTGAAATCCTGGATATAATAGCTAGTGTATGAATTTGTTTATACTAAGGTATCCTACGGTTATAGACTAGGTCAACCATTTGTAGTAACCTAGTTCCTTATAACCCAAGCTTTGATACCAATCTGTAACACCCCGACCGATGGCGGAGACGTCGGGATGCCATAAGGGATGTGTAGATTGTTCACAAGCTCATGGGCATCTAAAGTATCATCACATATCAATTAATCACAACAAAATAATTACACAAAAATCGTGTTTGTCATTTTTTGAATTACAATGATTACTCAAAAGATATAGCTAAATTAACTAAATCCTAATCTTCAATGATCCAGTTAATTGAGCTAAGTCCAAGACCCTATGTGATGAGTCCAAAAGGATGTACAGCTTCCATTCTCTACTTACTTCTCTTCATTTCCTGAAACATGTAGAAAATCAAGTGTCAACTACGAAGTAGTTGGTAAGTAATCATAATTTTTTCATCTTTCAAAACAGTTATAAACATTCATTTAAAATTTATAGTTTATTAAAGTTCACATGGTCACCTGTAAGCTAATCCAACTCTTTAAACCCACAAACACACCAATCACATAATCCATGTAATCACAAATAATCATCCAAGTATAATCAACCAATCTCAACCTAACTCAACCAAACACATAACAATTCAATAATCATCATTCATCAATATTATCTCAATCTAAGTTACCGCGAAGGACCTCAGTAAACTCAATCAACGGCGGAATCATCGCGGAGCACCGTAGTCAACTCTACCAACGATATTCCTAAATAATATAAGTTTAAATACATGCACTGCGGAGGACCGCAATCAACTCAACCAACAGTGGAATCACTGAGGAGGACCTTAGTCAACTCACCAACAGTAACTCAATCATTACGGAGGACCGAAGTCATCTCAACCAACAATGACTAACGGAATATGCAATTATCCATAACAATTCACCATCAATAATAATTCAACAGTATGAATATCATATTGATAATCCAGGTGTCACCCATGTGTTATCAAAATAATATTTTAATCTGGTATACATGTTCCTCCTCCGAGTTTAAAAGCAAAGTGATTTAAAAAGGAGGCTATGAGAACTCACCTGAATTCCTCAGATTCGGTGTTTTGTAGTATGCGCGCTCACGTATGTGACATTAAAAGCAACTCAATCAGGCTGTAATTATTGTGTGTTCGTGTTCATAAGTATACGTGTTTTATTTCAATTAAGTGTCCGTACGTGTTTACTTTTAATCATTAAGTGTTTCGTTAACTTAGTTTATTTAATCTAAGTTTCATTGTAACACCCAAGATTTTATCAATGATCAACATAAACCTGTAATTTATATATATACATGCATGATTAATTAAATCATGCATTTAATTAAAACCACCACCATAATCAAAGTTACAAAAATCCAATTTAAGTTTAAGAAAATGATACTTAGGTCATTTACATAAAATGTTAAAATCGTGTAAAATTTCATAGTTCAAACTTATGTTATTTAGAAAAGGTGGAGACTTGGATTATTCATGCATGCATGGATATTCATATATGTGTGCTAGTTCCTTCATTTATCCTTAGTTTTAGCTCAAGTAACTTAGTTTCGGCCACCCCCCCAAGGTTCCCCGATTGTTCCAGGGTCGTTGCCCTAGTCATAGCCATCTAAGGTTTGTATGTATTACGTTCGTAGCCCTGGGTTCGTAGCCTTCCAGGTTCGCTCGCCCAAGGTCCGGCCTTGGTTGGATTCGCGACTCATGGTTCGGCCAAGCTTGAGGTTCGGCTGGATGAAGGTTAGCAATAATAGGTTCGGTCATTATGGTTCGCATGGCACAATGTTCGTTCATTTCCCCCAGGTTCGCCCATGTACTGGTTCGGCAAGGGATCCAGATTCGGTGATGATGGGTTCGGCTGGGTCAGGTTTGTCTCCCTTGTTCCAGCTCGTTGGAGATTCGGTCAACACATGTTCAACAGGTCCGTGGCCCATGAGGTTTGCTGGCCAAGGTTCGGCCATGCAGGGTTCATGGAGGAAAGCTTCGGCAGGTGCAGGTTCGCAGCAGGAGGTTCTAGGGTTTGGTGGCCATGCAAGGTTCGACCAGCCCCAAGAAGGTTCGCCCGACCTACTTCCCAGCGAACAAGCTTCTCATCATCATCATCTTTGAATTCCAAGCTTTTGCAGGTTCATCCATGGTTTCCCCATACTCATACACGCTCGTTTTATTGTTTTCAATGAGTAAAATCGTTTAAAGTGTAAGTTTGCAAACCGATTGTTGTTTAGAGTGAGAAACAAAAGTAAATCTCAAGATCTACCTCTGAATGTTGACCAAATTCTGAGTTTCTTCGTGGGTTCTTGTTCTCCTCGATCACACGAACGTTTAGGCACCGAGATCTCGCGAAACCGTTGAGAAATGAAGAAGATATCGTAGAGCAAAGTTAGAGAGAGAGTGACGGGATTTGTTGTTTAGAGAGAGAAAGAGAATGTGAGAAATGAAGAAGGAGATGAAGTCTTCTTCATTAATAGCCCTCGTGTTCTTCGTGTGCTCGGTCTCGTTTATTACGCGATAACACTTATTAAATGCTCAGTTTTTCTCGTAAAACATACTTAAAACGTTTAAACGATCATGTTTCGTTTTACTAAAATGATTTTAAATTAAAGTTGCTTCGTAAAAATGATTTCGTTTACTTGCGTTAAATCATTTATTTAATAAAACAATTCTTTCGGATCCGTCTTAGGCTGTAATTCCTAATAAACGTTTTTAAGTTCCTTTTCTTGTTTTAATATCGTTAGGTATTATTTCGTTTATCTCGTTGAAACTCGTTACTCACGTACGTATTCGTAATGATCATCACCTTTTCGAATCCAACGCTCGTATCGTATTTCGATTCGATTTTCGATTTATGGAATACTGTTTCAGTATATTATTCCTAATAAATATATTCATGTGGATCGTCACCCACGCAAATACATTATTAAGTTAATATTCTTGAAATAGTATTCGCGTTTGAAATTATATTCGTTACCTCCCCATCGCGTAGTTATTCTCAATAACGCTTTCATTATCTTATTATCTTGAATATTATAATTTCCCAATCCAAATCCCATTAAACCATATCACTGACACATCCATGATAGACCGAAATAAGCGTATGTATAGGGCATATGTAGGAGTAGGTCACAACCTATCCAGCCACCGTCCCACCACCATTTCGATAAACCATGACCGTGTGTCCTTGACTATGTTTAGTAACCATCCAATAACCAACTCATAAACCTTTGTCATTCCAAACCAAAACCTTGGACTCTCCTAAATCCTCAACACTGATATAATCATGATAAACCGAAGATGGTTTATGTATAGGGCATATGTAGAAGTCAGGCGCAACTGCTTCAGCCACCGTCCCACCACCTCTTCGATAGACCATGATTATATCCTTGCCTATCTTTGGTTATAGAACCCCATACCACTACCAATCCCAACTCAAATCATATCATCCCATATATATTCAACCGCAATAAACTCTGTGGTTCTGTCTCGTTGTATTCCAAACTAGATTTCCCAAGGTTTATGCTCATAATCATATGTTCTCAGAATGTATACCAATGATAATATCATCAAATAAATCCCAAAATATATTAAATTCTCATAACAGGTTCTATCAATACAATTATATCTGTAATGACAATACCTAAAAACAGTGATGTTACACCTGCGGTTTCTGTTCGATAGGCCCTTGAATAGTGCAAATTCCTATTCAAGGGTTTTCCAATCGAAATCATCAAGCCTCGTGGCAATCCGTGATGTAGAGTCAACTTTTTGATCGAAATTGAACACCACGAGGTGAGCAATGAAGTTGGACAGGGAGAGGCGGCTCAAAACCCTAGGAGAATTGACAGTGGGTGCTAAGGGGTCAGAGAAGTTATTTAAACATTCTGTTGGCAGGTCTATATATAAGCTGAGTTCATTCGGCCGAATGAGTTGTGCGAAAAATTCATTCGGGCGAATGACTCAACCGAATGAGCTGGTCGACCGAATGAGTCATGCGGGTGACTCATTCGTTCGCCTCAAACATTCGCTAGGCGTTCATTCATGCGAAAGGACTCATTCGTAAGTACCATTCGCACAAATGGGTCTGTAACATAGTCAAAGTCAAAGTCAAACGTAGTTAAACATATTAAACTCAATTAAGCATACGAACAATACATATTAATCGATTTCATTACTGATATAAACTTTATACAATCCAAGTCATTACAAAATACAGAACTAGGGACATTACATGCACCAACATTCCTCGATACCCAAGTTAATTCCATCCCAATGCTTGATATGATGGTATTGATACAAATCAAAATAAAGCTAAAAATTTACGTTGCAAGAAAAAAATTAGCAGTTATAAAATTTAATACAAAAAAAACATCAATATGTATACTTACATAAAGTGTGGCGAGTATTGGCATTTTATACTCCCCAGGTACATCCGGCCAACTCCGATAATGAAAAGGAGCATTTATATCAATCTAATAAGATATTAACCTAATAAAAAGTTGGTTGCTATCTCCAAGTGTTCTAAACTAGTTAGTTAGATTAGTAACTAAATTCAATAGTGGCATGCTGCCATTCTTTTGAAATTTATCATATAAGTTTAAATTTTTCCATGTTCATGTCTTTTAGTGTGCTGGGCTGCATAAACACTTGAAATTAAAAGTTTAGCGAGTTTATATATATTCAAAGAGATTAAATATATACTATAAAAACACTTACAAGACTCACAACTCATCGACATGAAATTGAAAATATAGCAAGCTCCCCCTTCTTCCTCGTCATCAACATCGTCATCGTCGTCGTCCTCGTCCACATACTCCTCGTCCTCCTCCGCTTCGCCTTTGTCATCATCATAATCATCTAAAGTCAACAACCATGTCACATTGAATAAATTACATGTCCTAGAAGAAATTTAGCTCATCATCGACAACTAAGCTATAATCAGATGATTGGTTGTTGCGTAATATATCTACTTCATTAAGTACAGCACCCCAAACTGATTAGGGCTTAAACGTCACTTATACGGAGATTAAAATTAATGCAACAATTCAAAATAGATTAAATATAATAAAAATCTTACATAAGTCAACCAAAGACATAAACAAAAGTCTTATGATAAGATTTATTACATTATTTGTATAATCGGTCCTTGATAATCTCTAGTATCTCTTTCCTTAATTACCAGCCTGATTTCCTGGATTACCTATACAATACATATAAACACCACCACAAACAAATATGGCAAAGCCATAAAATAGAACTGTAAATAGTGGTCTAACCTGAATAAAATATAACTTTTTAGAAACAACAATATAGGTTATAACATAAGTCAGAAATAATGGGAAATCCTATAATATACCACGAGCTGACTTGACATATAATAGTGTAAGGTTCACGGGTATCGACTCTTGCTTACTAGACACATGAGATAGTTAGTGTTCGCATACACGTCCTGATCCCCTACAAACCAAAAAGTACATTTGAAAATTATCCTAGGACCAGTCCGTATGCCTCTCAAGAATTCAGTAGGTGCACTAGTGTACTAATTGTCACACCCCCAAATTCCCACTCGTGGTGTCAGTCCATGTGGGTGTGATGTGGACAGAATCACAGCTCAAGGTCATATAAAACACCTCTATATGCGTTTACAAATACAATGTTCGACACATATACTTAACAAAATAGTTTGCAGTGGAATAGTAAATCATTGCAGTGGAAAATGTAAGTTTTTAATACATGCAGCGGAAAGTTAAAATGTTAAGTATCACATGGTTCAATACACCATTGTTTACAACATAACAAAAGTTTAAATCAGAAAGTTAAATGCATGCGGGATCCTATGCTCAATCCCCTAAGTGCATTCCTGGATTCCCCGATCCTGTCAGTTACCTAAGAATACAAGTTTAAAAAGTGTCAACACAATGGTTGGTGAGTTCACAGGTTTTGATATGTACATAATAGTAAGAAAACATGTGTCATGCTGTTTATAATAATGTTAGTACCGAGCCCTAGGCTCCAAGTGTCAGTGCGTCACTACCGAACTAGATTTGTTTGTCCTTGCCTCCACTGTGTCTTGTGCACACAGTAAGTTAGATCAGAATTTCACGGGTTATGACACTTAGTCAATATTGTGTCCCGTGGGGTTAGTCACACCCAAACAGATCCATTCATATCTACCACGTTGTTCGTACATTAACGGTAAGACTTTGTGAGGGCTTGCTACGAGTTCAACACTTAATGTTTGTCCAATAAACCAGCATACACAAAAATGTTTGTCATAGTATAAATATTTGACTCGATGCAACTAGTATTCTCCCCCTATTTAAAAGCGTTTGAAAAGAGTAAAGAGGGGCCATAAACTCACCCTAGTGAAGAGAGTGATAAACAAGCGTAAGCTGCTGCGTCGAAAGGTGTGTCAGTCACCGGCGACCTATATCGTATACCATACGTGAGTTCGTATAATGATTGTGCTCGTGTTCGTGTTAGTGCTCGTGTTCGTGCCCAACAACCTCCGGTTGTTCATGTTTGTCCGTGTCGGTCCACAATGACCGTGTTTGCTCGTGTTGGTCCACATTGACCGTGTTTGACCAAGATTGACCGTTTCAAGTCAACGACCCGTTGGTGAACCATGTGTTGGTTGTGTATCGTGTGGCAATCGTGTCAGTGATCTTCGTGTGTAAAACGCGCAAGTCACATCTATGGACAACTTACTATTTATAGTAAGTTTCCTTTTATGGAAAGTTCACAAAGCATAACGGTTTTATAGTTCTAGCATGTTCGTTAGTCCTACGTGATCATGTTAACACATAGCACTTAATCATACGAAATCACATAAGTCATTTACATCATGTTTGCACATAAAAGTTTCCTAAAATGAAAAGTTTCCATTTCTAGCATACGTGATATCGGAAACCATCTAACTTAGCATACTATCATTATGTTAAGACATAGTAAACCACTTAGCATGCTCAAATCTTACAAAATGTTCATACGTTGGTTTTTGTAAAAATAAAGTTACTATAAATAGTAACTTTGTAGTTTTGCATAGAAATGACCAATCTAACACTTCTAAACCAATTTTCATATCACCATTACTCATAATATGCCATTTAACATCATTTAAACATGTTAACCTATACCATATCATCATCTAGCAACATTTCATCTATAAAAGTTACTAAAAATGGAAACTATGCCAAAATGACCACAATCATCACCAAAATCACATTCTAAGTATTCAAATCATCATACTAACATCCTGATAGCACCTATACATCCATGCATGACCATATAATCACCCATATCACCATTTTGACAATATAAAGTTTCTATTATTAGAAATATTCGTAAAAATCCCATTTTTAATCATCAACACAAGATCTAATCATGCTATCATCTTCCAATATCATCAAGAAACATATTTGAATAATCAAAACCATCCCAACAATCATGGATCATACATGCATGGCAATTTTCCATCATATCATGACCAAACCACACATTTTAATGACTCACATCATCATGGATTGTCATGAAATGCATTCTAATCATCATAGATCATCACAAAACACATTATAATCAACAAACCCAGATCTAAAAATCGTGCATGTGCACTATAGGTGCTTGCATGTGGGTATAATGCATTGCATGTGTGTTTAAAAGCATTTCTAAGCTACATGGAGTGATGAAATACCTTCCAAAGCTTCTAGGATCCTGAGATGGTGATGATAACAGCTTCTAAAGTTCCTGGACAGCAAGAATCTTCAGAAAGAACAAGGTGGTGAGGGTTTTTCGAGCTTCCAAGTGAGAAACAAGCTTCAATCTTCCAACCTTGAGCTTGAAATTGGTCTTCAATGGTGGAAAATGGTGGTTTCAGGGTGTAGAAGACGAGTTCAGTCGAGGGATAGCATGTATAATCGGAAAAAATGATGAAATGGGTTAGAATAGCTGTCACACCCCGAGCCGGCGGGGTAGGATCGGGTTCCCCCGACGGGCGGAAGGTTCCCGGGGCGCGATATCGGGAGTGATAATCAGAAGTGATCAGATTGTTTACATTGCACATGATATAAATGAGAAATGCTAATTAAAATAGAATTACAAAGTTAAATTACATCAGTATAGTTTATAATTTAACAATGTAAATCTATTGTAAACATCATAAAATAACTATCTTGTATTTACACAAGATATACAAAATAAATTTTATGATGATGTCTTCAAAAATATGCAGGTCCAAAATACTAAGTCTTCTATATGAAGTCCTAGCCCAAAAGCATAAGATTCCTAGTTGACCCGTTCGTCACCTGAGAAGTCATGCAAAAATAAAATCAACACATGGTTGGTGAGTTCATGTAGTTTAGTATTTGAAAATGATTTGAAACTGATTTGAACATGATTTGAAAATGTTTTGAAAACCTCCTTTGGTAAATACCCTAACCTCATTAACACCACATGTAATATCCACATCGGTATGCTTATATATAGGGCATATGTAAGGGACAAGCCCTAGCCAACATCCCACCACATACTAATATGCATATGACACTGCTGTTAATGACAATTAAGCATTTTTACCCTTAACACAATCCCATAAGTTCTTCTGCTTGTTGTCCCTGTCATTACAATCATTTGAAATCCATGTTGATTTCACAAGTTCATCACACAATATGATCAACCACACAATTGTATAAACAGTTATAAATGCTTAATTAAACAAGTAAATAAACATTTAATAAAATCTAAGTCCTTATGATTGGGGCCTTTGGTCATACTCGAGTAGACTAGTCTGTCAATCTATGTACTTAGTAGTTAGGGAAACTGTAAATATCCTCAAACATACGACCTACAAGTCAAACGGTCTAGCTAGGACTTCTTGAAATGCAGGATTTTATGTTTCGTCAATGTTTTTGGCGTATGCTATCTCTGATATTTCCCAGACTTTCCCTTAAAAATGATTTAATGATCGTCTGATTCTGTCACAAGATGTACTTGATGTGTTGATCATAGAATACAAGATTCATTGATCGGTTGTACACTTGATTCATTGTTCAACAAACACTTGGTTTGTAGAACATTGAATGTTGTCTTTGCAAAGATTGTTTTATTGATGTCTTGATGTCCCACACTTGTTTTGTCAAAATGTTTGATTTGATTCCTTGAATTCACCCACTTGATTTGTTAAAATGTTTGATTTGATTCCTTGAATTCACCCACTTGATTTGTCAAAATGTTTGATTTGATTCCTTGAATTCACCCACTTGATTTGTCAAAATGTCTAGTTTGATTTGTTTGAAATGTTTTGACTTGTTGAAAAGTTTAGTTTAACTTGATTATTCACTTAATATATAAGTAAATCAGTTAATAGCCTGTATAAAATCTTCCTAGACATGATCTAGGATAACATTTATATATATGTAAAACATATAATTTAAAAGCATTTAAGTAAACAATTTAAATAACAGTTTACGCATGCTTCTCAGCCCCGCGTTTTAAAACAAAAATGTTTAGAAAAGGGGCAATGAACTCACCTGTGCTGCTATGTAATTTGATCTAACACAAAATGCGCGCTCCCGTATGTAAGCTAAGTATCTTCAGTTCCTGAGTTATTTTATAAGAATTTCGGATATGATAAGTATGCGTAGTAGTCGTTGTGCCTAAGACTTCGAGTCTTGTTGTGTGTGCAACTAAGTGTCTTAGTACTAAGTGTATCTAAGGTCTACTCTATCTTAATTACCCTTCTTATGATCCCAATCCCATGATTAATTATAATAGCTTACTTTTTATATTTTAGAAAATTTCGGCAGAGTTTCCTTTGTTTTTTTTGAAACAATTCCAGACAATTAAATTGTCCATTTTATACAAAATCCCAATCAATGATATTAAAACTAACTTTTTATAACAAGATTAACTTAAAAGAAAACAATGACATTTATAGTTCACATTTCAAACTAAACAAAACTTTAGAAATTATAAAATCAACTTTCAAATAAATTCATAATGCTTTTAGTTGAAAACCTTCACACATTCCCAATTTGATATTAAAACATTATTGTTTAAACCTAGTTAAACGCTTACCATTTGATGGACTTGATCAAGTCCCATTGGGCCCATTTAAGCCCAAATGAAGGTCGTTAATTCCAACTTGATCATCCAACTTTGATTGTAATCCATATGAGTTCTTAAAGAAATTTCATCACATGTGTTAGACTAATTTAAAAAATATCAATATTTATATAGTGTTATTGTGTTGCCATGAAAGCCATATCCATTACTAACCCTATTTATTTGTGCATGCGCAAGATACACGTAACACAATTCATGCATGTATGTATCCTTCGCATGCTTCTAGACTTCGAGTTCTTGTATGTACTTTCCCGTGGTTCTTAGACTTAAGCTTATGGTCCTTAGTCCATTACAACTCTAATTTGATAACATATCAGGTTCGGCATTTCCATGGAGCAGCGAACCCTTTAAGATAACCTCCTTAGGTTCGGCTAACATCACCTCACCCACGAACCCTTAGGGTTCGGCCACCCTTTAACCTAGGTTCGCGACTGCCTAGGGTTCGTCCAAGAAAGGTTCGCCAACCAATGGCTCGTCATGCAAAGGCTCGTGAGTCCTAGGTTCGTGACTTAATCTGGTTCGTGAGGCTTTAAGGTTCGCATCTAAGAAAGTTCGTTCCTACTAGGTGAGGGTTCGTGAATTTGCATGGGGGCTGCAGGGTTCGGCTGGTCAACACCTGCAGCTCATACAGGTTCGTTGCAGGAAAATACACATGGGCTCCAGGGTTCGTTGCAGACCCTTGTAGGTTCGGGGCAGGGCTCGCAGGGTTCGGCTCTCAGATGAAGAGTTCGGCCGTTTGTTGAGGAAAAGGTTCGGCCAAGAACCTGAAACTTTCCATGGCTTCCATCCTCCTTCTTGAGATCTTAACCTGTCACAACCCATTTCTAACAATACGTAAACGTGTGTGCACCTACACCTAAGTGTTTCTAGTGTTTAAAATCGATTATCATAGCAAAACTTACATGAGTTCGTGAAACCCTACTAAATCGAGTTTAAACTTAAACATTACCTCGAATTTCGTGGATGAAAGCTCAAATAAGTTGTACTCCCATGATCTACGAGATGAGAGGATCAAGATGACGCCAAGTTTGATCGAATCCCACTTGAAACAAGCTTCCAATCTTAGAGAGAAGTTGAAATTTCTAGAGAGAGAGAGAGCTAGAGAGAGAGTGACGAGTTTGAGAATGAGGAGGGAGGTTGGTGTAGGTGGTTGGAACATAAATGTTTCATTTAATGTGAGTTATAATACCCACTCGTTCGGTCTCGATCGGTTTCGCGTAAAAGGTCGGATGGTGTAGTTTTCGCGACGGAACGACAAGATTATAAAATTAGAGATCATTTAATTATTCTAGGTTGTGATTCCTAATAAATTAACTAATATCTTCTTATTTATTAAAAATTTAAAAAATATTAATTAACTGTTTAAATCGAAATGTACGGTCGTCGCGCGTATTCGTTCGGATCGTCACCCGCACGAACACGACGATAACTATACTTTTCAATCTTGTTTTCTATTTATAGAATATCATTCAGAACGTTAAACTTTCAGATATATTCGTACAGATCGTCATCTATACGAATAACCCGTCCATTTAGCATTCACATAACGATATTCGTGTGTTTTGTTCCGTAAGACCTCACATACGTTTATACATAATAATTCCTAATCAAATAATCACATAATGGTTCTGTGTTGCCAGATAATTATCCGACTCAAGAACCATTGTTCTGAACTGTGTTTCTGTTAAATGTGTCTGAAACTGTTCTATGACCACTCTCCATGATAATGATAAATGCTATGAATATGAAAATTACTGAAATGTGTATGATTCATACCTGTTTTACTGTTCCTGTACCGTAGAGATCACTGTTCCGGTGGCGGTTCCGGCACTGATGTTACAGTCTCCCCTTGTTAGAGAAATTTCGCCCCGAAATTTAAGAGTTGTTATCCGGTACGGCTTCCTCTTCAAACAGTTGGGGATACTTCAACTTCATGTGATCTTCACGTTCCCAAGTGAATTCGGGCCCGCGTCTTGAATTCCAACGAACCTTTACAATACGAATACGGCTTCGCCTCTGTTGTTTAACCTTGCGATCCATAATCTCTAAAGGTTCTTCAATGAAATGTAACTGTTCATCGACTTGAATCTCTTCGATTGGAATGACGAGAGACTCGTCAGCAAGGCATTTCTTTAAGTTTGAGATGTGAAACACATCATGCACACCACTGAGTTCATCTGGTAATCTCAGTCGATAAGCTACAGGACCTATACGTTCGATGATCTCGAATGGTCCCACGTATCGCGGTGCTAATTTGCCTTTCTTTCCAAAGCGTACAACGCCTTTCCATGGGGATACCTTCAACATTACACGATCTCCCACTTGGAATTCCAACGGCTTGCACCGTTTGTCGGCGTAGCTCTTTTGTCTGCTCCTTGTTGCTTGTAGTCTTCTTTGAATCTGAGCTATCTTGTCAGTGGTTTCTTGAATTAGTTCTGGCCCCGTTATTCGGTTGTCCCCAATTTCAGTCCAACAGATCGGTGAGCGACATTTCCGGCCATAAAGAGCCTCGAACGGTGCACATCCGATACTGCTGTGGTAACTGTTATTATAGGAGAACTCAATCAGTGGCAAATGGGAATCCCAATTCCCACCGAAGTCTAGAACACAGGTTCTCAACATGTCCTCTAGGGTTTGGATAGTACGTTCGCTTTGGCCATCCGTTTGTGGGTGGTAAGCTGTACTCAGATTCAACTGTGTCCCTAGAGATTTCTGTAATGATTGCCAGAACCTTGATGTGAATCTGCTATCTCGATCAGAAATAATAGACAATGGCACACCGTGGCGTACCACTATCTCGTTGATGTATAATCTTGCCAGTTTATCCATGGTGAAGTTCTCACGCATGGGCAAGAAATGAGCAGATTTGGTTAGACGATCAATGATCACCCAAATTGTATCATGACCGCTGGAAGTGCGGGGTAGCTTGGTAATGAAATCCATAGCTATTTGTTCCCACTTCCAGAGCGGAATTTCAGGCTGTTCCAATAGACCAGACGGTCTTTGGTGTTCCGCCTTTACCTTCGCACACGTTAGACATTGACCGACGTATTCGGCTATGTCCTTCTTCATTCCAGGCCACCAATAAAATCCACGCAAGTCTTGGTACATCTTATCAGCACCTGGATGAACGGAGTATTTAGTCTTGTGTGCTTCATCGAAGATAAGTTTTCTCAATTCATCTACCGCAGGGATCCATATACGTTCCTTGTAGTAGATTATACCATCAGACTTTGTGTCAAACTGTTTCTCTACTCCGCAATCAAGTTCCTTCTTCAGATTTCCTCGGTCTAATGCTTCTTGTTGTGCTCGAATAATCTTGTCACTTAAACTGGTCTGCATGGTTATCCCCATTGCCTAACACGTAGGGGTTTGACCCGTTCCTTCCGGCTCAAGGCATTAGCTACAACGTTCGCCTTTCCCGGATGGTATTTGATCACACAATCATAATCATTCAGAAGTTCAACCCAACGGCGCTGTCGCATGTTAAGCTCCTTCTGATCAAAGATGTGCTGCAGACTTTTGTGATCAGTGAATATGGTACACTTGGTGCCATATAAGTAATGTCTCCATATCTTCAAGGCGAAGATTACTGCTCCCAGTTCAAGATCATGAGTAGTGTAGTTCTTCTCATGAACCTTTAACTGTCTTGATGCATAGGCTATGACTTTATCCCGTTGCATTAACACACAACCGAGTCCCTGATGGGAAGCATCACAGTATACAACAAAATCATCACAGCCTTCTGGGAGAGATAGAATTGGAGCATCACATAATTTCTGTTTCAAGGTCTGAAAAGCATCTTCTTGTTTCTGCTCCCAGACAAACGGTTCACTTTTCTGAGTTAGCTTAGTGAGAGGCAAAGCTATTTTAGAAAAGTTTGAGATAAACCTTCTATAATAACCCGCCAATCCCAGAAAAGACCGTATCTCCGTCGGTGTCTTTGGAGTGTCCCAATTCTTTATCGCTTCAATCTTGGCAGGGTCTACATGAATTCCCTCGCTGTTGACCACATGACCCAGGAATTGAACTTCTCTTAGCCAGAATTCGCATTTGGAGAATTTGGCATAGAGTTTCTCTTCTTTCAACAGCTCCAAGATCTTTCTAAGGTGTTGCTCATGTTCTGTTTTGGTCTTGGAATAAATCAGTATGTCATCAATGAAAACAATGACAAACTGATCCAAGTACGGCTTGCACACTCGGTTCATGAGGTCCATGAAAACCGCGGGTGCATTTGTCAATCCGAAAGGCATCACCATGAATTCGTAATGCCCGTATCTTGTTCGGAAGGCCGTTTTCGGTATATCCTCATCTTGAACTCTTAGCTGATGATATCCAGACCGCAAGTCAATCTTTGAGAAGTATTGAGCTCCTTGCAGTTGGTCAAACAAATCATCGATTCTCGGCAATGGATACCGATTCTTGATGGTTAGTTTGTTCAGCTCTCTGTAATCTATGCACATTCTGAACGATCCGTCTTTCTTCTTCACGAACAAGACCGGAGCTCCCCAAGGTGAGTAGCTCGGTCTGATGAAACCCTTGTCAAGTAACTCCTGTAACTGATTAGACAATTCCTGCATCTCTGAAGGTGCTAATCTGTAAGGAGATTTAGCAACAGGAGTTGCTCCAGGAATTAAGTCAATTCGGAACTCTACTGGTCGCGCTGGTGGCAAACCAGTAAGTCTTCAGGAAATACCTCTGGATACTCTTTCACTACTGGTACATCTTGAATCTTCTTCTTATCTTTCTCCTTTTCCACCACATGTACCAGGAAAGCTACACGCTTCTTCCGTAAACACTTACGCGCCTTTATGCAAGAAATGATTTTGACACTTCGTTTTGCTTGATCCCCTTTTACTTCCAATACACGATCACTCGGCAATGGAATTCGAAGCAGCTTCTCAGAACAGATAACTTCCACTCGGTTAGAGGAAAGCCAATCCATTCCAACAATGATGTCGAAACTACCCAACTCCATCGGTATCAAATCGATGGCAAATGTATGACCACTAAGTGTCAATGGACAATTTCTATAAACTGTGCTAACTGTAATCTGTTTCCCGTTAGCTACTTCTATAATGTAAGGGGAGTATAACTGTTCCTCTACTGAATCTAGTTGGCATGCAAAATCGGTAGAGATAAAACTCTGATCCGCACCAGTATCAAATAAGACAGATGCATAAAAGTCATGTAAGAGAAACGTACCAGTGACCACATTTGGGTCCTGGCGTGCAGCTGGTGCTCCGATAGCAAAGGCTCTTCCACGGGGTGCTTGAACTGCTTGTTGTATCTTCTTTAGGCAGTTCTTCGGAAAGTGGCCCTGTTCGCCATAGTTATATCATCCACCGGTGTTCTGATTAGCTGGTGGAGGGAGAGCTAAAGCAGCATTGTTGACTGCTTGATTAGGTGTCATCCGGCAGTACTGGACCCAATGGCCCTTCCGTCCACATCCCGTGCAATGCTTGCAGGGAGTGTCAGCAGTGTGGTGATACTGACACTTGGCACACAGAGGATATGTGCCAGTGTAGGGTTTGCGGTTGGGGTTTTGTGGTGTTGCTGCTATTTGTTGCAGAGGTGTGGCCACCGCGTAGTTCTTGATGGTCTTCTGTTTCTTCTTCTGATGATGGGAGGGTTTCTTTGAAGATTCAGCTTTGTTCTTACTGGGTTCAGGCTCCTTCTTTAGAACTCCAGAGGCTACCATGAGGTCAGTGAGTTTCCCAGACAGTCTCACTGCAGATTCAACAGTAGTAGGGTTGGCTGAAACAACCATGCCCTGAATGCAGGCGGGAAGTCCACCCACATAACGGTCTATCCTTTTCTCCAGAGTTGGTACCATGTCAGGTACCAAAGCAACCAACTCGTGGTAATGAGTTGTATACCCCATGTGATCAGCCCCTTTCATCACATGATTAGATAACTCAACCTCCAATTTCTGCAGCTCATTCTTCGGACAGAACTCTGTTCGCAGCAGTGTCTTGAAATCTTCCCATGGCATGGCCATGGCTTCTTCTCTTCCTCGGGCATTGATCTGACCGTTCCACCAGGTCAGAGCTCGTTTGTTGAATGTTCCCGCTGAGTAACGGACCTTGTGGTGTTCGGGGCAGCTGCAAAGATCCAATGTTGCCTCAATCTTCTCTATCCATTGGATTAATCCAACGGCGCCTTCAGACCCACTAAAACTGGGTGGTTTACATCCTACAAAGGACTTGTAGGAGTAGTGAGATGAATCTCCAGTGTTTCCACTGGCTTCCCCTGATGTGTTGCCAGTATTGAGGATCTCATTACGAAGACGAAGGAACATCTCCGGTATAGCTTCTTTCATCTGATTCGTCATCTGGCTACTCAGTAACGTCACCAGAGCGATCGTAGCAGGGTCCATAGTCAGTGTTGTGCCTGAACCAGATGCTTGAGTAATCAATGGAGGAGGGGGAGGAGGAGGTGGAGGAGGTGGTGGTGGAGAGTCATTCGGAGACGGTGTGGAGGAGTGTGGAGCCAAGTCTTGTGGTGGTAGCTGTATCAAGGGAGGTTGTCTTCGTGGAGGCATTCTGATCATAACCAATAAAGTCATCGGTTAGTGCAATGATCGAATACAGAAGACTATATGCAAATAAGTCTTAAGTCCTACGTTCTCTACATGCAGGGTCCCTAGGTTATAGTCTAGGCCAAACCATTTAAATAAGTGACCTATATTTCTCTATAACCATGGCTCTGATACCAATCTGTCACACCCCGAGCCGGCGGGGTAGGATCGGAGTCCCCGTCGGGCGGAAAGTTCCCGGGGCGCGATATCGAGAGTGATAATCATAAGTGATCAGATTGTTTACATTGCACATGATATAAATGAAAAATGCTAATTAAAATAGAATTACAAAGTTAAATTACATCAGTATTGTTTATAATTTAACAATGTAAATCTATTGTAAACATCATAAAATAACTATCTTGTATTTACGCAAGATATACAAAATAAGTTGTATGATGATGTCTTCAAAAGTATGCAGGTCCAAAATACTAAGTCTTCTATCTGAAGTCCTAGTCCAAAAGAAATAACTTCTTAATTGACCTGTTCGTCACCTGAGAAGTCAAGCAAAAATAAAAGTCAACACGTGGTTGGTGAGTTCATGTAGTTGAGTATTTGAAAATGATTTGAAACTGATTTGAACATGATTTGAAAATGATTTGAAAACCTCCTTTGGTAAAGACCCTAACCTCATTAACACCACATGTAATATCCACATCGGTATGCTTATATATAGGGCATATGTAAGGGACAAGCCCTAGCCAACATCCCACCACATACTAATATGCATATGACACTGCTGTTAATGACAATTAAGCATTTTTACCCTTAACACAATCCCATAAGTTCTTCTGCTTGTTGTCCCTGTCATTACAATCATTTGAAATCCATGTTGATTTCACAAGTTCATCACACAATATGATCAACCACACAATTGTATAAACAGTTATAAATGCTTAATTAAACAAGTAACTAAACATTTAATAAAATCTAAGTCCTTATGATTGGGGCCTATGGTCATACTCGAGTAGACTAGTCTGTCAATCTAGGTACTTAGTAGTTAGGGAATTCTGTAGAAATCATCAAACATAAGACCTACAAGTCAATCAGTCTAGCCAGGACTTCTTGAAATATAGGATTTCTGAATTCAATGTGTTGGCATATGTTATCTCTGATATTTCCCATACTATCCCTTAAAATGATTTAATGATCGTCTGATTTTGTCACAAGATGTACTTGATGTGTTGATCATAGAATACAAGATTCGTTGATCGGTTGTACACTTGATTCATTGTTCAACAAACACTTGGTTTGTAGAACATTGAATGTTGTCTTTGCAAAGATTGTTTTATTGATGTCCTGATGTCCCACACTTGTTTTGTCAAAATATTTGATTTGATCCCTTGAACTAGAATTCCTCTCCAGCGCGGCTGGCTAATCCCACATGGGTTGAGTAAGGGGAACGAAACTTCCTTATAAGGGGGAGTGGAGACCTTCTCTATTGGACGCGTTTTGGGCTTAGTTGGCTGTGGAGCACATGAAAACTCCACAGTTAAGCGTGCTCAGGTGGCAGCAATCCAGGGATGGGTGACCTCCCTGGGAAGTTTTCACCCGGGTAACCAAAAGCAAATCCGTGAGCCCGGTGGGGCAGAGCGGACAATATCCAATACGGCCGGCTGTTACAGATGGTATCAGAGACAGGGGCCGAATCCATGTGATCAGCGGGGACGCTGATTCCCAGTGGGGGAGGAATTCCTCTCCAGCGCGGCTGGCTAATCCCACATGGGTTGAGTAAGGGGAACGAAACTTCCTTATAAGGGGGAGTGGAGACCTTCTCTATTGGACGCGTTTTGGGCTTAGTTGGCTGTGGAGCACATGAAAACTCCACAGTTAAGCGTGCTCAGGTGGCAGCAATCCAGGGATGGGTGACCTCCCTGGGAAGTTTTCACCCGGGTAACCAAAAGCAAATCCGTGAGCCCGGTGGGGCAGAGCGGACAATATCCAATACGGCCGGCTGTTACAAAAAGTTTCACAAAGCATATCGATTTTAGAGTTCTATCATGCTCGTTAGTCCTATGTGTTCATGTTAACAATTAGCACATTATCATATGAAATCACATAGGTCATTTATGTCATGTTTGCACATAAAAGTTTCCTAAAATGGAAAGTTTCCATTTATAGCATACGTGATATCGGAAACCATCTAACTTAGCATACATTCATCATAGTACAACATAATAAATCACTTAGCATGTTCCAATCGTACAAAATATTCATGAGTCGGTTTTTGTAAAAAAAATAAAGTTACTATAAATAGTAACTATGGCAATTTACATACAAATGCTTATCCTAAACCATTCTAATCCATTTTTACTTCATACATCATCATAATAAAACATGTAACATCATTTAATCATGTTGAAATAGCCAAAATCACCATTTAACAACATTTCAACTATAAAAGTTACTAAATTTAGTAACTATGCCAAATATGGTCATAATCAAGTTTCAAATCAAGTTCTAAGCATTCATATCATCCTAGTATCATCCTAATAGTAAATATATACTCATGCATGTTCATATTTCATCCCATAATAACAACATGTAGCTAAAAAGTTACTAAAAATAGCAAGGTTGTCACATATTCACATTTTATCCATCAAAATCATGATCTAATCTTGCAAGAACACTTATACATTATCAATAATCATTTCTATATAATCAAAACCATCTACAATGCTTTAGATCATACATGCATATAATTATTTCAACAAGTTATGAACAAATCATGATATTTGCACAAACACATCATCATAAATCTTCATGAAATGTATTCTAATCGTTCTAGATCATCATAAAACACTTTAAAATCAACAAACCCATAAACGAATCTCGTGCATGTGAAGGATATGTGCTTGCATGTATGTTTCATGCCTTGCATGTGTGTGTAGAAGTGAGAAATGGCCATTTTAGCCATGAGGGATGTAAGAACTACCTTCTAAAAGCTCCCAAATGGCTGAGATGATGATTAAATCGAGTTGGAAGGCACCTAGATGCTCCTGGATAGCAAGTTCTTTGACTACCAAGGTGGTGGTGATGGTTCTTCGAGCTTCTAGGAGGGTAATTGTCACACCCCGAGCCGGAGGGGTTGGATCGGAGTCCCCGTCGGGCGGAAGGTTCCCGAGGCGCGATATCGTGGATGATAATCGTGATGATCAAATTGTTTACATAGCATCAATGTTAAGAATATCTAAAGCACAAGAAATATTTAACTAAAATCTACAAAGTTAAATTTCAATATCAATGTCTGATATTTTAACCAAGTAAACGTTTCAAAATAAATCATAAATTCACTATCTTGTAATAGTACAAGATCTCAAAATGATTCACAATGATCAACAAAAGATGTGCTTTCCAAAACTACTAGGTCCTCTAACTGAGCATCCTAGCATGCAATCCATATCCCTAGCTTAATCCTGTACGTCATCTGAGAAAGCATGAAAATAAAACAAAGTCAACACAATGGTTGGTGAGTTCATATGATTTTGGTAGTTGAAAGCTAGTTTTGTAAACCTTTTAGGTAAAACCTTAACCTCATTATCAACACCTGTATCATCCAACTCGGTATGCTTATATATAGGGCATACCCCTGAGTCAAGCCTACGACTCGCCCAGACGCCGTCCCACCACATACTAAGTCACATAGGACATTGTTGTTAATGATAATTAAGCATTTTACCTACCATTCTCTTCTCTGATCATCTGAAATTTAAAACACTCTGTTTAACTGTTTATGATATCAACCCAAAAATGTTTATGTTTCCCCCTAGATAAAACCTTAATCTCATTAACATCACCTGTATCATCCAGCTCGGTATGCTTATATATAGGGCATACCCCTGAGTCGAGCCTACGACCCGCCCAGACGCCGTCCCACCACATACTAAGCCGCATAGGACATTGATCTTAATGATAATTAAGCGTCTTACCTAACACTCACTTCTATGTTAAAAGACTTGATTTCCATAATTTGAAATAAAACTGATTTCCTGGGTTCACCATGTCTTCATGATTTACCAAAAGCAATTATAGAAATAAAATGTTAAATGTTTAAATAAATAAATAAATAACATTTTCATACAACTAAGACATGATGATTGGGCCTTATTTGACTCAATCAGTTAGACTTAGTTGTTGGTGGTTGTCCAAGTTGTAACCTCTCACACGTGACCCATGCCAGGCATAACTCACAAGGAGTATACCTGAACCGACCGGGATTTTAATGTTTTGCCCATATCAGTTTGACCCTCTGGTCTACTGTATGCGTAGGGACTTTAAGGATATCCTTTGGTACTTGATCGTTCTTGTTCGTCCTTGATCGTCAATGATTCTCTTGATTTTTGATATTGATTTCATTTAATCGTTCATGTTATTGCCTGAATAGTCTGACTACTAGAGTCTACTATTTATGAAGGGACTTTATGTGTGTTACACGTGGTCTTGATTCCCTATACAACGGACATCCACCTTAACTCAAGTATTAATGATTTCATTAGATTATAATAATTTCATTATTTCAATGATTCACACACATTTATGATTTCTGATTCCTTGAGTCTCTTGATTTGATCTTTTGAATTTCCATGATTTCACAATGATTAATGATTCATGATTAGGATCCTGAGTTTACTGATCACACACTTTATTAAAATTCCATTGCATTTGATCTTTAGATTTTTGGTTCTTTTGATTTCACTTTGAATTTAGATTCTGAAATTTAACTCGATGGACTAAGGGTTTATTTAGAATTTAGAATTAAGGTATTACTCATAAGAGTAATTTAATTAAATTGCTTAATTAACTTGTTAGTTAATTTAGCCTGAGATTTACCTTGACAGGAGTCTAGGTGTATAAACAAACATATAAAAAAATATATAATAAATAAAAGCATTTAAGTAAACAATTTAATGAAAACAGTTTACGCATGCTTCTCAGCCCCGCGTTTGAAAACAAAATGTTTAGAAAAGGGGCAATGAACTCACCTGTGTTGTTGTGCCAATGAACCACAAAAGATATGCGCGCTCCTTGATGGTTGCCTATATATCTTTAGCACCTGAGTTGTTTTAAGAGAATTCGAATGCGATGAGTAATTATAATAGACGCGTCTAGGGTTTTGGTCTCGGTGTGCAACTAAGTGTCCTATGATACTAATGTGTTTCTAAGATTCTATCTAGTAAATCTAACATATTACCCATAAGTCTCCCATGTCCGAAGGTTATTCATCAATAAACCCTAGATGAGCAGGGTTTATTCTAATTACACCACAAGTCTTTATTTAAAATATTTTTAAGTTAAACATTTATTTAGAAATCATTAAATTAATTTAATAAGATTTATAATTTAATTTCTTTTAGGAAAAACATAATTAATTTAAGAAAGTGCAATTAAACATGATGGGCTTGTATTAAACCCATTGGGCCACCCTTAGACCCATTATTAAACTTTGATCGTCCCGTGATTCTTTCAATAATTTGTACTAGATAATTCGATGGATCATCTAGAACGATTGTGTGATTGTTATGGTTAGGTATTAATAACTAAGTTAACACCCCAAACTTTAGGTTGTTGTTTCAATTCTCAATGAATTCTCAAAGGTGTTGATCTCAAAAGATGTTGCTAACTCTTATTTAGTTAGTTGCAGGATTTAAGAAAACAATTCCTTATCAACCCTATTCTATGTTTTCTTTAAAGAATTTCTAGTATCATAAACCAATGTAACTTGTAGATTAAACCCCTTGGTCTTTTCTTGATGACTTCTAAATTTAACTAAATAACCCACCCCAAAGTTGGTGGCATATGAACCCTAAGATTATCCCCATGCACACACACACATGCACGTATTCCTCATGCAATTCATGCACTCACATGAACCCACCCATTTTCGGTCGGAGCCCATGCATGTCTATACTCATGATTCCCGTATATCACACATGTCTTCCCATCCCTTGGTTGATCGAGCAATCCTCTGGCAGTATGAGGATGATCCCCGAATAGGGTGTGGTCGAATGATGTTGATGGCCGATTGTAGGGGGTGGCCGAAAGTGGTTGGCCGAATGAATCTTGGGCTGGTCGAATGAAGTTAATGGCTACCGAATGAGCATGGTCGAATGAGTGCTGTAGGGATGTCGAATGAAACCATGGCCGAAGGGCCTGATTCGGCGAATGGGTTGGGTTCGAATGGGTCTTGGCCGAATGTGGCTCATTCGAATGAGCATATGGCGAATGACTAGGACCAATCGAATAGCAAGTGGCCGACCGTATAAGGGCTAGGCATGGCGAATGAGAGTTGTCTCGGCTACTGGCCATTCGGCCATCTGACATTCGGCCCAACTGATGGGTGTTCCTTCGGCCAGTCGAGCACAGGGAGGGGCAGCCATGTTTCTAAAGAAATTGACCAGAGATTACAATGGGGTGTGTTCCTACATCTTCCTACATGGTGGTGAAGTGATATCCCTAAGATTGTGAGGGTGTTTAACCGGTTTCAAAAGGAGGTTCGTTCTAGGGTTTTCAAAACCCTAAACCGAACATAAATCACGGATTTACCTCAAATCTGTCGGTTGGAAGCTTAGATCGGTTGTACTTTCAGGTTCTACAAGTTGTGGGGGTCATTTTGACACCAAGAACACATGATTTCATGGAGTATTGAGTGAGAAATCTTAGAGAGAGAGAGAGTGAGGATTTTAGAGAGAGAAAGTGACAGGAGAGAGGTTGAAGATGAAGTGGTTGTGAGGAAAATGAGGGTTCAAAGGCCTCATTAAAGGCTTTCAACATACTCGGGTGTTCTGTCTCGTTCGGTTTTGCTCGGTTTCGCGTAAAAGTGTCGATTTCGTTTCGTTCTCGTAACGAAACGTCTCGGTTTTAAAATAAAGTTAATAAAATTATTTTAGGTTGTGATTCCTAATAAATTAACTAAATATCTTTTGTTTATTTTAAATTTTCGAAAATATTTAATTTATTGTTCTAAATCGAATCGTACGGTTATCGCGCGTATTCGTTCGGATCGTCATCCGTACGAACACAACGATAACTATACTTTTCAATATTGTTTTCTAATTATTGGATATTATTCAGAACGTTAAACTTCCAGATTTATTCGTACAGATCGTCACCTACACGAATAACCCGTCGTTTTAGCATTCACGTAACAACATCCATATTGTTTTGTTCAGTAAAGCCTCACATACGTTTATACATAATAGAATCCTTAACACATAATCACATGATGGTTCTGTATCGTCAGATAAGTATCTGACTGATGAACCATAATTCTGAGCTTTGATTTTCTGAACTGAATCTGAACTGTGCTATGATACATGAATTGACAATGATGTACGAATGATCACTGAAATACGTATCTGATTTACTGTTCATGTACTGTAGAGATCACTGTTCTGGTGACGTTTCCGGCACTGATGTTACAGTAATGAGCTTCAATCCTTCAAATCCCAAGCTTCTAGCAGGTCTCTAATGGCTTCCAGGTGGGTTTCAGATGAAGAAGACGGAGTCTAGAGGTCTGGGAATCGAGTAATGAAGTGGTAGGATGGCTGGAAATGATTACATCTTGGTTTTATAAAGATTTGTCGTCTGACACTCGTCGCGTACTGCGGAGAAGGGGCGAAAAGATGCTTCGCGTACCGCGAAGGAATTCGGGATTCAAATTCTCCTGAATCTCGTCGCGTACCGCTATAGGGCTTCTAATGGGCCATCGCGTACCGCGATGGGCCCTTGAAGAGCCTAATAAACCTAGTTTCATGGGTTTGACCTGTTTGTCTCCGTTTTCACGTTTACGAACTATCGTTTGGCCTCGTTTGAACTTCCAAGTTCAATGTTTGAGTGTTCGTGAGATTTCGAGTGTTGTGCTACACGATGTGCTAAACGTTTACCAACGTTCGTGTGTTTTGACACGTGTGTGCGGTTTCTCGATAATTCCTCGAATTATCTAATCACGTGTCAGTGTTCGTACTGTCGTGCCACGTGTCACACTAAATTAAACTAATTCTAGTGCCACATATACAAAATCATTTAAATAAACTTTTTAAATAAAATACAATGCTGACCTAGATTTTACGGGGTGTCACAACATTTTATGGTGTTAATGGTGTTCGGATATTCATTAAACTTAAACTGGAAAATTTATATACCCATTATACCCTTCAGCCATTTAGGATTCCCCTTAATTCTCTCTAATGATGTGACATAATTACAACCTTCCATTTCAAAAATAAATGGTCCAAATCTCCTCCTACATATATATATATATATATATATATATATCTTACTACTATATATAATACATATTGGTGAGAGACTATGAAATCTCTTAAAATTAAGAGATGTACAAGCTATTAAGCTTGTGTTACAACCATTCTATGCAAAAGCCGTATTCATACGTATTTGTTGTCCTACTTGCCCCATTCCCCTTTCTCCTTTCACTGAACTTTGTTTATCGTATTTGCTTCTTTTCCCTTATGAAGAAATCTCCAGATCAAGGCTCAAACCCTTGATGATTTTTTTTCCCTTTATCAGTTAATATCAGAACCGGATCAAAGGGACATCGCTTCTGAAGCAGGAAGATGAAAGAAGTATTATTCTTTTCTTGGCTTCTTCACTTGAATCAGTCAGACACGAAAAGAGCAATCTTTCAAGAATTGGCTCCACATTCAAATATTTGAAATTTTGAAGCTGTCTCTTAAATAAGGCTTCCTCTCTTCAATCAGATGTTGTCTGGTCCTCTTGTGTTTGCCTCTCCGAAGCTTCCTTAGAAATTGGTATGTCTCGTAAATTTATTTAACCTTATTTTTATACATCGTTTAACCTAATTTTTCTACCTTGTTGAAACACAACCTGCTTCAGACCACCACCACTGCTACTCCATGTGGTTCTCTTGTGTTTGTATCTTTGAAGTTGCCTCATAATTTGGTATGCCTCCTCAAATTTTTTGACTTAACATGTTCATGTGCTCTGCCTTCTGAACGTAATTTTTTGGTTAATATGTAATCTTTGTATTGATTCATTTACACATATATGATGAAACATAATTTGTGTTTGTTTCTCCATTAGTTAGTCTGCTTAAGATCCTAATATTGAATCTATTAAATCTATATAAATTTTAATAACTAGATACTAATCATGAATTTTAGTTGGTTTACTTTTGAAATCGTATTCCAAGAGACATTTAAAGTCTTTCATACTATTAGGTAAAGACATCCAAACTTCCTACAACATAATCATATAGGCTTTCTTGCATCATATTCTCTTATTTCTATTTACAGATATATTAAAGGTACAACTTATGTTTTTTGTTACCAATTTTTTTGTTCTGATTAGTTGGTGTGTATAAAAATTTGGCACTTTTTTTCTTAACATGATGCATTGTTAGTACATGTCAAAATGTGTTTTGTTACATCTCCAAACATGCCAAGTTGGGTGTGTTGACGTATAATACACATATGATAGGTTTGTTGGTATATATTGAAAAATGTTTGGCATGGGTCAGTACGTAAGCTAACGAACAAAATTTATTAAGTAATAATCAAATCATATATACCATAAAAGTTAAATTAAAAAATTTTAAATACTTGAGAAAGGTAAGTAATATTTTATACAATTAAGAAGAGAGTTTAAAAATTTTTTAAAGTTCATGAAGTGGAAGATTGATGCAAAAGCAAAGGGTTTAATGGGTCAAATCTAAATCTTGAAAAGAAAAAAGTGATGGCGAATGAAAAAATTAAAAAGGTGAATGAAGATGCGGTATGATAAATAATATCCCAGATGTGGTGATGCAAAGGATGATTGGTAGGATATTATTCAACGTAAGGGTGCCTTTGGTAACTGGTTTTGGCATGCTGCTGTAGGTGTTCAGTGTTATAAAAGATCAAAATTGATGACAAATTCTATGTTGGGTGCTATTTTTGAAAACTTTTATAACATGTGGAGCTTCTACACTTGGAATTGCTTATGGCACTTTGTCTACCAGTTGGGATGCTTACAGCTGAGAATAAATGTTCAATTCTTGGCTTTGAAGAAACCAAGAACAATTGGGTTCAAATGTGGGAAGAAGATGATTTTTGTAATGTTTGTGTTTAAAAATTGTTTTGATATGGTGATATTACATCTTTTAGTAATTTGACTGCTTAATTTCAATGTAGATTAGTTTTGACCTTTGACTGCTTGTTTGTTTGAACTGTGATTTTTTTTTTTACTTTTTCTAGGTGAGATCTTCTGTCATGGTCCCTCCATATGTTTTGAAAAATGTTTGGTTCTTTTGTTTCTAGGTAAGTTTCTAGCATTGGTTCACCCATTTGAAGGATGCAGCTAAACTTATTAATGCTGTAGCTCTTACCCATTTGAAGGGGCCTACAGTTTTTCAGGTTTTGCTCTTACATCTGATTGGTTATACTAATTATACTTAATATTGTGTGAATTGATTAGGATGATTAAAATGCTTGACACCATAAATGGTTATATAATTGAAATCGAAACCCTTACATTGAATTTCAACAAACTTTATTTTAGTGCAGATTCCCTAACATTTGAACTTCAACCTATCTTGGTTGCGAATCGACTGATAACATTTATTATATGAACAATTACGTTTTACTAATTCATCTATGTAAAGGTAACTCAATTATTAGGAATTGATATATGAACCACAAGCCCTTAAACAGTTAAAACTTCTTTGTTTAACCAATTCTTGAGAAAAAAATGTTTGTATCATCACAACATAATGTTATGTTTTTTTATAGGTTCAAATAGGAATAGGTACATTTTTTTATCTGAAATTGTAGAGCTGTCAACTATGATTTCCAATGATCACAGGTCGTTAATGATCATGTTATTAATTTTTACATGCCTAAGTTTTTAATATGATGCATAAAATATGGGTAAGTTATCAAAAATAAAACATTTTAAGGTAAGTCATTTGTTCCACTGATAAGGTTTATTACATGGGATTTAGATGAAACTATTTTATGCAAATGGAGTTGGAGGTGATTTTGAAGCAACTTGCAAGGTATCTTTTTAATTTCATGCATATTTTTTTTGTGGATAATTTTAAACTTTGGTAATACCATTATGACAATGTTTTTGTAGCTTTTATTTAAATCTGATATTCATGCTTATACTCATTCTTAGGAAAATTTATGTTTTTTTTTTCACATTTTATGCAATCTTTATCACTATTAGTTGTCCCTCAAGAGCATCCTTTGTGTTGGTCCATTGGATCACAAACAGAACGTTATCTTTTCTTTGCAACAAGTATCGCACACAAGTTGGTAAACTTTCTACATACAAATATTATTTTCAATTTTTAATAGTTATTTACATCCTAAATTTTATTTACACCTTGTGTATTTTGATGATTGATTGATTGTAGCAGCTTCATTTGAAAACTTCTCTTACTATATTGAGCTCGAGGATCAATGGTGTTCTAATTGATTTCAAAGTTGTTACTGTTGAGCTTACAACATTAATTATTTGTTGTTAGTTATAATCGCTTATGTATGTATTGGTTAAACTTATAAGCTAATGATTAACATTTGATTAAACAAAACTTTATAATGTTGGAAGTCAACTATTATTGCTCATTTGCATCATAGGTTGTTTTATGCAACAATGGTTAAGAATATGAATTATGACCAATGATCCTCAGCTCAAGTGGTTGAGGGGAGGAATCATGTGGCTTTAATATTATGGAGGTCATGGATTCAAGTCCTGGCATGAAAAAAAATCAAAAATAGAGGTTTCATGCTGGGTTAGGGAGTTTTCTCTTACCTATGGTGGGTTTCCTCATATTGAGTTTGGATATGATCGAGTGAGTCTATGACCAAAGAATATGAATTATGAAAAGCAACATTTACTATGGGGCTGTTTGTTTTTTGAAAAAAGGTCTGCGAAGGTCTGCGAAACCTCTTTTGTCTGCACCTCGCAGACCAAGGAAAGATGTAGGGTGTTTGTTTTCTCGCAGACATTTCATTAAAAAACGTCTGCGAGACCTCTTCTTGGAGAAGACATGGACCATCATCTTCAAACCTCTTCTAGGTTTCCTCCACAACCTTCCATTCCCGCACCCCATATCCAAACCGTCGCCCTCCACAGCCGACGCCCCCTCAAGCCACCGCCGCCATCGCCGCCGTGAGGCTTCCTCCTCAACCCACCGCCGCCACAGGGGTCTTCGATCGCGGGTTTGGTTCGATCGGAGATGAGCGGCGAACAGGGGTAGGTGGGTTTGGTTCGATCGCGGTCTCCTCCTCCTCGTTCGATCTCCACCGTTGCGGTCTCCTCCTCCACCGCCCTAGGTCGTTCGATCTCCACCGCCGTCGCAGAAACCACTGAGGGTTCCTTCGTGCGAGATTGTTTAGGGTTTTTGCCTTCGATCGCCTCTGGTTCGATCGCCTCTGGTTCGAGATTGATGGTGACAGTGGTGGATGGTGGTGGCTCAATAGTAGGTGGAGGGGGAGGATCGGAGGTGTGGCGGTAGGTGGGATCTTCGGTGGTCGACGGGGGTTGAAGACAGTGGGGTTGGGGACGGTGGGTTGGGAAGACATTTTTTTTTTGAAGAGGTTTTTAAAAACAAACACCCTCATAAACTCTTCTTGTACATGTTTGGTCCACCTCTTCTGCAAAAGAGCTTTGCAGATGTGGTCCGCAGACCGCAGACATTTTAGCTCTTAAAAAACAAACACCACCTATAAGTCATCATTGTCATTGGTTGTGAATAAAATGTGTATATAAGTTATTGGTTGTGAATCGTTAAAAGTTCATATTAAGAGTTCATAAAAGTACACTTAAAACAAACTTAACTGATCCTCTACTACAAATCATATCTAATTATAACAATGTCCACATGCAAAAGACTTCTCTTTAATTTCAAAGAAGTCAATTTCACATGTTTATTGTTTTTTAACCTTATAGTATGATTTTAATGACCATGTTCGGCTTTACATACATCTTTAGGCACTTCATACTTGATTATTGTTTATTGTACAAAAAGGAAACTAACGGTGGCACTATCTATATAACGAGAACCTAATAAATTAACTTCAAACGAACACCACGTTGTACATTGTTGTTTAAGCCGCTGCATCGCACGGGTTCTCTACTAGTATATATATATAAGAATTGAATTCTTTAAAAACTCGATCTTAAAGGGAAAAACATTAAACCCTACGTGTACCGTAAGAATAATTTGAAATCCACTTTTTCATGAGAAAACCGTAAAAATAAGACAAAAATCATGTAAATAATGTATTTGTGTGAAATTTTTTAAAGGTTTTTAACACTATTGTTCATATTTTGATAAAAAAAAAATCAAAAAAGCATCGAGTAAATATTTTTAAAAAAATTATAAAACCATTTAAAACAGATGTAACGAAACATAAAAAAATTTCGTTAGATCTGACGCAGTATTGTATATGTTTTACATGAATTTATAAAATATTTGCTCAGCGTTTTTTTGATTTTTTTTATAAAAATGTGCGTGATAGTGTTACAAACATGCAAAAGGAATTTTAAAAAAAATAAGTTTTTTGCATGATTTTTGCATTTTTTTCACAGTTTTCTCACTAAAATAGAGTTTTCATTTTATTAATTCCATATATACACACACACATAGAGGATTAGGATCATATAAAAACCATTGGATTAAGCAATAACCATCAACTCAAATCTAATGGTTAATTTAAAATTTAATTGAGTAAGATTATGGCATGTGTCTTCAAACATATTTTAATACAGAAGATTATTATAGTCATTTGTACCATATAAAATAGCTATAGTTAATATGGTAGTATCATGTGTCAACTTATAATATATTTAGTAAACTAATTTTTATAATTAAAGTTTACCCCCATTTTTTTATACATCCATAACTTTTATGTACTATAATATATTTTTTTATTAAAATTGCACCGTTTTATTTACGTCTTATTTTTCTTTTTAATTTCGTTATAGTCTTGACTATAGTTTTTTTTTTATTTTTTTGGATGTTCGTATTTACATCAATGTAACAAGTATAAACATAACACGTTATTTGTAACGAGTTATACTTTGCTCTGTTGTAACTTAAATAGAGCTCGTTAACGAGTTTTTTACCGATCAGATCCCCAATATTACACTAGCCGGCTTGATTCGTTTACAACCCTAGTTACGTTTATTATTTATTTATTTACAGTTATGTAACAAAGGTTTTAGATTCACTTTATATCATTCTTTTAATTACAGTGATATACTTTACTGTTTTAAAAAATCAAAATAATATGTGTGTGATTAAATACATTAGAAATAAAATAAGTACCGACCCAAATACATCAAATATATATAAAAATTAAAAATTGGGGGCATTTTTTTGGGTGGCCTCAAGCCCTAGCTTGGCCCACTTACCTTAATGTGTCGGCCCTGGATCTAAATCTACACATTGTACAAATAAAAGTGTACAAGTTTTTTAACACAAAGTACACCTGGTCAAGCATGTGTTTGAACCATAACCATGACCACCACCTCTTGAAACCGCCACAACCACCGATGTCGCCTAGATCACGACCACTACCACCGAGGTCGGGTGGATCACGACGACCACCACCGATGTTGTTGAAGCTAGTCACTACCACAACCACCTGCTAGCCACCACCACTACCGCCGCTTAACCCTAGATCTGACGTGTTGTTGACGTCAACCACCACCTTTCAGCCACCACCACCATAAGACGCACCACCACCACCTCATGAAACCACCACCACCACCTGCTGAAACCGCCATCACCACATGTAACGTCCACCACCAGAACCTTGTGGAATCATCACTACCTTCTACATCTTCATCGGTAGAGAGAGATAGTAGAGAAAGAGTAGAGAGATGGCAGATAATTTTCAAATGAGAGAGAGAGAAATTAGCATATATATGAAGTGATTAAATATTAAAATATCATTTTCATATAAATAAATCAGAAATTAAAAAAGTTTGATCTAACGGTCGACGTAAGGTTTAAAGGTATCTCTTTAAGATCGGGTTTTTAAGTATTCAATCCCTATATATATATATAGGGCGGTTATAATACAAAGGGTATGGAACGTACTAAGCGTAGGAAGCCACAGGCTTTTGACATGTGTCATCAGGGTAAGGGGCAATATCTTCCATATATAATTACAGACCGTGATTAAAAAATTACAGACCGTAATTTAACACACATAATCAATGACCAACTGCATAATTACGTACCACGTTATATGAAAATCACAGTCCGTCATTTAACATGCAAAATCAAAGAAACA
Source organism: Mikania micrantha (assembly GCA_009363875.1). Lineage (NCBI taxonomy): Eukaryota > Viridiplantae > Streptophyta > Magnoliopsida > Asterales > Asteraceae > Mikania > Mikania micrantha. The sequence goes on from CM018681.1 coordinate 12,923,889, forward strand.
ACTACATAATCACGTACCAATAATCACGTACCAAACATTAAAATCACGGACCACGTAAAAAAATCGAAAAAAACGATAACAATACTATACTCAAATTAAAGATAATAAATTTTCTATTTTATGGTGTAATTTTTTTTTAAAAAACGATTAACCGTTTAAAAGTTATTCGATTTTTTTAAAAAAAAGCGGAACTTGATTTAACCATAAAAAAAGTCAACAAATGTAGGTTATTTCTTGTTTGCCCTTCCAGCTCTAATTCACGCAAATTTTAAATAAAATGTGGGGACCACTAGATCTTAACCATTCATTTATTAGATCAATGGCTCAGATTCCTTCCTACCTTCTCACGTTAATAACCTTTTGTATTGGATCCACCTCCTATATATATATATATATATATATATATATAAAAGGAGATCTTTGTCCAAATGTAAGAAACTGTTAACTTTGCTCAAGTAACCATCATTATTTTTAGTTAGGTCACACTATTTTAAGAAAGTGTTCTAATGCTATATATTTTACCTACAAAAGTAGGTTAGCATATCATTTGCGTTTTTTTTTTATTTTCCTTTTTTTGTATGATGACATGATTTAAATTTGATTATTTAGAATAAAAAAAAGTATTTATTTAAAAATTAATTAGCATATTTTAATTATTTGAAAAAAATGTGATACCATTATCTAACTTCGCAAGAAAAGGATTTTGTTTTCCAAATAACTATTAATATGTTAATTAATTTCATAAATAAATTTATATTTTTTAATTTTTGTACACACAATCAACCTTAAGCAATAAGTTTGTTTAAAAAAATTGTAATTCTAAATGACATGATAGTCTTTTCTTATTGGTAAAACAAAAAATGTATGAGCGAAAAAATTGTAACAAAACTGAAATTTAGTTACAATTGTATGAAGTTTTAATAAAAAAAAATAAAAATACTAGAGACATGTACATTCATAAATTTAAGTTTTCTTGTACCAATTTTCTGTATCTCTTCCATATACCCGTATATTACACGGGTTTGTGAAGAAAAATTATGTGATAATATAATTCTTTATTATTATATTCTTTTTTTATTAAATAATTATATTAAAAATAATAATATTAGTTATAATTTTATTATATTAAAAACTTTAAATATAAAAATTTATAAAAAATGTTCTTTATTCACACATATATAACATTAAATATGAGATGATATTTATTATCAAGTATTATTTTGTGTATTTATGTAAACAATGTATATTATTAATAACATATAATGTGAGTTTTTATATTTAAATATAACATATTTTTGGAATAATATAAGAATGTCATGTGACATTTCTTGAAATCAATTATTAGTATAGAAAGATTTATCTAACGATAGTATTAGTCTAGTTATCATAACAAAGAGAGTAAATTACTTAAAGTGTTCTGGTGCAAATTATGAGTTTTGTATGTAAGCTTTAAATTTTACATATTTAATCCTCAATGATATTGTTTGCTTTCAAGCATGGTTCTTGGGTTAATAATATTAACTTGGCCTGGTAAATGTAGGGGTATTTTTGTTATTTACATCTTATAATATAAATTAAAAAAAAAACTGTCATCTAAATTCCAAAATACAAACCCTCTCACACTTCACTCAACATCTCCTTCCTTCTCATGATGATAAACTTGATCGGGGCAAATGTGCACCTCGATGCACAAGTCATTCGAATCCACAACCAGATGAAAGATTATAGAGAATAATTTTTCAACACTTATATTCAGACAGACAACTTTAGTGCAATTTCCATCACAAATAATACCATAAGCATTCGAAGATCAAAAATATTGACATCTTGTATCATTTCAGTAGAGACTGTGTCGAAAAGAGACTAATTCACTTGGTCAAAGTTGACATTGAATGCAAACTTGCTAATCTTTTTACCAAAGCCTTTGATGAAAATAGATTCAAGGATTTCATCACTTTTATTGTGCATGATGAACTTTAAATAAATTGAATTTGTAACACGTCCAAAATAATTTTTCGGAAGAATCATGCAAATGATCAATTAAGTTATCTTCCGATGTTTTTTTAAGCATCATATGGTATTTCATGTCTTTGGAAGCATTATTTAGTTAACTTATCGGAACTATCATTCTTCGGTTGAAATAGTTTAACTTGAGCAACTTTCTCTTCCAATGTTTAAATTATAGAAGTCTTGAAAGCTCCAACATGCACATTGGAAGCAGGTATCTTCCGAAAATTAAATTATCATTCGAGTGCCTACAAGGTCCCAAAATATCCAAAGATAACCTCACTTCCAAAATAAATTGTAAGACCAATAAATGATGATGTTCGCCAAACTCTCTTGACTAAGTCTTGGACTCTCTAAAACCTAACAGCCTTCGGAAGAAAGGAGTTGACCTTCGGAAGAAGCATTACTTCCGAAGGATAACTCACTCCTGCCGAAGGCTATATAGAAGAGTGAAGCTTCCGATGACCTCCTCGGCCCTTAGCACTTAACACTTAAAGCTTCAAGAACCAAAGCTTCTGAAGACCAAAGCTTCCGAAGACAAAGCTTCTACTCAAGAGCTCAACATGTCACACCCCGAGCCGGCGGGGTTGGATCGGATTCCCCGTCGGTCGGAAGGTTCCCGGGGCACGATATCGTGGGTGATAATCGTGATGATTAGATTGTTTACAATGCACATGATAATAATGAGAAATGCTAAATAGAATAGAATTACAAAGTTAAATTACATCAGTATCGTTCATAATTTAACAATGTAAATCAATCATTAACATCATAAATTTTCTATCTTGTATCTGCACAAGATATACAAAATATATTGTATAATGATGTTCCAAAAGTATGCAGGTCCAAAAATACTAGGTCTTCTATCAGGAATCCTAGCCCAAAAGCATTAGCTTCTTAATTGATCTGTTCGACACCTGAGAAATCATGCAAAAATAAAGTCAACACATGGTTGGTGAGTTCATATAGTTTAGTATTTGAAACAAACAGCTTTGCAAAACCCTTTTTCGGTAACAACCCTAATCTCATTAACATCACCTGTATCATCCGACTCGGTATGCTTATATATAGGGCATACGAAAGGGTCGAGCCTACAACTCGCCTAGATGCCATCCCACCACATACTAACCACATAGGACATTGTTGTTAATGATAATTAGTCATTTTACCTACCCTTTTGATTCCATCTTCATTATAGTTTCTAAACATGAACGTAAGACATTTGATAACCCTTGGGTAACAACCTTAACCTCATTAACATCACCTGCAATATCCAATTCAGTATGCTTATATATAGGGCATACGAAAGGGTCGAGCCTACAACCCGCCCAGACGCCATCCCACCACATACTAAACCACATATGGCATTCTTATTAATGATAGTTAAGCATTTTACCCACACCCTTAACACATACGTTCTGCAGTTCTTTGTTCATGTAACTATACAAAGTTGAAATCTCAATTGATTCCTTAAGTTCATCACTCAATCATGATCAACCATAACATTTGTAGAAACAGTTAATAAATGTTTAGATAAGTAAATAAATAAACATTTAAATAAAATCGAAGACTTAATGATTGGGCCTTGGTCATACTCGAGTAGACTAGTCTAGCAATTTAAGTTCTTAGTGGTGGAGGAAAATCTGTAAGTATCATCAAGCATGCGACCTATACTCAATCAGTCTAGCTAGGACATCTTTTGAGATACAGGATTTTATTGACCGTTATTGACCGTAATAGACCGTTCTTGACCGTTCACATGCTATCTTTGAATATTTCCCAGATATTCCTTTCAAAATAGTTCTCTTTTCATAGTTCTTTGAAATAGATCGTTAGTTCTTTGAAATAGATCCTTCGTTCCTTGAAATAGATCGTTAGTTCTTTGAAAATTGATCTTTGAAATTAGTTCTTTGATTTGAAATAGTTGTCTACTCATAATGAATAAACAACTTGCCTTGAATTTCTGTATATTGTATACCTAAACAGAATCCAGGATGACAATTATACATATAAACATTCGTTAAGTAAAAGCATTAAAGTAAATATAATCTTACCAAAATAATTTACGCATGCTTCTCAGCCCCGCGTTTGTAAAACAAAAATGCTTAGAAAAGGGGCAATGAACTCACCTGTGTTGCTGTGAAATGATTTATCACAAAATGCGCGCTCTCGTTGCTTGTAGACTATGTTTCTTCAGTCCCTGATTTAATTTAAGAAGATTCGTATACGATAAGTATTTATCATTGTCGTATCTAGGGTTTGGTCTCGGTGTGTAACTAAGTGTCCTATGTTACTAATGTGCTTCTAGCATTCCTTCTATCTAGTTTAAATGTATTACCTGTAAGTAAAACCTTGTCCCCCAATAATCATTTAATTAGATTAACAAACCTTACAAATTTATTTCTTTTTATTAAAATAACATGATTTATTTAAAAGAAAGTATAATTACCGTGATGGGCTTGGGTTAATCCCATGGGACTACCCTTAGCCCAAATTACTAGTTCTTGATCTCCAAATGACTCTTTGATTGATTCTTTATATAATCCCTCTTAGATAGTTCACATAACCACCTAATGAAATTATATTGTATATGAAAATTCCAAGTATTGGATGTTAATAACCTGTCAACATCCATATACTTATGCTATGGTTTTGTTTTCTCCACAATTCCCGAGAGCGTTTAACCCCAATAATGTTAACACTCATGTTTATATTTTAAGGGGGTTTATGAATGGTTCTTGTTTTTCAAAACCCTAAATCCTTGTTTACTTTTATAACATGCTTCATGTAAAACCCTTGTTTCTTTTCACCCTAATGAAAATCTATCACTCTTGATCTTGTTCACCTTTACGATTCTCCATAGTTTCCTCATAATTGTTACAATATATGTGAAAACCTTAATGTGGTTCCCATGCACACACTCACTCATTCGGTCCCCATGCATGCACATACACACCTTGCATGAAATCCATAGTCATTCTAGGCATAACCCACCCCGTCCGATTCAACTTGTTTGAATAACAATAGCCGAATAAGGCTGGACCGAAGTAGATGGGTCGAATGACCTGGCCGATCGAATGGCTATGTGGTCCGAATGTGCATGGCCGACCGAAGAAGCTTGGACCGAATGAGTTGGTGCGAACAACTTAAGCCGAACCAGGGTGGCCGAATAGGGGAGGTGCCGAGCGAATGTAGCAACTGGCTGAATGTGGTGGTGACCGAAAGAGTCCCTAGCAGAGTGGGTCTTGGTTCGTGTGAAGAAGGCTGGCCGAAAGGGTCTTAGCCATTCGACCGAAAGGCTTTGAGGAGCTCATTCGGTGAGCTGAACCCCTTTCTTATTCGGCCCATGCGACTTCCAGCTAGGGCAGCCCCATTCTTCGATCTAGATGACTAGTATGATAATGGCACTTGTTCCTACACTTTCCTAAGTGGTTGTGGTGTGTTTCCTATGGCTTAGGATGGCATAAAACTGGCTGGTAGAGGACCGACCCAAAGGGTTTCAAAAACCCTAAAAATCGAACTAAAACTTGATCTTTAACTCAAATCGGTTGGAGGAAAACTCAGATCCCTTGTACTTTCGTGATCTACAAGTTATGATGGTCGTTTTGACACCAAAAACTCACGATTTCATGAAGAAATGAAGGAGATCTAGCTTGAGGTTGTAGTGAGAGAAAGAAGAGAGAGAAAGTGACGGTGGTGAGAGGTTGAAGAGGGTAGATGGAAGAATTAAATGAGTGTTAATGCCCATTTAATGCTTTCAAATATCCCGGGTGTGTTCGGGTCCGTTCGGTTTCGCGTGGTTTCGCGTAAAAGGGTCGGTTTCCCTTTGTTTTCGTAAGGAAACGGCTCGATTATAGAGCAAAGTTTATAAAATTATTTTAGGTTGTGATTCCTAATAAATTAACTAAATATCTTCCATTTATTTAAAATTTTTGAATTATTTAAATTAACCGTTTAAAATCGAATCGCACAGTCGTCGCACGTATTCGTTCGAATCGTCACCCGTACGAACACGACGATAACCATACTTTTCAATATGGTTTTCTAATTATCGAATATCATTCAGAATGTTAAACCTTCATATATATCCGTACAGATCATTACCTATACGAATAATCCGTCGATTTAGCATTCACATAACGACATCCGTTGTTGTTTTGTTCTGCAAAGCCTCACATACGTTTATACATAATAAAATCCAAACAAACAATAACATGATGGTTCTGTATCGCCAGATAATTATCTGACTGTTGAACCATAGTTGTGAGTTACGTTTCTGAACTAAATCTGAAACTGTGTTGTGATAACCATGAATTGATAATGATATATGATTTGAATATGACATACTGATGTGTTGCAAATCACATCTGTTTTTCTAATTGTTTTTAATTGATTCTGTACAGTTTTATTCAATTTTAGAGTCGATTGTTGCTGGTTCTTCACATTTCAACAAATTGTTGCTTGCAGGTAATAAACATGCTATTTTGGCATAAAAGATCAAGAAAACGAGCTCTCGGGTGGACGAGAATGAACTGAAGATCAAAGGAAGAAAAATTCTGGAAAAAAAGACCTTGTCGCGTCACGCGACAACCATAGAAAACCCTGTCGCGTAGCGCGACAGGTGGAAATGACTATTTTGCCCCTTTTAATGATTGTGGGTTTGACCCGACTATTTTGTCGGGTAGTGGGTACCCTCGCGTAGTGCGAAGGGTTCTGAGAAGCCCGTCGCGTAGCGCGACAGGGTTAAAATTCCAGAATTTTGAGTTTATGTTTTTTGAGACGGCTAGAGGCAGGCATATTCGATTTTGGACGATCAGAGACGACTGAGGAGGCGACTAGAAGCAAGGATACGAGATTGGAGTCGATTTGGACCATCGGGAAGCCCTAGCCGAGTGATCCGAAGGGTGTAACGTGATCGGTTCTTCTTCCCTTCTTGTTATTCTCTTTTAACTGATGTTTGAGATGTGTTTTGACATTACTTATCATTGTTTATCTAGTATGATTTGTGGCTAAACATTCTAGACCACCTAGGGTTTTACGAATATGCATGTTTGATGTTGATAACGATTGATTGTGGAACAAGTTTGGATGATTAATGGTTTAATGATTTGGTTTGGATTCTTGGATGTGTATGAATGTTTATGATGTTTGTGATTGAGTTATTGTTTCCTCATATGCTTTGGCGAATGTCTTTCGTGTAATAGGCATGTACTAGGTCATTTACTTAGTGTTTATGATTTGTGGATGTATTACTAGACGTAGTAATTCATAAGAATAATAATTAGGTCACAAATGAATTAAATGTTTAACCAAATTCAATAGCCATGAGGTGAGGGTTTGTTAGTATGTCTTGAGTGTTTAAGAACTAGTTAAAGTCTTTGTGAAAAGACTAAGATTAGGTTAATTAAACATAGTCTTGTATGCTAAATCTAAGATGAATTTCCGTATTATCCCTTGCATTTGATGTATTGAAACTATCGTTTCCGTGAGGTAGATGGTTTTTAGGATATGCCATTGATGGGTTGGTTAACTTGTGAGAGTAATTAACCTAAACCGGTGTTTAAGATACTTGTAGGCATTTTAGTTGAAATCTTTAAAAAGGGTTAAAGAATCTCTAATCTGATAATAAGCTAATATTAAAAGATCCTGGTTCCAAAACAAGTTCCATAATCAATCTAAACACATTAGACATGTATAAAGTAAACCCTAGGTAGTCTTTTCATCATTAGTCATTTTTAGTTGCGTTTCCCCATTTGAGTCTTAATTCGGCTTTCAGAATTTTATCAATTTCAGTTTGATTAGTTATTTAAACCCCCCCTTTAAATTTAAAATTAAGTCTTTTGTATAGATAAGTCCTTGAGTTTGTTTTGCATTTTCTATAGGAGTCTGTGGGTTCGATATCCGGACTTGCTTTTCTGTACTACTTCTCGATAGGTTCACTTGCCTGTTAGTAGTTTAGTTTAGAGAGTCTAGAGTATTACTTAGTGTCTAGGTTAGTTTTGATTTTTATTAGTTTTGATTAAACTACTTTGCACACATGTTCAAAGTATGGTCATTTTCTTGACATGTTCAAACAGTTGAAGATCAATCTTCCATTTATTGAGGCTCTTCAGCATACGCCCAAGTATGCCAAATTTCTTAAGGATTTGTTGAAGAGAAAGGATCGGCCAGGGGAACTTTCTAATGTTCCATTGAGCGGGGGGTGTTCTGCGGTGATTCTGAACAAGCTACCGGAGAAATTGACAGATCCTGGGATCTTTACAATCCCATGTTTGTTTGGTAGTGACACTCAGAGGCACGCGTTGGCAGATTCAGGTGCTAGCATCAATTTGATGCCCTATTCTTTGTACGAGAAGCTAGCACTTGGTGAACTTATGCCTACGCGCATGACATTGTCCCTTGCTGACCGAACGGTCAAGTGTCCACGAGGTATTGTTAAGAACCTGTTGGTGAAGGTGGACAAATTTGTGTTCCACGTGGACTTTGTGATTCTTGACATGGAGGTCGATGAGAGTGTGCCTATCATTCTAGGCCGTCCATTCTTGAGGACTGCCAAGGCCATCATTGATGTGTTTGATGGGAAGCTCACTCTTAGAGTGGGTGATGAGACTGTCACATTTGAGGTTGTGAAGTCTATGAGGCATCCCGGTGATCATGATGACTTTAGTGGCCCATGTCATTCTGTTTACTTCATAAACTCTTTCATGTCACACGTAGATAGGTGTCTTGAGTACGTGTGTGGTGCTGATTTAGTAGTTGAGAGAAGTGAGGAGGAGTGTGAGATTGTTGATGAGGGTTTTGGTATTATTTCTGATGTTTTAGAGTTTGATGAGATGAGGGAGGAGAGTAAGTAGCCCTTTGTTGAGTCACTACCCGCCCTAGAGCTTAAGGTTTTACCCTCCCACTTAGAGTATGCATTTCTAGGAGAGGATTCCACTTTACCTGTTGTCATTTCATCTAAGTTAAGTGAGGAGGAGAAGAGGAGATTGCTAGGTGTGCTAAGGTTGTATAAGGGGGCTATTGCTTGGAGACTCTCTGATATCCAAGGCATTAGTCCTGCTTATTGCACACATAGGATACTCATAGAGGATGAGTATAAGCCGGTAGTCCAACCTCAGAGGGTTTTAAATCCCAATATGCAAGAGGTTGTGAAGAAGGAGGTGTTGAAGTTGATAGATGCGGGCTTGATTTATCCTATCTCGGATTCATCATGGGTGAGCCTTAATCAGGCTGTCCCTAAAAAGGGAGGGATGACAGTCATCACGAATGAGAAAAATGAGCTCATTCCTTCTCGCACTGTCACGGGGTGGCGAGTTTGCATCGACTATAGGAAACCTAACGATGCCACCCGGAAGGATCACTTTCCCCTTCCTTTCATTGGCCAGATGTTGGAGAGATTGGCGGGATAGCAGTTTTATTGCTTCTTAGATGGCTTTTCTGGGTATTTCTAGATCCCCATTGCACCAGAGGATCAGGAAAAGACCACATTCATGTGCCCCTATGGCACCTTTGCTTACCGTCGCATGCCATTTGGGCTATGCAATGCTCCTGCTACATTTCAAAGGTGCATGGTAGCCATCTTTCAAGACATGATTGAATCATCCATGGAGGTGTTTATGGATGACTTCTCGGTTTATGGTGAATCATTTGATCAATGCTTGGCGAATCTTGAGAGGATGTTGAAGAGGTGCGTAGAGATGAAGTTGATGCTTAATTGGGAGAAGTGTCACTTCATGGTGACCGAGGGGATAGTTCTAGGTCATAAGATTTCGAGAGTGGGTATAGAGGTAGACCAAGAGAAGATAGAGACTATAAGTAAACTCCCACCACCTTCAAGTGTTAAAGCCATTAGGAGTTTTCTTGGTCACGCGGTTTTTTATGGCGATTTATTAAGGATTTTTCCAAAATCACTAGGCCTATGACCCATCTTCTAGAGAAAGATACCACATTCGTGTTTGATGAGGAATGCATGAAGGCATTCAAATTTTTCAAGGAGAGGCTTGTGAGTGCTCCTATTTTGGTTGCCCCCGATTGGAGCTTGCCCTTTGAGCTCATGTGCGATGCTAGTCACCAAGCCGTTGGGGCAGTCTTGGGGCAGAGAAGAGAGAAGCATTTTCACCTGATATACTATGCTAGCAAAAATCTCAATGATGCTCAAGAGAACTACACTACCACCGAGAAGGAGCTTCTTGCGGTAGTGTTTGCTTTTGACAAATTCCGGTCTTACCTAGTGCTTTCAAAGACCACCTTTTTCACAGATCACTCGGCTTTGAGGTTTCTTTTTGCAAAGAAAGATGCAAAACCTCATCTCATTAGGTGGATTCTTTTGTTGTCGGAATTTGACATTGAGATTAAAGATAAGAAAGGGGCTGAAAATGTGGCGGCTGATCATCTTTCCCGGTTGGAGGACCCGGAGAGAAGTGATATTCGTGAGGAGGAGATTGGCGATAGGTTCCCTCACGAGATGATCGACTTTGTAGAGGCTGAGAAGCAAGGAATGCCATGGTTCACCGACTTGACAAATTTCATTGCTCATGGAGTAGTGATTGAAGGGATGACTTCTCAACAAAAGAAGAAGTTCTTTAGAGATGCGGGTAAATATGTTTGGGATGACCCGTATCTTTATTGTGTGGGAGGTGATAGGATTCTTAGGAGGGGTGTGAGTAGAAAGGAGGGCCTTGATATTCTAAGACATTGCCATGAAGGCTTGACGGGTGGACACCATGGACATCATTCCACCGCCCAAAAGGTCTTCGATTGTGGATTTTATTGGCCTTCGGTGGTGAAGGATGCGCTCGACTTTGTGAAGAAGTGTGATCCTTGCCAACGCACCAGGAACATCTCCTCTAAAGATGAGATGCCTCAAAACCTGATTCAAGTGTTAGAGGTTTTTGATGTTTGGGGCATCGATTTTGTTGGACCTTTCCCTTTGTCCAAAGGGAATAGGTATATACTCATGGCCATAGATTATGTCTCAAAGTGGGTAGAGGCTCAAGCTTTACCTTCAAATGATGCCCGAGTAGTTCTCAAGTTCCTTAAGAAGTTGTTTAGTAGGTTTGGAACTCCTAGAGCTTTAATAAGTGACCGTGGCACGCACTTTTGTAAAACCATGTTAGAAAAGGCACTACAACGCTAAGGTGTCACTCATCGTTTAGCAACCGCTTACTATCCTCAAACAAGCGGGCAAGTGGAGAATGCAAACCGAGGGGTGAAAAGGATACTTGAGAAGACCGTAGGGAAGAGTCGGAAGGATTGGTCCGACAAGTTAGACGATGCGTTGTGGGCGTTTAGAATGGCCTACAAGACACCTTTAGGAACCACACCATACATGGTCGTCTATGGCAAAGCATGCCATCTTCCCGTTGAATTGGAACATAGAGCCCTTTGGGCTCTCAAGACGGTCAACCTTGATCTTACCGAGGCGGGTAGGAAGAGGTACTTCCAAATTCATGAGTTAGAAGCCCTTCGTGATGCGGTTTATGCACGTTCATTGAGCATTAAAGAGAAAACCAAATCATTGCATGATAGGAGGTTGAAGGGTTTGAAAGAGTTTAAGAAGGGAGATCGGGTTTTGCTTTATAATTCTCGATAGAAATTGTTTCGATGGAAGTTGAAGTCCAAGTGGACGGGTCCATATGTAGTTGAAGAGGTTTTTCCATATGGAACCGTTGAGTTACAAAACGAAGTTGATGGAAACACTTGGAAAGTGAATGGTCATAGATTGAAACACTACATCGGAGTACCGATTGATGAGAATGAGGAGGGGGAAGAGATCCTCCTAGAGAAACCCGAATGAAGAAAATGTTGAGGGGTTCTTGGGATGAAACCCAAGTGTAGAGTGTGTAAATGGTAGTTTTTAGAGTTTTTGATGCATTTTTAGTGTGATTTTCGTCTTCGTTTTGTGTGTTTTCTTGAGTTTTGCAGGTGTTTAATCATTGTGAAGCATGAAAAATGGAATGGAGCCACCAGGTATGTATATTTTACCTTAGAATAGATTTTTGGTGTTTAGGAAGGAAAAAGGAGGTGAAAATTTGGCTAAGCCATGAAAATGCAAGAAACCCTCTGGAAATTTGACCCCGTCGCGTCACACGACAACCACATGCCAAGATGTCGTGCTACACCACAGGTTTGGTCAAACACGCGGGTCAACATCTTGTCGCGCTACGCGACAGAATTCAGAACACATGTCGCGGTACGCAACGCGTCCCCAGATCGGTTTTTATCTCTTTCAAACCCTAGATTTCAAATCTAACCCCATTTTCTCCTTCTCAAGGCCGTCGCCCACTTCCCCTTCACCACAAATTTCATATTTTACCACCATTTTCCACCAATTTCATCACACAAAATCATCAACATCATCCCCACACTTTTTTTTCATCCTTTTCTTCCAACCCATTTCACCCTTTCACCACCTTCATCCACCATTGACGGGTCCAAGCAAGAACACGAGGGATTTTCTTCAAAGCTTCAATTTTTCTTCTTAATCTCATCTTATAATCCAATTCTAAGGTAATGTTACTAATTATTTCCAATTTTTCTTACATTTTGATAAATTTTTGTCAATTTCTAGTTTAGCCTAGGTTTAGATTCTTAGTTGCGAATGTTTTGTGTTGATTTTAATTTAGTATTAGTTTGTTTAGGCTTGTTGAATGCTTCTAGGTTTCCCATTGTGGTTGAAATTGTTGTCTGAGGTCCAAGAACCATAGATTGTTGTTTGGGTAAAAGCTTGAAATTTGAAATTAGTTCTTTTGATCTTGAAATGTTTAACAAACTGATCTTTATAATGAAATTTGAGAAGATGATGTTCAATTAAGTTTGTAAAATCAGTTTTTGGCATGGTTTGATTATGGGTTTGTTCTTGGAACCTAAAGGGTATTATTGTGTAACCGCGAATGAAATGCTATACGGTTACAATTCTTGGTTTCCTTACTAACTTGACAGTTTGTGTTTGATTTTGATGTTGTTTCAGGATGTCTGGAGCAAGCTCATCAGGTGTAGGGGGAAAAAGAAGAAGGGGACCAGTTCCAAGACCCTGGGGAGAACCCAGTTCCCCAGTCCAGCCACAAAGGGATGAAAGGACGATCCGATATCTTGAAGCTGAGCGGTACCAGTCATAAAAACCAGAAGACTGAAGGACCACACCCTCTTAATGTTTGAAATGGGCACTTTTGAGAGTGACAGGCTTGATAGGTTTGTATCTCTAGAACTCCTACACCATAGAAATATCAATTGGGAGTTAGTTGACCAATTAGGCCAGAGAGACAGGTTGGAGAGGCTATTAGGGCCTAAGTGGAGGCGAGTATTAGCGTGTGATTGGCCTCAATATAAGAAATTGACCATAGAGTTCCACTCCACCTTTATGTATGATGATTCGGAGTTTGAGTCCTTGGATGCTGTTTCTTTCTCGTTAGGGAGGCGGGTTTATGAGATGTCCATTCCACAGTTTGCTGTTGTTTGTGGTTTCTATACTGAGGACGAGGTCCTATCCCCTGATTTTTTGCAGTCTTTGAGCGGAGCCACCAAGAAGGACAAAGATTTCTGTCTTTTTGAAGTGGATTTGAGTGAATTCTGGGCCACGATTGCTGATGCCCCGTTTTCCACCAGTATGCTAGAATCGAACATCAGAGATTCCTTGTTGAGATATATTCATAGGGTTTTAGCATGTACTGTCGTAGGTAGGAGCTCAGGGGAAGAAAAGGTCAACTGGATTGACCTTTTCTGTTTGTATTGTATGGTGACTGGAAGAGATGAGAATGTGGCATGTGTGTTGGCCACTTCTTTAGCTAGATCTAGGAGGGGGGAGGACGGGCTAGATTAGATATGGGCCCATATATATACCGGATGGCGGAATATTTGGGAGTTTTTGATAGATATCGTCCTGACTTGATGATCTTAGGACCGTTGACCACACCTATAGACTTGAGGGATTTGCAGAGAGCAGGGATTGTGGAGAGAGATAACCCACCAAGGTGGGCTGGATTTATGGTTGGGCCTGAGGTGATGCCTCCACAGGGGACACCTGCAGCAGATGCAGTCATGGGTTCGGTCCCAACTCACAGGCAGAGGCCTGTTTTTAGGAGAGATTACCCACCGAGACAGTACCCACTCCGGGAGCCATTCCCTGACCCACTTACATTGGAATCTTTATGTCACAGGATGGATGGGTACCACGATCAGTACCGAGAGTGGAGGGAACATGATCAGAAGAGGCAGGAGGATGCTATGAGGTATTTGATGACCTCTCTTCACATCTACATACCGGAGTTTTATAGGGCCCCTGAAGAGCATGATGGTGGAGAGGATAAAGATTAAGTGTGGGGAGATGTTAGTAGGTTTATCCGCTGCAGTTGGTCTGTTATTATTGAACATTTGTACCTTTTGACATTTGTGGTTGGGTTGGCCAAGGGATGGTGGATTTTGAACTCATTTTGGTTGTGGTTTATTACTGTATTTGAACTTATGGTTGATTATCTTGATCTTTGTTGTGCTTGTTTCATATGGTTGTTTATGGCTTGTGGAGCAATTTGTAGAAGTGAGGAGCTTATGTGGAAAGACTGGCACATGACAGTCTTCTTCTTAACAAGCTAAGTCATTTTCATTTTTAACATTCTTTTTCTTTTTAACTTCTTTTGGGTTTCCTTTTTCTCTACATTGGGGACAATGTATAATTTAAGTGTGGGGATGGGAAACTTAGGTTAGTTAATTTTGTTTTTAGTTTAATTTTGCTTTATTAGTAGTTATTGAGTCAAAATTTTTGTTTTACATCTTTAGCTTAATTCTTTTTGTTCCTTGTTTAAAGTTGGTTGCAAAAAGTATGATGGGAAATGATAGAAAGGTTGGTTTTTATGGTTTCATGCATGGTTAACTGGTTGGTTTGGGTTTATGCTTTGGTCATGGGATGTGTAGGTAGGCTCAACTGATTATATTTGTCCTGTAGGATTGGTATAATTTCACTTAAATGCATGATTTTCATGGGAAACATCTTTGGGAGTTTGGAATTAATGAAACTGTTTTCTAGTCATAAATGAATCTTTCCATAATAATGGATTAGACTTTTGAAAATCTGATTTTTGTTTGGCACATAAGTACTCTTTTTATGAGAATAAATCCGAGTCTTATGGCGCCTCCATTTCACCAAATAGGCTGAGTAAAAAGAAAAAAAGAAAAAAATAAAAAGAAAAGAAGTTGAATTAAAGACTTATGCGTCACACGCCGGGTTGCAGCCTAGTTGAAACACCACTAAGTTGAATTCAATGGATTGAAAAATAAAAAAAAATGCTCACGCTTCCATTTGTTTCACTCATAAAAATTTGATTTGTGAAATTTCTAGTTTGTTTATATGTAAGGATGAATTGAAAGCTAGAATACAAGTTTGATTTAATTTTAGGGTTCCTAAGTGTGGGTCTAATGAAATAAAATGTAGAACGTGACTTTAATGGACCAGGATTAAGGGATGGAAATAATCAGTATGGGTTTAACAGGACAAAAATACTAATAATCTTTTCCAAAGCATTGAATTTCAAAATTGACTCTGTTAAATGTGTAGAAACCATTTTACCCAGCTATGATCCTGGATTTTTCGTAAGTCTTTTTCAGGGACGAAAAAGAGATAAGTGTGGGGATGTGATGTGTTGCAAAACACATCTATTTTTCTAATTGTTTTTAATTGATTATGTACAGTTTTATTCAATTTCAGAGTCGCTTGTTGCTGGTTCTTCACATTTTCACAAATTGTTGCTTGCATGTAATAAACATGCTATTTTGGCATAAAAGATCAAAAAAACGAGCTCCCGGGTGGAGGAGAATGAACTGAAGACCAAGGAAGAAAAATTTTGGAAAAAAAGACCTTGTCATGTCACGCGACAACCATAGAAAACCCTGTCGCGTAGCGCGACAGGTGGAAATGACTATTGTGACCCTTTTAATGATTGCAGGTTTGACCCGACTATTTTGTCGGGTAGTGGGTACCCTCGCGTAGCGCTAAGGGTTCTGAGAAGCCTGTCGCGTAGCGCGACAGGGTTAAATTTCCAGAATTTCGAGTTTATGTTTTTTGAAACGGCTGGAGGCAGGCATATTCGATTTTGGACGATCAGAGACGACTGAGGAGGCGACTAGAAGCAAGGATACGAGATTGGAGTCGATTTGGACCATCGGGAAGCCCTAGACGAGTGATCCGAAGGGGGTAACGTGATCGGTTCTTCTTCCCTTCTTGTTATTCTCTTTTGACTGATGTTTGAGATGTGTTTTGACATTACTTATCATTGTTTATCTAGTATGATTTGTGGCTAAACATTCTAGACCACCTAGGGTTTTACGAATATGCATGTTTGATGTTGATAACGATTGATTGTGGAACAAGTTTGGATTTTTAATGGTTTAGTGATTTGGTTTGGATTCTTGGATGTGTATGAATGTTTATGATGTTTGTGATTGAGTTATTGTTTCCTCATATGCTTTGGCAAATGTCTTTCGTGTAATAGGCATGTGCTAGGTCATTTACTTAGTGTTTATGATTTGTGGATGTATTACTAGACGTAGTAATTCATAGGAATAATAATTAGGTCACAAATGAATTAAATGTTTAACCAAATTCAATAGCCGTGAGGTGAGGGTTTGTTAGTATGTCTTGCGTGTTTAAGAACTAGTTAAAGTCTTTGTGAAAAGACTAAGATTAGGTTAATTAAACATAGTCTTGTATGCTAAATCTAAGATGAATTTCCTTATTATCCCTTGCATTTGATGTATTGAAACCATCGTTTCCGTGAGGTAGATGGTTTTTAGGATATGCCATTGATGGGTTGGTTAACTTGTGAGAGTAATTAACCTAAACCGGTGTTTAAGATACTTGTAGGCATTTTAGTTGAAATCTTTAAAAAGGGTTAAAGAATCTCTAATCTGATAATAAGCTAATATTAAAAGATCCCGGTTCCAAAACAAGTTCCATAATCAATCTAAACACATTAGACATGTATAAAGTAAACCCTAGGTAGTCTTTTCATCATTAGTGAGTTTTAGTTGCGTTTCCCTATTTGAGTCTTAATTCGGTTTTCAGAATTTTATCAATTTCAGTTTGATTAGTTATTTAAAAAAACCCCCCCTTTAAAACAATTAATTAAAATTATGTCTTTTGTATAGATAAGTCCTTGAGTTTGTTTTGCATTTTCTATAGGAGTCTGTGGGTTCGATATCCGGACTTGCTTTTCTGTACTACTTCTCGATAGGCTCACTTGCCTGTTAGTAGTATAGTTTAGAGAGTCTAGAGTATTACTTAGTGTCTAGGTTAGTTTTGATTTAGTTTTGATTAAACTACTTTTCACACATCACATACACTGAAATACGTATAGTTGGTACCTGTTTACTGTTTATGTTACTGTTGAGATCACTATTCCGGTGACGTTTCTGGCACTGATGTTACACAACAGCTTCCGAATACAAGGACTTTCGACGACTTGGTGCTGACAAAGATTCTATACACTTGTAGAAATAATCAGAGCTGCTTTCTCTCATGAAAACTAATAAATAAGACATTTTTATGATAGTCAGTAGCAAAGAAGATTTGTCAGAACCACGGAAGATAACAAGATATTAATGCCTTTTGTAGTGTAGGCGTTTATTGTAAAAATCAAAGGCGTCTTTTGTATTAGTTTTAATTAATATGGCTTGGCCTGTCAAGTCCATAACAGATACTAGTTTTAGCATTAGTTTTTTTCTAGTATTTTGTCCAGCCTTGTATCCCTACGAGGATACAGCCGTAGGTCTTGTATAAATACGTTCACTTGTTATTTAGCAAATCACGAATGTGTACTTGAGCTAAATTTTTGTAAAACTTAACATTTGAATGCAATATACTTTGACCTTGAATTTATAATTGTTGTTTGTATTTTGTTTCAATCTGTTTTACAAATCTAGTTGATAGAATTTCCGCATCTATCAACCTTGTAGAAGATAACTTGTGTAAATGTTGTGTAAATTACATAACTCGATCCAACAAGTGGTATCAGAGCCTTGGCTCTCTAACTTAAGTAACTAACCATTCCTAAGTTACCAGTTGTATATCTTTTACTACTCTTTGTTTTTCAAGCTACCTCTAAGTCAAAATGACCACCATCAGCAAGCACGACACTGAGAATGGTACTCTCAACAAACCTCCCATGTTCACTCCGGATGATTATGATACATGGAAGGTTAGGATGGAGGGTTTCATCAGGAACTAGGACTTCAAACTTTGGAAGTCAATTCTTGAGGGACCATTCATCACAACCATTGCTGCTGCCGGTACTGGTGGAGCACCCGTGCCAAAAAATCCATCCTTATACTCAGATGAGGATTACAAAAAGATGGAGGTGGACTCTAAGGCACTATGGATGATCCAGATGGCGATCCCAAACTTTATCATACATGCATTCAAGAAATGCAAATCTGCCAAAGAGCCATGGAACTCTTTGTAGCAGATGTATGAGGGGTCAAAAGATGTAAAGGAGAATAAGAAGGACATGCTGAGGCAGAAGTTTGAGAACTTCTGCCAAGAGAACAACGAGAAGATGGCTTCTCAGTCATTCCCATTGCTCTGACGAGCCAGGGTTTGACTCGTTCCTTCCGGCTCAAGGCATCAGCTACAACATTTGCCTTTCCCGGATGGTACTTGATCATGCAGTCGTAATCATTTAGAAGTTCTACCCAACGACGCTGTCGCATGTTGAATTCCTTCTGATCAAAGATATGCTGCAGACTCTTGTGATCAGTAAATATGGTACACTTGGTGCCATATAAGTAATGTCTCCAATTCTTTAATGCGAAGATTACAGCTCCCAATTCTAGATCATGAGTAGTGTAATTCTTCTCATGAACCTTTAACTGTCTCGATGCATAAATGATAACTTTGTCCCGTTGCATCAGTACACGACCAATTCCCTGATGGGAGGCATCACAGTAAACAACAAAGTCATCACATCCTTTTAGGAGAGATAAGATTGGAGCATCACATAATTTCTGTTTCAATGTATGGAAAGCATCTTCTTGTTTCTGCTCCCAAACAAACGGTTCGCTTTTCTGAGTTATCTTGGTGAGAGGCAGAGCTATCTTCTAAAGGTTTGAGATAAACCTTCTATAATAACCTGCCAATCCCAGAAAAGACCGTATCTCCGTCGGTGTCTTCAGAGTAACCCAGTTCTTTATAGCTTCAATCTTGGCGGGATCTACGTGTATTCCCTCGCTGTTGACTGCATGACCCAGAAATTAAACTTCTCCCAGCCAAAATTCACATTTAGAGAATTTGGCATAAAGTTTCTCTTCTTTTAACAGCTTCAAGATCTTTCTGAGATGTTACTCATGGTCTATTTTGCTCTTGGAATAGATCAGTATGTCATCAATGAAGAGAATGACAAAATGATCTAGATACAGATTGCACACTCGGTTCATGAGGTCCATGAAAACCGCTGGTGCATTAGTCAACCCGAAAGGCATCACCATGAATTCGTAATGCCCATATCTGGTTCGGAACGCTGTCTTCGGTATGTCTTCGTCTTGCACTCTGAGTTGATGATATCCGGACCGTAGATCGATCTTCGAGAAATACTGAGCTCCTTGCAACTGATCAAACAAATCATCAATCCTCGGCAATGGATACCGATTCTTGATAGTCAACTTGTTCAGCTCGTGGTAGTCTATGCACATTCGAAACGATTCGTCTTTCTTATTTACGAACAAGACCGGAGCTCCCCAAGGCAAGTAGCTCGGTCTGATGAAACCTTTATCAAGTAGCTCCTGTAATTGGTGTAACATCAGTGCCGGAACTGAAACCGGAACAGTGATCTCAACAGTAAAATGAACAGTAATAAGGTACGAACTATATGTGTTTCATTGAATGTTATGTTCATTTCATGTTTCAGTGTCATTTCATGTCATCAACGAGCAAATTCAGAGTCAGTTTAGAAAACGAAGTTCAGAACAATGGTTCATCAGTCAGATAATTATCTGGCATTACAGAACCATCATGTGATTATGTGTTAGGATTTTATTATGTATAAACGTATGTGAGGCTTTACTGAACAAAACAACAATGGATGTCGTTACGTGAACGCTAAACTGACGGATTATTCGTATAGGTGACGATCTGTATGAATATATCTGAAAGTTTAACGTTCTGAATGATATCCAATAATTAGAAAACCATATTGAAAAGTATTGGTATCGCCGTGTTCGTACGGGTGACGATTCGAACAAATACGCACGACGACTGTACGATTCGATTTTAAACTGTAAATTAAAAATTTCTGAAAATCTAAAATAAACAAAAGATATTTAGTTAATTTATTAGGAATCACAACCTAAAATAATTTTATAACTTCTATTTTCGTTACGAAAACGAAAGAAAACCGACGCTTTTACGCGAAATCGAGCAACAAAAACGAACCCGAACATGCCCGAAGTATAAATACTCTAAATGAGGCTTCTTCCTCATTTTCCCTCTCCTACTCTCTCTCTAAAAACCCCAAAACCGGAGCTTTCTCTCTCTAGGGTTTCTCCACCTTCAAACCTCCATATCTTGGTCATCTCTCAACCAAATCACCTCAATCTTGAGCCAAATCGAAGCTATTGATCTCCTCTATGTGAAAGTACAAAGGATCTGCTCGAAAATCCATCGGATCTGAGGTAAAAACGAGATCTATTTTGCGATTTTAGGGTTTTCTAACCCTTAGTCGAATCCCTCTCTAGAAACCGCTTTCAAACCATCAAACCTTAAGGGAAAACATACACTAACACCATAGCATAGTGCGGGAACAAGAGGATTAGGATCCGGGGTAGTTGTTGTGGGATCTAAGTGGCTGCACCCCAAGAACTACAATCAGCAGAATGGCCCTTCCCAGCTCATTGAATGGTTTGGGGCGAAGCACCCTAGGCCGAATGGCCATCAACCGAAGGAACTCCTTCGCTCAGCCTATTCGGTCGGATACATCCCATTCGCCACTAGCTATTCGGAATCTCATTCGACAGGCACTAATCGGTCGGCCATGCTTATTCGGGATGGCTCCTTTCGGTCGAGTGTTTCGCAGACCAAGGTCATTCAACCATCTACTCGGCAGTCCCCTTTCGGCCAACCTTATTCGGCCAGTCGATTAGAGATGTCTTCTTCGGCTAAGGGATTGGGATGGGTTAGGAATTTAAATAACGATACATGAGACCCGGACGCATAGTGTGCATACGTAAACAGCATGCATGGGTGCATGTGTGTGCATGGGAGGCATACTTGGGTTGCACTACATAATGTCAACTTAGGGTGATATATGAACCAAGTATAGAGTTTAACAAAGTAAATGTTGATATTGTTTCATCATATGGCAATAAACTAGGGTCTTTTCTAAATGGTAACAAGGAATCATGAAATTGGGATTTAAACTAAACAAGGAATTTGAGTTTCTAAGAAAATGGGTTTCTTAATCATACAACCAAATAAATACGTGTTGTAGACATCTATTAAGTTAGTTCAACACACTTGGGAATTCATTTGGGGAAATCATGAGGATCAAACCAATAAACTAAGGTTACGTGTGTTGATGTAAGCATTGACACCTATTCCTTAGGAATTTCTTAAAGAACATATAACTAGTCGAGATGATTCACTTGAATTATCTAGTACAAGTTAATCAAAGAAGTTGATCAATAATCATTTGAAAATCAAAAGATAGTAATTTGGGCCCAAGGTTGATCCAATAGGATTAACCCAAGCCCATTATGTATAAAATTAACTTTTCTCAAATTAATTATGTTTTAATGAAAGAAATAAAGTTGTAAGATTTACTAGATCAAACTACATGATTTTCTAAAATAAATGTTCGATTTAAAGTGAATTAAATTAATGACATTTTAGTTAATAATACGTTTAGCCTAGAATAGAGGGAACTATAGAAACGCATTAGTATCTAGGACACTTAGTTGCACACCGATACCAAACCTTAGATACGACGACTATTATACATACTTATCGTATTCGAATTCTCTTAAAACAACTCAGGAACTGAAGATACATAGCCTATAAACAAAGAGAGCGCATTTCGTGGTAGTACAGTACAGAGCAACACAGGTGAGTTCCTTGCCCCTTTTTCTAAACATTTTTGTTTTAAAATGCGGGGCTGAGAAGCATGCGTAAACTGTTTTATTTAAATTGTTTACTTAAATGCTTTTATTCTGTATATGTTTTACATGTATAACTGTTATTCTAGACTTCTGTCTAGTTAAACTGTTTATTGGACTTAAAACGAGTTATCTATTCGTCACGAGTAAATAACTCTTCAAATCAAAGAACTCTTTTCAAAGAACTACTTTCAACGTACTAAAGATATAAAAGAAAGAACTATTTTCAAAGGTCTATTTCAAAGAACTAAGTACAAAGAACTATTTCAAGGGTGTGTTGTCAAAGAACTAACGATCTATTTCAAAGAACTATTTCAAGAGTGTGTTGTCAAAGAACTAACGGTCTATTTCAAAGAACTAAGTACAAAGAACTATTTCAAGGGTATAACTGGGAATTATCAAAGATAGCATGTGCCAATCTCAGGTTTGAAAGATGTCCTAGCTAGACTGATCGAATATGAGACACAAGTTTGATGATATTTACAGTATTCCCTAACTGTTTTAAGGAACATCTGGGAAATGCTCAAAGATAACATGTGCCAACGAACTATACGAACTATAAAGGGTCTAAAGAACTATAAAAGCCTATATATCAAAAGATGTCATAGCTAGACTGATTGATTATGGGTCACATGTTTGATGAGGTTTACAGATCTCCTTTACTACTAAGTACCTGATTGCTATACTAGTCTACTCGAGTTGACAAGGCCCAATCATTAGGACTTAGATTTTATTAAATGTTTATTTATTTATTTAATTAAGCATTTATTTAAATTTTTCTACAATTGTTGTGGTTGATCATAATTGTGTGATGAACGTACGGAATCAATAGAGATTTCAAATTGTTGTATTTACAGGAACAAAGAACTGAAGAACAAATGGGTTAATGGTAGGGGTAAAATGCTTAATTATCATTAACAACAATGTCCTATGCGGATTAGTATGTGGTGGGACTGCGTCTGGGCGGGTTGTAGGCTCGACTCAGGGGTATGCCCTATATATAAGCATACCGATCTGGATGATGCATGTGATGTTAATGAGATTAAGGTTGTTACTCGAGGGTTTAACAAATGTTTTGAGTGTACATTAGAACTATAGTGTAATGGAAGTGTATGGTAGGTAAAAATGCTTAATTATCATTAACAACAGTGTCATATGCGTATTAGTATGTTGTGGGACGGCGTCTGGGCGGGTTGTAGGCTCGACTCAGGGGTATGCCCTATATATAAGCATACCGATGTGGATATTACATGTGACGTTAATGAGGTTAGGGTCTTTACCGAAAAAGGTTTACAAATCATTTTCAATTACTAAACTATATGAACTCACCAACCATGTGTTGATTTTTTTTTGCATGACTTCTCAGGTGACGAACAGGTCAATTAAGAAGCTTATGCTTTTGGACTAGGACTTCAGATAGAAGACTTAGTATTTTTTGACCTGCATACTTTTGAAACATCATTATACAATTATTTTGTATATCTTGTGCAGTTACAAGATAGATATCTTATGATGTTTATGATAGATTTACATTGTTAAATTCTGAACGATACGGATGTAATTTAACTTTGTAATTCTATTCTATTTAGCATTTCTCATTTATATCATGTGCAATGTAAACAATCTGATCATTCCGATTATCACTCACGATATCGCATCCCGGGAACCTTTTGCCCGACAGGGACTCCGATCCAACCCCGCCTGCTCGTGGTGTGACAGATTGGTATCAGAGCCATGGTTATAGATAAATATGGGTCACTTAATTAAATGATTTGGCCTAGACTATAACCTAGGGACCCTACATATAGAGAACCTAAGACTTAAGACTTTATTGCATTGTGTCTTCTTCATTAGATCATTGCACTAACCGATAACTTTATTGGTTATGATCAGAATGCCGCCGAGAAGACAGACTCCCTCGTTACCTCCACCACCACAGGACTTGGCTCCACATTCGTCTACACCATCACCGTCTGACTCACCTCCTACAACGCCTCCATTGCCTCCACCTCCACCTCCATTTATTCCTCCCCTACTCAACCCACCACTAGGCCCGAGTACAACTCCGATGCTGGACCCTTCTACCATCACCCTAGTGACCCTACTGAGCAGTCAGTTGACTAATCAGATGAAGGAGGCAATACCGGAGATGTTCAACCGTCTCCGTAATGAAATCAACAACACTGGTAACTCGTCAGGAGAAGCCAGTGGGAACACTGGTGGTGCTTCAAAACATTCATACAAGTCCTTTATGGGATGCAAGCCGCCTAGTTTTAGTGGTAATGAAGGAGCCGTTGGTCTGATCCAATGGATAGAAAAGGTTGAAGCCACTCTGGGCCTCTACAGTTGTCCAGAGCATCACAAGGTTTGCTATTCTGCTGGAACATTCAACAAGCGAGCCTTGACTTGGTGGAACGGCCAAGTTAATGCAAGAGGAAGAGATGAAGCTATGGCGATGCCATGGGAAGACTTCAAGACTCTACTGAGGACTGAGTTTTGCCCCAAGAACGAGCTACAGAGACTAGAAGTGGAACTGTCTAACCATGTGATGAAAGGGGCTAACCACATGGGATATACGACTCGTTACCACGAGTTGGTTGCTTTGGTGCCGGATATGGTACCGACTCTGGAGAAACGGATTGACAGGTATGTATGTGGTTTACCAGCCTGCATACAAGGATTAGTGGTTGCTGCAAATCCTGTCACATTGGAGTCTACTGTGAGTTTGTCTGTGAAGCTCACGGATCTGATGGTAGCCACAGGAGTTTTGAAGAAAGAGGCTGACTCCGGTAAGAACAAAGCAGAGCCGTCAAAGAAACCTCACCACCATCAGAAGAAGAAACAAAAGGTCATCAAGAACTACACGATGGCCACACCTCTCCAGCAAATAGCAGCTGCACCACATAACCCTAACAAAAGACCATACACTGGTACATATCCTTTGTGTGCCAAGTGTCAATACCATCATGCTGCTAACACCCCTTGCAAGCAATGCACTGGGTGTGGAAGAAAGGGCCATTGGGTCCAACATTGTCGTGTGACACAAAATCAACCAGTCAACAATGCTGCTTTAGCTCTCCCTCCACCAGCTAATCAGAACACCGGTGGATGATATAACTATGGCGAACAGGGCCACTTTCCGAAGAACTGCCTAAAGAAGATACAACAAGCAGTTCAAGCACCCCGTGGAAGAGCTATTGTCATAGGAGCTCCAGCTGCACGCCAAGACCCGAATGTGGTCACTGGTACATTTCTCTTACATGACTTTTATGCATCTGTTCTATTTGACACTGGTGCGGATCAGAGTTTTATCTCTACTGAATTTGCATGCCAATTAGATTTTATAGAGGAACAGTTAGATTCCCCTTACATCATAGAAGTAGCTAACGGGAAACAGATCACAGTTAGTATAGTATATAGGAACTGCCCATTGACACTTGATGGTCATACATTCACCATCGATTTGATACCGATGGAGTTGGGTAGTTTTGACATCATTGTTGGAATGGATTGACTTTCTTTTAACCGAGTGGAAGTCATCTGTTCTGAAAATCTGCTTCGAGTTCCATTGCCGGATAATAGAGTATTGGAAGTTAAAGGGGATCAAGCAAAACGAAGTGTCAAAATCATTTCTTGCATAAAGGTGCGTAAGTGTTTACAGAAGCAGTGCGTAGCTTTCCTAGTTCACGTAGTGGAAAAGGATAAAGACAAGAAAAAGATTCAAGACGTGCCGGTAGTGAAAGAGTATCCGGAAGTATTTCCTGAAGACCTACCAGGTATGCCACCTGTGCGACCGGTAGAGTTCCGTATTGATTTAGTTCCTGGAGCAACTTCTGTTGCTAAATCTCCTTACAGGTTAGCACCTTCAGAGATGCAGGAATGGTCAAACCAGTTACAGGAGCTACTTGACAAGGGTTTCATCAGATCGAGCTACTCACCTTGGGGAGCTCCGGTCTTGTTCGTGAAAAAGAAAGACGGATCGTTCAGAATGTGCATAGATTACCGGGAGCTGAACAAACTGACTATCAAGAATCGGTATCCATTGCCGAGGATTGATGATCTGTTTGACCAAATGCAAGGAGCCCAATACTTCTCCAAGATTGACTTGTGGTCTAGATATCATCAGCTTAGAGTTCAAGATGAAGATAAACCGAAGACGGCGTACCGAACCAGATACGAGCATTACGAATTCATGGTGATGCCTTTCGGATTGACGAATGCACCAGCGGTTTTCATGGACCTCATGAACCGAGTGTGCAAGCCATATTTGGATCAATTTGTCATTGTCTTTATTGATGACATCTTGATTTATTCAAAGAGTAAAGCTGAACACGAAGAACACCTCATGAAAATCTTGGAGCTGTTGAAGAAGCAGAAACTTTATGCCAAATTCTCTAAGTGTGAATTTTGGCTAAGAGAAGTTCAATTTTTGGGCCATGTAGTCAACAGCGAGGGAATACACGTAGATCCGGCCAAGATTGAAGCGATAAAGAAATGGAACACTCCGAAGACACCGACGGAGATACGGTCTTTTCTGAGATTGGCAGGCTATTATAGAAGGTTTATTTCAAACTTTTCCAAAATAGCTTTGCCTCTCACTAAGTTAACTCAGAAAAGTGAACCGTTTGTCTGGGAGCAGAAACAAGAAGATGCTTTTCAGATGTTGAAACATAAGCTATATGATGCTCCATATCTATCTCTCCCAGAAGGCTGTGATGATTTTGTTGTTTATTGTGATGCCTCCCATCAGGGACTTGGTTGCATACTAATGCAACGGGACAAAGTTATCGCTTATGCATCAAGACAGTTAAAGGGTCATGAGAAGTACACTACTCATGACCTTGAATTGGGAGCTGTAATCTTCGCATTGAAGATTTGGAGACATTACTTATATGGCACTAAGTGTACTATATTCACTGATCACAAGAGTCTGCAGCACATCTTTGATCAGAAGAAACTCAACATGCGACAACGCCGTTGGGTTGAACTTCTGAATGATTACGATTGTGTGATCAAATACCATCCGGGAAAAGCTAACGTAGTAGCTGATGTCTTGAGCCGGAAGGAACGGGTCAAACCCTTGCGCGTTAGAGCAATGGGAATGACTGTACAGACCAGTTTGAGAGACAAAATTATTCAGGCACAGCAAGAATCAGTTGATCGAGGAAATCTGAAGAAAGAGCTTGACTGCGGAGCGGAGAAACAATCGGAGACTAAGCCCGATGGAGTGATCTACTACCAGAATCGTATATGGATTTCGGCAGTAGACGAATTGAGAAGACTTATCTTCGATGAAGCGCACAAGACTAAATACTCCGTTCATCCAGGCGCTAATAAAATGTATGTTGGACTAAAAGAACCAATGAGCCTGATCAGAAAAATCTCTAAGTCTCACAGCACTTATAACAACTGAAGAAGAACACAACGGCTGACATTCAATGTACAGAAGATACAAGATCTGAAGTGATATACAACAGCTGAAGTGTAAGTCATCAGATGTTGTAGTGTGTAGTTTAGTCTTCAGTAGTTTTCTTTCAGTTCTTGTAAAAGTCTGATGAGTAGTTTACTCATCAGATGTTTTAGTTTATTACTTCAGTAGTTTTATTACTTCAGTAGTTGTAAGAGGATGTCTTCAGATGTTGTAGACATTCTCAGTAGTTTAGTTATTTCAGTTGTTTTGTTTTGTCTGTTAGGTGTCAACATCATGTGACATCATCAGACGTCACTGTCTTTATATAAGGGCAGTTGACAATTTTGTATTGCAACGAAGTTAGCGAATTGAATGAAATATTCCTTTTGCAGAAACTCTCTCTCTATAACAAAATTGTGCGATTACTGTTTGATTGAATGAACTCTGTTCTTGCTATTATTGTGCTAATTCAATTTTGAATTCCGCTGCTATACTTTAATATTGAATCAATTGAGAACATCTGATCCTACAATTGGTATCAGAGCAGGTTAATCATTGATCGATTAAACAATTGATCTCTGAAACTGCTCAAATTTGTTCTCTAGTTGATCGAATTAGCTGATTAGTAAGAATTTGTTATAGATTGAAGTTTTCTGTTAACTTCTGTTGATTTGTCTTTCAACATAGATCTGTTTTGATTCAATTGATTGAAATTTGCATTAGTTTGTGTGTAATTGTTTGAATCTGTGATCATGACAACTGCAAACAATGATCCGCACAATACAGGCTCCGCAACCAAGCCTCCGATGCTTGTGCGGAGTGAGTACAACATTTGGCAACGTAGAATGCTACATCACCTGTCGATTAACAGCGCAGGATGTTGGAAATCTGTAGTGCATGGTCCGTATAAACCCATGATCACTGATCCTGAAACTTAACTAATGATTCCGAAACCTTCGGATATGTATTCGGATGAGGATATTAAATTGTTTGAAATTGATGCTAAAGCTCATGGTATTCTGGCCATGGCCTTGCCGAATGAGATTTATTCTGGCTTGATGCATCATGATACTGCTAATGATCTCTGGGTTGCACTGAAAGAACAATTCGGTGGAACGGATGAGGTTTTAGCAAACACTAGAGAAATCCTTGCTCAGCAGTATGAGACCTTTTCTCATAGAAAGGGTGAATCATTGACTCAACAATTTGAGCGGTTCTCATGTTTAATTTCTGAGTTGAAAATGGTTAAGCAAGAATATACTAATAGTCAGATGAATAACAGATTTCTCAGATCACTGCCTGAGAGATGGGACACATACACAATTGTCCTACGCTCTAATGCTAATCTGGAAAATCTATCTCTCACCCAATTACATGGGAAACTCTTAACTTTTGAGAGAGAGGTAGAACAGAAGAGAAAACTATCTTCATCTGGAAAACTTGCTGATGATTTTGTTCCTGGTAACACTGCTTTGATAGGTCAGGAGTCAGAGTTTAATGGGTCTGAATGTTCTTATGATGAACATATTGATTTTTCTACTAACAATTCTGAACATGCTTTTGTTGGAATTGATGGTAATGCAGGAAATTATGGTGATAACTTGTGTTTTGTGATGGATGATTTGAAAGGAATCCCGGATGATGATCTAGAGGAGATGGACATTTTTAGTCAAATGGCATTAATCAACATCAGATCACAAAAGTTCTATAAACGAACAGGAAGAAAGTTCCCTGGATTATCTGGCAAAACCAAAGTTGGATTTGACAAAGGGAAGCTGAGGTGCCATAAGTGTCACAGACTTGATCACTTTGCTAGGGAGTGCAAATCTACTAGTTCTAACTCTGCTGCACCTTTTGTGACTTTTCCAAGCAACAACACATCAAGCAAAGGACCACAATCTTCTGGTACTAGTCAACAACAATTCTATCCCGCTCACTTTGATCCACAAAATCCTATGCCATATCCTATCCTTGTTTTTACATGCCTCAACCTACACACACTCCAGCATTAATTCCTTCACAATCACCTGCTCTTCCTGATCCCAGCAAATCACAAACCAATCAACAGCCTCAACAACAACAACATCAGAGTTTCTTTACTCCTGGAGTAGTTGATTGGAGTAGCCTACCTGATGATTTATCTGACTTCAACATGCAGCCTTACTCTGAAAATGGTCCACATGGTGGAGACAATCCTTTTGGAAATCTTGCATTGATGGCTATTGATTCAACTGACAACTCTTGTCAATCTTCTTCAACATCACAGGTATCCTCTGAATCTAAAGCTATGTTGTGTTCAGAGTCTTGTGTTTCAGCATTTGCTTCCATTAGAGAAATCAATGTTGAGTTAATCAATGAGAAGTTGGCTTTAGAAAGGGTCATGACAAAGAATAAAACTGAATTTGAGAAAGTTTTGAATGAAAAAGAGTCTGAAATTTACAAACTCAAGTGTCAATTGTCTGATGAAAAGGCTAGGGTGGAAGTCATGCTTGTAAAACACAATGATTTGAAACAAACACTTGCAGCAACCCAAGTAGAATGTGCAAAATGGGTTGAATCTTGCAAGGGGTTTGAGTTGCTGTTAAACAAGCAAACAGCATCCAATGTAATGTTTGGTATTGGATACAATCACACTGCCCCCCCAGCTGCTTATACACCAAAGAATCTTAACTGTGAGTCTGAAGGGGACAGTGTATACCAATTCACCAAGTCCTCAGCAAAGTCTGATGCTGATGAATCATTTGAAAGTGATTCAAGTGCATGCAAATCTGAATCTGAAATTATGGATATTGAAACCTATTCTTATTCTCTTGGATGTACAAATGTTATCCAGGATGACATAGGTCAGGATAGTGTTTTAATTGAGATTGATCCTGATGAAAATGTTTCAAATGAATTAAATTTAAAACTGGTTAAGTCAGATGGGCATGGCACTGGAGAAAATGATGCACGACTTTTAATAAGTCAAAGTCACTCATCAGCAGTTGTTGAAAAAGCTGATACTGCAACAACTGATGTTGGTGAATGTGTTGATACACAAGTGCTGAAGCATAACTCTTCAGATGTTGTCAAAACATCAGCTGTTGTCAATTTGTCTACAAATACTGATGTTTCACATGTACTGAAGAACAAAAATTCAGTCTCTAAGCCATCAGTACTTGTAGACAATCACAAGGAAAAGAAAAAGAGGGTGCCTTGTGAAATTTGTAGGCTGTTTAATCATTCAACTGATGAATGCTGGTACAGAAAAGGTTCTAAATTCAACAAAATCAAGCATAAAAACAAGAACATACTCAAAATGAAACATGAATTTAGTTCAAAGTTTGTACCAGAATCATCAGTAGTTTCAAAATCTGGAAAATCCTTACAAGGAAATAACTCAAGTACATCCAAGAAAGGAAAAGGGATTGTTCCAGATTCAGAGAAACAACACTTGACAGCATCTCATGTGATTAAAGACACTAAAATGATCAAACACAAAAATAAGAAATCAAGTTCTGATGTGTCTGATGAAATCAAAATTTTAACTCAAAATTATAATCAACTGATGCTAATGATGCAACAACTGATAGGAAAAGTCAATCTGGCAGAGGCATCTGTTGATTCATTTCATAAAAAGAAATCAAAATCAAAAGTCAAAAGTCAAAGCAAAATCTTCTAATAAGAATGCTTCAAGTGTTGCTTCAACTGACAATGTTACTTCTGTTTCATCATGTGTTAACAGACCCAAAACCAAAATGGTTTGGGTCCAAAAGTCTAACTAAGTGTGTTGTTGTATGCAGGGTCCTTCAGCATGCCAAAATAGCATCTGGTATGTTGATAGTGGAGGATCCATGCATATGACTGGGAGCAGATCTCTCCTTCATAATTATTTCACTGGAAGGAAAGGATTTGTGTCCTTTGGAAATGATGCTAAGGGTTACATTATAGGTAAAGGTGTGGTAACAAATGGTGAGATTAGGTTTGATGATGTGAATCATGTTGAAAATCTTAAGTACAATCTTTTGAGTGTTAGTCAAATGTGTGATAAGGGTCATGTTTCTCTTTTCACTAAGCAAGATTGTAGGATTTTATCTTCTGATGTGATGCCTTTGATTGGCAAAGTTTTAGATGAGTATACACTCCTTAAGGCTAACAGAGTAGGAAAGGTATATGCCTTTGATTTATCTAAGAAAATCTCAGTCAAGGGTCATCCTTGTTTATTCTCTAAGGCCTCTTTCAAGGAATCAAATCTGTGGCATAGAAGATTAGGTCATGTGAACATCAAAAACATGAATCAATTGGTGAAACATGGTTTGGTTAGAGGTCTTCCTTTAAAGGATTTTAGCTGTGATGAGAATTGTACTGCCTGCTTGAAAGGAAAGCAACACAAAGTCTCTTTTCCTCCAATTGGAGATTCCAAATCCACTGGTTGCCTGCAACTACTACACATGGATTTGTTTGGTCCAGTGCAGATAATGTCTATGGCAAAGAAGAAGTATTGTCTAGTTATTGTTGATGACTATTCAAAGTTTGTCTGGACTTTCTTCTTACACTCAAAAGGTGAGGTTGCCAAGGCTATTATAAACTTTGTGTTATATGCTGAAAAGCAATATTCTATTCCTATCAAGTGTGTTAGGAGTGATAATGGCACTGAATTCCGAAATCACATTCTGGATGAATTTTATATGTCAAAGGGAATTCAGAGACAGTACAGCATCCCCAGAACTCCTGAACAAAATGGAGTTGTAGAAAGGAAAAATAGGACTTTGATTGAAGCTGCCAGAACAATGTTGGCTGATTCTGGCTTGCCACTGACCTTCTGGGCTGAAGCTGTTAACACAGCTTGCTATGTGCAAAACAGGGTTCTAGTAAATCAAAGATGGTTGAAAACTCCATATGAAATACTTCACAATCTAACTCCTTTGATTTCCTTCTTCAGAGCTTTTGGGTGTCCATGTTATATCCTTAACACCAAAGATCAACTCACAAAGTTTGATTCCAAAGTTGATGCAGGATATTTTGTTGGATATTCTTCAACTTGCAAGGCTTATAGAGTGTTCAATTGTCGAACAAAGATTGTTGAAGAAACTCTTCATGTTAAATTCAATGAATGTCCCAAAGATCCCATTCCTCAAAATCCTGCTGAGATGTTTGATCTTAACATCTTGCAACATGAATTTCCAGTTGAGCCTAATGTTGAAGCACATGAGGTACTTACTGCAGATCCACCACAAGCTTCTACAGAAACCACACAAGGAAGTCCTGATGATGAAGATGAAAGTACTCATCTGTTCAGATTTAGTGATAATCTGCCATTGTATGCTAAATCTGATGCTCCTCCTGCTCCAGCTGCTCCAAATACAAATGCTGATGAAATTCTGGCATCTTCTAAATCATTTGAAATTCCTGCTGCTGTATTTCCTGAATCTTCTTCAACTGCAGCATCTGTTCCTCCAGCAAACACTTGCACTGATCTTATTCCATATCAAGAACTGAAGGATCATCCATTATCTCAAGTTCTTGGTGATATTTCTGCTGGTGTTTCCACAAGAAGTCAATTATCCAACTTTTGTCTTTATGCTCTATTTGTCAGTCAACAAGAGCCAAAGAACTATCACATAGCACTTAGAGACATTGGCTGGGTGGAGGCAATGCAGTTGGAGTTGTTGCAGTTCAAGAAACAACAAGTCTGGGAGCTGGTTCCTTTACCCCAAGGTAAGTGTGCAATAGGCACTAAATGGGTGTTTAGGAATAAAACAGATGAAAATGGTCAAATCATTAAAAACAAAGCTAGACTGGTTGTACAGGGGTTTTCTCAGGAAGAAGGTATTGATTATGATGAAACTTTTGCCCCTGTAGCCAGACTAGAAGCAATTAGGTTGTTCTTAGCATATGCTGCCTTACATAAACTTAAAGTTTTTCAAATGGATGTCAAAAGTGCTTTCTTATATGGTAAAATAAAAGAGGAAGTGTATGTGTGTCAACCTCCAGGCTTTGAGGACAATAAACATCCTGATTGGGTGTACAAGCTTGATAAAGCTCTTTATGGGCTGAAACAAGCACCTAGAGCCTGGTATGACACTTTATCCACTTTTCTTCTCAAAAATAATTTCACTAGAGGCTCCATTGATAAAACTTTATTCATAAAGAATGTAGGACAGCATAAGCTACTTGTTCAAATTTATGTTGATGACATTATATTTGCTTCATCTGATCTAAAGTTGTGTGATGCTTTCACTGAGCTTATGACCAAAAATTTTGAAATGAGTGCCATGGGGGAACTACAGTTTTTCTTGGGTCTTCAAATTAAACAAAAACCTGATGGAATTTTCATTCACCAATCAAAGTACACAAAAGAGCTGTTAAAGAAATTTGATTTGCAAAACTGTAAACCATGTTCTAACCCCATGAGCAGCACCACACAACTTGATGCTGATCTGAAAGGTACTTCAGTGGATGAAACTCTTTATAGATGTATGATTGGCTCTTTGATGTATCTAACTGCATCAAGGCCAGACATTATGTTTGCCACATGTGTCTGTGCTAGATTTCAGGCTGCACCTAAAGAATCTCATCTGATTGCTGTGAAAAGAATTTTTAGATACTTACAGGGTACTCAATTTCTGGGAATATGGTACTCCACTGGACATTCCTGCAAGCTAGTTGCTTTTTCTGATAGTGACTATGCAGGATGCAAACTCTCAAGAAAATCTACTTCTGGTGGGTGTCAATTTCTAGGAAATTGTCTGGTTTCTTGGCAAAGTAAGAAACAAACATCTGTAGCCACTTCCACTGCTGAAGCCGAGTACATTGCTGCTGCAAGTTGTACTTCACAAATTCTCTGGCTTCAGTCTCAACTCTTGGATTATGGCATCAAAGAACTGAAGACACCATTATTAATGGATAGTGCTTCAGCTCTTTGTATTGTCAAGAATCCAGTTCAGCACTCTAGGACTAAACACATTGAGATCAGACATCATTTTATAAGAGATTGTTATGAAAAGGGTCTGATTGATCCAAAGTTTGTTCCTAGTGCTGATGAGCTTGCAGACATCTTTACTAAGCCTTTAGACACCTCAACTTTTCAAAATTTAGTTCTAAGACTTGGTATGCTGCAACTTGAATAGGTTGGTTTTTCATAAAATAAATTTTAATATCTTTTCAACAACCCAAAAATATTTTCAATTTTTCTTTTCAAATAAATTTTTTTTTACCTTGAAACTTTTTGATATTTTCAGTAAATACTGATACATATCAAAAGTACTGATTCAAGGAAAGATATGACCTTTTCTAATACTCTAAGTTACAAGTACTGATGAGTATTGATTCACTAAGCACTGAAGGTCAAACATTGTTTACAAGTTCTGATGAACAAATTGTTTACAAGTTCTGATGAACAAATTGTTTACAAGTTCTGATGAACAAATTGTTTACAAGTTCTGATGAACAAATTGTTTACAAGTGCTGATGAACACATTGTTCACAAGTTCTGATGAACAAAATTTCCACAAAGTCTGATGAACAACTGATGAAAACAACTGCTGAACAAAACTGTCGACAACACCTGATGAGTAATTTTACTCTTCAGTTGTTTTAACTTCTGTTGTTTTCTCTATTTAACTCAACCTTCTTCAGTTGTTTTATTATCACTTTCTTAGAACTTTCTATCTTTTTCAAAAACCTATTTTCCCTCTCCAGTCTTTGCATCCATGGCGTCCATAACCTTGAAACCGCGTCATAACTCCATTGCCTATTTGACCAAATCCTCTTTCTAGTCAAAGTTCGATGAAGCTGTGGACTTGATGAATGCTTCTCAATTCAAAACCGCTTTTCTCATCAATCCAACCCTATATGTCGACTCTATCCATCAATTCTGGATGAATGTGGAACTGATCAATGTTGGCACAGGAGTAATCTCTCTTCGGTCCACTGTCAATGGTCATAACGTGCACATAAGCCCAGCTGAACTGAGGGAGGTTCTTCAGCTCGATGATGCTAATCTGGTCACCCAATTTCCTAAGAGCGCAACTGACCTCTGTTTTACACGTCATGAATACCAGGGTGACTTGAGTGACTCAACACTTTTCAAGAAGCACTTCAATGACCCAGAGCACCTGATATTTCATATGATCAACATATGCTTGGCTCCGAAGTCTTCTTCATGGGACCAAATGTCTTCCAGGTGGCAACAGGTATTGTATTCAATCCTTGAATCTCAAAAATTAAATTTTTCTCAAATCCTGTTTTCTGAATTAACTGAACATGCTGCTAAGCCTGTTTCTTCTAGATGGCTACTCTATCCACGTTTTATCATGGCCATCATAGAGAAACAACTTCAGCAAAATGGCCTTGTTGGTCAGGGAATCTCTGCTCCAGCAGTTTTGTTGGAAGTATATTCCCGACACAACTCTAACCTTACTCTAAAAGAGGCTGCCCGAAAGCTAAAACCCAAGCAGAGGGAACCCACAGTCTCCACTTCTACTTCCAAATCCAAAGTCCCCACCAAACCAAAATCCAAAAAGCCCAAAAAGGCTGCTCAGGGAAATGAGTCCCCTGAGTCTGCCCATGCCTCACCAAGGCATGACATGGCCACTGGGAGTAGTCAACCACTGGTCCATCAGAGTCTACCAGCTCAAACCGCCCAGGTTTCCTCTCAACAGGATCCTGGAGCAACCATTGTAGGGGTAGACACATCTCTAGAACCTCTTTCATTTGAAAAGGTTTCTATTGAACAACACCAATCTCCCCGGGTGCACTCTCTTTCAAAGCCAATTCCTATGGAAACCACCCCAGATAGCCCCACTTTTGTTATTGAAAACATCCTTAATCAGTTGAACACTCCTATCCCCTCCCAGACACCTATCACTACTGGGATTAGCTCCAACATTGAGGGGGAGGATCAAAGTGTCTCTGATATCCCACAGGATTATGACTACCACATCAGATCTCCTAGTGTGGAAAGAGAGATTCTGATATCTGACAAGGCTGCTACTTCATCACCTCCATCATTTGGAGTGATTGATAGTGGTACCATTGCTAAGACCTTGTCAGAGGCAACAACTGATGAAGGGGTTATCCCTGAGGTTGGAAGTCCCCAGTACCAAGAAAAAGGGGCACCTGATCATGTTGAGCCACACTCAACTCAGGTAGATCCTGATATTCTCAGGAGGTCAGATGATTCAGCTAAGGCTGATGATGACCAAAGCACACTTGCTGCGGTTCTGAAACAGAATCAAATCCTTGAGGCTGAGGTTTGTAGACTCAATGAGCTACTCACCAAAATGTCCAAGGACAAAAGTCCATCTTCCCCAATTACCCCACAGATGGCACCTTCTCATCCTGAAGGTCACCCAAACACTTCCACCACTACTTCACAATTTGACAAGCCTCCAGCCACTGCTTCTGGCACTAATCCTTTGGGTTCTAGCCCCCAGAGGCATTAGCTGCTGCCCTTCTAACTGTCATCCCTCTCATCACTCCTTTACTAAAAACCATCATTGCCCAAGCCCTTGATGAGAGGCTACCCTCCAAATCTCAAATTCAGCAGATGGTAGATGATGCTGTGACTGCCAGACTTACAACTCTTAATACTCCTTCTTCCCCTGCAGCCAAAAAGGGGGAGTTAGGAACAGAGTCAGTCACAACTTCAGCTTCCAAAAGGCAAAGGTCTGACAATGAAGATATTGCTTCTGAAAGGTCTCCTGCCATTCAAGTGACATACAAGAGACAGAAGAAGAATAAAACTGCTGAGGTTGTCAACAGGGCTGATGAGGAGGTTGAACATGTAAATGTTGGTGATAAAGAAGTTGAGGTAAGCATTGAGAAGGTAAGTGCAGAACAAGTTACAACCTCTGATGTACAAGAAACTGAACAAGAGGAGATGCAAGAACAAGAAGTTCAAACTCAGAGGGTTGAAGTTGAGAAATCTATTGAAAGTGATGAGGTAGGAGCTCCTCTCAAGAAAAGAAGGGTACTGAGAATTCAAGAAGAGGAAGATTCTGATGAGGAAGACAGGCTTCCTATCTCTACTATAATTAAAACAAATGTTCAAAAGCCTGAATCATCAACAACTGGGTCAGATCTGACAATTCAAAAGAAGAAAGTATCTCTTCCTGCCAAATATGTGCCTGAGAAGCCACTGGTGTTTGGTCAACATCCAATGATCACACCAGAGTCTAGAATGTTGGCAGTAAAAGTGAAGCTTGAAGAAGAAGAGAACCAGAAACAACATGATGAACAACTCTTAAAGATGGTTGACAAGGATTATCCTCAGACATCAACCATTATTGCAATGAAGAAAGAAGCTCAAAGGTTGTATGCTCTGAGGTTCACCTACCAGTATAGGAAGGAACAAATTAGAATGTGGCCTGATCCAAGAATCATTCACAGGATACACAAGAGAGAGGCTCCAGCATCTTATGCCAGAAGAATCAGAAGGGTCTTAAGTGCTGACATTATGCTAGGGTCAGTACTTGATCCTTGGGAGATAATCAATGACTTCAAGAGTGTGTACAACTCTGGCTCAAAAGCTCCAAAGTTTATAGAAAACAAAATGATCAAGAAAGGCTTGGTATATAGGAAACTTGAAAATGTTCAACAAAATGAGCTTTCTCTGTTTTTGGAAGGAAAGCATCCTGATGAGTTTGTATACAGAGAGATTACTAGAGTTGAGCTGAATGATGGGACAACGGCCAGGTACTTGTCTGAGTATTATGGACCTGAGTCTTTCTTTGAAGGTGAACCTGAGAGGTTGACTCCAGAAGAGAAGGTAATACTGCTTGAGGCATATGTCAGGGAGTCCTTCAGGTTAGTACATGATCAATAGCTTTAATGAGAGGGGTTAATGCTCATAGTCCATTTCCCCAATGGAGTTCCCTCTCATATTTTGCTTGTTAGATTTTTGGAAGCTGTTGATTATCAGGCATACACTTTAACTGGTCATTTTGATACTGATCTCAAAGAAAAAGACTTATCTTTCAGCCTGGGAGTAAATAAGTGAGACCTTAAATAAATTAGAGATTTTTGGCTGCATTGGTTCAGGGGGAGTTTGTTGGACTAAAAGAACCAATGAGCCTGATCAGAAAAATCTCTAAGTCTCACAGCACTTATAACAACTGAAGAAGAACACAACGGCTGACATTCAATGTACAGAAGATACAAGATCTGAAGTGATATACAACAGCTGAAGTGTAAGTCATCAGATGTTGTAGTGTGTAGTTTAGTCTTCAGTAGTTTTCTTTCAGTTCTTGTAAAAGTCTGATGAGTAGTTTACTCATCAGATGTTTTAGTTTATTACTTCAGTAGTTTTATTACTTCAGTAGTTGTAAGAGGATGTCTTCAGATGTTGTAGACATTCTCAGTAGTTTAGTTATTTCAGTTGTTTTGTTTTGTCTGTTAGGTGTCAACATCATGTGACATCATCAGACGTCACTGTCTTTATATAAGGGCAGTTGACAATTTTGTATTGCAACGAAGTTAGCGAATTGAATGAAATATTCCTTTTGCAGAAACTCTCTCTCTATAACAAAATTGTGCGATTACTGTTTGATTGAATGAACTCTGTTCTTGCTATTATTGTGCTAATTCAATTTTGAATTCCGCTGCTATACTTTAATATTGAATCAATTGAGAACATCTGATCTTACAATGTACCAAGACTTGCGTGGATTTTATTGGTGGCCTGGAATGAAGAAAGACATAGCCGAGTACACCGGTCGATGTCTTACGTGTGCGAAGGTAAAGGCGGAACATCAGAGACCGTTTGGTTTACTGGAAGAGCCTGAGATTCCGCTCTGGAAGTGGGAACAAATAGCTATGGAATTCATTACCAAGCTACCCCGCACTTCCAGTGGTCATGATACAATTTGGGTGATCATTGACCGTTTGAAAAAATCTGCTCACTTCTTGCCAATGCGTGAGACTTTCACGATGGATAAACTGGCGAGACTATACATCAATGAGATAGTGGTACGCCATGGTGTGCCATTGTCTATTATTTCTGACAGAGATAGCAGATTTACATCAAGGTTCTGGCAATCCTTACAGAAATCTCTAGGGACGCAGTTAAACCTGAGTACAGCTTACCATCCACAAACAGACGGTCAAAGCGAACGTACTATTCAGACCCTGGAGGATATGTTAAGAACCTGCATTTTGGATTTCGGTGGAAATTGGGATTCTCATTTGCCACTAATCGAATTCTCCTACAACAATAGTTACCACAACAGCATTGGATGTGCCCCATCTGAGGCTCTTTATGGTCGAAAATGTCGGTCACCAATCTGTTGGAGTGAAGTGGGAGACAATCGAATAATTGGGCCAGAGCTTATTCAGGAAACCACTGACAAGATTGCCAGATTCAACGAAGACTACAAGCTACAAGAAGTAGACAAAAGAGCTATGCCGACAAAGAGCGCAAGCCGTTGGAATTTCAAGTGGGAGACCGGGTTATGTTGAAGGTATCCCCATGGAAAAGTGTAGTGCGATTCGGAAAGAAAGGCAAATTAGCACCACGATACGTGGGACCGTTCGAGATCATCGTGCGGATTGGTCCTGTAGCGTATAGACTGAGATTACCAGATGAACTCAGTGGTGTGCATGACGTGTTTCACGTCTCAAACTTAAAGAAATGCCTTGCTGATGAGTCACTCGTCATACCGACCGAAGAAATTCAAGTGGACGAACAATTACATTTTGTTGAAGAACCTTTAGAGATTATGGATCGCAAAGTTAAGAAACTGAGGCGAAGCCGTATTCCGATTGTAAAGGTTCGTTGGAACTCAAAGTGCGGACCCGAGTTTACTTGGGAACGTGAAGATCACATGAAGTCTAAGTATCCCCAACTATTTACAGAGGAAGCCGTACCGGATAATGAATCTTAAATTTCGGGACGAAATTCCTCTAACAAGGGGAGACTGTAACATCAGTGCCGGAACCGATACCGGAACAGTGATCTCAACAGTAAAACAAACAGTAATAAGGTACGAACTATATGTGTTTCATTGAATGTTATGTTCATTTCATGTTTCATTGTCATTTCATGTCATCAACGAGCAAATTCAGAGTCAGTTCAGAAAACGA
Organism: Mikania micrantha; assembly: GCA_009363875.1. Lineage (NCBI taxonomy): Eukaryota > Viridiplantae > Streptophyta > Magnoliopsida > Asterales > Asteraceae > Mikania > Mikania micrantha. The sequence continues at coordinate 12,964,498 of CM018681.1, forward strand.
AGTTCAGAACAATGGTTCATCAGTCAGATAATTATCTGGCATTACAGAACCATCAAGTGATTATGTGTTAGGATTTTATTATGTATAAACGTATGTGAGGCTTTACTAAACAAAACAACAATGGATGTCGTTACGTGAATGCTAAACTGATGGATTATTCGTATAGGTGACGATCTGTACGAATATATCTGAAAGTTTAGTGTTCTGAATGATATCCAATAATTAGAAAACCATATTGAAAAGTATAGTTATCGCCGTGTTCGTACGGGTGACGATTCGAATGAATACGCGCGACGACTGTACGATTCAATTTTAAACTGTAAATTAAATATTTCTGAAAATTTAAAATAAACAAAAGATATTTAGTTAATTTATTAGGAATCACAACCTAAAATAATTTTATAACGTCTATTTTATAACCGAGTCGTTTCGTTACGAAAACGAAAGACAACCGACGCTTTTACGCGAAATCGAGCAACAAAAACGAACCCGAACACGCCCGGAGTATAAATACTCTAAATGAGGCTTCTTCCTCATTTTCCCTCTCCTACTCTCTCTCTAAAAACCGCAAAACCGGAGCTTTCTCTCTCTAGGTTTTCTCCACCTTCAAATCTCCATATCTTGGTCATCTCTCAACCAAATCAGCTCATTCTTGAGCCAAATCGAAGCTATTGATCTCCTCTATATGAAAGTACAAAGGATCTGCTCAAAAATCCATCGGATCTGAGGTAAAAACGAGATCTATTTTGCGATTTTAGGGTTTTCTAACCCTTAGTCGAATCCCTCTCTAGAAACCGCTTTCAAACCATCAAACCTTAAGGGAAAACATACACTAACACCATAGAATAGTGCAGGAACAAGAGGATTATGATCTGGGGTAGTTGTTGTGGGATCTAAGTGGCTGCACCCCAAGAACTACAATCGGCCGAATGGCCCTTCCCAGCTCATCGAATGGCTTGGGGCGAAGTACCCTAGGCCGAATGGCCATCAACCGAAGGAACTCCTTCGCTCAGCCTATTCGGTCGGATACATCCCATTCGCCACTAGCTATTCGGAATCTCATTTGATAGGCACTCAATCGGTCGGCCATGCTGATTCGGGATGGCTCCTTTCGGTCGAGTGTTTCGCACACCAAGATCATTCGACCATGTATTCGGCAGTCCCCTTTCGGCAAACCATATTCGGCCACTCGATTAGAGATGTCTTCTTCAGGTAAGGGATTGGGATGGGTTAGGACTTTAAATAACAATCCTTGAGACCCGGACATAGTGTGCATACGTAAACAGCATGCATGGGTGTATGTGTGTGCATGGGAGGCATACTTGGGTTGCACTACATAATGTGAACTTAGGGTGATATATGAACCAAGTATAGAGTTTAACAAAGTAAATGTTGATATTGTTTCATCATATGGCAATAAACTAAGGTCTTTTGTAAATGGTAACAAGGAATCATGAAATTGGGATTTAAACTAAACAAGGAATTTGAGTTTCTAAGAAAATGGGTTTCATAATCATACAACCAACTAAATACGTGTTGTTGACATATATTAAGTTAGTTCAACACACTTGGGAATTCATTTGGGGAAATCATGAGGATCAAACCAATAAACTAAGGTTACGTGTGTTGATGTATGCATTGACACCTATTCCTTAGGAATTTCTTAAAGAACATATAACTAGTCGAGATGATTCACTTGAATTATCTAGGACAAGTTAATCAAAGAAGTTGATCAATAATCATTTGGAAATCAAAAGATAGTAATTTGGGCCCAAGGTTGATCCAATAGGATTAACCCAAGCCCATTATGTATAAAATTCACTTTTCTCAAATTAATTATGTTTTAATGAAAGAAATAAAGTTGTAAGATTTATTAGATCAAACTAAATGATTTTTTGAAATAAATGTTCGATTTAAAGTGAATTAAATTAATGACATTTTAGTTAATAATACGTTTAGCCTAGAAAAAAGGGAACTATAGAAACGCATTAGTATCTAGGACACTTAGTTGCACATCGAGACCAAACCTTAGATACGAAGACTATTATACATACTTATCGTATTCGAATTCTCTTAAAAAAACTCATGAACTGAAGATACATAGCCTATAAACAAAGAGCACGCATTTCGTGGTAGTACAGTACAGAGCAACACAGGTGAGTTCATTGCCCCTTTTTCTAAACATTTTTGTTTTAAAACGCGGTGCTGAAAAGCATGCGTAAACTGTTTTATTTAAATTGTTTACTTAAATGCTTTTATTTTGTATATGTTTTACATGTATAACTGTTAATCTAGACTTCTGTCTAGGTAAACTGTTTATTGGACTTAAAACGAGTTATCTATTCGTCACGAGTAAATAACTCTTCAAATCAAAGAACTCTTTTCAAAGAACTACTTTCAACGTACTAAAGATATAAAAGAAAGAACTATTTTCAAAGGTCTATTTCAAAGAACTAAGTACAAAGAACTATTTCAAGGGTGTGTTGTCAAAGAACTAACGATCTATTTCAAAGAACTATTTCAAGAGTGTGTTGTCAAAGAACTAACGGTCTATTTCAAAGAACTATTTCAAGAGTGTGTTCTCAAAGAACTAACGATCTATTTCAAAGAACTATTTCAAGAGTGTGTTCTCAAAGAACTAACGATCTATTTCAAAGAACTAAGTACAAAGAACTATTTCAAAGGTCTAACTGGGAATTATCAAATATAGCATGTGCCAATCTCAGGTTTGAAAGATGTCCTAGCAAGACTGATCGAATAAGAGACACATGTTTGAAGATATTTACAGTATTTCCTAACTATTTTGAGGAACATCTGGGAAATGCTCAAAGATAACATGTGCCAACGAACTATACGAACTATGAACGGTCTAAAGAACTATAAAAGCCTATATATCAAAAGATGTCTGTCACACCCCGAGCCGGAGTGGTTGGATCGGATTCCCCGTCGGGCGGAAGGTTACCGAGGCGCGATATCGTGAGTGATAATCGTAATGATCAGATTGTTTACATTGCACATGATATAAATGAGAAAATGCTAAATAGAATAGAATTACAAAGTTAAATTACATCAGTATCGTTTATAATTAAACAATGTAAATCTACCATAACCATCATAAAGTTTCTATCTTGTAACTATACAAGATACACAAAATAATTGTATAATGATGTTCCAAAAGTATGCAGGTCCAAAAATGCTAAGCCTTCTATCTGAAGTCCTAGTACAAAAGCATAAGCTTCATAATTGACCTGTTCGTCACCTGAAAAGTCATGCAAAAAGACCAAGTCAACACATGGTTGGTGAGTTCATATAGTTTAGTAATTGAAAATGATTGGAAAACCTTCTCCGGTAAAGACCCTAACCTCATTAACGCCACATGTAATATCCACATCGGTATGCTTATATATAGGGCATACCCTTGAGTCGAGCCTACAACCCGCCCAGACGCCGTCCCACCACATACTAATGTGCATATGACACTGTTGTTAATGATAATTAAGCATTTTTACCTACCTTACACTTCCATTCCACTATAGTTCTAATGTACTTTCAAAACATTTGTTAAACCCTCGGGTAACAACCTTAATCTCATTAACATCACATGTATCATCCAGATCGGTATGCTTATATATAGGGCATACCCCTTAGTCGAGCCTACAACCCGCCCAGACGCCGTCCCACCACATACTAATCCACATAGGACTTTGTTGTTAATGATAATTAAGCATTTTACCTCTACCGTAAACCCATTTGTTCTTCAGTTCTTTGCTCCTGTAATTACAACGATTTGAAATCTCTATTGATTTCCTAAGTTCATCACAAAATATGATCAACCACAATAATTGTACAAACAGTGAAATAAATGCTTAATTAAATAAACAAGTAAACATTTAATACAAAATCTAAGTCCTAATGATTGGGCCTTGGTCATACTCGAGTAGACTAGTGTAACAATCAGGTACTTAGTAGTAAAGGAGATCAGTAAATATCATCAAGCATGCGACCTATACTCAATCAGTCTAGCTAGGACATCTTTTGAGTAATAGAATTTTATTGACCGTTCTTGACCGTTCTTGACCGTTCACAGGCTATCTTTGAATATTTCCCAGATTTTCCTCAAAATAGTTCTTTGTAAATAGTTCGTTAGATCGTTAGTTCTTTGACAACACCCTCTTGAAATAGTTCTTTGAAATAGATCGTTAGTTCTTTGAAATAGATCGTTGAAAATAGTACTTTGTTTTAGATCTTTAGTTCTTTGAAAATAGTTCTTTGAAATTAGTTCTTTGATTCACAAAGTTATTTACTCATGATGAATAGATAACTTGTTTTAAAATTTCAATAAACAGTTTACCTAGACAAGGTCTAAAATAAACAGTATACATGATAAACATATACAATCTAAAAGCATTTAAGTAAACAATCTAATTAAAAACAGTTTACGCATGCTTATCAGCCCCGCGTTTAAAAACGAAAATGTTTAGAAAAGGGGCAATGAACTCACCTGTGTTGCTTTGCAAATGAATCACAACAGATAATGCGCGCTCTTTGACTGTTGCTTATGTATCTTTAGCACCTGGGTTGATTTATGAGATTCGAATACGTTAAGTATTTATAATAGACGTTTGGTCTAGGGTTTGGACTCGTCGTGCAACTAAGTGTCCTTGATTACTACTAATGCGTTTCTATGACTTCATCTAACCAGTCTAACTTATTTCCCGTTAGTGACCCATATCCCAATATTAGTAACTACTAAACCCTAGATGATTAGGATTTATTTTAATTACCTCACAAGTCTTTTATTTAACACATTTTTAAGTTAATTTATTTTAAGATAAACTTCTATTTAAAAAATCATTTAATTATTTTAATAAGGTCTACAATTTAATTTCCTTTATGAAAAACATAATTAATTTAAGAAAAATGTGACTTACACATGATGGGCTTGGTCAAGCCCATTGGGCCAATTTCGGGCCCATTACTCAACTTTGATCTTCAAGCGATTTCTTGTTAGTTCTTTGATTAACTAAGCTGTGATAGTTTAAGTAAACCATCTAGCTTAGCTGTATGCCTTTAAAGATCTTCCCAAGGCTAGGTGTTAAGAATTATATCAACACTCAACACCTTAAGTTATCATTTTGATCCTCATGCTTCCCAAATGTTTAAATCTATATTCAAGCGATAATAAGGTTTAAGATCTCTTGTTATTGAAAGCCCTACTAGGTTCTTTGTCAACTTTAAGGCCCTTGGGTAGATAATTTTCCATGTTTATCCCAATACCTATCCTAGGTTGATTGAATGAGATAGAACCCTAATATTGATCCCATGCACACACACACGCATCCGGTTCCCATGCATTCATGCGATCCAAACCTATCCAACTCTAGCCATCATAATCGAACCAACTAGTCACTGAATGAGAGATGGGCTGAACCAGTTGGGTTCGAGTATGAGCATGCCGATCGAATGGCTATTGCCGAATGAGTTGTGTCGATCGAATGGGCAACTTGGCCGAATGATTGAGCCGTCGAATGAAACTAGTGGCGAATGAGATCTAGTCGATCGAATGTGGCCCAACGCCATTCGCCGAATGAGTATTGGCGTATGAGGTTCATTCTCCACTAAGTCATTCGGGGAGCTGGACCTAGCCATTCGGCTATTCGGATCCTGACCCCATGCCTCCATGGTTTTCAAGACATTCTCCTACTCTTCCTATATGTATATTGCGAGGGTTTCCCTATGATTTTGTGGTGTGTAGGCCGAGTTTTAAGAAGGGTTCGATCTAGGGTTTTCAAAACCCTAGAATCGCAACAAAAATGGATTATTACCTCAGATTTCCTGATCAACAACACATATCCTTTGTACTTCTATGATCCTCGTGGGATGGTGGTTGTTTAGACACCAAAAACACACGATTTCGTGAAGAGATGAGGAAGAAACCCTAGAGAGAAGATGGTTAGATCTTAGAGAGAGAAAGTGACGAATTTTCTTGGAAGAGAGAAGGTAAATGGCTGGTTGTTGGGGGAAAGAGATGGTATTAAATGCCATCTTAAATGATGGTAAAATACCCGGGTTTGTTTGGGTTCGTTCGGTTTCGCGTAAAAACGTCGGTTTCTCGTCATTTTCATAACGAAACAGCTCGGTTGTAAAAAAAATAGATTTTATAAAATCATTTTAGGTTGTGATTCCAAATAAATTAACTAATTATCTTCTATTTTTTAAAATTTCAAAATTATTTAATTAACGTTTAAATCAAATCGCGCAGTCATCGCTCGTATTTGTTCGAATCGTCACCCGATCAAAGACGACGATAACTACAGTTTTCAATATGGTTTTCTAATTATTGGACATCATTCCGAACGTTAAACTTTCAGATATATTCGTACAGATCATCACCTATACGAATAATCCGTCGATTTAGCATTCACGTAACGACTTCCGTTGCTGTTTTGTTCTGTAAGGCCTCACATACGTTGATACATAATAAAATCCTAACACATAATCACATAATGGTTCTGTGTCGTCAGATAATTATCTGACTTACGAACCATTGTTCTGAATTTGTTCGTTGATGACATGAAATAACTATGAAACATGATATGAATATTATAAACAATAAAACACGTATAGTTCGTACCTGATTACTGTTCGTTTTATTGTAGCGATCACTGTTCCGGTGCCGGTTCCGGCACTGATGTTACAGCCTCCCCTTGTTAGGGAAATTTCGTCTCGAAATTTAAGAGTTGTTATCGGGCATTGGTTCCTCTTCAAACAGTTGGGGATACTTTAACTTCATGTGATCTTAACGTTCCCAAGTGAACTTGGGTCCGAGCCTTGAATTCCATCGAACCTTCACAATCGGGATACGGCTTCGCCTCAGTTGTTTAACTTTGCGATCCACAATCTCTAAAGGTTCTTCAAAGAAGTGTACCTGTTCGTCTACTTGAATTTCTTCGATTGGAATGACGAATGACTCGTCAGCAAGGCATTTCTTTAGGTTTGAGACGTGAAACACGTCATGCACACCACTGAGTTCATCTGGTAGTCTAAGTCTATACGCCACAGGACCAATACGTTCGATGATTTCGAACGGTCCCACGTATCATGGTGCTAATTTGCCTATCTTAACAAAGCGTACTACACCTTTTCATGGGGAAACCTTCAACATAACACGATCTCCCACTTGGAATTCCAACGGCTTGCGCCATTTGTCGGCATTGCTTTTCTGTCTGCTCATTGTGGCTTGTAGTCTTCGTTGAATCTGGGCAATCTTGTCAGAGGTTTCCTGAATAAGTTCTGGCCCAGTTATTCGATTGTCTCCCACTTCAGTCCAACATATTGGTGACCGACATTTTCGACCATAAAGAGCCTCAAATGGGGAACATCCAATACTACTGTGGTAACTATTATTGTAGGAGAATTCGATCAGTGGCAAGTGAGAATCCCAATTCCCACCGAAATCCAAAATACAGGTTCTTAACATATCTTCTAGGGTTTGAATAGTACGTTCGCTTTGACCGTCCGTTTGTGGGTGGTAAGCTGTACTCAGGTTTAACTGTGTCCCTAGAGATTTCTGCAACGATTGCCAGAACCTTGATGTAAATCTGCTATCTCTATCATAAATAATAGACAATGGTACACCATGGCGTACCACTATCTAATTGATGTACAATCTCGCCAGTTTATCCATCGTGAAAGTCTCACGCATCGGCAAGAAATGAGCAGATTTTGTCAAACGATCAATGATCACCCAAATTGTATCATAACCTTTGGAAGTACGGGGTAGCTTGGTAATGAAGTCTATAGCTATTTGTTCCCACTTCCAGAGCGGAATCTCAGGCTGTTCCAGTAAACCTGACGGTTTCTGGTGTTTCGCCTTTACCTTCGCACACGTAAGACATTTACCAACATATTCGGCTATGTCTTTCTTCATTCCAGGCCACCAATAAAATCCACGCAAGTCTTGGTGCATTTTATCAACGCCTGGATGAACAGAGTATTTAGTCTTGTGTGCTTCATTGAAGATACGTTTTCTCAATTCGTCTACCGCCGGAATCCATATACGTTCCCGATAGTAGATCACTCCATCATATTTAGTGTCAAACTGTTTCTCTGCTCCGCAGTCAAGTTCTTTCTTCAGATTTCCTCAATCAAGTGCTTCCTGTTATGCTTGAATTATCTTGTCCCGTAAGCTCGTCTGCACAGTCATTCCCATTGCTCTGACGCGCAAGGGTTTGACCCGTTCCTTCTGGCTCAAGGCATCAGCTACAACGTTCGCCTTTCCCGGATGGTACTTGATCAGACAATCGTAATCATTCAGAAGTTCAACCCAACGACGCTATCTCATGTTGAGTTCCTTCTGGTCAAAAATATGTTGCAGACTCTTGTGATCGGTAAATATGGTACACTTAGTGCCATATAAGTAATGTCTCCAAATCTTCAATGCGAAGATTACTGCTCCCAGTTCAAGGGCACGAGTAGTGTAGTTCTTCTCATGAACTTTTAACTGTCTTGATGCATAAGCAATGACCTCATCCCGTTGCATCAGTACGCAACCAAGTCCCTGATGGAAAGCATCACAGTATACTACAAAGTCATCACAGTATACTACAAAGTCATCACAGCCTTCTGGGAGAGATAGAATTGGAGCATCATATAATTTATGTTTCAGTGTCTGAAAATCATCTTCTTGTTTCTGCTCCCAGACAAACGGTTCACTTTTCTAGGTTAGTTTAGTGAGTGGCAAAGCTATCTTAGAAAAATTCGAGATAAACCTTCTGTAATAGCCCGCCAATCCCAGAAAAGACCGTATCTCCGTCGGTGTCTTCGGAGTGTCCCAGTTCTTTATCGCCTCGATCTTGGCAGGATCCACGTGTATTCCCTCGCTGTTGACCACGTGACCCAGAAATTGAACTTCTCTTAGCCAGAATTCACATTTAGAGAACTTGGCATAAAGTTTCTATTCTTTCAACAACTCCAAGATCTTCCTGAGGTGTTGCTCGTGCTCGGTTTTGCTCTTGGAATAAATCAGTATGTCATCAATAAAGAAAATGACAAACTGATCCAGATACGGCTTGCACACTAGGTTCATGAGGTCCATGAAAACCGCTGGTGCATTTGTTAATCCGAAAGGCATCACCATGAATTCGTAATGCCCGTATCTGGTTCGGAACGCCGTCTTCGGTATATCTTCGTCTTGAACTCTAAGCTGATGGTATCCAGACCGCAAATCAATCTTCGTGAAGTATTGAGCTCCTTGCTGTTGGTCAAACAAATCATCAATCCTCGGCAATGGATACCGATTCTTGATGGTTAGTTTGTTCAGCTCACGGTAGTCTATGCACATCCGGAACGATCCATCTTTCTTCTTCACGAACAAGACCGGAGCTCCCCTAGGTGAGTAGCTTGGTCTGATGAATCCCTTGTCAAGTAGCTCCTGTAACTGGTTTGACAGTTTCTGCATCTCTGAAGGTGCCAACCTGTAAGTAGATTTAGCAACAGGAGTTGCTCCAGGAACTAAGTCAATTCGGAACTCTACCGGTTGCGCATGTGGCAAACCTGGTAGGTCTTCAGGGAATACTTCCGGATACTCTTTCACTACCGGTACATCTTCTATCTTTTTCTTGTCTTTCTCCTTTTCCACTACGTGAGCTAGGAAAGCTACACACTGCTTCTGTAAACACTTACGTGCTTTTATGCTAGAAATAATTTTGACACTTCGTTTTGCTTGATCCCCTTTGACTTCCAATACTCGATCATTTGGAAATGGAACTCGAAGCAGCTTCTCAGAACATATGACTTCCACTCGGTTAGAAGAAAGCCAATCCATTCCAACAATGATGTCAAAACTACCCAACTCCATCGGTATCAAATCGATGGTGAATGTATGACCATTAAGTGTCAGTGGGCAGTTCCTGTATACTGTACTAACTGTGATCTGTTTCCCGTTAGCTACTTCTATGATATAAGGGGAGTCTAACTGTTCCTCTATAAAATCTAGTTGGCATGCAAAATCGGCAGAGATAAAACTCTGATCCGCACCAGTGTCAAATAGGACAGATGCATAAAAGTCGTGTAAAAGAAACGTACCAATGACCACATTCTGGTCCTGGCGTGCAGCTGGTGCTCTGATGACAAAGGCTCTTCCTCGTGGTGCTTGAACTGCCTGTTGAGCCTTCTTCGGGCAATTCTTTGCAAAGTGGCCCTGTTCGCCACAGTTATAGCATCCACCTTTGTTCTGATTAGCTGGTGGAGGGAGAGCTAAAGCGGGATTGTTGACTGCTTGATTTGGTGTCATCCGATAATATTGAACCCAATGGCCCATTCTTCCACACCCGGTGCATTGCTTGCAAGGGGTGTTAGCAGCATGATGATATTGACACTTGGCACATAAAGGATATGTACCAGTGTAGGGTTTTTTGTTGGGGTTCTGTGGTGCAGCTGCTATTTGTTGAAGGGGTGTGGCCATCGTGTAGTTATTGATGACCTTTTGTTTCTTTTTCTGATGGTGGTGAGGTTTCTTTGACGGCTCTGCTGTATTCTTGCCGGAGTCAGCCTCTTTCTTTAAAACTCCTGAGGCTACCATCATATCCGTGAGTTTCCCAGATAAACTCACCGCAGACTCCAACATGACAGGATTAGCAGAAACCACTAATCCTTGTATGCAGATGGGTAACCCACATACATACTTGTCAATCCGCTTCTCCAAAGTCGGTACCATATCCGACACCAAAGCAACCAACTCGTGGTAACGAGTAGTATATCCCATGTGGTCTGCCCCTTTCATCACATGGTTAGATAGTTCCACTTCCAATCTTTGTAGTTCGTTCTTGGGGCAAAACTCTGTCCTTAGTAGACTTTGAAATCCTCCCATGGCATCGCCATAGCTTCATCTCTTCCTCTTGCATTAATTTGACCATTCCACCAAGTCAGGGCTCGCTTGTTGAATGTTCTAGCAGAGTAGCGAACCTTGTGATGCTCTGGACAACTGCAGAGATCCAGAGTGGCTTCAATATTCTCTATCCATTGGATTAATCCAACGGCTCCTTCAGATCCACTAAAGCAGGGTGGCTTACATCCCATAAAGGACTTGTAGGAGTGGTTTGAAGCACCACCAGTGTTTCCACTGACTTCTCCCGATGAGTTGCCAGTATTGTTGATCTCGTTAAGGAAACGGCTGAACATTTCCGGTAGCGCTTCTTTCATCTGACTGGTCATCTGACTGGTCATCTGACTGCTCAGAAAGGTCACCAATGCGATAGTGGCAGGATCCAGCATTGGTGTTGTGCTCGGGCCAGATGTTTGGGTTATCAGCGGAGGAGGAGGAGGAGGAGGAGGAGGCGATGGAGGAGGTGGCGGTGGTGAATCAGGTGGTGATGGTGTAGAAGAGTGTGTAGCTTGGTCTTGTGTTGATGTCAACAGGGGAGGTTGTCTTCGTGGCGGCATTCTGATCATAACCCAAGGATATTGGTTAGTGCAATGATCGAATGTAGAAGACACAATGCAATAAGTCTTAAATCCTGTATTCTCTACATGCAGGGTCCCTAGGTTATAGTCTAGGCCAAACCGTTTAAATACGTGACCTATATTTCTCTATAAGCATGGCTCTGATACCAATCTGTCACACCCCGAGCCGGCGGGGTTGGATTGGATTCCCCGTCGGGCGGAAGGTTCCCGAGGCGCGATATCATGAGTGATAATCGTAATGATCAGATTGCTTACATTGCACATGATATAAATGAGAAAATGTGCTAAATAGAATAGAATTACAAAGTTAAATTACATCAGTATCGTTTATAATTTAACAATGTAAATCTACCATAACCATCATAAAGTTTCTATCTTGTAACTATACAAGATATACAAAATAATTGTATAATGATGTTCCAAAAGTATGCAGGTCCAAAAATGCTAAGTCTTCTATCTGAAGTCCTAGTCCAAAAGCATAAGCTTCTTAATTGACCTGTTCGTCACCTGAGAAGTCATGCAGAAAGACCAAGTCAACACATGGTCGGTGAGTTCATATAGTTTAGTAATTGAAAATGATTTGAAAACCTTCTCCGGTAAAGACCCTAACCTCATTAACGCCACATGTAATATCCACATCGGTATGCTTATATATAGGGCATACCCCTGAGTCGAGCCTACAACCTGCCCAGACGCCGTCCCACCACATACTAATGTGCATATGACACTGTTGTTAATGATAATTAAGCATTTTTACCTACCTTACACTTCCATTCCACTATAGTTCTAATGTACTTTCAAAACATTTGTTAAACCCTCGGGTAACAACCTTAATCTCATTAACATCACATGTATCATCCAGATCGGTATGCTTATATATAGGGCATACCCCTGAGTCAAGCCTACAACCTGCCCAGACGCCGTCCCACCAAATACTAATCCACATAGGACTTTGTTGTTAATGATAATTAAGCATTTTACCCCTGCCGTAAACCCATTTGTCCTTCAGTTCTTTGCTCCTGTAATTACAACGATTTGAAATCTCTATTGATTTCCTAAGTTCATCACAAAATATGATCAACCACAATAATTGTACAAACAGTGAAATAAATGCTTAATTAAATAAACAAGTAAACATTTAATACAAAATCTAAGTCCTAATGATTGGGCCTTGGTCATACTCGAGTAGACTAGTGTAACAATCAGGTACTTAGTAGTAAAGGAGATCTGTAAATATCATCAAGCATGTGACCTATACTCAATCAGTCTAGCTAGAACATCTTTTGAGTAATAGGATTTTATTGACTGTTCTTGACCGTTATTGACCGTTCACACGCTATCTTTGAATATTTCCCAGATTTTCCTCAAAATAGTTCTTTGTAAATAGTTCGTTAGATCGTTAGTTCTTTGATAACACCCTCTTGAAATAGTTCTTTGAAATAGATCGTTAGTTCTTTGAAATAGATCGTTGAAAATAGTACTTTGTTTTAGATCTTTAGTTCTTTGAAAATAGTTCTTTGAAATTAGTTCTTTGATTCACAAAGTTATTTACTCATGATGAATAGATAACTTGTTTTAAAATTTCAATAAACAGTTTACCTAGACAAGGTCTAAAATAAACAGTATACATGATAAACATATACAATCTAAAAGCATTTAAGTAAACAATCTAATTAAAAACAGTTTACGCATGCTTTTCAGCCCCGCGTTTAAAAACGAAAATGTTTAGAAAAGGGGCAATGAACTCACCTGTGTTGCTATGCAAATGAATCACAACAGATAATGCGCGCTCTTTGACTGTTGCTTATGTATCTTTAGCACCTGGGTTGATTTAAGAGATTCGAATACGTTAAGTATTTATAATAGACGTTGGGTCTAGGGTTTGGACTCGTCGTGCAACTAAGTGTCCTAGATTACTACTAATGCGTTTCTATGACTTCATCTAACCAGTCTAACTTATTTCCCGTTAGTAACCCATATCCCAATATTAGTAACTACTAAACCCTAGATGATTAGGATTTATTTTAATTACCTCACAAGTCTTTTATTTAACACATTTTTAAGTTAATTTATTTTAAGATAAACTTTTATTTAAAAAATCATTTAATTATTTTAATAAGGTCTACAATTTAATTTCCTTTATGAAAAACATAATTAATTTAAGAAAAATGTGACTTACACATGATGGGCTTGGTCAAGCCCATTGGGCCAATTTCGGGCCCATTACTCAACTTTGATCTTCAATCGATTTCTTGTTAGTTCTTTGATTAACTAAGCCGTGATAGTTTAAGTAAACCATCTAGCTTAGCTGTATGCCTTTAAAGATCTTCCCAAGGCTAGGTGTTAAGAATTATATCAACACTCAACACCTTAAGTTATCATTTTGATCCTCATGCTTCCCAAATGTTTAAATCTATATTCAAGCGATAATAAGGTTTAAGATCTCTTGTTATTGAAAGCCCTACTAGTTTCTTTGTCAACTCTAAGGTCCTTGGGTAGATAATTTTCCATGTTTATCCCAATACCTATCCTAGGTTGATTGCATGAGATAGAACCCTAATATTGATCCCATGCACACACATACGCATCCGGTTCCCATGCATTCATGCGATCCAAACCTATCCAACTCTAGCCATCATTATCGAACCAACTAGTCACCGAATGAGAGATGGGCTGAACCAGTTGGGTTCGAGTATGAGCATGCCGATCGAATGGCTATTTCCGAATGAGTTGTGTCGATCGAATGGGCAACTTGGCCGAATGATTGAGCCGTCGAATGAAACTAGTGGCGAATGAGATCTAGTCGATCGAATGTGGCACAAGGCCATTCACCGAATGAGTATTGGCGTATGAAGTTCATTCTCCACTAAGTCATTCGGGGAGCTGGACCTAGCCATTCGGCTATTCGGATCCCGACCCCATGCCTCCATGGTTTTCAAGACATTCGACCAGAGATTTGTATGGCACTTGTTCATACTCTTCCTATATGTATATTGCGAGGGTTTCCCTATGATTTTGTGGTGTGTAGGCCGGGTTTTAAGAAGGGTTCGATCTAGGGTTTTCAAAACCCTAGAATCGCAACAAAAATGGATTATTACCTCAGATTTCCTGATCAACAATACAGATCCTTTGTACTTCTATGATCCTCGTGGGATGGTGTTCGTTTAGACACCAAAAACACACGATTTCGTGAAGAGATGAGGAAGAAACCTTAGAGAGAAGATGGTGAGATCTTAGAGAGAGAAAGTGACGAATTTTCTTGGAAGAGAGAAGGTAAATGGCTGGTTGTCAGGGGAAAGAGATGGTATTAAATGCCATCTCAAATGAAGGTAAAATACCCGGGTTTGTTTGGGTTCGTTCGGTTTCGCGTAAAAACGTCGGTTTCTCGTCATTTTCGTAACAAAACAGCTCGGTTGTAAAATCATTTTAGGTTAAAATTTCAAAATTATTTAATTAACGTTTAAATCGAATCGCGCAGTCATCGCTCGTTTTTGTTCGAATCGTCACCCGATCAAAGACGACGATAACTACACTTTTCAATATGGTTTTCTAATTATTGGACATCATTCGGAACGTTAAACTTTCAGATATATTCGTACAGATCGTCACCTATTCGAATAATCCATCGATTTAGCATTCACGTAACGACTTCCGTTGCTGTTTTGTTCTGTAAGGCCTCTCATACGTTGATACATAATAAAATCCTAACACATAATCACATAATGGTTCTGTGTCGTCAGATAATTATCTGACTTACGAACCATTGTTCTGAACTTTGTTTTCAGAACTGATTCTGAATTTGTTCGTTGATGACATGAAATAACTATGAAACATGATATGAATATTATAAACAATAAAACACATATAGTTCGTACCTGAGTACTGTTCGTTTTACTGTAGCGATCACTGTTCCGGTGCCGGTTCTGGCACTGATGTTACAATGTCCTAGCTAGACTGATTGATTATGGGTCACATGTTTGATGAGGTTTACAGATCTCCTTTACTTCTAAGTACCTGATTGCTATACTAGTCTACTCGAGTTGACCAAGGCCCAATCATTATGACTTAGATTTTATTAAATGTTTATTTATTTATTTAATTAAGCATTTATTTAACTGTTTCTACAATTGTTGTGGTTGATCATAATTGTGTGATGAACTTACGGAATCAATAGAGATTTCAAATTGTTGTATTTACAGGAACAAAGAACTGAAGAAAAAATGGGTTAATGGTAGGGGTAAAATGCTTAATTATCATTACCAACAATGTCCTATGCGGACTAGTATGTGGTGGGACGGCGTCTGGGCGGGTTGTAGGCTCGACTCAGGGGTATGCCCTATATATAAGCATACCGATCTGGATGATGCATGTGATGTTAATGAGATTAAGGTTGTTACCTGAGGGTTTAACAAATGTTTTGAGTGTACATTAGAACTATAGTGGAATGGAAGTGTATGGTAGGTAAAAATGCTTAATTATCATTAACAACAGTGTCATATGCGAATTAGTATGTGGTGGGACGGCGTCTGGGCGGGTTGTAGGCTCGACTCAGGGGTATGCCCTATATATAAGCATACCGATGTGGATATTACATGTGATGTTAATGAGGTTAGGGTCTTTACCGAAAAAGGTTTACAAATCATTTTCAATTACTAAACTATATGAACTCACCTACCATGTGTTGACTTTATTTTTGCATGACTTCTCAGGTGACGAACAGGTCAATTAAGAAGCTTATGCTTTTGAACTAGGACTTCAGATAGAAGACTTAGTATTTTTGGACCTGCATACTTTTGGAACATCATTATACAATTATTTTGTATATCTTGTGCAATTACAAGATAGATATCTTATGATGTTTATGATAGATTTACATTGTTAAATTATGAACGATACGGATGTAATTTAACTTTGTAATTCTATTCTATTTAGCATTTCTCATTTATATCATGTGCAATGTAAACAATTTGATGATTCCGATTATCACTCACGATATCGCGTCCCGGGAACCTTCCGCCCGACGGGGACTCCGATCCAACCCCGCCGGCTCGGGGTGTGACAACTAGTTTGACAATTCCTGCATCTCTGAGGGTGCTAACCTGTAAGGAGATTTAGCAACAGGAGTTGCTCCAGGAACTAGGTCAATACGGAACTCTACCGGTCGCGTAGGTGGCAAACCTGGTAGGTCTTCAGGAAATATTTCCGGATACTCTTTTACTATCAGCACGTCTTGAATCTTTTTCTTGTCCTTCTCCTTTTCCACCACGTGAGCCAGAAAAGCTACGCACTGCTTCTGTAAAGACTTACGTGCCTTTATGCAAGAAATGATTTTGACACTACCTTTTGCTGAATCCCCCCTGACTTGCAATACACGATCGTCCGGCAATGGAACTCGAAGCAGCTTTTCTAAACAGATGACTTCCACTCGATTAGAAGAAAGCCAATCCATTCCAACAATGATATCAAAACTACTCGACTCCATCGGTATCAAATCGATGGCGAATGTATGACCATTAAGCGTCAATGGGAAAATCCTGTATACTGTACTAACTGTGAATTGTTTCCCATTAGCTACTTCTATGAGGTAAGGGGAATCTAACTGTTCCTCTATAGAATCTAGTTGGCAAAAAAAATCAGTAGAGATAAAACTCTGATCCGCATCAGTGTCAAATAGAACAGATGCATAAAAGTTATGTAAAAGAAATGTACCCGTGACCACGTTCGGGTCTTGGCGTGCCGCTGGAGCTCCTATAACGAAAGCTCTTCCACGGGGTGGTTGAACTGCCTGCTGCGCTTTCTTCAGGCAGTTCTTTTCGAAGTGGCCAATTTCACCACAGTTGTAGCATCCACCATTGTTCTGGTTGTTGGGTGGAAGGAGAGCTAAAGCAACATTGTTGACTGCTTGATTAGGTGTCATCCGACAGTGTTGGATCCAATGGCCCTTTCGTCCACATCCCGTACATTGTTTGCAGGGAGTTTTAGCAGTATGATGATATTGACACTTGGTACACAACGGATAGGCACCAGTGTAGGGCCTCTTGTTAGGGTTCCGGGGTGCAGCAGCTACTTGTTGGAGAGGGGTGGCCAACGTATAGTTCTTGATGACCTTTTGTTTCTTCTTCGGGTGATGGCGAGGTTTCTTTGACGACTCTTCTTTGTTCTTACCGGAGTCAGCCTCTTTCTTCAGCATTCCAGAGGCTACCATCAGGTCGGTAAGTTTCCCTGATATACTAACAGCTGACTCCACTGTGACAGGGTTTGCAGCAACCACTAATCCTTGTATGCAGGCAGGTAGCCCACATACATACCTGTCAATCCGTTTCTCCAGAGTTGGTACCATGTCTAGAACCAAAGCAACCAACTCGTGATAACGAGTAGTATATCCCATGTGGTCTGCCCCTTTCATCACATGGTTGGACAGTTCAACCTCCAATTTCTGTAGCTCGTTCTTTGGGCAAAACTCAGTTCTTAGCAATGTCTTGAACTCCTCCCATGGCATCGCCATAGTTTCTTCTCTTCCCCTAGCATTTATATGTGAGTTCCACCAAGTCAAGGCTCGCTTGTTGAACGTTCCTGCGGAGTAGCGGACCTTGTGGTGCTCTGGACAACTGCAGAGGTCCAGAGTAGCTTCAACCTTCTCTATCCATTGGATCAGGCCAACGGCTCCTACATTACCGCTAAAACTAGGCGGCTTACATCCCATTAAAGACTTGTAAGAGTGATTTGAAGCACCACCAGTTTTTCCACTGGCTTCTCTTGTCGAATGCCCGGTGTTGTTGCTATCGTTCCGTAAACAATTGAGCATATCCAGAATAACTTCTTTCTGCTGATTAGTCAGTTGACTGCTCAGTAGAGTCATCAATGCCACCGTAGCCGGATCTAATATTGGAGTCATGCTCGGACCCAGAGGTGGGTTAAGTGGAGGACGAGGAGGTGGAGGAGATGGTGGTGGTGAATCAGCTGGTGATGGCGTCGATGAATGTGGAGATGAACTCTGTGGAGGTGGTACGATTGAAGGAGGTCTTCTCGACGGCATTCTGATCATAACCAAAAGTATATTGGTTAGTGCAATGATCGAATGCGGAAGACACAATGCAAATAAAGTCTTAAGTCCTGTGTTCTCTACATGCAGGGTCCCTACGTTATAGTCTAGGTCAAACCGTTTAAATATGTGACCTATATTTCTCTATAACCATGGCTCTGATACCAATCTATCACACCCCGAGCCGGCGGGGTTGGATCGGATTCCCCGTCGGGCGGAAGGTTCCCGGGGTGCGATATCGTGGGTGATAATCGTGATGATCAGATTGTTTACAATGCACATGATAATAATGAGAAATGCTAAATAGAATAGAATTACAAAGTTAAATTACATCAGTATGGTTCATAATTTAACAATGTAAATCTATCATTAACATCATAAATTTTCTATGTTGTATCTGCACAAGATATACAAAAATATATTGTATAATGATGTTCCAAAAGTATGCAAGTCCAAAAATACTAGGACTTCTATCAGGAATCCTAACCCAAAAGCATTAGCTTCTTAATTGACCTGTTCGTCACCTGAGAAGTCATGCAGAAATAAAGTCAACACATAGTTGGTGAGTTCATATAGTTTAGTATTTGAAACAAATAGCTTTGCGAAACCCTTTTTCGGTAACAACCCTAATCTCATTAACATCACCTATGTCATCCGACTCGGTATGCTTATATACAGGGCATACGAAAGGGTCGAGCCTACTACTCGGCCAGACGCCATCCCACTACATACTAAGCCACACAGGACATTGTTGTTAATGATAATTGTAACATCACTGTATTTCAGGTTGTCCGTACATATGTACGACTGTACTGTTACGACCTGATATAATAATTATTAATGATGATGAATTATTGGATGATATTATTGATAGTTGGTATACATATTGAGAACATATTATTATATGCATAAACCATGGGAAATTTAGTTGAAACCCAACTAAACAAAACCAGAGAGTTTATTGCAATGAATACACAGATTATGAATTGTGGTTTGGATCGGAAAGGAATTAGTAGTTGTTATGGTTTGGTTACTAAACATAGTCAAAGAAACATGGTCATGGTTTATCGAAATAGCGGTGGGACGGTGTTGGGGAGGTTGCGACCTACCCCTGCATATGCCCTATACATATGCATATTTCGGTCTATCATGGATGTGTCAGTGATATAGTTTAGTGGGTCTGCACTGGGAAATCATAATATTCAAGATAATTAAATAACGGAAGTATAATTGGAAATAAACACGCGATGGTGAGGTTACGAACATAACTTAAACGCGGATGTTATTTCGGAAATATTAACTTAATAATATATTCGCGTGGGTGATAATTCACACGAATATAATTATTAGGTATTATAATTCTGAAACGATATTCCATAAATAGTAAATCGAATCGAAATACAATACGAGCGTCGTATTCGCAAAGATGACGATCTTTACGAATACGTACGCGAGTAATGCGTTTCGACAAGATAATTAAAAAATATTTAACGATATTAAATTTATAAATGGAAATTTAAAACGTTTATTAGGAATCACAACCTAAAACAAATTCAAAAAAACTAGTTTATTAAATAAGTTATTTAACGAGATTAAACGAAAGCATTTTACGAAATAATTTAATTAAAAGCATCTTATTTAAAACGTAATCTATAATTTCCAACGTTTTATATTTTAAATATATATTACGGGGAAAACCAAACATTTTTATAAAGAGAGGATCACCTCCTTCTCTTCCATTTTTACATCCTTCTCTCTCTCTAGACCAAGAAAAACGCCCCATCCCTCTCTCTCTACCTTCTCTCTAACTTTTCTTGCTCGTTACTCGACGGATTCGCGAGATCTTGGTGCCAAAACGTTTGGTGGATCGAGAGGAACAATAAGATACGAAGAAATCTCGTGTTTGGTGAGCATTTCGAGGTAAATCTGAAGCTTTAGTTTCGGTTTTTGCTAAAAACATTATATATACATTGTTGTCAACTTTTAAATCAAAAATGGGGTGTTAAAACTGTTTAAACGAGATAGCAATAGCTGGTAGAAAACATGGATGGTCTTGAACATGTGAGAACTTGTGGATGAAGACGATAAGGCTGTTGGTTCGCAACCCAGCCCCTGGCCGAACCTTCTTAGTGCTGAAAGGGGTGGCCGAACCTATAAGTTTTCTGACTTAGGGCCGAACCCTTAGCAGCAAACACATGTCTACCGAACCTTCACAAGCTAAGCGAACCCATGGGATACAGCCGAACCTACACTGAGGTGAAACATTTTGGACGATCCTTAACCTTAGCAGGCGAACCTCCTTTTGTTAGGCGAACCTGAGCCATGAAACCCTAGCAGCCAAACCATGGTGACAACCGAACCTGCAGGAGCCGAACCTGGTCATGCTAACCCTAGCAACGAACCTCTGGTCACCGAATCCTAAAAGTTCAGAGGGCTGCTAACCTTTATGAGTCTTGGGCCGTCGAACCTAAGACACCACGAACCATAAGGTTCGTCTAGAGGAAATCATTGCTGAACCCTACAGGAACAAATCACCATGAAGCTACGAACTTGTGGAGGGCGAACCTTAGACTATTAAAACCTCCTAAGTAGCGAACCTCATGTCTAAAAACCATATGGTCGAACCTCCCTTCTGCCTTGGCAGAACCTGAATAAAACGAACTATCTAGGGGCAGCGAACCTTTGGGGAGTGTTGAACCTAGATTATATCGAGTTAGGGTTAAAGACAAGTAAAGGAAAGGACATTCGTGAACACCCATGCGTGCATGAATTCGATTAAGTTGCCACCTTTCCTTAATGATTAAAACTTTAAATTATGAGATTTTTATATAATAATAATGGTTATGAAAATAACTTAAATAGAAATAATGTCTTTAATCTTGAATGTGATTTTAAATAACTTAGGGTAAGGTGTTCGTTAATTGATCATGAATGTATGTGTAAGTATGTGAATGATTAAAATTATCACCTTGACTTATACATAGCTATAGGTGTATACATGGGAGCTCAAGACTTGTTTATCACTAGGTGATAATAGAAAGAACTAACGAATCTCACTTATAAACTAATGATGATTAAGTACAACATATTGGTTTAAAAATTTTAACTTAGATGAAACAAACTAAGTTAATTAAACATGTAAGGATTTAAAATTGAACATGTGAGGATATTTAATTAAAATAAAACACATATGCTTATGAACACAAACATATGATGATTACAGGTTAATTGAGTTGTTTTTGATTTCGTTTACGCGAGCGCGCAGTCTACGGGAATACTAATTTTAAGGACTCAGGTGAGTTCTCATAACCTCCTTTTAAACTGTTTTGCTTTAAACTCGGAGGTGGAACATGTATACCAATTTTAAATATTATTTTGATAACACATGGGTGATACCAGTTTATCAATATGATATTCAAATTATGGGATTATCATTATTTATGGATTATCACTGATTATTATAAATCCGTGTGACATTGTTGTTGACTTCGGTCATTGACAAAGATTACACGTATTGCCACTTGGATTATCACAACTCCATGAGTCGTTATGGTTGACTTCAGTCATCCGCAACGATTGCATGTATTGACACTATTCCATGAGTCGTTACTGATGGCATCAGTTATCTGAAACGATTGCATGTATTGTCACGTGGATTGCCACAACTCCGTGTGTCGTTATCATTGACTTTGGTCATTTACAATGATACATGTATTGTCACTTATACTAATTGAGAATATTAATGTTTGAGATTGGTTGATTGAACATGTGATTGATTATCTATGGGTTATTGATATATGTGATTATGTGTTTGGTTTATGTGTTTGGATTATGTGGTTGGATGTTGTGTTGGATTATCTCGCAGGTGCTCATGTGGATTTTCTCAGAAAACTATAAACTTTTATAATCACTTTGTAAAACATTTTTAAATATAAAAACTTATGATTACTCACCAACTACTTCGTAGTTGACACTAGATTTTTACATGTTTCCGGGAACGAGGAGAAGTAGGTAGGGCAGAATAGCTCTACATTCTTTTGGACATCATCACGTTGGATCTTGGACTTAGCTACGATAACTAAAATTCTGAAGATTAGAATTTAGTTAGTTAGCTAAATCTTTTGTGTATTTTAAAGTAACCAATTCATGATGAACATGATTTTTGTGTAATTAATTGGTTGATTAATTGATATGTGATGATTTAAATTAGATGCCCACGAGCTTATGAACAATCTACACATCCCTCGTGGCATCCCGACGTTTCCGCCATCGGTCGGGGTGTTACAGATTGGTATCAGAGCCTGGGTTATAGGGAATTAGGTTACTAGAAATGGTTGACCTAGTCTATACCCGTAGGATACCCTAGTATGAATATATTTCATACACTAGTTAGTATATTCAGGATTTCATGCTTATGTGTTTATTACATGTTATTTGAACTCCTGATTATATATCTGATTCACATGTATTAATTGCTGATTTTATGCTTACTTGTGCCCGCATGATTCGATAAGGAGATACACGTGGTGTATCGTATTGGTGGTGGGACGTTGGCTGGGGCAGTTGCGACTGACCCCTACATATGCCCTATACATATACCATTTACGGTACATTAGGTGGATGCCAGTATTGAAGAATAAGGGAACTACCCGTTTCGGAAATTATTTGTTTAGGAAATTAACTACTTAGGAACTTATCTGCTTTAGGAATTATTTGATTGGTCTTTGAGCACCAGACAAGGACACACTCATGGTATACTACAAAGGTGGTGGGACGGTGGCTGGGGCAGTTGCGACTGACCCCTACATATGCCCTATACATATACCATTTGTAGTATATCGGGGGTCTGTCAGTGTCAGGAACTTAGGATATTATTAGGAAGTGTTGTAAGGTTGATGTTGATGGAATGTTGGTTAAGTTGGTTTGGATTGACACTTTGGATGATCATATTTGATGAACACATATAAAATCACTTATGAACACACTTATTGGACACGTGGGGTGAATAGGATCAACGAACAATACGAACGCTTAATGGTAGACTGTAGAGTTGAGTGATGATATAAACACTTGGTGAAAATATGAACGTATAGTGATGATAATAACACTTAGCGATGGTATGAACACTTGATGAGAATAAATCGTAGGGAGGATATGAACACTTAGTGTCACACCCCGAGCCGGCGGGGTAGGATCGGTGTCCCCGTCTGGCGGAAGGTTCCCGGGGCGCGATATCGGAAGTGATAATCAGAAGTGATCAGATTGTTTACATTGCACATGATATAAATGAGAAATGCTAAATAAAATAGAATTACAATATAATTTAACAATGTAAATCTATTGTAAACATCATAAAATAACTATCTTGTATTTTCACAAGATATATAAAATAAATTGTATAATGATGTCTTCAAAAGTATGCAGGTCCAAAATACTAAGTCTTCTATCTGAAGTCCTAGTCCAAAAGAAGTGACTTCCTAATTGACCTGTTCGTCACCTGAGAAGTCATGCAAAAATAAAGGTCAACACATGGTTGGTGAGTTCATATAGTTTAGTATTTGAAAATGATTTGAAAATGATTTGAAAACCTCCTTTGGTAAAGACCCTAACCTCATTAACACCACATGTAATATCCACATCGGTATGCTTATATATAGGGCATATGTAAGGGACAAGCCCTAGCCAACATCCCACCACATACTAATATGCATATGACACTGCTGTTAATGACAATTAAGCATTTTTACCCTTAACACAATCCCATAAGTTCTCCTGTTTGTTGTCCCTGTCATTACAATCATTTGAAATCCTTGTTGATTTCACAAGTTCATCACACAATATGATCAACCACACAATTGTATAAACAGTTATAAATGCTTAATTAAACAAGTAAATAAACATTTAATAAAATCTAAGTCCTTATGATTGGGGCCTTTGGTCATACTCGAGTAGACTAGTCTGTCAATCTAGGTACTTAGTAGTTAGGGAAACTGTAAATATCCTCAAACATACGACCTACAAGTCAAACGGTCTAGCTAGGACTTCTTGAAATGCAGGATTTTATGTTTCGTCAATGTTTTTGGCGTATGTTATCTCTGATATTTCCCAGATTTTCCCTTAAAAATGATTGTCTGATTTTGTCACAAGATGTACTTGATGTGTTGATCATAGAATACAAGATTCATTGATCGGTTGTACACTTGATTCATTGTTCAACAAACACTTGGTTTATAGAACATTGAATGTTGTCTTTGCAAAGATTGTTTTGTTGATGTCTTGATGTCCCACACTTGTTTTGTCAAAATGTTTGATTTGATTCCTTGAATTCACCCACTTGATTTGTCAAAATGTTTGTTTTGATCCCTTGAATTCACCCACTTGATTTGTCCAAAATGTTTGATTTGATCCCTTGAATTCACCCACTTGATTTGTCAAAATGTTTAGTTTGATTTGTTTGAAATGCTTTGACTTATTGAAAAGATTAGTTTAACTTGATTATTCACTTAATATATAAGTAATCAGTTAATAACCTGCATAAAATCTTCCTAGACATGATCTAGGATAACATTTATATATATGTAAAACATATAATTTAAAAGCATTCAAGTAAACAATTTAAATAAACAGTTTACGCATGCTTCTCAGCCCCGCGTTTTAAAACAAAAATGTTAGAAAAGGGGCAATGAACTCACCTGTGTTGCTATGTAATTTGATCTAATACAAAATGCGCGCTCCTGTATGTAAGCTAGGTTTCTTCAGTTCCTGAGTTGTTTTAATAAAATCCGAATATAATAAGTACGCATAGTAGTCGTTGTGCCTAAAACCTTGAGTATTGTTGTGTGTGCAACTAAGTGTCTTAGTACTAGGTGTATCTAAAATCTAATCAATCCTAGTTACCCCTTTTTGATCCCAATCCCATGTTTATTATAATTACATACCTTTATATTTTAGAAATTTTCGGCAGAGTTTCCTTTATTTTTCTTTTAAAAATCTAGACAAATAAATTGTCTATTTTATAACAAAATCCCAAATCAATGATATTAAAACTACTTTTATAACTAAATAAACTTTGAAGAAATCAATGACACTTATAAATTTTAATTGAAACATTCATGCTTCCAATTTTATATTTAAATCATCAATACAAAAATTTAATTAAACGTTTATCACTTGATGGACTTAATTAAGTCCCATTGGGCCCATTTAAGCCCAATAACAAACTCTTGATTCGCCCTTGATCGAAATCACAAATGTTTGACCCATATGACATAGATATCCGAATTATTCATGTTAACCACTCATTGTGAGTTGTTAATATGAAATTAGAATATTAATTTTATAACTTCTATCCCCCAATTTGGTTTCCTTATATCCCATTACTTATATCTAACACTTAGTATTAGTCCCATGCATCCATGTAATCCATGCACACCCATGACTAAATGAACCCATGCATGTTCATTATAGACTTAACTTCTCATGCTACTTAGGTTTTTAAGACCAACTAACATTCCCTAGTTCATTTACACTTGTTCTATTGTTCTTAAATCCCATGCATCATGATAATTTAGGGTTTTATAACATTTTGGTCCGAATACCCCTACATGGCAGCGAACCTTGTTGGGTTAGTGACCAAGGGTTCGGCTAAGCCTCCCAGTTCTTACGAACCCTCAAGGTTCGGCCCTTGTGTAGTCGTTTGGTTCCAGGTTCGCCACATCACATGGGTTCGTGGATTATCTTGGGTTCGGCCATCACAAGGCTCGCTGAAGTCTATGAGTCAAGGTTCGCCCATGTGGAGTTGCAGGGTTCGTTGGCAGGTTGATGCAGGGTTCGTTGCACGTGGGCTGCAGGGTTCGTTGCAGGTGCAGGCTTGCAGGGTTCGCCCAACCACCGAGGGTTCGGCCATGAGCTGTTTGTTTCGGCCGAAAGTTCTACGAACCTGTCAAGGTTTAAGCATCATCCTCTTCATCCTAGGGGTTTAAACCTGTTACAACATCCATTCCTAACAATTTCTAAACATGCTAGACACCATTATCTAAGTGTTTTAAGGGTTCTATGAAGATTATAATAACAAAACCTCCTAAATTCGTGAAACCCTAATAAAACCGAAAATAAAACAAATTTTTACCTTAGATTTCGTGGATGGAATCTTGAAATGCTTGTACTTCCGTGATCTACAAGTTGAAAGGATCGTAATGGCACCAAAATGACTTGAATCCGCCTTGAAACGAATAAGATCGCCTAGAGAGAAGGTGGAGAGCACACTTTTTAGAGAGAGAAAGAAGGTGGACGAAATGAGAGGGGTGGGTTGGGTCTTGTGGTGGTGGTTGGAGCCTTAATGGTTCATTAATTGTTTAGGAAGATATCCGGTTGCTCGGTTTCGTTCGGTTTCGCGTAAAATTTACGGATCGCGTAGTTTTCGCGACAAAACGACACGGTTATAAAATTAGAAATCATTTAATTATTCTAGGTTGTAATTCCTAATAAATTAACTAATATCTTCTTATTTATAGCAATTTAAAATAAAATTAATTGTTCAAATCGAAATGTACAGTCGTCGCGCGTATTCGTTCGAATCGTCACCCGTACGAACACGACGATAACTATACTTTTCAATCTTGTTTTCTAATTATAGAATATCATTCAGAACGTTAAACTTTCAGATATATTCGTACAGATCGTCACCTATACGAATAACCCGTAAATTTAGCATTCACAAAACAATATTCGTGTGTTTTGTTCCGTAAGGCCTCACATACGTTTATACATAATAAATCCTAAACAAATAATCACATGATGGTTCTGTATTGCCAGATTATTATCTGACTCAAAAACCACTGTCATGAACTGTGTTTCTGCTAATTGTTTCTGAATTTGTTATATGAACACTCAAAATGACAATGATAAATGATGTGAATCTGAAATGTACTAAAATGTATATGATTCGTACCTGTTTTTACTGTTCATGTACTGTAGAGATCACTGTTCCGGTAACGGTTCCGGCACTGATGTTACAGTCTCCCCTTGTTAGAGAAATTTCGTCCCGAAATTTAAGAGTTGTTATCAGGTACCGCTTCCTCTTCAAACAGTTGGGGATACTTTAACTTCATGTGATCTTCACGTTCCCAAGTAAACTCGGGCCCGCGTCTTGAATTCCATCGAACCTTTACAATAGGAATACGGCTTCGCCTCAGTTGTTTAACCTTGCGATCCATAATCTCTAAAGGTTCTTCAATGAAATGTAACTGTTCATCGACTTGAATCTCTTCTATTGGAATGACGAGAGACTCGCCAGCAAGGCATTTCTTTAAGTTTGAGACGTGAAACACATCATGCACACCACTGAGTTCATCTGGTAACCTCAGTCGATAGGCTACAGGACCTATACGTTCGATGATCTCGAATGGTCCCACGTATCGTGGTGCTAATTTGCCTTTCTTTCCAAAGCGTACCACGCCTTTCCATGGGGATACCTTTAACATTACACGATCTCCCACTTGGAATTCCAACGGCTTGCGCCGTTTGTCGGCGTAGCTCTTTTGTCTGCTCCTTGTTGCTTGTAGTCTTCTTTGAATCTGAGCTATTTTGTCAGTGGTTTCTTGAATTAGTTCTGGCCCCGTTATTCGGTTGTCTCCAATTTCAGTCCAACAGATCGGTGATCGACATTTCCGGCCATAAAGAGCCTCGAATGGTGCACATCCGATACTGCTGTGGTAACTGTTATTGTAGGAGAACTCAATCAGTGGCAAATGGGAGTCCCAGTTCCCACCAAAGTCCAATACACAGGTCCTTAACATGTCCTCTAGGGTTTGAATAGTACGTTCGCTTTGACCATCCGTTTGTGGGTGGTAAGCTGTACTCAGATTTAACTGTGTCCCTAGAGATTTCTGCAATGATTGCCAGAACCTTGAAGTAAATCTGCTGTCTCTATCAGAAATAATAGACAATGGCACACCGTGGCGTACCACTATCTCATTGATGTATAATCTTGCCAGTTTATCCATGGTGAAGTTCTCACGCATGGGCAAGAAATGAGCAGATTTGGTTAAACGATCAATGATCACCCATATTGTATCATGACCGCTGGAAGTGCGGGGTAGCTTGGTAATGAAATCCATAGCTATTTGTTCCCACTTCCAGAGCGGAATCTCAGGCTGTTCCAATAGACCAGACGGTCTCTGGTGTTCCGCCTTTACCTTCGCACACGTTAGACATTGACCGACGTATTCGGCTATGTCCTTCTTCATTCCAGGCCACCAATAAACTCCACGCAAGTCTTGGTACATCTTATCAGCACCTGGATGAACAGAGTATTTAGTCTTGTGTGCTTCATCGAGGATGAGTTTCCTCAATTCATCTACCGCCGGTATCCATATACGTTCCCGGTAGTAGATCATTCCGTCAGACTTCGTGTCGAACTGTTTCTCTGCTCCGCAATCAAGTTCCCTCTTCAGATTACCTCGGTCAAGTGCTTCTTGCTGTGCTTGAACGATCTTGTCACTTAAACTGGTCTGCACGGTTATCTCCATTGCTCTAACACGTAGGGGTTTGACCCGTTCCTTCCGGCTCAAGGCATCGGCTACAACGTTCGCCTTTCCCGGATGGTATTTGATCACACAATCATAATCATTCAGAAGTTCAACCCAACGGCGCTGTCGCATGTTGAGCTCCTTCTGATCAAAGATGTGCTGCAGACTTTTGTGATCAGTGAATATGGTACACTTGGTGCCATATAAGTAATGTCTCCAAATCTTCAAGGCGAAGATTACTGCTCCCAGTTCAAGATCATGAGTAGTGTAATTCTTCTCATGAATCTTTAACTGTCTTGATGCATAGGCTATGACTTTATCCCGTTGCATTAACACACAACCGAGTCCCTGATGGGAAGCATCACAGTATACAACAAAATCGTCACAGCCTTCTGGGAGGGATAGAATTGGAGCATCACATAATTTCTGTTTCAAGGTCTGAAAAGCATCTTCTTGTTTCTGCTCCCAGACAAACGGTTCACTTTTCTGAGTTAGCTTAGTGAGAGGCAAAGCTATTTTAGAAAAGTTTGAGATAAACCTTCTATAATAACCCGCCAATCCCAGAAAAGACCGTATCTCCGTCGGTGTCTTTGGAGTGTCCCAATTCTTTATCGCTTCAATCTTGGCAGGGTCTACATGAATTCCCTCGCTGTTGACCACATGACCCAGGAATTGAACTTCTCTTAGCCAGAATTCGCATTTGGAGAATTTGGCATAGAGTTTCTTTTCCTTCAACAGCTCCAAGATCTTTCTAAGGTGTTGCTCATGTTCTGTTTTGGTCTTGGAATAAATCAGTATGTCATCAATAAAGACAATGACAAACTGATCCAAGTACGGCTTGCACACTCGGTTCATGAGGTCCATGAAAACCGCTGGTGCATTTGTCAATCCGAAAGGCATCACCATGAATTCGTAATGCCCGTATCTTGTTCGGAAGGCCGTTTTCGGTATGTCTTCATCTTGAACTCTCAGCTGATGGTATCCAGACCGCAAGTCAATCTTTGAGAAGTATTGAGCTCCTTGCAGTTGGTCAAACAGATCATCAATCCTCGGCAATGGATAACGATTCTTGATGGTCAGTTTGTTCAGCTCTCTGTAATCTATGCACATTCTGAACGATCCGTCTTTCTTTTTCACGAACAAAACCGGAGCTCCCCAAGGTGAGTAGCTCGGTCTGATGAAACCCTTGTCAAGTAGCTCCTGTAACTGATTAGACAATTCCTGCATTTCTGAAGGTGCTAACCTGTAAGGAGATTTAGCAATAGGAGTTGCTCCAGGAATTAAGTCAATACGAAATTCTACCGGTCGCGCAGGTGGTAAACCAGGTAGGTCCTCGGGGAATACTTCAGGATATTCTTTCACTACTGGTACATCTTGAATCTTCTTCTTGTCTTTCTCTTTTTCCACCACATGAGCCAGGAATGCTATGCACCGCTTCTGTAGACACTTACGCGCCTTTATGCAAGAAATGATTTTGACACTTCGCTTTGCTTGATCCCCTTTTACTTCCAATACACGATCGCTCGGCAATGGAATTCGGAGCAGCTTCTCAGAACAGATGACTTCCACTCGGTTAGAGGAAAGCCAATCCATTCCGACAATGATGTCGAAACTACCCAACTCCATCGGTATCAAATCGATGGCAAATGTATGACCATTAAGTGTCAATGGGCAATTTCTATAAACTGTACTAACTGTAATCTGTTTCCCGTTAGCTACTTCTATAATGTAAGGGGAGTCTAACTGTTCCTCTACTGAATCTAGTTGGCATGCAAAATCGGTAGAGATAAAACTCTGATCCGCACCAGTATCAAATAAGACAGATGCATAAAAGTCATGTAAGAGAAACGTACCAGTGACCACATTTGGGTCCTGGCGTGCAGCTGGTGCTCCGATAGCAAAGGCTCGTCCACGGGGTGCTTGAACTGCTGATTGTGCCTTCTTCGGGCAGTTCTTCGCAAAGTGGCCTTGTTCGCCACAGTTATAGCATCTACCATGGTTCTGATTAGTTGGTGGAGGGAGAGCCAAAGCAGCATTGTTGACTGCTTGGTTAGGTGTCATCCTACAGTATTGGACCCAATGACCCTTTCTTCCACATCCCGTGCAATGTTTACACGGGGCGTCAGCAGAGTGATGATACTGACACTTGGCACACTAAGGAAACGTGCCAGTGTAAGGTTTGCGGTTGGGGTTCTGTGGTGTTGCTGCCACTTGTTGCAGAGGTGTGGCCACCGTGTAGTTCTTGATGGTCTTCTGTTTCTTCTTCTGATGATGGGAGGGTTTCTTTGAAGATTCAGCTTTGTTCTTACTGGGTTCAGCCTCCTTCTTTAGAACTCCGGAGGCTACCATGAGGTCAGTGAGTTTCCCAGACAGTCTTACTGCAGATTCAACAGTAGTAGGGTTGGCTGAAACAACCATGCCCTGAATGCAGGCGGGAAGTCCACCCACATAACGGTCTATTCTTTTCTCCAATGTTGGTACAATGTCAGGTACCAAAGCAACCAACTCGTGGTAACGAGTAGTGTACCCCATGTGATCAGCCCCCTTCATCACATGGTTGGATAGTTCAACCTCCAACTTTTGCAGCTCATTCTTGGGACAAAATTCTGTTCGCAGCAGTGCCTTGAAGTCTTCCCATGACATTGCCATAGCTTCCTCTCTTCCCCGGGCGTTGATCTGACCATTCCACCAGGTCAGAGCCCGTTTGTTGAACGTTCCCGCTGAGTAACGGACCTTGTGGTGTTCGGGGCAGCTGCAAAGATCCAATGTTGCCTCAATCTTCTCAATCCATTGGATTAATCCAACGGCGCCTTCAGATCCACTAAAGCTGGGTGGTTTACATCCTACAAAGGACTTGTAGGAGTAGTGAGATGAATCTCCAGTATTTCCACTGGCTTCTCCTGATGTGTTGCCAGTGTTGAGGATCTCATTACGAAGACGAACGAACATCTCCGGTATTGCCTCTTTCATCTGATTCGTCATCTGGCTACTCAGTAACGTCACCAGAGCGATAGTAGCAGGGTCCATAGTCGGTGTTGTGCCTGAACCAGATGCTTGAGTAATCAATGGAGGAGGGGGAGGAGGAGGTGGTGGTGGAGAGTCATTAGGTGACGGTGTGGAGGAGTGTGGAGCCAAGTCTTGAGGTGGTAGCTGTATCAAGGGAGGTTGTCTTCGTGGAGGCATTCTGATCATAACCAATAAAGTCATCGGTTAGTGCAATGATCGAATACAGAAGACAAGATGCAAATAAGTCTTAAGTCCTACGTTCTCTACATGCAGGGTCCCTAGGTTATAGTCTAGGCCAAACCAATTAAATAAGTGACCTATATTTCTCTATAACCATGGCTCTGATACCAATCTGTCACACCCCGAGCCGGCGGGGTAGGATCGGTGTCCCCGTCGGGCGGAAGGTTCCCGGGGCGCGATATCGGAAGTGATAATCAGAAGTGATCAGATTGTTTACATTGCACGTGATATAAATGAGAAATGCTAAATAAAATAGAATTACAAAGTTAAATTACATCAGTATTGTTTATAATTTAACAATGTAAATCTATTGTAAACATCATAAAATAACTATCTTGTATTTTCACAAGATATACAAAATAAATTGTATAATGATGTCTTCAAAAGTATGCAGGTCCAAAATACTAAGTCTTCTATCTGAAGTCCTAGTCCAAAAGAAGTGACTTCCTAATTGACCTGTTCGTCACCTGAGAAGTCATGCAAAAATAAAGGTCAACACATGGTTGGTGAGTTCATATAGTTTAGTATTTGAAAATGATTTGAAAATGATTTGAAAACCTCCTTTGGTAAAGACCCTAACCTCATTAACACCACATGTAATATCCACATCGGTATGCTTATATATAGGGCATATGTAAGGGACAAGCCCTAGCCAACATCCCACCACATACTAATATGCATATGACACTGCTGTTAATGACAATTAAGCATTTTTACCCTTAACACAATCCCATAAGTTCTCCTGTTTGTTGTCCCTGTCATTACAATCATTTGAAATCCTTGTTGATTTCACAAGTTCATCACACAACATGATCAACCACACAATTGTATAAACAGTTATAAATGCTTAATTAAACAAGTAAATAAACATTTAATAAAATCTAAGTCCTTATGATTGGGGCCTTTGGTCATACTCGAGTAGACTAGTCTGTCAATCTAGGTACTTAGTAGTTAGGGAAACTGTAAATATCCTCAAACATACGACCTACAAGTCAAACGGTCTAGCTAGGACTTCTTGAAATGCAGGATTTTATGTTTCGTCAATGTTTTTGGCGTATGTTATCTCTGATATTTCCCAGATTTTCCCTTAAAAATGATTGTCTGATTTTGTCACAAGATGTACTTGATGTGTTGATCATAGAATACAAGATTCATTG
The DNA here is from genome assembly GCA_009363875.1 of Mikania micrantha. Taxonomy (NCBI): domain Eukaryota; kingdom Viridiplantae; phylum Streptophyta; class Magnoliopsida; order Asterales; family Asteraceae; genus Mikania; species Mikania micrantha. The sequence goes on from CM018681.1 coordinate 12,997,935, forward strand.
ATCGGTTGTACACTTGATTCATTGTTCAACAAACACTTGGTTTATAGAACATTGAATGTTGTCTTTGCAAAGATTGTTTTGTTGATGTCTTGATGTCCCACACTTGTTTTGTCAAAATGTTTGATTTGATTCCTTGAATTCACCCACTTGATTTGTCAAAATGTTTGTTTTGATCCCTTGAATTCACCCACTTGATTTGTCCAAAATGTTTGATTTGATCCCTTGAATTCACCCACTTGATTTGTCAAAATGTTTAGTTTGATTTGTTTGAAATGCTTTGACTTATTGAAAAGATTAGTTTAACTTGATTATTCACTTAATATATAAGTAATCAGTTAATAACCTGCATAAAATCTTCCTAGACATGATCTAGGATAACATTTATATATATGTAAAACATATAATTTAAAAGCATTCAAGTAAACAATTTAAATAAACAGTTTACGCATGCTTCTCAGCCCCGCGTTTTAAAACAAAAATGTTAGAAAAGGGGCAATGAACTCACCTGTGTTGCTATGTAATTTGATCTAATACAAAATGCGCGCTCCTGTATGTAAGCTAGGTTTCTTCAGTTCCTGAGTTGTTTTAATAAAATCCGAATATAATAAGTACGCATAGTAGTCGTTGTGCCTAAGACCTTGAGTATTGTTGTGTGTGAAACTAAGTGTCTTAGTACTAGGTGTATCTAAAATCTAATCAATCCTAGTTACCCTTTTTTGATCCCAATCCCATGTTTATTATAATTACATACCTTTATATTTTAGAAATTTTCGGCAGAGTTTCCTTTATTTTTCTTTTAAAAATCCAGACAAATAAATTGTCTATTTTATAACAAAATCCCAAATCAATGATATTAAAACTACTTTTATAACTAAATAAACTTTGAAGAAATCAATGACACTTATAAATTTTAATTGAAACATTCATGCTTCCAATTTTATATTTAAATCATCAATACAAAAATTTAATTAAACGTTTATCACTTGATGGACTTAATTAAGTCCCATTGGGCCCATTTAAGCCCAATAACAAACTCTTGATTCGCCCTTGATCGAAATCACAAATGTTTGACCCATATGACATAGATATCCGAATTATTCATGTTAACCACTCATTGTGAGTTGTTAATATGAAATTAGAATATTAATTTTATAACTTCTATCCCCCAATTTGGTTTCCTTATATCCCATTACTTATATCTAACACTTAGTATTAGTCCCATGCATCCATGTAATCCATGCACACCCATGACTAAATGAACCCATGCATGTTCATTATAGACTTAACTTCTCATGCTACTTAGGTTTTTAAGACCAACTAACATTCCCTAGTTCATTTACACTTGTTCTATTGTTCTTAAATCCCATGCATCATGATAATTTAGGGTTTTATAACATTTTGGTCCGAATACCCCTACATGGCAGCGAACCTTGTTGGGTTAGTGACCAAGGGTTCGGCTAAGCCTCCCAGTTCTTACGAACCCTCAAGGTTCGGCCCTTGTGTAGTCGTTTGGTTCCAGGTTCGCCACATCACATGGGTTCGTGGATTATCTTGGGTTCGGCCATCACAAGGCTCGCTGAAGTCTATGAGTCAAGGTTCGCCCATGTGGAGTTGCAGGGTTCGTTGGCAGGTTGATGCAGGGTTCGTTGCACGTGGGCTGCAGGGTTCGTTGCAGGTGCAGGCTTGCAGGGTTCGCCCAACCACCGAGGGTTCGGCCATGAGCTGTTTGTTTCGGCCGAAAGTTCTACGAACCTGTCAAGGTTTAAGCATCATCCTCTTCATCCTAGGGGTTTAAACCTGTTACAACATCCATTCCTAACAATTTCTAAACATGCTAGACACCATTATCTAAGTGTTTTAAGGGTTCTATGAAGATTATAATAACAAAACCTCCTAAATTCGTGAAACCCTAATAAAACCGAAAATAAAACAAATTTTTACCTTAGATTTCGTGGATGGAATCTTGAAATGCTTGTACTTCCGTGATCTACAAGTTGAAAGGATCGTAATGGCACCAAAATGACTTGAATCCGCCTTGAAACGAATAAGATCGCCTAGAGAGAAGGTGGAGAGCACACTTTTTAGAGAGAGAAAGAAGGTGGACGAAATGAGAGGGGTGGGTTGGGTCTTGTGGTGGTGGTTGGAGCCTTAATGGTTCATTAATTGTTTAGGAAGATATCCGGTTGCTCGGTTTCGTTCGGTTTCGCGTAAAATTTACGGATCGCGTAGTTTTCGCGACAAAACGACACGGTTATAAAATTAGAAATCATTTAATTATTCTAGGTTGTAATTCCTAATAAATTAACTAATATCTTCTTATTTATAGCAATTTAAAATAAAATTAATTGTTCAAATCGAAATGTACAGTCGTCGCGCGTATTCGTTCGAATCGTCACCCGTACGAACACGACGATAACTATACTTTTCAATCTTGTTTTCTAATTATAGAATATCATTCAGAACGTTAAACTTTCAGATATATTCGTACAGATCGTCACCTATACGAATAACCCGTAAATTTAGCATTCACAAAACAATATTCGTGTGTTTTGTTCCGTAAGGCCTCACATACGTTTATACATAATAAATCCTAAACAAATAATCACATGATGGTTCTGTATTGCCAGATTATTATCTGACTCAAAAACCACTGTCATGAACTGTGTTTCTGCTAATTGTTTCTGAATTTGTTATATGAACACTCAAAATGACAATGATAAATGATGTGAATCTGAAATGTACTAAAATGTATATGATTCGTACCTGTTTTTACTGTTCATGTACTGTAGAGATCACTGTTCCGGTAACGGTTCCGGCACTGATGTTACACTTAGTGACAATAAGAGCACTCAGTGATGATATGAACCCTCATTTATAATTATGAACATTGGGATTTAGTATGGATTTTAGTGAACTTAGACATTAAGGGAAACTTTAATGTCAGGAGAACTTAGACATTAGGTGAACTTAGAAATAGGTAAACCTACATGTCAGGTGAACATAGACAATAGGTGAACCTAATTGTCCTGGGGAACTAGAGACCACTTCACTCAAAATTATCCTACCAAGGAAAAGGTTTGTGAAGGGAGGTAATGATAAGAGACATGATACACCCTAAAGTCTAACAAGGGCATAATAGTGGTGCAATGCAACGGTGGTGGGATGGTGTTGGGGAGGTTGCGATCTACCCCTGCATATGCCCTATATGTAAGCTTGTTGTATTGCATCGGGAGGTTGTCAGTGTTGGTATAGGGTGGGGATTGTTTGGAACTTAGGAATATTTAGCTAATATTAGATATGACCAACTAGGACACTTAGTATAATATTAGGAAATTTATAATTGTTATGAGTTTAATGACAGATAGGAAAAAAAAGTATAGTTCCTATATGTAATCCTAACTGATGAAATGAACTCATTTGACCCTTGTTTGTATAACTTACGTTGTAGATGGTAGTAACATGTTTCTAATATCCTCAGAAACAAGCAGCCACGCCGTCACAATGGAGATGATACGAACTCTGAAGATGCTAACGGTAATGCCAACTCCGGCATACAAGAGTTAGCAAACCTCATCTCTGGATTGGTGAATCAACTGACTCAAGCCAATCAATCTCTCAATCATAATAGAGGTGGTGCAAACCCACCGATCTGCACATTCAAGCACTTCAACTCCTGTAATCCACTGAAGTTTACGGGTTCTGAAACTGCCACTGGTCAGCTGCAGTGGTTTGAGAGCATGGAGAACACCTTCATCAAGAGTGATTGTCCCGAGAATCTGAAGGTGCGTATGCCACCAGTGTTTTCCAAAAGAGAGCACTGACCTGGTGGAATGGCAAAAAGCGTACTAGGGGAGTGGATGCTGCCTTAGCACTGACATGGACAGAGGTCAAGAACCTGATGACCACCGAATTCTGTCCTCGCAGTGAAATAAGGAAACTGGAGACTAAGTTCTGGGAACTCAAACAAGATAGTGGGGAGAATGTAATATACAATACTCAATTTATGAGTATAGTTTACTAGTACCTCACTTGGTGACACCTTTGGAGAGAGCCATTGAAAAGTATATAGGCGGTTTGCCTATGCAGATTCAGGACACTGTCTACGGAAGCAACCCTAAAACACTGGAGGCTGCAATCCGTCTATCTGCAACTTTGACTGATAATCATGTGAAGGCTGGAACACTCACAAGAAAAGGAACAAAGAAGACTGAGGTGAAGACTGCTGCAAAGGAAACAAAAACAGAAGTCAAGACTGAGGCTGCTAGTTCTTCAAAAAGCAGCAACAAGAAGAGAAAGACCAGGAACTTCGTGGTCACTACTCCTGCTGCTAAGTCTGTGCAGCAATCATCCAACAACACCACTGCCAGAAATTATATTGGGAATACTCCCCAATGTAATACTTGCAGATATCATCACATGCCTAACTTGCCTTGTCGCGTCTACAACAACTGTGGCAAGTATGGCCATTTTACTAATGTTTGCCGCAGTACACCACAAGCACAAAGGATGAACCTGCACCGCTTGCACTGCCAGCTCCTCAAGCTCAACCGGTTCAAGCTACACCTGTTCGTCAGGTACCTGTACAGGCAAGAGCCTGTTACGAGTGTGGTGAAGTGGGTCACTTCAGAAACCAGTGCCCGAGACTGACAGGAAACAATCAAAGGGTGGCTCGTGGCAGAGCGTTTCAACTTAATGCTCCAGCTGCCCATGCCAACCAAGATGTGGTCAACGGTACATTTATGATCAACAACTCTTATGCATCTGTCTTATTTGATTCTGGTGCCGATAGGAGTTTCATTTCATATGATTTTGAATGCATGCTTGGTAGAACACGTACACATTTAGATAAATCGTTTAACGTGGAGGTGGCTGACGGAAACACTATTGATATTGACACTGTTATTATTGGATGTACCGTGAACTTAAGTGATCACGTTTTCCCAATTGATCATATACCTATGCACCTTGGTAGCTTTGATGTTATCATAGGCATGGATTGGTTAGCACCCACAAAGCGAAAATCATTTGTCATGAAAAATACATTCGTATTCCCTTACATTCGGGTGAAACTTTACGAGTTTATGGGGAAACTTCAATTAAAGGTCTTAAGCTAATGTCCTGCACTAAAGCACACAAGTACCTTAGAAAGAAGTGTATAGCATTCTTAGCTCACATTGTGGAGAAGAAAGAGAAAGAGAAGAACATTGAAGATGTTCCTGTAATCAGAGATTTTCCTGAAGTATTTCCAGATGATTTGCCGGGTCTTCCACCAGAACGTCACGTAGAGTTTGGAATTGACTTAATACCTGGTGCGAATCAAGTTGCCAAAGCTCCTTACAGACTTGTGCCTTCAGAGTTACAAGAATTGGCGAGCCAGTTACAAGAACTGACTGATAAAGGATTCATTCGCCCGAGCCATTCACCATGGGGTGCACCAGTCTTGTTTGTCAAAAAGAAGGACAGGTCATTCCGAATGTGCATCGACTACCGCGAATTAAACAAACTCACAATTAAGAATCGATATCCATTGCCGCGTATCGATGATCTCTTCGATCAGCTTCAAGGCTCGGCATGGTTCTCAAAGATCAATCTTAGGTATGGGTATCATCAGCTTCGCGTACATGATGATGATATTCCCAAGACGGCTTTCAGAACAAGATATGGCCATTATGAATTCCTGGTAATGCCTTTCGGCCTTACCAAAGCACAAGCGATCTTCATGGACCTCATGAACCGTGTTTGCAGGCCATACTTGGACAAATTTGTAATTTTATTCATTGATGATATTTTGATATACTCAAAGAGCAGAGAAGAACACAAGCAACACCTTAAGTTTATTTTGGAGATCCTAAGGGAAGAGCGACTGTATGCCAAATTCTCTAAATGTGAATTTTGGCTTAAGGAAGTTCAATTTTTGGGAGACATAGTCAATGAAAAGGGTGTTCACGTGGATCCTGCGAAAATTGATGCGGTGAAGAATTGGAGTACACCGACGACACCAACGGAGATTCGATCATTTCATGGACTTGCAGGTTACTATCGGCAGTTTATTTCGAATTTCTCCAAGATTTCTATCCCTCTCACTTCTTTAACTCAAAATAACAAAGCTTATGAGTGGGGACCGAAGCACGAAGAGGCATTTCAGACTTTAAAGCAGAAACTTTGTGATGCTCCTGTCTTGACACTGCCTGATGGAAATGATGATTTTGTGGTTTACTGTGATGCATCCAACCTAGGTCTCGGTTGTGTTCTCATGAAGCGGGGAAAGGTTGTGGCATATGCATCAAGACAGCTGAAAATTCAAGAGAAGAACTACACCATACACGACTTGGAACTTGGTACAGTCGTGTTTGCTGTGAAGATATGGAGGCATTATCTTTATGGCACGAAGTGTGTAGTCTTTACAGATCATAAAAGTTTGCAGCACATTCTCAATCAGAAAGAGCTTAATATGAGACAACAGAGATGGGTTGATGTTAGTGCATTTTCTGTGTGAAAGCTGCATTTAATGTGTGAACCTAGCTTGTTGTATATGAAATCACAGTCTGTTGAATATGATTAAGGGTTCGGCTAAAGATCCAAGAAGGTTTGGCTATGATTGATGGCTAAAAGGTTTGGTGCTCACATGGTTTAAGGTTTGGCAAACCTCTAGGTTTGGCAAGCCTATTGGCAAACTTTTGGCAAACCTTTTGAAACCTATATATAGGTAGACTTGGAAGACTTGGAGATGTAGAGCTCACAATTCACACACACAAAGTCAAATTCTCTCTCAAGCTCAAGATCAAGACTCTCTTCATCTTTGTTTCTTTTGATCGTTCAAGTGTTGTATTTTCACGTTTATTGTTTGTAAGCACTTGGATATCAATGAAGAATTCAGATTAATGATCAATTACATTGTCATTGTTGATTCAAATCTAGTTGTAAACGGATTCCGCACGTTTATTATCGAATCGTAGAATTTCGTGATCGATTCTTCAAATCTACAGTGGTATCAGAGCCATTTGGTTGAGGTTCTACACTACAATTACAAAGAAATCAAGCAATTGAAGATATGAAGACATTTGATGGATCAAATTTTTTCTTCTTGATCGATTTTCTGGTGATTTGAGACTGTTTTTATCATCAATTGTTGTTAAATTACAACAATTGAAGTTTTGGAGGTGTTTTGGTATAGATTTGGACGTATTTTTTGAAGTTTTGGAAGGTTTCCCTCCCAAAATTTTCAAATTATGCGCTACAGGTTCGTGGACGAACCTGTGACTTGCTGAACAGAAAGGTTCGCTGTTAGAAGGTTTTTCAGAGGGTTCGTTTGATAGTTTGACTAAGGTTCGGCAATAGTTCGGCCAAGGTTCGGCAAAGATTCTGTCAAGGTTCGGCAAGATTTGGGTGATAGTTCGTCAGAGGTTCGCTGCTTACTGTTCATAGTTCGTTTGAGGTTCGTGAACAAGATTCGTTAATGGTTCGTCTTTGTTGGAAGGTTCGTGAGATTTAGTTCGGCTGAGGGTTCGCTTGAACTAAAGGTTCGTCTAGGTTCAAGGTTCGTCAGTTTCTGGGTTCGTCTGTGTAAGGGTTCGTGAGTTTCAAAGGTTCGCTGCTCAAAGGTTCGTTGCTCAAAAGGCAGTTTTTGTCCAGAGGTTCGGCTGAGGTTCGTCTGAGGTTTGGCCAGTGATAATTTTGAAAAGGTTCGCTGCTTATCAACTCAGAAATTATGTCTGACATGTACACTGCAATGGCGAGTCAGAACTCCAAACTTCAGAGTATTTTAATCAGTGAGAATGAAGTGGGTAGTACTAATAAAGTGCCAAAGCTATTGGATTTAGCTGATTATGACAGTTGGAAAGGACGATTTGAGACTCATCTAAATGGCACAGATACAAACTTATGGGAAAGAATATTATCTCCTTATGAAAGACCAAGGGTAGTGGGTACTGATTTGTTTCAACTCTTGGAAAGACTAGATGTAGATGAGAGGAAAAAATATGACTCAGAGAAGAAAGCTTATTGGTTATTAAGTCAAGCCATTCCAAATCAAATTCTGCATCAGTTTGATGAACACAAGACTGCTTACAGTCTTTGGAATGCATTAAAGGCAAGAGTTGAAGGCAACACAAATCTGAAGAAAATGAAGGCTACAGATATCAGAAAGGAGTTTGAAAATTTTAATATCATTGGAAATGAGACTCTTGATGCCTTAATCACCAGATACAGACACTTGTTGACTAAAGTGAGAAAATATGGTATTGAGTATTCAGAGGATGAGAAGATTGATTGTTTGGCTGATGTACTACCTGATAAATGGAATTCTTTGGTGCTCATATTGAGAGAAAACCTACCTGGATTCACATTGGTAGAGTTTATTCAGAAACTGGAGGAACAAGAAATGAAGGACAAACGTAAAGCAAGACGTGTAAATGTCACACAAGATCCTTCCCTATATGATGGTTCTGTTGCTACACCACCTGCAGCATCTGCAAAGATACAGACTGCTTTCGTGTCTAGGACTTCTGAAACTACTCAGAGTTCTTCGGTGTCATCAAGTTCTAGTTCACATTGTCCTATCAATAAGAAAAAGTCTGAGTCTACACCACCTCCAGTGCAACTTAACACTACAAATTTGGGAAAAGTGACAGTTGAAGCAGTTAAAGACCATATGCCTATTTTGTCGTGTGTAGTTAGTACTTATGATGAACAGGTGGCTGGAAGAATTGGAAATGGAAATCTTACTTTTGAAGATTATGCACAAATTGATGAAGATGAGATGGAATTGATAGACACACAGTGGGCTTTGGCGAGTGTTATTCGCAGAATTAATAGATATGAGAAGAAGACCGGGAAGAAATTCACCTTTGATCGAAATACCAAATTTGGATTCAATCCAAAATCTACACAGTGTTATAATTGTGGTGAACTTGGTCATTTTGCAAGAGAATGCAAGAATCCAAAGAAGCAGGGAAATCTGAATCCATTCAAGCCTAAGGAAGATTATCAGAAAAAGAAAGAGAAATCTGAAGAATCATCTTCAAAAGCACTTGTAAGTCAAGCTGATGAAGGCTATGACTGGGGCAAACAATATGAAGATCTTATGGGTGCTTTCATGGCTTCATTGGAAGAAGAATCTAGCAAAGGAAAAGAGAAGGTTGATGAGGTGAATGAGGTACATAATGATCTGCTTGAGATGATTGATAGACTGAAAGAGATGAACTCTCAGTTAACTTCTGATCTGAGAGAATGCACAGAAGCCAACAGAAAGTTATTTTCAAAAGAAAAAGCATTTGACAAAAAGATAATTGATCTTGCTAAGGAAAACGAACATTTGAAAATCAAGGTTTCACAGAATAATCATGTTGTTTCTGTGCATTTGGATTCAGTCCAGAAGTTGAAAGTAGAGTTATCAGCTACAAAATCTGAAGCTGAGTTAAACAAAGCCAAGCTTGAAAACTACCAGAATTCAGCATATGTCATTGATTACTTTGCTGCTATGCAAAGATCTTCGCTTGATAATTCTGGTATTGGTTTTCATGCTGTGCCAAATCCTGAAAGTTATGTATCAAGACCACAATTTGATCCAGAATTGGACGTTAATCCAGTTTCCTTAAAGGAAAGTGTGTCTGATCAAGTGTCTGAGGATATGGAAAGTTCATCATCTCATGAGAGTGAATTTGTTGATAATGATGCTCCTATCGTTGAGGACATCACTGATTTAGAATATCCAGAGGATATTTTAAGAATGATTGGTCATCAACAAGCTAAAAATGTTGAGAAGATGAGTCCAGTTTTCCAGAAACCAAAATCTGAAGTAAAATCAGTTGGAAAAACAGTGGTTAATCAAATGCCTGTTTTCAAACCAAATCTAAAAGTCAAGACTAATTCTACTCTAAAGCCAATTGTGTTTGTTGAGTCTTCTACCACACAAAAAGGAGAGTCAAGCAAAGTTTGTCAAAAACAAGAGAAATTTTCTAAAAAGATTGACAAGAAGTTTGTCAAAGTTGTTGACAAAGTTAATCAAAGTGGGGATGGAAACAAGGGCAAATCAAAGATTTCTCAAAAGAATGTCAAGACAAAAGCCATGTTTTTGAAAAATAAGGTTTTATCTTCATCTGTAGCATCCAAATCTATGGGTTCATCTAAGAGGTGTGATGAATTAAAACCAAAGACTGTGTCATCAAGGAAATGCTACAGATGTGGGAAAGTGGGTCATGTCATTGCCGAATGTGATTTGGATACTTGTAACCGATTTCATACTTTTACTCCACGTGAAACAAGACAGTGTTTTACTTGTGGAGGAAAAGGACATATTTCAGTCAATTGTCCAAATCACAAGGTCAAGAAGAAAACTTCTGTTAATGACAGTCATGTGATCCATTCTGGTGGGAGTCCTAGGAGGGTAAAGCCTAGTGAAGAGGAGATGAGAATACTCAGAAAATTTGATCCTGAGTGTGTCTGGGTCAAGGAGGACAAGTTTCATAAAAGACAATTTTTTGAAAACCAACAAAAGGTTAAAAGAGTTTTGAAAAAGACATCATCATCTGATGATGAATTTTATGACAATTTTTCTCCTAAAAGATTTTCAAAACAAAATGTTAAGTCTAATTCTTTTTGGAAATCTAGACCCAGGTCAGATGATCGATTTTTTGTGTGGAAGGATGAATACTTGGAAGAAGGATCTTCAAGTAGTTCATCAAGATCGAATGGCAGGAGGCTGTTCGGGGAGAATCAATGCCGGAATGGCGGGAGTCATCCCTTTTGGTACTGATCATTTTTTGTTTTAATTTATTGTGCAGGTGGCATTCACGGGCCATATCAACAGTCGATGGATTGTTGATAGTGGATGTTCATGGCACATGACAGGAGAGATCAGTTTGTTGAAAGATTTTCGTGAGATGAACGGATGTCATGTTAACTTTGCAGGTGACAAAGGTGGTCAGATTACCGGGAGTGGTAGTTTGACTAATGGTAAAGTTTCTTTGACAATGTGAATTACTGCAAGGAGTTAACTAATAATCTTTTGAGTGTGTCGCAGATAAGTGATAAAGGTTATAAGGTTTTGTTTGATGATAAGAAATGCTATGTGCTCAAACAAGGAATTAAGATTCCCGATGACTGGATTTTGATGACTGCTGATAGGTGTAAAGATTTGTATGTTTTAGACATGGCTAATGCGGAGACGGTAAACAAATTTGAGACGTGTCTGGTGTCGAAGGCCACTGAGCAGGATACTCGGTCTTGGCACAGACGAATGGGTCATATACACATCAGAAAGATGAATCATCTTGTACACAATCACTTGGTTGATGGTGTACCTGTTAAACATTTCAAATTACCTGATGTGTGTGTTTCCTGTAAGAAGGGTAAACAGAAAAGGAGGTCACATAAGTCCAAAACAGTGTTTTCTATTGATAAACCATTGGAACTACTTCACATTGATCTGTTTGTACCGATTAATGTGAAGAGTATCGGTGGTGAATCATTTTGTTTTGTTGTGACCGATGATTTTTCTAGATTTTCATGGGTAATGTTCTTAAAGTTTAAATCTGAAACTTATGAAAATTTTGTTTTGTTGGTAAACAGATTGGAGACTTTGTATAAGTTGAGAGTTAGGCGTGTTCGATCAGACAATGGGACAGAATTCAAGAATCAAAACATGGAAGCATTATGTGATTCAAAGGGCATCCAGCAGCAATTTAGTGCACCGTATGAACCACAGATGAACGGTGTAGCTGAAAGGAAGAATCGTACATTGATAGAGTCTGCTCGAACGATGCTTGCTGATTCGAAGCTGCCCATTACTTTCTGGAGTGAAGCCGTAGCGACCGCCTGTTTTACTCTCAACCGAGTGCTGATTGTCAAACGACATAACAAGACTTGTTATGAACTTCTTCAGAATCGGAAACCAAATTTGGAACACTTGGAACCTTTCGGGGCTCCTTGTACCATGCTCAAGAAAGATGCTAAATTCAACTCTAAGGTTGAGGAAGGTTTCTTTCTGGGCTATAGCCTTCCCAACAAACGTGTGTTTAACAAACGCACTGGTGTTGTGGAACTCTGGTATAATGTGGATGTTCAAAGACATACACCTATACCTGAAGGCAAAGGTCCAAATTGGTTATTCGATTATGATAAACTTTTCGAGTCTTTTAACTTGTCTCCTAATGTTACTGATGATGAAATTTCTTTGTAGATGTTATATGACTTACAAAATTCTGAAGATCAAGGAGTTTCTCATCAGGTTGATGATAATCATCCAACTGAGGAAGGCATTTTTGGAGCAGATAATGATGACTGGTCATCGGAGGATGATCAGGATGTTTTTGAAGATGTCGTTTCTCAAGATCAAGATGAAGATCAGAATATCACAAATCTTGATCATGGTGTTGGAGTCCCACAAGTGCCAGTGTCCAAAGTTCATGTGAATCATCCTGTGAAGCAGATTATTGGAGATCCGTCTGTTCGAGTACAGACGAGAAGGCAAGTTGCAAACGAGGAGAGTTTGTACGTTGAGCTGGAGCGAAATCATGGGACTCAAGAGTTATGGATGGATTCTGCATTTGTTTCTCACATTGAGCCTAAATCTGTAACTGAAGCCCTGCGTGAGCCTGCCTGGGTGGAGGCCATGCAAGAGGAGCTTAATCAGTTTCAGAAACTGGGAGTTTGGCATTTAGTGGATTTGCCAAAAGGTGAGAAGAAGATTGGCACCAGGTGGGTGTTGAAGTGTAAGCGAGACGATAGAGGCGTGATTGTTCGAAATAAGGCGCGTTTGGTTGTTCAAGGATTCAAACAGATAGAAGGAATTGATTATGACGAGGTATTTGCACCTGTGGCGCGGCTTGAAGCGATTAGATTATTTCTATCTTTTGCTGCCCACAAGAAATTTAAAGTTTTTCAACTGGATGTTAAGTCTGCATTCCTTTATGGGTCTTTGAAGGAGACAGTGTATGTTTGTCAGCCACCGGGCTTTGAGGATCCGATCCACTGGGATCAGGTATATATCCTTGACAAAGCACTGTATGGTTTTCATCAGGCTCCTCGAGCTTGGTATGAGACTCTCTCGACTCACCTTCTTGAGCACGGGTTCAAGAGGGGTCAGATAGACAAAACACTGTTTTATCGGGAAAAGGACAAGGACATTCTCCTTGTTCAGATCTATGTATATGACATCATCTTTGGGTCTACTGATGAACAGTTGTGCTTGGAATTTAAAGAGGTTATGATTGAGAAGTTCGAGATGAGTGCTATGTCAGACATTAAGTTCTTTTTGGGTTTACAAATAGATCAGACTGATGATGGCATTTTTATTCATCAGACCAAACCAAATACATTCAAGATGTGCTAAAACGGTTTAGCATGCTTGATTGTAAACCCATTTCCACGCCCATTCAGCCCAATCACGGGATTGAGCCTGATCTTAAGGGGGAGTTAATTGATGCTACATTATATCGTGGAATGATCGGGAGCTTAATGTATTTTATAGCCTCAAGACCGGATATTGTATTCGCTACAAGTATCTGTGCTCGCTATCAATCAAAGCCTAAAGTTTCTCATCTGATTGCAGTCAAGAGGATTTTACGTTATCTGAAGGGTACACCAGACACTGGTCTGTGGTATCCTAAGGATGATAACTATTCTTTTCATGCTTATAGTGATTCAGACTATGGAGGATGCAAGACTGATTCCAAATCAACTACTGGAGGTGCACAATTTCTGGGGGAGAGATTAGTCTCTTGGCAGTGCAAGAAGCAAACATCTGTTGCCACATCTACATGTGAAGCTGAATATGTAGCTGCTGCCAGTTGTTCCCAAGTCTTGTGGATACAACAACAGATGAGAGACTATGGACTGAATTTTTTATCTACCCCAATTCATGTAGACAATGAGGCTGCCATTGCAATTACCAAGAATCCAGTGTATCATTCACGTTCCAAGCGCATTGATATTCGGTTTAATTTCATACGTGATTGTTATGAAAAGAAACTGATTGATGTGGTGAAGATACACACAAACGACCAAATGGCAGACCTTCTCACCAAGGCCTTTGACAAACAACGTTTTGAGTATTTACTCAAATTAAATGGGATTAGGGTCATGGGTGAGGTAATCAACAATCAATTTCCTTCGTAATCAATTTTATTGAATTAACATTAGATTTTTTATTTTTTCTTATTTTGTGTTTTTGTTTTTAGGTGGAGAAAATTTTGAAAAATACAAAAACATTTGAAAAACCAAAAGTACAAAAACATGAAAAAATTGAAAATCTGAGAAATTGATTCGACCTAATGAGAAATGATAGCACATTATTTGTATTTGGAAACATATCTGTATGTGTTATTAAAAATATAAAAGTAATTATAAGTACTAAGAATGATGTGTTAGTAGGTTTATAACTTAGTTAAGATAAGTTTAAACAAAGTTTTGATTATACTTTATAAGAAACAAATGCTTAGAATACAATACTTAGTTTTGTCCTGAAAGAGTGGTAATTTTTCTGACAAAATGGTCTTGAACAAAAGGTCAAAGTACTAGTTTGATCATGTGTTTAATTTTTAAAAGAAATTCTGATTTTTTTTCTTTTATTTTAGTTTAAAGCTGGAACATTCTTTGCGTATACTTATGTATCGACCTGATTGTTATAGCTTTAAACGATTCAAATTTGTTTTCTTGGTTCTGATTAAGATTTGGACAATCTCTCTGTGTATGAAAATATCGAACTGATTGTTAAAAGCTTAATCTTAAATTATTGTTTAGTTCATTTTCTGAATCATTTGAGCATACGTAAGTATCAACCTTGATTCCAAGATTTTGAACAATTTCAAATTTTTTACTATTTTGTTATTTTCAAAAAGAAATTCTGCTTAATTTTTGCATGATCAAATTAGTTAAAATTGAAATTATAAGTTTAAGAACATTTATGTTTGATTAACTATTCACAAATCGGGGATGTGTTCAAGAAAATGGATTATTATAAAGTGTTTTCATAATCTTGTTTAAACTGATTTCTTAACTAAGTAATTAAACTTAAAAGGATAAGTATACTGACAATCATCTTGTACTTGTTATTTGCATTTAAATTTTGTAATTAATACAAACAGATGTGTTGAAAAGTATAAAATAATATGATCTCATGTCTGGATCTTTTCTCAAACAAAAAGATTTGATAGTTAGATTTGTTAAAGTTGTAGTTTAATTTTTCTAAACATTTGAAAAATTACAAAAAGATTTTATTTTTCATCTGATGTTAAATCAATAATTTTTGATTATTTGTTTGACTTTGGAATAATTAAACATGATTTTGTTTTGAAATTTAAAGAAAAATTCAAAATTTTTCAAAAGGTTCGTCTGATGTTTGAGAAGGTTCGCTGGTAAAGGTTCGTTGGAAAATGTTCGCTGGTTAGGTTCGCTGGCTAGGTTCGTTAGCTAGGTTCGCTGACTAGGTTCGCTTACTAGATTCGTCTGAAATGGTTTGGTGAAATGGTTCGTTTGATTGGTTCTTTGCAAAAGGTTCGCAGCAAAGGTTCGTGAAAGGCTCGTCTGAAAAAGGTTCGTGACATATATATACAGGGTTCGTCAGAAGGGTTCGTCACTCTCATCTGATTTCATTTTTCACGAACCTGCAAGACCAGATTTTTCGTTTTTCAATTAAGATCATCCCATAACTTTTCCTTGATAATTTTAGACTCAGAATCATCTTGTGATCATTTCTAGGTAGAAATGACTTAATTTGACCGGCTAATTTGAGAGATCTGAGTGTTTTTAGGAGTTTTAGATCGAATCTGTAATTGGACTTAAAACTGATTAGATTTTAAGTTTTGGACAAACTGCTTTTGTTAATGTTGTTCATCGGCATGTTTCGAACCTGGGTGTTGAATTTTATCTTCTGATTCAAAGATTACTACAGATGTTGTTCCACTTTCTTCTGTATCTTCTGATAGAGCTAGGGATTGTACTTCTGTTGAGTTTGAAGATTTGGATGCAATAGAATATCCTAAAAGGATTCTTGATTACTCTTTGCCAACATTTCTTGATTTGTTTAAAATGAATTCTGACATAGACTTGCAGAGAAATATTTTTGAAGTTCAAGTGTATCAAGAGATAGAAGAAGGAGAGATTGTGGGTGACTATTCCTTTCAAGAATATCAAGATTTATTTGAAGATGATGATGAATTGATGTTTGATTTTGAAGAAGATGAAGATATTGATCTATCTGATTATGATAAGGATGTCATTGATGAAGAGCTGTTGAATTTAAACATGATGAAGAAAATGTTTGAAGCTAGAAGTATGTCAAGAACAACTTTAGATCCAGTTAAAGCTAAGACAAATTTGGATTATTGGAAAGCATTTCAAGATGAGACAAAGTACATCATTGATCACTTACATTCATTCAATATTATGACAAAAGTGTTTGAAGATAAAGATCCAGAAAACCTAACTAAACAATCCAAGAAGTTCAAGATTGGATCTAAATCCAAGATGATAGGAAGGATTATTAGTTATGGTTATTTTCATAACATTTCAGGAAGTTTGATGGATAAGGGATGTTATGTGGTGAAAAGAATAGATGGATGCCAATACTTTGGTAAGGCTACTGATTTGATGAGTTTACCATCGTTTGAATGCAAAGCTCTTTCAAGATTAAGGATGATAAAGCCTATTCAGACTCGACACAATGAAATTTTTGAGAATCTGTTGAAGAAAGAAGCACGAATGGGATGGAGTTTGTTAACACCACAGTTTAGAGAAAGATTCAAAGATTATGTGAAGCCTAAAGTCTTCAAGAGACCAAGACTCCGAAAGATTGAACAAGACTGAAATCCATTCATCAAATTTTGGTTTTATGATGAGAGAACTTCTGAAGGTGTGATTGTATTGAAGCAAGATGATGATTGGAGGGTGATTCGGATGCTTGATCATATTTGGATAGTTAATTGTTCTAAAGATGATATTGATTTACTTAACACTGCAGAGGTATATGCAGAAGATGGATATCATGATGTTAAAGTGAGTTTCAAAGACATGGCAGTTCAATTTCAAACCATTGCACGAATGTGTTATACATTGGGTATTCATTCAGGATGCAATTGGGAAAATGTGAATTATCTCTATACAGAGTTGATGCAAATTCAGAAAGAAAGAGATGAAAGAGATGCTAAGATTAAAGCTGAAAGGTTGGCGAAGATACCACGTTCGGTTGTCATACGAGCGGTGGATAATGTGGTTGTTGAAGAGGTTGGAGAATCTAGTGGAGTAGATGACAGAGCTGAAGATAAAGCTGAAGAGAAAGTTGAAGACAAAGATTGAAGACTTTGATAGCAAACATTTAGGGGGAGTTTGTTAGTACATGTTTGTAATTGTTTGCTATTCAAAAGTTGTATTTATTTTGAGTTTATAGAAAGGTTCGGCTATGGTTTGTCTAAGGTTCGTCTGGCCCACGAACCTTGGCATATTGGCGAACCTATTGGGTTGACAGGTTCGGCGAATCTATAACCTGGCAAAGGTTTGGCGAACCTTTTGGTTGGTTATCATAGGTTCGTCTAGCGAATCCAAGGGTTCGCCCAGCGAACCTTAGGGTTCGGCTGGCAAACCTTAGGTTCGGCTACCAGAATAGGTTCGCTGGTCCAGTTTCTATAAATAGAAGGGTTGTTTGTAGAACTAGTAGAACTTTGGACAGAACTTCTGAGATTTTCTCTGTGTGAGAACTTTGTTTCTGAGTGATTTCTTGTAATCATTTGATGATAATACAAGAGTTGATTATTGAATTGCTTGTGTTCTTTGATATTCTACATATTGACTATGGATTCCGCATGTAGTTGATAGTTAGTAGAACTTTGTATTCGATCCTGATCGGTTTCAACCAAATCAACAGTGGTATCAGAGCATGTACTAACAAACTCCCCCTAAATGTTTGCTATCAAAGTCTTCAATCTTTGTCTTCAACTTTCTCTTCAGTTTTATCTTCAGCTTTATCTTCAGCTCTATCTTCAGTTCTGTCATCTACTCCACTAGATTCTCCAACCTCTTCAACAACCACATTATCCACCGCTCGTATGACAACCGAACGTGGTATCTTCGCCAACCTTTCAGCTTTAATCTTAGCATCTCTTTCATCTCTTTCTTTCTGAATTTACATCAACTCTGTATAGAGATAATTCACATTTTCCCAATTGCATCCCGAATGAATACCCAATGTATAACACATTCGTGCAATGGTTTGAAATTGAACTGCCATGTCTTTGAAACTCACTTTAACATCATGATATCCATCTTCTGCATATATCTCTGCAGTGTTAAGTAAATCAATATCATCTTTAGAACAATTAACTATCCAAATAGGATCAAGCATCCGAATCACCCTTCGATCATTGAAGATTGTACTTTAGAGGAACATGATGAGGAGACATTGTACTAATGTGGGTTGATTGATGTACATAAGAATTATGATGATTCTCACAATAATATCTTTGATGATGTGAAACCATGTGTTTCAAACTCTGCATCATCATCCAAAAAGAAAGTTTCTTTCAAAACCTCATTGGTTGAAATTAAAAAATTTTCAAAGAACAAAAACAAGAAATTTTCAAAACAAAATGGTTTTTCAAGTTACAAAGCTAAAAGTCAAATTCAATCAAAATGGGTTGTGAAATCATCATGTGCATCAAATAAAGTGGAATCAAAGACAAGATTTCACTAAGTCCCACAAGATGTGAAAAGTTGAACTTTGAGTCTCTCACGTCAAGTGATAAGAAGTCACATTTGACTCATATGGGTTCAACAAGTAATCAAAGATTGGTTTATGGTTCACCAGTGGTAAATCACCAAAACCATAGGTTTGTACAAAACTATTCTCCTAGGTTTGTGGAGAGGAGAATATGTTTTGAGTGTGGAACAAGTGGGCATATCATTGCTAATTGTCCTTATCTGTGTGAGTTACAAGGACAAGTTAGTAATGCCAAGTCTTGTGTCACAGAGGTTTCAAAGTTTATTCCTAAAAGACATAAAATGCCAAATCAAAACAAGAAAGAACTTGTGAAAGCCTCAGATGAAGAAAAGTTGAAAATTTCAAAACCTTTAATGACTAATTTGGTGTTTAACAACAATGTGGTGATTCAAGATAAGTATTATCTTAAAAATGCACTTGAACAGGAACAGTTGTGGATACCAAAAACAAACAAAGTTTCAAAGGAAACTTCATTAGTTTCAACTGGAAAATGGATTAAATTTCGGTATATGGATTTTCATGGAAAACTCAATACCTCGAAGGCTTGGGCGACCAAAGCTATCTAATGGTTTGTGAGTGTGTGCAGGAGGATTTCAAGAGGACCTATCAATTGGAGGAGAGCTCATTGATAGTGGAACTTCCTGGCGTATATTTTGTAAAATCGTTCTAATTCTTTAACTGTCATATTATTCTGGAGAACTTGACAGGTTTGGAATTACATTGTCATATTTTCTTGATGTTTTCAAGTCACTTTGAACATAATGTTTCACAAAGATAGTAAATCATATCGGTTGTCAATTTTCCGGGAATTTTGATTTTTCTATATACTTATAAAATTCTAAAAATCAAAAAGATTTTCATTTTTAGCATTTTAGGGGGGAGAAATTTAAAAAAATCAAAAACAATATAAAATTAGAAAATTGAGAAATTGATCCGACCTTTGAGATATGATTGTACATTGTAATATTCTGAAGTTTACTTGGTTCATACAAGATCAAATACAAAGCGATCACAATGCACTCAGTATGATATGTTGGTAGGTCTTTCACTTAGTTGTGATTTCTGTAGACTAATGCCATAATCATTCTTTGTGGGACATATTACTTTGAACACAGTGTTCGATCTTTGTCCTGAGTGCATGGCCATTTGCCTCAGTGATTGCTAATTGTATTAGTACATATACTAGTTTGATCATGTGTTTTATTTTCTAAAGAAATTCTAAGTTCATTTTTTTCGTTTATTTTCGTTCAAAACATGGACATTCTATGCGTATACTTACGTATCGACCTGATTGTTATGTTTTTGAACATTCTGCTTTTATTTTCATGGTTCGTTTAAAACTTGGGCATTCTATGTGTATACGGAAGTATCGATCTGATTGCTAGGTTTTAAACTTAAGTTAGTTTTTTTGTTCAATAACCTGGTTTCATCTGCGCATACGGAAGTATCAATCTTGTTACCGGATTTTGAACATTCTGTTTTATTTTACACTTTGTTACTTCACCAAAGATATTCTGCTTTATTTTTGCATGATCAAACTAAGAAAGAATTTGAATTTAGAATTTATAATGGCATCGCTGTTGGTTGATGTTTCACAAAGCGGGGATGTGTTCAAGTGAGTGGGGAACACAAAGTCTTGTGATTGGTTTTCATTAATCCAAATTCACAACAAGTGATAAGACTTAAAGTGGATCCATATACTGGCAATCGTGCTAGGCTTGTGCATTGAATAAATAAATATCATTAATAATCAACAAGTAATGCTGAGGTATGATTACAATATGATCTCATGTTTGGATCTTTCTCATCAAAAACATATTTATTTTTTAGTTAGAATACAAATTTTGTAGGATTCTAGGATATACAATTTTGCAATTCATAGCTTTAGGGGGAGTTTATTCAAATCATTGAAAAAATTCATAAAAATTTTCTTCTATTTTCTTTTAGATTATCCGATGTGACTTACTAATTCTTTGTAAACACTATAATTGATTTACTGTTAATAAGTGACAAAGAGAAATTGGAATTGTGATAAGGCATCTAGTATGATCACATGTGAAGCAAAAGATTTAGTTTTGATTATGTATCAACTGATGTAGGTGAAAAGAGTGATGAAGATCTGTGTGTTGAAGATATCACTGCAGTCCTTAGCAAGTGAATCTTGAAAAAGAAAGACATAAGATGGAGAGAGAGAGAGAGAGAGAGAGAGAGAATGAAATTAAGATTGAGAGGGTGAAGTAGAAACAAAGAGACTGATGTATTTTCTGTGTGAAAATATAACAGCTACAACTGAAGGGAAGTATGTTGATAGCAAGGTTGTAGGGGAGTATGTTGATGCATATATGTTCCCCGATGCACAAAATGTTTGAGCATATACAATAGCAAGGTTCAAGGGGGAGTATGTTAGTGCATTTTATGTGTGAAAGCTGCATTTAATGTGTGAACCTGGCTTGTTGTATATGAAATCATAGTCTGTTGAATATGATTAAGGGTTCGGCTAAAGATCCAAGAAGGTTTGGCTATGATTTATGGCTAAAAGGTTTGGTGCTCACATGGTTTAAAGTTTGGCAAACCTATTGGCAAACCTTTTGAAACCTATATATAGGTAGACTTGGAAGACTTGGAGATGTAGAGCTCACAATTCACACACACAAAGTCAAATTCTCTCTCAAGCTCGAGATCAAGACTCTCTTCATCTTTGTTTCTTTTGATCGTTCAAGTGAAGTTTTTTCACGTTTATTGTTTGTAAACACTTGGATATCAATGAAGAATTCAGATTAATGATCTATTACATTGTCATTGTTGATTCAAATCTAGTCGTAAACGGATTCCGCACGTTTATGATCGAATCGTAGAATTTCGTGATCGATTCTTCAAATCTACAGTTGAACTCTTGAACGATTATGACTGTGAAATTCGCTACCATCCTGGTAAAGCGAATGTAGTAGCAGATGCGCTTAGTCGCAAAAGTCAAGTTTAGATCCATAGTGTTCAAGTACACACTAATCTCCATAATGATGTTCTCACAGCCCAACAACACTCATTGTCTTTAGATAACTTGAAAAATGAGATGTCTTGTGGTGCTGAGTTACTATTGGAAACTAAGGATGATGGTTTGAAATATTATTTGAATCGGTTGTGGATATCGAACAGAGATGATCTTAGGATGATGATTTTGGATGAAGCACATAAGTCTCTTTACTCAATCCATCTGGGTGTTGATAAGATGTATCAAGACCTTAGGGCCTTATACTGGTGGCCTGGAATGAAGAAGGATATTGCTGAATATGTGTCCAAGTGCCTTAACTATGCTAAAGTCAAGGCAGAACACCAGCGACCTTCAGGATTGCTAATACAACCAGAAATACCAATGTGGAAGTGGGAGAATATCTCTATGGATTTCATTACTAAACTTCCACGAACCGCAAACGGTAAGGATAGTATTTGGGTGATAATTGACAGATTAACCAAGTCGGCTCATTTCTTACCGATACGAGAGACGTAGCCTGTGCGGAAGTTAGCTCGTATCTATGTCGATGAGATTGTTAGCCGACATGGAATTCCCTTAAGCATAATATTGGATCGTGATGCTCGTTTCATAGCACGATTTTGGGAATCACTTCACGAAGCTTTTGGAACAAGATTGGATCTTAGCACTGCTTATCATCCTCAAACGGATGGACAGACGGAGCGAACAATTCAGACATTGGAAGTTATGTTGAGAGCTTGTGTCATCGATTTTGGTGGCAACTGGGATAGCCATTTACCATTAGTCGAGTTCTTGTATAACAACAGTTATCATGCGAGCATTGGTATGGCGTCGTTTGAAGCTCTTTATGGCAGAAAATGTCAGTCACCTATTTGTTGGACCGAGGTCGGCGAATCGCATATCACTAGTCCCGAGATTATTCAGGAGACGACTGACAAGATCCGCCAGATTCGCGACAATTTGTTAGCTGCTCGCAGTCGACAGAAAAGTTACGTGGATAAACGAAGGAAACCTTTAGAGTTTGAAGTTGATGATATGGTATTACTTAAATTATCGCCCAGGAAATGAGTCGTACGATTCGAGAAGAAAGGTAAGCTTGCTCCACGATATGTTGGCCCTTTTAAGATCCTTGAGCGGATCGGGAAGGTTACCTACAAGTTGGAACTTCCTCCCGAACTTAGCAATGTGCACCCAACGTTTCACGTGTCCAATTTGAGAAAGTGCTTCACTGATCAAGATCTTCAGGTACCACTCGATGACATTCGCGTCGATGATACCATGCACTTTGTTGAAAAACCAGTTGAGATAATGGATCGTGAGGTTAAAAAGCTCAAACGCAGTAGAATACCAATCGTCAAAGTACGTTGGGAGTCGAAGCGTGGTCCAGAATTCACCTGGGAGCGAGAAGATCAGATGAAGCTTAAGTACCCACATTTATTCACTACGGTCGCTCCAAGTTGAATTTCGGGACGAAATTCTCTTAACTAGGGGAGACTGTAACATCACTGTATTTCAGGTTGTCCGTACATATGTACGACTGTACTGTTACGACCTGATATAATAATTATTAATGATGATGAATTATTGGATGATATTATTGATAATTGGTACACATATTGAGAACATATTATTATATGCATAAACCATGGGAAATTTAGTTGAAACCCAACTAAACAAAACCAAAGAGTTTATTGCAATGAATACACGGATTATGAATTGTTGTTTGGAACAGAAAGGAATTACTAGTTGTTATGGTTTGGTTACTAAACATAGTCAAAGACACATGGTCATGGTTTATCGAAATAGCGGTGGGACGGTGTTGGGGAGGTTGCGACCTACCCCTGCATATGCCCTATACGTATGCATATTTCGGTCTATCATGGTTGTGTCAGTGATATGATTTAGTGGGTCTGGATTGGGAAATCATAATATTCAAGATAATTAAATAATGGAAGTATAATTGGAAATAAACACGCGATGGTGAGGTTACGAACATAACTTAAACGCGGATGTTATTTCGGAAATATTAGCTTAATAATATATTCGCGTGGGTGACGATTCACACGAATATAATTATTAGGTATTATAATTCTGAAACGATATTCCATAAATAGTAAATCGAATCGAAATACGATACGAGCGTCATATTCGCAAAGATGACGATCTTTACGAATACGTACGCGAGTAATGCGTTTCGACGAGATAATTTAATAATATTTAACGATATTAAATTTATAAATGAAAATTTAAAACGTTTATTAGGAATCACAACCTAAAACAAATTCGAATAAACCAGTTTATTAAATAAATTATTTAACGAGATTAAACGAAAGCATTTTACGAAATAATTTAATTAAAAGCATCTTATTTAAAACGTAACCTATTATTTCCAACGTTTTATATTTTAAATATATATTACGGGGAAAACCAAACATTTTTATAAATTATATCGCGATATAAACGAGACCGAGTTCGCGGGGATCGACCGGGGTGTTAAAGAGAGGATCACCTCCTTCTCTTCCATTTTTACATCCTTCTCTCTCTCTAGACCAAGAAAAACGCTCCATCCCTCTCTCTCTACCTTCGGATTCGCGAGATCTTGGTGCCAAAACGTTCGGGGGATCGAGAGGAATAAGAAGATACGAAGAAATCTCGCGTTTGGTGAACATTTAGAGGTAAATCTGAAGCTTTTGTTTCGGTTTTTGCTAAAAACATAATATATACATTGTTGTCAACTTTTAAATCGAAAATGGGGTGTTAAAACTGTTTAAACGAGATAGCAATAGTTGGTAGAAAACATGGATGGTCTTGAACCTGTGAGAACTTGTGGATGAAGACGATAGGGCTGTTGGTTCGCAACCCAGCCCCTAGCCGAACCTTCTTAGTGCTGAAAGGGGTGGCTGAACCTATAAGTTTTCTGACTTAGGGCCGAACCCTTAGCAGCAAACACATGTCGAGCGAACCTTCACAAGCTAAGCGAACCCATGGGATAGAGTCGAACCTACACTGAGGTGAAACCCTTTGGACGAACCTTAACCTTAGCAGGCGAACCTCCTTTTGTCAGGCGAACCTGAGCCATGAAACCCTAGCAGCCGAACCATGGTGACAACCAAACCGGCAGGAGCCGAACCTGGTCATGCTAACCCTAGAAATGAACCTCTGGTCACCGAATCCTAAAAGTTCAGAGGGCTGCGAACCTTTATGAGTCTTGGGCCGTCGAACCTAAGACACCACGAACCATAAGGTTCGTCTAGAGGAAATGATTGCCGAACCCTACAGGAACAAATCACCATGAAGCTACGAACCTGTAGAGGGCGAACCTTAGACTATTAAAACCTCCTAAGCAGCGAACCTCATGTCTAAAAACCATATGGCCGAACCTGCCTTCTGCCTTGGCCGAACCTGAATAAAACGAACTATCTAGGGGTAGCGAACCTTTGGGGGAATGTTGAACCTAGATTATATCGAGTTAGGGTTAAAGACAAGTAAAGGAAAGGACATTTGTGAACACCCATGCATGCATGAATTCGATTAAGTTGCCACCTTTCCTTAATGATAAAAACTCTAAATTATGAGATTTTTATATAATGATAATGGTTATGAAAATAACTTAAAAAGAAATAATCTCTTTAATATTGAATGTGATTTTAAATAACTTAGGATAAGGTGGTCGTTAATTGATCATGAATGTATGTGTAAGTATGTGAATGATTAAAATTATCACCTTGACTTATACATAGCTATAGGTGTATACATGGGAGCTCAAGACTTGTTTATCACTAGGTGATAATAGAAAGAACTAACAAATCTCACTTATAAATTAATGATGATTAAGTACAACATATTGGTTTAAACATTTTAACTTAGATAAAACAAACTAAGTTAATTAAACATGTAAGGATTTAAAAGTGAGCATGTGAGGATATTTAATTAAAATAAAACACATATGCTTATGAACACAAACATACGATGATTACAGGTTAATTGAGTTGTTTTTGATTTCGTATACGCGAGCGCGCAGTCTACGGGAATACTAATTCTATGGACTCAGGTGGGTTCTCATAACCTCCTTTTAAACTGTTTTGCTTTAAACTCGGAGGTGGAACATGTATACCAATTTTAAATATTATTTTGATAACACATGGGTGATACCTGTTTATCTATATGATATTCACATTATGGGATTATCATTATTTATGGATTATCATTGATTATTATAACTCCGTGTGACATTGTTGTTGACTTCGGTCATCGACAAATATTACACGTATTGCCACTTGGATTATCACAACTCCATGAGTCGTTACGGTTGACTTCAGTCATCCGCAACGATTGCATGTATTGTCACTATTCCATGAGTCGTTACTGATGGCTTTGGTTATATGAAACGATTGCATGTATTGTCATGTGGATTGCCACAACTCCGTGTGTCGTTGTCATTGACTTTGGTCATTTACAATGATACATGTATTGTCACTTATACTAATTGAGAATATTGATGTTTGAGATTGGTTGACTGAACATGTGATTGATTATCTATGAGTTATTGATATATGTGATTATGTGTTTGGTTTATGTGTTTGGATTATGTGGTTGGATGTTGTGTTGGATTATCTCGCAGGTGCTCATGTGGATTTTCTCAGAAAACTATAAACTTTTATATCACTTTGTAAAACATTTTTAAATATAAAAACTTATGATTACTCACCAACTACTTCGTAGTTGACACTTGATATTGACATGTTTCAGGGAACGAGGAGAAGTAGGTAGGGCAGAATAGCTCTACATTCTTTTGGACATCATCACGTAGGATCTTGGACTTAGCTATGATAACTAAAATTCTGAAGATTAGAATTTAGTTAGTTAGCTAAATGTTTTGTGAATTTTGATGTAACTAATTCATGATGAACAAGATTTTTGTGTAATTAATTGGTTGATTAATTGATATGTGATGATTTAAATTAGTTGCCCACGAGCTTATGAACAATCTACACATCCCTCGTGGCATCCCGACGTTTCCTCCATCGGTCGGGGTGTTACAATAATTAGGCATTTTACCTACCCTTTTGATTCCATCTTCATTATAGTTTCTAAACTTGCACGAAAGACATTTGATAACCCTTGTGTAACAACCTTAACCTCATTAACATCACCTGCAATATCCAATTCGGTATGCTTATATATAGGGCATACGAAAGGGTCGAGCCTACAACCCGCCCGGACGCCATCCCACCACATACTAAACCACATATGGCATTGTTATTAATGATAGTTAAGCATTTTACCCACACCCTTAACACATACGTTCTGCAGTTCTTTGTTCCTGTAACTATACAAAGTTGAAATCTCAATTGATTCCTTAAGTTCATCACTCAATCATGATCAACCATAACATTTGTAGAAACAGTTAATTAATGCTTAGATAAGTAAATAAATAAACATTTAAATAAAATCTAAGACTTAATGATTGGGCCTTGGTCATACTCGAGTAGACTAGTCTAACAATCTAAGTTCTTAGTAGTGGAGGAAAATCTGTAAGTATCATCAAGCATGCGACCTATACTCAATCAGTCTAGCTAGGACATCTTTTGAGATACAGGATTTTATTGACCATTCTTGACCGTTATTGACTGCAATAGACCGTTCTTAACCGTTATTGGCCATTCTTGACCGTTCACATGCTAACATTTGAATATTTCCCAGATATTCCTTTGAGAATAGTTATCTGTTCATAGTTCTTTGAAATACACCGTTAGTTCTTTGAAATAGACCATTAGTTCTTTGAAATAGATCGTTAGTTCTTTGAAACAGATCGTTGTTCCTTGAATAGATCGTTCTTTCCTTGAAATAGATCGTTAATTCTTTGAAAATAGATCTTTGAAATTAGTTCTTTGATTTGAAATAGTTGTCTACTCATAATGAATAAACAACTTGCCTTGAATTTCTGTATATTGTATACCTAAACAGAATCCAGGATGACAATTATACATATAAACATTCGTTAAGTAAAAGCATTAAAGTAAATATAATCTTACGAAAATAATTTACGCATGCTTCTCAGCCCCGCGTTTGTAAAACAAAAATGCTTAGAAAAGGGGCAATGAACTCACCTGTGTTGCTGTGAAATGATTTATCACAAAATGCGCACTCTCGTTGCTTGTAGACTATGTTTCTTCACTCCCTGATTTAATTTAAGAATATTTGTATACGATAAGTATTTATCATCGTCGTATCTAGGGTTTGGTTTCAGTGTGTAACTAAGTGTCCTATGTTACTAATGTGCTTCTAGCATTCCTTCTATCTAGTTTAAATGTATTACCCGTAAGTAAACCCTTGTCCCCCAATAATCATTTAATTAGATTAACAAACCTTACAAATTTATTTCTTTTTATTAAAATAACATGTTATATTTAAAAGAAAGTATAATTACAGTGATGGGCTTGGGTTAATCCCATGGGACTACCCTTGGCCCAAATTACGAGTTCTTGATCTCCAAATAATTCTTTGATTGATTCTTTATATAATCCCTCTTAGATAGTTCACATACCCACCTAATGAAATTATATTGTATATGAAAATTCCAAGTATTGGATGTTAATAACCTGTCAACATCCATATACTTATGCTATGGTTTTGCTTTCTCCACAATTCCCGAGAGCGTTTAACCCCAATAATGTTAACACTCATGTTTAGATTTTAAGGGGGTTTATGAACGGTTCTTGTTATTCAAAACCCTAAATCCTTGTTTAGCTTTTATAACATGCTTCATGTAAAACCCTTGTTTCTTTTCACCCTAATGAAATCCTATCACTCTTGACCCTGTTCACCTTTACGATTCTCCATAGTTTCCTCATAATTGCTACAATATATGTGAAAACCCTAATGTGGTTCCCATGCACACACTCACTCATTCGGTCCCCATGCATGCACATACACACCTTGCATGAAATCCATAGTCATTCTAGGCATAACCCACCCCGTCCGATTCAACTTGTTCGAATAACCATAGCCGAATAAGGTTGGACCGAAGTAGATGGGTCGAATGACCTGGCCGATCGAATGGCTACGTGGTTCGAATGTGCATGGCCGACCGAAGAAGCTGGCACCGAATGAGTTGTTGCGAACAGCTTAGGTCGAACTAGGGTGGCCGAATAGGGGAGGTGCCTAGCGAATGTAGCAGCTGGCCGAATG
Organism: Mikania micrantha; assembly: GCA_009363875.1. Taxonomy (NCBI): domain Eukaryota; kingdom Viridiplantae; phylum Streptophyta; class Magnoliopsida; order Asterales; family Asteraceae; genus Mikania; species Mikania micrantha. The sequence continues at coordinate 13,026,824 of CM018681.1, forward strand.
TGGTGGTGATCGAAAGAGTCCCTAGCCGAGTGGGTCTTGGTTCGTGCGAAGAAGGCTGGCCAAAGGGTCTTACCATTCGGCCGAAAGGCTTTGAGGAGCTCGTTCGGTGAGCTGAGCCCCTTTCTTATTCGGCCCATGCGACTTCCAGCTAGGGCAGCCCCATTCTTCGATCTAGATGACTAGTATGATAATGGCACTTGTTCCTACACTTTCCTAAGTGGTTGTGGTGTGTTTCCTATGGCTTAGGATGGGATAAAACCGGCTGGTAGAGGACCGACCCAAAGGGTTTCAAAAACCCCAAAAATCGAACTAAAACTTGATCTTTACCTCAAATCGGTTGGAGGAAAACTCAGATCCCTTGTACTTTCGTGATCTACAAGTTATGATGGTCGTTTTGACACCAAAAACTCACGATTTCATGAGGAAATGAAGGAGATCTAGCTTGAGGTTCTAGTGAGAGAAAGAAGAGAGAGAAAGTGACGGTGGTGAGAGGATGAAGAGGGTAGATGGAAGAAATTAAATGGGTATTAATGCCCATTTAATGCTTTCAAATATCCCGGGTGCGTTCGGGTCCGTTCGGTTTCGCGTGGTTTCGCGTAAAAGCGTCGGTTTCTCTTTGTTTTCATAACGAAACGGCTCGATTATAAATCAAAGTTTATAAAATTATTTTAGGTTGTGATTCCTAATAAATTAACTAAATATCTTCCATTTATTTTAAATTTCTGAATTATTTAAATTAACCGTTTAAAATCGAATAGCAAAGTCGTCGCACGTATTAGTTCGAATCGTCACCCGTTCGAACACGATGATAACCATACTTTTCAATATGGTTTTCTAAGTATCGGATATCATTCAGAACGTTAAACCTTCAGATATATCCGTACTGATCGTCACCTATACGAATAATCCGTCGATTTAGCATTCACATAACGACATCCGTTGTTGTTTTGTTCTGTAAAGCCTCACATACGTTTATACATAATAAAATCCTAACAAACAATAACATGATGGTTCTGTATCGCCAGATAATTATCTGACTGTTGAACCATAGTTATGAGTTACGTTTCTGAACTAAATCTGAAACTATGCTGTGATAACCATGAATTGATAATGATATATGATTTGAATATGACATACACTGAAATATGTATAGTTTGTACCCGTTTACTGTTCATGTGACTGTTGAGATCACTGTTCCAGTGACGTTTCTGACACTAATGTTACACAACAACTTTCGAATACAAGGACTTTCGACGACTTGGTGCTGACAAAGATTCTAAACACTTGTAGAAATAATTAGAGCTGCTTTCTCTCATGATTACTAATAAAGAAGACATTTTTGTGATAGTCAGTAGCATAGAAGATTTGTCAGAACCATAGAAGATAACAAGATATTAATGCCTTTTGTAGTGTAGGCATTTATTGTAAACATCAAAGGCATCTTTTGTATTAGTTGTAATTAGTATGGCTTGGCCTGTCAAGTCCATAACAGATACTAGTTTTAGCATTAGTTTGTTTCTAGTATTTTGTCCAGCCTTGTATCCCTACGAGAATACAGATGTAGGTCTTGTATAAATACGTTCACTTGTTATTTAGCAAATCACGAGTGTGTACTTGAGGTAAATTTTTGTAAAACTTAACATTTGAATGAAATATACTTTGACCTTGAATTTATAATTGCTGTTTGTATTTTGTTTCAATCTGTTTTACAAATCTGGTTGATAGAATTTCCGCATCTACTAACCTTGTAGAAGATAACTTGTGTAAATGTTGTGTAAATTACATAACCCGATCCAACAAGTGGTATCAGGGCCTTGGCTCTCTAACTTAAGTAACTAACCATTCTTAAGTTACCATATATCTTTTACTACTCTTTGTTTTTCAAGCTACCTCTAAGTCAAAATGACCACCATCAGCAACCACGACACTGAGAATGGTACTCTCAACAAACCTCCCATGTTCACTCCGGATGCTTATGATACATTGAAGGTTAGGACTTCAAACTTTGGAAGTCAATTCTTGAGGGACCATTCATCCCAACCATTGCTGCTGCAGGTACTGGTGGAGCACCCGTGCCAAAAGATCCATCCTTATACTCAGATGAGGATTACAAAAAGATGGAGGTAGACTCTAAGGCACTATGTATGATCCAGATGGCAATCCCAAACTCTATCATACATGCATTCAAGAAATTCAAATTTGCCAAAGAGCCGTGGAACTCTTTGTAGCAGATGTATGAGGGGTCAGAAGATGTAAAGGAGAATAAGAAGGACACGTTGAAGCAGAAGTTTGAGAACTTCTGCCAAGAGAACAATGAGAAGATGGCTTCTCAGTATTTGAGGTATGTTCAATTAGTTGATGAGTTGGTTGCTGCAGGAGTGAAGATGAAAAATCGAGATGTTATAAGAAAGTTTCTTAGATCACTTCCACAGGCATGTAATATCTATTCTGTTGCTATTCGTATAACATAAAATCTGAGAACTTTGAAGATGGGAGAGTAATTTGGTATACTTAGTGCATACCAAATAGAAATTGATGCCCAAGAACCTAGATCTACCTCTGTTCCCTCAGGTTCAGCCGCCTTGCATGCACCCATCCATAATTCTCCATTCCAAAACTATCAGCCCATCTATCACTCAAACTCCACACCTATCGTTACCTTCCCAGAAACACCAACTCCATCAAACTCCCATTTAAACCCATTTACAAGCTCCACATCACTGCTTACTTCAAGCCAGGGAGCATTTATGACTGAAGAAATCAATTATTTTGATCCGTGTTAGGAGGATTTAGATCGAATCGTTGCTGATCATCTTGAAGAAATAGACATCAATTACTATATGGCCATGATTTCTTACAGGGTAAAGAAGTTCTATTAGAGAACTGGGAGACAGTTTAGGAAGCATAACATGAAAACCGAGTTTGGTCTAGACAAGTCTAAACTCAAATGTTTTAAATATCAACAGCTGGGGCACTTTGCAAAAGAGTGCAAGTCTTCGAGTTCTCAACCTTCAACGTCTGGTCAACCAAACCACAAAGCTCCAAGCTCCTCCAATCGTGCAAATGTTGCAGAATAACACGACTTTTCAGACTAGAGCTTTCAAGCCGAAGATGCATATGCATCAAACAATGCTTTGATTGCCAATAACTCAACCTCTTCATTCAAGGTAACAGAAGATATGTGTACCCCTGAATGTTTAGAAAAACTAAATGCTTACAAATGTTTCAATGATCAAGTTTGTGATGAGCTTGAGTCAATACAAGTTGTCAAGGCAAATTTCTTTGAAGCAGAAAGAAATTATAAGGAAAAGATTGAGGAACTGGAAAAGACCATTTCTAGTTTAAAACATGAAGACACTAATAAACATTGTCAAATAAACAATCTTTTGGAAAGGTTAACAACTGCCAAGACAGAACTTGTATTGGTAGAAGCTTACAAAGATAAGTTTCTCAGTCAAGGTGAGAAGTTGGAGAAACTTCTCAAAATGACTGAGATACCTGAGCTGGTCAAAAATAAGGGTACTGGGTTAGGTTATAACAAAATGGAACATCCATCTGCCTATAATCCAATGGTGGAGATTCGATGCAAACAAGAAACTAATCTTGTGTTTGATGAAGTTCTGGGCATACACAAGATTGCTCAAGAAAATGACTTCTCTGATCTTAGCCCCACTTTCTCAACATGTTCATCTAAGGATGATACTCCCATTTTCTTGGAAAAAGAAAAAACTATTTTGAAAATTAAGAAAAGAAATAATAATACCAAGAAAATTTCACCCACTTTTGTCAAAGCAGAATATGTGCAAACAGGGAGTACTTCTTCAAATGAATATGTTACCTGTCACTCTGACAAATCCCATAGGGCTAGATCAGAAAATAGAGATGCAAGAACCTCTAAGGCTCAAAAAAATCATACAAACAAAAGTCTTGTTGGTACCCCCAAGTCAGAACATTCAGGTTCTATGAAAAATAGCTTAGCTTCTTCCAAAAGAGAGAAGCTTCAAAAGTCTTTCAATGTTCAGGTTGTGTGTCTGAAATGTGGTGAGACAAGTCATTTTGCTGCCGACTGTCTCTATAATCAAAAATGCAGAAATACATTCAAGACCACAAGGAAGAGGAAGTCAAAAGGGAAGATGGAGCAAATCATCTGTTTCCTCAGAAGAACAATCTGCTTCTGGAAGAAACAGGTCAGACAAGAAGCAAAAGAAGCCGTTGGAAGCAAGTACTTCTGACAACATAAAAAGAAAAAAGCAGGAATTTATCTGAGGCAAAGAAAGCATCGGAAGTACATGTCTAGAATGTTTCCGAAAAAAACAAGAAATCTCATCACTTCGAAAGAAGGAGAACATCAGAAAATAAGCCCCACTTGAAGGCAAAAACCAAATCATCGGAAGAGAAGGCAAAAGTTGCTTACGATGGTTTCCAGAAGAAGCAAGCTCTTCCAGCCACTACAAAAGTCGAAAAAATATGGAAGAAGAAGGAAACATTTGAACCAACAGTTCAACCACCTGTCCCACCTACTGGTGTTCATCGGATCGGATAAACGGTTTATTCGGATGGGGTTGTTCGGATTGAAAATTTTAATACCTTATCCGAAACCCGACCCGATCCGAATTCGAAAATTTTCTATCCGATCCGAATCTATCCGAATAGCCCAAAAACCCGAATAAACTTATTTTTTCATCTGAATAACCCGAACAACCCGAATAACTCGAATAAACAGGGGTTATTCGGATTGAATTCGGATATCCGATCCTAATAAAGTGGATTTTGGATATCCGATCCGAATTCGGAAAACGGATATTTGATCTGAATCTATTCGAATATCCGAATCTTTAATTCGGATCGGTTTTTTTGGGTTTCGGATACGATTCGGATTTCGGATTTTTTGAACACCCCTAGTCCCACCAGCAGAAAGCTCATCATCTGATCCACCAAAGATGATATCAAAGAAATTTTTGTGCAATGATGCCAATGGAAAACCCAAGACCACATGGGCTTGGGTTCCCATCAGGAACTAATTCACTTCTGGTCATGTGCAGGGACAACATGAATCAAAAAGCAACTTGTGGATTGTTGATAGTGGCTGTTCCAGGAACATGACAGGCAACAAGACCCATCTACACAAATAGGAACCATTCTTTGGAGGGTTTGTTACATTTGGAAGTGATCCAGTGGGTGGTTATATCACAGGTAGGGGCACAATCACAAATGGTAAGGTAAGCTTTGAGAATGTGCATTTTGTGAAGGAATTGAACTATAATTTGCCGAGTGTATCACAGGTGTGTGACCAAAAGCATAACATGTTGTTTACTGAGCACGAATGTATTGTCCTGAAACCAAGATTTGTTGTTCCAACTGACCAATTTCTTCTCAGAGCTCCCAGAAGAAACAACATGTATATGCTGGACATGAGCACGACTACACCACTCAGTAATATAAACTGCTTTGTCTCAAAAGCTTCACTTGATGAATCATCTCTTTGGCATAGGAGACTTTGTCATGTAAACCTTAAAACATGAATAAACTTGTCAAAAATAACTTAGTTACTGGTTTACCAACAAAAGAAATCATCTGTGTTGATAAATGTGTTGCATGTCTAAAGGGGAAGTAACACAAATCATCTCATCATGCCAAAGAGATAAACTCAATAACAATAGTCCTGCATCTGCTACACATGGACTTGTTTGGCCCCACAAGTGTGAGAAGTCTGGGTAGAAAGTCATATTGCTTGGTGGTCATTGATGATTTCTCTTGGTATACTTGGGTATTCTTCTTGAGTACAAAGGATGAAACTGTCAAGATCTTGAAATCATTTATTCTCAAAGTTGAGAATGAAAGCGACCATCATGTAAAAATCATAAGGTTTGATCAAGGAACAGAGTTCAAAAACCATACTTTAAACTCATTTTGTGAATCTAAGGGTATTACAAGACAATTCAGTGCTCCCAGGACTCCACAACAAAATGTTGTTGCTGAGAGAAGGAATAAGACACTGATTGAGGCTGCTAGAATCATGTTATCTGATGCCAAACTTCCAATAACTTTTTGGGCAGAAGCAGTCAACACTGCTTGTTATGTTTAAAAAAAGTATTGGTAGTTAAATCACATGGTATGACTCCGTATGAAATTTGGCATAAAAGAAAGCCATTTATTGGATTTCTTAAACCATTTGGATGCCAATGCACCTTCTTGAATACCAAAGATCATCTAGCCAAGTTTGCTGAGAAATCAGCAGAGGGCTACTTTGTTGGGTACTCATCACATGCTAAGGCATATAGAGTATACATCAAAGATTCCAGGGTTATTGAAGAGTCTGCAAATGTTCAGTTCAATGAACATACTATCAATAAAGCTGGAATAGGCCCTGATTGGTTGTTTGATCTTGATAAATTCACATCTGCATTTAATCTTGTGAAAGAATATGTTCCAGAACTGCAGACAACTACCTTGGACTCCACCAAGCACGCAAGGGAAGAAGACTTTTATGTTGAACTGCCAATACTTCAATACACCTTGAGCCAAGCAACTTGGATTTGAATTCCCAGCTGGATGTGATCCCAAGAACTCGCATTCAAAACACTCATCGACTTGAGTATATCATCGGAAATGTTGAGGAAGGAATAAGAACAAGAAGCTCCATGCATGAAGCAAACATCTGTTTGTTTTCCTGTTTTCTATCCCAAATAGAACCAAAGAAAGTTGCTGAAGCACTGAAAGATAGCAGTTGGGTAGAATCCATGCAGGAGGAATTCCTTCAATTTGAAAGGCAAGGAGTTTGGAAGGTTTGCCCTTTACCTAAGGGTAAATATTCAATTAGAACAAAGTGGGTTTCAAAGATATAAAGGACGACAAAGGTGTTGTCATCAAGAACAAGGCAAGGTTAGTTGTACAAGGGTACAACCAGGAGGAAGGCATTGACTACGATGAAGTTTTTGCTCCAGTTGCAAGAATTGAGGCAATCAAAATATTTCTAGTATTTTCAACCGCTGAGAACTTCAAGGTTTTTAAATGGATGTCAAAAGTGTCTTCATTTATGGAAATATTGATGAGGAAGTATATGTTTGTCAACCACCTGGATTAGAGGATCCAAAGTTTCCTAATCATGTATGTAAGCTTGATAAAGCTCTATATGGGTTGCCTCGGGCTCCCATAAAATGGTATGAAACTTTATCCACTTTCCTGTTGGCCAACAACTTCAGAAGAGGGACAATTCTCAAGACTCTTTTCTTCAAGAAATCCAATCAACGTATTATGCTTGTTCAATTTTATGTTGATGATATTATTTTTGGTTATACTAATGAATCTCTCTGCAAGGATTTTGAATCACTAATGTAGTCCAACTATGAAATGAGCTCAATGGGAGAACTCACTTTCTTTCTTGGATTACAAATGAAACAAACTCATATAGGGATTTTCATTAATCAATCAAAGTATGTCAAGGATATTCTTGAAAGATTCAACTTCACTGGTTACAAAGCTTTGGGTACTCCAATGTCTAAGACAATATCTTTAGGCCCTGACCTTGAGGTGGAGGATGTTGATCAACACCAATACAGATCAATGATAGGCTCTTTGATGTATCTCACAGCAAGCAGGCCTGACATCATGTTTGAAACTTGTTTGTGTGAAAGATTTCAGGCCAATCCTAAGAATTCACACATGTTTTCTGTGAAAAGAATCCTTAAATACCTCAAAGGAGCACCAAGTTTAGGGTTGTCGTTTCCTAGAAATGCAGATTATCAGTTAATGGCCTACACTGACAGTGATTATGGAGGTTGGAACATCAGCAAGAAATCCACATCAGGGTGGTGTCAATTTCTTGGGTCTAGAATAGTATCATGGAAATGCAAGAAGCAGTCCTATGTTTTTACCTCTACTGCAGAAGCTGAGTGCATTGCTGCTTCTAGCTGCTGTGCACAAGTCATCTGGATTCAGAATCAAATGAAAGACTATGGAGTCAAACTGTTCAACACTCCTATACAAATTGACAACTCTAGTGAAATCTCCATCACCAATAATCCTGTTAAGCACTCCAAGACCAAACACATTGACATTAAATATCACTTCAACGGAGATTGTGCAGAAAAGAAGTTAATTCATCTAGTCAAAGTTGATACAGAATACAATCTGGCTGATCTTTTCACTAAGGCCTTTGATGAAGGAAGATTCAGGTACTTAATAACAGCCATTGGTATGATCAATTTTGAATAAATGAATTGATAACAAGGAGTAAACAATCCTACGGAAGATTAACTTAAATTATTTTCTGATGAGTAGTTACTCTTCAGAAGATAGTTTAAGTCTTCGGAAGTATTCTTTACCCCTTGAATCGGAAGCTATCACACTTCAGAAGAAAAATTTTCTTCTGAAGTATTTCTCTTCCGATACATTGACTTTGCCTTCGGAAGTTCAATCTTTTGCTAATACTCATCAGAAGAAGATGCCTTCCAAAGCACACTCCCATCTGATGAACTCTTCTGAATCTTCAGAAGCAAGTGCTTCCGATGTTTTATTTAACATTCTTTAAAAATATGCATCAGAAGTGTCTGTCTTCCGAAGAACATCCTCTGGTCTCATGAAATCCTTCTGATAGCAACATCTTCAGAAGCGACTTGCCCTCTTTGAACATGCGAGAATTCCAATGCCCAACAGCTGTATCGGAACCTTTTTCTGACACTTTGGATCTCAAAATTTAATTTGTCTCCATATTGAATACTGACATCCGAAGGTATATAAGGTCTCCTACTCATTCCATTTTCTCTCACCATTCCATTTTTAAAACGCATTCCCCTTTCTCTCTGAAATTAATTCCCCTCCAATCGCCATAGAATCCTTTGCTTTTCGACCTGCTTATAACTTGGCTGCGGAACTTTCAGTCGACAATGACGCTGACTTCGCACCCATCATCTCCTTTCTCACAAGGAGCAAGTACAATTTTTCTCTCACAGTCAAACCTGTGGTGTATGAGTCTCATCACCAACAAGTTTGGTGATCTTGTACTATTGCTTCATCTCCCAATGGTAGAACTCTTGTAGCTACCATTGATGCTCATCCCATCTCCATTTCTGTGGAGACCATCTGTCGGCATCTTCATCTCAATGATGCCGGGGGAAGGGTCTCATTCACAAGGGATGAGGTAGCATCAACCTTCAGGTCATTGGGGTACAAAAGTCCTCTTCCTTCAACAACCTATTTGAAGGGTAGAGTGTCCTATAATTATAAGTATCTCATACATGTTTTTCTTCACTGTTTATCTAATAAGACAGGTGGTTGGGATCAATTCCCCTCTGATTTAGCTTCGGCTATACATGGCTTGATTTCCAATCAATTGTTTAACTTTTTCGCTTTTATTTTCAATAACTTGGCTGACAATCTTTCATCACCAAAAAGTTCTGTATGCGTCCTAGGTTTTTGCAACATATTTTCTGCAGCGAGTTGGGCTCCTCCCTCTCACTGACTGGGAACATATATAACATTTCCTTGGTTAATGCCAAGGTTTTTGTACAACTGAAGAAGACTAGTGTTCAGTTCTTCGGGACAGTCACTCCTTTGCTCCTAAAGGTGACAACACTGTAGAACCAACAGTTGCTGATCCCACACCTTCCCCTTAGGTTCCTCACCCAATCAAAATCACCTACAGACGTAGGCAAACCCCTGAGCATCTCTCTACAACTGTTCAGACCCCTTCTATTGAACCTGTCAAGAAAAAGGTGAAAAGAACTGGTAGGGGCCTAGTTCCACCTAAGGTAAAAACCACACCTGCTATTTTACCATTGGTTCTTCCTCTAGAAACAGTGGCAGCCCCCATCCAGCCTAAAAGCCCTCAGTGTATGTCACCATACATACCTGAGAATATCCAAAGGGATACCCCACTCATTAAGTCTGCTTCTGATGAAGCGACTTCCTTAGTTCAGGGACTGTCTCCCAGGTCCCCAGGAGAGTATCACCCATCAATGCCCCCACCCATACTTCTACCCAGGGTCAAGAACCCTCTGCATTTGCTCTAGATGATCCACTCTCACCCACTACCCAAACATTATTGGGAGTGGTGACACAGTTACAAGCAAGGTTCCTTGACCCAGAGCCTACTATCATAGAGGTTGACCTTATGAGTGTAGACAGGGTCAATACAGAGGAGGCTGTCACTAGTGTTGAACCTTCTCAGGTTCTTCAGGACAGTGGCACAGGAAATAGGACATCCCTTGTGGCAACTCACATTGCTGATGACTTCTTTGAGGTTATATTCAATTAGGGGAATCCAGGGCGCCAAGAAACCACATTTGGTGGTGGAGATGCAGGAGCTAGGCTCAGGACTCCACTGCCCAGTGATTCCAATCAAGTGGACGAGGGCACAACATTTCAAGAATTGATGACCACCATTTCCACCCTACAAACCAGGGTAGCTCAACTGGAAACTGAAGTTGCTACCATGAGGCTGGATGTTCAAACAAAAGATGCTATCATCTTGGACCTCCAGCGCCGCCCCCAATCATCTGTGCCCCATTTCATCATGAGCCTATTGCAGTGACCTTTCCCTCCTCTGATGCTACCAAAAAAGGGGTGAAGTCACCACCTACAGGGTAAGGATCTTCAGCAGCAGGAGAGGAGGAAGCTGATCAAGAACCCAATCCATTCATAGTCACTTTAGACAGTGAATGGGATGAGTTCTTGGGTACTTATTTTCATTACTCAAGTTCTTCCTCCTCCACCTCTTCCGAAGGTACAAGGGCTGCCATAGAGATAAATCAAGAACTCACATCCAAAATCTTAATAGAGCCCAGATCTCTTGTTGAGATGTAAAAGCCCCCCTCTGGGACTAAGTCTCCTTCTGAGACTACAACCAAGGATGCCATGGAGGAACCCATTCAAGAAACCACATCCATCTCCATGGAACCTGTGTCCCCTCTTGGGACAAAGGTTGGTGAAGACCTCTCCTCCATTCCTGAGTTCTCTATGCACTGTACTAAGGAATCTTCCAAGTTGGTTGGTCAACTGGAGGAGGCAGTGAAAGCTAAGGTTAACTCTGAAGCTGCAGCTGCTTCCGAAGGCCCAATCATTGTTGAAAATGCAACGACCTCGAGGAGTAGCTGTATCACCAGGAACAAGGCTTTAGATACTTGGTCAAAGCTTTGGTTTTAGCTCCCTCTAAAGTTTTGCACAATGTTATTTTAGTTGTTTAGTTTTCTTGGTTAGAAAGAAGAGAACAGATAGAAAAACAAGGAATTTTGGTGGAAGTAAAACTTATTTACTCTGAGAATGTTGGGATTTAAATACCCAACATTCTGAGATAAAAGACAAGAAATAATAAGACAAATAGCTGACACTATTACAGACACTGAAACAACAGACTAGTACAAATGCAAGGTCAACAACAACGGAAACAAGAGTCTTCAAGTTTCCAACAATCTCCCTCTACACTGATGAAGCCAAAACCATTTACTTTTGTTTTAATGCCAGACCATTTTTATTTCTAAGAGTTCGAGCATAGTTCAGAACATCATACTCTCTATCAGCATTATCCAGATTCTTGTATTGCAATTCCTTCAGATCACCAATTGGTAGGATGAGAATTTCTTCCCAGTTTGAGAAGAAGGTTCTTGAACCATTATATCTTTCAATGGCCATGCTTTTGGAGACAGAGTCATAGAAACATCTTTTTATTCTTATTCTTGAGTTTTTGATCTCTGGAGGCTGGGATTTATAAGGTAGACCCATAAAGCAGAGGAGCTCCGGCCGGCCAATGCATTATTTCTCTTCTAATCACTTGATCATTTGAATCAAGTACCTTCTTTACTACAGCATGCTGATGAGGCTCATAGTTCATCAGAAGATCATGAAGGATTTCCATATAAACATAAACCCAAGGTCTGAATTTGACAACAGATGGAGATTCTGTAAACCCAGCACCTAGACTTCCCATAGGTGCATTTAGCAAATGATCAAGCATTGTGCTTGGGTTGGCATCAGTGGGAGAATGGGTAGCAGGAGTCACCATGGGACAAGAAGGTGGTGTTCTTGGAATGGATGGTTCGAGAGAAGCAGACAGAGGTGAAGACAGCCGAAGAGATGGATGAGAGTTAGATATGATTGAACTGTTGGCTGAAGATCTATTAGCCTTCTTCGATTTCATCATTTTATTAGGGAGATTCCCTTTAGATGAAGAAGCCTTCTCAGCTTTCAATATTTCAGCATTCAGTTTATCTCTAGCCTTCTCCAAAGGAGTTTTTGTCCAACAGTTTTCAGTTGTGTGATTGTACTTGTAACACTTTAGACAAGCCGGAGATAAAGAGGAATAATTAGGGATAAAAGGCTTATTTGCCTTGCTTATGGGATAAGGTGGATGAGGATGAGAAGGAGGGAATCTGATATCAACCATTGGGCTCTTTCCTTTGTTAAGGCGGCTAGCATGATTATCAGAGGTTTCAAGAAGAATTGTACCTTCCGAACTTTGAGTAGTCATGGTTGGAGCAATCTCAATTTCTTCAGAAGAATTATTTTTGTGATCACTTTCCAAGTATGTTTCTTCCAGTTTTTCCACGTTTGTTTCAGTGGGGTAAACAAATGTAGGAAACTGTCTAGGTTGGTATAGTCTTAGAGGCATGATTTTTATGGTAGGAATTTCATCCGGAAGAAAGGTAGGGGAGATGGGTTCAGAATCAGTCTCATTTATTTTATTGTCAATCAAGGTGTAGTTCTCTGGAGGACTAGTGTGATTATACCCGATTCCAAATTTGGCCTTGCTGTGAAGTTGCTTACCCAGAAGCATTTTGAATCCCTTGCAAGATTCAACCCACTTGTCACAACTGGCCTTGGTCTGAGACAATTCATCTCTACAAGCTGCATATTTTTCATTTTGCAAATCAAATAGAGCTTGTAGATTTGATTTTTCAGTCATTAGGACAGAGATTTGACTGTCTTTATTATTTATTAATTTTTCTATTTCAGAATTTTTATTTTCTAGTAGCTGCTCCAACTCCTGATTTTGTTGTTGAAGTAATATGTTGGCTTCCTTTATTTTTGCAAAAGCCTCTATACACGCATCGGTACATAGTTTTTCTAGAGTAGAAGAAGATACCTGCACATTAGGAGTGTCTGCTACAGGTTGTTCAGAAGGAGTAGAGTTGTCACCAACAGCCATGAGAGCAAAATCTGTTGGTTCAGAGGTGATGAGGGCATAGCCTACATCTTTAGGCTGGCTGCTCCAGTCTGCGCACTCTTGGGTGAAAAGAGCCGGTTGACTAGAAAAAGAGGACTAGACAGCAGGGCCTGGTACATTTATTTGTGAAGGGGATGGTGCAACAATTTGAGGAGGGGCAGGAGTGAGTTGATACATGCTACCATTGGCAGCTTGTACAAATTGTACATTGGTAGAAGGAGAGGTTTGTACGATGTATGCTGACTCCTGGGAATTGTTGTGCCTTCTGAAAGATGAGGAAGAAGAAGAAGAAGAAAAAGGTGCTGAAGAAGTATGTGATTGTAAGTTCGGGAAAGTCACATACGGTGAAGAGTTAGAGTTGGGAGCATTTTTGCATTCCATGGAAAAGTGTCCAGTGCCATGACATCTATAACATTGGACCTTAGCCTTATTTAAGCCAAACCTGGTTTTCCCATGAATACCAGGAAATTTCCTTCCGATCCTCTTGTAGAACTTATTCGTTCTTATGCTCAAGAGGGCCAGATGGTGAAAAATGTCCATCTCTTCCAAGTCATCTCTTGGAACCTGATGGAGATCATCCATGATAAAGCACAGATGATCATAAATAGGAGAGTATCATCATAAGAAGAAGAAGAAGAGGTGATGCCAGTAGTTATGTCTATGTATTCATCATAACCCTGATCATTTGACTCAGAGTTATGACCGAGAAGAGCGGTGTTCCCTTGAACGTACTCTTCGGTTGATTTACCAGACTTTATTAGTTTTCGTTTCTGGTCAATCTGTCGCTCAAATGTGAGAAACTTACCATGAAGTTGGGTAAGTGAGAGTTTGCCAAAGTCTAGAGAAGATCTCATGAAAATGGAATAAGTTTCTCATTTTTCAGGCAGAGATCTCAAGAAACGATTTAGAACAGAGACAGGGGCTACACTTGACCAAAAAGTTTTAGCTCACTTAAGAGAGAAGTGAACCGTTCAAACTGCTGACTCAGTGACTCATTATTTAGTTGAGATAATGTCTCGTATTGTTGAGCTAATATCTCCCTCGTATTAGCCACAACATCTTCGGTGCCACCGAATTGCTCTTTTAGAGCATCCCACAAGTCTTTAGCAGACTCGTGGTGAAGAAGACCAGACTATGTTTCATTAGGAAGGGCCATAGCCAGTTGAGCATGTGCCTTTGCATCAAGCTTTAACTTCTAGCAATCTTCTTCGGCGTAATTCTGAGGATCCTTCGGGACATGATCTCCAGTCTCCTTTTCGAGGGCCATTGGTTTGTGCGGTCCGAACATGACGGACTTCCAACATTCTGTATGATTATTGGACAGGAAATGTAACATCCGTCTCTGCCAAATGTTATATTGGTGCCTAACCAAGATTGGTGGCTTTCTGATAGAACCGGTGTTATGGGGTCTAAGGTGAATTTTTCTGCATTGGTTCATAAATACTTATGAGAAAATCAACGAGTGATGAGTTCTCAAAGTGATTTGTGAGAATGATTTTTGAACACAGTTTAGTTCAAAAACCAAACTCCTGCAGATTTAGAGAAAGTAGAAAAACAAAAAAGATAGAACACAGAAAACTAAACAACAAGATATTAGTGAGAACTTTGAGTTTTAGTCTTGATGGTTAAACCAAGACTAAGGACAACGCTCTAATACCAATTCTTGAAAACGCAGCGACCTCGAGGAGTAGCTGTTTCACCAGGAACAAGGCTTTAGACACTTCATCAAATCTTTGGTTTTAGGTCCCTCTAAAGTTTTGCACAATGTTATTTTAGTTGTTTAGTTTTCTTGGTTAGAAAGAAAAGAACAGATAGAAAGCACAAGGAATTTTGGGGGAAGTAAAACTTATTTACTCAGAGAATGTTGGGATTTAAATACCAAACATTCTGAGATACAAGACAAGAAATAAAAAGACAAATAGCTGACACTATTACAGACACTAAAACAACAGACTAGTACAAATGCAAGGTCAACAACAACAGAAACAAGAGTCTTCAGGAGTCTTCAGGTCTTCTGAGGTTGAAGTAGTTGTACTGAGGTTCAGTGGTTATTGTTTCGAAAGAAGATCATCGCAAGCTGATTGAACAATCAGTTATTTCGGAAGAGGAGATTGTCTTCCAAGTCATTTGATGTCTTCCGAAGATGTCATAATCAACTAGCATCTTCGGAGGCGAATAAGTTCAGTGGCAGTTCTTTTTGGCGAATCTTCTGCTGTTGTCCTTCCGATACTGAAGCAGTTCTTCAATCGGAAGAGAAGCATCCACGGCTTGTCATTCCGCGGTTTATTCAATTGTCTGGCTTCAGTGGTTTTGCTCATCAGTCCTAATTTTCCAACAGTCATACTTTATGATTCTTCCACAGAAGAACTATTTTCCGATGACCCAACTAGTTACGCTACAGAATCCATCTCCTCTGGGTTGAAATCAATGGACAAAGGAAAAAGGAAACTAACCCAATAGGAGGAGAGGAGGCCAGTGATGAAGAAGGGCCGACCAGAGACTTCCAAGGATGGAGAGATACTAAGACTCTCTGGTCTCCTCTAGGAGAAGGGCTTTGATGTAGATGAGAGTCTACTCTGGTCGGCGCCTCGAATGGCTGAAGAGCTGGATAGGGTGCAGCAGCAAGAACAGGCTACTGCTGCATCCAAATCCGCGGTAGTCCTCACTAAGAAACAAAAAGAGGCTGCTTATAGAGATAGGATGAAGAATATCCTATTAAACTATGGATTCTCTAAGCGGCAGCTTAGCCCAATGAAGAACTCTACTATGGACATGCATATAAGAGAAATCAAACAGAAGATTGCCAGAGGAGAGTTGGCTTTAATGGAGCAAATCCAGGCACACCAGGAGGCCTTAAATCTAGGCCTCCCAGCACTCTTCCAGGGAAGGACAATTGAAAAGCCTCTATCAAGGGCAGCTTTCAATGAGAGCTTGGAAGACATGTATGATGCATCAAAGAATGCACTCTTCCCAAAGCAGGAGCCCATCACTCCTCCATCCAGTCCTTCCTATGACAACATGCAAAATATCCTTAGTGATGAGGATCAACAGAAGTCAGAAGGCAGCTGAGAAACAACAAACTACAAATCCTGATCCTGAGGAACAACCAAGAATGGATGAGAGGAGAGCAGCTGAAAATGTTGGATTAGTCGCTGCAGTGATAGATTATGCAGCAGATCCTGAGCCCAATACAGGAACTGATGCAGCAGTGGGCTCCAATGAAGAAGCTGAAGCTGAGGAGGAGGACAATTGGCTAAAAGAGCAGGAAGAGGAAAGACAACGTTCAAGTCAACTTGTGCTTCACAAAAGACTTGATTTATCCAAAAGACTTGGTCCTTTCAAAAGACGAAAGTCCATGGCCAGAATCAGGCATGATGGACCACCTCTCAATGTGCACTTTCCTATAGTTGAATGGACCTACAGAGTCAATGTGAAGAAGTTCATTCTCACACTATGCAATGGAAACTACATAAAGAAACGTGAGATTGATATGTTAGCTCTTTTTGCTCCATACATTTCTGATTTGGAGAACATTTCCATGACAAATCCAGACGACCATTCTGAATCAAGACTCACTCCAAGGCTTATCAAGAGAACAGCAGAGCAGCTGAGAAGTGAAGGATACAAGTTTTGGTAGCATCAGCCTAGGGAGGAGACTGTAAGACCAATAAAGGCTGATGCTCACCAAACTCTCTTGACTAAGTCTTGGACTCTCTAAAGCCTAAAAGCCTTCGGAAGGAAGGAGTTAACCTTCGGAAGAAGCATTACTTCTGAAGGATAACTCATTCCTTCCGAAGGCTATACAGAAGAGTGAAGCTTTCGATGACCTCCTCAGTCCTTAGCACTTAACACTTAAAGCTTCAAGAACCAAAGCTTCCGAAGACCAAAGCTTCCGAAGACAAAGCTTCTGCTCAAGAACTCAACAGCTTCCGAATACAAGGACTTCTGATGACTTGGTGCTGACAAAGATTCAATATACTTGTAGAATTAATCAGAGTTGCTTTCTCTCATGAACACTAATAAAGAAGACATTTTTGTGAAAGTCAGTAGCAATGAAGATTTGTCAGAACCGCAGAAGATAACAAGATATTAATGCCTATTGTAGTGTAGGGATTTATTGTAAAAATCAAACGTGTCTTTTGTATTAATTGTAATTAATATGACTTGGCCTGTCAAGTCCATAACAGATACTAGTTTTAGCATTAGTTTGTTTCTAGCATTTTGTCCAGCCTTGTATCCCTACGAGGATACAACTGTAGGTCTTGGTATAAATACGTTCACTTGTTATTTAGCAAATCACGAGTGTGTGCTTGAGCTAAATTTTTGTAAAACTTAACATTTGAATGCAATATACTTTGACCACCTGCCTAATTACAAATATAGTACAAAAATAAATGTAAGTGTTGTGTAAATTACATAACCCGATCCAACATAAATGCACTACAAAACGTATATCTTTCAATGTACTTAATAAGGTCTGGATGCCTCGAAAATGTTTTTGGAAATATGCATCTTTCGAAGTCTTAGTTATCCTTAACATCCAAATACTAAATGTAAAGCCATTTTTTTTCTAACAAACCAATTATATCTCTAAATTTCAAAATTTAATGTGTTTCAAATATTAAATTCCAACATTCAAAGGTATAAAAGGAGTCTTGCTCCATTGTACTTACCATTTCTTCATTTTCATTCTGAAAAGCCTTGATCAAAACCCTACTCCATTCGTCTTGTTTCATCGATTCATAGCCAACCTTGCATTCACACCTGCTCACAATCTTGCAACAAATCTATCAACATATAATGATGCTGATTATGCTTCGATCATTTCCTTTCTCAAAAGAAGTAGATATTTATATGCTTTTGGTATACGCCCTATGGTGTATAAATCTCACTACCATTAGTATTGGGCTTCTTGTTCTATTGTTTCCCTTCCCAACAATAGAATCTTACAGTGACTATTGATGCTCGTCCTATTTTCATTTTGGTGGAAACCATCCATCAGCATCTTCATTTTAACAATGCTGATGTACATGTTATGTTCACCAAGGACAAGGTAGGAATGACCTTTAGGTCATTGGGATACCAAGGTCCTATTCCTTCAACTTATTTTAACGGTATACTGTCCTATAATTATAAGTATTTCATACATTTATTTTTGTACTATCTTTGTAATTAGGCAGGTGGTTGCGATCAAGTACTATTTGATCTGCCTTCGGCTATTCATGGATTGATCTCCAACCAATCTTTTAATTTTTCTTCTCTCATATTTAATAATTTGGCGAACAATCTTTCGTTACCAAAGAAGGTTTGTACGTACCCCATATTTTTGCAACATGTATTTAACTTCGAGTTTGGTCAACACCGCTCAATGGCTGGGAGTACATAATTTGGCGAACAATCTTTCATCACCAAAAGAAGTTTTGTATGTACCCCCTGATTTTTGCAACATATATTTAACTTTGAGTTGGGTGAACACTGCTCAATGGTTGGGAGTACATAAAATGTTCTCTTGGTCACTTTAAAGGTTTTTGTACAATTAAAGAAAAAGAGTGCCCAATTCTCAGAAACTTTCACTGCACTTCTTCTTCTATGGAGCTCTTTGCTCTTGAAGGTCACAACTTTGCCAACCCAGCTGATGCTTAATACTCACATTCCTACGCCTTACCTCACCCCATATATATCACTTATAAATGCAAGCAAATCATTGCACATCGCACTACATATACGTAGGCTCTTTGTGACAACTACGTTAAGTATCTACGTCATCATGTTTAAAATCCACGTTAAAAGAACAATTGGGATCGTCACGATATGATAGTACGTGAGAAGTCGTGAACGTGGGTGAAAACCGTGCGAAAAACGTAGTTCCCGATTCTCCGGAATCGTAAAAACAAGAAAAATTTGAAGTTATTGTACTCCAGAACTCTTCGCGGTACACCAAGGTTTTTCTGAGGTCCCTTGGCAGTACGTGATGAGTCCAAAATACCTAAAGGACTTCGGATTTTTTCGCGGTACGCCAAGATTCCTTTAGCCCCTCTTGGCGGTACGCGAAGACTAGGTCGGTTCAGCAGATCAGATTAAAAATTACATTTCATGCATAATGTATATTTTGATCTCTCTCGAACATACACTTCATCACATACATTCAGGTCGAATTTTCAACCTCAAAACTCAGCTTTCAAGCCACCAGAAAGTCTGGATCATTCTAGGGATTGATTCTACATCACCTGATCGTTGTTTTTCATCCAAGAATCCGTCCGAACGGGTAACGATTTGTTTTATCCTACTACTTTGATAATGTATGGATTAGATCTAGTTTTTGAACGTAATGCAATAGTTATTGTTGTTGATTATTGCCTAGATGATGACTTGGAATGGTTAGAAATGAAGAAGTTCATATTTTAACGGTTAAATCCTCGTTTTAATGCCCGGTTATCATGAAACCATAACACAGATTATAATGGTTTAAACTATTTGGTTATAACAATGATTGTGATTATCTTGATCATTCCTTAAAATGCTAAGTTAAATCCAAGTGTTTTAAGCTAATGACAAGCTTTAAGATAATCACTTGAATTACGATATGATGTTTTCGTTAACAGTCAGATAAGTATGTTGAATATGGTTATTAAACCTATTCTAATATTACATTCTTATGTTTCATGATACCTAAATGATCAATAACAAGTATTGACTATTCTTAAGCCAGAAATCCATCTGGAAACTGTTTCAGTGATATAATCAGCAACAATACCTATTTGGTTAATCTGAGAACATTTTGATTAATCCGATGAGTTATCAACCTTGTATGAGGAACCTGAATCATAGGTTCCTACATTATCATACATTGTATGATATTCAATCAAAATAACTGATTAAGAACTTAATATCAGTTTGATGACTCGAAATGCAAATGCAATGTCTTTGACATTGAACGTTAAGAAAGATCTAATAAATAGATTAAAGCACAAAATATTTATAAAACATTAACTAATGCAAAACTAAACCACAAACACAAGTCTGCGCGTTATCAGCTAACTTCAATATCTAAAGTGAGTTTCGTACAACCCCTTTTCTTTTTAATGTTTTACAATCATCGGGGTATTATTGTGGAACTTTTCTTGAACATGTGATATGTACCACTGTTATCTGTGTGATTTAATGTAAACTTGTGGTGAACTTGTGGGATTTCATGGGATTTTTCCCGTAACTCTCTATCAGGATATCAAAAAGTCCTCATCTCATGAGCCATATCTAGTGAACCCATGTGGGGCAAATATGAAATATAGTACTATTTTCTGACAACCCATTTGCCAGGAGCTTGCAACTCCCCTTGGTGAAAATGTTTGTTACCTGTTTCCAATATCAGCTTAACGTTTGTGATAGACATTAAGAATGAGGCAAACAAATATTTACACACGGGTAGTATCTTCACTAAGCAGAACATTTCAGTCCGAAAGGAACTAGATACGGGTCCCATGGTTATCTTTTGTCACACCCCAGGCCGACGGGAACGGATCGTGTTTTCCCGTCGGGCGGAAGGTTCCCGGGGCGCGATATCTAGAATGATAATCAATTGATCAGATTGTTTGCATAGCACATGATGTATAACTGAGAAATGTAAACATGCCAATGATATAGAATTACAAAGTTAAATTACAATATATCGTTCATAATTTAACCAAGTAAATCTATCCAAAAGAATCAAAGTGTTTATATCTTGTAACTGTACAAGATCTACAAAATATGATTCAATGTTCTTGACAATTCAAAAGTAATGATCACACAAAAATGCAGCTAGGTCTTCTAAAAGTCCTCTAGCTATGATCTTTAAATCTGATGACTACACCTGTTCATCACCTGAGAAAACATGCATTTAAACAAAATCAACACTAGGTTGGTGAGTTCATAAGTTTGAATATTGAAAACCTTGAATTGTTCATGCACACAGTCACAATGTCATATTTGATACTTTTAATAATTGAATCCACTTGTTCCCCCTAATGGCCTCTCCTTAGTTATATATACAAGTGGTATTTCACTCAATCAAGTATGCTTATATATAGGGCATACGAAAGGGTCAAGCATAGACGCCATCCCACCACATACTCGATTAAATTCCACACTACTTGTAATACAACTAAGAATATCCATTTTCATCTCCCAAATGATTGACTTGTTCATTGTATTCATCTGTTTATCATATGTAGAATAATAGAGTTAGAGGGGTTTAGTTATCAAACCGAAGTATTGATGCACCCTCATTGTATTAAGGAAATTTGATTTATTTAATCAGATCCTTGTATTATTCCATAATTGTGGGGTTAACCGTTGTTTCACTTTTAAATATTAAGAGTGTTAGTTAACCACTTGTAATTTGTTCTTGAACTATAGTGCGTAGAGCCTAAAAGGAATCCATTGTAATCCTCACATAATCAGAGTACAATGCATCCGGTTTACCTCTACCACTTTGTATGTATCGTGTCCTCAACGAAGTCTATTACTAGCAGTGTAACATGAGAGAAGATCACTTTCTCAATCTACTAGTCAATAGGGTTTTCGCTGGATTAATTACTTATCATTGCAGATTAATATCACCATGTGTCGCTTTCCAGAACCTGACTTGAGGTAGCCCTGTCACCGGTCATACGTTACCGGCCAATGAATCAATACGATCAACATACTAGCCCTACAAGCTAGAGGTTTGTCAAACCTATGGTACCACTATGCTATCGTAGGTTTAGTCACGTCAAACTAACTGGTCAGCGAATTTTAGGGTCTTACATGATCAACTTGTACAATTTGGCACATGATTGAAGTTATATAATACAACAGGTCAATAGTAACTGATTATAATTGTGTTCATCTGTATCATTGTTCTCATTGTCATATGTTCTCCATGATATTAACAAAGCTAAATAAGAACTTGTCTTATTAAGTTATGTTAATTATTTGAGTGAATGATGTTGTTATCATGAAGTTACATTATCATCATTATCATTCTTTGTTCCTTGTACTCTTGTAATATGTATTGATTTGTAAAGCTAAGTGTTAAAAGGACTTGTCCTATTACACTTACTTAACTCTTTTATCGAATGTTAATACAAAGATATGTAATATCTTTATAACATTCATATGTTTACTTGTAATTGTTCCATTGTCTGTTTATGTAAGAATAATTGAGTGTTATAAGATAAAATCTTATAACTATATTATTCTATTGTATTGATGAATTAATAAGATATATTATCTTGTTCATCTGATTATCCCTGTCATGGCATAATCATACAAGCATGCATACAATGATAAACGATAATAAACAATTAAGTATTATCTAAATCAAAGTATAAATAACATGTTAAGCATAAAACTTTTAAGGAAATAAAAGTTAAGCATGTTTCTCAGCCCCGAGAGTTTAAAATCATTTAGGATTGAAGAAAAAGGGGCATATGAACTCACCTTGTTGTGGTAGTGGTTGACTTAGCTTAAACGAAGAATGCACACGCTCTTGATTGCACTTGAATTTGTTTTCACAATCCTGTATTGATTTCACATTGTGTTTAACTTATAATTGTAACTCCTCAAGTACGTGTTGGTGTGTGTGTTTGTGTTAGCCCTATGATCGGCTAACACTCGTGACTTTCGGTCTTTGTCTTCATTCGGCCCAATCCTATTATTATTGTTGTTTGTTACCCTATGACTTTGGGTTGTGTGTTTACCTTTAACCCACACTTGAAATCTCAAAGATTCGTCATTTTCTGTTAATTAATTGTTTTGATATAAAGTTTAGTAAATAACCCAAGAGTAAACTTAAGCTTGAGATTGAGATCCCCTCATGATGTTATTGTTACCTTTAACGCCCTTACTACTTGGTAATTAAATGATTAAGTGGGCCGACTAACATTGCTTTGGCCATGTGATTTTGTTGGGCCTAAAGCGAGTGTGGCCCAAGACAAATATGTTGTTGGGCTTGAAGAAGTGTTACTGGGCCAAGTAGGATAGGTGAATGCTACAACTGTTTGACCCACTAAGAAGGCTCGGCCGAAAATGGTGTGTCACCCACAAACCAGCGAACCTTTTAGGTTTCATGGGACTAGGTTCGGTGATGACCTGATGAGCACAGGTTCAGCAGTCTCGTTTGTCCGGCAAGGTTCGACTAAGGGTTCGGCGGGTGAGGATGAAGGTTCGGGTCCCGAGTAGGTTTGCCGGAGTAGGGTTCGAGTATCTTGGATGATCCAGGGTTCGACCATGGTTTGAGGTCCATAGGTTCGTGGCAACAAGGAAGGTTCGTTAGCCATCAATGGTTCGGTTGTTAATGTTGTGGCAGCAAGGTTCGTTCCAAGGATTTGGTTCGTCTGATTATGTAGGTTCGTGATAACATCCATGGTTCGGCTGTTTCCTGCCCAGCGAGGGTTCGTTGTTTATGATGGGTTTGGGGATGGGATCCAGCCAAATTTCGCAGCCCTGCATTCAAAAGAGGTTCGGCGAATTGATGATGGTTTGCTGCATGGTTCGTGAGGCTCCCAGGGTTCGGCCACCCCTCTTCCGGCGAACCTGTAGCAGCGCCCCCATCATCATCCTCTTCGATTTAACTGGTCTAAAATTGTCTACATGATGGTTCTTTGCAACAAGTTAATCCCAAAGATTTTGTGGTCGTGGACTTGGTTCTAAGACCGGCTACGTGTGAGTGAACAAAACAAGGGTGAAAACCCTAATTTTTCATGATATTCAAGCCTCCATACCTCGAATTTGGCCGGTGAAAACTCCAGATCCTTTGTACTTCTAGGTAGAGAAGGTCGATAGCTTCACATGGACACCAACAACACCCAAATCCGTCCACAAATGAGTGAGATATCGTGATTAGAAGAGTGGTTCTTCTAGAGAGAGAGGGTGCGGAAATGTGTATTTTAGAGAGAGAGAGAGCTGCCAAGAAATGAAGGGAAAACACCTCATTTGGTGTTTAAATACTCCGGGGTATTCGGGTTCGTTTCGGTTAGTCGTCTCGCGTTTTCGTCGCGTTTCCGGAATTTTACGCGTAATCCATTTGTTTTAAATAAAAGATTAGTTATTTTAATTATTTTGATGAGTTTCAAAATTGGAAAATGTTATTTATTTTATTTTATTAATTTACTTTCGTTCGTGTCGTGTTTCGTTTTCGTTTCGTCATATCGCGTCACCATCGCGCGTATTCGTTCGAATCGTCATCCGAACGAACACGTCGATGATTTGGCTTTCTAACTTTTGTTTTCTACTTTCCAGTTATCATTTCAGAACGTTAAACTCACAGATATGTTTATGTGAATCGTCACCCACGCAAACACACTGTCAGTTCGTTATTCCGAAACAACACTGCATTATTGTTTTAAATTGTATTTCCTCACTATCGGACTCAACTAAACATCCTGTTTTCACTTTGTTTTCGTACTTATTCGTCGGCCATCTGATTCCTGTCATTTATGGATATCAGATCGCAACCGACTTGTTTTTTTGTTATTTACTTGAACACTATTGTTTGTCATGATCTGTTGTGTTAACTGTACTTAGGTTTTCACTTAAATACACACAACTAATGTTTCAAATGCATGTTGTACTTACAGTATTTAAGTTTTCACGAAAATACGTACAACTGTTTCTTGTATTTTGAATTCTGTTAATACAAGTACAGTTCACAATCATGTATGTACACATAGTTACTGTTGAAAGTACACATACCGTACGGACTTGCCGGCCGGTCAGGTACTAGTTGTCACAGTCTCCCCTTGTTAAAGAAATTTCGTCCCGAAATTTAAGCGTAAAGGTCGGGCTTTTAATACAAGTATTGTTCACAATCATGTATGTACACATATTTACTGTTGAAAGTACACATATCGTACGAACGACGCCTTTCCATGGGGACACTTTCAACATAACTCGGTCACCCACATCAAATTCCAAAGGCTTGCGCCTTTTTTCTGTGTAACTCTTTTGGTGGCTACGTGTTGCTTGTAATCTCTGTTGTATCTGAGCTATCTTATAAGTAGTTTCCTGAATAAGTTCAGGCCCAGTAATTCTGTTGTCTCCCACTTCAGTCCAACAGATTGGAGACCGACATTTTCTACCATAAAGTGCTTTGAACGGAATACATCCAATACTACTGTGGTAGCTATTGTTGTAGGAGAACTCAATGAGTGGTAAGTGTGTGTCCCAACTTCCACCGAAGTCTAGGATACATGTTCTCAACAAATCCTCTAGGGTTTGAATGGTGCGCTCGCTTTGTCCATCCGTTTGTGGATTATAAGCGGTGCTTAAGTTAAAACTTGTCCCTAAGGATTGTTGCAATGATTGCCAGAACCGCGAAGTAAATCGACTGTCCCGGTCTGAAATAATAGGCAATGGCACCCCGTGCCTTACTACTATTTCATCAACGTAGAGTCTCGCTAGTTTCTCCATCTTGTATGTTTCTCTGATCGGCAAGAAGTGTGCGAACTTGGTCAATCTATCAATGATGACCCAAATTGAATCGTGTCCGCTGGAAGTGCGGGGTAGCTTGGTAATGAAATCCATAGCTATTTGTTCCCCCTTCCATTGTGGTATCTCTGGTTGCTCCAGCAAACCCGAAGGTTTTTGGTGTTCAGCTTTGACTTTGGCACATGTGATGCACTTGCCAACGTAAATGGCAACATCTTTCTTCATCCCCGGCCACCAATAAAATGACCTAAGATCTTGGTACATCTTATCAGTACCAGGATGAACGGAATAACGTGTCTTGTGTGCCTCTTCAAGTATGAGTGTTCGAAGTTTATCTACTGTCGGGATCCAAACACGATCCAGATAATAGATAAATCCATCGAGTTTTGTCACAAAATGTTTCTCGGCTCCACAATCGAGCTCGCGTTTCAAATTGTCTCTTGCCACTGCTTCTTGTTATGCTTGTAGAATGTGATCTCTTAGACTTGTTTGCACAGTCATTCGCATTGCGCGAACTCGTAAGGGTTTGACTCTTTCCTTCCGACTCAAAGCATCTGCAACAACATTTGCTATGCCCGGATGGTATTTGATCACACAATCGTAATCGTTCAGGAGCTCAACCCAACGTCTCTGTCTCATGTTAAGCTCCTTCTGATCAAATATGTGCTGTAGACTCTTGTGATCTGTGAAGATAGTGCATTTGGTACCATAAAGGTAGTGTCTCCAAATCTTTAAAGCAATGACAACACCTCCCAGTTCTAAGTCATGTGTCGTGTAATTCTTCTCGTGTATATTCAGCTGTCCTGAGGCATAAGCAATGACTTTGTCTCGCTGCATCAAAACACAGTCGAGTCTCTGATGGGAAGCATCACAATAAACTACAAAGTCATCATTGCCTTTTGGGAGTGTTAAGATTGGAGCATTACACAATTTTTATTTTAGTGTCTGGAATGCCTCCTCTTGTTTCTGAGTCCACACAAAAGGTTCAGACTTCTTTGTGAGCTTGGTGAGTGCTAAGGCTATCTTAGAAAAATTCGAAATGAATCTCCTGTAATAACTTGCCAATCCCAAAAATGATCGGATCTCTGTCGGTGTTGTAGGCACATCCGAGTTCTTGATTGCTTCAATCTTGGCAGGATCCACATGAATACCATTACTGTTAATCACGTGACCCAAGAATTAACTTCTCTTAACCAGAATTCACACTTGGAGAATTTGGCATAGAGTCATTCCTCCTTTAGAAGTTCCAAGACTGTCTTGAGGTGTTGCTCATGTTCCTTCTCGTTCTTTGAATAAATCAGTATATCATCGATGAAGACGATAACAAACTGATCTAAATATGGCTTGCACACCCGGTTCATCAAATCCATGAACACAGCCGGTGCGTTCGTCAATCCGAATGGCATCACCATGAACTCGTAGTGACCACATCGGGTACGAAAAGCCGTCTTTGGTATGTCTTCTTCTTGTATCCGGAGTTGATGATAACCTGAACGCAGGTCTATCTTGGAAAATAATTGTGCTCCTTGTAACTGATCAAACAAATCATTAATCCTCGGTAACGGGTACCGATTCTTGATGGTGATTTTGTTGAGCTCCCTGTAATCAATGCACATTCTGAACAATCCATCCTTCTTCTTAACAAACAGAACTGGAGCTCCCCACGGGGAAAAGCTCGGTCGGATGAATCCTTTGTCAAGTAGCTCTTGTAATTGGTTAGACAACTCCTGCATTTCAAATGGTGCAAGTCTGTAAGGAGACTTAGCCACAGGAGTCGCTCCCGGAATCAAATCGATTCTGAACTGCACCAATCTCTCAGGTGGCAGTCCTGGTAATTCATCCGGAAACACGTCCGCATAGTCTTTCACAACTGGTACATCTTGAATCTTGATTGCTTTCTTGTCTTTCTCCACTACGTGAGCTAAGAATGCGATACACTGTTTTCTGAGGTACCTGCGAGCCTTCATGCACGATATTATCTTGACACTGCGTTTCGCTTGATCTCCATGAATTTCCAAGACCTGATTGTTTTCCACTGGAATACGTAGTAGCTTTTCGGAACAGATGAACTCTACTCTGTTAAGAGATAGCCAATCCATTCCGACGATGATATCGAAACTGCCCAGTTCCATCGGTATCAAATCGATAGAAAATGTGTGATCGCCAAGTGTTAGTGGGCAATTCCTAAGTACTGTGTCAACTGTGATCTGTTTGCCGTTCAATAGTATAAGGGGAGTCTAATGATTCCTCAACATGTTTAAGATGGCAAGCAAAATCGGATGAGATAAAACTCTGATCCGCACCAGTGTCAAATAATATTGATGCATAGAAGTCAGATAAAAGAAATGTACCCGTGATCACGTTCGGGTCCTGTCGAGCAGCAGCTGCTCCAATCTGAAAGGCTCTACCTCGTGCTGCTGGAGGCCTTTTTTGATTCTTCTTGGGACAATCCCGAGAAAAGTGACCAGGTTCGCCACAGTTGTAGCAGGACCTGTGATCAGCAGCAGCAGTAGTAGCTACATTGTTGTTTGTGTTTGTAGCTCCCGTGCTCCTGCAGCGATTTGCCCAATGGCCAAACTTTCCACAGTTTGTGCACTATATGCACTGAGTGTTTGGCACGTGATGATACTGGCAAGTGTTGCACAAAGGTGTAGTGCCAGTGTAGGGCTTTCTGACTTGCAGTGGTGGTGGTTGGTTAAGCATTGGGGCCTGACTGGTAGCAGCAAAGTTTCTAGCCACCTTTTGTTTCTTTGCCGGCCTCTTATCCGGCTTCCTTAAGGTCCCAGCTTTGGCTGAGTCAGCCTCTTTCTTGAATGCCCCAGAGGCAACCATCATGTCTGTCAATGATGCTGACAGAGTAACAGCTAACTCCATGGTAGTAGGATGGGCAGAAATCACATGCCCCCGGATGCTGGGCGGTAATCCACCAATTTACCGCTCTATCCTCTTCTCTAGTGTTGGCACCACGTCAGGTGCCAAAATGGCCAACTCATGAAACCTTGTGGTGTAGGCCAGATGCCTAGAGCCAACCATGACTAGGTTGAGTAATTCAGTCTCAACCTTCTTCAACTTGTTCCTTGGGCAAAACTCTGCCCGCAGCATAGCTTTAAAGTCATCCCAAGGCATAGCCTGGGCCTCATCTCGACCTATGATAGAAACTTGAGCGTTCCACCAAGTTCACGCTCGCTTGTGAAATGATCCCGCAGCATACTTGACTCTGTTATGTTCAGGACAGCCACTGATGTCAAGGGTGGTTTCCATCTTCTCGATCCACTGAATCAATCCAACGGCACCCTCACTGCCACTGAAACTTGGTGGCTTGCAACCTACAAAGTTCTTGTAGGCATAGTCCTGATTCTGTCAGGTGTTGCCTCTGCCTTCTCCAAATGAGTTGGCAACGTTTTTGTTGTTGTTGGTGTTAATCCGGTTCATCATCTCGGGAATTACATTCCTCAGTTGGCTAGTCAGAAGAGTGGCCAATGCCACAGTAGCAGGGTCCAACTGATAAACCGGTGGTGGCGGAGGTGGAGGCGGAGGCGGTGGTAGATGTGGAGGAGAGTCAGGCGGTGTCGGTGTTGAAGAGTGCGGAGCTGAACCTTGAGTCAGCGGTAATAGAGGTGGTTGTCTTCTTGGCGGCATTCTGATCATAACCGAAAGAAAATCGGTTAGTGCAGTGATCAGAAGTAGAAGACACATGCAAGTAGAATCCTATGTGACATGATATCTACATGAGGGTCCCTAGGTTATAGTCTAGGCCAAACCGTTTAATCAATATGACCTATATTTCTCTATAACCATGGCTCTGATACCAATCTGTCACACCCCGGGCCGGCGGGAATGGATCGTGTTTTCCCGTCGGGTGGACGGTTCCTGGGGCGCGATATCTAGAATGATAATCAATTGATCAGATTGTTTGCATAGCACATGATGTATAATTAGGAAATTTAAACATGCCAATGATATAGAATTACAAAGTTAAATTACAATATATCGTTCATAATTTAACCCAGTAAATCTATCCAAAAGAATCAAAGTGTTTATATCTTGTAACTGTACAAGATCTACAAAATATGATTCAATGTTCTTGACAATTCAAAAGTAATGATCACACAAAAATGCAGCTAGGTCTTCTAAAAGTCCTCTAGCTATGATCTTGAAATCTGATGACTACACCTGTTCGTCACCTGAGAAAACATGCATTTAAACAAAGTCGACACTAGGTTGGTGAGTTCATAAGTTTGAATATTGAAAACCTTTAATTGTTCATGCACACAGTCCCAATGTCATATTTGATACTTGTATTAATTGAATCCACTTGTTCCACCCAATGGCCTCTCCTTAGTTATATATACAAGTGGTATTTCACTCAGTCATGTATGCTTATATACAGGGCATAAGAAAGGGTCAAGCCCAGACGCCATCCCACCACATACTCGATTAAATTCCACACTACTTGTAATACAACTAAGAATATCCATTTTCATCTCCCAAATGATTGACTTGTTCATTGTATTCATCTGTTTATCATATGTAGAATAATAGAGTTAGAGGGGTTTAGTTATCAAACCAAAGTATTGATACACCCTCATTGTATTAAGGAAATTTGATTTATTTAATCAGATCCTTGTATTATTCCATAATTGTGGGGTTAAACGTTGTTTCACTTTGAAATATTAAGAGTGTTAGTTAACCACTTGTAATTTGTTCTTGAACTATAGTGCGTTGAGCCTAAAATGAATCCATTGTAATCCTAACATAATCAGAGTACAATGCATCCGGTTTATCTCTACCACTTTGTATGTACCGTGTCCTCAACGAAGTCTATTACTAGCAGTGTAACATGAGAGAAGATCACTTTCTCAATCTACTAGTCAATAGGGTTTTCGCTGGATTAATTACTTATCACTGCAGATTAATATCACCATGTGTCGCTTTCCAGAACCTGACTTGAGGTAGCCCTGTTACCGATCATACGTTACCGGCCAATGAATCAATACGATCAACATACTAGCCCTACAAGCTAGAGGTTTGTCAAACCTATGGTACCACTATGCTATCGTAGGTTTAGTCACGTCAAACTAACTGGTCAGCGAATTTTAGGGTCTTACATGATCAACTTGTACAATTTGGCACATGATTGAAGTGATATAATACAACAGGTCAATAGTAACTGATTGTAATTGTGTTCATCTGTATCATTGTTCTCATTGTCATATGTTCTCCATGATATTAACAAAGTTAAATAAGAACTTGTCTTATTAAGTTATGTTAATTATTTGAGTGAATGATGTTGTTATCATGAAGTTACATTATCATCATTATCATTCTTTGTTCCTTGTACTCTTGTAATATGTATTGATTTGTAAAGCTAAGTGTTAAAAGGACTTGTCCTATTACACTTACTTAACTCTTTTATCGAATGTTAATACAAAGATATGTAATATCTTTATAACATTCATATGTTTACTTGTAATTGTTCCATTGTCTGTTTATGTAAGAATAATTGAGTGTTATAAGATAAAATCTTATAACTATATTATTCTAATGTATTGATGAATTAATAAGATATATTATCTTGTTCATCTGATTATCCCTGTCATGTCATAATCATACCAGCATGCATACAATGATAAACGATAATAAACAATTAAGTATTATCTAAATCAAAGTATAAATAACATGTTACACATAAAACTTTTACGGAAATAAAAGTTAAGCATGTTTCTCAGCCCCGAGAGTTTAAAATCATTTACGATTGAAGAAAATGGGGCATATGAACTCACCTTGTTGTGGTAGTGGTTGACTTAGCTTAAACGAGGAATGCACACGCTCTTGATTGGACTTGAATTTGTTTTCACAATCTTGTATTGATTTCACATTATGTTTAACTTATAATTGTAACTCCTCAAGTATGTGTTGGTGTGTGTGTTTGTGTTAGCCCTATGATCGGCTAACACTCGTGAGTTTCGGTCTTTGTCTTCATTCGGCCCATTCCTATTATTATTGTTGTTTGTTACCCTATGACTTTGGGTTGTGTGTTTACCTTTAACCCACACTTGAAATCTCAAAGATTCGTCATTTTCTTTTAATTAATTGTTTTGATATAAAGTTTAGTAAATAACCCAAGAGTAAACTTAAGCTTGAGATTGAGATCCCCTCATGATGTTATTGTTACCTTTAACGCCCTTACTACTTGGTAATTAAATGATTAGGTGATATTCTTGTAGCACTTAAGGTTTTAAGTTTACAAAATTCATAAATCTAGCATTCACCACCTTTGTTATAATAGATAATCATGACCCACATATTAATACCCATGACCTTATAATTTTTGTTATGTGGGCCGGTTAAGTTTTCTTATTGGGCCGAGATGCTACAATCGGCCACAGCCATGAAGTGGGCCGACTAACATTGCTTTGGCCATGTGATTTTGTTGGGCCTAAAGTGAGTGTGGCCCAAGACAAATGTGTTGTTGGGCCTGAAGAAGTGTTACTGGGCCAAGTAAGATAGGTGAATGCTACAATTGTTTGACCCACTAAGAAGGCTCGGCCGAAAATGGTGTGTCACCCACAAACCAGCGAACCTTTTAGGTTTCATGGGACTAGGTTCGGTGATGACTTGATGAGCACAGGTTCGGCAGTCTCGTTTGTCCTGCAAGGTTCGACTAAGGGTTCGGCGGGTGAGGATGAAGGTTCGGGTCCCGGGTAGGTTTGCCAGAGTAGGGTTCGGCTATCTTGGATGATCCAGGGTTCGGCCATGGTTTTAGGTCCATAGGTTCGTGGCAACAAGGAAGGTTCGTTAGCCATCAACGGTTCGGCTGTTAATGTTGTGGCAGCAAGGTTCGTTCCAAGGATTTGGTTCGTTTGATTATGTAGGTTGGTGATAACATCCATGGTTCGGCTCTTTCCCGCCCAGCGAGGGTTCGTTGTTTATGATGGGTTTGGGGATGGGATCCAGCCGAGTTTCGCAGCCCTGCATTCAAAAGAGGTTCGGCGAATTGATGATGGTTCGCTGCATGGTTCGTGAGGCTCCCAGGGTTCGGCCACCCCTCTTCCGGCGAACCTGTAGCAGCGCCCCCATCATCATCCTCTTCGATTTAACTGGTCTGAAATTTTCTACATGATGGTGCTTTGCAACAAGTTAATCCCAAAGATTTTGTGGTCGTGGAGTTGGTTCTAAGACCGGCTACGTGTGAGTGAACAAAACAAGGGTGAAAACCCTAATTTTTCATGATATTCAAGCCTCCATACCTCGAATTTGGCCGGTGAAAACTCCAGATCCTTTGTACTTCTAGGTAGAGAAGGTCGAGAGCTTCACGTGGACACCAACAATACCCAAATCCGTCCACAAATGAGTGAGATATCGTGATTAGAAGAGTGGTTCTTCTAGAGAGAGAGGGTGCGGAAATGTGTATTTTAGAGAGAGAGAGAGCTGCCAAGAAATGAAGGGAAAACACCTCATTTAGTGTTTAAATACCCCGGGGTATTCGGGTTCGTTTTAGTTACTCGTCTCGCGTTTTCGTCGCGTTTCCAGAATTTTACGCGTAATCCATTTGTTTTAAATAAAAGATTATTTATTTTAATTATTTTGATGAGTTTCAAAATTGTAATATGTTATTTATTTTATTTTGTTAATTTACTTTAGTTCGTGTCGTGTTTCGTTTTCGTTTCGTCAGATCGCGTAACCATCGCGCGTATTCGTTCGAATCGTCATCCGAACGAACACGTCGATGATTTTGCTTTCTAACTTTTGTTTTCTACTCTCCAGTTATCATTTCAGAACGTTAAACTCACAGATATGTTTGTGTGAATCGTCACCCACGCAAACACACTGTCAGTTCGTTATTCCGAAATAACACTGCATTATTGTTTTAAATTGTATTTCGTCACTGTCGGACTCAACTAAACATCCTGTTTTCACTTTGTTTTCGTACTGATTCGTCGGCCATCTGATTCCTGTCATTTATGGATATCAGATCGCAACCGACTTGTTTTTTTGTTATTTACTTGAACACTGTTGTTTCTCATGATCTGTTGTGTTAACTGTACTTAGGTTTTCAGTTAAATACACACAACTAATGTTTCAAATGTGAGCTGTACTTACAATATTTAAGTTTACACGAAAATACGTACAATTGTTTCTTGTATTTTGAATTCTGTTAATACAAGTACTGTTCACAATCATGTATGTACACATAGTTACTGTTGAAAGTACACATATCGTACGGACTTGCCGGCCGGTCAGGTACTAGTTGTCACATCTTTGGAACTGTGTACCAATATCTTGCATATCATATTGTGTGGATAAATCATTACGAACTCACCAGCTTTGTGTTGACTTTTCAAACACAACCATTTTTGTAGGTAGAGAGTGGCAACGGGTGAGGGATGCACAATCATGCACTTGTACTTAAGAATCTAAGTTTGTTTAGTATGTTTAGGTTGAGAACTATAACTCGTGGCTTGTAATGACATTGTTATCCTTGTAATATATTATTTGCAAGTTAACCTTGTGTGTTGTGATACCGGATCAAGTAAGATGCCTCTCCTCTCTAAAACATGACCACTATGCTTCCAGAACCTTCTCAGAGTAATTAGTGACATCATCATCAGGTGACAAGAGGCGGTGGTGTGACACTCTTTCTTCTGCTCCTTACAGAAAGGAAAAGAGGAATTCTATGAGCACATCCCTACCTAATCGCAAACCACATTTGTTACTTCTCCCTTAGAGCATGTCTCAACACATGCCTGAGAACTTTCATAGGGAATCCATCACACTTCAGGTTCCTTTTAATAAAGGACCTCAATTAGAAACATGAATGTCTCTTAGGTCCATATAAGCTACAACCCCATCACAACCTCTCATCCATACAGTTTCTTTTGTTCAAGGAGCCTCAACTGCTGATCTGGGTGAGCCACTCTCTCCCACTACCCTATCTCTTACAAGAGTGATAACTTAGGTTTAGGAGAGGTTCTCAGACTCTGAGCCTAATGTTGCAGAGGTTGACCTCAAGAATAATGAAGGAGTTAATACAAGGGAGGCTACTATTAATATTGAGTCCTCTATGGCTCAACATGATAGTGGTATAGACAATAATATCTCTTCAGTGGAAGCCCACATTGCTGATGATTTCATTGAAATCATTTTCAATATGGGGAATTCAGGGTGCCAAGAAACTGTTACTGGTGATGGAGGTTCAGATGCAACGCTTGGGATATCTCCCGACAATGCCACTTAGGTGGAAGAGGGCCCCTAATTACAACATTTGACGGTCATTATCAACACACTTAATGCAAGAAAAGCTTCCCTAGAAGATGAAGTGGCTACACTCATATGCAAGTTTAGGAGAAGGATGCATAAATCCTAGACTTACAACACACTGCCTACCTATCATTTGTACTCACTTCCACCCTGATTCCCGCCAAGTGTTCATCGCCTCCTATTTTGTTACTAAAAAGGGGGAGAAGTAACAACATAGGGATCTACCAGTCTAGTAAGGGGAGAGAGGGAGAAACAATAAGAAATATGCCTTGCACTTTCGATTTGGATGATGATTGGGATAAGTTCTTGGGGATTTGCTTCCCATGAAGAACGCTCAAAAATAAACATCACCTATGTCCATCAAACTTGAGTTCCCTTTTGGGGTTGTGTCCCCCTTTGGGAATTCTACAAAGGATGTTCAAAAATAAAACCCCCTTTGATAATGACTCTTGATTCCTTTTCCTCCAACCCTATGTTCCATGAGGAGTCCCCTAAAGAGCCTACTACAATTTTCGGTCAACCGGAAGGGGCAGTGCGGGTTAAAGTAAATTCTGAGGCTGAGACTATTTTCATCAGCCAAGTCATCTTATGTAACAACCGAATAATTAGCATATTTGATGGTGTATGAAATCCACGTTGACTTGACAACTGAAATTACTACACGTTGATAGTAAGCGGGAAATGGTGAACGTGGGCGAAAACCGTGCGCGAAACGGAGTTACGGATTGTCCGGAATCGCGAAACGAAGGAAAATTTCAAAGTATGGAATTTTGGACTCGTCGCGGTACGCGACGAAGTGGTTAAGGATCCTTCGCGGTACGCGATGGAGCAAAATATCTAAAATCCTCCGGATTTCATCGCGGTACGCGAAGCCCTATTAGGCTCCTCGTCGTGGTACGCGACGAGTGAGGCGGTGCAGTGGATCATATTTCTTCGTCAGATTATGCAGAAAGTTTAATTATTTTACATATCTTGAACAAGAACACCACCAGACAACCATCAGACGAACTTTTCTCATCAAATCACTATTCTGAAGCCGTCATAAGTCACCGATCGCACCAGGGAACGTATTTACAAGTTCTGATCATTGTTGTGTAGTCAGATATCCGGCAGATTAGGTAATGATTTGTTTTAAACCTTCTAGTTCAATTTTGATTGATTTGATATTGATTTTGAACGTAATGATATAGTTAGGATTGTTGATTATTGCCTAGATGATGGCTAGGATTGATTAGAAATGAAGAACACGATGTTCTAACGGTTAAATCCTTGTTTTGATCCGTTGTAATGCCCGATTTGCATGAAATTACAACTATGATTATAATGGTTTAATCCATTTGATTATGACAATGTAGGTGATTAGCTTGGTTAATCTTTGAAATGCAAAGGTTAAATCTAAGTGTTTCAAACTAATCACAATCATTAACATACTCATTGGAACGATTATCTGATGTTTATGATAACAGTCTGATTAGTATGTTAAACATGGTTATTAAACCTATTCTAAGACTACATTGTGATATTTCATGATATCTGGGTAATCAATTATAAGGATTGACCATTCCTAAGCCATTAATTTGTTTAGGAATTGTTTCAGCATTATAATCAACAACATTAACTATTTGATGACTTTTAAGGCAATGTCTTTGACATTGAACGTTCAGAAAAGATTTAATCAGTAGGTTAAAACATAAATAACTTATTAAGTGTAAACTGATGCAGAATTACACCATTAGTACCAGTTTACGAGGAATCTTGCTACCGTAAGATATCAAGTGAGTTCTTATAGCCCTGTTTTAATTGTTTTATCATTTTGGACTGATATGCATGTTATAAAGTTATTTTATGAAAATGATTGTATGTATGTATAAAGTTATTGTATGAAAGTGATTTTAACCTGATTATGGTCAGGTAAAGTATGTTTTCAGGTAAATAATGTTTACAGATAAAGAACGTTTACAGATAAAGAACGTTTACAGATAAAGAATGTTTACAGATAAAGAATGTTTTAAAGAAAAGAATGTTTTAAGTCTCAACTGCGGTTGAGAAAGAAATGATTTTTGTAGGACACTCGGCTGAGGTCGAGGAGGAAATGTGTTATGAGAGTCCCGGCTGCGGTTGGGCAAAACATGAGCACTGCGATGAAAGGAGCCGCTTATGTGTATGATGGTTTAAATGATTTAAACCATGTTATGATGTATGTTAAGAAGTCTTGTACCGGTATGAGACGTCAATTTCGGTTGATTGTTAAAGAGTCCTGTGGAAACATAGGCCTGCCGACTGTGTGTCGCCAGTTCAGTTAAAGAAATCTTAGGCATGCTTGAGTTAACAGCTGCGCGTT
Source organism: Mikania micrantha (assembly GCA_009363875.1). NCBI lineage: Eukaryota > Viridiplantae > Streptophyta > Magnoliopsida > Asterales > Asteraceae > Mikania > Mikania micrantha. The sequence goes on from CM018681.1 coordinate 13,064,032, forward strand.
GATAGTGTTAAAGAAATCTTATACATGTATGAGTTATCAGCTGCGAGTTGATAGTTTAAGAGCCTTGTGCTGCACAAGCCTGTTTGACTTCAGGGTCAGCAGTTGACGGTGAAGTTCCTTCACCGTATGAATGATGTTATGATGATATGTATGTTATGTAATTATGTTACGATGCTATGTATGTTATGAAATCATGATATGAGAACATGTATGTTATGTATAAGGATTTTCTAAGAAATGAACTTAGAACTCACCAGCATAAAGCTGACTTGTTTTACATGCATATCAGGTTGAATAGTCTGAGAAAGGAGACCGGGAGGGCTCATGGCATACGTTGAAGACTACCCCTGGCATAGACTAGCTATGTTATAAACCTAAAAAAGATATGAGCTATGCATTAATGTTTGTTTAGGTTTGTATAATATTTTATGTAATCGCCTTAAGTTCCGCTGCTATGTTAATGTAAATATGTTTTAAAGAGTATGGGTTTGATGTTTGCCAACCGAGGGGCACGGGGCCTCTCAAGTTGGTATCAGAGCCATAGTTTGAGAGATTCGGTCATCCCTAATGGCTGAACTTAGACTGAAAATGGGACAGAATGATAAGAATGCTAGTGAAGGGTAGTTTGATGCCATGAGCATATGACCTTAGAGCTTTGTTATGTTTAAGATATAGATTAAATTAGCATGATGTTGCGAATGATAATGTGTTCATGATTGGGAATGTTTAGAACTTATAAGTGAGGTAAATAGTTAATTACACTTGATCAACGTCATTAACAATTTACAATGCTTAAATTGTCATGAATTATTACCTTGATTGACACGTGGTTGTTTGCAATATGTATAGAAAACTAAAATGGCAGGCGAAGGTACAGAAGGTGGACGTAGTAGAGGTCGAGGCCGACCACCTAAAAATAAGAAGCAAGCTGAGGAAGTACCAATGAATAATGTGGAAACTGAAGTCAACATTGAAGAAGAAAATGAAGAAGAGGAAATTAGGCTTCAACCGGTGGTGGTAAAGGCAATATCTAATGAAGTTCGTAAAATTTTAAAAGACTTATTACCTTCAGATAGAACCAAAGCCGAAAAGGAAACTACTAAAGAAGGAGCTACTGAGGAAGGAGAAAAAGTCAACAGCTCTAACATAGAGCACGATGAGGATGAGGTGTTGATCATCAATAATAAAGGCAGGGATTCAAGTACTAAGGGACCCAAAGGATGTGATTACAAAGCTTTTAAAGGGTGCAATCCTCCACCTTTTGATGGTAAGAAAAATGCGGTGGCTACCTGCCATTGGGTTTCGGCTATGGAGGCGGTTATCGCTATCAGTGAATGCCGGGAAGACCAAGCTGTGAAATTTGCAGCTCATTCATTTACTGAAGAAGCTCTACATTGGTGGAACACCGTCAAGCAGTCAAAGACCACTACTGATGTGGAGGCCATGAAATGGGAGAACTTAAAGGAATTAGTTATGAAACACTTTTGTCCGAAGAATGAAATTGATAAAATCGAGCGGGAATTCCTGATTTTGAAAGCTGGACGTATGAATCATCGGCAATATACGTCAAAATTTAATGAAATGTCAAGACTGGTTCCTCATTTAGTAAACACGGAGGAACGCAGGTTGAAGTTATATGTGGAAGGACTACCACCTAAACTCCGAACACATGTGAAGGCGCATGCTCCCAGAAATTTTTAATCAGCTGTAGAGATTAGCGGCATTGTCTGGGATGATGTGTTGGAAGCAGAACCAATAAAGGAAGAAATTAAGCAAAAGTGGTCATCGAGATTTAAAAGAAACCGAAATGACAAACCAGGGCCCCCTATAAAAAGGTTTAGAAGGGAAGAATTTGAAACATGCACTAAGTGCGGAAGGAAGCATGGGGGAGAATGTCGCCTAGGGACTACTTTGTGCTACCGTTGTGGAAAAACTGGACACCTCTCGTATAATTGTCCAACAATACTAAAGTGTTACAATTGTGGTGGAATCGGTCACGTGAGCAAGAATTGTGTTAAACCAAAGATAATGCCTACTGAAGCCAGCAAACCTGAAAGTAGCAAGGGAGGTGATAAGCAAAAGGCAAAAGCCCTTGCCTTTACTATGACTAAGGATCAGGCAGATAAAGACCCGGATGTGGTGACAGGTACATTCTTCATTAACGATATCCATGCTTCAGTGCTATTTGATTCTGGTGCAAGTATGAGCTTTGTGGCTATTACTTTTTGTGATAAACTGCGTGCTAATGTTAAAAAGATAGAAAATGCCTTTAACATAGAAACTGCTCTGGGTAAATCCACTAGAGTAATGAAGGTCATTGATGATGATTGTTACATTGATATAGAAGGTCATAGATTCCCTGTTAAGTTGTTTGTAATTACGTTAGGAGGTTTTGATGTAGTCTTGGGCATTAATTGGTTGGCCAAACATGAGGCTAACATTGTCTGTCGACGAAATATGATTTTCTTAATAGCTCTCAATGGGAGATCAGTAACGGTTTACGGGGATATAAAGTGTTTAACGCGCCTAAAGTCATTTCGATGATTAAGGCGAGTGAATTTATGAGGCGAGGGTGTGGGGCTTATCTGGCTTATGTTATTGATAAAGAAATTAAACTAAAAGAATTGGAAAACGTACCCGTGGTGTGTAACTTACCTGATGTATTTCCTAAGGATTTGCCAGGAATTCCACCTGATCGGGAAATCGAATTCCAAATTGATGTTGTGCCAGGAGCTCAACCTGTCGCCAAGGCACCGTACCGTCTAGCTCCAACAGAGATGAAAGAATTAATGACCCAACTACAAGACCTTCTAGACAAAGGTTTTATTCGACCAAGTGTGTCACCTTGGGGTGCACCAGTGTTGTTTGTAAAGAAAAAGGACGGAAGCATGAGAATGTGTATTGATTATAGGGAATTGAATAAGCTTAGAATAAAGAATAAGTATCCGTTACCAAGAATTGATGATCTATTTGACCAATTACAAGGTGCAAGTTGGTTTTCTAAAATAGATCTTAGATCAGGGTATCATCAACTAAAGGTAAGAGCACAAGATATTCCGAAGACAGCTTTTCGCACGCGTTATGGACATTATGAGTTTCTTGTGATGTCTTTCGGATTAACAAACGCTCCTGCGGCGTTTATGGATTTGATGAATCGGGTGTGCAGACCTATGTTAGATCAATCAGTGATTGTGTTTATTGACGACATTTTGGTATACTCAAAGAATGAAGGTGATCACGCTTGTCATATCCGGGAAGTACTTGAAATACTAAGAAGAGAAAAGCTTTATGCCAAGTTCTCCAAATGTGCCTTTTAGTTACAAAAAGTGCAGTTCCTAGGTCATGTTATTAGTCCAGAAGGCATAATGGTGGACCCATCTAAAATAGAAGCAGTAATGAAATGGAATCCTCTGAAAACACCAACGGAAGTTCGTAGCTTTCTCGGATTAGCAGGTTACTACAGAAGATTTATTCAGGATTTCTCCAAGATTGCTAAACCATTGACAAAATTGACTAGGAAGGAAGTAAAATATGACTGGGGTCCAACTCAGGTCCAAGCTTTTGATGAATTAAAAAGGAGATTAACTGAAGCTCCTATCTTAGCATTACCGGATGGTAATGAAGACATGGTTGTGTACTCCGATGCGTCTTATCTAGGCTTGGGTTGTGTACTTATGCAAAGGGGAAAGGTAATAGCATATGCCTCAAGACAATTGAAAACCCACGAGGCTAATTATCCAACACATGATTTGGAATTAGCTGCTGTGGTATTTGCTTTAAAAATTTGGAGGCATTATCTATATGGAGTTATATGTACAATCTACACAGATCATAAAAGCCTAAAATACTTCTTTGAACAGAAAGATTTGAATATGAGACAAAGAAGATGGCTTGAACTGCTCAAAGATTATGACTGTAAGATCTTGTATCACCCGGGCAAGGCCAATGTGGTGGCAGATGCTTTAAGTCGTAAGACAGAACACTGTGCTATACAAATTAAGTCTTATAGTTTGATAATAACACCAGATTTCCTGAATGAGCTTAAGGAGGCACAAAAGAAAGGATTAAAGGAAGAAAATGTGGGATTCGAAAGAATCTTTGGTCAAGTTAAGAATCTAGAAGAAAATGAATTTGGTGTTAAGATTCGATTTGGTCGAATGTGGGTTCCACGAAACGGGGACATCAGGTCAAGGATTCTAGATGAAGCACATAAGTCACATTACTCTATTCATCCTGGTACAACAAAAATGTATCAAGACCTTCGAAAGGATTATTGGTGGCCAGGTATGAAGTTTAATGTAATGCAATACGTAAACAAATGCTTGACATGTGCACAAGTAAAAGCTGAACATCAAAAACCCTATGGTTATATGCAACCTTTAGAAGCCCCAGAATGGAAATGGGAACACATCACCATGGATTTTATTACCAAGTTGCCTCTTACGGCGAAACGACATGATGCTATTTGGGTGATTGTAGACCGGTTAACAAAAAGTGCTCATTTCTTACCTATACGTGAGACGTATACGTCAGAGAAACTGTCTGAGTTATTTGTGAAAGAAATAACCACCAGACATGGAGTTCCAGTTTCTATAGTGTCAGATCGTGACACGCGATTCGTTTCAAGATTCTGGAAACGGTTTCATGAATCGATGGGTACAAGGCTCAATATCAGCACTGCATATCATCCTCAAACAGATGGACAGTCTGAAAGGACTATCCAAACTCTAGAGGACATGCTCAGAGCCTGTATTATTGATTTTGGTGGTAGCTGAGATGATCATTTATCACTAGTAGAATTCTCGTATAACAACAGCTATCATGCTAGTATTGGAATGCCACCATATGAGGCATTATACGAACGGCGTTGTAGAACACCTGTGTGTTGGGGAGGAGTAGGACAGAAAGAAGTGGGAAGTAAAGCTGCAGTATTGGATTTGACTGAAAAGCTTCAACTAGTTAAAGCGCGAATGAAAGCTGCACAGGATCGACAAAAGTCCTATGCCGATAAAAGACGGAGACCAATAGAATTTGAAGTAGGTGATCAGGTATTGTTAAAAGTTTCACCATGGAAGGGAGTTATTCGATTCAGGAAAAGAGGAAAGCTGAGTCCGAGATTTATTGGACCTTTTCGAATAGTGGCACGGGTCGGTAAGGTAGCTTACCGATTAGATCTGCCAGATGAATTGAGTGGAATTCATCCAACATTTCACATTTCACATCTGAGAAAATGTCTAGCGGATGATGTAGCATATGTGCCTTTAAATGATATTGAAGTTGATGAAAGGTTAAACTACATAGAAGAACCAGTTGCAATTGTTGACATGAAGGAAAAACGATTACGTAACAAGACGATTAGACAAGTTAAGGTTCAATGGAAACACCGAAAAGGATCTGAGGCTACATGGGAGACTGAAGACGAGATGAAACAACTCTACCCACATTTGTTTGAAACGTAACAGGTTTCGAGGACGAAACCTATTGTAAGGTGGGTAGATTTGTAACAACCAAATAATTAGCATATTTGATCGTGTATGAAATCCACGTTGACTTGACAACTGAAATTACTACAGGTTGATAGTAAGCGGGAAATGGTGAACATGGGCGAAAACCGTGTGCGAAACGGAGTTACAGATTGTCCGGAATCGCGAAACGAAGGAAAATTTCAAAGTATGGAATTTTGGACTCGTCGCGGTACGCGACGAAGTGGTTGAGGATCCTTCGTGGTACGCGATGGACCAAAATATCTGAAATCCTCCGGATTTCATCGCGGTACGCGAAGCCCTATTAGGCTCCTCGTCGCGGTACGCGACGAGTGAGGCGGTGCAGTGGACCATATTTCTTCGTCAGATTATGCAGAAAGTTTAATTATTTTACATAATTCGAACAAGAACACCACCAGACGACCATCAGACGAACTTTTCTCATCAAATCACTATTCTGAAGCCGTCAGAAGTCACCGATCGCACCAGGGAACGTATTTACAAGTTCTGATCATTGTTGTGCAGTCAGATATCCGGCAGATTAGGTAATGATTTGTTTTAAACGTTCTAGTTCAATTTTGATTGATTTGATCTTGATTTTGAACGTAATGATATAGTTAGGATTGTTGATTATTGCTTAGATGATGGCTAGGATTGATTAGAAATGAAGAACACGATGTTCTAACGGTTAAATCCTTGTTTTGATCCGTTGTAATGCCCGGTTTGCATGAAATCACAACTATGATTATAATGGTGTAATCCATTTAATTTTGACAATGTAGGTGATTAGCTTGGTTAATCTTTGAAATGCAAAGGTTAAATGTAAGTGTTTCAAACTAATCACAATCATTAACATACTCATTTGAACGATTATCTGATGTTTATGATAACAGTCAGATTAGTATGTTAAACATGGTTATTAAACCTATTCTAAGACTACATTGTGATATTTCATGATATCTGGGTAATCAATTATAAGGATTGACCATTCCTAAGCCATTAATCTGTTGAGGAATTGTTTCAGCATTATAATCAACAACATTAACTATTTGATGACTTTCAAGGCAATGTCTTTGACATTGAACGTTCAGAAAAGATTTAATCAGTAGGTTAAAACATAAATAACTTATTAAGTGTAAACTGATGCAGAATTACACCATTAGTACCAGTTTACGAGGAATCTTGCTACTATAAGATATCAAGTGAGTTCTTATAGCCCTGTTTTAATTGTTTTATCATTTTGGGCTGATATGCATGTTATAAAGTTATTTTATGAAAATGATTGTATGTATGTATAAAGTTATTGTATGAAAGTGATTTTAACCTGATTATGGTCAGGTAAAGTATGTTTTCAGGTAAAGAATGTTTACAGATTAAGAACGTTTATAGATAAAGAATGTTTACAGATAAAGTATGTTTAAAGATAAAGAATGTTTTAAAGAAAAGAATGTTTTAAGTCTCAACAGCGGTTGAGAAAGAAATGATTTTTGTAGGACACTCGGCTGAGGTCGAGGAGGAAATGTGTTATGAAAGTCCCGGCTGCGGTTGGGCAAAACATGAGCACTGCGGTGAAAGAAGCCGCTTATGTGTATGATGGTTTAAATGATTTAAACCGTGTTATGATGTAAAGAAGTCTTGTACCGGTATGAGCCATCAATTTCGGTTGATGGTTAAAGACACCTGTGGAAACATAGGCCTGCCGACTGTGTGTCGCCAGTTCAGTTAAAGAAATCTTAGGCATGCTTGAGTTATCAGCTGCGCGTTGATAGTGTTAAAGAAATCTTATACATGTGTGAGTTATCAGCTGCGAGTTGATAGTTTAAGAGCCTTGTGCTGCACAAGCCTATTTGACTTCAGGGTCAGCAGTTGATGGTGAAGTTCCTTCACCATATGAATGATGTTATGATGATATGTATGTTATGTAATTATGTTACGATGCTATGTATGTTATGAAATCATGATATGAGAACATGTATGTATGTATAAGGATTTTCTAAGAAATGAACTTAGAACTCACCAGCATAAAGCTGACTTGTTTTACATGCATATCAGGTTGAATAGTCTGAGAAAGGAGACCGGGAGGGCTCATGGCATACGTTGAAGACTACCCCTGGCATAGACTGGCTATGTTATAAACCTAATAAAAATATGAGCTATGTATTAATGTTTGTTTAGGTTTGTATAATATTTTATGTAATCGCCTTAAGTTCCGCTGCTATGTTAATGTAAATATGTTTTAAAGAGTATGGGTTTGATGTTTGCCAACCGAGGGGCACGGGGCCTCTCATCTTAGTGGTTTTTTCCCCACTAGAACAAATGGCCAATGAACCAGCTAGTGGAGCCACATGGTCTATCTCTTTTGGGCATAACATCATAGATAAAGGCAAAAATAACCTAAGCTTAAAAAAGGAAGCATTGTAGGAAGATAGGAGCCCTAAGAAGGTGAAGAGCCGACAAGCACCACCACGAATGAGGACAAGGCCATGTTGGCAGGGCTTCTTCACAGGGGGGATATGAAATTGATGAAATTTAAGCATGGTGTGTCCTTCAAATGATTGCTCAGCTGGATAAGTTGGAACCACTTGAATAGGTTGTTCCTTCAATCAAAGCTGTTGCGGCTGCCACAAGAAGGCAAAAGGAACCCGCGTTTAAAGAGGAGATGATATAATTCCTTATGAATTATGGAATCTTTCACCAGCAACTTAGTCTAATGTAGACCTCCATCATGGATACACACTATAGATAAACTAAAATTAAAATATCTATAGGAGAAATAGCTTTATTAGGCCGAATCCAGGTTAAGTAGGAGGCCCTTTTGCTTAGAGGAAAGACAAGTGCTGGAAGGGATCCCTCCAGCAAGCCTCTTCAGCCGAAGCTGTAACGGAGGAAGAGGCTATAAAAGCCAAATAAGTTCGGTAGATGATGGAGCGATAGGAAGAGCCTATCTCCCCTCCATCCAGTCTTTCTAGTGACCACATGCCTATTTTTTCAGTTAACAAGAAAAAGGGGATTTTAAAGCAAAAAAAAAAAAAAAACAACCCCTGATCCTCAGGAACATAAGGATGGATAACAAAGGTGAAGAAGAAGAAAAACAAAATAAAGCCAATGCAGATCGTTTTGCAATTGATGCGAAGGAAGCTGAAAAACAAGATGGAGCTGGGCAGGGAGAAGAGGCCAAGGCATATGGCACCATAACAATACGTGAGGGTGAACTTGTGCCTAAGAATTTTAAGAGAAGAAAATATATGACTATGAGAATATATGAAAGGGATAATGAGCCCTTAAATGTATATATCCATGTAATTGAGCTAAGCTTTGATTCCATTATAAATTTGTTTACTCTAAAATTAGGAAGTGGTGGTATCATGAAGTTCCCTCTTGAAAAACTTTTAACCCTCCCTGCTCCTACAAGTTTTGATCTTAAAGAGCTCTCTCTCATCAATCCGTCCATAAATAAAACAGGAATGATTTCTTCAAAGACGGTCAAGGGAAGGATAATGTCACACTTCGACCAACGACTAAATATGTCAATGCGTGATTTGAGACTTTTCAAAAGCTCATGGTTCTATGTTAAGTTTTCAATATTTAAAACAACGCTATTAACTTATTCGAAGAAAAAAATTAATAAAGTAACGTACAAGAGTTCAAACCAAGTTACAAAATTAATACTAGTCAATGTTTTAATTAACTAGGTTCTCTAAACCTAATGTATGTCTTCATCATATGTCTTTACCATAACTTGTTACATACGTAAGATAAAAAGTCAACTATTTTCGTAGTTGGTGAGCAATTCAAAACTGTTTAATTTAATACGTGTAAATAGATTCAAAAGTAATAAACTAAATATAACTAGATCTAAAGGCATATGAAATATCATGCATCAAGCATAAGCACAAACCAAGACTCCAACCAAGTGATGTTACAAAGCTTAAATCTAGACAAGGCATAAGTCATTACGAAGAACATAACCACATTCTTAGGCTACTATGTACATGTATATGTTTGATGTATGAAATGACTTCTAACCTAATTCTCACATAGCATTTAATATAAGTTCACATAGCATCTAAATAATGTTTACTAAGCTTAAGAGTTTGCATCATATATATGTTTTTGACTATATGATTATGTTTTTGTATAAGGCATGTGTAACATCCCAAAAGGTTTTAGAAAATGTAAAAAGAGAGTAAGAATTAACTCCCATTAACGGTGCCCCAGCAAACTTAGTATATTGAAAAAGACTCAAGATCAACAACTGTATCAAACTGGATGTCCTGAGTTTTGAACATATGTGATTAGACAGCAGCTCAAAGGAACAAGTATACGATCCAAATGGAAATGTGGTATAACCTCAAAGAAGCCTTATAGAGGAGACGATCTAGAAAGGGAAGCACCTCCTCGTCGAGAGCATAAAATAAAACTAATATGTTCAATAAAAGTCTTAGTACTTGAGTGAGGAGTAGCTGGTTAAAGATAAAATGAATTAGATGACCAAGCAGAAGGATAAAGAAAGACAAAATTTGGTTGGATTAGTCTCTTTGTGTATGGCTTTCTATCATTTCTAATCTAAAGTTTCTAATGTTAGGTTTGCATTTAAGTCTTGAAAATTGTAAGACTGGTCCGTTAAAGTTTGTATGTTAATTTTATATATTAAAACCTTTTATAAAAGCTTATACACTTTATTTTTAACATGTATAACATTACATTTTATAAAACTTAATTAAATGAAATTAATAAAATATTTATTTCATTTTTTATTAAAATGTATATAACGTATATGTACATATATTTATGAATTGTATCATAGTTAGATTGAGATAACTTGTATTTTTTCTAATTTTGAGATGTGTCAAAATTACGTGCCGGAATCCATCATCGGAATTTCTCAAAAATGTTAGAGATAAATCTAGAAGTTTTGGTAGCATTAGCCTAGGGAGAGAGTGTAAGATCATAAAAGACTGGTGCTTACCAAAACACGAACTCCCTTGACCAATCCCACCTCCGATAAATCCAAACGGAGTTGAAAGATAAAAATTATCCTTCGATAAACATCAGCCTTTGGAAGTAATAATTAGCCTTCGGAAGACTGAATACTTCCAAAGAATAACTCTATCCTTCTAATAGGCAGACAAGAGATAAAGCGTCCGTAGAGTGCAACATATTGGTAGGCATTCAAATATTAATGATAAGTATCTTACGAGTGTCTTCTGATGGAGAAGAAGATTGGAAAGTCTTCATGCTAACTTGACCTTCTGATGCTTCACCAATGTCCTTAAAATTAAGATTGGAGAACTTTCAACAGCTTTCGATATAAAGACTTCCAAAGACTTTCAATTATTGATGTTGAATTCCAATAGAGGAAATAATCAAATTTGCTTTCTACAATCAGAACTAGATATGAAGACATTCTTGTGATTGTCTAAAAATGTACAACTATCATATCAACAGAAGATTTTACGAGATAACTTCATGAATGAATTTTGTAGTTTAGGTAATTAATATAAAAGTCAATTGAAGCATTTGTCTTATATGCAATTAATACGACTTGTCCGGTCATGCCATAATAGAGCACTAGAATTAGCTTTACTTTGTTTATAGTGTTTGTCCAGCCTTGTATTTATACGCGGATGCAACTACCACTTGTAGCATATAATCTCTCATTGTAATCCAGTAAGAATAAGCGGTTTTGTTAAGAGTCTTTTACCCTTTGCATTTGAAAAAATATACATTGAGCTTGAAGTACTTACTTGTGCATGTTTATTTCTTTCTGTATGTGTGTTTGAGTGTTAGTGAAATCTTGTTAGATTTCTCGTATCTATCAACTTGTAATATGAAAAAATTGTTCAAGTGTTGTGCATGGGCATAACATGTTTGAAGGCACTCCATCAAGTTCTTATGTATTTATGTTTTATTTTTGTCTTATACACCACATTATTACTTTTACCTGAGTTATGACATAAATGATAATAAAAACCTCCGAATTAAAATAGTATCTTTTTTTTCTAACTTAATGTATCTATGAGTTAAATAAAGGGTTGAAATATTGGTACACCGGTGTATCAATAGTAATAGTTTTTAAATTTTTTAAAATTAAAAAATATTTAAAAATTATGTATAAGTAAAAATTATGTGAGTATGATTTGATTGATTTGGCCTTAGTATGAAGTATAGATGATGGGGTTGATGTATGAATATTATAACCACAACAATATTTTAATTAAATCAGTACTCTAGTAGCCTAGTTTGAAGTGTTAGCAATCACTTTTGAGTTTTGCCTTTTACCCATCACCTATAAAACTATTCAAATGTGTTTCTATTTTAACTATGATTTTCTTATCTTTACTTTAACTGTTAGTTTGACTTTAAGTTTATTTTCAATGTCTATCCCTGGTTTGTATAAATACAAGGGAAAATTCCCATATTAGCCGTCTTGACGATATTTCTTGTCAAAATGTCCATATGTCCACTCCCACTATATGTGTCGCCACCCGTAGTTATACGGGCGCCGCCCGTATTTTTGCCCAATCAAGTCGTCCCATGCTCATAAAAAAAATGGAGCCGTCTGTAAACTTGAACACCCGGCTACGGGCGTCAGGCTCGCTCTGACAATCGTGTCACGGGCGTCCCGCCCGTAACGAATTTTTTAAATTTTTTCACGGGCGTTGCATACTTCTTGTCTCATACATCTATACAGACGTCCCGCCTATAGTGTAGAGAATTTGGGTGGAAATTCTTTACAGGCGTCGACTTGGTATGTACAGGCGTCCCGCCTATTATATAAAAATTTTTGAACACCCACTATAGGTGCCCCACTCATATTTTGAACACCCTATGGGCGCCCCGCCCATATTCGTTACCCACTATAGGCGCCCCACCCATATTCCAAGCCTACCATGGGCGCTCGCCCACAGTGCATAAATTATAACAATATTCTATAAATATAAGATATAATATTATAACAATATTTTAACACTACAATTAAAATTCATTTAAATCATAATAATAATCATTATTTTGGATTGTTGACTATACAACAAAATCTCGAAAATTATCAACGTCAACGTAGGTTGTTTTTTCCTTCTTTTTTCTGTAAGCTTTTGAAGATGAAAGCACCTACGATGGTAACGGGCTTTTACATTGACGCCATCATAATGGATTATTATTTTGTTGTAAGGTGGACAATCCAAAATAATGATTACTATTATTATTTAAATGAATTTTAATCGTAGTGTTAAAATATTGTAATAATATTATATCTTTTATTTATATTTGTTATAATTTATGAACTATGGGTGGGGCGCCCATGGTGGATTTGGCGTGGGACAAGAAATGCGTGATGCCCGTGAAAAAAATTTTAAAAATTCGTTACAGGTGGGACGCCCATGACATGGTTGACAGAGCGGGCCTGGCACCCGTAACTGATTGTTCAAGTTTACAGGTGGCTCCATTTTTTTATGGGCACGGGCTCCCATAATGGCCACATGGGACGACTTTGATCTGGCAACATTACGGGCGGCGCCCGTACATCTACGGGCGGCGGTGTATATAGTGAGAGTGGACATATGAACATTTTTGAAAGAAATATGGTCAAGATGGCTAATATTGGAATTTTTCCTAAATATAAACCTATGTATTTCATGCATTAACGCATTTACACATGGTTTCACGCATCTACGGGCGGCGGTGCATATAATTGTAGTGGACATATGAACATTTTTGAAAGAAATATGGTCAAGGTGTGTAATATGGGAATTTTCCCTATATATAAAGCTATGTATTTCACTATTTACACATGATTTCATTAACCGGAGTAAAAGTCAAATATATACTGCATTTGTCCCAATGGTACCAATATGTGGTTAAGGCGTCCTCCATAAAATTGGTTGAGGGTTTTAGTCCCATAGTAGACAAAAGGTCGAAGAAATTTGCTATTCAAAAAAAATATATATTACATAGGATAGTACTTTCCGTACAATGAACATGCGGATGCAATTCATACCCTGAGATATAAAATAAAAATTGAAACTCTGATAAGATGTAAAATAAATGAAATCTGTTTCTTTGTTTGATTGCAAGACTTTTTATTTTAGATGAGGGCCCTCTCCTTAACGCTAATTAATTAGTTTCATTGTTGATTATTTCCTTATCACTGTTATTTATATCCCATTAATGGTTTCATTATTTTTCACCAAATCCCATTCAACTTAGATACCTATGATTTTTTTTTTTAAACTTTCTAGTTCTAATCTTATTAATATAATTGAAGTGTTCATGAGTCTAGTTCTAATCCTATTTACATAGATGACTCGTTAACTTTCCTAACTTGGGTTGACAATTATGGTTCCAACATTCAACCCCCCTAATTGTTAGTCTAAATTAAGTCTTCAATTCTAGGATTTTCAATTGTTCTTGTAAATCTTCTATGTTGATTGCTTGTCATACTTGCTTCCTTTTTCTTTCCGAATCTAACGCAAAATTTGAATACAACCGTGTTTTAAACTGAGCAATCTACCTCTGGTCCTATTGAGCATATATTTCTTTGAAAACATGGCTATATAATCCCTCATGAATCCGCCATCCTCTCCATTTAAACATGCAATGCCTTCTCTTAAATTTTCGTAAGACTTGTATTGCACTTTGGTTGCAATCATTCACCCAAAATGTAACATTCCTATAATTTATAATAAACAATGATAATTGTTCAATAATTTATGACTTCATTTGAAATTTCATCTATGAGTTTACATGTACACAAATAATTATATATATATATATATATATATATATATCTAATAGTGATAGAATTATATATATAGACGCATATGAGAAAAACAACCTTAAGCATAATTTTATATACTATATGTATGAATATTTATACAACTTAAAGAAATAAAATACAAACTCAATTTTATACGGAAAATATTTTATAATATAAGATGATAAAAAGTTTTATAAAATTTGAAATTTGTTTGTGAATAAATATAATTAAAGATGCATTAAAAGTATTAATTTTTATAAACATTAAATTAATTATACAAGTAATTTTATTTTAATATTAGCACAATGATAAAACATCCTTAAACATATAAATACTTTGTTTATATTAACTTTTATAAAATTTAAACTCATTAAACAATTTTTTTATAGAAATTAAAAAGGGATTGCAAAAGTTGAGGGTAAAATTGCCAATTATTGGAACTATTATTACAAAGAAAATAGGAGAGGATGTTTTGCCAAACCTCAATCGGATACAACTATTCACAGCTAATCAAAGCTCAAAATGGAAACCATTCGAGACACGTAAACAATCCCATGCACTCGTCAATTTGATTTAACAATCAGTATTAATATGTGAACCATTACCAAAACAATAACCAAAAATGTGTTATTTAAATCCTACCAAAACGAGTATAAATATCAAATTAAATTAATCATAACAATCCTCAGAGTATCATGAAACTTTCTGTGCACCAGAGGAAACTAACAACTCGACATAATCACGAATCGAAGATCAAAAGCTCTCGGCTCTCGTCGAACCAGTTCTTCAGTCGAACTCCACCTAAGCTCACCTACATGTTAGTGATCTATACATTATTTTAATCACTGTTCGATCTAAAGCAAAAGCCCCATGGTTGGATTGACAATCGAGAGCTTACACGATCGAATTTGGACGAGAACGGATTAGGATTCTCGGTTATATGAACTGGGAATTGGGGGAAGGGTTTGGGTATATGTTAAATGTAATTGGAATGGAATAAATCTTGCGGATTAGGCTCTAGATCAACCAGTAAATGCATATAGTCTCAATTTAATGGTTGTGGGTTCGAGGCCCTTTGGGGCCGGGTTTTTTAGCCAGAAAGTTCAACTTTTAATAACTTTTAATATATTAATTTGATTAATTTTTTTTTGCAGAAATTTTTTAAAAATTTAATTTTATAAACCATATGACCTATTTAAACTTAGGAATTCCTTAAAACCATAGCTACTTGAACTTACATATAAAAAGCTATATAGGTTGATATTTAGCTACTATCTAATTATCTATTACAAAGCTATCAAACTCATCAAAAGGTGAGTCTTCATATCTCCTCTTTAACTTGTTTTGAACTTTTGGGGTGAAAGATATAAATTTGAACTTATCTTTAACTTATGTGCATTTGAACATAGCTTTGTGACCTAAACTGTAGTGTAACTTATCTTGAGGTTGCATTGGTCACAGCAAACTAAGATAGATCTATTGGACCGACCATTCAATTATTGGTTGAGTTGAATTCGGTCCTCCGCGGTGATTGTTTACTACTTGAGCATTGTGTGGAATGCTAGCTTGGTCAAACATCATTTGTTAACATTATTTGATCTGCGTATGGTTTAATTACATGTTTTAGTTCATATTGGCTTATTATCACATGTCAGAACTTATCTTTTATCAAACTATTTTTGTGTGTGTTCTTTACCCTGTGAAGCTCACCAACTCTTGGTAGTTGACCTTGATTTTAAACATGTTTTAGCTTGGAATGCAAATTAGCATGATGATTGAGCTTGGACTTAATTTTGTTTTGGTTTATGTTTAATGTTCTAAACTTGAATTGATGTAATAGTTAGGATTTGAATCTTTTGACTATGTATTGAATGTTGGAATTAAATGTTTGAATTGAATGAGATGATTAATTAGTATTTACAACTTTATACCCTGCGCTATGAACAATCTCCACTTCCTCGCGCCTAGATGTTTCCGCCGTCGGTCGGGGTGTGACAGATTGGTATCATAGCTTGTGTAACATCACTGTACTTTAGGTTGTCCGTACATCCGTACGATTGTACTGTTACGACCTAAGATTTTGTAATTATTAATACTGACACATTATTTGATGATTACCACTATTTCTGGCATACATGTTTATAACATATTATATGCGTAAACCATGGGGAGTTTAGTTGTAATCCAACTAAACAGAACCAGAAAGTTTATCGCAGTGCTATTATTGATGATTATGGATTATTGGTTTGAGAATGGAACTGGGTTGGAATAGGGATGGAACTGGGAGTTAGTTATGGTCTGGTTGCTAAACATAGTCAAGGACACATGGTCATGGTTTATCGAAATAGCGGTGGGACGGTGTAGGGGAGGTTGCGATCTACCTCTGCATATGCCCTATATATAAGCATATTTCGGTCTATCATGGATGTGTCAGTGACTAGGGTTTAGTGGGTTTTGGTTTGGGAATGATAATATTAAAGTTAATAAATAATGGGAATTAATTACGCGAAGTGAGGTTACGATCATTACTTAAACGCGAATGTCGAATCAGAAATATTAACTTAATAATGTATTCGCATGGGTGACGATTCACACGAATATAATTATTATGAATAATATTCTGAAACAATATTCCATTAATAGCAAATCGAATCGAAATACGATACGAGCGTTGGATTCGCAAAGGTGACGATCTTTACGAATATGTACGTGAGTAACGCGTTTCGACGAGATAATTAAATAATATTTAACGATATTAAATTAATAAATGGAAACTTAAAACGTTTATTAGGAATCACAACATGAATCGATTCGAATATATTTAATTATTAATTAATTGATTTAGCGATAATGAAACGGAATCAATTTTACGAAGCAATTTATTTAAAATTATTTTATTTAAAACGAAACCTATTTATTTAAATGTTTTACGTATTAAATATGTTTTACGTTAAAAACCGAACATTTATAATATATTATCGTGATAAAAACGAGACCGGGCACGGGGCAATAATACGCGTTATAAGGAAGAAGATCACCATCTTCTTCCTCATTTTTACAACTTATCTCTCTCTCTAAAACACACACTCACGCACACATTCTCTTTCTCTACCTTCTCTCTAACCTATCTCGCTCGTTTCTCGACGAAATCACGAGATCTTGGCGCCCACGCGTTCGTGTGATCAAGGGGAACAAGTAGATACGAAGAAATCTTGCATTGGAGCACTGATTCAAGGTGAATCTAAGTTTTTATTTTCGGTTCTAATGTAAATCACGAATCCTTAGATTTTGTTGTTTTAGCCGAGATAAACACATAAAAACACTTAACCTAACTAGTGTAAACAACTTAGAACTTAGATCATATCTCTACAATGGTTAGAAATGGGATTTTGATGAAGAGAGATCGATGGTTCGTGGGAATATGCAGGTCGACGAACCTGTATGGGCTAAACAAGAAGATCAGCCGAACCCCTCTGCCCCCAACGAACCTTCGACCATTCACGAACCCAGACGAACCCCCATGCAGCCACCTTTTGATAGGCGAACCCAAGGGAGGTTGCCGAGCCTTGACAGCCGAACCCTAGGCGAAACCCTAGCCGAACCCTAGGCCAAACCTTAGCCGAACCATGGGAGTCACGAACCTCTCTCATCACGAACCTATGCACAGGTGACGAACCTTAGGTTCACGAACCAGGAGGCCGCGAACCCTCACATGGTGGCTAAACCTTGGCTGTTAGCCGAAGCTATTAGGAGCCGAACCTTTGATCGATCTTTGGTTGAACCATTTACTAGGCCGGGCCGAACCTATGGCTTATGCCAAAAGGTTCGCTGCCCTAAGGGGGAAACAAACCTAATTTCGTTTAATTATGGGATTAAGGGCAAACGGGAGACATGATTTCGTATATATATACTTGTGCACGCATGATGAAACTAATTGATCATTTTCCAAATAAGAATAAGGTTTAATATAATGACTTGCATAAATTGTAAAGTCTTGAGTAGAATTGGTTAACAACTTAAGTTTAAATGGTTGAACTAATGAATGTACATGCATGCACATCATAAGCGAACACATGCGAATCAGGTTATTGTCCCTACAACATGGTACTTCAAAAATTTTCATCAAATATTATGATGAAGAGATTGAATAAATTATCTAGAATATAAACCTATTGTAAACAATGAGAGTCGAGAGGTGTAGACGATTACCACTCTAGCTTGGAAGATGAAACTAAATAACTATACCTCTAAAGATGTAAAAGAAATGAACATTTAATGGGAATGAAGCGCGTATACTTATAAACACAAGCATTATATAATAATTACAGGTTATTGAGTTGCTTTGAGTTACATACGCGAGCGCGCATAATACGAGAACCCAGAATTCTAAGGACTTCATGTGAGTTCTCATACCCTCCCTTTCTTTTAAACTGTTTTGTTTTAAATTCGGAGGTGAAACATGTATACCCATTTTCAATACTATTCTGATATTACATGGATGACACTTGCTTAATTGTATGAAATCCATAGTTATGGATTATCATATTCCATGAGTTGTTACTATTGACTTCGGTCCTTCGTAATGACTGCATGTATTGTCACGAGGAGTTTGCCTCATCCGTGTGTTGTTGTCTTTGACTTCGTTCAACTACAATGATGCATGTATTGTCACGAGGAGTTTGCCTCATCCGTGTGTCGTTGTCTTTGACTTCGGTCAACTACAATGATGCATGTATTGTCACGTGGAGATTGCCACATTCGTGTATCGTAGGCTTTGACTTCGGTCAACTACAAGGATACATGTATAGTCACTTATAATATTTGAGATGATTGATGATTGAGATTGATTGAAAGGTTATATGATTGACTATTTATGATTAATTATGATTGATTGAGATGTGTGGTTATGTGTTGGATTATGTGATTGAGTTATGTGTTTGGTTATTGTAATGATTTATCTCGCAGGTGTCATATGGATTTCTAAGGAAGACTCTAAACTCTATACCCGTTTATAAAACTATTTTGTAAAACATTTTCAAATATAAAAACTCATGATTACTCACCAAGTACTTTGTAGTTGACACTTGATTTTTACATGTTTCAGGTAATGAGACTAAGTAGACTGATGAAGATGGAATCTACATTTTTGGACATCATCATATAGGATCTTGGACTTAGCTAATTAACTAAATTTCTGGCGATTAGAGTTTAGTTAGTTTAGCTAATTCTTTTGTGTAATTGATGTAATTAATTCATGATGAACATGATTTTTGTGTAATTATTTTGGTGATTGAGGAATAAGGGAACTATCCGTTTGGGGCACTTACCTGTCTAAGAACTTAACTGCTTAGGAATTTATATGCCTTAGGAATTATCTGCTAGATCAATTGATCTCCAGACAAGGACACACTCGTGGTATACTACAAAGGTGGTGGGACGGTGTAAGGGAGGTTGCGATCTACCCTTGCATATGCCCTATACATATACCAATTGTAGTATATTGGGGGTCTGTCAGTGTCAGTAACCTAGGGTATTACTAGGAAATTACTAGGAATTGTTGTGAAGAGATAGATATTGATGGTATGTCTGTTGGAATGGTTTGGGATTGACTCATGGATGATCATACTTGATAAACACATATAATTTCACTTATGAAACACACGGATTGGACACGTAGGGTGCATAGGATCAACGAACGATATGAATGATTAGTGATGGAATATGGACTTGGGTGATAATATAAACGCATAGTGATGATACTAACACTTAGTAATGGTATGGACACTTGATGAGAATAAACTATAGGGAGGATATGGACACTTAGTGACACTAATAGCACTCAGTGATGATATGGACCCTTATTGATGATTAGGTACATTGAGATTTGGTATGGAATTTAGTGAACTTAGACATTAGGGGAACTTTAATGTCAGGTGAACTTAGACATTAGGTGAACTTAGAAATAGGCAAACCTACATGTCAGGTGAACTTAGACATTAGGCGAACCTAATTGTCTAAGGGAACTAGAGACCACTTCACTCAAAATTATCCTACCTAGGATAAGGTTTGTGAAGTGTGACTATGGTAAGATACATGATACACCCTAGATTCTAGCAAGGGCATAATCGTGGTGCAATGGAACGGTGGTGGGATGGTGTATTGGAGATTGCGATCTACCTCTGCATATGCCCTATATATAAGCTTGTTGCATTGCATCGGGAGGTTGTTAGTGTTGGAATAGGGTGGGGAATGTATGGAACTTAGGAATAGTAATTAATACTAGTTATGACCAACTAGGACATCTAGTATAATTTTAGGAAATTTAAAATTTTTATGAGTTTAACGACAGATAGGAGAGAAATATAGTTCCTATATGTAATCTTAACTGTCTAAATGAACTCATTTGACCATTGTTTGTATGACTTATGTTGTAAACGGTAGTAACATGTTTCTAATTTCTCAGAAACATGCCGCCGCGCCGTCACAACGAAGATGACTCAAACAATGGGGATGCTAACAACAGTAATGCCAACTCCGGCATACAAGAGTTAGCAACACTTATTTCTGGATTGGTGAACCAGTTGACTAAGGCCAACCAGAACATCAACCAAAACAGAGGAGGTGCAAATCCGCCAACTTGCACATTCAAGCATTTCAACTCCTGTAATCCTCTGAAGTTCACGGGTGCTGAATCAGCCACTGGTCTACTGTAGTGGTTTGAGAGCATGGAGAATACCTTCATCAATAGCGACTGTCCTGAGAACTTGAAGGTGCGCTATGCCACCAGTGTTTTCCAAAAGAGAGCACTAACTTGGTGGAATGGCGAAAAGCGAACTAGGGGAGTTGATGCTGCTCTAGCACTGACATGGATAGAGGTCAAGAATCTGATGACCACTGAATTCTGTCCACGTAGTGAGATGAGGAAGCTTGAGACTGAGTTTTGGGAACTCAAGCAAGACAACGGGGAGAATGTCATCTACAATACTCGTTTCCACGAGTATAGTCTGTTGGTGCCTCATCTGGTGACACCCTTAGAGAGGGTAATTGAAAAGTATATCGGCGGACTGCCGATACAGATTCAGGACACAGTCTACGGGAGCAACCCCAAAACCCTTGAGGCTGCTATCCGTCTATCTGCAACTCTTACTGACAATCATGTGAAGAATGGAACATTTACAAGGAAGGGAATGAAGAAGACTGAGGTGAATACTGATACAAAGGAAACAAAGACTGAAGTTAAGTCTGAGGCTGCCAGTTCATCCAAAAGCAGCAACAAAAAGAGGAAGACCAGGAACTTTATGGTCACTGCTCCTGCTGCTAAGTCTGCGCAGCAATCATCAAACAACTCCACTGCAAGGAACTACACTGGGAATACTCCCCAATGCAATACTTGCAGATATCATCACTTGCCAAACGTGCCTTGTCGCATCTGCAACAACTGTGGCAAATTTGTTCATCTTGCTAATGTTTGTCGGAGTGCACAACAAGCACAAAGGATGCAATTTGCTCCGCTTGCATTGCCCGCTCCACAAGCTCAACCGATACAAGCTGCACCTGTTCGCCAGGTACCTGCACAGGCAAGAGCCTGTTATGAGTGTGGCGAAATAGGTCACTTCAGAAACCAATGCCCAAAGTTGACCGAGAACAATCCGAGGGTGGCAAGAGGCCGGGCGTTCCAACTGAATGCTCCAGCTACTCAAGCCAACCAGGACGTGGTCAACGGTACATTTCTGATCAACAACTCTTATGCATCTGTCTTATTTGATTCTGGTGCCGATAGGAGTTTTGTTTCACATGATTTTGAATGCTTGCTTGGTAGAACACGTACATATCTAGATAAACTGTTTAACGTGGAGGTGGCTGACGGAAACACTATTGATATTGACACTGTTATTATCGGATGTACTGTGAACTTAAATGATCACGTCTTCCCGATTGATCTTATACCTATGCATCTTGGTAGCTTTGATGTTATCATAGGCATGGATTGGTTAGGCACCCATAAAGCGGAGATAGTTTGTCATGAAAAATACATACTTATTCCATTACCTTCGGGTGAAACTTTAAGAGTATTTGGAGAAACTTCTAGCAAATGTCTTAAGCTTATGTCATGCACTAAAGCGCACAAGTACCTTAGGAAGAAATGTATAGCATTTTTAGCTCATATAGTGGAGAAAAATAATAAAGGAAAGAGGGTTGAAGATGTTCCTGTGATTAAAGATTTTCCAGAAGTATTTCCAGATGATTTGCCGGGTCTTCCACCAGAACGTCAAGTAGAGTTTCGAATTGACTTAGTACCTGGTGCGAACCCAGTTGCTAAGGCTCCCTACAGACTTGCACCATTAGAGTTGCAAGAATTGGCGAGCCAGCTGCAAGAGTTTACGGATAAAGGATTTATTCGCCCGAGCCATTCGCCATGGGGTGCACCGGTTCTGTTTGTCAAGATGAAGGACGGGTCATTCCGAATGTGCATCGATTATCGCGAATTAAACAAGCTTACAATCAAGAATCGATATCCACTGCCGCGCATTGATGATCTCTTCGATCAGCTTCAAGGCTCGGCATGGTTTTCAAAGATCGATCTTAGGTCTGGGTATCATCAGCTTCGCGTACATGAAGATGATATTCCCAAGACAGCTTTCAGAACAAGATATGGCCACTATGAATTCTTGGTAATGCCTTTCGGCCTTACCAATGCACCTGCGGTTTTCATGGATCTCATGAACCGTGTTTGCAGGCCATACTTGGATAAATTCGTGATTGTATTCATTGATGATATTTTGATCTACTCAAAGACCAAGGAAGAACAGGAGAAACACCTTAAGTTGGTTTTGGAGATCCTGAGAGAAGAGCAATTGTATGCCAAATTCTCTAAATGTGAATTTTGGCTTAAGGAAGTTCAATTCTTGGGGCACATAGTCAACGAATATGGTGTTCATGTGGATCCTGCAAAGATTGATGCGGTGAAGAATTGGAGTACGCCGAAGACACCGACGGAGATTCGATCGTTTCTCGGACTCGCCGGTTACTATCGGCAGTTCATCTCGAATTTCTCCAGGATTGCTGTCCCGCTTACTTCTTTGACTCAAAAGAATAAGCCGTATGAGTGGGGACCAAAGCAGGAAGAGGCGTTCCAGACTTTAAAACAGAAACTTTGCGATGCTCCTGTCTTGACACTACCTGATGGAAATGATGATTTTGTGGTTTATTGTGATGCATCCAACCTAGGTCTCGGTTGTGTCCTCATGCAACGGGGAAAGGTTGTAGCCTATGCGTCAAGACAACTGAAGATTCACGAGAAGAACTACACTACACACGACTTGGAACTTGGAGCAGTCGTGTTTGCTTTGAAGATATGGAGACATTATCTTTATGGCACTAAGTGTGTAGTGTTCACTGATCATAAAAGCTTACAACATATTCTCAATCAAAAGGAGCTCAATATGAGACAACGGAGATGGGTTGAACTGTTGAATGATTATGATTGTGAAATTCGCTACCATCCTGGTAAAGCGAATGTAGTAGCAGATGCGCTTAGTCGCAAAAGTCAAGTTCAGATCCATAGTGTCCGAGTGCACTCTAGTCTCCGTAATGATGTTCTCACAGCCCAACAACTCTCATTAGCCCAGGATGACTTGAAAAATGAGATGTCTTGCTGGGCTGAAATTTTATTGGAAACTAAGGATGATGGATTGATGTATTATTTGAATCGGTTGTGGATACCAAACAGGAGTGATCTTAGAATGGTGATTATGGATGAAGCTTATAAGTCTCGTTACTCAATCCATCCAGGTTCTGACAAGATGTATCAAGACCTTAGGGGCTTGTACTGGTGGCCTTGAATGAAGAAGGATATTGCTGAATATGTGACTAAATGCCTCAACTGTGCTAAAGTCAAGGCAGAACATCAGCGACCTTCTAGATTGTTAATACAACCTGAAATACCCATGTGGAAGTGCGAGAATATCTCCATGGATTTCATTACTAAACTCTCACGAACCGCAAATGGGAAAGATAGCATTTGGGTGATTATTGATAGATTGACCAAGTCGGCTCATTTCTTACTGATACGCGAAACTTATCCTGTGCGGAAGTTAGCTCGTATCTACATTGATGAGATCATTAGCCGTCATGGTATTCCCTTAAGCATAATATCGGACCGTGATGCTCGTTTCACGGCACGATTTTGGGAATCACTACATGAAGCTTTTGGAACAAGACTGGATCTTAGCACCGCTTATCATCCTCAAACGGATGGTCAAACGGAGCGAACGATTCAGACATTAGAAGACATGTTGAGAGCTTGTGTCATCGATGTCGGTGGCAATTGGGATAGCCACTTACCATTGGTTGAGTTCTCGTATAACAACAGTTATCACGCGAGCATTGGTATGGCGCCGTTTGAAGCTCTTTATGGCAGGAAATGTCGGTCACCTATTTGTTGGACTGAGGTCGGCGATTCGCAGATTACTGGTCTTGAGATTATCCAGGAAACGACTGACAAGATCCGCCAGATCCGCGACAATCTGTGAGCTGCTCGCAGTCGACAGAGGAGCTACGCGGATAAACGAAGGAAACCTTTAGAGTTTGAAGTGGGAGATATGGTATTACTCAAAGTGTCACCTTGAAAGGGCGTTGTCCGATTTAGGAAGAAAGGTAAACTTGCTCCACGTTATGTTGGCCCTTTTAAGATCCTTGAACGGATCGGGAAGGTTGCTTACAAATTAGAACTTCCTACTGAACTTAGTAACGTGCACCCAACGTTTCACGTGCCCAATTTAAGGAAGTGCTTAGCCGATCAGGATCTTCAGGTACCACTCGATGACATTCGCATCGATGATACCATGCACTTTGTTGAAAAACCAGTGGAAATAATGGATCGTGAGGTTAAACAGGTCAAACGCAGTAGAATTCCAATTGTCAAAGTACGTTGGGAATCGAAGCGGGGTCCAGAGTTCACATGGGAGCGAGAAGATCAGGTGAAGCTTAAGTACCCACACTTATTTACTACGGTCATTCCAAGTTGAATTTCGGGACGAAATTCCTTTAACTAGGGGAGATTGTAACATCACTGTACTTTAGGTTGTCCGTACATCCGTACGATTGTACTGTTACGACCTAAGATTTTGTAATTATTAATACTGACACATTATTTGATGATTACCACTATTTCTGGTATACATGTTTATAACATATTATATGCGTAAACCATGGGGAGTTTAGTTGTTATCCAACTAAACAGAACCAGAAAGTTTATCGCAGTGCTATTATTGATGATTATGGATTATTGGTTTGAGAATGGAACTGGGTTGGAATAGGGATGGAACTGGGAGTTAGTTATGGTCTGGTTGCTAAACATAGTCAAGGACACATGGTCATGGTTTATCAAAATAGCGGTGGGACGGTGTAGGGGAGGTTGCGATCTACCTCTGCATATGCCCTATATATAAGCATATTTCGGTCTATCATGCATGTGTCAGTGTCTAGGGTTTAGTGGGTTTTGGTTTGGGATTGATAATATTAAAGTTAATAAATAATGGGAATTAATTACGCGAAGTGAGGTTACGATCATTACTTAAACGCGAATGTCGAATCAGAAATATTAACTTAATAATGTATTCGCATGGGTGACGATTCACACGAATATAATTATTAGGAATAATATTCTGAAACAATATTCCATAAATAGCAAATCGAATCGAAATACGATACGAGCGTTGGATTCGCAAAGGTGATCATCTTTACGAATACGTACGTGAGTAACGCGTTTCGACGAGATAATTAAATAATATTTAACGATATTAAATTAATAAATGGAAACTTAAAACGTTTATTAGGAATCACAACTTGAATTGATTCGAATATATTTAATTATTAATTAATTGATTTAGCGATAATGAAACGGAATCAATTTTACGAAGCAATTTATTTAAAACTATTTTATTTAAAACGAAACCTATTTATTTAAATGTTTTACGTATTAAATATGTTTTACGTTAAAAACCGAACATTTATAATGTATTATCGTGATAAAAACGAGACCGGGCACGGGGCAATAATACGCGTTATAAGGAAGAAGATCACCATCTTCTTCCTCATTTTTACAACTTATCTCTCTCTCTAAAACACACACTCACGCACACATTCTCTCTCTCTCTCTACCTTCTCTCTAACCTATCTCGCTCGTTTCTCGACGAAATCACGAGATCTTGGCGAGCCTTGACAGGCGAACCCAAGGGAGGTTGCCGAGCCTTGACAGCCGAACCCTAGGCGAAACCCTAGCCGAACCCTAGGCCAAACCTTAGCCGAACCATGGGAGTCACGAACCTGTCTCATCACGAACCTATGCACAGGTGACGAACCTTAGGTTCACGAACCAGGAGGCCGCGAACCCTCACATGGTGGCCAAACCTTGGCTGTTAGCCGAAGCTATTAGGAGCCGAACCTTTGATCGATCTTTGGCCGAACCATTTACTAGGCCGGGCCGAACCTATGGCTTATGCCAAAAGGTTCACTGCCCTAAGGGGGAAACAAACCTAATTTCGTTTAATTATGGGATTAACGGCAAACGGGAGACATGATTTCGTGTACATATATATATATATATATACTTGTGCATGCATGATGAAACTAATTGATCATTTTCCAAATAAGAATAAGGTTTAATATAATGACTTGCATAAATTGTAAAGTCTTGAGTAGAATTGGTTTACAACTTAAGTTTAAATGGTTGAACTAATGAATGTACATGCATGCACATCATAAGCGAACACATGCGAATCAGGTTATTGTCCCTACAACATGGTACTTCAAAAATTTTCATCAAATATTATGATGAAGAGATTGAATAAATTATTTAGAATATAAACCTATTGTAAACAATGAGAGTCGAGAGGTGTAGACGATTACCACTCTAGCTTGGAAGATGAAACTAAATAACTAAACCTCTAAAGATGTAAAAGAAATGAACATTTAATGGGAATGAAGCGCGTATACTTATAAACACAAGCATTATAATAATTACAGGTTATTGAGTTGCTTTGAGTTACATACGCGAGCGCGCATAATACGAGAACCCAGAATTCTAAGGACTTCATGTGAGTTCTCATACCCTCCCTTTCTTTTAAACTTTTTTGTTTTAAATTCGGAGGTGAAACATGTATACCCATTTTCAATACTATTCTGATATTACATGGATGACACTTGCTTAATTGTATGAAATCCATAGTTATGGATTATCATATTCCATGAGTTGTTACTATTGACTTCGATCCTTCGTAATGACTGCATGTATTGTCACGAGGAGTTTGCCTCATCCGTGTGTTGTTGTCTTTGACTTCGGTCAACTACAATGATGCATGTATTGTCACGAGGAGTTTGCCTCATCCGTGTGTCGTTGTCTTTGACTTCGGTCAACTACAATGATGCATGTATTGTCACGTGGAGATTGCCACATTCGTGTATCGTAGGCTTTGACTTCGGTCAACTACAAGGATACATGTATAGTCACTTATAATATTTGAGATGATTGATGATTGAGATTGATTGAAAGGTTATATGATTGACTATTTATGATTAATTATGATTGATTGAGATGTGTGGTTATGTGATGGATTATGTGATTGAGTTATGTGTTTGGTTATTGTAATGATTTATCTCGCAGGTGTCATATGGATTTCTAAGGAAGACTCTAAACTCTATACCCGTTTATAAAACTATTTTGTAAAACATTTTCAAATATAAAAACTCATGATTACTCACCAACTACTTTGTAGTTGACACTTGATTTTTACATGTTTCAGGTAATGAGACTAAGTAGACTGATGAAGATGGAATCTACATTTTTGGACATCATCATATAGGATCTTGGACTTAGCTAATTAACTAAAATTCTGGCGATTAGAGTTTAGTTAATTTAGCTAATTCTTTTGTGTAATTGATGTACTTAATTCATGATGAACATGATTTTTGTGTAATTATTTTGGTTGATTGAATGATATATGATGATTTGATTTAGATGCCCACGAGCTTTTGAACAATCTACACATCCCTCGTGGCATCCCGACGTTTCCGCCATCGGTCGGGGTGTTACAGCTTGGGTTATAGAGAATTAGGTTACTAAAATTAGATGATCTAGACTATAACCATAGGATGCCTTAGTTTGAACACTATAGTTGCCATGCTAGGCCATGAATTATTATGTGAATTTTATAATTGCCATAATAAGCTTTGAACTGTACTTGAACTTTATAGATGCCATGATATGTCAAATTGACTATGTGATATCTTTGTGCTACTTGACTGGTTATTTGATTGGTCAAATGTTTAAACCTAGTTTAGGATGTCTTAGTATTCACACACTATACTTTAGGGTTCAAAAATTCTCAACCCCATTCTTACTACTTGCACGAGGATCGTCACTACAAAAAATGATCTTAGACTTTCTAAGTCTAATAAATATTTTGAATTATGTCAAATTTCTTTAGGTTCATAATAATGAGTAAGAAACACATTCAATTCGGAAAAGGGGAATACCTGTACTTTGGAGAGTTCTTTCTAAGAAAGTGTTTCGTATAATTCCAAATCAACCAATGGACCAGTTATGCTTTCATGGGAACCCTTGGAGTGAGTATGAACCTATTGGCTAGGGTATATCTTTCTAAAAGTTCAATTAAACTCAGACATTTTGATCTCTCAAAAGTATTCCTTTAGGAATACAATCCAAGTACTGCTTCAACCTTCATTTGAACCCTGAATTTCTCACTTGAACACTTTGAGTTATATAAATCCTAATCCTTTTCAACTAAAATCTTATAGATACATGCCTCGTTTTCTTCATAGAAACACCAACAAAACTAACACGAATTCCAACAACACCACTAACACAAAAAATCCCACTATACAAGAGCTGGCTCATATCATTTCTCAGCAAATGGCTGTTGTGCTACCATCCTTGGTGACTCAGCTCAATCAAGCTGCAAATGTGAACACTCTTCAAAATAATAGCAATGGTGAGGGTGAAACTCCAACTTGCACCTTCAAATATTTTAACTCTTGCAATCCCACAAAGTTCATTGGTTTTGAAGGAGCAACTGGACTACTCTAATGGTTTGAAAGTATTGAGAGCACGTTCCTCCATTTCGACTGTCCAAAGAACCTATAGGTTCATTATGCCACAAATGTCTTTCAATAGAGGGCACTCACTTGGTGTAATGGTGACAAACGAACAAGGGTTTCAGATGCTACACTTGCTTTGACCTAGTCTGAGGTCAAGCAAATTATAACCGATGAATTATGTCCTCGAAATGAAATGAGGAAGCTTGTGGCCAAATTTTGGGAGCTCAAGCAAGAAAGTGGGGAGAACTTAGCCTACACGACCCAAATCCACGAACTTAGCTTACTTGTTCCACATTTGGTCACCCCACTAACCCAAGCCATTGAAAAGTACATTGATGGCCTTCCTATGCAGATTCAAGACACTGCCTTTTGTAGCAAGCCTACCACTCTTGATGATGCTTTTCATTTGTCAGCAACCTTAACCAACAATCATGTTAAGGATGGAACTCTAACTTGTAAAGGGGACAAGAAATTTGAGACAAAGGCCAACATTGATGAGCCTTCTAAAAAGGCCAAAACTGAACCTACCAACTCCACCATACCTAACACTCACAAAAAAAAGGCTAAGAACTTCATGCATGACAACCCCTGCTATCCCGGCTATCCCTATGAACCATCAAGCACCACTAAACATAAACAAGAAATGCTATGTAGGATTTCAACCTCTTTTCAACACTTGTAGGTTGCATCATCCTCATAATCAACCTTGTCGTGTTTGGACGATTTGTGGAGGTGTGTCCATCTAGCTCAAACGTGCCAGATTGGACCTCCAGTGCAACAACGTCATCAAGCTCAAATTTCTCTACTAATGAACCACCTACTAGCAACACGTATCATCCCCACTGTAGCCAATGAAAGGGCGTGCTTTGAGTGTGATGACCCTTATCACTTTAGAAACCAATTCCCATTCATTTCGGGCAATAACTAAAGCGTAGCTCGTTCTCAAAATTTTCAACTAATTGCCCAAGATGCTTAGCCTAATCAGGACATTTGAATGGTACGTTCTTGATCATTGATTGTTATGATTTTGTGTTATTTGATATTAGTTCTAGTAAAATTTTGTAGCTTATCACTTTGTGCTTTTACTTGGTAGAATACAAACTTGATTAGATAGACCATTTGACGTAGTAATGGTCTACAGTAACTCTATTAACATTGAATATGTTGTACTTGATTGTATTGTGAACTTTAGGGACCAAATTTCATTAATGGATCTTGTATCAACTCAATTGTATGCCATAATCAGCAACTAGGGTAAACATGCAAGGCAAATTTCCGTTACGGGTGCACACGGAATGTGAATTTGCAGTACATATAAATTTTACGAATGCGAGACAAAGGACACAATTGTTGAAAACTTGGTTGATTAGCTTAAACTCAATCAAATTTTGGTTGAAAAGAATGAACTATACTTATATAGTCAAGTACATGTAAACATCAAACAAAATGAAACATTTTTATGCTGTGTTGTATTGGCAGGCGATCAGTATGCTTTCAAAGTATTGGTGGTGTGGTGGGTTGGCTGTGGTATACCCTATATATAAGCACCAACATTACACTGGGAGTAGAATCGAAAACTTGACCAATGTTAGGATTCATAGGTTCTAGTGTTATCATCAAGAAAACTAATCTTAGTCAAATCTACATGGTTGAAAAATATGAACTATACCTATATGGTCAACTATGTGTAAACATCAAACAAAGTGAACCATTTTATGTTGTGTAGTATTGGTAGGTGATTGGTATGCTTTCAAGGTATTGGTGGTGTGGTTGTTTGGCTGCGGTATACCGCATATATAACACCAACAGTACTTTGGGAATAGAATGGAAAGCTTGATCAATGTTAGCATTTTAGATTTGAGTGTTTTCATCAAGAGAACTTGTCACACCCCGAGCGGCGGGACGGATCAACTTTCCCGTCGGGCGGAAGGTTCTCGGGGCGCGATATCGAGAGTGATAATCGTGACGATCAAATTGTTTACATAGCGTCAACATTGAGAATAACTAAAGCACAGTAAAGCATTAAACTAGGATTACAAAGTTAAATTACAAATGTCAATGTTTGATATTTAACTAAGTAAACCTATCAAAAGAATCAAATGTTTACTATCTTGTAACTGTACAAGATATCAAAATAGATTCACAACTTTCATCAAAACATGTGCTTTTCCAAAATCTCCTAGGTCCTCTAACTGGGCATCCTAGTATGCATTCCAGAGCCTTAGCTTATTCCTGTACGTCACCTGAGAAAGCATGTAAGAAAAAAACAGTCAACACAATGGTGGGTGAGTTCATATAGCTTAATAGTTGAAAAATAGCTTTAGTAACAACTTTAACCTCATTAACATCACATGTCAAATCCAAATCGGTATGCTTATATATAGGGCATACGAAAGGGTCGAGCCTACAACCCGCCCAGACGCCATCCCGCCACATACTAATCCACATATGACACTGTTGCTAACGATTATTAAGCGTTTTACCTACAACCCAATCCCGTCTTCGTCATAGCTTTTGCATACCGTTAAAAGTTTACAAATTTATAGCATTCACATAGTTTAGCTTTAAGTATATTGCGCAAGGATAATAGTTTCACAAAATCATAGTTTAGCATTCACGAATCTCATGAATGGGTACAAGCTTTGCTCTAGCATAGTTAAGCATTTACGTAGCACATGATCAGATACAAGCTTTGCTCTAGCATAGTTTAGCCATTACGTATCTTATGAATTGATTCTAGCTTAGCATCAGAATAGTTTAGCATTCACGTATCACATATATGTAGAACAAGCCTTGCTCTAGCATAGTTTGGCGTTCACGTATCTCACATATAGACATAAGCTTTGCATACACATAGTTTAACATTCACATATCTTATATATGTAGATACAAGCCTTGCTCTAGCATAGTTTGGCATTCACGTATCTCATACATAGATATAAGCTTCGCGTTCGCATAGTTTAGCATTCACGTATCTCATGCATAGATACTAGCTTGCAATAGCATAGTATGGCATTCACGTATCTCATGCATAGATACAAGCTTAGCATTTAGCATATAATCATGGCTTGTAGCATCTAGCATCTAGTATTAGCATATAGTTTGAGCATATTGTTCATCACCTTCACATAAGCACATAGTTTAGCATATAGTTTGTAGCATTAGCTTTAGCATATAGTTTGAACATAGAGTTTGTAGCATTAGTGTTAGCATATAGTTTGTAGCATTAACACATAGTTTGAGCATGTAGCTTGTAGCATTAGCATTAGCATCTAGTTGTAGCACATAGTTTATAGCATTAGCACTTAAGTTAAAGTGTTAGCTTTTAGCATTCAGAATAAGAATAACAAGTTTAAGTGTTAGTATTAGCATCATAAATAAGTGTAAAAGCATTTATAAAACATTTCACTACTTTTTTAAAATGTATAACATGCTTTTCAGTCCCGAAGTAAAAACAAATATGTTTGAAAAGGGACAAATGAACTCACCTTGTTGTTGATGTGGTTGACTTAGCTTAAACTAGAATACACACGCTTGTTGTAGTATTTGTTTTTGTGTTCACGATCCTGTATTGATTTCATGTTGTTTGTAACTTGTAAGTATGAATCTCTGAGTATGTGTTTGTGCGTGTGTTGGTGTTAGCCATACGATTGGCTAACATCCAAGAGTCTTGGTCATCGTTTGGCCCATTGTTCGTTGGTCATAGATCTTACTACCACTTAATTACTTTAAGTTAAGCTTATAATATCACGTTTTGATTTTATGTTTCACTTGCCTTAGCCCATTCTCGAACTTTCAACACTTTTATACAATACGTTTGTAGTTTAAGATCCCCCGCATGTTATCCTCATTAACTTGAAACAACCGTTACGTAATTAATACTAACTAGACAACAACTCATTATTATAACTCGATGTTTAGGGTTTGTGAAATTTATTAACCATAATTCACCTCCTTTGTAATAAAACCCATAATTCCATACTTCTCATACATAATTATTGGTTTCATGTGTTTGTTTTCTTTTTTGTTAATGTGGGCCGAACCAATTATCAGTGGGCCGATTGAGTCGTGCATGTGGGTCAATTGATTTGGGCCAATTCAGTGACAATAGGCTAACCCACTTAGTTCCTTGGGCCGAAACAGTAAGCTGTGGGCCGAACAGCCTCTTGGGCAGAATGGACTGATGGTCTAAGGTGGAGTCACTGTTTGCCGGATCAATGAAATCGGGTAACAAATGGGATTAGCGAACCTCTCAGCCACAACTAGGGTTCGGCCTTTCTAGGTTCATTTAACCCAATGGTTCGTGGATGATGCATGCTAGTTCGTGGTCCTAGGTTCACTACTCATGAGGTGGTTCGGCAAGGAGGGTTCGTCCATGTTAGGTTCGGCAGCAGCTGGGTTCGCCGGTTCTGAGGTTTGGTGGTCACAGGTTCGTGGCCTCCTCCTAAGGTTCGGGCGGCAGTAGGGTTCGCCCAGCTCCTCCATGGGTTCGGTAATGCAGAGGTTCGGCCAAGGTGGCCCATGAGTCCCAGGTTCGCGAACATGAAGCCTCGGCTAGAGTTGAGGTTCGCCGCTCCTGCACTGGTTCGGTGCTCATGGGTTCGTGCAGGCGAGGGTTCGGCTAGGTCAGATTGGGTTCGCCCTTTGCCCAGCACAGCACAGGTTCGGCTGGTCGAGGGTTAGGCCAGCCCAGCCTTCCTCGAACCAGTAGCTGTTCAGCCCCTCACGATCGAGCCTCCCCAGCCGGTGCCATGGCGGTGTTATGCGAGAATGGGTTCTCTCGTGGTCATGTGGTTCAAGTAGGGGTGGATCTACAACCGGCTAAGGATTAATGAACAAAACAAGGGTGAAAACCCTAATTTTCGTGGTTTTTCTCAGCTCGATACCTCGAATTGCGGTGGCTAAATCTTTAGATGCGTTGTACTTTTAGGTAGAGAAGGTCGAGAGCTTTGTTTGGACACCAAGAACGTCCAATTTCACCAAGAATTGAGCTAGATATGAAGGATTGAAGTCTTTGATTTTAGAGAGAGAGGGAAAAACGGGTAGAGTGTTTTAGAGAGAGAGAAAGATGAGAGAAATGAGGAAAAAAATGCCTTATTCATGCTTTATATGTCCCGTGCGTGTTCGGTTCATTTCGGTTGCTCGTTTTTCGTCTCCGTTGTGTTTCTGGATCCTTACGCGTATTTTTCGTAATTTAATTAAAACACTTTGTTTTTAAGTTTTAAAAGTGGTTATTCCTAGTAAATCTTTTAAATCTGTTTTTCTCGAATTATTTTATCAAATTTGATTATTTTAATGGTTTCGTCAACTCGCGTCACCATCGCGCGTATTCTATGTATTTTAAATATAATGAATTTATCTTTAAGGATTTTAAAAGATTGTGATTCCTAATAAATGTTAAATATTAAATTTTCTTAAATTATCATCGATCGTTTCGTCAGAACGTGTCACCTTCGCGTATTCGTTCGAATCGTCACCCGAACGAACACGACGTTGGTTTCACAATCTGATTCTTGTTTTCTACTTTTCAGTCATCGTTTCAGAACGTTAAACCTTCAGATTTATTCATACTGATCGTCACCTATATGAAAAATTCATCGGTTTAGCATCTGCAACGACATCTGTTATGATTTTGTTCTGCTTAGCCTCACATACGTTTATACAATAGAGCATAAAATCAAGCATATGTGTGTCAGTTCAGTGTTGTCTGATGTGTTTTGGACTGTTAAATCATGAGGTTTAAATCAGATTTCAGAACAATTGCATAATAGTTTAGTGTCAAGCATCAAGTGTCAATAGCATATACATAGTTCGTGTAGTTTGTACCTGAGTTACTGTGCAAGTTACTGTGCAGCTCACTGTTCCGGTAGCGTTTCTGGCACTGATGTTACAGTCTATCCTTGTTAGAGATTTTCGTCCCGAAATTTAAGAATTATTATCCGGTACGGTTTCCTCTGTAAACAGCTGGGGATACTTGAACTTCATTTGATCTTCGCGTTCCCAAGTGAACTCGGGTCCGCGCTTTGAATTCCATCAAACCTTGACAATCAGAATACGGCTTCGCCTCAGTTGATTAACCTTGCGATCCATGATCTCCAAAGGTTCCTCAATAAAGTGCAAATGTTCGTCCAATTGAATTTCTTCAACTGGTATGACGTGCGATTCGTCTGCAAGGCATTTCTTCAGGTTTGAGACGTGAAGCACGTCATGTATACCACTAAGTTCATCTGGTAATCTTAGTCTGTACGCCACAGGACCAATACGTTCGATGATCTCGAACGGTCCCACGTATCGTGTTGCTAGTTTTCCTTTCTTTCCAAAACGAAATACACCTTTCAATGGGGATACCTTCAACATCACGTGGTCTCCTACTTGGAATTCCCACGACTTGCGCCGTTTGTCAGCATAGCTCCTTTGTCTGCTTCTAGTTGCTTGTAGCCTTCGTTTGATCTGAGCAATCTTATCGATAGTTTCTTGAATAAGTTCTAGCATAGTTATTCGATTATCTCCCACTTCAGTCCAACATATCGGTGATCGACATTTCCGACCATAAAGAGCCTCGGACGGTGCACATCCGATGCTACTATGATAACTTTTGTTGTAGGAGAATTCGATCAGTGGCAAATGAGAGTTCCAATTCCCACCGAAGTCTAAAACACAGGTTCTCAACATGTCCTCCAGGGTCTGTATAGTACGTTCGCTCTAACAATCCGTTTGTGGATGGTAAGCTGTACTTAGATTTAAGTGTGTCCCTAGAGCTTTCTGCAATGATTTCCAGAACCCTGAGGTGAATCTGCTATCACGATCTGAGATGATAGATAATGGCACACCATGGCGTACCACTATGTCGTTGATGTAGAGTCTAGCCAGTTTATCCATCGTGTAAGGTTCTTGCATTGGCAAGAAATAAGCAGATTTTGTTAATCGATCAATGATAACCCAAATTGTAACATCAGTGCCGGAACCGTCACCGGAACAGTGATCGTAACAGTGCGTGAACAGTAATCAGGTACAATTTTCATGTAATTCAGTGTATTTCATGTTCATATCAAACCTCAGTATCATTTCATGCTAACAAAACAGTGAATTCACAGTCATTTCAGAGAAATCAGTTCAGAACAATGATTCTTGAGTCAGATAATTATCTGGCAACACAGAATCATCATGTGATTTAATTGTTAGGATTTTATTATGTATAAACGTATGTGAGGCCTTACAGGACAAAACAACACGAATATCGTTAAGTGAATGCTAAACCGACAGATTATTCGTATAGGTGACGATCTGTACGAATAAATCTAAAAGTTTAACGTTCTGAATGATATTCGATAATTAGAAAACAATATTGAAAAGTGTAGTTATCGTCGTATTTGATTCGAACAAATACGCGCGATGACCGCGCGATTCGATTTAAACGCTAAATAAATATTTTGTAAATTAAATAATTAAAAGATATTTAGTTAATTTATTAGGAATCACAACCTAAAATAATTTTATGATTTCTATTTTAAAACCGAGTCGTTTCGTTACGAAAATGACGCGAAAACGGCGTTTCTGCGCGAAACCACGCGAAACCGAACAAACCCGAACGAACCCGGTATTATTCCCCACATTTATTGTGGCATTAATGCCACAACAACCACAACCACCAGCCATCATCATCATTCTCGTTCCTCTCTTTCTCTCACTAAAACCTTCTCAAGAAAATTTAACTTCTCACTAAGATTTCTTGGTTGTTTCTTCACCAAAATTCGTGTTCTTGGTGTCAAAATCACCACAATCACTAGTAGAACACAAAAGTACAACGGATCTAAGCTCTCATCCACCAGATTCGAGGTAAAATCCACGTTTTTGTTCGGTTTTGGGGTTGTGAAAACCCTAATCTTACACCCCTTTGTTAAAACCGATTTAGGGCATCTCGAACCTTAGGGAACACACTACCACACTTGGGAATGAAGTAGATGCAAGTGAGATACATTGTAGGACCTTGAAAATTCGATTTATTTGGAAAATCACATCTGGAAAAGTGACCGGCCGAAAGGGGCCTGTTACAGCCCCACGAATGAAGCCAATCCCTCCTCTATTCGCCGAATGGGTCCACCATGGATCACCGAATGACTCCAGCCGAATCAACACATTCGCCAGCCCACTGGTTCGCAGGCCCAAGTTCCATTCGCTGGCCCAATAGTCTCATTCGACCAGCCTTCCTTCTGACCTGCAAAGCCTCATTCGGCACAAGCCATTCGACATTCATACGGCACAAGCCATTCGACATTCATACGGCACAAGCCATTCGACATTCATACGGCACAAGCCATTCGACATTCATACGGCACAAGCAATTCGACTCTCATGCGGACTATCATATGCTCATTCGGTTAAGGGTGGGATAGGGTCGCATGAGCACGTACATATACTAGGGAGTGCATGGGATTTCATGAATACATGCATGCAAGGTGGTTTTATGATGGGTGTGCATGGGAAACATATTAGAATTTTAAATCTCATATAATCAACTTTAAATTAAGATGGGGTCATCATGAGATAATAAAACTAAGGGCTTATCATATAACAATAAGGCTTAACCATGAGTATGGACAATTGATGATATACGAGTTCAATTCGAGAAAATTTAGGACTTGAGTGTTAAGTTAATCATTAGCACTCAACTCTTAGAAAAAAATCTATGAAGACATACAAATAAACTAGACATTTTAATTAAACTATCAAAGTTTAGTAATGGGCCGAGGTTGACCCAAGGGGCTTAACCCAAGCCCATCATGTGTAAATTACATTCTTTTAATTTAATTATGTTATTTTAATAAAAGAAATTAAACTATAAATCTTGTTAAAATAATTAGATGATTTATAAATAAAAGTTAATTTAAAATAAATTAAATTGAAAATGTTTACTTTAAGGCTTTAAATAATTAATGTGGGATTTTGGTTATGAATGGGTAATAAGGTTAGCTTAGCTAGAGAAAACCATAGAAACACATTAGTAATCTAAGACACGTAGTTGCACACCGAGACCGAACCCTAGTTAGGACGTTTATTATAAATACTTATCGTCTGCGAATTCTTTTAAAACAACTCAGGAACAGAAGACACATAAGCTACAACAACGAGCGCGCATTTGTGGTAATTCAATACAAAGCAACACAGGTGAGTTCATTGCCCCTTTTCTAACATTTTTGTTTTAAAGCGCGGGGCTGAGAAGCATGCGTAAACTGTTTTATATAAACTGTTTATTTATATGATTTTATTTATCATATGTTTTACATATTTATGTTTGTTGATACTCCTAGACTCCTGTCTAGGAAATTATTAGACAGATCAAATTATCAAATTAATTAAAGTACTCTTATGAGTAATACTTTAATTTAAACTCTAAATCAACCCTTAGTCCATAAATCCCCAATTCAAGAATCTAAACTCAAAGTGGAATCAAATGAACAAAAATCAAAAGATCATTTTCAAGGGAATCATAACTCAGTGCGTGATCTGAGACCCAAGAATCATAAATCAAATCAACTATCTTAGCAAATCATGGAAATTCTAAAGATCAAGATCAAAAGGCTCAGGAATCAGATATCATAAATGTGTGTGAATCATGTTAATAATGAAATCATTATGATCTAATGAACTCATTAATACTCAATTCAAGGTGGATGCCAGTTGTATATGGAATCAAGACCACGTGTAACACACATATAAAGTCCCTTCAGGTATAGAAGACTCTTGTAGTCAGGCTATACAGGCAACAACGTGAACAATCATTGAATTCATTATCAAAGTCTAAGTGAATCAAGAGATCAAGAAACAAAGGATATCCTTAAAGTCCCCGCATGTACAGAAGACCGTTGGGTCAAGCTGTAAGGGCAAAACATTAAAGTCCCCGCATGTACAGAAGACCTTTGGGTCAAGCTGTAAGGGCAAATCATTAAAATCCCGTCACGCCCAGGTATACTCCTTGTGAGTTATGCCTGGTATGGGTCACGTGTGAGAGGTTACAACTTGGACAACCACCAACAACTAAGTCTAACTGATTGAGTAAAATCATACCCAATCATCATGTCTTAGTTGTATTTAAATGTTTTATTTAGTTATTTAACTAAATATTTGACATTTTGCTATTATCACTGACATTTGAGAAATCATATATCTACGATCAAAATCAAGAGGATCAAAGGCAAATCAGATTTCAAAATCATAATCTAAATCAGAAGAGTGTTAGGTAAAAATGCTTAATTATCATTAATATCAATGTCCTATGCGGATTAGTATGTGGTGGGACGTCGTCTGGGCGGGGTTGTAGCCTTGACCCAGGGGTATGCCCTATATATAAGCATACCGATCTGGATGATACAGTTGATGTTAATGAGGTTAGGGTCTTTACCGAAAGAGGTTTTCAATTCATTTTCAAATCATAAAACTATATGAACTCACCAACCATGTGTTGACTTGATTTTTGCATGACTTCTCAGGTGACGAACAGGTCAACTAAGGAGTTATTCCTTTTGGACTAGGACTTCTGATAGAAGGCTTAGCATTTTGGACCTGCATTATTTTGAAGACATCATTATGCAAATTATTTTGTATATCTTGTGTAAATACAAGATAGAAATACATGATGTTAATGGTAGATTTACATTGTTAAATTATAAACAATACTGATGTAATTTAACTTTGTAATTCTATTATGTTTAGCATTTCTCATTTGTATCATGTGCAATGTAAACAATCTGATCATCACGATTATCACTCACGATATCGCGCCCCGGGAACTTTCCGCCCGACGGGACAACCGATCCTATCCCGCCGGCTCGGGGTGTGACACAAATAGTGTCATGCCCACTGGAAGTGCGGGGTAACTTGGTAACAAAGTCCATAGCTATCTGTTCCCACTTCCAAAGTGGAATTTCAGGCTGTTCCAGTAAACCTGACGGCTTCTGGTGTTCCGCCTTCACTTTGGCACACGTAAGGCATCGACCAACGTATTCAGCTATGTCTTTCTTCATACCCGGCCACCAATAAAACGCCCGTTAGTCTTGGTACATTTTATCAGCATCGAGATGCACAGTGTACTTGGTCTTGTGTGCTTCATCAAAGATAAGCTTTCTCAATTCAACCACAGCAGGAACCCATACACTATCTTTGTAGTAGATGATTCCATCAGGCTTTGTTTCAAGTTGCTTTTCTGCTCCACAATCTAGTTCTTTCTTCAAGTTTCCTCGTTCAACAGCCTCTTGTTGTGCTTGAATAATGTTGTCATGTAAGCTTGTCTGCACAGTCATCCCCATTGCCCTGACGCGCAAGGGTTTGACCCGTTCCTTCCGACTCTAGGCATTAGCTACGACGTTTTCCTTGCCCGGATGGTACTTGATTACACAGTCGTAATCATTCAGAAGTTCAACCCAACGTCGCTGTCGCATGTTGAGTTCCTTCTGATCGAATGTGTGTTGCAGACTCTTGTGATCAGTAAATATGGTACATTTCGTGCCATATAAGTAATGTCTCCAAATTTTCAAAGCGAATACCACTGCGCCCAGTTCCAGATCATGAGTAGTGTAGTTCTTCGCATGAATCTTCAGTTGTCTCAAGGCATACGCGATAACTTTGTCTCGTTGCATCAGTACACAGCCGAGTCCCTGATGGGATGCATCACAGTACACTACAAAGTCATCACAACCGTCTGGGAGATATAAGGTTGGAGAATCACATAGCTTTTGCTTCAAAGTCTGAAAGGCATCTTCTTGCTTCTGTTCCCAAACAAACGACTCACTTTTCAGTGTTAACTTGGTGAGTGGTAGGGCTATCTTAGAAAAGTTTGAGATAATCCTTCTATAATAGCCTGCTAAGCCTAGAATGGAACGTATCTCCGTCGGTGTCATCCCAGTTCCTTATTGCTTCAATCTTGGCAGGGTCTACATGTATTCCCTCGCTGTTGACTACATGACCCAAAAATTGAACCTCTTTTAACCAAAATTCACACTTAGAGAATTTGGCATAGAGTTTCTCTTCCTTCAACAGTTCCAATATCATTCTAAGATGTTGCTCGTGCTCTGCTTTGCTTTTGGAATAGATCAGTATGTCATCAATAAAAACAATGACAAATTGATCTAGATACGGCTTGCACACTCGGTTCATGAGATCCATGAAAACCGCTGGTACATTCGTCAATCCAAAAGGCATCACCATAAACTCGTAATGCCCGTATCTGGTACGAAACGTCGTCTTTGGTATGTCTTCATCTTGAACTCTGAGCTGATGGTATCCGGACCACAAATCGATCTTCGAAAAGTAATGAGCTCCTTGTAGTTGGTCAAACAAATCATCAATCCTCGGTAATGGATACGATTCTTGATGGTTAGTTTGTTTAACTCCCTGTAGCCTATGCACATACGAAAAGATCCATCCTTCTTCTTCACAAACAATACCAGAGCTCCCCAAGGTGAGTAGCTCGGTTGGATGAAACCATTATCGAGTAGCTCCTGTACTTGATTCGACAACTCCTGCATCTCTGAAGGTGCTAACCTGTAAGGAGATTTAGCAACAGGTGTTGCTCCAGGAATCAAATCAATATGAAACTCTACCGGTCGCACAGGTGGCAAACCAGGTAAGTCTTCAGGAAACACTTCGGGGTGTTCCTTTACTATCGGCACGTCTTGTATCGTTTTCTTGTCTTTCTCCTTATCCACCACGTGAGCCAAGAAAGCT
Organism: Mikania micrantha; assembly: GCA_009363875.1. Classification (NCBI taxonomy): domain Eukaryota; kingdom Viridiplantae; phylum Streptophyta; class Magnoliopsida; order Asterales; family Asteraceae; genus Mikania; species Mikania micrantha. The sequence continues at coordinate 13,106,110 of CM018681.1, forward strand.
ATACATTTTTTTTGTAGACACTTACGCGCTTTTATGCAAGATATGATTTTGACACTACGCTTCACTTGATCCCCTCGAACTTCCAATACATGATCATTCGCCAATGGAATCCGAAGTAGCTTTTCAGAATATATGACTTCCACTCTATTGAGAGATAGCCAATCCATCCCAACAATGATGTCGAAACTGCCCAAGTCCATCGGTATCAAGTCGATCGTAAATGTGTGATCAGTGAGTGTAAGTGGGCAGTTCCTAAGTATAGTGCTAGCTGTGATTTGTTTTCCGTTTGCTACTTCGATAATGTAAGGGGAGTCTAAAGATTCCTCAGTAAGGTTAAGTTGGCTTGCAAAGTCAGATAAAATAAAACTCTGGTCTGCACCAGTGTCAAACAAAATAAATGCATAAGATTCATGTAAAAGAAATGTACCAGTGACCACATTAGGGTCTTGGCGTGCTGAATTGGCTCCAATAACAAAAGCCCTTCCACGAGGTGCTTGTGCTCCCTGTACTCACTTTGGGCAGTCTCTGGACAAATGACCTACTTCTCCACAGTTATAACATCCCCTGTTGTTGTTGTGATTGCCTAGGTTTGGTGATGGAGGTAATGCTCTTGCAGCATTATTTGTACTTGTGTTGCTGGAGTACGGCATTGCTATACCCAGTGGGCAAATCGACCACAGTTGGTGCACTTCCTACACTGGACCGTAGCAGAATGATGGTATTTGCATTGAGTACACTGAGGATGCACTCCAACATAGTTTTTAGGTGCAGCATTAACAAGTACTGCAGGGGCTTGTCTCAGAGGAGCGGCCATCACATAGTTCTTGACGACCTTTTGGTTCTTTTTTAGTGGTGCTCGGGCTTCTTTGTTGATTCTACCTTAGCTTTTCCTGAGTCGTTCTTTAACACTCCTGACTTCACCATTACGTTAGTGAGTTTAGCTGATAGAGACATGGCTGACTCTAAAGTAGCAGTGTTTGCAGCTAGTATAATGCTTTGAATGCAGGATGGTAATCCTCCCACATATCTATCGATCAACTTTTCTATAGTTGGTACCATTTCTGGCACCAAAGCTACCAATTCATGATAGTGAGTGGTGAAAGTCATGTTATATGCTCCTTTCATCACATGGTTTGAGAGTTCAACTTCCAGCTTCTGAAGTTCGTGCTTTGGACAGCATTCATTCCTCAGCAGGATTTTGAAATCTGCCCAAGACATAGCCAGTGCTTCTTCTCTGCCTCGAGCTCTAATATGAGAGTTCCACCATGTTAAAGCTTGCTTGCTAATAGATCCAGCTGCGTAGCGAACTTTATGATGTTCTGGACAACTGCTGATGTCCAGGGTGGTCTCCATTATCTCTAGCCATTGGATCAGTCCAACATCTCCTTTAATGCCGCTGAAACTTGGCGGCTTGCATCCTACGAATGACTTATAGGAGCAGTCTGAAATTGTGCCAGTGTTTCCACTAGCCTCTCCCGTTGTATGCCCCGAGTTGTTGCCATGGCCTTGAATCCTGTTTATTATCTCGGGGATGACATCCTTCAGTTGGTTTGTCAACTGACGGCTCAGAAGTGTTGCCAAAGCAACGGTAGCAGGATCAAGTATCAGAGTCGTGCTCGGACCTGGGGATGGGTTAAGTGGAGTAGTTGGAGGTGGCGTTGGTGAATCAGGTGGTGTAGGAGTTGATGAGTGAGGTGTTGAGGTTTGCGGAGTCGGTTGTCTTCTGGGCGGCATTCTGATCATAACCAAAAAGGATATTGGATAGTGCAGTGATCGAATGCAGAAGACACAATGCACACATAGATCCTATGTTCTCTACATGAGGGTCCCTAAGTTATAGTCTAGGCCAAACCGTTTAAGTAAATGACCTATTATTCTCTATAACCTTGAGCACTGATACCAATCTGTCACACCCCGAGCCGGCGGGACAGATCGACTTTCCCGTCGGGCGGAAGGTTCTTGGGGCGCGATATCGAGAGTGATAATCATGATGATCAGATTGTTTACATAGCATCAAAATTGCGAATAACTAAAGCACAATAAAGCATTAAACTAGGATTACAAAGTTAAATTACAAATGTCAATGTTTGATAATTTAACTAAGTAAACCTATCAAAAGAATCAAATGTTTACTATCTTGTAACCGTACAAGTTATCAAAATAGATTCACAACTTTCATCAAAACATGTGCTTTTCCAAAATCTCCTAGGTCCTCTAACTTGGCATCCTAGTATGCATTCCTGAGCCTTAGCTTATTCCTGTACGTCACCTGAGAAAGCATGTAAGAAAAACAAAGTCAACACAATGATTGGTGAGTTCATATAATTTAATAGTTGAAAAATAGCTATAGTAAACCTCTTTTGGTAACAACCTTAACCTCATTAACATCACATGTAATATCCAAATTGGTATGCTTATATATAGGGCATACGAATGGGTCGAGCCTACAACCGCCCTGACGCCATCCTACCACATACTAATCCACATATGACAGTGTTGTTATTGATAATTAAGCGTTTTACCTACAACCCAATCTCGACTTTGTCATAGCTTTTGAAAACTGTTAAAAGTTTACAAGTTTATAGCATTCACATAGTTTAGCCTTTAAGTATATTGCACAAGGATAATAGTTTCACAAAATCGTGTTTTAGCATTCACGAATCTCATGCATGGGTACATGCTTTGCTCTAGCATAGTTTAGCATTTACGTAACCCATGATCAGATACAAGCTTTGATCTAGCATAGTTTAGCCATTACGTATCTCATGAATTGATTCTAGCTTAGCATCAGAATAGTTTAGCATTCACGTATCTCATATATGTAGATACAAGCCTTGCTCTAGCATAGTTTGGCATTCACGTATCTCATATATAGACACAAGCTTTGCATACACATAGTTTAGCATTCACATATCTCATATATGTAGATACAAGCCTTGCTCTAGCATAGTTTGGCATTCACGTATCTCATACATAGATATAAGCTTTGCGTTCGCATAGTTTAGCATTCACGTATCTCATGCATAGATACTAGCTTGCAATAGCATAGTTTGGCATTCACGTATCTCTTGCGTAGTTACAAGCTTAGCATTTAGCATATAATCTTGGCTTGTAGCATTTAGCAGCTAGTATTAGCCTATAGTTTGAGCATATTGTTCATCACCTTCACATAAGCACATAGTTTAGCATATAGTTTGTAGCATTAGCTTTAGCATATAGTTTGAGCATAGAGTTTGTAGCATTAGCATTAGCATATAGTTTGTAGCATTAACACATAGTTTGAGCATGTAGCTTGTAGCATTAGCATTAGCATCTAGTTGTAGCATATAGTTTATAGCATTAGCACTTAAGTTAAAGTCTTAGCTTTTAGCATTCAGAATAAGAACAACAAGCTTAAGTGTTAGTATTAGCATCATAAATAAGTGTAAAAGCATTTATAAAACATTTCACTACTTGTTTAAAATGCATGACATGCTTCTCAGTCCCGAAGTGAAAACAAATATGTTTGAAAAGGGACAAATGAACTCACCTTGTTGTTGAAGTGGTTGACTTAGCTTAAACTAGAATGCACGCGCTCGTTGTAGTATTTGTTGTTGTGTTCACGATCCTGTATTGATTTCATGTTGTTTGTAACTTGTAAGTATGAATCTCTGAGTATGTTTTTGTGCATGTGTTGGTGTTAGCCATACGATTAGCTAACATCCAAGAGTCTCGGTCATCGTTCGGCCCATTGTTCGTTGGTCATAGATCTTACTACCACTTAATTACTTTAAGTTAAGCTTATAATATGACGTTTTGATTTTATGTTTCACTTGCCTGAGCCCATTCTCTAACTTTCAACACTTTTATACAATACGTTTGTAGTTTAAGATCCCCCACATGTTATCCTCATTAACTTGAAACAATCGTTACATAATTAATACTAACTAGACAACAACTCATTATTATAACTCGATGTATAGGGTTTGTGAAATTTATTAACCATAATTCACCTCCTTTGTAATAAAACCCATAATTCCATACTTCTCATGTATAATTATTGGTTTCATGTGTTTGTTTTCTTTTTTGTTAATGTGGGCCGAACCAATTATCAGTGGGCCGACTGAGTCGTGCATGTGGGTCAATTGATTTGGGCCAATTTAGTGACAATAGGCTAACCCACTTAGTTCCTTGGGCCGAAACAGTAAGCTGTGGACCGAACAGCCTCTTGGGCAGAATGGACTGATGGTCGAAGGTGGTGTCACTGTTTGCCGGATCAATGAAATCGGGTAACAAATGGGATCAGCGAACCTATCAGCCACAACTAGGGTTCGGCCTTTCTAGGTTCGTTTAACCCAATGGTTCGTGGATGATGCATGCTGGTTCGTGGTCCTAGGTTCACTACTCATGAGGTGGTTCGGCTAGGAGGGTTTGTCCATGTTAGGTTCGGCAGCAGCTGGATTCGCCGTTTCTGAGGTTGGGTGGTGACAGGTTCGTGGCATCTTCATAAGGTTCGGGCGGCAGTAGGGTTCGCCCAGCTCCTCCATGGGTTCGGTAATGCAGAGGTTCGGCCAAGGTGGCCCATGAGTCCCATGTTCGCGAACATGAAGGTTCGGCTAGAGTTGAGGTTTGCCGCTCCTGCACTTGTTCGGTGCTCATGGGTTCGTCCAGGCGAGGGTTCAGCTAGGTCAAGTTGGGTTCGCCCTTTGCCTAGCTCAGCACAGGTTCAGCTGGTCGAGGGTTCGGCCAGCCCAGCCTTCCTCGAACCAGCAGCTGTTCAGCCCCTCACGATCGAGCCTCCCCAGTTGCAGGGCCGGTGCCATGGCGGTTTTATGCGAGAATGGGTTCTCTCGTGGTCGTGTGGTTCAAGTATGGGTGGATCTAGAACCGGCTAAGGATTAATGAACAAAACAAGGGTGAAAACCCAAATTTTCGTGGTTTTTCTTAGTTCCATACCTCGAATTGCGGTGGCTAAATCTTCAGATGCGTTGTACTTTTAGGTAGAGGAGATCGAGAGCTTCGTTTGGACACCAAGAACGTCCGATTTCATCAAGAATTGAGCTAGATATGAAGGATTGAAGTCTTTGATTTTAGAGAGAGAGGGAAAAACGGGTAGATAGTTTTAGAGAGAGAGTAAGATGAGAGAAATGAGGAAAAAAAGGCCTCATTCATGCTTTATATATCCCGTGCGTGTTCGGGTTCATTTCGGTTGCTCGTTTTTCGTCTCCGTTGCGTTTCCGGACCGTTACGCGTATTTTTTGTATTTTAATTAAAAGACTTTGTTTTTATGTTTTAAAAGTGGTTATTCATAGTAAATCTTTTAAATTTGTTTTTCTCGAATTATTTTATCGAAATTGATTATTTTAAGGGTTTCGTCAACTCGCGTCACCATCGCGCGTATTCTATGTATTTTAAATATAATGAATTTATCTTTAAGGTTTTTAAAAGATTGCGATTCCTAATAAATGTTAAATATTAAATTTTCTTAAATTATCATCGTTCGTTTCGTCGTTCATTTTCGTTTCGTCAGAACGTGTCACCTTCGCGCGTATTCGTTCGAACCGTCACCCGAACGAACGCGACGTTGGTTTCACTATCTGATTCTTGTTTTCTACTGTTCAGTCATCGTTTCAGAACATTAAACCTTCAGATTTATTCGTACAGATCGTCACCTATACGAAAATTTCGTCGGTTTAGCATTCTGCAACGACATCTGTTATGATTTTGTTCTGCTTAGCCTCACATACGTTTATACAATACAACATTAAATCAAGCATCTGTGTGTCAGTTCAGTGTTGTTTGATGTGTTTCTGACTGTTAAACCATGAGGTTTAAATCAGATTTCAGAACAATTGCATAATAGTTTAGTGTCAAGCATCAAGTGTCAATAGCATATACATAGTTCACGTAGTTTGTACCTGAGTTATTGTGCAAGTTACCGTGCCGCTCACTGTTCCGGTAGCGTTTCCGGCACTGATGTTACAGAACTAATCTTAGCTAAAGTTATAAGTTGAATAAAATAATTCATGCATACTAAGGTTTTGATGTATATAACTTTTTACACTAACTCCAACAGAGATCTTGATAATTCTTATATCAAGACATCTAAACTATTGTTAACTTAAAACGATCTAATGAAATATCAAAAGATGAATACTTCCATCTTCAGTTGAAAACTTTCAAATTCCAAACCCGACATCGAACATCAACATATGAGGTTAAAATTTCAAATGATTTGATCTCATATATACAATACAAACTTTACATACATCTAACAATAAAGCTAATAACATCATAATACGTTATCTACGAGCGTATTATTTGATGCCCTTTCTATTGTTTATAAACAAAGAAACTTCATACCAAAACTTATTTCACAAGACATGATCTTGAACTTGATTTTGTCATATTTACCTTAAATAATTGAAGACATTGTGCCATTAACATATTAATATTTAAAAAGAAATCCACATGAGAAAACAATCTTGGGGCAAATTGCTTAATATTTTCGATTGTGAGAATCGAATGTTATAGAGAATGCACTCAACCGTAAAAGCTACATCTAAGTTCATAACAATTGAACCTAAATCAATCTACATAACAATATATTTGAAGTTCAACAAACTTCCTTGACCCAAGTCAATTTGTGTGATGAAAAATTGTAAAAACCCAAATTTTCTATGCAAGTTATTTTAACTTACGAATGGGTAATGTATAGTTAACATGTAGGAGTGAGACGAAAAATAAAAACAAGGATAATGGCCACAGAAATGGAAGTACAGGAAATTACCCAAAGTTCATGAATCCAGAGTACACGAACTTAGCTTCGAGAACTCCATTTCGTGAACTTTAGTTCGTCAACTTATCCTATATACAGGAGTGCCCTGGGAAACATGCTCACCTTTGGCTGGAAGCACTATCTCCCAAGTACCCGAAGTGGTTTGTTTGAGAACTTCAAGAAACGGCTATAAGTCACTCAAAAGGAAGCAGGAATGCATGACAAGCAATAGAAAATATCATCAAACATCAGGTTAGGGTTTGATTCATAAAAGTTATGGTTTTTAGACAAAAAGGAAAATATGCATAAAGGTCATGCCTTTATGAGGAAAGTTCGTTCCTTTTTGGTTCCCATTCATTGGTAAGGAGAAAATAAATCTAGGACTAGTCCCATGAGTATTAGAGAGTTTTCTAAGATGTTTTATGAAGAAAAAAGTAGTATTCGAAATGTACACAATGAGAACTAGCAAGTTCATGAAAACAGAGGTATGCGAAGTTGATTTCATGAACTTCATGTTTGAGAACTCCACGAGTTTCGTGTACTTTAATTTTTTGTGAACTTTAGTGATTTTGTATACTTTAGAGAATTTGTGAACTTTATGGTTTCGTATACTTTAAAGATTTCTTGAACTTCATGTTTCAAATACTATGTAATTTCAGGAACTTTAAGGTTTTCGGATACTGGAGGCTAGTTAAATGATCTATGAGGACTTAGAATAAGTTTTAAGTCTAGGAATGAAATGTAATGAGATGGTGTGATGATGTAGGTTCTTAAGTCCTAGACAAGGCGATTCAGTCTAGGAAGATAAGAGTGATTCCATGTTCAGGTGAGTTCTAGATGCCCTACTTTAAATGCATATGTGCTAATGTGTTACATGTTCTTTTGGGCTGACATACATACCCTGCTGTTATGTTAAGATATTATGATGTTATGATGATGAGATGATATGATGTCAGTACAATACGACTTTTATGTTATGATACTAGGAAGTTACGATGATGTATGACTATAATAAGATGGTAGCATAACATGATTATGATGCTATCTTGTAATGTTGTTATGACGACAAGATGCTAGAATAACATGATGATGATGCTATGATGTTAAGATTATATAGTTCTAGCATAACATGATTATGATGCAGTGATGTAATGATGATACGATGCTAGCATGACATGATATGATGCTATGATGCCATAATGTGTTAAGAATGCTATCATGATATGAACGATGCTCTCATATTCGTATGGGGTAAGTATGATGTTGCTCCCATATTCACATGGGGTAAGTATGTCACACCCCAACCTCTCGTCACCTGTTGATGATGTCACTTAACACATTGAGAAAGTTGCGGAAGCATAGTGGTGATGTTTCAGAGATGATGTGTGACTTACTTAATCTGGTATAACAACAAACAAATTAACTTCAAAAACATATTACAAGGGTTTCGTAATCACAACCATAGTTAGAGTTTACAAACTAACTTATTACACAAACTAACTTATTTAAATACAAATGTTTAAACGTGCAGCCTTGCCGAAAGTCGCTATCTACCTGCGAAAGTTTTGAGTTCGGAAAGGTCAGCACAAAGCTGGTGAGTTCGTAAATTTTATGCTAAACAATATGATATGATATGCAAGTTTTCGATATACATTATTCAAGATAACCATGGGACCCGTATTTAGTTCCTTTCGGACGCATCTACGTTTTACGAAGACACCACCCGTTGGTAATATCTTTATGCCTCATTTTCTTAATGTGTATCACTAACATTAAGAAAGTGCTCGGAAACAGGTAACAAACATTCACAGCAAGGGGAGTCGCAAGCTCCTAGCAAATGAGTTGTCAGACAATAGTAATATCAATGTTTCATTTTCGGCCCCACATGGGTTCACTAGATACAGTTTTGAGGGATGAGGACGTTTTGATACTATGACAAAGAGCTGACAACAAAATCCCATGAAATCCTACAAAAGTCACATGATTCCACACAGATAACAGTGATATATATCATATGTTCAGGAAATGTTTCATAGTAATACCCCGATGTTTATAAAACATTAAAAAGAAAAGGGGTTGTACGAAACTCACCTTAAGTCTCGGGGGTAGTGGAATCACATTCAAACCGGTAATAATAACTAGATTCTACATTAGTTTAGGTTTAATAAGTTATTTATGTTTTAACTTACTGATTAGATCTTTTTGAACGTTCAATGTCAAAGACATTGCATTAAAAGTCATCCAACCAATATTAGGGTTTTAATTAATTATTTTAATGTAATATCATACAATTTATGATAATGTAGGAACCTATACTAATTCAGGTTCCTATTACAAGGTTGATGATTAATTTGATTAATCAGAATATTCTCAGATTAACCAGTTAGGTACTGTTGTTGATTATATTACTGAAACAGTTATTAGATAAATTTATGGCTTAAGAATGGTCAATTCTTGTTATTGATCATCCAGATATCATGAAATATAATAATGTGACACTAGAATAGGATTAATGACCATGTTCAGTGTACTAATCTGACTATTATCATAAACATCAGATAGTTATTCCAATGAGTATCTTAATGATTGTGATTACTATGAAACACTTGGATTTAACCTTGCATTTCAAGGATTGGTCAAACTAATAACACACATTGTTACAATCAAATGGTTTAAACCATTATAATCATAGGTATAGTTTGATGATAACGGGGCATTACAACGGATCAAAACAAGAATTTAATAGTTAACATATCGAGTTCTTCGTTTATAATCATCCCTAGCCATCATCTAGGTAATAATCAACAACTCTAACTATTGCATTACGTTCAAAAACAATATCTAATCAAACCATTATCCAAATAGTAGGTTAAAATGAATCGTTACCCGATTGGACGGATTTATCGTTGTAACACAATGATCCGATGATGTAGAATCGTTTACTAGCAAGATCCAGATGTTTAGAGGGCCTCAAGATTAATTCTAGATGCTGAATATGCTAGATTTTCGTCTGGGAAGAAAAGTAAGTTCGAGAGAATGAAAATAATAACATTTGCATTCAATCTGATATCTTATTTTGATCTACCAAACAGCCATACCCTTCGTGTGCTACCTAGCGGGGAAGCTTGTGGCATGGCGTACCACGAGGGAATGTGGAGTCTTAGATATTTTAGTCCCGTGCGTGCCACCTAGCATGGCAAGCTGGGGCCGCAGACTCCCTGATTTTGATATTTTTTTGTTTTTTCTTCGTTTTGCGATTTCGGAGAAATCGGAACTCTGTTTCGCGCGCGTTTTTCACTCACGTTCACGATTTCTCGCATACATTCTACCTGTAATAATCAAAACTGTTAAATCAAAGTGGATTTTAAGCACGATGATATGTGCTTTGATCGATAATGACGTAATTTCAAACTCAATTGTCACAGTCTCCTCCTGTTAAAGAAATTTAGTCCCGAAATTTAGTGAACGGTTATCTGATGACAATTGTTTGTGTGAACATATTTGGATATTCTTCTTTCATACGATCCTCCTGTTCCCATGTATATTCAGGTCCACGTTGTGAGTTCCATCGAACTTTAATGATTGGAATGCGACTACGTTTCAGCACTTTAACTTCTCGACCCATCACCTCTACTGGTTCTTCGGTGAGGTGAAGTTTTTCATTGATTTGAATTTCTTCAATAGGTACAATCGTTGATTCATTAGTTAAAAAATTATTCAGATTTAATACGTGAAAGACATCATGAATATTACTGAGTTCAGTAGGCAATTCAAGCCTATAGGCCACTGTTCCAATTCGTTCTAGAATTTTGAATGGTCCTACAAATCTTGGTGAGAGCTTACCTTGCTTTCCAAATCTGAAAATGCCCTTCCAAGGTGAAACTTTCAACATTACTCGGTCACCTATTTGGAATTCTAGAGGTCTACGACGATTATCAGCATAACTCTTTTGATGATCGCGAGCAACTTTAATTTTGTTCTTGAATAAGTGCGATCTTATCTATAGTTTCTTTAATGAATTTTGGGGCCAATGATTTGACTTCCTCCGACCAACAGATAGGAGGTCTACATTTGCGTCCATAAAATGCTTTAAATGGAGCGCATTGAATACTGGTATGGTAACTGTTATTGTATGAAAATTCAACGAATAGAAGATGAATATCCCAGCTACCTCCAAAATCAATCACACAGCTTCTGAGCATGTCCTCCAGTGTTTGATTTGTTCGTTCGGTTTGCCCGTCCGTTTATGGATGATAATCTGTGCTCATATTGATTTGTATGCCCAAAGCATTCTGAAGAGTTTGCCAAAATCGTGACATAAATCGACTATCTTTGTCATAAATGATAGAGATTGGTACTCCATGTCGAGATACAATCTCATTGACATAGAGTTTAGCCAGTCGATCCATAGAGAAATCTTCTCGGGTAGGTAAGAAATGCGCAGATTTAGTAAGGCGATCAACGATAACCCATATAGAGTCATGATTATATGATGTTCTGGGTAATTTAGTGATGAAATCCATTGAGATCTTATCCAATTTCCACATGGGAATCTTAAGTTGTTGTAGTAACCCAGAAGGTTGTTGATGTTCAACCTTGACTTTGAGACATGTTAAATAATGATCCATGTATTCAGCTATGTGTTCTTCATTCCAGACCACCAGTAAAAATTTCGAAGATCTTTATACATTTTATCAGCACCTGGATGAATGGAATACATGGATTTGTGAGCCTCATCCAAGATGATTGTTCTAGAGTTACCGAATAGAGGAACCAAATTCTATTTTTGAAATACAACACTCCATTAGTTTTGGTTTCGAGTTGTTTGTCTAATCCTTTTAGCTCCTCATCTGGGTAATTTGTTGCTTGTGAGGCTTGCTGCCGAGCTTCTCTAATCAGACCTTATCAGTTGGGTAATTTGGTTTCGCGTGGGTTTGCCGTAGATGTGCAAACAAAATTCCCAGATCAGTACCATGAAATGAATATTGAATAATAAAATTCAACACAACCATGACATGATATCTCTTCCTATCTTAGAGCAACTACTCGTCCTTATAGCTTTTATTGTTCTGCTTGCATTTAAATTTAGTAGAACGCACACGTGTTGCGAATTTCAGTCATGCTGGCCACTCATAACTGGAATTCTTAGCACCTTATTATTCCGACTCAATTCAAAACAAGTTTTGTTCGTAAGTTATGTTCGGTGCTCTCTATGTCACTATACGAGCCTATGGTTATAGTCTAGGTCTCTAAGTCCACCTAAATTTCTATAACCTAGGTCTGATACCACCCTGTCACACCCCACCTCTCGTCACATGTTGATGATGTCAATAAACATGCAGAGAAAGTTGCGGAAGTATAGTGGTGATGTGTCAGAGATGATGTGTGACTTACTTGATCTGGTATCACAAGAAACAAATTAACTTTAAGATAACATATTACAAGGGTTTCCTAATCACAACCATAGTTAGAGTTTACAAACTAACTTATTACACAAACTAAATAATTTTTAAATACAGATGTTTAAACATGCAGCCTTGCCGATAGTCAGTATCTACCTGCAAAAGTTTTGAGTTCGGAATGGTCAGCACAAAGCTGGTGAGTTTGTAAAGTTTATGTTAAACAATATGATATGATACACATGTTTTCAGTATACAGTATTCAAGATAACCACGGGACCCATATCTAGTTCCTTTTAGACACATCTACATTTTTTGAAGACACCACCCGTCAGTAATACATTTATGCCTCATTATCTTAATGTCTATCACTAACATTAAGAAAGTTTTTCAAAAACGGGTAATAAACATTCACAGCAAGGGGAGTTGCAAGCTCCTAGCAAATGGGTTGTCAACCGATAGTAGTATCAATGTTTCCTGTTCAGTCCCACATGGGTTCACTAGATACAGTTTCGAGGGATGAGGACTTTTTGATGTTGTGATAAAGAGCTAACAACATAATCCCATGAAATCTTACAAAAGTCACATGATACCACACAGATAATAGTGATACATATCATATGTTCAAGAAATGTTTCAATGTTATACCCCGATGTTTATTAAACATTAAAAAGAAAAGGGGGTGTACGAAACTCACCTTAAGTCTCAAGGGTAGTGGAATCACTCTCAAACTGGTAATAATAACTAGATTCTGCATCATTTTAGGTTTAATAAGTTATTTACGTTTTAACTTACTGATTAGATCTTTCTGAACGTTCAATATCAAAGACATTGAATTAAAAGTCGTCAAACTGATATTAGGTTTTAATTAATTATTTTAATGTAATATTATATAATTTATGATAATGTAGGAACCTATACTAATTCAGGTTCCTAATACAAGGTTGATGATTCATTTGATTAATGTAAGTCCATATCTGATCAAGACGCAAGCTTTATGGCTCCAATCAACATCCAATGACCCTAAAGTGTGCACAATCCATATTAGAATCACAAGAAGAGATAGAAAAAAAATGCTTTCTTTGTATATTTCGTTAAGTTCACAAGAACAGTGCCTCCGTACGTCTAGAGAGCACTTGCCTCGGGAATCCAACCAAGAACAGTATAAAATACGTTTATATATATACTATTCTAGGAGTACTTGAATCCTATACTCGAAAACTCGTTCGATTACTCGAAAATCTAAGTACACGAAATTAACAGTACACGAAAATGGTCAAAATTAGGTCTTGAGCTCGTCACAGGTTGACTTTGTCAGTCTTCGTCTTTGATAGGGCTCTACAAACTCCCCTAGACTGATGAAGTCAACCGATAGGACGTGTGATGAGTGAGGACCCGCACCTGCATAAAGCTTCATTTCCATTGCGAATGCAATAACCCTGGTGAAGGTTTTACCTCTCTATCCCAATCTTCATAGACTCTAATAGGTGACTCGTGAAGCTTCTTCATATCTTCTTTACCATACTCCAGAAGGTCCATGGGATCCAAAATCATGTCAATGTCGCTGATGTCGTCTTTATTTCTGAGGATAACAACTGCGAGATTCTTTTTATCAAAATACCAGGACAAGAAGTTCACCAGTGAATTGCCAGGGACTTTGAGGACATTGGGATAGCTTTCTCCATGGCCGGATCCATAATACAAGTGGAAACAAATCCTTTTCCTTTGGTTGTCTTCATAATTGAGAATCTTTGTCGCACTGGTGTTTTATAAATTTGTCGAAGAGCTCAGCCTGGCTATCCTTAGAAGGATTGAAGAACATGGCATGGTTGATGCTTCTGAGATCAAACTTTGGCATTGAACCAAAGTCTTGAGGCCTCTTGAAATACTCTCACTTCCCATTCATCCTTTTAACAAGATAAAGCTGTTTATCCTTGTCATATATCCAGCACGTGACATTGGATCTTTTATTTCACACGGCATACAGATCACGGGAACTGGTGGTGTATGTGGCCTCAGTCAACCAAGAAGTATCTTCACCCATCCATTTTTTTTGAACCTTAGGAAAAGCAGGAGTCCAGTCATTTTGTCGATCAAACCAGATATCAATCACCTTCCCTAGCGATGCAACTTCCTGTCCTTGAGGATTGACATACTTGTTAGCATACAAGTAGTCAACATAAGGATTCTTAAAGACATTGCCGATTATGATGTTCTCGGGTTCTTCTTCTGCAGATGCTCGTATAGAAGATTCGGCAAACTCCTTCCTTTACTTGTCACATACAACATCGAATACATAATCCATAGTGACGTCATCATACAAATTTCCGAGACCTGCTGCATTGAGCTCATATCCAAATCCCTCAAACATAAAATTCTCACGAAGGTCCTCGAAAAAATCATCAAAGTAGTCTGGAGGCTTCTCTGAGGAGGGTGGATTCTCAACATCATCAACTCTTGTAGCATCTTTAGCAGGCTCATCCTCCTGTTGTCCTGAGGAACTTGCTCCTTGACCCACATCCCCACTTGCATTATCATTATCATCATCATCATCATCATCATCCTTCTTGTCATCTTTCTTTTCAGCTTTGTCATCATCATTGTCTTTCTTTTCTTTATCATCTTCATTATCATCCTCCTTGTCACTTTCTGCTTTATCTTCTTCCTGGATATAATCCTTTGATCCAGTCAGCTCCTCAATCATTTTAGTCAAACGGATGTTCTCCTTTTTCAGCATGCCGACATCTTGGATCTGCTTTTGGAACACTCGTTCTTGCAGCCACTCAAGATCCACAGGCACCTTCTCATGCATGTAAGGTGACTAGGATAGCAGTGGCTCCTTGCTTTTGTCTTTTCTGGTCTTGGTTGGTGATGGTGGTGGTTCTGAGAAATGGATGGAAATTGGAGAATGTGACGGAGATAATGGTTTGGCTTAGGTGGCTTCTGTGGTGGTGGAGGTATGTGGTGGAGGTATGTGATGGTTTGGCTTGGGTGGATGTTGTGGGTTGTGTGGGTGGTTTTGGCTTTGGTGGTAGTAGTGTTTTTGGCTGTATGGGTTTAGGTGGAAGTGGTGCCTAAGAAGATGAAGAGATGCATGTGGTCTTCTTCTTCATTCTTGGATCTCTTGTCCTTTTGGACATCATCTTCAACCTCTTCTTCTTTGGAGACGTCTGAGGTGTTTGAGCATAATATGTATCTTGAATTTCTTCACGTTCGGCTCTTGATAGTGGTGGAATGACAGGCTCGGGTTCATGGATGAATTATTCTTCGCCTGATGAAGAAGATTTTGATGACGATTCTTCAACGGCCTTAACGGATTCGGCACTGGTTTCTGCGGGAGGAAGATCCTGCTCATCAGTAGCAAAGGCTGTAGTTCCCGCAGGATGAAGATCGTGTTCCTCAGCAACAAAAGGCTTCAGGAATGCCCTGATCTTCGACTTCTTAATCTTATCCCGCAAATAGCCTGCCGAACTTCTCAAGAGGGCGATCACTGACACATTGTTTCTTCCCTTTCTTATTCATCGTCATGTCAGAGAAGATATCTTCCCTCATCCTCTTGATGCCAAGTGTCCCGATACTTGGAACAAGAATTGGATGACGCTTGTTGATGACGATCTGAATAAATCTGGGAAAGGCCAGGAATCATTCTTTCCGTTTCTCTTTTATATTGGCCTGCATGTCCCTGAATATCATCCTTGAGTAATTAAACTCAAGACCCAAAGCGATGGCTATCAGGTAAGAGCTGAGAGTCTGGTTAAGCACATCGTATCCTCCCTTTCTTCCCGATAAGCATTAGGTAACCACGTGTGCCAAATATCTCCAGTAGGGGTGGAGAAGCTTCTTCTCTATCGGAGGTTAAAGACCCTCATGTCCCATCCTATGAACGGTTCTGTGTACGAGCTCATGATGATGTTCCACGGGGTCAGTAGGTTTGTCTCCAAACTGTAAGCATTCCTAGAGGCTATGCTCTGTAATAATAGACGACTGCCCTTGAACTTTCCTTATGAGTCTTACGTTTCCATTGGCGTCAGTTCGCTCGGTAATGTAGTTCCAGAAGCTGTAAATGAACTCTAAAACGCTCGGTAATGGCATAGTTAACCGGAGAAAGTATCAGTCCTTCCACCATGCTTTTGAACATGGCATGCTTTTTCGGAGGATCTTCAACATATGCTGACATGTTGTGATCGGGCATAAAGCGTAGATCACCCATCTGAAACAGAAAAGAAACCAAGTTAGTTAAAGATAAGACAAAATTAAAATTAAAGTCAAATGTCAAAAGTAAAAATTAAATTCTAAATCCATGTCCAAGTCAATCGAGTTAAGTCAAAACACCAAGTGAAAAGGAGTTCACGAAAAGTTAGAAGGTCACGAAAACTTAGGAGTACACGAAATTTGTTCACTAAAATGAGTACGCGACATTTTGTACTCGAAACGTGTACTCGAAATTCAAATTTTCGAGAACTCAAAACTCTTCATAACTCCTTCAATTTTGCTCCTTAGAACTCCAATTTATAATCAAAATGCTCGAAAATGGGAGGCGACCAACATATAAGAAGATCGCTTTCCAATTTTGAGTATTTCGGGGTGATTTCTCCAAGATTCCTTCTATTAAAGCACGAAATTACTCGAAAACATTTTTTGTCCAATAACATTTTACTTTGCAGTTTAAATGCTATCAAAATCTATACTTAAGTTCGCCTAAGTCAGATCTACAAGATGGTAGGAGTGGATATTTGATTTCGAGTACTGAAAACGAGATCGCCTGAGAGAGAAAATTGGGTAAACGAAAAGATGTGGTACTCAAAATGGTAACTTCTCAAACAATTTATAGAGAAGCTACGAGTACACGATTTCGTGTACTCGAAATCGTGTACAAATTTTGAGTAAAATAATTTTTGAGTACATTTTATTTTATAAATTTTCTAACTTAATAAAATAAAATAAAATAAACTCAGAAACTTTGGACAAGTTCAAAGTTCAGTTAGGTCAATTTCGTGGGATCAAATCTGTATCAGAAATTTGAACACCTTAAAATAATTTCTTACGGAAACCCAACCTAAACATAATTATACCCCACTAATGATTTCCACTTGTTTTTCCATAATTTAAAAATGAGACTCATGATAAAAATTTTCTAACAGTTTTTCTAAAAATCCTTTTGGTAAGTTTATGAAAAATCAGACAGTAAAACTAGATTAACATGCAACCTTTCAATTTTGTGAAATCTTTTGTTTTAAACTATGATTGTATTTCAACGAACTTAAAACGCTTCGACTGAGTTTAAGGTGAGAAGAGAAAAGAACAGATCTATTAGATTAGAATCAAGAATAAGAAGGGCTCTATCATCTTTGTGCTCATTGGCATCTTTTACTTTACTGATTTGTAGACACATTGGCTTTAACGTCACACATCCAGGTCTTTGCTTACACAAAACAAAGGATGCTTCAGTAAGTATTTCCCGCTATTTGTTTGCACAAAACATGGAAAATACCCGAGTTTTTCAATGCAATTTCATGCCTATCGAAACACAATCTTGTTTTTACTTAAAGACTTACACAAAAAGTCAAATATTTACATCTTTCTTGTTATCTGATTTTCCTTACTTCTCACTTATTTATATATATAATATTTTGAATGGTCATGTCCAATCCTTTCATTAGGAAAACTTGTTTTAACTTCTTAGTGATTTATAGTTATCTAAATTTGTTATTCTTTTAGAAATTACGTTTAGGCAGTGAATTTCTAAGTGTCAAAAATCATTTCACTTCTTAATTGAACAACTTCACTTGACCATCCAAATAAAATCTGTTTGTACTTTTCTTAAATTTTGAAAATGTAAAATCCTTTTGTTGTTTTCTTAAAATTCACCCCTGGAGCTTGTAGATCATCTTAGAATAACTCAAAAACCAAAAATCTTTTTGTTGTTTTTGTTAATAGACTCAAAGACCGAAAATTTTTTGGTTGTTTTTGTAAATATTCTCCCCCTAAATTTGTGATCTAGAAATTAAAGTAAAAAAAACACAAATTTTACAGTATTTACAAAAATGTTTTAATCAAAACTTATTAGTTTGAGAGAGGCAAGCAAATGGGTGAATCGAGCTGTGTCGAACAATTTTGTGAAAAGATCCGCCAGATTATCATCTGTGTGGACCTTTTCAAGATGGATCAATTTCCATTCGAAACTGTGGCGGACAAAGTGAATCCGGATGTCAATGTGTTTAGTTTTGGAGTGTTGTATCGGATTTTTGACGATCTGTAAAGCGGCTTCATTATCACAGTAGATAGGAGAGTCAATAAATTTCAAACCGTAATCGAGTAGTTTTTGTTGCATCCGGATGACCTGAGAACAAGAGACGAGGCGATCTCCTAAGTTTTGACATCCTCCTGTGGTTGATTTCCTGTCTAAGTTGCAAACACCAAAATCACTGTCAGAGTAGGTAAACAAACTAAACTCAGAGTTCGTAGGATACCACAAACGAAGACGAGGTTTCTCAAAAAGGTAACGAAAGATCCTCTTGACAGCAATCAGATGAGAAGCCTCGGTATTTTCTTGATATCTGGCACACTGACATATAGAAAACATGATGTCTGGTCGGCTAGCTTTATTTCCCCTCATGTTGGTAGAAGCCCTGAACTACCACCCTAGCTTTATTTTTGATGATCACACCTGAATCATCTCTTTTGTTTCTAAAGACTCATCTGGTTTCGATTGGCCGTTTCCCCTTGGGCAACGAAACCGGATTCCACACCTTGAGTTTCTGAAACTGCATCAATTCTTCCTGCATTGCTTCAACCCAACTTTACTCCTTAGGAGCCATCCTGACATTCTTGGGTTCGACCTGCGAAATAAAACAGGAATACAAACAAGAATTAATTGGAGCTGATTGACTTTGTATCATAGTTCCATCAGGACAGGTGTTATGAGCTTAAATGGATCTTCTCCGGGTGAGAAGTCCTTCTCAAAGTGTTCCAATGATGTTTTCCACTGGATGATTCTTGTTGATGCTTAAAGTCGACACTTCCTCCACAGCTAAATTGTCTTGCAGGTTGCAGATGTGAGTCAGCTGATCTTCACCGGAGGAAGAGATGTTGTCAACGGGAGTGGTTTGACTTGCTTCAGCTCCATTGTCCACACAATGTTCCTCAGGGATGTGGTCTGAGAACAGTGGATTGTCAAAGGTTTGGTGGGAATATGATGGGGCTTGATCTGTCTCTGAAGTTGGTTGAACTGACTGAGAGGTCTTCGGATCTGATGGGATGACTATATTGATAAGGGTTTGCTGAACTGGAGGATTCTTCTGAAGCTTGGGATCACATGGAATGTAGTTAACTATGTAGTCCACGTCATCACACTTGTAGAAACTGTCGGTAGTCTTAGATGGTCCTACACTCTTAGATGAAGTGTTGAAGGGCTCAAATGTAGAATCATACTGAAATAACCAGTTTGGACCAGAACCGCATCGGTGTTGTTCAACTCTTGCCAATCAATATAGTATGACTCCACAATCATCCGGGTCTTCTTGTTGTATAACCGGTAGGCAGCTTTCTCTGACGAATAGCCTACAAAGTATCACTCATTAGCCTTGTCATCAAACTTGTGATTCGGCTCAACCAAAAGACTTGAAATTACCAACCTTTGGCTTCTGGTTGAAGAAAATCTCATAGGGAGTCTTCTGATGGCATTAACCGGTCCAAAGAGATCCATATGAAGAGGCTGCAGAGTTGATGAAACTGAGTTGAACATCTTGGGCTTGTGGGGTCTCTTGTGTTTCTTCCCCTTGGCACACGCGATGCACTTCTCAATTGTGGAGAAGTCCTTAGAAGGTAAATCAATAACATGATATCTCTTAGCTAGTTGGTTGAGATACTTCAAGTTCACATGATCCCGTCGACGATGCCAAAGCAAACAGGTGGTTTCAGTATATGAATAGGAATTCTTATTGATGATATAGGCATTGTTGATTCTCGAAGTCCTCATCATGATCCATTTTTCCGGCATGACAAATCCGTGCTTTAAGATAAGACATACCATAGAGCCTACTATCCAACCTTTTGCATTATTTCCAAAGGAAACAGACCCTTCATTCTTTGGAATGAAGTTATTTAGGATGGATCTGCATCCTGTCATGTGCCTAGAGCTTCCACTGTCCATATACCATAGTTGATTTTGGTTTGAAGAAGGTCTCTGCACATGAGGGTTAAATGCAATAGGTTAGATGTAGGTCTTATTTAATTTTTAGAAAAAAGAAGAGATGTTTATTTGTTTTGCTGAGTATTATTCTTCAATTTCTGCATCATCGGTATCAGCTGTTGCTGATTTTGATGGAAGATATTGATTTCTGAATCCATGGAGGAAGGGTTCACATTAGCAGGAGAATGGGTAATAGGAATCACCTTGGAATAAGAAGGTGGTGTTCCAAGTATGGATGATCCGGGAGAAGAAGATGGAGGAGAGGACAAGCGAAGAGATGGATGGGAGCTAGATCTTATTGAACTGTTAGCTGAAGATCTATTAGCCTTCTTTGATTTCATCATCTTACTTAGGAGGTTACCTTTAGATGGGGGAACCTGTTCAGCTTTCAATTTTTTCACATTCACTTTATCTCTAGCTTTCTCCAAAGGAGTTTTTGTCAAACAGTTTTCATTAGTGTGATTGTACTTGAAACGCTTTATACAAGCAGGAGATA
The DNA here is from genome assembly GCA_009363875.1 of Mikania micrantha. Taxonomy (NCBI): domain Eukaryota; kingdom Viridiplantae; phylum Streptophyta; class Magnoliopsida; order Asterales; family Asteraceae; genus Mikania; species Mikania micrantha. Next base: position 13,126,953 of record CM018681.1, read on the forward strand.
GAGAGGAATAGTTAGGGATGAAAGGCTTATTTGCCTTCATTATTGGATAGGGTGGATGAGGATGAGAAGGAGGGAATCTGATATCAACCATCGGCCCCTTTCCTATGTCAAGGCGGGAAGCATGATTATCAGAGGTCTCAAGAAGAATTGTACCTTCCGAACTTCGAGTAGAGCTCAAGGTTGGAGCAATCTCAGCTTGTTCAGAAGAATTATTTTTGTGATCACTTTCCAAGTGTGTTTCTTCTAGTTTTTCCACATTTGTTTCAGTGGGTTAAACAAATGTAGGAAACTGTCTAGGTTGGTATACTCTTGGAGGTGTGATTTTTATGGTTGGAATTTCATATGGAAGAAAGGTAGGGGAGATGGGTTCAGAATCAGTCTCATTTATTTTATTGTCAATCGGGGTATAGTCCTATGGAGGACTAGTATGATTATACCCGATTCCAAATTTGGCATTGCTGTGAACTTGGTTACCCAGAAGCATTTTGAATCCTTTGTAAGATTCAACCCACTTGTCACAGCTGACCTTGGTTTGAGACAGTTCATCTCTACAAGCTGCATATTTTTAATTTTGCAATTCAAATAGAGCTTGTAGGTTGGATTTTTCAGTCATTAGAATATAGATTTGACTCTCTTTATTTTTTATTATATTTTCTACTTCAGAATTTTTATTATGTAGCAGTTGCTCCAACTCCTGATTTTCTTGATAAAGCAACATTTTGGCTTTCTTTATTTTTGCAGAAGCCTCTATGCATGCATCGATACATAGTTTTTCTAGAGTAGAAGAAGATACATGCGCATTAGGATTGTCTGCAGCAAGTTGTTCAGAAGGAGTAGAATCGTAACCAACAACCATCAGAGCAAAATATGTTGGTTCAGAGCTGATGAGGGCATAGCCTACATCTTCAGGTAAGCTACTCCAGTCTACGTACTCTTGGGTGAAAAGAGCCGGGTGATAAGAAGAAGGGGGCTGGACAGCAGGGCCTGGTACATTTATTTGTGAAGGGGATGGTGCATCAAATTGAAGAGGGGCAGGAGTAAGTTGAAACATGCTACCATTGGCAGCTTGTACAAATTGTACATTGGTTGGAGGAGGGGTCTGTAAAATGTGTGCTGACTCCTAAAAATTGTTGTGCCTTCTGAAAGATGAGGAAGAAGAAGAAGAAGAAGAAGAAGAAGAAGAAAACGCTACTGAACAAGTATGTGATTGGGAGTTCGGGAAAGTCACATATGGTGAAGAATTTGAGTTGGGAGCATTTTTGCATTCACTGGCAAAGTGTCCAGTGCCATGACATCTGTAGCATTGGATCTTAGCCTTATTTATGCCAAACCTGGTTTTCCCATGAATACAAGGAAATTTCCTTCCGGTCCTCTTGTAGAACTTATTCGTTGTTATGCTCAAGAGGGCTAGTTGGTGAAAAATGTCCATCTCTTCCAAGTCATCACTTGGAACTTGATGGAGATCATCCATGATAAAGCACAGATGATCAGAAATAGGAGAGTGTTAATCACAAGAAGAAGTGATGCCAGTAGTTTTGTCTACATATTCATCATAACCCTGATCATTTGTTTTAGATTTATGACTGAGAAGAGCCGTGTTCCCTTGAACATACTCTTCAGTTGATTTACCAGACTTTATTAATTTTCGTTTCTGGTCAATCTCTCCCTCAAAGGCGAGCAACTTACCATGGAGTTGGGTAAGTGAGAGTTTGCGAAAGTTTGGAGAATATCTCATGACAATGGAATAAGTTTCCCATTTTTCAGGCAGAGATCTCAAAAAGCGATTCAGAACAGAGACAGGGGGTACACTTGACAGCTAGTTTTAATTCACTTAAGAGGGAAGTAAATCGTTTAAACTGCTGAGTCAGTGACTCATTATTTAGTTGGTATAATGTCTGGCATTATTGAGCTAATATCTCCTTGGTATTAGCCACAATGTCTTCGGTACCACCGAATTGCTCTTTTAGAGCATCCCACAAGTCTTTAGCAGACTCGTGGTGAAGAAACCAAAGTATATTTCATTAGGAAGGGCCATAGCCAATTGAGAATGTGCCTTTGCATCAAGCTCTAACTTTTGTTAATCTTCTTCGATATAATTCTGAGGATCCTTTAGGACATGGTCTCCAGTCTATGTGTCCAGGACCGTCGGTTTATGCGATCCGCACATGACAGACTTCAAACATCCTGTATAATTATTGGACAGGAAGTGTAACATCCATCTCTGCCAAATGTTATATTGGTGCCTAACCAAGATTGGTGGCTTTGTGTCAAACCGGTGTTATGGGGGTCTAAGGTGAATATCTCTACCATGGGTTCATAAATAGTTATGATCAAATCGACGAGTGATGAGTTCTCAATGTGATTTGTTAGACTGATTTTTGAACATAGTTTAGTTCAAAAACCAAACTCCTACAGATTTAGAATAAATAGAAAAACATAAGTAATAGAACATAGAAAACTAAACAACAAGATATTAGTGAGAGTTTTGAGTTTTAGTCATGATGCTTAAACTAAGACTAAGGACAAGGCTCTGATACCAATTGTTGAACTACGGAAACCTCGAGGAGTAGTTGTATCACTAGGAACAAGGCTTTAGACACTTAGTCAAAGTTTTGGTTTTAGCTCCCTCTAAAGTTTTTGTTGAACTACAGAAAAATCGAGGAGTAGCTGTATCCCAGGAAAGGCTTTAGCCACTTAGTCAAAGCTTTGGTTTTAGCTTCCTCTAAATTTTTGTGCTAGGTTATTTTTGTTGTTTAGTTTTCTTGCTTAGAAAGAGAGAAGAGAAAAGATAGAAAGCACAAGGAATTTTAGGGGAAGTAATTCACTTTATTCAGAGAATGTTGTGACTTAAATATCCAAACAATATGAGATACAAGACAAGAAATAATAAGACAAATAGCTGACACTTTTACAGACACTGAATCAACAGACTAGTGCAAATACAAAGTCAACAACAACGGAAAAAAGAGTCTTCAGGTCTTCCGAGGTTGAAGTAGTTATGCTGATGTTCAGTGGTCATTCTTTCGGAAGATGATCACCGGAAGCTGATTAAACAATCAATTACTTAGGAATAGGAGATTGTCTTCCGAGTCATTTGACTTCTTCCGATGCAATGGTTGTCTTTCGAAGATGTCATGATCAGCTAATGTCTTCTAGGGTAAATAAGTTCAGCGGCAGTTCTTTTTGGCGAATCTTCCGCTATATCTTCCGATGCTGAAGCAGTTCTTCAATCAGAAGAGTAGCATCCGTGGCTTATCATTCCGTAGGGTGAGAATTTCATCCCAGTTTTAGAAGAAGGTTCTTGAACCATTATATCTTTCAATGGCCATGCTCTTGGAGACAGAGTCATAGAACCATCTCTTTATTCTTATTCTTGAGTTTTTAATCTAAGGAGGCTGGGATTTAGAAGGTAGATCCATGGGAAGAGGAGCTCCAGCTGGCCAATGTATTATTTCTCTTCTTATCACTTGATCATTTGAATTAAGTGCCTTCTTTACTATAGCATGTTGATGAGGCTCGTAGTTCATCAGAAGATTAGGAAGAATTTCCTTATTAACATCAACCCAGGGTCTGAATTTGACAGCCGATGGAGATTCTGCATACCTATCACCTAGACTTCCCATAGGTGCATTTAGCAAATGATCAAGCATTGTGCTTGGGTTGGCATCCTTGAGCTGAGTCACTATAGAGGGGGACGGAGAAGTGACTTCTTTTGAAAGCTCAGGGTGATTAATGTTCTCTATTTTGAACTTTGACCATTCGTCAAACAGAACATCATCTCTCCATCTTGCTATTGTGTTCTTTGGTCCCCATTGATTTTGGATAAGGATGCGCTTTATTCTTTTCCTCTGCTCAATGGTCTTTTTCTTCTTAATTTTAGCTTTTATTCTTTTGGATAAAACTTCAGCTTCATTTCTAAGGCTACTAATATCCCATTTACTGAAGTTTTCAACCTTGTACTTCCCTTCATCCAGCAAATACTTGATTAGCTGCTCCCTCTCAGCCTGATAGGCTTTATCTTGCTGCTGATCCAATCTGTCTATTTGTTGTTGGTAGGTCCTTACCAGTTCATCTCCTAAGAGACCAGTGGCTTCGAGACCAGCCAGAATCAAGTTTTCATTCTCCGTTTTTTTATTATTTATCTTTTGAAGGTCATCCTTTATTGGAGAGGTTTGTGGTTTCTCAGCATATGCTGATATTACTGGTGAGGGAGCTGTGGTGGTGTTTGCAATATAAAGCTCATCATCATCAGCCAATATGAGCCTTCTCTTTCTTGAGATAAGAGAGGCAATGGGCTGATCATCATTTAAGTCTGAGTTGGGTTCTTGAGCAGGGGTTGGAGGTATATGAGGTATGTTATAAAGTTTTTTGGTTTTGTTGACCACACTCTTTTGTCTTCTTGAGAATGAGTGATTATTGGTGCTGGTTTTTGACCAATTTTGGAGGCATTGTTAGTTGTAGGAAGGGAGGTTTATGAGGATAGCTCTTGGAGGGTTTGAGAGGAAGAATTTGGAGAAAGAGTGGGTGAGCTTTCTTTATTTGTGTGTATGGGTGAAGAAGGGATAGATATGGTGGGAGACACATGTTTAGGAAGGATAGGGTTGTGGATCCAGTGTTTATTTAAGCTTCAGCTTCCCTTTGCTTCTGCTTTGAGCTAGCCTTAGTAGCTTCAGTTTGGAACTATTGATCCAGTGCTGCTTTGCGGAGTGCCTCTTGATTTTTTAATCTTATTTGTTTCATCCTCCTTTGGTCAGTCTTGTCTTCTGCCCTTTTGGCTGCTTGGGCATCAGACAAGAGCCGTTAATTCTCCCTCTTTTTGGCTTCATCAGCATATTCCTTGAACCAGGGAGAAGGAAGAGCTATCCTAGTAAAAGACTCAAGAAAACGGTTATGGTTAGAGACCTCATGTTGCAAGGAGGAGACTTTGGAATCTACTGAAATTTTCAGTAAATCCAGTTGGATCTTTTGAGTGGTGAGTAATTGTTGGGTAAAAGATTGATGTAGGGTACCGAGATGGGCCTGAAGAAGTGGGTTTAACACTTCTTGAAAAGCATGAGTTGAGAAGGAGGGGCAGTGGAAGTAGGTGGAGTGTATGAAGTACCTTCAAATGAAGGTGCCTGCAGGGGGATGGAGTTCTGTTGCAGGGCTTGGTTATTTAGGACTGTTGTAACTAACTTAGTGAGCTTGGTCACATCAGCCTGAATATGTGCAACAGAATCCGTCAATTCCTTTATTTGAAGATCTGATTCGTCCATCCTTTTACAGATGTCATCCGAATCCCTCACTAATGAGTCAGTTTTATCATGAGCTGAGTCCATCTCGGGAATGTCATGGATCCCTTTTTCTTGGTTCCAGGGATTTCCAGCCTCAGTTTCAAGAACTTCATGGGCTGTTGTAGTATCAGGAGTCTTATTGCCTGATCCATTCAAATGAGAGTCCATTGGAGTCTCATGGGAAATGGATGCTCCGGATATATGATCAAGATGTCTAGATGGACTGGACATCCTGTTCTCATCCTCTTCTCCACGGGTAGGAGATTGATGAGTTTGAGCAGAAGTTTGATGGGGCAGTTCCTCTATTGGTGAAAGTGGAGGAGAACCAAGTTGCTTAAACACGTATTCAATCTCATGGAGAATATGGGTAGGAGAGTGAGGGGCCATTTGTTGTGAAGAAACAGAGATGTCCTTGGGAGAGTGGGCTTCCATCTGAGTGTCAAGTGACATTTCAGTGGTTAGAGAGGGTTCCCTTTGGAGTACAACATCGTCCTGTTGAGTGGATTGATGAGGAGCTAGGTGGGGTGGAGATACTTGATTCATCTGTGAGGATGGAACAGATGTATCCAATTGGCCAATGGCGGCAGAGACGTTTAGGGATCTCATCTTCCTAAACAGTCTTTTCGGGCTTTTTAGGTTTTGAGGCCTTGGTGGAGGCTTTTCTTTTGGCCGGTACTTGTGTAGGTGTGGAAGAAGAGGTGGATGTGGGTTCACCAAGGATGGGTGTTTCCTTAGTGTCATCCATTTGTCTTGCATCAGTGTTCAATCTAGTGAACACCAGTTTGTCAATGCTCTTGGTAGTAGTAAGAGGAGCAATATGACAAACTTTATTAAGATCAACAAAGAGACAAGCCATCACAAACCTAGGATACAATAGAAACTTGGATTTTTCTGGTGATTTACCAGATGGTTAAAGATTATTTGGGACAAGTTGACTTTCTCGTTGGATAGAACGGCATACATGACATATTGCATGTCATATGGCAATTCTCCCAAACTCTCGACTTTTGAGATAGACATTGTAAAATAGTGTGATACAGGAACTTGTACTTGTGGTAGAAGAAAGCCTTGTACAAGATCATTTTTTTCACGTCACCCTGATAATCACACTGAACAAAAGCATTTTGGAGAAGTTTTAAAGAAACAATTGTGGGAGCATCAGTGTCGTTCAAGTTTAGGGCAACGCCTATTTTGGTGGGGATGACGGTGACGGTGACTCGTTGACCAGCGACCACCGAAGCGATGCTTTCAACAGAGTCACCCTTTGTCACCTAGGATGAGTTTGCCCAAAACTGGTTTAGAGCAACTTCCATGATAGGAGGGTTTGGAATGAGGGCATTTTGAACGAAAGAGTTACCATAATGTCGATTGCTTCGTTGTAGTGAGGGTACTCAGAAGATTTGACAAGGTAAGCTCTGAGGTTGTAGTTTAGCTTGATTTTCAAGGCCATTTTTTGCAACGATGAACACCGAGCAGCTGTGAGTGCAAAATGTGAGTACAAACTATGCCTTAGAGAAAAAGAGATGAGGAAGTTTAACCGTTCACACACAAGGGCGGTTTCAAAAATAAAAACTACCACTACTTATAACTTATCAAAAGCTTTACCTTAGGGTTTTTACCGATTGGACAAACCTATGAGCAAGAGAGAGAAGAAAAACGACAAAGAAGTACGTTCATGCACACCCTGAAGTACAGACAAAGCTTTGTCTGGAATGAAGCCTGGTCTGATGTCATTACACCATCATTATGAGCATCAAGCTTAGACAAAATCAGTGTAATTGCGTCATGCCAGGCAACATGCCTGACAAGCAGTTGTCCTTCGCCATGAGCAACATTCAGAAGATTCGAATTTGAACGAAGAGTTTTCTTGATCAAAGGAAGATCAAGCAACTTAGTTGAGTTATTGTGAAAGAACTGAAGGACTCAAGAGGGTAACCACTGATATAAATAATATCAGTGGTCACTAGAGAAGAGAAGGGTAAAAAGGTAAAATGCAAAGATATTATGGAGCCATGAGAACAATTAATTAGGGTCAATTCAATTAATTGTAGAAGGTCTAATCTTGCAGAGCGATTAGTGACCATCAAATCATATGTAAGCCTCAAGAATTAATTAACTATAGAAACGAAAAGTTAACAACACAGAAGAGATTTTTAACATCGGAAGAACCTTATCCTCGGAAGGAAAGTAACCATTGGTAAGTAATGAGGTTAAAAGTCTCGGATGAAAAGGAGACAATGGAAGTGAAATAAGCCACGGAAGGTTTAAAATGTAACAACGGAAATTTTAACCGCGGATAGATATGAAACAGTGGTTATGATAGCCACTGAACCTATCCATGTCATGGGATAACCACTAAGAAAGACCAAGGTCACTTCATCAGTGGTTTATCAAATATCCGTTGTTAGGATAATAATTTAAGATTATCCTTTTATATATTTAATTAAAGGTTTACGAAGCACATTCTTAACCATGTTTATTAGCTCGTATTTATCATTCCTAATTTGGCCACAAACATAGAAAAGTTTGAAGAGTCCAAGGGTTTGGTAAATATGTCTAATGAAGTGATGCCTTATTTCTATGTGTTTGGTTTTTGAATGGTAGGCATGATTCTTTATAATGTTTTTGGCAGCTTCGCTGTCTATTAGGAGAGGTGTTTTTTGTTCAGTTATTCCAAAATCCAACATTTGGTATTGTAAGCAAAGGATTTGGGCTGTGCAATGGGCTGCTTCAAAGTACTCAGCTTTAGCAATTGAATTTGACACCGACGTTTGCTTTTTTCTTTGCCATGACACTAAGCAATTTACAAAGAACTGACATCCTCCCGAAGTAGACTTTCTGGTGAGCGAGCATCCAGCATAATCATTGTCTAAAAAACCAAAAAGATTACAAGTTTGATTAGTAGGATACCAGATACCTAGCCCAAGAGTGCCTTTAAGATATCTAAGTATCCTCTTCACAAATGACAAATGGGATTGTTTAGGGGCCGACTCGTATCTTGCACAGACACATGTTGCATATATGATGTATGGCCGCGATGCAGTAAGATACATCAAAATCCAATCATGCACCTGTGGAGGGTTAGATTTACAGGTTTGCCATTTTCATCTGGACTTATTCCTGGACTTGTAGCCATGGGGGTAGAAATTATTTTGCAATCATTCATATCAGATTTATTTAAAAGATGCTTTACATATTTGGATTGATGAATGAAAGTCACATTGGGGTTTGTTTGACTTGGAGTCCTAAAAATGTTTTTAGTTCACTTAAAGCACTCATTTCAAACTTAGAAGACATTAATTTAGAAAATTGTTCACACAAGGAAGGTTTTGTTGATCCAAAAATGATGTCATCGGCAAAAATTTGGACCAGCAAAAGTTCCTTGTCTACCCTCTTGATGAATAATGTCTTATCAATGGTTTCCCGAGAAAATTTATTAGAAAGAAGAAATTAAGAAAGAGTGTCATACCATGCTTTGGGTGCCTGTTTCAGACCATAAAGTGCTTTGTCTAGTCTGTACACCCAATCAGGATGATGAACATCATCAAATTTTGGAGGTTGACACACATAGACTTCCTCCTTTATAGTCCCGTACAGGAATGCACTTTTTATATCCATTTGATATACCTTTATATTATGGGATATAGGAAATGCTAGGAAGAGTCTGATGGCTTCTAGTCTGGCCACGGGAGCAAAGGTTTCATCATAATCGATGCCTTCTTCTTGGCAGTACCCTTGCACTACCAATCTGGCTTTATTTTTTTATCACGATGCCTCTGTCATCTGTTTTATTTCTGAATACCCATATAGTTCCTATAGGGTATTTTCCTGCTGGCAAAGGGCAGAAAGTCCAAACATTTTGCCTTTTGAATTGTAATAGTTCATCTTGCATAGCCTCTACCCAATTATTATCTTTAAGAGCTTCCTGATATTTGGAAGGATCAACTTGGGACAAAAAGGCTGCATAAAGGCAAAAGTTTGAAGTCTAGCTCCTAGTTTGAACATATTTATTTAAATCACCTAAGATCTGTTCTAGAGGATAATTTCTCCTAAAGGCAATGAGGTCCAAACAGTTATTTGTAGAGGCAGCATTGGAAGAAGGTGAATTTTCAGTGGGGCCATGATAGTTTTCTGGTGGGGAAGTATGAACATGTTCAGGAGCATCTAGAGGTACATTATCCAAGGCTGGGGATAAAGGAGTAGATATTTGTTCATCTTGTTCTTGAGAATTTATTTGATAGGAGGAATGGAGGTAAAGAATTTAGATACAGAACATTCTTCAAGAGAGGATAGAACTTCAGATGTTTGACTTGATTCGAAGAAGGAGAAGAAGAGGGGGTTGATTAAATGTAAGTGAAGCTTTCAAGATCGAAGAGGTCATCAAGAGCAGAAGGGAAAGATGAAGTTGATGCAGATTCATTGAATTTGACATCGATAGTTTCCTCAACAATTTTGGTCCTAAGATTGAAAGCTCGGTAAGCCTTAGAGGTTTGAGAATATCAAACAAAATATCCAGAGTCAACTTTAGCAGCAAACTTGGATAAGGAGTCTTTTGTGTTCAAAATGAAACATGGACACCCAAAGACGTTAAAGAAGGAAATGAGAGGCTTTATGTTATGAAGGACTTCATACGCAGTTTTGTTATGTCTCTTCACAATGTGAACTCTGTTTATGACATAGCAAGCAGTGTTTATTGCCTCAGCCGAGAAGGATAAAGGCAATCCTGAGTTTGCAAGCATAATTTTTGCAGCTTCAATAAGTGTCCTATTCTTTCTTTCCATAACTCCATTTTGAGCAGGAGTTGTAGGAACACTGTATTGTCTGATTATTCCTTTAGAGATGACGAACTTATCAAGAAGCTGATTCTTGAATTCAGTGCCATTATCGCTCCTTATTGTCTTGACAGGAAGACCAAATTGTCTTTCAAGTTGGGTGATAAGGGCAATTATTTTGTCAAAAGTCTCATCTTTGCTGAAGAGAAAGAAGGTCCAGCAAAATCTTGACTAGTCATCCACAACAACTAAACAATATCTCTTTGTTGCCAAACTGGCTACCGTTACTGAACCAAAAAGATCCATATGAAGTAGATTGAGACAGTTAGTTGTTTTGGACTCCTCAGTAGACTTATGTGATGTTTTATGTTGCTTTCCCTTTAAGCAAGATTCACATTGACCTGCAAAGTGAAATTATTTGGAAGGTAATCCTCTTACTAAAGAAAGGGTAGAAATTTTATGAAGAGTTTGGTGGTTAAGATGACTGAATTTTCTGTGCCAAAGAGCAATTTCAGAAGATGATGCTTTGGCTATCAAATAAGTAGGAGAGGATGTTTGAGAATCAGTGGTCATGTCTACAATGTAGACATTTCCACTTCTTTTCGCCGTTAGCAAGGTGTGTTGATCAATTAAGACCTTTATTTTTGAATTTATTTCAGGAGAAAGAACTTTGCAACTTTCCTTGGTGAAAAATAACTAATGTGCTTGTCAGTTAGTTGAGAAACGCTCAAGAGGTTAAACTTGTGGTTTTCAACTAAGCTTACATATTTGAAGTGCAGTTTTCCACCCAGGACAGAACCAGACCCTACTATCCAACCTTTTGCATTATTTCCAAAGGAAACAGACACTCCATTCTTTAGAATGAAGTTATTTAGGATGGATCAGCATCCTGTCATGTGCCTGGAGCCTCCATTGTCCACATACCATAGATGATTTTTGTTTGAAGAAGGTCCCTGCATATGAGGGTTAAATGCAATAGGTTAGATATAGGTCTAATTTTATTTTTAGAAGAAAGAAGAGATGTTTATTTGTTTTGCCGAGTATTATTCATCAATTTCTGTATCATCAGTATCAGCTGTTGCTGATTTTGATGCAAGATATTGATTTGTGAATCCACGAAGGAAGGGTTCACATTAGCAGGAGAATGGGTGATAGAAGTCACCATGGGATAAGAAGGTGTGTTGCAAGGATGGATGGTCTGAATGAAGCAGATGGAGGATAGGACAAGCGAAGAGATGGATGGGAGCTAGATCTTATTGAACTGTTAGCTGAAGATCTATTAGACTTCTTTAATTTCTTCATATTAATAGGGAGGTTCCCTTTAGATGAGGAAACCTGTTCAGCTTTTAGTTTTTCAACATTCAGTTTATCTCTAGCTTTCTCCAAATGAGTTTTTGTCAAATAGTTTTCAGTAGTGTGATTGTACTTGAAACACTCTAGACAAGCAGGAGATAGAGAGGAATAGTTAGGGATGAAAGGCTTATTTGCCTTCATTACTGGATAGGCTGGATGAGGATGAGAAGGAGGGAATCTGATATCAACCATCGGCCTCTTTCCTTTGTCAAGGCGAGCAGTATGATTATCAGAGGTTTCAAGAAGAATTGTACCTTCCGAACTTCGAGTAGAGCTCATGATTGGAGCAATCTCAGCTTGTTCAGAAGAATTATTTTTGTGATTACATTCCAAGTGTGTTTCTTCAAGTTTTTCCACGTTTGTTTTAGTGGGGTAAACAAATGTAGGAAACTGTCAAGGTTGTTATACTCTTGGAGGTGTGGTTTTTATGGTTGGAATTTCAATCGAAGTATAGTTCTCTGGACGACTAGTATGATTATACCCGATTCCGAATTTGGCCTTGCTGTGAACTTGCTTACCCAGAAGCATTTTGAATCCTTTGCAAGATTCAACCCGCTTGTCACAGCTGACCTTGGTCTGAAACATTTCATCTCTACAAGCTACATATTTTTCATTCTGAAAATCAAATAGAGCTTGTAGGTTGAATTTTTCAGTCTTTATAATTGAGATTTGACTGTCTTTATTTTTTTATTAGATTTTCTACTTCAGAATTTTTATTATCTAGCAGTTGCTCCAACTCCTAATTTTGTTATTGCAGCAACATGTTGGCTTTCTTTATTTTTGCAAAAGCCTTTTTGCACGCGTCGGTACATGGTTTTTCTAGAATAGAAGAAGAAACATGCGCATCAGGAGTGTCTGCAACAGGTTGTTCAGAAGGAGTAGAATCGTCACCAACAATCATGAGAGCAAAATCTGTTGGTTCAGAGGTGATGAGAGCATAGCCTACATCTTCAGGCAGGCTACACCAGTCTACATACTCTTGGGTGAAAAGAGCCGGTTGACTAGAAGAAGGGGATTGGACAACATGGCCTAGTACATTTATTTGTGAAGGAGATGGTGCAACAAGTTGAAGAGAGGCAGGAGTAAGTTGATACATGCTACCATTGGCAGCATGTACAAATTGTACATTGGTAGGAGGAGGGGTCTGAACAATGTGTGCTGACTCCTGAGAATTGTTGTGCCTTCTGAAAGATGAGGAAGAAGAAGAAGAAGAAAAAGGTGCTGAATGAAGCATGTGATTGTGAGTTTGGGAAAGTCACATATGGTGAAGAATTAGAGTTGGGAGCATTTTTGAATTCCCTGGCATAGTGTCCAATTGCATGACATCTATAGCATTGGACCTTAGCCTTATTTAGGCCAAACCTGGTTTTCCCATGAATACCAGGAAATTTCCTTCCGGTCCTCTTGTAGAACTTATTCGTTCTTATGATCAAGAGGGCTAGTTGGTGAAGAATGTCCATCTCTTCCAAGTCATCACTTGGAACTTGAAGGAGATCATCCACGATAAAGCATAGATGATCAAAAATAGGAGAGTGGTCATCACAAGAAGAAGAAGAAGTGATGCTAGTAGTTATGTCTATATATTCATAATGTCCCTCATCATTTGTTTCAGAGTTATGACTGAGAAGAGATGTGTTTTCTTGAACATACTCTTTAGTTGATTTACGAGACATTATTAGCTTTCGTTTCTAGTCAATCTCTCGCTCAAAGGTGAGCAACTTACCATGGAGTTGAGTAAGTGAGAGTTTGCCAACGTCTGGAGAAGATCTCATGACAATGGAATAAGTTTCCCTTTTTTCAGGTAGAGGTCTCAAAAAGCGATTCAGAACAGAGACAGGGGGTACACTTGATTAGCTAGTTTTAATTCACTTAAGAGGGAAGTGAATAGTTCAAACCGCTGAGTGAGTGACTTATTATTTAGTTGGAATAATGTCTCGTATTGTTGACCTAATATCTCCCTGGTATTAGACAGAACGTCTTCGGTACCACCGAATTGCTCTTTTAGAGCATCCCACAAGTCTTTAGCAGACTCGTGGTGAAGAAGACCCGAGTATATTTCATTAGGAAAGGCCATAGCCAATTGAGCAAGTGCCTTTGCATCAAGCTCTAATTTCTGGTAATCTTCTTCGGTGTAATTCCGAGGATCCGTCGGATGTTGTCTCCAGTATCCGTGTCCCGGACCGTTGGTTTATGCGGTCCAAACATGACAGGCTTCCAACATCCTGTATGATTATTTGACAGGAAGTGTAACATCCATCCACTACTAGAAAACAAGCCTAATGCAACTTTTTATAAGCAACTTTTCGTTACGAGTTGCGTTTGATGCTAACACAACTTTGTTCAACATAAAGGTTGCATTTGAAGATTTATTGCAACCTTTTTTATAATAAGATTGCAAATTTTATTGAAAGTAGCAACTTTTTTACTGAAAATTTGCGAATTTTATTGAAAATAGCAACTTTTTTACTAAAAAGTTGCGACATTTATACAAAATTGTAACCTTTTTTAAAAGTTGCAAAGTTTGTTGAAAATTCCAACTTTTATATTGAAGAATCACGAATTTTACAAAAAATTGCATCTTTTTCAGAAGTGTTGCATTTATTGTCAAAAGTTAGAGACAACTTTTTCAAAAAAAATTGCCTTGAAAAGTGTTAAAGAAACAAACCCTCGTCCATAGATATAGTGTATAATTATTTACTTGTTTAGAAAACAAAAAATAATAACTTGGGTTTATATTTGTTTAACTATTCTAATGATGCTTAATTGAAACAGTTAAGTCAAAATAGAAATTTTAACTAATTAACCATAATTAAAATTAACCAACTTAAAATTAACCTAATAATTAGCCCACTTATAATTAATCTAATAATATAAAAAAATTGGTCAAAATTGAAGTCATATGAGGCTCAAACCAAAACTCACGTACCATTCTCTCAAGCCAAAATCAAGTCTCAATCGTCTCGAAGCACAAGTCGATATGTAATCAAAATTGAAGCCATTGTAATGAAGGATTCTTGGAAGTCATTGTAATTACTTTTCTTGCTAATCGATTCTTCAAGTCTTAATCATCCACTATTCTTGAAGTCATTGTAATTAACCAAATACAGCCAGCACCTGGAAGCAACTTTGCTGGTTCTATATATGCTAAACTACTAATCAATTTCCCACAATCAAAATTGAATATTTGATACATATATAGTGAACGAAATATAATGGGTTACTGATACATGTTAATTAAGTTATTGTACATTGTATTTGTCAAATCTGTATATGGATATGTTCTGATCCATCTAGTAGGTTGTATTACTTTGATTGCTAATCGATTGTTCTAGTGGTTTACTTCATATTTGAAATTGAATTGATTGGTAAACTAGCTTGCTTGAAGTGTATAGTTATTTGATTCTTAATTACTTGAGGTCACACCTTAATTAGTTTAATTACTATTGTATATGAATGAAACTGATGTGTTAATTCCTATTTTATATTTTCTTATATTTTAGTTGCTTTTCTTTTACCGTGTGTTTTTAAATCTGAATGATAACCATGTTGTTTCTTGAATGTTAATATTAGCTTCACGGTACAAGAGAGATGGGAAATGCAAGAGATTGGATGTATTTACCAAGGCGTTTACCTGAGTTTGAAGCCCGAGTCATTGAATTCCTTAATGCTTCATTTGCTAATGCTGCAAAAGGAGGTCGAATATGTTGTCCTTGCAAACGATGTATGAACCGTTATTGGTATCGAAGAGATGAAGTATTTGACCATTTAAAACGAAATGGATTTGTAAAAAACTACTATGTGTGGGTTTTCCATGGAGAAAATCCCTCACAAATAAGAATGGAAACCATCATTGAAGACAATGAAGGAACTGGTATGCATGAAAATTTTGATGAGTTTAGGAATACTGTAGAGGAAATATGTACATTACAAAAAGGTTTAAATGAGGAGGCTAAAACGTTTTATAATCTGCTAGAAGATGGAAAACAAGAGTTGTTCCTTGGGTGTAAATTTTTTTCGAAACTATCATTCATCATCAGGCTTCTTCTCTACAAGACGTTACACAGGCTTAGTAACGTTGCATTTAATGAGCTCTTGCTACAGTTACAAGAGATGATTCAAAAGGCAAAACTTCCAGCTAGTTTTTCTCAAGCAAAAAAAATTATAAACGATTTAGGGCTTAGTTATGACAAGATTCCTGCATGTCCAAATGATTGTATGCTATATTGGAAAGAGCATGAACATGTTGATGTTTGCCACATTTGCCACACGTCTAAGTGGAAGCAACTAAACGAGATACAAGGAAGCAAGCATAATCTTCAGAAATCTTCAAAGATTCTGGCAAAAGTGATTTGGCATTTTCCATTAAAACCGAGGCTACAAAGATTGTTTGTGTGTTCAGAAACATCTAAATATATGACATGGCATGACGAAGGGCATCCTAAAGATGGAAATTTACGACATCCTACAGACGGGCAAAGCTGGAAGAAATTTGATTCCTTGTATCCTCATTTTGCAAAGGAAACTAGAAATGTCAGGTTAGGCTTGTCAAGTGATCGGTTTAATCCGTTTGGAACAATGAACATCTCTCATAGCACTTGGCCCGTGGTGTTGTTAACTACAATTTGCCTCCATGGATGTTGTTAAAACCAGAATACTTTATGTTGTCTTTGTTAATTCCTAGACCTAAATCACCAGGTACTAACATAGATGTTTATTTACAACCTTTAATTGAGGAGCTTAAGGAATTGTGGGTAATTGGGATTGAGGCATATGATAAATCTAAAGATGAGACCTTTAAGATGTATGCAGCCTTAACATGGACAATTAGTGATTTTCCTGGGTATTCAATGTTGTCAGGGTGGAAAACAAAGGGAAAATTTGCATGTCCATGTTGTAATCATGAAACTTGTTCAATGTACTTAAAGCATAGTAAGAAAACATGTTATATGGATCACCGTAGATTTTTGGATGCTCATCACCCTTGGCGACGTAATAAGAGGGCTTTCAATGGAAAGATTGAGAAGAGGCTTTCTCCTAAACCCTTATCTTGTATTGAAGCTTTGAGTGAGTTGTGTAGTTTTAATAACCTTTTTGGAAAGACACAAAAGAAAAAAAAAATGATAGCACTTGCCCATGGAAGAAAAGGTCGATATTTTTTGACTTGCCATATTGGCAATTCAATATATGTCGACACAATCTTGACGTGATGCACATTGAAAAAAATATACGTGATAAAGTGATAGGGACTCTGTTGGATATAAGCGGGAAGTCAAAGGATCACGTAAAAGCTCGATTTGACATTTTAGAACTCGGCATCAAAGAAAGGCTTCAACCAGAACTTTCTGATGATGGTAAGCATGTTATCATCCAAAAAGCATGTTTTTCAATGTCATCAAAGGAGAAAGGCCTTTTTTATCATGTTTTGAAGGAAACAAAATTCCCATATGGGTGTGCATCTAATATTGCACGTTTTGTTCATTCTTCAGAAATGAAACTTTCATGTTACAAGAGTCATGATGCTCGTATATTTTTGCATTATTTGCTTCAAGTCGCTGTCAGAAAATCATTACCAAAGCATGTCGCAATCCCTTTGATTAGGTTGGGTGCTTTTTTTTCGGAGTTTATGTAGCAAGGTAATTAAACCTAAGGAACTTGACTGATTAGAATTAGAAATTACCGAAACATTGTGTGAGCTTGAAAAAATATTCTTGCCAACTTTTTTTGACATAATGGTGCATTTACCTATCCACTTAGTAAACGAAGTTAGACTTGGCGGGCCGGTTCAATATAGGTGGATATTTTTTATGGAAAGATACTTATGCAAGTTGAAATCATATGTGCGGATTTCATGTTGAATTTAAAACTTCTTATAGTTTTTCATGTTGAGTGATTGTTGGAGAGAAATTCATGTGATTTATTTGCCAGGTGCAGTTTATTTTATTTATTTTATCAATACTCGTTTATTATTTGTTATGTAAACAATACTGATTTTGATGACTAATTTATATGCATTTAATAGCAGCAGATTTTACTTATGTTATATATCACGTAATCGGCCAACATGTAACTATACATTGAGTAGTAAAACTTGCTAACAGGTCGACATTTCGAATTAATGCACTCAATAACGACATTTCACATAATTGGTCAACCCTTAACTAGACTTATATGCATAAAACATGATAATGGGTCAAAAAGTCAAAGTTAGATTGATATGGGTGTTGATAGTGATTAATCAACTGATCAATATACATTTACCCATAAAACCTACATATAATTGGAATTTTGATGCATAAAATTACTAACGGTTGACGAGTCAAATTACGCAATAAAAATAGCAATTCACTTAATCAGCCAACATGTGACTATACTTTGAGGCATCAAACTTTCTAACGGGTCGACATTTCAAATGTATTGTTATGAAAATAATCAACTTTAATTCCAGCTCTCAGTTTTGTTTTAAGAATGAGTTACTAGGTCAAGGTGTGTATATGCAGAATATGTGCAGTGTGTGTATGAACAGGATATGTGCAGACGACATGTGCAGTGTGTGTACGACCAGTACATGTGCAGTGAGTTTCAATTGCATGTGCAGCTAGCAATCTGATCACCTGTATTGGTATGAAAATATTCAGTTTTACATCTAGCTCTCAATTTTGTTTTAGGAATGAGTTACCAAGTGTATGTGCAGAATATGTGCAGTGTGTTTGTGTGCAAAACGGCTCAAACTGTGTGTTTATGTATGCAGTGTCCGGTGTATACGCAAAATGTCTGTGTGTATGCAGTGCATGTATGCAACAGTACAATTCATTGATTTGCAAAAACCATCAATTAGTGTTTGTATTTGATCCTTTTGTTTGCATCTCATTAACATGTATCAAAACTATATAATAATATCCAATGTGGATAGTAACCATTTTTGATATTGCTACAACTAATATCATCAGATTGTATGTGAGTAGTGTAGTTTGTGAAATGTTGAAAGACAATTTTTTGGTATGCAAGAATGAGCAGGCTCATTGAATATACTTGGTGAGTAGCTTGAGATTTTTTTTTATTAAAAAAAACTTGGTCTTGAATTAGATGATTTACATATTTTTAACAGTTGCTGAGTTTTATTTACATTAAATCACATAATGTGTCCATTAACATAACGGGTCAATGGTTGCCATAAGAGGCCATGTTGACAATGGAAGTCACACAGGTTGTGCCAAATGTACAGCAGATTACACACAACAGACCCCCCACCATGTACAGAAGACATCCCAGTAGTAGCCCCACAGGGCCTCTGATCAACCACCAGGACCACACTGCAGTCACCCTAACAGGCCACCAGGCCCTCTTGCCATGCCAACCAAGCCTAAGTGTAGCCCCCTCATCCCTATTGTGACATCCAGTACCAGATTGTCCGGCATGTGTACTCTCACTATTTACTGTGTGTAAATACAACGTATTAATAGTGTTTGTGATAACAAAATTCCGAATACAGTAAACAGTTGTACGTATTTATTTGAAAACTTAAATACAGTAAGTACAACATCTTACGATAAACAATAAGTTGTAGGTATTTAGGTGAAAACCTAAGTACATTTAATACAACGAATCTAGAGAAACAATGGTGCACACGTAAACAAGAAGAACATATCCGTTGCAATCTGATATCCACATATGATAGGAATCAGATGGCCGACAAATCAGTACGAAAACAATGTGAAAATAGGAAGTTCAATTGAGTCTGTTAATGAAGAAATACAATTCAAACACAAATGCAGTGCTATTTCAGAATAATGAACTGACAGTGTGTTTGCGTGAGTGACGATTCACACAAACATATCTGTGAGTTTAACGTTCTGAAATAACGACTGAAAAGTAGAAAACAAAAGTCAGAAAGCCAAACCATCGTCGTGTTCATTCGGGTGACTATTCGAACGAATACGCGCGATGGTGACGCGTTCTGACGAAACGAAAACGAAGATGACACGAACGACAATAATTTAAGAAAATAAAATATTTTAATGTTTTACAATTTTGAAACTCATCAAAATTAAATAAAGAAACCATTTTATTTAAAAAGCGTAAAACTACGCGTTACGTTCCGGAAACGCAACGAAAACGCTAACTGAACACCGAAAACGAACCCGAACTCACTCGAGTTATAAATACCTTGAATGAGCTCATTTTCTTCATTTTTACTCTTCTTCTTCCCCACTCCAAACCCTAATCCCGGTTTTAAGCCCCACCACCACTTTCCACCTTCAAACCTCCATATCTCACTCATTTCTCCACAAAATCAACTCATCCTTGGACCAAATCGAAGCTCTCATCATCCTCTACACGAAGTACAACCGATCTAGGGCCAAATCCACTGAAAATTGAGGTATGAGGCTGTAAACCTTACGAAAATTAGGGTTTTCACCCCTTGTGTTCAACTCATGACTTTAACTGTTTCCAACCTCATCTTTTTCAACCTTCTTAACTTAGAAACTGGTTCTTACATGCTCTATACTAGAAACCCTTGAAGTGCCTGGTTTAAAACTCGAAACCATCATGTGGTAGCTAGGTAGGGCGCCGAGCGAATGACAATAGGGTGGTTACATTCGGCCGAATGAGGAGGGGCAGGCGAAGAAGTCTACAGCCGAAGGACAGACTTCGTACGGAGGTTTCATTCGTGGAATCTTTCATTCGTTTGGGGTATTCTCATTCGCAGGCTCCTATTCGGTCGACCCATTGCTCATTCGCAGGGCAACACTCATTCGGCCAACCATACAACCAACAGTCTCCTTCGGCCAGCAGCTTCAATCGGCACAGCCACCCTCCAGTTGGGCCATGTCATTCGGCCCATGACACATGGCCAAGCCCAGTTGAATCAAGATCAAGCAGTTGGGCCGTCTAACCACCTTCAGGCCCAGTAGCAACCACTGCATCAGCCCACTATATAAGCCACAGTTCACAAACCTGGCCCAACAGCACCCTTCGGCCCAAATAGCATACACTCTGCCCAACAGTGGCCCACACAACCCGTGGCCCAATTAAACAACCTACACCACTGTTTCAGCCCAGTTATTCGGCCCAACACACTATTTTTGGGCCCAGAAGATTGTTTCGGCCCATGCTTTGGTTCGGTCCATGTGCAATGATTCGACCCACATAACTAATGTTGTAAATAAACAAATGGAATCAACTCTCGAGGATAACACGTATGGAATTAATAACCTAATATTACAAAGGTGGTGAACAATTACTAAACAATTAATTAACATCTAAAAACTCTTTATGAGGTGTTAATGATTTAATTGTAAACTATTAACTACGTGACAATCATTTCAAGGTTAACAAAGACCATGTGTATGATCTTAAACTATAAACCTAAATTTATACTTTGGTTGATTTACAAGGTTTCCATCCACACAATTAACCATCATATCATGACAATTTTTTGGGTTTTCAAGAATGATGTAAGGTAAACTCAAGTAATAAAGACTAAGTCTTTAATCGCAACTAAAACGATATGCTAACCTCAATCTAACCCGAGTAAGGAATAGTAAAATTCATCACAAACGAATTAGGGCCGAATGACGACCGAGACTCATGAGTGTTAGCCAACTTTAGGGCTAACACATACACACACGCAAGAATCCCTATAACTCATACTTACAAATAACAAACAACGTGAATTCAATACAGGATCGTGAATACAACATCAAGTACAACAAAGAGCGCGTGCATTTTTGTTTAGGCTAAGTCAACCCCAACATCTACAAGGTGAGTTCATACGCCCCTTTTCTAATCTTAACTGATTTTAAACTCTCGGGGCCGAGAAACATGCTTAACTTTTATTTATTTAAAAGTTTTAATGTTTAACATATTGCTTATACTATGATTAGATAATATTGCTTGCTTTATTATCATTTATCAATGTATGCATGCTTGTATGATCATGATATGACAGGGATAACTAAGATGAATATGATAATATAATTTCATGATTCATCAACACGTTAGAATAACATAGTTGCAAGATTTTATCTTACAACATTTAGTTATTCTTACAAGAACAAACATTGAGAACATCACAAGACGATGAGAAGAACAAAACACAAGAATGATATGAAGATAACGCATCTTCTTACATCATTCTACACTAGAGTTGACTATGTGTAATAAGACAAGCGTTTATAACACTTAGTTTACAACTCGATACATATTACAAGAGACCATGGAACAAAAATCGTCCACCACCTGAGTCGACTAAGGGTAGTAAGACTAGTTCTTACCACAACTTAGTGACAACATGGTGACTTTATGGAATAACAAGGAATGATAATCCTGATAATGTAACTTCATGATAACAACATCATTCACACAATAATTAACATAAGATAATAAGAAAAGTTCTTATTTAACTTTGTTAACAATAACGAGAACATGTAACACCGATGAACAAGCAATACAATTGATTACTATTGAACTGTTTGCATTATATCATTTCAATCATGTGCCATGTACTTAAATAGATCACTGTAAGCCCCTTATAATCCTCTGACCAGTTAATTTGATGTGACTAAACCGACGATAGCATAGTGGTACCATAGGTCAGACAAACCTCTAGCTTGTAGGGCTAGTATGTTGATCGTATTGATTCATTGGCCGGTAACATATGACCGGTGACAGGGCGACTTCAAGTCAGGGTCTAGAAAGCGACACATGGTGATATTAATCTGCTATGAAATTGTAATTAATCCAGGGGGATCCTATTGACTAGTAGATTGAGAAATTGATCTTCTCTCATGTCATACTACTCGTAATAGATTTCGTTGAGGCCTACGGATACACAAGGTGGTAGAGGTAAATCGGATGCATTGTAATCTGATTACGTGAGCATTGCAATGGATTCCTTTTAGGCTCTATGCACTACGATTGAGAACAAATATCAAATGGTTAACTAACACTCTTAATAATTAAAAGTGATTAACAGTTAACCCCACAAGTAATAGAATAATACAAGGATTAGATTAAATTAATCTAATATCCTTAATACATAAAAGGGCTATCAATACCTCGGTTTGATAACTAAAACCCTATTATTATATTATTCTACATATGATGTTATAGGTGATTTACAAATGAGATGACTAGGTTAAATAGAAATGGATATCGCTAGTTGTATTGCAAGTAGTGTGGAGTTCTAGTAGTTATGTGGTGGGATGTTGGCTGGGGCTTGGTTCCCCTACATATGCCCTATATATAAGCATAACTACTAGGACGATATATTACATGTGAATATAACTATTGGGAAGCCATTGGGTGAACGGGTGAATCTAACAACATACAAGTAACAGGAATGACATTGTGATTGTGCATGTGAACAAATAATGGTTTTCAATTATCATACTTATGAATTCACCAACATAGTGTTGACTTTGTTTAAATGCATGTTTTCTCAGGTGACGAACAGGTGTAGTTGCCTACATTCGAGAACTAAGCTAGTGGACTTTTAGAAGACCTAGCTTCATTTTGTGTTGCATACTTTTGGGATGACAAAAACTATGAATCATCTTTTGAATATCTTGTACAGTTACAAGATAGAAACCACCATGATTCTTTTGGTAGAATTACTTAGTTAAATTATGAATATGACTATGTAATTTAAGTTTGTAATTTTGTAATGATGTCATTTAGCATTTCTCATTTATATCTCATGCGCTATGTAAACAATCTGATCATTTCGATTATCAAACGATATCATGCCCTGGGAACTTTCCACCCGACGGGAAAGTCGATCCAGCCCGCCGGCTCGGGGTGTGACAGATTGGTATCAGAGCCATGGTTTTAGAAAAATATAGGTCATATTACTTAAACGGTTTGACCTAGACTATAACCTAGGGACCCTCATGTAGAGAACACAAGACATCGGAATTATTTGCGTACGTGACATTACTTAATCATAAATACTAACCGATGATTTTTCGGTTAGGATTGTCATGTCACAGGGACAACCACCATCACCACCTCATCCTCCTCCATCCAAGGTGGAACCAGCGACTGCTGCACTAGCAATCTTGATCATCGAACAGTTGGTTGCAATCATTCCTGAGATCATTAGTAGGATCAGGAGCAGCGATGAGTATGCAAGGACTTTTCCACCTGTCACCACCAAAGGAAAGGAACATGCGGAAGGTGACACCGGCAAGAAACACAAACATCGCCCTACTAAAAAGCGAAAGGGATATGTGAACTACACTGAAGCTACACCGATCAATCAAGTTATGTCAGACTTGCCTAAAAAGGGTAACAAAACTTATGGTGGGACGGCTCCTCTATGTCACCTCTGTCAATATCTTCACTATGACAGAACCCAGTGTCGTCAGTGCACCCATTGTGGAAGGATGGGACACGTGCTACTTATTGCAAAACTTTAATGAAGTCAAATCCTCATCAATACACTGGTAAACACATCAAGTGTAACAAGTGTGGATTTCATCATGCTAGGAACAATCCATGCAGTCATTGTCTGAACTGTGGAAAGATGGGACACTCGATTTATAGGTGTCGAAACCTTCCAACACAGAATCAGAATCAGAGAGCAAGTACATCCACTTCCTCTCAACCTAACCACCACTGCTACACCTGCAGATCGCTTGGACATTTCGCAAGAGACTGCCCTAAGAAGAAGCCTCCAACAACTCCAACAGTTCCAACTGCATCAACCACCACCAAGGAACTACTCGCTCTACCAGCACCAGATGTATACACGGAGTTGGATGACATCGAGGGTATGTAATTTTAACCTTGTGTAATTGAATTAGATATAATGTTAAAATTTTATATGTTATGTGTGGTTAGTAAAATAATTTAAAGTAACTATAGATTAATTAGGTGCCAAATAGAGGATAGAAGTTA
Organism: Mikania micrantha; assembly: GCA_009363875.1. Classification (NCBI taxonomy): domain Eukaryota; kingdom Viridiplantae; phylum Streptophyta; class Magnoliopsida; order Asterales; family Asteraceae; genus Mikania; species Mikania micrantha. The sequence continues at coordinate 13,151,251 of CM018681.1, forward strand.
GTGTAATCATTACCTATGCTTGAATATGGAACCATTACTCCCTAAGAGATAGATTCAGAAAATATAGTAGGAAATTCTAGAATCAATTGAGATTAGGTTATTTATAAGTGACCTAGTTAGGAATACAAAGGAAAGAGACTGAAATGGTTCTTGGGATCATAATCAGTTTCATTCTCAGATCAATAAGGTTAGTGTTACAAATGAGAAGAAACACACATAACAAAGACTATGCGGACGTGTTTCCGGATGACTTACAGGACTGCCACTTGAGAGATCGGTGCAGTTTCGAATCGATTTGATTCCGGGAGCGAGTCCTGTAGCTAAGTCTCCTTATATACTTGCACCATCAGAAATGCAGGAGTTATCCAATCAATTACAAGAGCTACTCGATAAGGGATTCATCCGACCAAGCTTTTCCCCATGGGAAGCTCCGGTTCTACTTGTCAAGAAGAAGGATGAATTTTTCAGGATGTGCATTGATTACAGAGATCTCAACAAACTCACCATCAAGAATTGGTATCCGTTACCGAGGATTGATGATCTGTATGATCAATTACAGGGAGCTCAGTACTTTTCAAAGATAGACCTGAGATCAAGTTATCACCAGCTCCGGATTCAAGAGGAAGACATACCGAAGACGGCCTTTCATACCCGATACGGTCACTACGAATTTCTGGTGATGCCATTCGAATTGACGAACGCACCAGCAGTGTTCATGGATCTTATGAACCGGGTGTGCAAGCTGTATTTAGATCAGTTTGTTATCGTCTTTATTGATGAGATACCGTTTAATTCAAGGAACGAGAAGGAACATGAACAACACCTCAGAATAGTCTTGGAACTCCTGAAAGAAAAACGGCTCTATGCCAAATTCTCCAAGTATGAATTCTGGCTAAGGGAAGTTAAATTCTTGGGTCACATGATTAATAGTGATGGTATTCACATGGATCCTGCCAAGATTGAGGCGATCAAGAACTGGGATGTGCCTACAACCCCGACAGAGATTCGATCATTCTTGGGATTGGCAGGTTATTACAGGAGATTCATTTCGAATTTCTCCAAGATAGATTTGCCCCTCACCAAACTCTCACAGAAGAGTGAACCTTTTGTGTGGACACATAAACAAGAAGAGGCATTCCAGACACTGAAACAAAGATTGTGCAATGCTCCAATTCTAACACTCCCACAAGGCAATGATGACTTTGTAGTATATTGTGATGCTTTCCATTAGGGACTCGGATGTGTTTTAATTCAACGAGACAAAGTCATTGCTTATGCCTCAAGACAGTTGAAGATACACGAAAAGATCTACACAACACACGATCTAGAACTGGGAGTGGTTGTCTTTGCTTTAAAGACCAGGAGACACTACCTGTATGGCACCAAATGCACTATCTTCACAGATCACAAGAGTTTACAGCACATATTTGATCAGAAGGAGCTTAACATGAGACAGAGACGTTGGGTTGAGCTCCTGAACGATTATGATTGTGTGATCAAACACCGTCCGGGCAAAGCAAATGTTGTTGCAGATGCTTTTATGTCGGAAGGAAAGAGTCAAACCCTAGCGCGTTCGAGCCATGGGAATGACCGTGCAAATAAGTTTGAAAGATCAAATTCTACAAGCACAATAAGAAGCAGTGGCGAGTGACAATTTGAAACGCGAGCTCGATTGTGGAGCCGAGAAAAATTTCAAGACAAAACAAGATGGGGTTATCTATCACCTGGAGCGTGTTTGGATTCCAGCAGTAGATGAACTCAGAACACTCATACTTTACGAGGCACACAGGACACGATATTCTGTTCATCCTGGTGTCGATAAGATGTACCAAGATCTTAGGTCGTTTTATTGGCGGCCAGGGATGAAGAAGGGTGTTGCTACTTATGATGGCAAATGCATCACATGTGCCAAGGTCAAAGCTGTACACCAGAAACCTTCGGGTTTGCTGGAACAACCAGAGATACCACAATGGAACTGAGAACAAATAGCTATGGATTTCATTTCAAAGCTACCCCGCACTTCCAGGAAACACGATTCAATTGGGGTCATCATTGATCGATTGACCAAGTCCGCACACTTCTTGCCGATCAAAGAAATTTACAAGAGGGAGAAACTAGCAAGACTATATGTTGATGAAATAGTAGTTCGGCACGGTGTGCCATTGTCTATTATTTAAGACCGGGACAGCCGATTTACATCGTGGTTCTAGCAATCATTGCGACAATCCTTAGGGACAAGTGTTAACTTGAGCACCGCTTATCATCCACAAACGGATGGACAAAGCAAGCAAACCATTCAAACCCTAGAGGATATGATGAGGACATGAAACCTAGACTTTGGTGGAAGTTGGGATACACATTTACCACTCATTGAGTTCTCATACAATAACAGCTACCACAGCAGCATTGGATGTGCTCCGTTCAAAGCACTATATAGTAGAAAATGTCGGTCTCCAATTTGTTGGACCGAAATGGTAGACAACAGGATCACTGGGCCTGAACTTATTAAGGAAACAACTGATAAGGTTGCGCAGATACAAAAAAGATTACAACCAACACGTAGCCGCCAAAAGAGTTACGCAGACAAACTGCACAAGCCTTTGGAATTCGATGTGTGTGACCGAGTTATCTTGAAAGTGTCCCCATGGAAAGGCGTAGTTCGTTTTGGGGCTAAAGGCAAATTGGCACCGAGGTATGTCGGACCATTTGAGATTACTCAATGCATAGGTCTTGTGGCATACAGACTCAGACTCCCTGATGAACTCAGTGGAGGACACGATGTGTTTCACGTATCAAATCTCAAGAGATGTCTCGCTAACGAATCATTGATCATACCGTTTGAGGAAATACAAGTTGATGAGCGATTACATTTCGTTGAGGAACCTGTAGAGATTCTGGAACGTGAGGTCAAGAGACTGAGAAGAAGCCGTATCCCTATCGTAAAGGTTCGATGGGACTCCAAGCGTGAACCAGAATTTACCTGGGAGCGCGAGGACAACACGAAGACAAAGTATCCCCATCTGTTCGAGAAATAAAAGCCGGACATTAATGCTTAAATTTTGGGACGAAATTTCTTTAACAAGGGGAGACTGTGACATCCAGTACCGGATTGTCCGGCAAGTCCGTACGGTATGTGTACTCTCACTATTTACTGTGTGTAAATACAACGTATGAACAGTGTCTGTGATAACAGAATTCCGAATACAGTAAACAGTTGTACGTATTTAAGTGAAAACTTAAATACAGTAAGTACAACATCTTACGATAAACAATAAGTTGTAGGTATTTAGGTTAAAACCTAAGTACAGTTAATACAACGAATCCAGAGAAACAACGGTGCACACGTAAACAACAAGAACATATCGGTTGCGATCTGATATCCATAGATGACAGGAATTAGATGGCCGACAAATCAGTACGAAAACAATGTGAAAACAGGTGGGCCGTCTAACCACCTTCAGGCCCAGTAGCAACCACTGCATCAGCCCACTATATAGGCCACAGTTCACAAACCTGGCCCAACAGCACTCTTCGACCCAAATAGCATACACTCGGCCCAACAGTGGCCCACACAACCCCACGGCCCACTTAAACAGCCTACACCCACTGTTTCAGCCCAGTTATTCAGCCCAGCACACTGTTTTTGGGCCCAGAAGATTGTTTCAGCCCATGCTTTGGTTCGGTCCATGTGTAATGATTCGACCCACATAACTAATGTTGTAAATAAACAAATGGAATCAACTCTAGAGGATAACATGTATGGAATTAATAACCTAATACTACAAAGGTGGTGAACAATTACTAAACAATTAATTAACATCTAAAAACTCTTTATGAGGTGTTAATGATTTAATTGTAAACTATTAACTACGTGACAATCATTTCAAGGTTAACAAAGACCACGTGTATGATCTTAAACTATAAACCTAAGTTTATACTTAGGTTAATTTACAAGGTTTCCATCCACACAATTAACCATCATATCATGACAATTTTTTGGGTTTTCAAGAATGATGTAAGGTAAACTCAAGTAATAAAGACTAAGTCTTTAATCGCAACTAAAACGAAATGCCAAACTCAATCTAACCCGAGTAAGGAATAGTAAAATTCATCACAAACGAGTCAGGGCCGAATGACGACCGAGACTCATACTTACAAATAACAAACAACGTGAATTCAATACAGGATTGTGAATGTAACATCAAGTACAACAAAGAGCGCGTGCATTTTTGTTTAGGGTAAGTCAACCCCAACATCTACAAGGTGAGTTCATAGGCCCCTTTTCTAATCTTAACTGATTTTAAACTCTCGGGGCTGAGAAACATGCTTAACTTTTATTTATTTAAAAGTTTTAATGTTTAACATATTGCTTATACTATGATTAGATAATATTGCTTGCTTTATTATCAATTATCATTGTATGCATGCTTGTATGATCATGATATGACATGGATAACTAAGATGAATATGATAATATAATTTCATGATTCATCAACAAGTTAAAATAAAATAGTTTCAAGATTTTATCTTACAACACTTAGTTATTCTTACAAGAACAAACATTGAGAACATCACAGGTGAACACGATGTCAAGAACAAAACACAAGAATGATATGAAGATAACGCATCTTCTTACATCATTCTACACTAGAGTTGACTAAGTGTAATAAGACAAGCGCTTATAACACTTAGTTTACAAGTCGATACATATTACAACAGAACATGGAACAAGAATCATCCACCACCTGAGTCGACTAAGGGTAGTAAGACTAGTTCTTACCACAGCTTAGTGACAACATGGTGACTTTATGGAATAACAAGGAATGATAATCATGATAATGTAACTTCATGATAACAATATCATTCACACAATAATTAGCATAAGATAATAAGACAAGTTCTTATTTAACTTTGTTAACAATAACGAGAACATGTAACACCGATGAACAAGCAATACAATTGATTACTATTGAATTGTCTGCATTATATCATTTCAATCATGTGCCATGTACTTAAATAGATCATTGTAAGCCCCTTATAATTCACTGAAGAGTTAATTTGACATGACTAAACCGACAATAGCATAGTGGTACCATAGGTCTGACAAACCTCTAGCTTGTAGGGCTAGTATGTTGATCGTATTGATTCATTGGCCGATAACGTATGACCGGTGACAGGGCGACTTCAAGTCAGGGTCTGGAAAGCGACACATGGTGATATTAATCTGCAGTGAAATTGAAATTAATCCAGCGGGATCCTATTGACTAGTAGATTGAGAAATTGACATTCTCTCATGTCATACTACTGGTAATAGATTTCGTTGATGCCTACGAATACACAAGGTGGTATAGGTAAATCGGATGCATTGTAATCTGATTACGTGAGGATTGCAATGGATTCCTTTTAGGCTCGATGCATTAGGATTGAGAACAAATATCAAATGGTTAACTAAAACTCTTAATAGTTAAAAGTGATTAACAGTTAACCCCACAAGTAATATAGAATAATACAAGGATTAGATTAAATTAATCTAATATCCTTAATACATAAAAGGGCTATGAATACCTCGGTTTGATAACTAAAACCCTATTATTATATTATTCTACATATAATGCTACAGGTGATTTACAAATGAGATGACCAGGTGAAATAGAAATGGATATCGATAGTTGTATTGCAAGTAGTGTGGAGTTCTAGTAGTTATGTGGTGGGATGTTGGCTGGGGCTTGGTTCCCCTACATATGCCCTATATATAAGCATAACTACTAGGACGATATATTACATGTGAATATAACTATTGAGAAGCAATTTGGTGAACGGGTGAATCAAACAACATACAAGTAACAGGAATGACATTGTGATTGTGCATGTGAACAAATAAAGGTTTTCAATTATCATACTTATAAACTCACCAACCTAGTGTTGACTTTGTTTAAATGCATGTTTTCTCATGTGATGAATAGGTGTAGTTGCCTACATCCGAGAACTAAGCTAGCGGACTTTTAGAAGACCTAGCTTGATTTTGTGTTGCATACTTTTGGGATGACAAAAACTATGAATGATATTTTGAATATCTTGTACAGTTACAAGATAGAAACCAGATTGATTCTTTTGGTAGAATTACTTAGTTAAATTATGAATATGACTACGTAATTTAACTTCGTAATTATGTAATGATGTTATTTAGCATTTCTCATTTATATCTCATGTGCTATGTAAACAATCTGATTATTTCGATTATCAAACGATATCGCGCCCCGGGAACTTTCCGCTCAGCGGGAAAGTCGATCCAGCCCGCCGGCTCGGGGTGTGACACCTATAGTCCCTACCAATCCGAATCACATAAAGTACATGCATCACAATCCCAAAACAAAACCTTTTGAACGAAACAAGGCAACGAAGCTTTGAGCTGTTATAAGGTAAACATAGTTGCCATAAGCACCCCACCAGTAGACGACAAGTTGATCCCAAACGAGCTACCATACCAGCCACCCTTGACCCACCAATAACACTGAATTTGACCCACCAAAAGATCAACATAAAGACAGCCCTTGGCCCAGCAATATAACATAGGTTGGCCTAACATAAAGACAACATAATGGCCGTCCTTGTCCTAAAAAAAACATCAGTTGACCAGTTTAAAGTCAACATAGCAGCAACAGTTGACCCAACTAAACAACAGGTCCACTGGTTAGAATACTTTTCACATGTCAAAACATGTGTGCAGAACAGGTGTCATGTGTGTATGTGTGTGCAGTTTTTGGATGTGTGCAGACTAAAGAATGGCATTTCACATGGCTGCACAACATTGACTTAGTAGCAGCCCCACAGGCCCCCTGATCAACCACGAGGACCAAACAGCAGTAGGCCACCAAGCCCTCTTGCGATGCCAATCAGGCCTGGGTGCAGCCCCCTCATCCCTATAATCCCTACCAATCCGAATCACACCAGGCACACACATCACAATCACAAAAAAAAACCCATGGAACAAAACAAGGCAAGTTTAACCATTATAAAGTTAACATAGTTTCCATATGCAACACACCAGTAGACGACAAGTTGACCCCAAACGAGCCGCCATACCAGCCACCCTTAACCCACCAATAAAATTGAATTCGACCCACCAAAAGATCAACATGAATACAGCCCTTGAACCATCAATAGAACATAGGCTGACCTAACATTATAACAACATAATGGCTGGCCTTGTCCTAAAAATAAACCATTAGTTGACCCAGTTTAATGTCCACCATAGCCAATAATAGCTGGTCCAACCAAACCATGGTTGTTGCACCATCCTGGTCATTTTGTTCCTAGGCCCGAACCAGGCACACGTCCTCCCAGCAGTAAAAACCAACCTAGATATGGGGTTAGAATGAAGAGACCACAAAATGCCATCCAAGATATGGGGTCAACGGTTAATTGTGATGCATAAAATGTGTTACTAGGTCGACACGCGAAAATAATGTTGTAAAAATGAATTTTACATAATAGGTCAACCGATAAGCATAGTTTCATGCATATAAACACATAGGGGTCAACGCGTCAAATTTATGCTATAAAAATGGCAGTACGTGTAACTGGTCAACCGATAGTATAGTTCTACACATATAAAGACATAGCGGGTCAGCATGTCAAATTTATGCAACAAAAATTAAATTTCACATAATAGGTCAACCGATAAGCATAGTTTCACGCATATAAACACATAGGGGGTCAACACATCAAATTTATGTTGTAAAAATGGCAGTGTGTGTAACCAGTCAACTGATGAGTATTGTTCTACGCATATAAAGACATAACGGGTTCAACACGTCAAATTTATGCACCAACAACTAAATTTCACAAAATGGGTCAACCTTTTTTATAGTTTCACGCATATAAACACATAGGGGGTAAACACGTCAAATTCATGCTATAAAAATGGCAGTGCATGTAACCGGTCAACCAATAAGTATAGTTTCACGCATATAAACACATAGCTGGTCAGCACGTCAAATTTATGCAATAAATAATGTCAATTCACATAACGAGTGAGCTGGTCATTGTACTTGTGTCGCTAAAAATTTGCTAATTTGTCAACGAGTCAATTTAATGCAATAAAATTGGCAGTTCACATTATCAGTCAACTTGTAACCATCCTTTTACGCATAAAACTTGATACTGGGTCAACATGTCAAAGTTATTGCGATTCAAAAGAGCAGTTTAAATAACAGGTCAACTCACATTATCGATCACTTAGTAAGCGTACTCTTCCTACATAAAAGTTGCTATCGGGTCAGCACGCCAAATCTATGCAATAAATAACGTCAATTCACATAACGAGTGAGCTGGTTGTAACATTTGTACAATTAGTCATGATAGTCGTAAACAGTGTTAGAACAGTGTGTGTCCATGTTCAGTTAATCAATGTGATTCATGTGTTCATAATGTGTTTGTGTGTTACAGGATCTTATTTATTTAGAGACAAGTATGTATTATTTATTTATAGTCGATTATACTAGGCAAGAACAATATCGTGATATATCGAAAAAGTGGTGGGCAGCGAGAGTGAGCCCTATATATATACTGCATTCTGTGTAACAGGATAGTGTTAGTGCGTAGTTTTAAGACGAATATTATGACAATTATTTAATTCAACAAGAATCGTAATACCTAAGCGAGACTGAGTATAGTTATGGGTGACGACCCATAATGATACGAATGTTGAACTTATAATTATGATTAAACGACTTTAAATGATTATTACGATCGAAAAACGTACGCGATTGCGGGTATACACGTAATTGTATGTGTTTAACGATCTGACAACAAACGAACTGCAAAAATAATTAAAATAGATTATTTTATTTTTTTACAATTTTGAAACTCATCATTTTATTGAGTTTAACAACTCTTTTATTTAAATCGCGTAAAATACGCGTTACGTTCCGGAAACGCGAATCGAGCGACCGAAACGGACCCGAATACCACACGGGCTATAAAAGCCTTGAACAAGGCTTATTCTCTCATTTAATACACCAACAACCACTTCTCTCTCTAGAATTTTCGTTCAACCTCTCTCTCTCTAGAAAACCGAGCTTCAAACGCGAATAACTCGCTCGTTTCTCAACGAAATTTGGTGTTCTTGGCGTCTACGTGAAGCTCTCAACGAGTACTACAAGAAAGTACAACGGATCGGAGGTTTTCACCGGCAAAAAACGAGGTATGATCGAGTGAAAGTGCTGAAAATTAGGGTTTTTGTTGTGAAGTTGATGCACACATGTTCAACCGGTTTCATCATTATATTTTTCTAACCCAGCACTCTCGAAGCCCTAGACGCACTTAGCAACTCCTTTGTGATGGTCAGATTAAGGGTTTTGAGCTGATGAAACACGGTGGCTGTACAGGTTCGTGGTCGAACAAGAAGAGGTTGGCCGAACCCTTTTTCCCGAACCTTGGGTGCATACGGACGAACCCAGATTGCTAGCCGAACCTTATTCATCTTCCACGAACTATGAGCCGAAACAAAGCATTCAGCCGAACCTTCTGAACATCACGAACCTTGGTTAGGGTGGCGAACCTATGTGGTCACTTAGCAACGAACCATGCAAGCCATCCCAAGAGAGCCGAACCCTCAACCACCTAGCGAACCTTATTGCATGATGAACGAACCATTCTGCTGGCCATGGTCGACGAACCTTCTTGCCTGCTCACGAGCCTTCAGCCGAATCTTAGAGAACCTCACGAACCCTTATCAACATGCAGCGAATCTTTATACTTCTTGACGAATCCTAACTCATGTAGCCGAATCTATGTCAGCCGAACCATAAGGCGAACCTTCATGGGATTAGCATGCAACCAACCTTGATGTTGTCTCATGACCGGCGAACCTTGGGCTGTAATCAAAGAAGGTTTGCTGCCCAAAGTTGGCAGCCCATAACCCTCGGCCTAACCCAAATCCTAGTCGGCCCAATTCTATTAGTAATCAACTCTATAGGTTAAAACAAGCCCAATGGAATTAGATTGACCCATTTTGATCTCTAATTGGCCCAATATTGCTTAGAACCTTACAGGGCCCACTTACTCATTGGTTGGCCCAACTCGATTCCTCTAGGCTCAATCCAACCCATTCGGCCCACATCATATCAAGATCAATAGTACTCTTGACCCAATAATTCATATAGGTGGCCCACGACATCCCATTCGGTTCAATTCAATCCCATTTGGCCCAACATGATCATTGGTGTCTTACATGGCTCATGAACATATCGGTTGGCCCAACACCACATCCAATTGGCCCACGATTAACCTAAGAGGCCATGGACTTTTGCTTAAAGCCCATCATGATTTCATGGGCTTAAGGCCCATGAATTGGTCTACAAATCAAAGGAATTGTGATTTGATCTTAGAGGGTTAAATATAATCAACATAACTATGAGATCAAGTCACAATCCTAAAGACTCAAACCATGGAAACATTTATGTCAAATCTCATGTTAATCAATGGTTTATCAAACTCTTAAACACATGTAATGTTGTGCAAACAAGTTGTGCACAAAAGAACATTACACATTCTTTCCATGGATTCATGATCAAACAAGTAGCATAATCATGACTTTCAAGTTTACACAACAATCATTAGCGTGAGAACAAGTTAATCAAGTTCAAGTATCACAAGTCTATCAACGAATCAAGGTCTATACAATTATAAATCTTATATCTTATGTATGATTACAATGATATAGGAACCAGTTAGAAGTCATGTTTGCTACTTGCTATTTGTTGTAGTTCAGAGACTACTGCAGACAGCTGAGAACATTAGCCCCTCTTTTTACTGTTTTTACAACTGTTTTGCGGTGGAACACGTGATCAAATGCTCTTACTTCAATCATATTTTATGGTACATATTACTGTTACTTGGCAAACATTACAGGTTCACTTTAGAAATCCAAGGGATTTCTCAACTGTTTTTAAAGGAATTTATAAACTCTTTTACTCTAAACTCGTGTTTTCGAAATTAATCTTTTATAAACATTGTTGTTATACAAGGATGCTATCTTATGTATTCAATCAAAGGATTCACAACATGGTACTCAAACAATGGTTTTCATGGTATTCGAATACAAGGATTCATTTCATGGTACTCAAACAAGGTTTTCAAATCATATTATCAAATAAGGCATTAACACGCTAGTTTAAAGCAATGTTTAAAAGCATGGTGTCCATCGTTGTGAACAAACTTATAAACACATCAGGTTTCATATTCATTAGCGTTAGTACTGGGTGATCACAACAAGGGAAAGCGGACCCATTTGGGCAGGCCGATTGCTGCAGTTAGATTTTAAATTTGTTTTATAAACTAACTGCAGATTTCGGTTACGTATGGTTATCATTGTTGCTGACTAATTTTCTGACTCCAAACGTAGTTTGGGACTTGATTATATGTTGGTTTTCGTGCAAACAGTCTTTGGACTGTTTACACTCGTTTGACATACCTGATGTTAGTTTGGGTTACAACCCATCCATGTAATTCATTTATTGCTTTAATATACCTATGCCTTATATTACATATTCATATTTACAAATGTTAAACCTATTGTTCTCACCAACTACTTCTGTAGTTGACAGTTATTTTTCACGTGTTTCAGGTAATCAGTTTTAAGATTTTCTCAGGGACAACTAAAGAGACCATTCTAAGATAGAACAAGATGAAGAAACATGCTAGGATGGATTAGAAACACACGAAATCCTACTTGTTTAATTGTCTTGTTTGAAGTCTTGTTTTGTAACTATATTTTGGGTCTGTAGTTGTCTTTCTTTTGGTAGATAGATTGTCTGTAACTAAACAATTGTCTAAACATTATGAAACTTAGTAATCCATTGTGGTTGTTCTTATTCAATACTTGTGCATGATTCAACTGTTCATACGTCACCGCGCCGTGGATTCCGCACGCGACGCAGGGGTGTGACAGGTTGGTATCAGAGCCAAGGTTGTAGAGAACTAGGAAAAACCCAATGTTTAATGACCTAGACTATAACCTAAGCTACCCAATAGGACTAGGTGCTATAGGCTTGAGGATACTTAGGATCTAAGTAACTTAAGTGAGCATTAAGTCTACATTAAGCTTGAAAGATCTTAGGGATATTTTTCTAAGATAAGACATCGAGTCAAGGAATTTGAATCGGAATTCTATAATTTTAGAAACCGAATTAAGTTTCTCACACGTATTCATTTAAGGATTTCAGAGGCAAGGATCTGTATTCTTAGTATCCTTGATCTGAAATTCTCACACAGAGTTCATTATAGGATTCCAGAGGCAAGGATCTGTATTCTTAGTATCCTTGATCTGGAATTCTCCATCAGAGTTCATTATAGGAATTTAGAGGCAAAGATCTGTATTCTTAGTATCTTTGATCTAAAATCCTTGTCATGTTTATCATAGGAATTCAGAGGTCAAGATCTATTAATTTAGAATCTTGATTTGAAATCCTTGTCATGTTATCATAGGAATTCAAAGGTCAAGATCTATTAATTTAGAATCTTGATTTGAAATCCTTGTCATGTTATCATTATCAGGTGTTCATTATCATAAGAACTTTATAACTTAGAATCGTGTAACAGTATTCTTTAGTTGAAGTTCTCACAGGAAATCATATTACTCAATACTGTAAGTATTGGGAACCTAAGGTTTTAATTTCAAATAAATTAAGAACCGTGGTTTACACAGTCATAATCATATCCATGCTACAAGAGGCAATCATGAAACAATCATAATCAATCAAGAGTTGGAATCTTAGCTCCAAGTACAAACGGCGGATTAACGCTGACGTGCTGAGGTAAGTGGTGGGTCGGTGAGAGCTTACCCTATATATAAGCTTATTTCGGTATGTCAGGGGGAATCCGGTGTTCGTATTTGAAGTGAAGATTCGGGAACAACTGGATCATTGAACATTAGTCAAAACACATGAGATACAATCATTGGTGAATCAAATCATAGTGCAATTCAAACTTGGATGAACCAAACATTATGGTAAATCAATCAAGTTGTGAGCATTCTTTCAATGTAAACCTTAAGTGAAATTCTTAAGTGATTACATGACTAGTACTTACTAACGTAGGTTAACGGGAAAGTGTAGAGCACACGTATGATTTAGTTCTACATGTTAACAACTGTTAGTAGGTGCACACATAACACAATCATAACCAATCATGGAATCAATCGTAGTTCAAGTTGATCAAAGATCATGGGATTCTTAATCAATGGAACATCATACACATTCACATGAGAAGTATGCTAATAAGCTGATCGCTTATACGTGTACATGCTCATATTACAATTGAATGATAATACTAGTAGTATCGATATATTACTAATTTTATCATGCAAAATTCAATTGTATCTTTTCTCATTACTAACCCACTTGTGGCTTCTATTCGTAGAATGCCTCCCCGACGTGATCCTAACGGAGGGGGTTCGACAAGTGGCAACGACGATGAGATCAACAAGATTTCCCGAGCCATCGCTATACACATGAGAGATGTCATTTCGGGCATGGTCACTGATATTACCCAGAATCTTCGGGGAAGTACTAGTGATTCAGCACATAACTCAAATGCTACCAACACTGTAACTGCTAACTTCACTTTTAAGCAGTTCAATGATGCTAAACCTCCTAAGTACGCTGGTACTGAAGGAGCTACTGGCCTACTGCAGTGGCTGGAGAGCATCGAGGATATTCTTGATTTCACAGGATGTCCTGAGAACCTGAAGGTCAAAATGGCCTCGAGTGCTTTTCACAAAGGCGCACTCACCTGGTGGAACTCTGAGAAGAACACCAGAGGACGGGAAGTTGCATTAGCTCTATCTTGGGAGGATTTCAAGAAGTTACTTGTGGATAAGTTTTGTCCACGACATGAGCTGAAGAAACTTGAGGTGGAAATGTGGAATCTGGTGCAAGATAGTGGGGAGAACGCAAAGTACACAACTCGTTTCCATGACTTGTGCATTCTGGTGCCACACCTGGTTACTCCTCTATCCCACAGGATAGAGAAGTACATCGAAGGCTTACCTCTAGTTGTTAGGGGAACTGTGATGGGGAATAACCCCACTACTCTGGAGGCAGCGATTCATCTTGGAGCTAGCCTTACCGAAGAATACGTTAATTCTGGAGTGCTCACTCGAAAGGGGTATAAGAGAGCACAGATTGTTGAAGGCGAGAAGCCTGAACAACAACATCCCAAGAAGAAGAAGCAAAAGACAATCAAGAACTTTGCAGCCCTGACTACAGCTACACCTACTCATGCCACACCCATTACTGCTATGCCTCAATCTACTTCAGTCAGAAAGCCATATACTGGCCCATTCCCACTTTGCACCAAATGCCAATATCATCATCTACCCACTACTCCATGCAAGAAGTGTCTCAAGTGTGGGCGGATGGGACACTTGGCAGTTACATGCCGATCTGCTCATCTTGCTGCTGCTACAACTACTACCACTACTACTGCTACAGGTGGAAGGGCCTGTTATAATTGTGGAACAGAAGGACACTTCAGAAACCAGTGTCCAAAACTCAACAACACTACTGCTACTGCTCGTGCTTTTGTTATCGGAGCTGCCGAAGCACGCGAGGAGCCAGCAGTTGTCACGGGTACGTTTCTATCATATTTGATACTGGTGCTGATAAAAGTTTTATCTCTGCTCATACTGCTTCTTTGCTTAACATACAACCATCGATAATTACTGCCCCCTATACCGTAGAAGTAGCTGATGGTAATACCATACACGTAGATTCTATAATACATGGTTGTGAATTAAGATTAAACGACCATTCTTTTCTCATCGAACTTATTCCTATGACACTCGGAAGCTTCGAAGTTGTGATAGGAATGGATTGGTTGGCTAAAAACAATGCCGAAATCGTATGTTCAGAGAAACTTATTCGAATTCCCTTACTGTCCAGCGAAACGATGAGAATCTATGGCGAGAAACCCTGCCGCGAATTGAAGATTGTGTCGTCCATCAAGGCAAGGAAGTACTTAAGAAAGAAATACTACGCGTTCCTGGCTCACGTGGTGGAAAAGAAACCTGATAAGAAAGCAGTTGGAGACGTTCCAGTCATCAGAGATTATCCGGATGTATTTCCAGAAGACTTGCCTGGGCTACCACCAGTCCGACAAGTGGAGTTTAGAATTGATCTCGTCCCTGGGACCAATCCAGTGGCGAAGTCACCATATCGATTAGCACCATCTGAGATGCAAGAACTGTCTAGTCAGCTTCAAGAACTTTTAGACAAAGGTTTCATTAGACCGAGTTTCTCTCCATGGGGAGCTCCGGTTCTCTTTGTCAAGAAGAAAGACGGTTCATTTTGTATGTGCATCGATTATCGTGAGCTGAACAAATTGATAATCAAGAATAGATATCCTCTGCCCAGGATCAATGATCTGTTTGATCAATTACAGGGAGCAACTTGCTTCTCTAAGATTGACTTACGGTCCGGGTATCATCAGTTACGAGTAAATGATGAGGATATACCAAAGACTGCGTTTAGGACTCGATATGGACACTATGAGTTTGTGGTTATGCCATTTGGGCTGACCAATGCACCTGCAGTGTTCATGGACTTGATGAATTGAGTCTGTAGACCATACTTAGACCAGTTTGTTATTGTCTTTATTGATGATATACTGATCTATTCCAAGTCGGAACAAGAACATGAAGATCATTTGGGGAAAGTCTTAGAGTTACTAAGAGCTGAACAACTTTATGCTAAATTCTCAAAATGTGAATTTTGGTTAAAGGAGGTTCACTTCTTAGGACATGTCATAAACAGGGATGGAATACATGTAGATCCAGCAAAGATTGAGGCGATTAAGAACTGGACTACCCCATCTACGCCAACAGAGATTCGTTCATTTCTGGGTTTGGCAGGCTATTACCGAAGATTCATCGCGAACTTTTCAAAGAGAGCCTTGCCACTTACTACTTTGACCCAGAAAAGTCAGGAGTTTATATGGGGACAGAAACAAGAAGATGCATTTCAACTTCTTAAGCAGAAGTTATGCAACTCCCCTATCCTTAGCCTCCCAGAAGGAAGTGATGATTTCATTGTCTACTGCGATGCTTCAAACCTAGGTCTCGGTTGTGTACTTATGCAACGAGACAAGGTCATTGCATATGCTTCAAGACAACTCAAGACTCACGAGAAGAATTACACTACTCATGACCTTGAGTTAGGGGCTGTGGTCTTTGCATTGAAGATTTGGAGACACTACCTGTATGGTACTAAATGTGTCATCTACTCAGACCATAATAGCTTACAACACATCCTTAATCAGAAGGAACTCAACATGAGACAACGACGTTGGGTTGAACTTCTAACTGATTACGACTGTGAGATTCGTTACCATCCGGGTAAAGCCAATGTGGTGGCGGATGCTCTGAGTCGTAAGGAACCAGTCAAACCGATTCGTGTAAGAGCCATGGAGATCAACACACAGCCAAACTTGAAAGACTTGATTCGTGTTGCACAACAACAGGTAGTAACAGACAATCAACTCAAGACAGACTTGGATTGCGGCATTGAGAAGAAACTAGAACCTCGATCTGATGGAGTGTTATATCTCAATGGCCGCATTTGGATTCCAAGGTCTGAAGAATTTCGCACACTCATCCGTGATGAGGCTCATAAGTCGCGATACTCAGTTCACCCTGGAGCCGATAAGATGTATCAGGACTTAAGGACATCTTATTGGTGGCCGGGAATGAAGAAAGACATAGCACTGTATGTCGGAAAATGTCTTACATGTTCAAAGGTCAAAGCAGAACACCAAAAGCCTTCGGGACTTCTACAGCAACCTGAAATTCCTCAATGGAAATGGGAACAAATTTCCATGGATTTCATAACCAAGTTGCCTAGAACTCCGCGAGGTTATGATTCGATTTGGGTGATCGTTGATCGACTCACCAAATCTGCTCATTTTCTCCCAATCCGAGAGGATTACAAGATGGAGAAGCTATCTACTCTATACATCAATGAGATCATTGCACGTCATGGTACACCAACATCAATCATTTCTGATCGTGATAGTCGTTTCACTTCTCGCTTTTGGCAATCATTGCAAAAGGCTTTGGGAACTCGTGTTAATCTTAGCAAGGCGTATCATCCCTAAACCGACTCGAGGACGTGCTTCGCTCTTGTGTCATTGACTTCGGTGGAAGTTGGGACACTCATCTTCCACTTATCGAGTTTTCGTACAACAACAGCTACCATACGAGCATTCAATGTGCACCATTCGAAGCTTTATATGGTAGGAAGTGCCGATCACCAGTCTGTTGGACCGAGATTGGTGACTCACAGGTCGTAGGACCAGAACTCATTCAGGAAACATCAGACAAGATCACAATAATTCAGTCACGACTTAAGGCCGCACGAGATCGACAGAAGAGTTATGCTGATCGACGTCAGAAACCGCTTGAGTTTCAAGTCGGTGACCGAGTCTTACTCAAAGTTTCTCCCCGGAAAGGCGTTGTCCGATTCGGGAAGAAAGGGAAACTTGCACCAAGGTACGTTGGACCTTTTGAGATCCTGGAACGGATTGGTCCCGTAGCCTACAAACTCAAACTTCCAGCGGAGCTAAGCAATGTTCATGATACTTTTCATGTATCTAATCTTAAGAAGTGCTTGGCGGATCATGATGTTCAGATTCCACTGGAAGACATTCAGATTCAGAACAACATGCAATTCATAGAACGTCCGGTTGAAATCATGGATCATGGGGTCAAGAAACTTAAACGCAGCCGTATCCCGATCGTAAAGATACGATGGGAGGGCAAACGCGGTGCTGAGTTCACCTGGGAACGTGAAGACCAGATGAAGCTTAAGTACCCTCATCTTTTTACAGTACCTTCGGCTAGTTAATTTCGGGACGAAATTCCCTTAACTAGGGGAGACTGTAACATTTGTACAATTAGTCATGATAGTCGTAAACAGTGTTAGAACAGTGTGTGTCCATGTTCAGTTAATCAATGTGATTCATGTGTTCATAATGTGTTTGTGTGTTACAGGATCTTATTTATTTAGAGACAAGTATTTATTATTTATTTACAGTCGATTATACTAGGCAAGAACAATATCGTGATATATCGAAACAGTGGTGGGCAGCGAGAGTGAGCCCTATATATATACTGCGTTCTGTGTAACAGGATAGTGTTAGTGCGTAGTGTTAAGACGAATATTATGACAATTAATTAATTCAACAAGAATCGTAATACCTAAGCGAGACTGAGTATAGTTATGGGTGACGATCCATAATGATACGAATGTTGAACTTATAATTATGATTAAACGACTTTAAATAATTATTACGATCGAAAAACGTACGCGATTGCGGGTATACACGTAATTGTATGTGTTTAACGATCTGACAACAAACGAACTGCAAAAATAATTAAAATAGATTATTTTATTTTTTTACAATTTTGAAACTCATCATTTTATTGAGTTTAACAACTCTTTTATTTAAATCGCGTAAAATACGCGTTACGTTCCGGAAACGCGAATCGAGCGACCGAAACGGACCCGAATACCACACGGGCTATAAAAGCCTTGAACAAGGCTTATTCTCTCATTTAATACACCAACAACCACTTCTCTCTCTAGAATTTTCGTTCAACCTCTCTCTCTCTAGAAAACCGAGCTTCAAACGCGAATAACTCGCTCGTTTCTCAACGAAATTTGGTGTTCTTGGCGTCTACGTGAAGCTCTCAACGAGTACTACAAGAAAGTACAACGGATCGGAGGTTTTCACCGGCAAAAAACGAGGTATGATCGAGTGAAAGTGCTGAAAATTAGGGTTTTTGTTGTGAAGTTGATGCACACATGTTCAACCGGTTTCATCATTATATTTTTCTAACCCAGCACTCTCGAAGCCCTAGACGCACTTAGCAACTCCTTTGTGATGGTCAGATTAAGGGTTTTGAGCTGATGAAACACGGTGGCTGTACAGGTTCGTGGTCGAACAAGAAGAGGTTGGCCGAACCCTTTTTCCCGAACCTTGGGTGCATACGGACGAACCCAGATTGCTAGCCGAACCTTATTCATCTTCCACGAACTATGAGCCGAAACAAAGCATTCAGCCGAACCTTCTGAACATCACGAACCTTGGTTAGGGTGGCGAACCTATGTGGTCACTTAGCAACGAACCATGCAAGCCATCCCAAGAGAGCCGAACCCTCAACCACCTAGCGAACCTTATTGCATGATGAACGAACCATTCTGCTGGCCATGGTCGACGAACCTTCTTGCCTGCTCACGAGCCTTCAGCCGAATCTTAGAGAACCTCACGAACCCTTATCAACATGCAGTGAATCTTTATACTTCTTGACGAACCCTAATTCATGTAGCCGAATCTATGTCAGCCGAACCATAAGGCGAACCTTCATGGGATTAGCATGAAACGAACCTTGATGTTGTCTCATGACCGGCGAACCTTGGGTTGTAATCAAAGAAGGTTCGCTGCCCAAAGTTGGCAGCCCATAACCCTCGGCCCAACCCAAATCCTAGTCGGCCCAATTCTAATAGTAATCAACTCTATAGGTTAAAACAAGCCCAATGGAATTAGATTGACCCATTTTGATCTCTAATTGGCCCAATATTGCTTAGAACCTTACAGGGCCCACTTACTCATTGGTTGGCCCAACTCGATTCCTCTAGGCTCAATCCAACCCATTCGGCCCACATCATATCAAGATCAATAGTACTCTTGACCCAATAATTCATATAGGTGGCCCACGACATCCCATTCGGTTCAATTCAATCCCATTTGGCCCAACATGATCATTGGTGTCTTACATGGCTTATGAACATATCGGTTAGCCCAACACCACATCCAATTGGCCCACGATTAACCTAAGAGGCCATGGACTTTTGCTTAAAGCCCATCATGATTTCATGGGCTTAAGGCCCATGAATTGGTCTACAAATCAAAGGAATTGTGATTTGATCTTAGAGGGTTAAATATAATCAACATAACTATGAGATCAAGTCACAATCCTAAAGACTCAAACCATGGAAACATTTATGTCAAATCTCATGTTAATCAATGGTTTATCAAACTCTTAAACACATGTAATGTTGTGCAAACAAGTTGTGCGCAAAAGAACATTACACATTCTTTTCATGGATTCATGATCAAACAAGTAGCATAATCATGACTTTCAAGTTTACACAACAATCATTAACGTGAGAACAAGTTAATCAAGTTCAAGTATCACAAGTCTATCAACGAATCAAGGTCTATACAATTATAAATCTTATATCTTATGTATGATTACAATGATATAGGAACCAGTTAGAAGTCCTGTTTGCTACTTGCTATTTGTTGTAGTTCATAGACTACTGCAGACAGCTGAGAACATTAGCCCCTCTTTTTACTGTTTTTACAACTGTTTTGGGGTGGAACACGTGATCAAATGCTCTTACTTCAATCATATTTTATGGTACATATTACTGTTACTTGGCAAACATTACAGGTTCACTTTAGAAATCCAAGGGATTTCTCAACTGTTTTTAAAGGAATTTATAAACTCTTTTACTCTAAACTCGTGTTTTCGAAATTAATCTTTTATAAACATTGTTGTTATACAAGGATGCTATCTTATGTATTCAATCAAAGGATTCACAACATGGTACTCAAACAATGGTTTTCATGGTATTCGAATACAAGGATTCATTTCATGGTACTCAAACAAGGTTTTCAAATCATATTATCAAATAAGGCATTAACACGCTAGTTTAAAGCAATGTTTAAAAGCATGGTGTCCATCGTTGTGAACAAACTTATAAACACATCAGGTTTCATATTCATTAGCGTTAGTACTGGGTGATCACAACAAGGGAAAGCGGACCCATTTGGGTAGGCCGATTGCTGCAGTTAGATTTTAAATTTGTTTTATAAACTAACTGCAGATTTCGGTTACGTATGGTTATCATTGTTGCTGACTAATTTTCTGACTCCAAACGTAGTTTGGGACTTGATTATATGTTGGTTTTCGTGCAAACAGTCTTTGGACTGTTTACACTCGTTTGACATACCTGATGTTAGTTTGGGTTACAACCCATCCATGTAATTCATTTATTGCTTTAATATACCTATGCCTTATATTACATATTCATGTTTACAAATGTTAAACCTATTGTTCTCACCAACTACTTCTGTAGTTGACAGTTATTTTTCACGTGTTTCAGGTAATCAGGTTTAAGACTTTCTCAGGGACAACTAAGGAGACCATTCTAAGATAGAACAAGATGAAGAAACATGCTAGGATGGATTAGAAACACACCAAATCCTACTTGTTTAATTGTCTTGTTTGAAGTCTTGTTTTGTAACTATATTTTGGGTCTGTAGTTGTCTTTCTTTTGGTAGATAGATTGTCAGTAGCTAAACAATTGTCTAAACATTATGAAACTTAGTAATCCATTGTGGTTGTTCTTATTCAATACTTGTGCATGATTCAACTGTTCATACATCACCGTGCCGTGGATTCCGCACGCGGCGCAGGGGTGTGACACTGGTCATTGTACTTGTTCCGCGTACAATTTGCTAATTCGTCGACTAGTCAATTTAATGCAATAAAATTGGCAATACATATTATCGGTCAACATGTAACCAAACTTTTCAGCATAAAACTTTATAATGGGTCAAAACGTCAAAGTTAGTGCGATATGGGTCCTGATAGTGATGGATCAACCGGTTAATATACTTTTACACATAAAACCTACTGATCACGGGATTTTTGATGCATAAAATTACCAACGGGTCCACAATCAAAGTAATGCAATAAAATTAGCAGTACACATAATCGGTCAACATGTAGTTGTACTTTTGCACATAAAACTAGCTAATGGGTCGACAAGTCAAATTAATGCTAATTAGTCAACAAGTCAAATAATGTATACAAAACGGCAGCGTGCACAATCGGTCAGTTCACAAAACGAGTAAGTGAGCCATGGTACTTGTGCTACATAAAACTAGACTTTTACGCATAAAACTTTATAATGGGTTAAAACGTCAAAGTTAGTGCAATATGGGTGATGATAATCAACCGGTCAATACACATTTGCACATAAAACCTGTGGATCGTGGTACTTTTGAAGCATAAAATTAATAATGGCAATAAAAATGGCATTTTTCATAATGGGTCAACTATTTAGTTTAATTTTACTCTTCAAACGATCAATATGGATCCAATTACAATAGAAAGGCAGGTAAGCGAGCAACAAGCTGCGCCGCCACCCCCTTTTGAATGGAAAATCCGATCCTATTGAAAACAAAGTTAGCGTTCTTCGGTGTCAATGAATTACTATGCACGACCTGCGGAACTCTTTTCAGAAATGTAGCAACATCGGGGGCAAGAGACCCAAAAGTATCGAAAGCAAACGGAATGAAGGCATGTTGATTCTCGGCACACGCCTTCTCGTGCTTAGCAATTTTTCCCAATTCTACCTTTAACACGGCCTGCCTAGCGACAAACCCGGTGTCCCTAAGCCCAACAAGGGGGGACACCCAAGTAAGGTCTACACAAGCATGCTTCCCCCTGCCCATCCAAACACAAGAATGTCCGCTGGTCGAAGAGTAGACCTTCCCTCACACAGATCTGACAAGAAATTCACGGGAGCCTCTTTTTTTGCCGAGATTCCCGCCCGTTTTAACACATCACAAAGGACATCCCTGACCAAATCATGTCTGTATTTAAACCCTGGGAGTTCTTTGCAATGAACCGCATGTTCACCGAATTTATCTAAACAAACTTTACGGCAGATCGGGCAAGGCTCATCCACTAGGAACAAGGGGATCATTAAACGGTATTTAAGAATAGCCCGGTACTCTTTTCAAACTTGCTAATGAGTCGACAACATTTGTTATTTTTTTATTGCTACAACTGTTCCAACATGACCTCATAAATTATTTATATCGACTCATTGCAACACACGGCTGACTTATCTCTTTAACTATAACTCAAGATAATATTAGGCTAATTATTATAATACATTTAACGTTAAGAAAATTAATTTTTTTTCAATGCCATATCCTTCAAAGTTTTATTTAATTTAATTAGTTGTTTATTTACATGTTCCCTCCTAATTGTTCCCTCCTAATTTTTGATAAATAATTTGAGAGTCCTAATATTTGGCAAAAAAATTGGAAGCCTGCTATTCAATTTTTGATTATTCACGTCTGCCTCTCAATTAGGTTTTCATTTACGTCTCTGTTTTTCATTTGGATAATTCTTTGTTTAATGTACGAATTGAAGAAGACGACCTGCTGATTGTTTGCTCCACATATTTACATCTCAATCTGATCCAGGAATTGATTATATTCTAGCATCAACATCAGGTAATCGTTCCATTTGGTTTCATTGAAGGTAATCGTCCATTTTGGTTTCGTCTGAAGAAAGGGATTGAGTCGAAGTTTAAAATTAATTCGAACAATTAGTGATTGAAATTGATTAAATGTTTGATAATCAGGTGCCTTTTGATTGAGATTAGAATCCGTATGTCAATGGCCATTTTTCACACTTGATAATTAGAATATGAGACTACGTAGCAATTTTAAACATCAATGGATGATTATCACTTTTATATAAACAAAACTAGGATATTTCTCTTAATTAGGATGCAACTTCAGATGTTAGGATTAGAAATTATGTATTATATCTGTGCATCAGTTATTTTTTAACATCAGCCAATGCATAAATGACTAAAAATTGCTCAAACCAAAGTATTGTTTAAAATTGCTAAGTCAATATTTTACATTCTATAAGCTGCTCAAAATGTAGTATTGTTTAGTGATTTTAGCAATTGACAAATCCAAATAGAAAATACTGTTCTTTTACTCTTATTTCTTTTATTTTGTTGCATATCTGGATGTTTTTGTTTCATATATCAAACATTATGAAGGTTCTAAAATTTCATTTATAATCTTATATGTGATATCAATTGATTTTTGTTGTCTTGATTACTTCAATAGTCTAACAAAATACTTGAATTTAACTTTGATTAGGTTTAATGGCAAGCAAAAGCAAGCAAAATTAAATTATACAAACACATGTAACGATTATGAGAAAGGTAGACTTTTAAGGGTTGAAGAAAATAAAAAAAAATTACGAGAGTTGGGAGTGAAAAGCATTTCAGATTCTTTGACAAGTTTGGTAGAAAGCCAAGAATTAAAGAAAAAGATGATGAAATCAAGCAACATCAATACAAATGATGTAGACTACATTCCTGCTATGGGTGAGGATATTGAGAGCGATCACGAACAACTTGCCACGAGATCCAAAAAGGTATTTATATCATCAAAATTTTATTCATTGTATTTTTTATGCACATTTATTCTAATGAAAATTGAATTTTTTATAGCAACATCGTTCGCATTATATTGCACCATTGTCCATGAATAAATTTGCTAATTTAGCGAAAAAACATCGAGTACTTGCTTCAAAGGTCTCCCGAAAGCCTCCATTGGATTCAAATGCAACAAAAGAGAATCAATCTAAAGCAACAATTACCATGGCTGAACTAATCTTAAGTAATAAAGTGTCACAAAGGCAAATGACAAAACCTAATTATATTAAAAGGGTGGCAAAAAGACGATTGGTTCTTGTTGATGAAGATGACGACGAGTATGACGAGACATTTCAAGGTATTATTTTTATAAGTGTTGAATTTTATATTATAAGATAAACTTTTAGGTTAATTTACTCTTGTGTGTTTTTAGATGTTAACAAAGTAGATATGGAACTACATTGTTTGAAAGACAACGATAATCAAGGTGATTTTGTTAAATCTCAAGGTACTTATGTTTAGTTATTTAGCTTGATCATTGTTCATATTTACAATCTTTTTGTTATCACTATATTAATGATATTGTATAAATCAATGACAAGATGATGTAAATCAAGACATGGATGATATGACATTTGTAGAAAATGAAAATGAGGTTCAAACGGACGATACTGATGACGAATTGGGAAATGAGGACGATATACTAATTCAAGAACGATCACAAGGTTCCAAATTAGAAAGTGAAATATGTTATATTTAAATACTTAACTTGTTTCTTCATCATATATATACATGTGTATATTTAATTTATATTGAACTTCAGAATTTCCCGAATCCAAGAAAAGAGGACCAACAATGATACATGTTGTGCATACGAGGAAAGTCGATGATCGTGAGATTATTATATGCATTGAATTTGGACAACCTGTTGGACCAGTGACAAATGAGAAGGATGTAGTAAGATGATTCTCTTGATTTTTAGGCACAATAGCTCGTAATCACAGTTATGCGCCACTGATCCATAGTTCATGGCACAAGGTGCCACATAAAGATAAGATATGGGAGTATGTCTTGGTAAGGTTTTAAGTGATTTGATGTCTTCTTTATTTGTTAGATTTTTTTAATTCTTACTTAACGCCAAATTTCTTTTGAAGGAAAAATATGATGTGCCTGATGCTGCTAAAAAATGGGTTCTTATGACCATAGGACATTATTACAAGGTACATAAATGCAGATTTAAGAATAAACATTTCTATCAGTTTAGAGATGATAAAACAAGATGGAAGAATCATCCTAAAAGCATTCCAGAAGGTGATTTTGCACAGTTGTAAAAATTATGGAATAATACAAATGTTAAGGTAATATTCTACACAATATCTCAATTATATTTGTGATTTAATATAACTTAATGTACTTGGTTTGTTGAGTTATATATACAAATGTGTATCCAGAAGCGTTGTTCGCGTGCCGAGGAAATGAGCATGTCTCAAAAAAATATGCTCACGGCTGGCCCAAAATATTTTGCAAGGATTCGTGATGAGATGGTAATATATCTTTCTTATACTATTGAATTGTTTGTTTCATATGATTTTTTTTTGTATGTGTTAATATTATCATGAATACAGATAAATGATGACCCAAACAAGGAATTACCTGCTTTAACGAAAATGTTTGAACAGACACGTAAAAGGACAGAAGGACGTGCATATGTTGATACTTATGATGACACAAAAAGAAAAATTGTAAGTTCTTATTTTAATGATACAATGTGTTTTGTAATTTTTTTTTGCATCAGATTAGTTTTGTACGGGTATTGTTCGTTTTAATATTTTCTTATTAATTTTTGAATAATATTGAAGGGACAAATGAAGAACTACAAATCTTAAGAAAATGAAAGTGCTTTAGTAGATCCTTTTATGATTGTAATGAACAAAGAGAATAATGGATAATGTCGACTTTATGGAAGAGGGGTTACTAATAGATTAATAAAAAAAATTAAATAATGGTGATGCAACAAACATGTTTCTAGAAGGAATTATGGAATCATTCAATGCAAGCTTTGAAGGTCAAAAACACGAGTTGCTTGAAATGAGAAAAGAACTTGATGAAGAACATGAAAGAAAAAGAACAGAGTTAGAGGCTATTCAACTGGACATCAAAACCCAACAAGAACACTTGGAAGCTACGATGCGAAAACTAATGGAAC
Organism: Mikania micrantha; assembly: GCA_009363875.1. Lineage (NCBI taxonomy): Eukaryota > Viridiplantae > Streptophyta > Magnoliopsida > Asterales > Asteraceae > Mikania > Mikania micrantha. Next base: position 13,177,783 of record CM018681.1, read on the forward strand.
AACTACCTATTAAAGATTAGTCTATTGAATATAAGTTGCATGTTTTTATCACTCTTAATTTATGAATGTAATTGACAATTAGTTTTGTAAGTTTATTTATTTTTTAATTTTACCATATGTTAAATTACATCCTAAGATTATCTATGCTAGTATTGTTTTGATGCAATTGGAATAATAACGCATGCTAATTGAAATTGTAGTGATTGAAACAATGATGTTACAAAGTTGCATTTGGGGTTGAACTAGGTTGCATACTTGTAACTAAAACTCTAAAAAAGGTTGCATTTATAGTGAAAAAAGGTTGCATATTTCTCTACTAAAACATAATAGTGGTTGCATTTTAGTATAGAAAAGGTTGCTTTTTCATAAGCATAACCATAAAAAAAGTTGCATATGAAGGTAAAAAAGGTTGCATTAAAAATTTTAAAAAGTTGCATATGAAAGTAAAAAAAAGTTGCAATAAATTTAAAAAGGTTGCATCTTAAAAAGGTTGCATTTGATTACATCATGCAACTTTTATGAAAAAAGTTGCATTATCTAATAAAAAAGTTGCATTAGGTCTAATGCAACTTCACCTAACGCCGCTCTTTTTAAAGGTCAAATGCAACATTTTAGTGGGGTTGCATTAGCTCCATTTTGTAATAGTGATCTCTGCCAATTGTTATATTGGTGCCTAACCAAGATTGGTGGCTTTGTGGCAGAACCAGTGTTATGGGGGTCTAAGGTGAATTTCTCTGCCATGGATTCACAAATAGTTGAGAGCAAATCACCGAGTGATGAGTTCTCAAAGTGATTTGTTAGAATGATTTTTGAACACAATTTAGCTCAAAAACCAAACTCCTGCAGATTAAGAAAAAAAATAGAAAAACAGAAGAGATAGAACACAGAAAACTACACAACAAGATATCAGTGAGAGCTTTGAGTTTTAGTCTTGATGGTTAAACCAAGACTAAGGACAAGGCTCTGATACCAATTGTTGAACTACAGAAACCTCGAGGAGTAGCTGTATCACCAGGAACTAGGCTTTAGACACTTAGTCAAAGCTTTGGTTTTAGCTCCCTCTAAAGTTTTTGTACAGAAACCTCAAGGAGTAGCTGTATCACCAGGAACAAGGCTTTAGACACTTAGTCAAAGCTTTTGTTTTAGCTCCCTCTAAAGTTTTGCACTAGGTTTTTTTTGTTATTTAGTTTTCTTGCTTAGAAAGAGAGAAGAGAAAAGATAGAAAGCATAAGGAATTTTGGGGGAAGTAATTCAATTTATTCAGAGAATGTTGGGACTTAAATACCCAAACATTCTGAGATACAAGACAATAAATAATAAGACAAATACCTGATACTGTTATAAACCCTGAATCAACAGACTAGTACAAATACAAAGTCAACGACAGAAACAAGAGTCTTCAGTGGTTTTGCTCATCAGTCCTTATTTTCCAACATGATTTCCTTTCTAACTTGCAACCACCAAAATCACTGTCAGAGTAAGCAAATAAACTACACTTAGAGTTCGTAGGATACCACAAACCAAGACGAGGTTTCCCAATAAGGTAGCGAAAGATCCTCTTGACAGCAATCAGATGAGAAGCCTTGGTATTTGCTTGATATTTGGCACACTGACAAACAGAAAACATGATGTCTGGTCAGCTAGCGGTCAGGTACATCAGTGCACCAATCATCAAACGCTAAAGGTGCTGATCAACATCTTCACTATCATAATCCGAAGTCAAGACTGGATGAGCAGCCATAGGAGTGGATGTGGGCTTTGATTCCAACATGTTGAACTTGGTGAGAATGTCAGTAAAGTACTTGCCCTGATGAATCGACACACCCTTAGGATCTTGCATTTCTTGGAGACCCAAGAAGAAGGTCATCTCCCCCATTGTACTCATCTCAAACTTTTTCTTCATCACAACCTCGAATTCTTTGCATAGCACCGAGCTCGTAGAACTGAAAATAAAGTCAGCCACATAGATTTGGATGAGAATCAATTCATCCTTATCTTTGCGAACGAACAATGTCTGATTGATGGCTCCACATGTTTATCCATTTGAAAGCAAATGATCTGTAAGTGTTGAATACCATGCTCGCGGTGCTTGATGAAGAGCATAAAGGGCTTTGTCTAGCTTGTAGACATGGTCAGGAAATTGCAAATCCTCGAATCCTAGGGGCTGACACACATAGATCTCTTCCTGGACCTTCTCATACAAGAAGGCTGTCATCACATCCATTTAATAAACAGTGTAGTTCATGTAGGAAGCATTGGCCAAAAAGATGCGAATAGCTTCAAGTCTTGCGACTGGTGCAAAGACTTCTTCATAGTCAATCCCCTCATGTTAGTAGAAGCCCTGAACTACCACCCTAGCTTTATTTGTAATGATCATACCTGAATCATCTCTTTTGTTTCTAAAGACCCATTTGGTTCCGATTGGCAGTTTCCCCTTGGGCAACGAAACCGGATTCCACACCTTGAGCTTCTGAAACTGCATCAATTCTTCCTGCATCACATCAACCCAGCTTGACTCCTTAAGAGCCATCTTGACATTCTTGGGTTCGACCTGCGAAATAAAACAAGAATACAAGCAAGAATTAATTGGACCTGATTGACTTTGTATCATAGTTCCTTCTAGGCTAGGTGTTATGAGCTTAAATGGATCTGCTCCGGGTCAGAACTCCTTCTGAAAGTTGTCCAATGATGTTTTCCACTGGATGATTCTTGTTGATGCTTAAAGTCGCCACTTCCTCCACAGCTATATTGTCTAGTAGGTTGCTGATGTGAGTTAGGTGATCTTCACTAGAGGAAGATATGTTGTCAACGGGAGCGGTTTCACTTGCTTCAGCTCCATTGTCCACACAATGTTCCTCAGGGATGTGGTCAAAGAAAAGTGGATTGTCAAAGGTTTGGTGGGAAGAGGATGAGGCTTGATCTGTCTCCGGAGTTGGTTGAACTGGCTCAGAGGTCCTCGGATCTGATGGGATGACTTTGTTGATCGAGGTTGGCTGAACTGGAGGAGCCCGATCATACATGCCTGGTGGGTCAACCGTCAGAAGCTTAGGATCACACGGAACATAGTTAACTCTGTAGTCCATGTCATCACCCTTGTAGAAACTGTCGGTAGCTCAGATGGTATGAACTATGTATATTACATGTGTATTACTATCATAAGATGTTTAATACGAAACTATTACAGATATACTTCAGAATCATATCTGACAAAACAGAACTATTATGTGAATTGTAGTTAGGATTTATTATGTATAACGTATGTGAGGTTGTACAGAACAAAACAACAACTGACGTCATTATGCGAATATTAAACTGACGGAGTATTCGTGTGAGTGACGATTCGCACGAATATATCTGTAAGTTTAACGTTCTGAATGATATCTTATAATTAGAAAACCATATCAGAAAGTAAAGTTGTCGCCGTGTTTGTACGACTGATGATTCGTACGAATACGCGTGTAAATGTTGCGATCCAATGAAACGTTAAAATAAAGATTTTAAAATTCTAAAAATAAATAAAAGATATTTAGTTAATTTACTAGGAATTACAACCTTAGAAGATTTAAAAATTTCCATCTTTATAAAGTTACGTAATGTAACGAAAAACGACGAAAAAACGACGCATGGAACCGAAAACGAGCGAAACCAAACGCACCCGGACATACCTGGGCTTTAAAAAGCCCCAAAAACTTCTTTTCTCTTCATTTTTGTAGCCCCAAGATCATCTTCCCCATAAATCCCGGTTTTCTTCCCCACCATACCTTCCCAACTTCAATCCTTCATAACTTCTTCGTTTCTCAACCAAATTCAACATTCTAGCAGTCAAAACGACCGTAAGAACGAGAGGAACAAAGTAGTACAACTGATCGGAGCTGAAACAGATTGGAGTGGTCGTAGTTTTAGAGAGAAGTTGCTGCTAAAGTGGGTTTTCTACTATTCACATGAGGTAAGCTTCTAACTCATTTTAATCACTTCAAATCAGTTAGGATAACACCAAAATGACTCTAGAAACATGTAGATAGTGAAGAGATGAAGAAATAGAGATTTGAATCATAAAAAACGGAACAAGAACGAGCTGAAGCAAGCTGACTTTCCAACAGTTACTGATTTGGTGTGCTGCTCGAACATCAGCAGCTTCTTAGCTGAGTTTGGAGATGCAAAACCTTAGTATCTTGCACTAAAACGAATTAGGAAGCTAAGAATTACATTAGGTTGAAGATTTGGTGGCTGGAAATCCAATTGAATCATCCGATTTGAGGTAAACACGAGAAAAACTTTACTGTTTTTGAGTTTAAACACTGTTCCGAGCAACAACAGCTTTTCCTTCGATGTTGGTGCTGCAAAACTCTTAGGATTTGCACATAATCAACTTAGGAACTTGAGGGGCATGTTGGATTAAGGTTGGAACTGGACAGGGATTAGTATCGATCGCCTAAGGACTGGGTAACTTGGCCTCATCTAACTAATGGTATCGGCAGATTCTGCCCAGCCAGTTCCTTTGTATTTTTAACATAGCAAACGTTCAAGTTAACTCACAAAACATTCCATCATACTAGTTCAGTAACTAGTTCGATATGTTAGGAACAACTTTCATCAAGACAAGTTTTATTGGTTCGGACATTGAATGGGTTAAAACAGTGTCCTAAGTCAGAAGGCACTGAATGGAACACTGATTTTCTACCAGTTGTTTGGAGCCTCATTTTGACGAATTAGAAAGCTTATAAATAATGGATAGAAAGCTAACATCCCAAACTTGATCATGAAGCTTTTTTTTTCTCGATTTGGAGTTCCTATGATCAAGTTATGACTTGTAGAAGTCGGGACAACCTACTGTCCGATTTCCAGATTTTGGGTTAGTTTAAGAAATCTTAGGTTTTGACATGTTTTGCAAACTACCAGCTATGTGGTATGTGTTTATGCATAATTTCAAACAAAAATAACTATATGAACATTCAGCCATGGTGGTTAGGTTCTTGTTACCTTTGTTTAAGTTAGTTGACTGGGTGTTAACCAATTTTTAGAACCATGGATATTAACATGTTACTAACACCAAGACTTTCTAAACTCTTTTAACCCATAACATATGTTTTAATAATCAAGCGGGATTAAAACACTTGGGTTTTGTCAAGAAAAACCATGTGTTATGATGTTAATATCGATGAGGGTATAATTGGGTTAACTAAGTGCTAACCAAATACTAAGGCCATCGATATTAACTTGTGAACTTCTAAACTAATAAATTAAGTTTACTTAGTAATTCGCATCGAGTTAATGACATGATAAGTAGCCATGAGATTTCAAAGAATTAAAGAACGAGATGAGAACTATGGGAATTCAAGAGAAATGACTAAGTATGGGATATTGACATTGGGATGCCAACATCCAATACTTGAAGTTTTTCATCAAGATTGACCATCAATTAAGTGTTCAAATGAATAAATTAGTTGATAGTCAATCTTAAGAAAGAATAAGAATCAAGTTGGGCAACAAAGAACTATCAAAGGAATTGGAATTGATCTAAATTTGGTTAACTCAAGTTCTAAAACTTTTAACTTGTATTTTTCATAAGAATATGTTGGAATATAAGGACTGATGAGCGAAACCACTGAAGCCAGACATTTGAATAAAACCGCGGAAAGACAAGCCGCAAATACTCCTCTTCCGATTGAAGAACTAATTCAACATCGGAAGACTCTCAGCGGAAGCTTCGCCAAAAAGAAGTACCGCTGAACTTATTCCCTCAGAAGACAATAGCTGATCTTGACAACATCGGAAGACATCCTCTACATAGGAAGAAGTCAAATGACTCGGAAGACAATTTTCTCTTCCCAAATAACTGATTACTCTATCAGCTTCCGATGAACAACTTCTGAAGGAATAAACATTGAACTCCAGTACATCTACATCAATATCGGAAGACATGAAGACTACTGAAGGCTCTTGTGTCCGTTATTGTTGACTTTGTATTTGTACTAGTCTGTTGTATCAGTGTCTGTAATAATGTCAGCTATTTGTCTTATTATTTCTTCTCTTGTATCACAGAATGTTTGGGTATTTAAGTCCCAACATTCTCTGAATAATTAGGGATTTACAAGGATTACTTCCCCCATATTTCCTTGTGCTTTTCTATCTCTCATCTTCTATCTTCTCTAGGCAAGAAAACTAAAACAAAGAAAATAACTTGTGCAAAAATTTAGAGGGAGCTGAAACCTAAGCTTTGACTAAGTGTCTAAAGCATTGTTCCAAGTTGATAGCTACCACTCGAGGTTCTTGTGGTTCAACAATTAGTATCAGAGCCTTGTCCTTAGTCTTGGTTTAACCATCAAGACTAAAACTCAAAGCTCTAACTAATATCTTGTTGTTTTAGTTTTCTACAATCTATCCCTTCTTTCTTTCTTGTTTCTTTAAATCTGTAGGAGTATGATTTTTGAACTAAACTGTGTTCAAAAGTCATTCTAACAAATCACCTTGAGATCTCATCACTAGTTGATTTGCTCATAATTATTTGTGAACCAATGGCAGAGAAATTTTCTATCGATCCCCATAACACTGGTTCTACCACAAAGCCACCAATCTTGGTCAGGCATCAATATAACATTTGGCAGAGGCAGATGTCACACTTTTTGTCTAATAATCATACAGGATGTTGGAAGTCTGTCATGTTTGGACCACATAAACCAACGGTCCTGGACACGGAGACTGGAGACGATGCCCCGAAATATCCTCGGAACTACACCGAAGAGGATTACCAGAAGTTGGAGCTTGATGCAAAGGCACATGCTCAGTTGGCTACGGCTCTTCCCAACGAAATATACTCTGGTCTTCTTCACCATGAGTCTGCAAAAGACTTGTGAGATGATCTAAAAGAGTAATTCGGTGGTACCGAAGATGTTGTGGCTAATACCAGAGAGATATTAGCTCAACAATACGAGATATTATCCCAAATAAATAATGAGTCACTGACTCAGCAGTTTGAACGATTCACTTCTCTCTTAAGTGAATTAAAACATGCTGGTCAAGTGTACCCACCTGTCTCGGTCTTGAACCGCTTCTTTAGATATCTACATGAAAAATGGGAAACCTATTCCACTGTCATGAGATCCTCTCCAGACTTTGGCAAGCTCTCGCTCACTAAACTTCATGGTAAGTTGCTCACATTTGAGGGAGAGATTAACCAGAAGAGAAAACTCATAAAGTCTGGTAAATCAACAGAAAAGTATGTGCATGGGAACATAGCTCTTCTGAGTCATAACAGTGAATCAAATGATCAGGGTTATGATGAATGTATTGACATAACCACTGGCGTCACTTCTTCTAATTCTTGTGATGACCAGTCTCACATCTCTGATCATCTATGTTTTCTCATGGATGATCTCCATCAAGTTCCAAGCGATGACTTGGAAGAGATGGACATCCTTCACCAACTGTCCCTCTTGAGTATTAGAACGAACAAGTTCTACAAGAGGACCGGAAGGAAATTCCCTAGTATTCAAGGGAAAAACAGGTTCAGTCTAAATAAGGCTAAGGTTCAATGCTATAGATGCCATGGCACTGGACACTTCGCCAGGGAGTGGAAAAATGCTCCCAACTCAAATTCTTCACCGTATGTGACCTTTCCCAACTCACAATCACATACTTCTTCTGAACCTTTTTCTTCTTCTTCTTCTTCTTCTTCTTCTTCTTCTTCTTCTTCTTCTTCTTCTTCTACTTCTTCTTCATCATTCAGAAGGCACAACACTCCCTAGAAGTCAGCACATATTGTACCCAATGTACAATTTGTACAAGCTACCGATGGTAGCATGTATCAACTAACTCCTACACCTCTTCAAATTGTTGCACCATCTTCTTCTCAAATAAATATACCAGGCCTTGCTGCTCAATCTTCTTCTTCCAGTCAACCAGCTCCCTTTACCCAAGAGTATGTCGATTGGAGCAGCTTGCCTGAAGATGTAGGCTATGCCCTCATCACCTCCGAACCAACAGATTTCGCTCTTATGGCTGTTGGTGATGATTCTTCCCCTTCTGAACAACCTGCTGCACACACTCCTGATGCACTGGTATCTTCCTCCACTCTAAAAAACTATGTACTAATACGTGCATAGAGGCTTATGCAAAAATAAAGAAAGCCAATGTGTTGCTTCAACAACAAAATCAGGAGTTGGAGCAACTGCTTGACAATAAAAATTCTGAAATAGAAAAAGTAATAAAGAATAAAGACAGTCAAATATATGTCCTAATGACTGAAAAGTCCAATCTACAAGCTCTATTTGATTTGCAAAATGAAAAATATGCAGCTTGTAGAGATGAATTGTCTCATACCAAGGTTAGCTGTGACAAGCGGGTTGAATCCTGCAAAGGGTTCAAAATGCTTTTAAATAAGCAAGTTCACACAAAAGCCAAATTTGGAATCGGGTTTAATCACACTAGTCCTCATGAGGACTACACCCCGATTGACAATAAAATAAATAAGACTGATTCTGAGCCCATTTCCACCACTTTTCTTCCAGATGAAATTCCATCCATTAAAATCACACCTCCAAGAGTGTACCAACCTCCACAATTTACCATGTTTGTTTATCCCACTGAAACTAACGGTGAAAAACAGGAGGAAACACCTTTGGAGAGTGATCAAAATAAAAATGCGTCTAAACAAACTGAGACTGCTCCTACCATGAGCTCTACTCAAATTTCGGAAGGTAGAAGTCTTCATAAAACTTCTGATAGTCATGTTGCCCGCCTTGACAAAGGAAAGAAGCACATGTTTGACATTAGATTCCCTCCTTCTCATCCTCATCCGCCTTATCCAATAATGAAGGCAAATAATCCTTTCATCCCCATCTACTCTGTTTTTTCTCATGTTTGTCTAAAATGTTTTAAGTATAATCATACTACTGAAAACTGTTGAACAGAAACTCTCCTGAAGAAAGCAAGAGAAAAAATAAATGCTGAAAGATTGAAAGCCGAACAACGTTCTTCAACTAAAGGAAAATTTCCTAATAAAATTAAGAAATCAAAGAAGGCTAATAGATTTTCAGCACCTTCTCATTCATCACCTAACTCCTCTTCTTTCTCACTTGCTTCACCCGGGCCTTCTATCCTTGGAACACCACCTTCTTATTCCATGGTGACTCCTGTTGCTCATCCTTTTGCTAATGTGAACCCTCCTTCCGTGGATTCACAAATTAATATCTTGCATCAAAACTAGCAACAGCTGATATTGATGATGCAGAAATTGATGAATAACTCTCAGCAATGTGAGCTCATCGATTTAGCGCCTGGAATCTAGATAGTTGGACTCTTTATCACTCAAAAGTTCTTTTAATTTTGAAATATCCTGACCCTCAGCCTCAAGTTTCCTTTTAAAAACATTTTCACTTTTAAGAAATTCATATTTAAAGTATTTAAGTTTGGTAACTTCTTTGATCAGTAAATTATTGTGTGATCTGTACCTAGATACTTTATCAATACAGGAAGTAGAGCAATGATTTTCAGTTCCCTCATCTTGCTTTTCATCCACCTTGTCCATGAATGCCTGACTCAGGGTCATCTAAAGCTCGTGCACTTGATCACTCCAGTCATAGGAGTCATTTTCTTGTGTGACCAATGCATTGGATGTGCTTGCTCTTCCTCTAGCTATAGCCTTCTCATCAAGCTTCTTTTATGCCTCCTTCACCACCTTGCGCAACTTACATTCCCGAGAAAAGTGAGCTGGCTGGCACAATTGGTAAGCGTCAGCCTTTATTAGTCTTTAGAGTCTCCCCCTAGGCTGATGCTACCAAAACTTCCTATCGGATTCTCTTTACAAACTTTTCTCCCTGCATGACCTGAGCCTTTTCCTTTACCCACTTGACACCCACTCTCCCATCTGATCCATTGTCCGGATTTTCAAGTGGTAGTCTTTCCAGGTCAAAAATCCAAAACCTTTATTCCTCCATCATCTTATAAAGAGTGAACTCCTTGTGAAGTGCATTGAAGCTCCACTTTATTATAGGAATGTAGGTATGATGATGCATCAAATCATAAAGGTTTCTTGCTTGATCTTTAAGCATTGGATCATCTGAAGTGGCTTTTGGTCCTGGTCCTGTGAAATCTGCTTCTGGCTCAGATTCAGAGTTCTTCATTTCTTTCTAGCTATGCTCTTTCTTCTTCTGAATCTGGGTTTTTCCTGAGCAGTAGCTTTACTCCTCTAATCTCTGGCCTGCTGTTCTTCCACATTTGAGCCCACTGCTGCATCTGTTGTTGCAGTGGGCTGTGGACCAGCATCCTCAGCTGTTGAGGGCTCTTTTATCCTCTCATCAACCTTTGATTGTCTCTCAGGATCAGGGTTTGTTGATTGTTGATTCCTTGCAGTTTCTTTACCCATTTTGATCTTGATCGCTGAAGAGATTGGCATGTTGTCCATAGAAGGACTTGATGGAGGAGAGGCTGTTCTTCCTTAGGGTTTGGGGGAAACATGTTGGGGAACATAGCCTTTGTTACCTCCCCAGACATGACTTCTTCTTCTTCTCTGATTCCAGCACCAGAGAGGGGAATTTCAATTGCAGCTCCTCCCCCTAGACACAAGCCTCTAATTAGGGTTGCCCTTTGAGCCCGCATCTGCTCAACTGAAAGTAACTCACCTCTGGCTATCTTAGCCTTTATATATATGATGTGCATGTCCATGGTTGAGTTCTTCATAGGGCCTAGCTGCCGAGCATGGAAGCCATACTCAAGAAGAAAAGCCTTCATCTTGTCTCTGTAGGCCTTTTCCTTCTGAGTCTTTGTCAGTTTTACCATGGCTTTGGATGCAGCAGCTGCTTGTTCCTGTTGCTGCACCTTGTCCAGCTCGGCAGCCATCTTAGGCACCGACCAGAGCAAAACTTCATCTATGTAGCCTCACCAACTGCTTCTGTAGCCTTACCAGCTGGTTCATTGGCAAGTAGCTCCTCTGTGGAGGAATCAATAATAATGACTGGGCCTTTGGAAGCAGCTGCAGCTTCGGAGTTAACCTTAGCATTCACTGCTCCCTCCGGTTGACCAACCACCTTGGGTGATTCCATAGCAGTATCCATAAAGTGCTCAGGAATGGAGGAGAGGTCTTCAGCAGCCTCTGTCCCAGAAGGGGACACAGGTTCCATGGAGATTGGTTGTTCTTCTTGGGTAGTTTCCTCCATGGCAACCTGGGCAGTAGTCTCAAGAGGAGACTTAGTCCCAGAAGGGGACTGTTGTGTCCCAGAAGGGGACTGAGGCTCCATAGAGACATTTGTTGTTGTAGCTTCTTGCTCTGTTTCTTTGGCAGCCTCTGTTGCCTCAGAAGAAGAGGAAGAGGACGTAGTAGATTCATGAAAGTAAGTGCCCAAGAAGTCATCCCATTCATTAGTCAAAGTAACTATGGATGGGTTGGCATCTTGTACACCTTCCTCTTCTCCCCCTTTTTCGTAGCATCAGGCGAGACAAAGGTAGTAGTAGCAGGATAAGGATGGAAAGTTAGAAGGATCACTGGGGGCCGCCTCCTGAGGTCCAAGATGGTGGCTTCTTTGTCTTGGACCTCCTGCCGAAGGGTAGCAACCTCAGCTTCCAGGATCACTACCCTGGCTTGGAGGGTTGTGATTATAGCCGTCAATTCCCGTGCTTTGGTGCCCTCGTCCACAGGAGTGGAATCAATGGGCAATGGAGTCCTGAGCCTAGCTCCTGCACCTCCACCACCAGATGTTATTTCCTGACACCCTGGATTCCCCTCATTGAGAAGGGCTTCAAAGAAGTCCACCCTAGTGTGGGTTGTCGCAAGGGAGGTCCTAGTGCCTGTACCACTGTCCTGAAGATCAAGAATAGGATCAGCTGTAGTGGCAGCCTCCTCTGCATTGACCCCTTCAGTACTCCTGGGGACAACCTCTGAAGTTGTAGGCTCTGGGTCAGGAAACCTAGCTTGTAGCTGTGTTACCACTCTCATAAGTGTTTGGGTAGTAGGAGAGAGTGGTTCCTCCACAGCTATAGCAGAGGTTCCTTGAGCCTAGGTGATAGTATGGGTGGGGGGCAATTCTGGGTGATATGAACCTAGAGACTTGGGAGACAGTCTCTGAACTAGTGTAGTTGCTTCATCAGAAGCAGACTCAATAATAGGGGCATCCCTTTGGATATTCTCAGGTATGTTTTGTGACATACACTGAGGGCTATCTAGATGGTTAAGGGCTGCCACGGGTTCCAGAGGAAGACCCTGTGGAATAACAATAGGTGTGGCTGTCACCTTAGGTGGAACTGTGCCCTTGACACTTCTTTTCACCTTTTTCTTGATGGGTTCAGATGAAGGGGCCTGAACAGCTGTAGAGAGCTGTGCAGGGGTTCGGCGGCGTTTGTAGGTTATTTTGATGGGGTGGGGAATTGAGATGGAAGGTGTGGGTTCAACATCTGTGGGTGCAACAGAGTTGTCACCTTCTAGAGTTGGTAACTCCATGGAAGGAAGAATAGGAGTAAAGTTCCCAGAAAACTGGTTACTCTTCTTCTTCAGTTGAACAAAAACCTTGGAAGTTACCAAGGGGATTTTGTATATATTCCCAGTTAGTGAGAGGACAGAACCTAACTCACCATAAAATATATGCTGCAAAAACCTGGGATACATACAAAATTTATTTGGTGACGAAATATTGTCAACCAAATTATTGAAAATAAAAGCAGAGAAGTTAAAAAGTTGGTTGGAGAACAAGCCATGAATAGCCGAAGCTAAATCTGAAGGAACTTGATCCCAACCACATGTCTTATTCGAAAGACATTGCCAAAATAAATGTATGAGGTACTTATAATTGTAGGACACTCTACCCTTCAAATAAGTAGTTGAAGGAAGAGGACCTTCGTACCCCATTGAACGGAAGGTCAATGCTACCTCATCCTTAGTGAATGAGACCCTTCCCCTGACATCACAAAGTTGAAGATGTCGAAAGATGGTCTCCACTGTGATAGAAATGGGATGAGCATCAATGGTGGCATTAAGAATCCGACCATTGGGAGATGACAACACAGAATAGTATGCCCAAAATTGTTGGTGATGAGATTCATACACCACGAGCTGAACAGTGAGGGCAAAAAGGTACCTGCTCCTTTGAAGGAAGGAGATAATCGGAGCAAAATCAGCGTCATTGTCCGCTGATAACTCCGTTGGAAGGTTGTGAGTGGGTCTAAAGGCAAGAAGTTCCATGGCGATTGATGGATTTTTTAGGTTAGAAATTGAGAGAAAATCGATTAGAAATGAAACGATGAGAGAAGGTGAATGAGCGGGAAACCTTTTATACCTTCGGATGTCAGCATTTAATATAGAAGCACATTAAATTTTGAGATCTGGAAGTCAGAAAAAAGTACTTCTAGATACAGCTCATTTATAACTCAAAATTTGCTAAGGACAAATTCGATTCCAAGAGAATGAGTCATCGGAAGTAGTTCATGAGACCAAATATGTTCTTCGGAAGATAATGACTTCCAAAGAATACAAATTTTTCATCGGAAGTGTATCCTCTGAATGCTTAGATATATTCATCAGAAGAAATGTTCTTTGGAAAACATCTTCTTCTGAAAAGTAAGTTCAGAAGATTGAGATTCCGAAGTATTACTATATCGGAACAATAGTACTTCAGAAGATAAATTCTCTTCTGAAGTGTGACATCTTCCGACATAAAGAAAGAATAATGCTTCCGAAGACTTAAACTATCTTCTGAGGAGTAATTACTCATCAGAAGATACTTTAAGTTTATCTTCCGAAGAATTATTCATTCCTTTATTTATTCATTTACTCAAAGTTAATCATGCCAATGGCTGTTATTAAATACCTGAATCTTCCTTCATCAAATGCTTTGGTGAAAAGGTCAGCCAGATTGTGTATCAACTTTGACTAGATGAATCAACTTCTTTTCTGCGTAATCTCTGATGAAGTGATATCTGATATCAATGTGCTTGGTCTTGGAGTGCTTGACTGGATTGTTGGTGATAGAGATTGCACTGGAATTGCCTAACTGTATAGGAGTGTTAAACAGCTCTACTCCATAATCCTTCATCTGATTTTGAATCCAAATAACTTGTGCACAGTAGCTAGAAGCAACTATGTATTCTGCCTCTGCAGTAGAAGTAGAAACACAAGACTGTTTCTTACATTGCCAAGACACAATCCTGGATCCAAGAAATTGACATCCTCCTGATGTGGATTTCTTGCTAATGTTACATCCTCCATAATCACTGTCAGTATAAGCCATGAACTGAAAATCTTCATTTTTAGGATACCACAATCCTAAACCAGGTGCCCCTTTGAGGTATCTAAAGATTCTTTTCACAGCAAGCATGTGTGAGACTTTAGGATTTGCCTGAAATCTTGCACATAAGCAAGTTGCAAACATTATATCAGGCCTGCTTGCTGTGAGATACATCAAAGAACCAATCATTGCTCTGTATTGGTGTTGATCAACATCCTTCCCCTCAGGATCAGGACTAAGGGATGTTGTCTTGGACATTGGAGTTCCCAGAGCTTTGCACTCAGTCAGCTTGAATCTTTAAAGAATGTCCTTGACATATTTTGATTGACTAATAAAAATTCCTGTAGGAGTTTGTTTCACTTGTAATCCAAGAAAGAAAGTGAGTTCTCCCAAGGAACTCATTTCAAATTTGGACTTCATTAGTGATTCAAAGTCCTTGCAGAGAGATTCATTTGTAGAACAAAGATAATGTCATCAACATAAATTTGTACTAGCATAATATGTTGATTGGACTTCTTGAAGAACAGAGTTTTATCAATGGTTCCTCTCTTAAAATTTTTAGCCAATAGAAAAGAAGATAAAGTTTCATACAACTTTCTGGGAGCTTGATGCAGCCCATAAATAGCTTTATCAAGCTTATAGACATGGTTAGGAAACTTTGGATCTTCAAAACCAGGAGGCTGACACACATACCCCTCCTCATCAATTCTTCCATACAAAAATGCACTTTTCACATCCATTTGAAAAACCTTGAAGTTCTTGGCAGCTGCAAAGGCTAAAAATATTCTGATTGCTTCAATTCTTGCGACTGGAGCAAAAACTTCATCATAATCAATGCCTTCTTCTTGTGTATATCCTTAAACCACCAACCTTGCCTTATTCTTGATGACCATTCCCTTGTCATCCTTCTTATTCCTGAACACCCATTTTGTTCCAATGGGATACTTACCTTTAGGTAAAGGGAAAATCTTCCAAACACCTTGCCTTTCATATTGAAGAAGTTCATCCTGCATTGCTCCTACCCAACTGTTGTCTTTCAATGCCTCAGCAACTTTCTTTGGTTCTACTTAGGATAGAAAGCAAGAAAACAAACAGATGTTTGCTTCATGCATAGAGCTTCTTGTTTTGACTCATTCTTCAACATTACCAAGTTTTCAACTGGATGGGTGTTATGGATGCGAGTTCTAGGAATTACATCCAACTGGGAAGCTAGATCCAGATCTCTTGACTCAAGGTTAGGAAGTACTACCTCAAGCTGCATTTCTGGCATAACTTGTGGTCTTTGGGATTGGACTGTTATGGGATCACTTTCTCTAGGAGAAGAAGTTTCCAGAGTGTCTAGAACTGATTGGACTGTTGAGGGATTCACATCTTCTTCTTGACTCATTGGAACTGAAGTAGAGTCTCTTAAAGGGACAACATGAGATGTGTTCACTGTCTCAGACTGAGAGACATCAATATGTGTTGAAGTGGATTCTGCCAAGATTTGTCTTGAAGCTATTGGCAGTTCAACATGAAAGTCTTCTTCTCTTGTGGACTGGGAGGAGTCTGTGGTAGTTTCCTGTAACTCTGGAACATACTCTTTCACAAGATTAAATGCAGATGTAAAGCTATCAAGATCAAATATCCAATCAGGACCAGTTCCAGGCTTATTGATAGTATGCTTATTAAACTAAACATTCGCGGATTCTTCAATAATTCTGGAAGCTTTGATGTATACTCTATATGCCTTAGCATGTGAAGAGTACCCAACAAAGTAGCCCTCCGCTGATTTCTCAGCAAACTTGGCTAAGTGATCTTTAGTATTCAAGATGGTGCATTGACATCCAAATGGTTTGAGAAATCCAATAAATGGTTTTCTCTGATGCCAAATTTCATAAGAAGTCATACCATGTGTCTTAATTACCAATCTTCTATTTTGGACATAACAGGCAGTGTTGACTGCTTCTGCCCAAAAAGTTATTGGAAGTTTGGCATCAGACAACATGGTTCTTGCGGCCTCAATTAGTGTCCTATTCCTTCTTTCAGCAACACCATTTTGTTGTGGAGTCCTCGGAGCACTAAATTGTCTTGTGATACCTTTATATTCACAAAAAGAATTTAAAACATGATTCTTGAATTCTGTTCCTTGATCTGATCTGATTATTTTTACATGGTGATCAATTTCATTCTCCACCCTAAGTATGAATGACTTTAGGGTATCAGCAGTTGCATCCTTGGTACTTAAGAAAAATACCCAGGTATACCGAGAGAAATCATCAGTGATTACCAAGCAATATGACTTTTTACCAAGACTTTTAACACTTGTGGGGCCAAACAAGTCCATGTGAAGTAAATGCAGGACTGTTGTGATTGAATTTACCTCTTTGGCATGATGTGATGATTTGTGCTTCTTACCTTTTAAGCAGGCAACACATTTATCAACACAAATGAAATCCTTTGTTGGTAAACCAGTTACTAAGTTATCTTTGACAAGTTTATTCATAATTTTAAGGTTTACATGACAAAGTCTCCTATTCCAAAGAGATGACTCATCAAGTGAAGCTTTTGAGACAAAGCAACTTATATTACTGAGAGGTGCAGCTATGCTCATGTATAGCATATACATGTTGTTCCTTCTAGGAGCTCTAAGCAGGATCTGATCATTTGGGACTACCAATCCAGGCTTCAGAACAATGCATTCATGCTCAGTAAACAACATGTTGTGTTTTTGATCACACACCTGTAATACACTCAGTAAATTGAAATTTGGTTCCTTTACAAAATGTACATTCTCAAAGCTTACTTTCCCATTTGTAATTGTGCCCCTACCTATGATGTATCCTCCCACTGGATCACTTCCAAATGCAGCAGACCCACCAAAGAATGGTTCATATTTTTGCAGGTGAGTCTTATTGCCTGTCATGTGCCTAGAGCAGCCATTGTCAACAATCCACAAGTTGCTCTTTGATTCCTGCTGCCCCTGCACATGACCAGAAGTGAATTAGTTCCTTATTGGAACCCAAGCCCATGTGGTCTTGGGTTTTCCATTAGCATCATTATAAGTAAATTTCTTTAACATCATCTTAGGTGGGACAGATGATGAGTTTGTTGTTGCTGGGACTGGTGGTTGAACAGATGGTTCAGTTATTTCCTTTTTCTTCCATATATGTTTAACTTTTAATGTTGTCGGAAGAGTTTGCTTCTCTTGACAATCATCGGAAGCACCTTTAGACTTCCCTTCTGATGACTTGGTTTTTGCTGACAGGTTGGGCTTTACTTCCGAAGTTCTTCTTCTTCCGAAGGGAAAAGATTTCTATGGTTTGTAGGAAGCTTTGTTTGCATGTGCTTCCGATGTTCGTTTTCCTTCGGAAGCCTTTCTTTTTTGATATTCTGAAACATTCTTTTCAGAAGTCTTCCTATTCTGATTATCTGAAGTGCTTGCTTCCGATCCTTTCTTTCCAAAACCTTTCTTGTCTTGTTTCTTCTGACTATCAGAAGTACTTGCTTTCGATACTTTCTTTCTTGAGTTTCTTCCTAGTTCTTCAGAAGAACCAAATGATATGCTCCAACTCTCCTTTCTTCCTTGTTTCTCAGAAAACATTCTGCTTCTTGGATTATAGAAGCAGTCAGCAGCAAAGTGATTTTTATTACCACACATCAAACATACAGTTTGATTGTTTGAGAATTGTTGATGCTGATGGTTGTTGAAGGAAATTGAGCTTTGATTCACAGGAGGTGATGGTTTGGATATTCCAACAGACTTGTTGGCTGGAAGATTTACCTGTTTTCTTTTAACACTAATCTTTCTCTCCTTTGACCTACCCCCTTTTGACTTGTCAGATGGATAAGTAACATAGTCATATGAGGAGGTACTCCCAGTTTGTATGTTTTTAGCTTTGACAAAAACTGATGACTGTTTCTTGGTTTTCTTGTTTTCTTTCTTTATTTTCAAAGCTGGTTTTTCAGTTTCTGAAGTACTGGGAGAAACATCCTCATCTGAGCATGATGAGTTACTTGGGTTTAGATCAGAGAGATTATCAGTTTGAGCCACTTTGTGTATGTCCAATTCATCATCATACACAAGTTCAACTACTGGTTTACACCTAATCTCCACTATGGGAGGGTAGGCAGATGGAGGCTCCACTTTGTTGTAACCCAAATCAGCCCCCTTCTTATTTACCAGTTCAGTTATGCTGCTCATTCTGAAAAGCTTTTCATACTTTTCACCTTGACTCAAAAATTTGTCTCTATAAGATTCAGCCAATACAAGTTCAGCCTTGGCAGTGGTTAGTCTTTCTAAAAGATTGTTAATTTGACACTGTTTGTTAGTGTCTTCATGTTTTAAGATAGAAATGGTCTTTTCCATTTCTTCAATCTTTTCTTTATAATTTCTTTCAATATTCAAAAAAATTTGCCTTGACTACTTGTAATGACTCAAGTTCATTACAGAGTTGAGAATTTATTCTTTTAAAAACATTTAACTTCTCTAAACATTCAGGTGTTCACATATCTTCAGTTACCTTGAATGAACAAGTTAAATCATTTGCCATCAGAGCACTGTTGGAGATAGAAGGATCTTCAGCTTGGAAGCTCCAATCTGCAAAGTCTTGCTCTGCAATGTTTGCACTGTTTGAGCTTGATGGTCTTTGAGGTGGTTGCCCAGAAGTTGATGGCTGAGTGCCTGCGGACTTGCATTCCCTAGCAAAGTGCCCTAACTGTTGACAATTGAAACATTTGAGCTTGGACTTATCAAGACCAAACCCAGTCTTCATATTGTGCTTTTTGAACTGCCTTCCAGTTCTTTGGTAGAACTTCTTTGCTCTATAGGAGATCATGGCCATCTGGTAGTTGATGTCAATCTCCTCAAGATCATCTGCAGGAATGCCATCTAAGTCTTCCTGACACAAGTCAAAGTAAATGGTTTCCTCAGCCAGAATGCTCCTTTCCCAGAGGTTAAAAGTGGAGTTGGGATGGAAAACTGGTTTGTGTGTGTGGGTGGTGGAGTTGGAGTTTCTAGAAAATCTGACAATGGGTGTGGAGGTAGGGTGATAGATGGGTTGATAACTCTGGTAAGAAGGATTGTTGATGGGCGCATAGAGTGCTGATGAACCAGAAGTTACATGAGAGGACTTAGGTTCCTGGGCATCTATTTCCATCTGGTAAGCACTGAGAATACCTAACAGTGCACTCAACTTTAGCGTCCTTAGATTTTCTGTCCTCCGAATAGCCACAGAGTATATATTCCAAGCATGAGGAAGTGATCTAAGAAACTTTCTGATCACATCCTGGTTCTCCATCTTAACACCTGCAGCTACTAACTCATCAACCAGTTGAACATACCTGAGATATTGAGAAGTCATCTTCTCGTTGTTCTATTGACAGAAGTTCTCAAACTGCTGTTTCAGCATATCTTTCTTGTTCTCTTTAACATCTTCAGAACCTTCATACATCTGCTGTAGAGAATTCCACAACTCTTGAGCAGATTTGCATTTCTTGAATGCATGTATGATTGAGTTAGGGATGGCCATCTGGATGAGCCATAAAGCCTTCGAGTCCACTTCCATTCTCTTGTAATCTTCATCGGAATAGAGAGATGGATCCTTTGGCACAGGAGCTCCACCAGCATCAGCAGCAGGAACAGTAGGGACGAAAGGCCCTTCAAGAACTGACTTTTAAAGTTTGAAGTCTTGGTTCGTGATGAATCCCTCGATCCTAACTTTCCAAGTGTCATAGTCTTCTAGAGTGAACATTGGTGGCTTGTTGAGAGTACCATTTTCTGTATCATGTTTGTTAAGTGTAGCCATTTGAACAAACAAACATAATGTGAGTTTTGAAGTAGTGATATTTTAGAAGAAATAAAACTGGTATCTTAACGACGATTAATCACTTATGCTCAAGAGCCAAAGCTCTGATACCACTTGTTGGATCGGGTTGCTTATTCTAAACGACACTTCACAAATATTTCTCTCTTTCAATCTAACTGATGTAGAATGTTTGTTAGAAGGATCTCTCAAATACTCAACGGTGAACAAATTATCTTTGAATAACAATAAGAACACAAGAACAGTTTCAAGCTCAAAGATATATTTCTCTCAAAGTTTTACAAGTGTTGTGACCGGAAAAGCACAAAACACATACAAGCACACCTAAATGGGTTTACAATGAGAGGTTATATAGCTAAGGCTACAACCGTATACACGTAGGAATACAAGTTGGGTATACTAGACAATACATAAAGTAAAGCTTATTCTAGTATATGGAGTGTCTTAACAGGCTAAGACACTTACTTACAATCATTACAAATATAGACATTGACTTTACTAAGACTAGCTAAATACAAAAGACATTTAATGTTGTTGATCTTCAAGGCTTCAGATAATCTTTTGCATTTAATGCAGCTACGGAGAAGTAAGGTGTTGTATCTGACTTTAGGTATGTTGATCTTTGTCGTTCTTGGACCAGCATGTCTATTGTCAGTACCTTTTGTACTATAAACGTGCTTAGCTACAGTCTTTTTCAGTGGATAAACCTCGGAAGCCTTTTTCTTTGTCTTTTGTGCAGAAGAGAATCTTCGGAAGCTGTTAGTCTTCGGAAGCCTTTAGTTCTTCGGAAGCTTTATGTCTTCATAGGCTTTGAAGCTTTAACTCTTAAGTGTTGGCCTTCCGAAGTGTTTGTCTTGTACAGCCTTCGGCAGGAGTGAGTTACTCTTAGGAAGCAATGTTGCTTCCGAAAAGGAACTCCTTCCTTCCGAAGGCTGTTTGTCTTTGTAGACCTTTATCTTTAGACAAAATTGAATTTTGGTGAGCATCAGCCTTTATTAGTCTTTACAGTCTCCCCCTAGGCTGATGCTACCAAAACTTTCTATGGGATTCTCTTTACAAACTTTTCTCCCCGCATGACCTGAGCCCTTGCCTTTACCCACTTGACACCCACTTTCCCATCTGATCCATTATCTGGATTTTCAAGTGGTAGTCTTTCCAGGTCAAAGATAAAGGGCTGAGCCAGCACTATCAATTTTTTCAAATCCAAAACCTTTATTCCTCCATTCATCTGATAAAGAGTGAACTCCTTGTGAAGTGCATTGAAGTTGCACTTTATTATATGAATGTAGGTATGATGATGCATCAAATCATAAAGGTTTCTTGCTTGATCTTTAAGCATTGGATCATCTGGAGTGGCTTTTGGTCCTGGTCCTGTGAGATCTGCTTCTGGCTCAGATTCAGAGGAGTGGGCAGTAGTTCTTCATTTCTTTCTAGCTATGCTCTTTCTTCTTTTGAATCTGGGTTTTTCCTGAGCAGTAGCTTAACTCCTCTGATCTCTGGCCTGCTGTTCTTCCACATTTGAGCCCACTGCTGCATCTGTTGTTGCAGTGGGCTATGGACCAGCATCCTTAGCTGTTGTGGGCTGTTTTCTCCTCTCATCAGCCTTTGATTATCTCTCAGGATCATGGTTTGTTGATTGTTGATTCCTTGTAGTTTCTTTAACCTTTTTGATCTTGATCACAGAAGAGATTGGCATGTTGTCCATAGAAGGACTTGATGGAGGAGAGGCCGGTTCTTCCTTAAGTGTTTGTCTTCATAGGCTTTGAAGCTTTAACTCGTAAGTGTTGGCCTTCCGAAGTGTTTGTCTTGTACAGCCATCGGCAGGAGTGAGTTACTCTTCGGAAGCAATGTTGCTTCCGAAAAGGAACTTCTTCCTTCCGAAGGCTGTTTGTCTTTGTAGACCTTTATACTTAGACAAAATTGAAGTTTGGTGAGCATCAGCCTTTATTAGTCTCTACATACTTGTTACGTATTTTAATGTTTTTGGTGCTTCCGTATAGTACTTAGATAAAGTTTTTGTGATAAAACTTAATTGTGACCTTAAATTGATACGTGTGAACATATTACGAGTTTGGGTGTTAGATCAATGTATTATCTCATAACTACATGGAGAGATAATTCTTGAACTCAATCTAGACAACATACTATAAAAAAAATGTAAAAGGATGTATTGGTAATAATAAATATAAAAATTTCAATTTATATTGGAAAAAAAATTGTGATAGATAAATTAAAGGGATTAAAGGATATTTTGACTTTTTTTTCTATTTATGCAAACTTGTGAAAAATATTCCCTCCTCTAAACACATACACATTTGTGTATCAACTAGGGGTTTAAGCCGCGCGTTGCGGCGGCAACTCAATATTAAACGGAAAATATGATACCTGCTAAATTCAAAATTCTACCTTAAGAAAATATTGAATTACACTGCTCTGCCGTAGTGTGTATTCGATTACGCAGCGGTGATTACACTCGAATATCAAAACACAGACAAAATAAACTCCGACCTAAAACAATAAATCAAATCATTATAAAAGTAGGTATCACTCCAAAAGAATACGAAAACAAACATAAGCAAATGATGTTAAAAATTATAGAACCAAAATAATACAAAAAAGTTGCATTTGAAAAAGTTATCTTAAAAAATACAAACCTAAGGCTACCAAATAAAACAAATACTATTTAACTATTATTATTAGTATTAGTTAGTATATTAAAACTATTTTTGTATTACTATTAAATTAAAAATAATAAAGGAAAAAAAACCAAACTAAAAAACACGCTTGGCATGGGACCCGAACTGCCGACCTTTAGACTAAGTGGCTCAAGCTAAACCAGCAAAGCAACATTGCATGTGTTTTATACTTTAATCTTATGAAAACAATAAATATATATTTCATTATTTTTATTATTAAACTAATTTTACTATTCCTAAGTAATGACTACATTTCACATTTGTATATATATAAATTTATCTAAAATGTAGAAAATATCTTTAAACATATGAGTTTTTCAGATAAAATTGAATAAGAAGACTATACATTAGTGTAAAACTAGTTTCTTTATAATTACCTTGATTGTTTGAATAACAAACTGTTTATACATGTTAGTAAAAACTAACTTTAACTATTTGTATCTTATACATAATTTCGCATTTACATGTGAGCATAATCACACGCATGTAGTTTAACAATATATTGAATTTTGATCTTTTACCCCAAATATATTACAAATAATCAAGAGTTTACAGGTGTAACTTATACCAAATTCTACACATTTTAACATAATCTTACGAGTGTTCATTTAAACTAAATCCTAAAAATATATTTTTAAACCCAATAAAATGAAATAATTACTTCATTATTTTACGCATGCATACATTATGTATAATTTACGCATTTATAGTTAATATCTGATCTTGAACAAGAAAAAAAAATTAATATTTTTGAAAAAAAATCTTCAACCTAAATCGTGTAAAAGTAGTTTTCACTCTATTTGAAGAATAGCAACAATAATGTGAAAAATCAAAACTAATATGGATATATTAATTCAAAGTAGATTAAAAAAAAAAAAGCCCTGGTTAAGTCACTCGTTGAAATCTTACTGCTTTCCTCTACCATCATCTTACCAAATGAATCACCACTTACTTGTCGATCTTTGTATCACCTCCAAATCAAAACCTGTCAGCTGATCTTTGCTTTAATAACCCTATATTATAAGAGTATACATCATGTATATGAAAATTGGGATGACTTATGACTTATCACATTCATTTTAGATATCTCTGTCCTCTGCTAAGAAAAATGATCTATGAAGGTACCTTTGTCCATCGTTCTTCTAAACTCATGCTTTTTGGCTTTCCTCACCACCATCTTGAATATATTCCATTTTTCCAAAGTTGAAATCATTTTTGAAATGGATTTTGAAGGAACTAGGTTTTTCGGAGGGTGAGAGAGAGTGTCACACGATCATTAAAGCACAAACATGGAAAATGTGATGAAACGATATATCAAGGGAAAATTGTCTCAAGAGAATAACTGCATGTATTTATTCCAAAATGTATCAAGCATAATATAATGTTTAATAGTACAACTCATGAATACTAACATAATTTATTATAATGGTCATATGGCTATATTAAGTGAAGATGCATTAATCGGAACAACTGGGACCAACCTTACGATTAACTGATCTCTATACCATCATCCTTTACTGAGCTTAGCAATGTCAATGTACTTTCTCTGATAAACGAAGATGATTCAGGGAATTTTTGATGTGTGTGTTTGTGTGTGTTTTTGCAGCGAGTTCTGAGAGAGCCCTGCTCTTTCCTCTGCTCTTATATATATATTCAGATTACAGTGGGTCTCTCATATCTGTCTATTATGATTATGTGGGCAATTCCTTTATGGTGGAGCCCGCCTTATAAACCGTTTTGTTTTTCTTGTTAGGGTTTCTTATCTTTTGCGCGCTTCTTAGCCGCACATTTGCTTGGAGATTTTCTTGAATATATTCGTACTCATATATTTTAAATATACATATCTCTCTAGGTATTATTTTTCCTTTATGCTATGCATAAAGTAAAAGAGATGATCATATGTCACGTCTTCAAGCCCCTCTAGACCGAATGAATTTCATTGTTTTTGAAGTTATTCGGTCTGGCCGTACATATATATATATATATATATATATATATATATATATATATATATATATGTATGGATAAATTTTTTATTATTATTACTTTTTATTTTATGATATTTTTTTTCTTTTTTATATATGGGTTGGCCGGCGCCGCCACTTAAGTTCCCCTCTTTTCTCTTGGCCTCCCGCTTTTTTCTGGGAATTTCAAAAATCAAACCGGTCCTTCTCCCCAACATATTTATAGATGCATTTGGGTAAATCTTATTATCCCCATTTGCCAAAAAAGTTCTTGCGCAGACTTCTGCCGAAATGGCCCCTAAACCATCCAAGACTTCCAAATCATCGACTTCCTCTTCTTCCAAGAGTTTGCTATCAGTATCCACCCATGAGATTAACTGGATTCGCTCAGATTTTGAGGGGTTCTTTCAAGAATTTCGGATCCTTCCTTAATGGTACCTGAAACTCCCTTCGTTGGGTAGTACAGCCCTAGACGTGCCTTCGGGCAAGATCTGCTTATATGTTGACTTCTTCCGCTTCTCTCATTTCTGATTACCTATTAGCAAGTTTTGGCTGCACATGTTAGAGAGGTATGGTCTTCACATCTCCCAGATGAGTCCCCTGGGGTTGATCCGCCTATATCACTATGAATTCATTTTAAGAAGTGCCCGTGCGGCCGTCATTCCCCTTTATTTTTAAATTTTCTTCAAAATGGTGAAGAAAGACGATTGGTACTCTTTTGATAAGAGAGGAGGCCCTTCTATGGTCCTTAAAGTCCCTTCTAGCTCTCGTGAAAAAATTTGGCATAATAATTTTTTCTTTATTGACGAGAAGGTAATTCCAAGCAGGATGCAATGGCGTTTTCCCACATACCCTATAATTGACCAAGCTTTGACAGATAGCAGTTACAAGGACCACGCAGCCTACCAATGGCTTTGTAAACATCCAACTAATATTCAGCTTATCCCCGAGCATGCCCTTGTGGCGACGGGTATAAGTCGCTTTTGGGATTCTCCTTCCTCCAAGTCTGTTTATACCACCAAGGATGGGGGTAATCTTTATCTTTACCTTGTTTCTTCTTTTCCTTTTGTTCTCTTGATGTTCATTTTTTGCAACTAAGTCTTGGTATTCTTTCTATTCAGGTCCGGGCTATTTTTTCGATGTACTGTTAGACAACCGCCGAGGATTGTTGGTTCTCGAAGAAAGGCCCCTGAAACCCGAAGAAATGCCTTTCTTGCGGTTTACTGCCCGTTATTTCGCGTTTCCTTCTGACGGTGATACTGCGGGATATGAGCTTGTTGAGGATACTAATGAACAGGTGATTTATCCATCCACTATCTTTTATCTCTTCATATTTACCGCTGAACGATTCTGATACTCTGCGCTCATGCAGTCTTCTTTTCCCAGCATTTCTGAAGAACCATCTTCCAATGTTGACATCCCTCTTGAAGCGACGTTCCCAGGCTTTCTTCACATGACGGACGCATCTGGTGTCTCTTCCGCCCCTTTGGCGTTTCGGTCCCTGTCCCTGTTCCCGCGGATTAACTCACTTCCCCTGGCGAGCTTCGAGGCTTCCCCGGACCATCTTCATCTTCTACACGGGGTAAAAAGGTGTCCGCCCTTTTAATCAAAAAACACGAGCGAAAGCGTTCCGGTATGCTGTTTAATCTCCCTCAAGGCTTTAATCTAGAGTTTTTATTGAATTTTGGTTTTTTGTGATTGCGATGTTGGGGTCTGCTTGTTTTGCAGAGACATATCCTCTTCATCCTGCCCTCAAAAAGTTTAAAAGTGGCAGTTCGTTTATGGGTCCTTCCTCAGTCTCTCCGGTGCTAACCGTGACGACTTCCGCCCTTCCATTAATCGGAAATTTGTCTCCTTCACCCTTATTCAGCGCACCCTTCCTTAGCTCTGTGGTTGACTCTCCGCTAAACCAGAGTAAAGGCCAGGGTTCTACATCCGCCTCTAGAGCTTTAAACTCTTCCCCCTTATCGGTTCCTTCTTCTCCCATTGTTCCTGTTTCTGCGTTCTATCCCGATATTTCTCCTTTACCCCCTCCTGGCTCAACGGCTTTGGCTTCTATCCCATCCTTTTCCTCTATTATGTCGACCCCCCGACCCCCTTTTTCTTTCACTTCTCCTCCTACAAGTACATCTTCTACATTCATTATTCTTCTCATCCCTCATCCTCTTCTTTTGTGGCTTTTTCTTGTCCCATTCCTCGCCATATTACTAGCTTTAACCCTCACACTCCCTTCTTTCCAAGCTGGAACCTTAAACAATGGACGCTCCTAAACGATTCTTCTTCTTGCTGAGAATTTTTATTTCGAGGTGTTCCCCCTGCGGAGGCTGAGAAATGCCAAAGCCTTACGCTAGAAGAGCTTGGCAACCATGTTGCTTTGTCACTCAGCTCCCTAGTTTCTTATTTTCCGAAACATAGCCACAGGGCCGAATTTTATGAGAAATAATTGCGGCGGCTGAGTGCGGAACACCGGACTACCCTTTCCGAGCTCCTTTGTATGCGTCAGGAGTATGAAGAAAACTAGTCAGAGCTGTCTTCTCTACGCCACTAGATTGTGGATTTGCATGCTGATCGTGTAAGCACCTTGAAGCTACAGGACCTACTGGTGGAGAAAGACTCTGAGATAAGCACCATGACAGCCACCTTATCAAAAGAGAGAGACGGTTTCGCAAGCAAGATAAAGATAGATCATGAGCGGCTTCAACAGTGTCATGAGGATAATCGTGATCTTCATCTCAGAAATGATGCTTTGTCAGGTTCTTTGCAAAAGGCAGAGGTAGAATTGAAAAAACTCATAGAGGATTTAAATTCTTCCATAACCTCTATTTCCACGCTTAAATCTCAGAAAGAGTGGCTTATCCGAGAAGGGATTCCAAGGTCCTTTGATGCTCTGTGCTTGAGCTCCCCCTATCTGCAGATAATTAGTGATATTACCACATCCTCTGACCTGCTAGGCAGGCAACAATGGATAAGGGATGACTATGCTATGTCGTAGGAGGGTCAAGTTCCTGATAATTATCGTATATTTACCTTTCCTGCGGTCGACCTACTAGGTTCCGCTTATGAGACTTTGGGGGATCCCAAGCTTTCTTTGATCGATGACATCACTGCTACCGCTTCTAACGAAAATTTGGACAGAATCTAAGATCTTCTCAAGTCCCTCATTGTTTCCGCAGGTGAGAATGAAGATTCATCTGCCTCTGATGAGGCGCCCTCCTCCTGATGTGTATCCTAGTTAGTTTTTTGGCAATTTGCGGATGAACTTTTTTGCTTCTGTAATTGTGAACTTGGTTTAATAGTATGGATTTGCTTTTGTATGTGGTTACCATTACCCTGATGCCATTATGTTGTTGTGACTATAAATGTAAACTTGCTTTTGTTACTGTTGTATTTTTACTATTCGTTTTAGTTATTGTTGGCCTATATCATGTTTCCACCTTTACCGCAACCTTAATTAGGACGGATCAAAAGTGGGGTCCCTCCCCTTTTCAACAACGACATCTGGTCTCTTTCCCTCAGTTAAACCCGCAAATCCTATGTGGACAGTGGGTTAAACGGTCGTTACTACTTGGTAAGTATGAACATGCTATTACCACCTTTACGCACATTTGCCCCCGGGCGTGGGAAAAACTATTGCACCTTGGGCTGTGGAAACCCATGCAGCTAACAAACCTAGGGCTGTTCTTCCCAATATTGCATTATGCCTCATGTCTGCTTTGATGATCAAAAATGTCAGGTTAATCACACGCTGCTTTCTTCCTTCTCCAATTGTTACCGGCAAGCTAATCTTCCCCATGGGCTTTACCCTTTCACCTAAAAAACCCATCACTGGGTAATCCACCCTTTCCATTGACTGTTGGTCTTCCCATGACATTCTTTTGAACGTGTGTTCGTATAGAATGTCTGACGAACTACCCGTATCTATGAAAATCCTACGCATCTTGTATTTTCCCACTAAGGCTATTATGTTCAAGGACCTCGTACTGAAAAACCCATCATTCGTCGGTACTATCAAAGGCATGCATATCCAGTATTTCCGGGCCTCCGCGCGTCTCTTGCGGCTATGCCTTGCCCCTCCATTCTTGCATCCAATGGCGTATATTTCATGTATTGCTCTTCTGTCTGTTTTTTCTCCCTCCTTCAGCTTTTTTTCTCCTTCTTTATGTGCTATCAGGTGTTTTACTTCTTCGTTAGAATGGAACATTTCTATTTGCTTCTTTAAGTGCTAGCAATCAATAGTATCGTGGCCGTGTACACGATCGTAATCAAAATATTTGGATTTGTCTCGTGCGGGATTATCTTTCAGGGGGCGAGGCTGCTCCCACTTCAAGCCCCCAGTCCGCCAGATCTCGCTTGGCATCTTAACCAGTGTGGGATAAGTCTCATGTTTTTCATCTTTCCTTTGGCCCACAACAGACACTTCCTTAGGTATATATGGCGTGTATCTCCCCGGGTCTCGACGATAGTATGCTGGCTTTCCACTAGCTTCTACAGGACTCTTTCACATTGCCGGAGTCAATGGTGCTTGAGTACTCCCTCCTTTTCTCTCAGCCTTTCGGCTTTCCCATTCCGAGGTGGCCGTGACCGACTTTTCTTGTTGGACATACGCCTTTGCTATGGTCATCAACGAATTCATGTCCACGAGAGTTCCGTTTACGCCATGCAATTTTCTAATGAGATGCTTGTCCCTTACCCCATGTATGAACCCCGCCACTTTCAAGGCTTCTGTCGTCCCGTTTATCTGAAGGCTTTCCAAATTATACATAACTATGAATTCTTCAACTGTTTCACTGGGACCCCTTTTGAGGTTTAAAACCTCTGTCTTATCGCGTGTGTGCCTCCTTCGCTGGCTGAAGTGCAACTTAAATTTTACCGCCAAATCTTCGAAACTAACTATGCCTCCTGCGGGTAAACTTTCGAACCATATTCGCGCCGCTCCCACTAGGGTTTGTACAAGCATGCTGCACTAGGCGGGCATGGTCCATTGTTCCACACCTGCCGTGCTTATGAACACGTTGTAATGATCCTCCGGGTCAGTAAGCCCATCATACTTCCCACGTTGGTTGGCATTTTCAGTTTGCGATGGAATTCAGCTAGAGCTATGGGTGCTACGAATTTGGACTTCATTGCCAGTTCCTGGGGCTTATATGGCTGGCTATAATCTATGAAAAAAGGGGAATGCCTGGGGGTTAGGGGTATAGGTCGGATAAACCACATTGCTTCCGTTGATTGTTGGTGGTGGTGATATGTTTGAGAATTGTAGCTGTGTTCTTAAGTTAGCCAACATTGCCTTGTGGCCTGAAGTTCCCCCTAGTGTAGAAAAAACTAGATAGTATTGTGGCGTATGGTATCATCGGAATTGTTCCATAACTTCCTCCCGGCTTTAAGGGATTTGTTATCATTGGTATGGTTCCCTGAACAGGATTTGGTCCACTTGAAACAAAGGATCCTGACGACCTAGATAGTGAAGTTAAGGGATTGGTGTATACAGAGGTTTGTGATCGCGTATGATTAAAGGGAGGAATAAAAAGGGTTTGAGGATAATATGGAGGCAACAAGGGTGAGGACATACCATATGGGGAATTGAGAGTGCTGGTTGCCATTAGTCCTGATGAGAAGGGGATCACCGGAGGAGCTATGTGAGTTGGCTGGACTGAGACTCTTGAGATCATGTGATTGGAAGACGAGCTCTCTGCCTCCTCTCCATCTCTTCACCGGGTTGAGATTGTCGGGGATGCTCCCGTATGCACCATTGTTGCTGTTGTAGCGTGATGGGACGGAGGAGCGAAGGAGGACAACGATCTGTTTCCTAGGTTCCTTGAGATCGACATTCTATACTCGAGATGATGACGGAGGAGACTGTCGGGTCCCACGGATGGCGCCAATGAAGAAGTATTAATCGGGAAAATCGGGACCAACCATCCGATTAACTGATCTCTATACCATCATCCTTTATTGAGCTTAGCAATGTCAATGTACTTTCTCCGATGAAGGAAGATGATTCATGGAATTTTTGATGTGTGTGTTTTTGGAGTGAGTTCTGAGAGAGCCCTGCTCTTTCCTCTGCTCTTATATATATATATATATATATATATATATTTATATATTCATATATTCATATTCATATTACAGTGGGTCCCTCATATCTGTCTGTTAGGATTATGATGGCAATTCCTTTATGGTGGATCCCACCTTAGAAATCATTTTGTTTTTCTTGTTAGGGTTTCTTTTCTTTTGTGCGCTTCTTAACCGCGCATTTACTTGGGAATTTTCTTGAATATATTCGTACTCGTATATTTTAAATATACATATCTCTCTAGGTATTATTTTTCCTTTATGCTATACATAAAGTAAAAGAGATGATCATATGTCACATCTTCATTTAGAAATCTTTAATTGTATCTCTACATTATGTATATATGCTACCTTACAAATTATCTAAAAGAACATGCATGATTGTTCAACTCTAAAGTTTATGTACCTGCATGTTGTATGACTTGATAAAATGATGATGAGAAATCCATTCTTAATGACGTTAAAATGTTGTATGTAAATGCAATCTACTTGTTTCCACAACCAAACCTACTTGCTTTGCCCTAGAATGATGTATTATCAAAAGACATGAAATATGAAATACAACTTGAAGAAATAACACAATGACCGTAGGGAAATATTCATTTAACCATCAAGGACAATGATGTAATTTGGCCTTAGCTAGTACTTTCAACCACACATAGTTGGGGATCCCAACTAAAATAATATTATTTAATATATAACCGTCTAGTTAAGTACGTGAGTTAATGGTCATGTGAATAAGATAAGGGTACTTTATGATGCTACAAACAAATACCGAGTTGAGTTTAAGCATGTTTCTCCCCAAATTTATAAATTAAAACAACGTTGATAGACAATAAAACTACATTGTAAATGATGAGATTGCTCAAATTTAGATGTGATTGCAAGAACATCTTATTAGGGTCCTATAAGGCTATGATAATGTAAACTCTATAGTACTTTTGTGGACTAGTGCTAAGTTTTAACTTTAAGATAAATTCCATGTCTCCTGTTGAAACAAGCCACTAATAGCTTTGAGTTAGTTAGTAATATATAACGTTTATGTTTATAAAATTTTGGCATTGTGACCCTTATTTAATATAAAAATTCATTTGAAAACCAAAACAATTCCATTAAAATAATACTAATTAGATAAATCAATGTTTACAAAACTAGGTATCATAGTAGACGATAAATACACACACATGCAATTTTTTTTTTGTTTTTGGTAATATTTTCAAATTTCATATTGTATATTTGCAAAAAAAAAAAACATTAAAAGAAAAAAAAAAACTCATTATGTAAGCGTAAATATAAGCTTAAAAAAAGTCTTGGATGATTGATGTAAGAAATTAAGTTTTTTAAGTATGTGCATATGTTTATCTATGTAAGTTTAAACAAAATGTAAGGCTCATATATATGTACTAGTACTAAACCAGTGTGAAGCGCGCGGTGGAAACTAATGTTTATAGCTTTGAATAAAACAATTGCGAATGAACAATTCCTATTTGGTTAAATACAGTTAAACAATCCTTGTGTGAATAACCAATCCATGTGTGTATAAATAATCAATGTGTGCATGAACAAATCTGTGTCCAGCGGGACAAATTAAATGATGGTTCAATAGAGTTGGTTCATCATCCTCACTTGAGATGGTACATTTAATTAATATTGTGTCTATATCAACAGATTTGTGTCTATATCAACAGAGTTGTGTAAATAAACCTTGAAATAGGTGCAAAAATAGTAATCTTGACGTTGCCAATCATATGGATGGAAATTCATATGCATAATGAAAACCTAAAAGCCATACAAGATAGCGAATCTCGCAATCGTAGTCGTGAAGTAGTTCAACTCAACATCGTTGTCTCATATTAAGTTCTTTTTGGTCGAATATGCGTTAAAGGATTTTGTGGTCGGTAAATACCACACACTTAGTACAATAAAGATAGTTCCTCCAGGTTTTCAAGGTAAAAACAACACCAAGTTCAAGATCATGTGTTGTGTAATTCTTTTCGTGGGTTTTGAGTTGCTTCGAAGCGTACAGTATAACCTTGCCTGGTAACCAAGATGTAGATTAGAAGCGTCACAGTAAACCATGAAATCATCGTCACCATGGGGTAGAGTTAAGATAGGAGCGTTGCAAAAATTATGTTAAAGAGTTTGAAATGCTTCTTCTTATTGTGAACCCCAAACATAGGGTTTGTTTATTTGTGTCAAACTGGTGAGAGGTACTGCGATCTCAGAAAAAGTAGCTATGAAATGATCATAATAGCCCGCTAAACCAAGAAACGAACGAACTTCAGTAAGAGATATGGGTGCATTCCAATTTTTCACAGTTTCAATCTTTGCCGGATCAACATGAATGCCGTTTTCATTTACTATGTGCCCAAAAAATTGAACTTCTTTAAGCCAAAATTCACATTTAGAGAATTTGGCGTACAATAGTTCTTTCTTTAAGAGTTTCATAACCAAATGTAACCGCATTAGTCAAGCCAAAATGCATATGCATAAACACGTAATGGCCATAACTTCTACAAAATGCTGTTTTTGGAATATTTTCATCACTGACTCAAAGCGGATGATATCCCGATCTCAGATCTACCTTTGAGATACAAATTGCTCCTTGTAGCTTGTCAAATAAGGTAACATTTAGGGTTTTCAAGAAATGTAATTGTGTTGAAATTCCAATAAATAAAAGTTTGTTGGGTATTATTTAATTAAATTTACTTAAACGTTGTATAAATCATAAGACACAAATAATCAAAGATTAATAGAACAAAATAAAAGTGATATATACATTAGATAGCATTCAAAAACGAGTAATTAATTTTAATCTAGTTGCTATGTATGTGTGTATATCTATACTCCTTTACAATGCATATATGAGAGAGAAACTTACATGATCTTAAAATTAAGAAATTTACAACCAAATCTGCATCTGGTACAACATCACAACGCATAGCCGGTTATTATTGTATCACTCGGTTACCTTCTTTCTCCTCTCCTTAACCTTTTATTCCTTTCTTATCATTTCCCCTGCAGGTTACAACACATAGTCAACTCCTTTTTTCCTTAATCGGTTTTTGTCACCAGAGATGGAAATCCTCAGCCCCATAGATCGCCGAAAGAAGGAAGACGAAATAGGTAAGCATCTTTCCTTGAATACTTCGCTTCTGAACAATCAACACACTAAAATAGCTAAAATCGCTCCACATTCAAAATTCAAATTTCTAGATTTCTTCTTTAAAGAGAGCGGTTTTGTTCGATTGAAGCCATATCGTTCATCCTGAAAGAGTTAACTGGTCCAAGCCGAATCTGCTTTCAAAAATGGTATTCCTATTCGTAACCTAATTTTTGTTCGATATGAATGCATCATTTAACCTAATTTTTATGTTTAGTTCTTTGCCTGGAGTTCATTGCACCTGCACTTCATCTCCTTCAATTATCATTGGTATGCCTCCTTACTTTTTGATTTACCTTATTTTTAGTTCTTTGAGTGGCTAGTAAATCTGTGTATGTTATTTATTATATGTATTGTATGTATGTTTGTTCTTGCTTTTGAAACCTGTTAACACCAAGTAAGTTTCTTATGTATTGGTATATATTATTTGGTTTTAATTTGGTTTTAATTTGAGATGTTGATGATTGACATACTGTTTGTGCATTACATTGATATAAAAACTGTATGAGAAAATGAATTGTGCGTCTGATGGATAACTGAAGTTTAGTTATTCACTTGGTTCTCTACAAATAACCCATTTCCTCCACTTCTTTCTAAGCTAAATTTGTTAACCGATTAGAGATAAAACATAATATAAATTAAATCAGTCAACCCATTCAAGACGAGATGGGTCAAATTCTGTTAAATATAGGTTCCATGCTAGCTGTGTCATTATTGATTATGGAATGATAAATAAAATGTGTTTTCTTTAACATGTCACTAAATCTAAAAAATAGACTTTCATTGTAAAATTATATGTTTGCAATCAACCTGTAAATAAAATGTGTTTTCCATGCTAAATATTACTTTCAAAATTTAAAAATGATTATAGTTTGACTCTATTAGTCCACTGTTGAAGTCATTTGTGAATTTCAGAAATACATTCACAAAAGGAAGATTAGCCTCCTATTATAAGTAGATAATGAGTAACACAGAAATTGGTCACTGTCACATGTCGATGTGGGTGCTAATTCAGGGCTTCCGCTTTTGGTTTTCTAATTGTTTAGGCTCAAAGTTAATCAATATCAAGTGTTTGGCCATAACCGCTTTTGGTTTTCTGATTGTTCGGACTCAAAGTTGTCATAATTAGTGAACATGTAAGTAAACCATTGGGGTAAGAATCTGATTGTTGAAATTAACCCTAAAAAGCCCACCTAGTTTATCATCTTGCAAGAAGAAGTCTCTCAGCCCAGTTTTCTTTTATTTAATGTCCCTGAACTTATTTTAAAG
Source organism: Mikania micrantha (assembly GCA_009363875.1). NCBI lineage: Eukaryota > Viridiplantae > Streptophyta > Magnoliopsida > Asterales > Asteraceae > Mikania > Mikania micrantha. The sequence goes on from CM018681.1 coordinate 13,212,961, forward strand.
AATACTTAAAATCAATTCCTGTAACAGTTGCTAGCACAATCATTACATATGTGCAGACTATGTAGGTGGTATTTTTTTTACAGTTGTTGTAGTGTACACTACCTCATCAATTTTGTGCTGCTTCAAATACCATTTTATTGCTACAGACCGGCTTAGTGGGTTACAAGTCATTATTATGAAGTTAACATGTATAGTTTAATGGTTGTTTGAATTGATTCTAAGATCCTCAAAGCATTCTTCATATCTAAATAATAATTATATAAATAGTTTTTAAGTTACAAAGCGAGCAAGAAAATAGTTATAACTCATCACCTGCTGTTACACCCCGGGCTCTCGGCGACCTGGGCGCTGCGACCCGAATTGGTTTCATAGATTATATAGTCTCGGTCAGAGTTTATTATTTATTTTAATATGTTTCAGCGGAAACATTGTTTCATAAATTCATAATTTTATAATTAATTCACATGCATGGATGTGAATTCCGTTTTCATAATTTACAAATAATTCATACGCATAGGTATGAAAAACCACATTTTCATCGTTTATGAATAACTTTTCAGGATTTAATAAAATTTCATATGCATAGATATGAACATCTCATTTTATTTTATTTTAAACTGAGTTTTTTTACAAACACATATTTACACATCCCGGTTTACACTGGACTTGGAGGTATAACTCCAATCGCTCGTCGATTTTTCCCACAAGATATTTATTTAAGGCGTCATAGGCCATAAACCTCTAATCTTGCTTCTGATTTGTCATTCATTATTACCTGAAAAGTTTTTGAAAATAAAACGTCAACATAATGTTGGTGAATACAAATAACAGACTCGATATGTAAGCATAGCATGTTCGGTCCTTTAACCATAATTAATAATGACCATACTACACATTTAGCAGGTTATTTCGATGATCAATACAACCACTGCATACCCTGGCTTGTACTGTCACTAGTTAGGAACAACAGCGAACTGCGTCATACAATTGTTCCCTCCAGCCCACAGCCCGTCACTGGTTAGGTTGCCTGCGGAGTGCGTCTTACGTATAACCTTCCAGCCCACGTTAGCAGCCACATATGGGAATTTCACCCTTAGCGGATACAATTTGCAAATCGTACGTATACTAATGGCCTAAATGCTGGTCTAATAGTATGCCTTTATGCGTCAAAGTTTAACATACCATGCTCATAAAATGCGATTATATTTAAAAATAAGTTAAATGTATTCACTTGAAATTTTGGTTGTCTGAGTGACAGCTTAAGTTTCTTGATATAAATTTGGGCAGCGTTTCTTATATTTATTCTGCAAGAAAGATTTATTTATTTATTTACTTACTTATTATTATTATTATTAATATTATTATTATTACGACGATTATTATTATTATTATTACGATTATTATTATTATTATTATTATTACGATGAGAATCAATATTAATATTGTTATTACTATAATTTTAAGTATACAAAATTTTTTTTAATATATGCATAGGGTCGGATCTTAACCCTAACCCTATAAGTTCATATTTTAATAAAACTTTAAATTTATGAGTTTAACTAAAATTAAATAATATACCTAAAGAAACCAACTCCTTAATCTTGACTTTGTATTTTGATCAGCACCTCCTAGCTTCCAGATCTTCTAATTTCTTTTCTAATAAAGTTTGAGTATTTATAGTCATTGGAAGCTTGTTGCGAAAGAAAAAAATAGACATAGGCTTAATACGTGTTTGCTTTGAATGAATCCTCGTTTTTTTTAATTGCTGCATAATTCCTCCACGTGTAGTTCTGTTGAGTTACTCTTCATTTAATTGAAATTTAAATTTTGTATTATTTTATTATTTTAATTAATTTAACTCAAATTTTGTTTTTCTCTTATAACTTTTAAAATATAGTGTTTTATAAAATTCTAAAAATACTGCTGGGATCGGCTCATTTTTCTCTACGTTTCGACCAAAGTTTCGTTAAAAAAAGAGAAAGTTTAATTGTAATATATTTTATTAATTTTGAGCGGTCTCCTATAACATTAACTGACCGAATGAGTGTGTCAAATATTTTTAATAATCATTCTACTTGTTACTTACTAGTATGTAAGTGTCACATATGTGTATATAATAACTAGATAATTAAAATTATAATATTAAACAATATATTTTATAAAAATAAATAGCATGTGTTACACCTGCCTCTAATGTCAAATTGATTCTTAGATCCTCAAAGTATTCTTCTAGCAGCAACTTCTCCTGAGTTACAACCTCTCGTAGCTCAGAATATGTGACTATGGTTTCATTAGCCTACACATGTCAAACGATTTGAATTAACAACATGCAAGCTGTGCATAAATGTATAACTTACAAGCTTACACTGTAGAAACCGAAGACATATTTAAGATCTTAATATGATCTTTTATGCTTAGTTAATTCAGATTATTGAGGATACATAGATCTCAGATGCAGGTGAAACATTTGCATGTTAACAGTGAGTATTTTAGTTACAAAACAAGGTTTTCTCTTCTTAATACTAAATAAGTTATAGATGGACACCCAATAGTGAACATAAAGTTTCTCAATTTATTAACGAGTACATTCAAAAGAAGTCACAAATCAAAGCATAAAATGTGAAAGGGAATCAAAATTCAATTCTGCTGTGAATAATAATAACAGGTAGTGTTAGTTGAAAACTACCAGTGTCTTGGTTTCACTAATGTGAAAATAACATTTCAAGATAAAAAAAAAACCTGAGAAATCAAAAGATGGCAACAAAATTAGGATCCATTGTTTTTTATGTCAACATACAGGTAAAAAACACATTGTGGCACTAAACACATATACACACACCATGCTATGTCTAATCTAATTGTCTTATGCATAAAAAATCCTTCTAGCTATTTTTTTTTGGGATTTTTGAATTAGTGAATTTCGCCTCATAGTACAAAGATTGGATTGGATTTGGTATAATTCTATATTGTGCGTCTAATTGTGTTTAGTTTTTGGTTGTTCAAGCTACATTTTTGTCTACTTGACATTTTGTGCACATATTCAGTTGATACTTAAAAGTATTTGACTTAAAATTAAACATTGATTTGTATGTGCGACTAAGGCCTCCTTTTGATTTACGTAATTTCTCAGTGCTCTATATTATTTTATAACATCTAGATGAGTTTCAAGAAGGGTTACTCATTTTTGAATTAAAAGGGACCATTAATATCATATTTAATGCTTGATTAATGGTTTTGGAGATTTCGGTAAATGGATTGTTGAGCATAGAGCTTCGATCAGAATTGATTCTTTATGTGTTTGTTTATTTTACTTTTCATATAACATATGTTATGCAGCTAATGCTTTAGGAGACCCATTTGTGTGAAAATTGAACAAATAACACCTGTTGTAGTTCCTTCTGGGCCACGTTTTCCTCCTAAGGTTTGTATAAAACATGTACACTTCATTTGTTTTTTTTTGTTTTTTATTATTTTTTTAAAATAATTGCTTTTCTGAGGAAAAATTCAAAAGATGTTATTGAGATGAAATATAGGTCAATGATGGTCAAAGTGTCATTGGTTATGTATCAGTTTTTATACATACATACATGACTGCATACATACTAAAAAATACATACATACATACACATGCGTATATCATCTCAAAAGATTTGACACATGGCTATGTATGTACCATATCAGCAGCCCCACATGGCTTCGCTTGTGTGTTAAACTTTTATGATACATGTTTTTTATACTTTTTAGTGTGTATGTAGACGTATATACTTTATAGTGGCTAATTATAATTGTGTATGTAAAAAGCCATATTTGAATTCGACCGAGATCATACTGAAACACTTAGAAGAAATGGAATTACATGCCGAAAGGATTCCAACTATGAACAAGACTGGAAAGGGCAAACAACCCTTTGAGAATCTGGACCCATTGGAGGTAAGCACCATTGAGCAAATGGTGGTGTTCTTGGATTTATTGAATACCTTTAATAAAAGGATAGTCAAAGAAGAATGTGTCAAGGTTCGGTTCAACAAAATGGTGAAGTGGTTCAATAAATACGTAATAAAGAAGAATGATTTTTATGTTCTAGTTATGGAGGGATATGAAGTGGACCTGTATTACCTGTATATTGCTGTCAAACTGAATGGTGGAAAAAGAAACGTAACAAAAAATGGCTTTTGGTCATTAATCGCTGCTGACATGAAACTGGATTCAAGAAAAGGGTTTCAGCTAATGTCACAATATGATGAGCACCTTCAACAAATGGATTTGTATCATGCAAACATTAGAAGTACACAATTTGAAGATTCTCAGTTCAACATTAAAGAAGGAATGAGCAACAACATAAGAGAATCTCAACAACAAAATGAATTGGCAATCAAGAAGATGAAGGTGATCGCAAACCGAGGATTGTTGGGCTTAATCTTTATGGGAAGATATATAATGACATTTTAGTCATAAATGTTAATGTAGTATGTTTGCGGGTCAAAACAGTTGGTCAAAGTTGTTACTTAATTTTAGTTATGTTAGGAAGTTATTTTTTGAAAACAATTAATATTATAATTCAAATCACCTTCCCAAATAGTTTAATATTATTTATTTACTTTTTATCCTTCTTGGCATTTTTGCATCTTTGTGTATATCTTACCATGTATTATGTTATTACTATTTATATATATATATATATATATATATGTTATAAATTGTTGTGTATATATATGTGATTTCTATAGTATGCTAATGTAACATCTGTGCCGGAATCATTACCGGAACAGTAAACTGTACAGTAAAATGTACAGTAACTCAGGGGCAAACTAGGAGAAACACATAGAAGCTACTGACATTCGATGTTAGACATAAACTATTACAAGATGTTTCTGAAATCCTGAATTAGACCTTATGGTTTAAACAGTCAGAAACACATCAGACAATTATGAGCAGATGAAAAACATGTTTGATTTTTGTATTGTTAGATTTAAACGTATGTGAGGATAAACAGAACAAAAACCATAACAGTTGTTGTTACGGAATGCTAAACCGACGAACCATTCGTATAGGTGACGATCTGTACGAATAAATCTGAGGTTTAACGATCTGAAACGATGACTGAAATGTAGAAAACAAAATCAGAAAGTGAAACGTACGATCGTGTTCGTATAGTGAGCGCTCTGTGCGAAGACGCGCGTAAGTGACGCGATCTGACGAAACGTAAACGAAACACGACCCGAACGATAATAAATTTAATAAAATAAAATATTTAACATTTTACAATTTTGAAACTCATCAGATAATTAAAATAACTTTCTTTATTTATTACGAATTAATTACGCGTAAAAATCCGGATACGCGACTAAATTACGAACCGAGCAACCGAAAACGAACCCGGACACTACACGGGGTATATAAACCCTAAAATGAGAGTGTTTCTCATTTCCATCACCCTCAACCTCTCTCCAAAACCCAAAACCCGGCACCTCCATTTTTAGGGTTTTTCTCATCTTTAAACCCTCATAAGTCCCTCATTTCTTGGCCAAATTACCCCATCTTTGGACCAAATCGAAGGTATTGATCTCCTCTACACGAAAGTACAACCGATCTGGAGTAGAATCCACCGAATCCAAGGTAAACAGAGCTGGGAATGTTACGAAATTTAGGGTTTTCACCCCTTTACTCAACCCAACATCTCCAATCGGCCATTAACCACCACCCTTCAACCCCTACACACTTAAAACTAGATCTGGTACACCCCGGCACTTGAACCATCGTGGAGCTGGGCGTGGGGGCTTGGTTGAACACCATGGCAGACCTGCAACCCTAGATGGCCGAATAAGGCCATTCGGGCCACCACCTTCGCCGAACCACCATGTTCATTCGACCTCTTCTCATGCGCCAGCCATCAACCTGCGAATGAGTCTCACTCGGAAGTGACTCATTCAACCAGGAGGTCCCATTCGAGCCTTCATTCGCCATGCCTCATGCGGCCAGCCTCACTCGCCAATTTTCAGCCGACAACCTCCACTCATTCGGCCAACAAGTCCCTTCTTCGAATGCTTAACTCATTCAGCAACCATATTGTTCAATCTTCCCTTGTTCATGCGGCCAACTCCATTCTTTTGCGGCAGGCAACAGTTAGCAACCTCACCATTGGGGCCAAAACTCTAAACCTGGAAACTGCTTGGGCCCAACAGAAATTAATCAGGCCCAAACATGGATAACTTCTGCCCAACAACCATTACTAAGACCCAAACCCATTAAGTTGGGCCATTCTGACTCAACCGGCCCAGAGGACTAATCCAGGCCCAATACCATTACCTAAATGAAAGCAATGTTTGGCCATACAAGTCTTTAGGCCCAACAGGCCCAACGGTTGGCCCAGTATTGGCCCAGGATTGGCCCAAGACCTATTTTACTTCAGGCCTTGATGAGATTCATGGGGCCCAGCAAATTCAGCCCGAGGCCCATAGAAATTGACACCAAGGCCTACTTTTAAGGCACTTGTCCTAACTTTGGGGCCACTTTGCAAATGACTTGGTCAATAGCCTACTTATGGCCCAATTATGATTCCTACAATCCATTGTAACTTCAGGCCCAACAATTCTTGCCTGGGCCCACCTCTGGCCCAACAATACCCTCGTGGCCCAATAGAGGCCCACAAGGCCACTTGATTACTAAGTCTTGTAACAATTGGCCGGGCCCTTGTATTTCAACAGCCCATATCATTGGCCCAACCATTTCAAATAGGCCTAACAACTCTCAATCGTTCAAGAATACCCCAAGGCCCAACTTGTTACACGGAGGCCCAACAAGTAACTTGGTCATATTGTTCGGTCCACATTTCATTTTAGGCCCACATGAGTTTAATACATTTCATAAGATCAAAACAATATATGTCAAAAGAATGTTTGTGTAATTAATTCATAATTATGCAATAAATGTTCAAAATGTACAAGATCAACAAAGTAGAATTGGAAAATAAGCACTAAGTCTTTTATGAAGGCAAATGGCTTATACTAATGACAAGATGATAACTTATAATGTCATTGACTTAAATCAAATATATGGGACCGAACGGGGATCATGACCAAGTCTTACGCGTATTAGCCAACTCTAGGGCTAACACCTACACTTACACACACAAAACCCTACAAACTTATACTTACAAGTTCAAACATTGTAAATAAATACAGGATCGTGAAAACAATATCAATTACAACAAAGAGCGCGTGCATTCTTGTTTGAGACTAAGTCAACTACAACAACTATAAGGTGAGTTCATTTGTCCCTTTTCAAACCTTTGTTTTACTTCGGGACTGAGAAGCATGTTAAACAATTATTGAAATGTTTATTAAATGCTTTTACACATATTTACAAAGCTTATACTATTACTTGAATTTGAAATGCTTGGGTGGGAAACCAAAGACTAAGACCATAGTGTAAATAGCTAATGCTATTTACTTTATACGTAATTACATTATACAAATCCTGGGTTATCAAATGGGAAACTAGTATACTTGAGAAACTATAAACTTGATACTTATACTATAAACAAGAAGTTTAAACTATATACTTGAGGCTTACATTATAGACTTGAAGCCTAAATCTGATGCTAAACGTTTATAATATAAACTTAACACTTAAACTTTGAGCTAAATACTTAGGTTATGAGCTGCGTGCTCAACTATACAATGAAGGTTTAACTTATAAACTCTATGTTTAAATATATATACAACCTCTTAAGGCTTTGAAAATACTCAATGCCAAACACTAATGCTTTATACAATTATTTCAAAAAAAATAATGTGTTAGACTCTTAGTAAAGTATTAAATTACTTTACACTTACAATGATTGCTTAAACTTAACTTGAAACATATATGCTTAGAAATACTTATATGCGTGAGATACGTGAAACAATTGGATGCTATTATACTTGAAATACTTGAAAACACGTGGATACTTGTTATACTTCGAGATACTTGAAACCACGTGAATGCTTGATACATTTGAGATACTTGAATACTTGAATGCACAATATACTTGGAATACATGAACACTTGGATGCTTGAACACTTGAATGCTTGAAACATTGAATGCTTAAACCAAGGACTGATTGACCGACGCGTGTTGACTTATGTGTCAACCCCTACTAGTCATCAGTGAAACTATGTGGAGGCTTGAGACTTGTATGCATAAACTTTTGGACATTGTAAGACAGACTGTTGGTGTCACACCCCTGCGCCGCGTGCGGAATCCACGGCGCGGTGACGTATGATCAGTTGAATCATGCACAAGTATTGAATAAGAACAACCACAATGGATTACTACATTTCATAATGTTTAGACAGTTGATTAGTTACAGACAATCTATCTACCAAAAGTAAGACAACTACAGACCCAAAATATAGTTTACAAAATAAGACTCCAAACAAGACAATTAAACATTTAGGATTTAGTGAGTTTCTATTCCATCCTAGCATGTTTCTTCATCTTGTTCTATCTTAGAATGGTCTCCTTAGTTGTCCCTGAGAATGTCTTAAACCTGATTACCTGAAACACGTGAAAAGTAACTGTCAACTACAGACGTAGTTGGTGAGAACAATAGGTTTAAACATTTGTAAACATGAGTTATATGATATAAGACATAGGTAAGTTAAAGCATCATAAGATTCACACGGATAAGCTGCAACCCAAACTAACATCAAGTAAGAAAATGAGTGTAAACAGTCCAATCACTGTTCGCACGACAGCCGATAATATCAAGTCCCAAACCACGTTTGGAGTTAGATAATACGTCAGCAGTTTTGATAACCATATGACACCAGACCTGCAGTTGGCTTTTAAAAGCAAATTTAAAAGCCAACTCCATCCTGGATAAGAAAACCATGACACCAGACCTGCAGTTAGCTTTTAAAACAAATTTAAAAGCTAACTCCATCCTGGATAAGAACCAATGTGTCCGCTTTCCCTTGTTGTGATCACCCAGTACTAACGCTAATGAATATGATACTTGATGGGTTTATAAGTTTGTTTACAACAAATGACACCATGTTTTCTGAATCTTACTTTAACCGGATGTGTTAATGTCTTATTGAAAACCTGGATTTAACTCCACGAGTTGAATCCTTTGTTTATGTAACATGAAATGAATCTCTTGATTTGAATACCATGATGTGAACAACTTGACTTGAATACCATGTTTTGAACCAATGAGTTTGAATACCATGTTTTGAACCACTTGATTTTGATACCATGTTTTGAACCAATGAATTTGAGTACCATGTTGTGAACCACTTGTTTTAAATACCATGATGTGATGACCTTGTATAACAACAAGGTTTATAGCAAAAGAAGGGTTGATGAAATCATTTATTTAAAAATGTTTATCCTTTAAAAGAACATTTGAGTAAAACTGTTAATAAACCTTTCAAGAAAACATTTTAAAATCCTTTTTAGTAATAAGGGTTTAATAGTAAATAATTCTTTTAAAACAGTTGACAATTTCCTTAAACAGTTGAAGAATCACTTGGATTCATAGGATAAACCTGTAATGTTTATGAATGCACATACACTGTGCAATGAAACAAGATTGAAATAGCGGTTTTGATCACGTGTTCCACCCCAAAACAGTTATAAAACAGTAAAAGAGGGGCTAAAGTTCTCACCTGTCTGCAGTAGACTCTGAACTTAAACAGATAGCAAATAGCAAACAGGACTTCTAACTGTCTCCTATAACATTGTAATCATACATAAGATATAGGATTTATAATTGTATAGACTTTGATTCATTGATTGACTTGTGTTCTCATGATTAAGATTGTTGTGAAATCTTGAATGTTATGCTTTGAGTCATTTGATTGATCATGGGTCCAAGAAACTTATGAAATGCTCTTTGATGCATAATTCTTATGCATAAATGATATTTGTTCAATAATTTGAGAGCCATTGATTACCATTTGTTGTGAAGAGATGTTCAATTGTTTTCAAGTCTTGTGATTGTGAATTGATCTTAAAATTAAGCTAAGTTTAGTTATAAACTTAAACTCAATAAGATCGAATTACAAGTTACTTTGAGTGGTGGCCTATAATGGGCCTTAAGCCCAATAAATCATAGTGGGCTTAATCAAAGTTCTATGGGCCTCTTAGGTTAACAAGGACCATTTGGGTGTGCTAGGGAGCCAATTAGAGGTGGTGTTGGCCCACCACATGTATATGGGCCATGTAAGGTCCTAAGCGATAATGGATAAATTAGTTATGATATTAGTCCCATCAACATGTAATTAGATAGGGCCTAAGGATTTAAGTTGGCCATCAATTGCGAATGAAATCTATGTACGTTCCAAGGTGTTATCGGACTAATTGAGAGTCTAATGGGCCAACATAACTCCCTTGGGCTTACTTCACACTTATGGGCCTATTACTAACGCGTTTGGACCAAGTAAATTGGAGTTGGGCCGAAGAGAAGGGAGGCTGCCATTTTGGGCAGCGAACCCTCTTGGGTTTAGCCTAAGGTTCGCCCCTAACCAAGGGTTCGGTGATGATAAGATGTGCAAGGGTTCGGCCAAAGTATCCTACGTGGTTCGGTTAAAATGAAGCCATGCAGGTTCGTAGATCATCAGGGTTCGGCCAATGAACTGATGAGGGTTCGGTGATAGCAGGGTGGTTCGCTGCTAGTGCTGACTGGACAAGGGTTCGTTGGGGTTCGGCTTGGGCAGGTGGGTTCGTGACCAGAAGCATCAAAAGGGTTCGGTTGGTCATGCCACGAACCATGCAGGGTTCGTGGTTCATTCGCAGCTTATGCATGGCGACAAGGGTTCGTTTCCTATGATCCAGCGTGAAGGGTTCGTTGGAGATGCCCATGCCCACGAAGGTTCGACCGAAAGGCATGTGATGGTTCGTGAGGGTGAGCTGGTTCGGCAAAAGGGCTCGTGACCCCTTAGGGTTCGCTGACAACCCCACGAACCATGCAAGCTCGTGTACTCCTCTGAAGGGTTCGGCTTCTAATCCTCGACGAACCTGTAACCTGGATCGTCTTCATCATCAAGCTACTTGATTCTAGACCACGATCTAAGCCTGTACAACTTCGAGGGAGGTTGCTAGGTGTGCGAAACTAAGAATGGTGATGAAACATCCGGCCGATTATCGGTTTTTAAACAAAACTCACAACAACTTATGAAAACCCTATTTCCCGAATCTTTCCAAGGCTCATACCTCGTTTTTGGCTGGATGGATCTGAGATATTCTTGTACTTTCGTGTAGAGTTTGTCGAGAGCTTCGCGTGGACACCAAGAATGTCGAAATCCGTCGAGAAATAAGCGAGTTACGAACGTTTAAAGATCGGTTTTTAGAGAGAGAGAGGGTTGGCCGGAAATTTAGTGAGAGAAAGTGGTGTAGGTGGAATAAATGAGATAAATGATCTCATTCAAGGCTTTTATATCCCGTGTGGTATTCGGGTCCGTTTCGGTCGCTCGGTTCGCGTTTCCGGAACGTAACGCGTAAATTTACGCGGTTTTAAATAAAAATAGATGTTAAACTCATTTAAATGATGAGTTTCAAAATTGTAAAAATATAAAATAATTAATTTAATTATTTTTACTCTTCGTGTGTTGTCGGATCGTTAAACATTCACAATTTACGTGTATACCCGCAATCGCGTACGTTTTCCGATCGTATTAAAATATTTAAAGTCGTTTAATCGTAATTATAAGTTCAACATTCGTATTATTATGGATCGTCACCCATAACTATACTCAGTCTCGCTTACAGATTACGATCTTGGTTGAATTAATTAATTGTTATACTATTCGTCTCAACACTACGCACTAACACTAACCTGTTACACCGAACGCAGTATATGTATAGGGCTCACTCTCGCTGCCCACCACTGTTTCGATATAACAAGTTACTGTTCTTGCTTAGTGAAATCGACTGTAAATAGATAATACATACTTGTTTTCTGATTACTAAGATCCTGTAACACACAAGCACACATTTTGAACATACGAATCACATTGATGAACTGAACCATGAATAGACACTGTTCTAACACTGTTTACAACTAAATGACTATATGCACAAATGTTACAGTCTCCCCTAGTTAAGGGAATTTCGTCCCGAAATTAACTAGCCGAAGATACTGTAAAAAGATGAGGGTACTTAAGCTTCATCTGGTCTTCACGTTCCCAGGTGAACTCAGCACCGCGTTTGCCCTCCCATCGCACTTTCACGATCGGGATACGGCTGCGTTTAAGTTTCTTGACCCCATGATCCATGATCTCAACTGGACGTTCAACGAATTGCATGTTGTTCTGAATCTGTATGTCTTCCAGTGGAATCTGAACATCATGATCCGCCAAGCATTTCTTAAGATTTGATACATGAAAAGTATCATGAACATTGCTTAGCTCCACTGGAAGTTTGAGTTTGTAGGCTACGGTACCAATCCGTTCCAGGATCTCAAAAGGTCCAACGTACCTTGGTGCAAGTTTCCCTTTCTTCCCGAATCGGACAACGCCTTTCCAGGGAGAAACTTTGAGTAAGACTCGGTCACCCACTTGAAACTCAAGCGGTTTCCGACGACGATCAGCATAACTCTTCTGCCGATCTCGTGCGGCCTTAAGCCGTGACTGAATGATTGTGATCTTGTCTGATGTTTCCTGAATGAGTTCTGGTCCTACGACCTGTGAGTCACCAATCTCGGTCCAACAGACCGGTGATCGGCACTTTCTACCATATAGAGCTTCGAATGGTGCACATTGAATGCTCGTATGATAGCTATTGTTATATGAAAACTCAATGAGTGGGAGATGAGTGTCCCAACTTCCACCGAAGTCAATGACACAAGAACGGAGCATGTCCTCAAGTGTTTGGATAGTCCTCTCACTTTGGCCGTCGGTTTGGGGATGATACGCCGTGCTAAGATTAACACGCGTTCCCAAAGCCTTTTGCAATGATTGCCAAAAGCGAGAAGTGAAGCGACTATCACGATCAGATATGATTGATGTCGGAGTACCATGACGTGCAATGATTTCGTTGATGTACAATGTGGATAGCTTCTCCATCTTGTAATCCTCTCGGATAGGGAGAAAATGAGCAGATTTGGTGAGTCGATCAACGATCACCCAAATCGAATCGAAACCTCTCGGAGTTCTCGGCAACTTTGTTATGAAATCCATGGAAATTTGCTCCCATTTCCATTGAGGAATTTCAGGTTGTTGCAGAAGTCCCGAAGGCTTTTGATGTTCTGCTTTGACCTTTGAACAAGTAAGACATTTTCCCACGTACAGTGCTATGCCTTTCTTCATTCCCGGCCACCAGTAAGATGTCCTCAAGTCCTGATACATCTTGTCGGCTCCAGGATGAACTGAGTATCGCGACTTATGTGCCTCATCACAGATGAGTGTGCGCAATTCTTCAGACTTTGGAATCCACATGCGGCCATTGAGATATAACAACCCATCTGATCGAGGTTCTAGTTTCTTCTCAATGCCACAATCCAAGTCTGTTTTGAGTTGATTATCTGTTACTACTTGTTGTTGTGCAATACGAATCAAGTCTTTCAAGTTTGGCTGTGTGTTGATCTCCATGGCTCTAACACGAATTGGTTTGACTGGTTCCTTGCGACTAAGAGCATCCGCCACCACATTGGCTTTACCCGGGTGGTAACGAATCTCGCAGTCGTAATCAGTTAGAAGTTCAACCCAACGTCGTTGTCTCATGTTGAGCTCTTTCTGATTGAGAATGTGTTGAAGGCTCTTGTGGTCTGTATAGATGACACATTTAGTACCGTACAGGTAGTGTCCCCAAATCTTCAGTGCAAAGACCACAGCCCCTAACTCAAGGTCATGAGTAGTGTAATTCTTCTCGTGAACCTTAAGTTGTCTTGAAGCATAAGCAATGACCTTGTCCCGTTGCATAAGTACACAACCGAGACCAAGGTTTGAAGCATCACAGTAGACAATGAAATCATCACTGCCTTCTGGAAGACTAAGGATAGGGGAATTGCATAACTTCTGTTTAAGAAGTTGAAATGCATCTTCTTGTTTCTGTCCCCATATAAAAGCTTGACTTTTCTGAGTCAATGTAGTGAGTGGCAAGGCTATCTTAGAGAAGTTTGCAATGAATCTTCTATAATAACCTGCCAAACCCAGAAATGAACGAATCTCTGTTGGAGTAGATGGAGTAGTCCAGTTCTTAATCGCCTCAATCTTGGCTGGATCTACATGAATTCCATCTTTGTTTATGACATGTCCTAAGAAGTGAACCTCCTTTAGCCAAAATTCACACTTTGAGAATTTAGCATAAAGTTGTTCCTTTCTTAGTAGTTCCAAGACTTTCTTCAAGTGATCCTCATGTTCTCGTTCTGACTTGGAATAAATCAGTATATCATCAATAAAGACGATAACAAACTGATCCAAGTAAGGCCTGCAGACTCGATTCATCAAGTCCATGAACACTGCGGGTGCATTGGTCAGCCCAAATGGCATAACCACAAACTCATAGTGTCCATATCGAGTCCTAAATGCAGTCTTTGGTATATCCTCATCATTTACTCTTAACTGATGATACCCGGATCGTAAATCAATCTTAGAGAAACAAGTTGCTCCCTGTAATTGATCAAATAGATCATCGATCCTAGGTAGAGGATATCTGTTCTTGATTGTTAACTTGTTCAGCTCACGATAATCTATGCACATGCGAAATGAACCGTCTTTCTTCTTGACAAATAGAACCGGAGCTCCCCATGGAGAGAAACTCGGTCTTATGAAACCTTTGTCTAAAAGTTCTTGAAGCTGACTAGACAGTTCTTGCATCTCAGACGGTGCTAACCGATACGGTGACTTCGCCACTGGGTTTGCTCCAGGGACGAGATCAATTCTAAACTCCACTTGTCGGACTGGTGGTAGTCCAGGCAAGTCTTCTGGAAATACGTCTGGATAGTCTTTGATAACCGGTACATCTCCAACTGCTTTCTTGTCAGGTTTCTTTTCCACCACGTGAGCTAAGAATGCATAATATTTCTTCTTTAGATACTTCCTCGCCTTGATGCACGATACTATCTTCAATCCGCGGCAGGGTTTCTCACCGTAGACTATCATCGTTTCGCCGGACGGTAGGGGAATTCGAATAAGTTTCTCCGAGCATACGATTTCAGCATTGTTCTTAGATAACCAATCCATTCCTACTACAACTTCGAAGCTTCCGAGAGTCATAGGAATGAGATCGATCGAGAAAATATGGTCATTTAATCTTAGTTCACAAGCATTAATGATGGAATCTACAACTATAGTCTTACCATTCGCTACTTCTACAGTATAGGAAGCAGTAAGTGTGGATAGTTGCATATTAAGCAAAGAAGCAGTATGAGCAGAGATAAAACTTTTATCAGCACCAGTATCAAATATGATAGGAACATAGTGATTATTGATAAGAAATGTACCCGTGATGACTGCCGGCTCTTCACGTGCTTCAGCAGTTCCAATAACAAAAGCACGAGCAGCAGCAGTGGTGTTGTTGAGTTTTGGACACTGGTTTCTGAAGTGCCCTTCTGCCCCACAATTATAGCAGGCTCTTCCACCTGCAGCAGTAGAAGTTGTGGCAGCAGTTGTTGCAGCAATAAGATGAGCAGATCGACAAGTCGCTGCAAAGTGTCCCATACGCCCACACTTGAGACACTTCTTGCATGGAGTATTGGGCAGATGATGGTACTGGCATTTGGTGCAGAGTGGAAACGAGCCAGTGTACTGCTTTCTGACATTAGCGGGTTGTGGCATAGCAGTGAGGGGAGTAGCATGAGTAGGTGCAGCCGCAGTCAACGCTGCAAAGTTCTTGATTGTCTTCTGTTTCTTCTTCTTGTGGTGATGCTGTTCAGGCTTCTTGCCTTCCTCAATCTGTGCTCTTTTAAATCCCTTTCGGGTGAGCACTCCCGATTTAACATACTCCTCGGTCAGAGTAGCACCGAGTTGAATCGCGGCTTCCAAGGTAGTGGGGTTGTTACCCATGACAGTTCCTCTAACAACCAGAGGCAACCCTTCAATGTATTTCTCTATCCTGCGGGATAGAGGAGTAACCAGATGTGGTACCAAAATGCACAACTCATGAAAACGAGTTGTATACTTGGCATTTTCGCCACTATCCTGCACCAGATTCCACATCTCCACTTCCAGTTTCTTTAGCTCGTGACGCGGACAAAACTTTTCCACCAGTAAGTTCTTGAATCCATTCCATGGTAAGGCTAGAGCGACTTCACGTCCCTGGTGTTCTTCTCAGAGTTCCACCAGGTGAGCGCTCCCTTATGAAAAGCACTTGAGGCCATCTTGACCTTCAGATTTTCAGGGCATCCAGTGAAGTCGAGAATGTCTTCGATGCTTTCCAGCCACTGCAGTAGGCCGGTTGCTCCCTCAGTACCAGAGTACTTGGGAGGTTTAGCATCGTTGAACTGCTTAAAAGTAAAGTTAGCAGTTCCAACGTTAGTGGCATTGGAGTTGTGTGCAGAATCACCGGTACTTCCCCGAAGATTCTGGGTAATATCAGTGACCATACCCGGGATCACATCCCTCATGTGAACAGCGATAGCTCGAGCAATCTTGTTAATTTCATCATCATTACCGCTTGTCGAACCCCCAGCATTTGGGTCTCGTCGAGGAGGCATTCTACGAATAGAAGCCACAAGCGGGTCAGTAATGAGAATGGATACAATTGAATTTTCATGATAAGGTCAGTAATATATCCATACTACTAGTATTATCATTCAATTGTAATATGATCCAGTACACGTATAAGTTATCAACTTATTTGTATACTTATCATGTGAATATGTACGATGTCTCATGATCTCTCCACCAAACCTACACACTGACACTTTCCCGATATACCGAAAATAGCTTATATATAGGGCTCACTCTCGCTGCCCACCACCGTTTCGGTATACCACGATCATGCCCTTGCTAGCGTTTGGCAACACGTTTGTACTGATTTCCATGTGTTTTCCATTGATTAAGAATCCCATGATCTTTGATCAACTTGAACTATGATTGATTCCATGATTGAACTATGATTATGTTATGCGTGCACCTACTAACAGTTGTTAACATGTAGAACTAAATCATACGTGTGCTCTACACTTTCCTGTTAACTTATGTCAGTAAGTACTAATGATGTAATCACTTAAGAATTTCACTTAAGGTTTACATTTATGATATGTTCACAACTTGGTTGATTCACCATAATGTCTGGTTCATCCAAGTTTGAATTTCATTATGATTTGATTCACCAATGATTGTTCCCCAAATGATTGTATCCCATGTGTTTTGACTAATGTTCCATGTGTCCAGTTGATCCCGAATCCTCACTCCAAATACAAACGCCGGATTCCCCCTAACATACTGAAATAAGCTTATATATAGGGTAAGCTCTCACCGACCCACCACTTACCTCAACACGTCAGCGTTAATCCATCGTCTATATTTGGGGCTAAGATTCCAACTGTTGATTGATTATGATTGTCTCATGATTTCCTCTTGTTCCTTGATTCTGTTTATGATTGTGTAAACCATGGTCCTTAATTTACTAGAAACTAAGACCTTAGGTTTATGTATATGTGTCCTAGGTTAATCAACCTAGTTTCCCAATACTTACAGTACTGAGCATAATGATTTCCTGTGAGAACTTCAACTAAAGAATACTGTTACACAGATTCTAAGTCATAAAGTTCCTATGATAATGAATCCATGATAATGATAACAATGACAAGGATTTCAAATCTAAGTTCTAAATTAATAGACCTCAACCTTTGAATTCCTATAGTGATATGACAAGGATCTCAAATCCAAGTTCTAAGTTAATAGATCTTGACCTTTGAATCCTATAATGAATATGACAAGGATCTCAAATCCAAGTTCTAAATTAATAGATCTTGACCTTTGAATCCTATAATGAATATGACAAGGACTTTAGATCAAAGATAACAATCTTTGCCTCTAAATCCCATAATGAATATGACAAGAAATTCATATCAAAGATACTGAAACTACAGATCTTTGCCTCTGAATTTCTATAATGATCTCTGTGTGAGAATTTCAGATCAAGGATACTAAGAATACAGATCCTTGCCTCTGAAATCCTTAGATGCATATGTGTGAGAATTTAATTCGGTTTCTAAAATTATAGAAGTCCGGTTCAAATTCTTTGACTCGATGTCTAATCTTAGAAAAATGTCCCTAAGATCTTTCAAGCTTATTGTAGACTTAATGCTCACTTAAGTTACTTAGATCCTAAGTATCCTCAAGCCTATAGCACTTAGTCCTATTGGGTAGCTTAGGTTATAGTCTAGGTCATTAAACATTGGGTTTTTCCTAGTTCTCTACAACCTTGGCTCTGATACCAACCTGTCACACCCCTGCGCCGCGTGCGGAATCCACGGCGCGGTGACGTATGATCAGTTGAATCATGCACAAGTATTGAATAAGAACAACCACAATGGATTACTACATTTCATAATGTTTAGACAGTTGATTAGTTACAGACAATCTATCTACCAAAAGTAAGACAACTACAGACCCAAAATATAGTTTACAAAATAAGACTCCAAACAAGACAATTAAACATTTAGGATTTAGTGAGTTTCTATTCCATCCTAGCATGTTTCTTCATCTTGTTCTATCTTAGAATGGTCTCCTTAGTTGTCCCTGAGAATGTCTTAAACCTGATTACCTGAAACACGTGAAAAGTAACTGTCAACTACAGACGTAGTTGGTGAGAACAATAGGTTTAAACATTTGTAAACATGAGTTATATGATATAAGACATAGGTAAGTTAAAGCATCATAAGATTCACACGGATAAGCTGCAACCCAAACTAACATCAAGTAAGAAAATGAGTGTAAACAGTCCAATCACTGTTCGCACGACAGCCGATAATATCAAGTCCCAAACCACGTTTGGAGTTAGATAATACGTCAGCAGTTTTGATAACCATATGACACCAGACCTGCAGTTGGCTTTTAAAAGCAAATTTAAAAGCCAACTCCATCCTGGATAAGAAAACCATGACACCAGACCTGCAGTTAGCTTTTAAAACAAATTTAAAAGCTAACTCCATCCTGGATAAGAACCAATGTGTCCGCTTTCCCTTGTTGTGATCACCCAGTACTAACGCTAATGAATATGATACTTGATGGGTTTATAAGTTTGTTTACAACAAATGACACCATGTTTTCTGAATCTTACTTTAACCGGATGTGTTAATGTCTTATTGAAACCTGGATTTAACTCCACGAGTTGAATCCTTTGTTTATGTAACATGAAATGAATCTCTTGATTTGAATACCATGATGTGAAGAACTTGACTTGAATACCATGTTTTGAACCAATGAGTTTGAATGCCATGTTTTGAACCACTTGATTTTGATACCATGTTTTGAACCAATGAATTTGAGTACCATGTTGTGAACCACTTGTTTTGAATACCATGATGTGATGACCTTGTATAACAACAAGGTTTATAGCAAAAGAAGGGTTGATGAAATCATTTATTTAAAAATGTTTATCCTTTAAAAGAACATTTGAGTAAAACTGTTAATAAACCTTTCAAGAAAACATTTTAAAATCCTTTTTAGTAATAAGGGTTTAATAGTAAATAATTCCTTTAAAACAGTTGACAATTTCCTTAAACAGTTGAAGAATCACTTGGATTCATAGGATAAACCTGTAATGTTTATGAATGCACATACACTGTGCAATGAAACAAGATTGAAATAGCGGTTTTGATCACGTGTTCCACCCCAAAACAGTTATAAAACAGTAAAAGAGGGGCTAAAGTTCTCACCTGTCTGCAGTAGACTCTGAACTTAAACAGATAGCAAATAGCAAACAGGACTTCTAACTGTCTCCTATAACATTGTAATCATACATAAGATATAGGATTTATAATTGTATAGACTTTGATTCATTGATTGACTTGTGTTCTCATGATTAAGATTGTTGTGAAATCTTGAATGTTATGCTTTGAGTCATTTGATTGATCATGGGTCCAAGAAACTTATGAAATGCTCTTTGATGCATAATTCTTATGCATAAATGATATTTGTTCAATAATTTGAGAGCCATTGATTACCATTTGTTGTGAAGAGATGTTCAATTGTTTTCAAGTCTTGTGATTGTGAATTGATCTTAAAATTAAGCTAAGTTTAGTTATAAACTTAAACTCAATAAGATCGAATTACAAGTTACTTTGAGTGGTGGCCTATAATGGGCCTTAAGCCCAATAAATCATAGTGGGCTTAATCAAAGTTCTATGGGCCTCTTAGGTTAACAAGGACCATTTGGGTGTGCTAGGGAGCCAATTAGAGGTGGTGTTGGCCCACCACATGTATATGGGCCATGTAAGGTCCTAAGCGATAATGGATAAATTAGTTATGATATTAGTCCCATCAACATGTAATTAGATAGGGCCTAAGGATTTAAGTTGGCCATCAATTGCGAATGAAATCTATGTACGTTCCAAGGTGTTATCGGACTAATTGAGAGTCTAATGGGCCAACATAACTCCCTTGGGCTTACTTCACACTTATGGGCCTATTACTAACGCGTTTGGACCAAGTAAATTGGAGTTGGGCCGAAGAGAAGGGAGGCTGCCATTTTGGGCAGCGAACCCTCTTGGGTTTAGCCTAAGGTTCGCCCGTAACCAAGGGTTCGGTGATGATAAGATGTGCAAGGGTTCGGCCAAAGTATCCCACGTGGTTCGGTTAAAATGAAGCCATGCAGGTTCGTAGATCATCAGGGTTCGGCCAATGAACTGATGAGGGTTCGGTGATAGCAGGGTGGTTCGCTGCTAGTGCTGACTGGACAAGGGTTCGCTGGGGTTCGGCTTGGGCAGGTGGGTTCGTGACCAGAAGCATCAAAAGGGTTCGGTTGGTCATGCCACGAACCATGCAAGGTTCGTGGTTCATTCGCAGCTTATGCATGGCGACAAGGGTTCGTTTCCTATGATCCAGCGTGAAGGGTTTGTTGGAGATGCCCATGCCCACGAAGGTTCGACCGAAAGGCATGTGATGGTTCGTGAGGGTGAGCTGGTTCGGCAAAAGGGCTCGTGACCCCTTAGGGTTCGCTGACAACCCCACGAACCATGCAGGCTCGTGTACTCCTCTGAAGGGTTCGGCTTCTAATCCTCGACGAACCTGTAACCTGGATCGTCTTCATCATCAAGCTACTTGATTCTAGACCACGATCTAAGCCTGTACAACTTCGAGGGAGGTTGCTAGGTGTGCGAAACTAAGAATGGTGATGAAACATCCGGCCGATTATCGGTTTTTAAACAAAACTCACAACAACTTATGAAAACCCTATTTCCCGAATCTTTCCAAGGCTCATACCTCGTTTTTGGCTGGATGGATCTGAGATATTCTTGTACTTTCGTGTAGAGTTTGTCGAGAGCTTCGCGTGGACACCAAGAATGTCGAAATCCGTCGAGAAATAAGCGAGTTACGAACGTTTAAAGATCGGTTTTTAGAGAGAGAGAGGGTTGGCCGGAAATTTAGTGAGAGAAAGTGGTGTAGGTGGAATAAATGAGATAAATGATCTCATTCAAGGCTTTTATATCCCGTGTGGTATTCGGGTCCGTTTCGGTCGCTCGGTTCGCGTTTCCGGAACGTAACGCGTAAATTTACGCGGTTTTAAATAAAAATAGATGTTAAACTCATTTAAATGATGAGTTTCAAAATTGTAAAAATATAAAATAATTAATTTAATTATTTTTACTCTTCGTGTGTTGTCGGATCGTTAAACATTCACAATTTACGTGTATACCCGCAATCGCGTACGTTTTCCGATCGTATTAAAATATTTAAAGTCGTTTAATCGTAATTATAAGTTCAACATTCGTATTATTATGGATCGTCACCCATAACTATACTCAGTCTCGCTTACAGATTACGATCTTGGTTGAATTAATTAATTGTTATACTATTCGTCTCAACACTACGCACTAACACTAACCTGTTACACCGAACGCAGTATATGTATAGGGCTCACTCTCGCTGCCCACCACTGTTTCGATATAACAAGTTACTGTTCTTGCTTAGTGAAATCGACTGTAAATAGATAATACATACTTGTTTTCTGATTACTAAGATCCTGTAACACACAAGCACACATTTTGAACATACGAATCACATTGATGAACTGAACCATGAATAGACACTGTTCTAACACTGTTTACAACTACATGACTATATGCACAAATGTTACAGTTGGCCGCCGCGTGTTGACCTATGTGTCAACCCCTACTAGTCATCAGTGTTCTTCATTGTCAGAGTCATGTAAGACAGACTGATTGGCCGCCGCGTGTTGACCTATGTGTCAACCCCTACTAGTCAATCAGTGTTCTTCTTGACTCATCCATGGGTATGACAAGTGACTAGAATGATGGGGTTATTCAAGGTGACTTTGTGTTATCTTGAAGGTTCCTCTATCAAAACATGTCACAAGTCATATTTAGGATCATTATGGATGGATGTTGAATTCCTTAGGGTTTTCAACTGTCCATAATGATGTCTCTTAAACTTAATACTTATACGTTGTGGAATCAATGGTGGGGAGTGAAACGCTTAATTATCATTAATAACAATATGTTAAGTAGCCCGGTATGTGGTGGGACGGTGGCTGGGGCTTGTCCCCTACATATGCCCTATATATAAGCATACTTGGTTGGATAGCATAGGTGGTTGTTAGTGAAGTTAAGGTTGTCATTTTGGGGGAAACTAAGTAAACATGGGCAGGGAAAACAAATGCTAGGAATCATATGTCATGGAATCAAAGTAGTGGAATGAAATGCTTAATTATCATTAACAACAATATGTTAAGCAGCCCGGTATGTGGTGGGACGGTGGCTGGGGCTTGTCCCCTACATATGCCCTATATATAAGCATACTTGGTTAAATAGCATAGGTGGTTGTTAGTGAGGTTAAGGTTGTCATTCAGGGAATCAAGGTAAACAATTACAGGGTAATCTAATTCAAGAATCAAACACTTGGAATCAAACATTGGGAATCAAACATTTTGGGAATCATACGGGTAGGATGAGACGCTTAATTATCATCAGGAACAATATATCATGTGGTTCAGTATGTGGTGGGACGGTGGCTGGGGCTTGTCCCCTACATATGCCCTATATATAAGCATACTGAATCAGATGGTATAGGTGGTTAATGGTGAGGTTAAGGTTGTCATTCAACGGATTTTGCAAACTATTTTTACACAAAAACTACATGAACTCACCAACCATTGTGTTGACTTTATTTTCCTTCATGCTTTCTCAGGTGACGCACATGATTAAGCTAAGATTCAGGATTGTATACTAGGATGTCCAGACTTAGATCCTAGTTGACTTTTGAAGAAGCACATCTTTTGAGATCGATACGAATCTCTTTTTGCTATCTTGTACAAATGCAAGATAGATATATTTGATTCTTTTGAATAGGTTTACTTAGTTAAATTACTAAACATTGACATTTGTAATTTAACTTCGTAAATCCTAGTTTATATGTTATTGTGCTTAATTATTCTTAACATTGATGCTATGTAAACAATCTGATCATCACGATTATCATTCACGATATCGCGCTCCGAGAACCTTCCGCCCGACGGGGACTTCGATCCTACCCCGCCGGCTCGGGGTGTGACAGCTAACCATTTGCAATTTTATGTTTTTGTAGATACATTTTTGGCGTTCGGATCTTTATATTTTTACATTTAAGGTATTTCTTTCATGTTAAATAACAAGAATAACTACTTTATTTATATTACTTTTTGTTTATTATTTATAGATGTAAAACTCATGACACAGATAAATTGTTGTCAACAACAAAACCAAAGAAACCACTTATTAATGTTGATTAGGACTTTGGTTTGATTTCTTTTTAACAATTGAAGGTATAATTGAACATGGATGTGCATTCTATTGTTGACTCAGTTTCATCGCTCACACAGTATGGAGTTTGGTATACGTTGTCTTTTGTTTGGGTTGAGATCATTTTGCCTATTTGTGAAAACAAAATATTGGTTATTTTTCTCGACCAACACGTAAGATCCTTTTTTATGTTAGTATTTTATATGATATTTAGACTTCGTCATTTACTTATTAAATACATTTTGTTTTTTAGAGAAATAGGGTACCTGCTTTCATCCCTGCAAAATTAATGAAATTTTACAATAATACGAATTTGGTCGACAACATGTTTGTATTAAATCGGTTCCAAATATAGAGTTTCGATTACAAAGAGTGGCCAAAATATGAAAATTACATCTTGATTTGGAGCGATTACAAGATTGTGATTACCAAACACACTAAACGTCTCCCATTTACAAGTGATGTTCCTAGAGGGTTTCGTTTGTATCCCTTAGTGCCTTCTATAATGACTTTTACACACGACAGAGGATCTACAAAACTCATTGTTGGTACGTTTAAATACCACATTTAAAATTTCATTTTTGTATATAAAATAAATACTAATCGTAAACCTATATTGTATTTATTATTTTATTTTAGATGTTGTTGGTAGAATAATAGAAGGTGAACGCTCTATTTGTAGTTTTGAAATTTTCCTTCAAGATATAATGTAAGTAATCACTTTTATTTAAGCAAATATTATTTTATAAAAAAAATGTTAACACAAAATTGTTATTGACAGCGGTCACATAATACAATTGTTTTTTTTTGGATTTGGAGTTTACTGATGCTATACGTATCATTCGAGCCATCTCACGAAAGTCTACCATATATGTATCTCGCGTTAAGTTGATTCATTTACTTGATAGTACGTTATTCCCCACACACAAACTTTTTAATAAATAGTTTCATATAATAACTTTTTTAATTTAATTTATTATCTTTTATTTGTTAATTCAGTGAATATTTTGAGGTCTACCAATTTGAGTAGGATTATTTTTGAACTAGACATGGGCGAGGCAAGAAATATTAAAATAAAAGATCGATATCAAAGTCCGTGTTCATGCTAAGAATTATTAAAACACACATGAATATACTAGAATTGTCATTGTTATGTTTTAAAATTTATTGATGATGATTGGTTATGTTTTTATATATTTATTGATGTATTAAGTTTTCTTATCTTAATGTTGGATGTATGCTTTAAGTATTGTATAAGTATGTTTTTTTTGTATGCTTTAAATATTTTATAAGTATTTTTATATGTGTCAACTGTTGTTTGCCTGAAGTTTAGTCAAACATTCATCACTAATCTTTAACCATTATTATTTGTTGAAAACGAAGGTATCACCATGGTTCACATTTCTGATGATCTAATCATATTTGAGATACTAACAAGGGCACCAGCGAGGACTGTAGGTCATTCTAATTGTGTTTGTAAGAAATGGAAGGCATTATTGTTAACACCACAATTTGTTAAGATACATTGTTCCCGCTCATTAATTGTTGCTACTCAGAGAGCCGTTTTAGTTGATGACCATACATGTTCTGCTCATCCAATCAACTTTCAATCCGGTGATTATGGGCCAGGCACCATTCTTTCTTTTCCATTTAATAATGTCACGATTCATTCGCATTTGGATGGATTGTTGTGTGTTCGCTTGAACCATACTTCTGAGTTAACTCTTTGGAATCCAGTCACTGGTTCTTACAAACTTTTTTCTACACATGATCATCATGGCTTTTTTGAACATAATGCTGATGCGGTCGGGTTGTACATCGATGCTTATGACGACTACAAGGTCCTTCACATAAAGCGTAGGTTTGGTGTATTTGCTGTAAACGTGTATTCTAGGAGATTTGAATCTTGGTGGAATATACCATTCTTAACAAGATTGAAATATGCAAGCCCTTCTTTCTTTGTGTCGTCCGGTACTTTCTGCGTTGATACCCTATATTTCACAGTTTTGGAATGCTGGATCGGAGGTGAAAATATGCTGATTTGTTTCGATGTAAATTCAGAGACTTTTAACGAGATAACCATTCCACCCCTAGCTTCAGCAGGAATGACTTTCAGAGACTTAGTGAATATTAATAATGAACTTCACATGTTCGTTAGCACTGGCATAGAATTTATGTGGGTAGTGTCACACCCCGAGCCGGCGGGGTAGGATCGGAGTCCCCGTCGGGCGGAAGGTTCCCGGGGCGCGATATCGTGAGTGATAATCGAAAGTGATCAGATTGTTTACATTGCACATGATATAAATGAGAAATGCTAATATAATAGAATTACAAAGTTAAATTACATCAGTATCGTTTATAATTTAAAAATGTAAATCTATTGTAAACATCATAAAATGACTATCTTGTATTTACACAGGATATACAAAATAATTTGTATCATGATGTCTTCAAAAGTATGCAGGTCCAAAATACTAAGTCTTCTATCTGAAGTCCTAGTCCAAAAGAAATGACTTCTTATTTAACCTGTTCGTCACATGAGAAGTCATGCAAAAAGATCAAGTCAACACATGGTTGGTGAGTTCATATCGTTTTAGTAATTGAAAATGATTTGAAAATCTCCTTTGGTAAAGACCCTAACCTCATTAACACCACATGTAATATCCACATCGGTATGCTTATATATAGGGCATATGTAAGGGACAAGCCCTAGCCAACATCCCACCACATACTAATATGCATATGACATTGCTGTTAATGATAATTAAGCATTTTTACCCTTAACACAACCCATAAGTTCTTCTGTTTGTTGTCCCTGTAATTACAATCATTAATCCATATTGATTTCATAAGTTCATCACACAATATGATCAACCACAGTAATTGTATAAACAGTTATAAATGTTTAAGTAAATAAATAAATAAACATTTAATAAAATCTAAGTCCAAATGATTGGGGCCTTGGTCAAACTCGAGTAGACTACTCTCTCAATCAAGATACTTAGTAGTTAGGGAATCTGTAAATATCCTCAAACATATGACCTACAAATCAAACGGTCTAGCTAGGACTTTTTGAAATGTAGGTTTTTTGTTTCGTCTGTTTTGGCATATGTTATCTCTGATATTTCCCAGGCTTTCCCTTGAAAATGATTTATTGATTCGTCTGATTCTGTTACAAGATGTACTTGATTCGTTGAACATAGAATAATAGATTCATTGTTCAACAAACACTTGATTCGTAGAACATTGAATATTGTCTTCGCAAAGATTGTTTCGTTTGATTCGTTGAAATCCCACACTTGTTTCGTCAAAATGTTTCGTTTGTTTCATTGAATTCACCCATTTGATTCGTCAAAATGTTTCGTTTGATTCCTTGAACTCCCACACTTGTTTTGTCAAAATGTTTGATTTGATTCTTTTGAAATGTTTTGATCTGTTGAAATGTTTTAGTCTAACCCGATTATTAACTTAATTTATAAGTAAATCAGTTAGTAAACCTGCATAAAATCTTCCTAGACATGGTCTAGGATAACATTTATATACGTAAACATATAAAATTAAAAGCATTTAAGTAAACAATTTAAATAAACAGTTTACGCATGCTTCTCAGCCCGCGTTTTAAAACAAAATGTTAGAAAAGGGGCAATGAACTCACCTGTGTGGATGTCTAATGTACTATCACAGAATGCGCACTCTTGTTTGTAAGCTAAGTATCTTCAGTTCCTGAGTTGTTTTATAAAAGTTTGAATGCGATAAGTACACGTAGTAGTCGTTGTGCCTAAAGTTGGATCTTGTTGTGTGTGCAACTAAGTGTCTTAGTACTAAGTGTATCTAAGATCTAACCTATCTTAGTTACCCTTTTATGATTCCAAACCCATGTTTAGTTACATCACTTATAATTAAATTTTACAAAAATTTGGGCAGAGTCTCCTTTGTTTTATGTTTAAAATCCAGACAATTTCATTGTCTATTTTATAACAAAATCCCAATTCAATCAATTCAAATAAATATTTAAACCAAAGCATTACAACTAAATTTCCATTTTAATTCAATATTATATCAAAACCATTTAGTGAAAT
Source organism: Mikania micrantha (assembly GCA_009363875.1). NCBI lineage: Eukaryota > Viridiplantae > Streptophyta > Magnoliopsida > Asterales > Asteraceae > Mikania > Mikania micrantha. Next base: position 13,240,934 of record CM018681.1, read on the forward strand.
TTAACAAATTATCAATAAATTTCCTTTATTAAATTCTCCTTACAAGAGCTTAAGTAACATTATAAGTGTGATGGACTCAACTAAGTCCCATTGGGCCCATTTTGACCCAAGTGAATATCCTTGACACCCAATTGATCGTCATTCAAGCCCATGAATGATCCCATATAGATAGTTACAAAACTCAGTTAATGGGCATTCATAACATATTCTATATTGTAAATGTTAACAACCTAGCCCTACCTGTTCCAGATTCATTTCCCCAAGGTTTCCTAATAGTTCCCTATCATTTATATCACGATTTCTAGTGTTTTAACCCGATTAGGATGAAGTTAGTATAGGGGATCGTGATATACCCTAAAAACCGAAATAAACTTGGAAATTTACCTCGAAACTGACGGGTGAGCGCTTGATCTCTTTGTACTTTCGTGATCTATATGAAGGGGTGGTCGTTTTGAGACCAACTAGGCTTGAAACGATGAAGATTTGAGGATGATCTCGTAGAGAGAAGATGGATCTTGCTTCTTCTTAGAGAGAGAGAGGGTTTGGACGTGAATGAGAGAAAAAGATGGAATGGTGGAGGTTGGTGGTGCATTTACTCACCAAAATAAATTTTTCCATTTACCCGGTGGCTCGGTCTCGATTGGTTTCGCGTGAAATACCTTTTCGCGTAGTTTTTGAGACGAAACGACACGATTTATGAAATTAGAATTTATTTAATGATTCTAAGTTGTGATTCCTAATAAATCAACTAATATCTTCTATATAATTTAAATTTAAAACATAAATTTACTGTTTAAATCGAAATGTACGGTCGTCGCGCGTATTCGTTCGAATCGTCACCCGTACGAACACGACAATAACTATGCTTTTCAATATTGTTTTCTAATTATAGAATATCATTCAGAACGTTAAAATTTCAGATATATTCGTACAGATCGTCACCTATACGAATAACCCGTCAATTTAGCATTCACGTAACGATATTCGTGTGTTTTGTTCTTTAAAGTCTCGCATACGTTTATACATAATAAATCATACACAAATAATCACATGTTGGTTCTGTATTGTCAAACATTTATCTGACTCCAAAACCGTTGTCCTGAACTGTGTTTCCGTTAAATGTTTCTGGATTTGTTCTATGACAACACAAAATGACAATGATAAATGATATGAATCTGAAATGTACTGAATTGTATATGGTTCGTACTTGTTTCACTGTTCATGTACTGTAGAGATCACTGTTCCGGTGGTGGTTCCGGCACTGATGTTACAGTCTCCCCTTGTTAGAGAAATTTCGTCCCGAAATTTAAGAGTTGTTATCAGGTACAGCTTCCTCTTCAAACAGTTGGGGATACTTTAACTTCATGTGATCTTCACGTTCCCAAGTGAACTCGGGCCCGCGTCTTGAATTCCATCGAACCTTTACAGTAGGAATACGGCTTCGCCTTAGTTGTTTAACCTTGCGATACATAATCTCCAAAGGTTCTTCAATGAAATGTAACTGTTCATTGACTTGAATTTCTTCGATTGCAATGATGAGAGACTCGTCAGCAAGGCATTTTTTTAAGTTTGAGACATGAAACACGTCATGCACACCGCTGAGTTCATCAGGTGATCTCAGTCTATACGCCATAGGACCAATGCGTTCAATGATCTCGAACGGTCCCACGTATCGTGGTGCTAATTTGCCTTTCTTCCCAAAGCGTACAACGCCTTTCCATGGAGATACCTTCAACATTACACGGTCTCCCACTTGGAATTCCAACGGCTTACGCCGTTTGTCAGCGTAGCTATTTTGTCTGCTCCTTGTTGCTTGTAGTCTTCTTTGAATCTGAGCTATCTTATCAGTGGTTTCTTGAATAAGTTCTGGCCCAGTTATTAGATTGTCTCCAACTTCAGTCCAGCAGATCGGTGATCGACATTTCCGACCATAAAGAGCCTCGAATGGTGCACATCCGATACTGCTGTGATAACTGTTATTGTAGGAGAACTCGATCAATGGCAAATGGGAATCCCAATTTCCACCGAAATCTAACACGCAGGTTCTTAACATGTCTTCTAGGGTTTGAATAGTACGTTTGCTTTGACCATCCGTTTGTGGATGATAAGCTGTACTCAGATTTAACTGTGTCCCTAGTGACTTCTGCAGTGATTGCCAGAACCTTGATGTAAATCTGCTGTCTCGATCAGAAATAATAGACAATGGCACACCGTGGCGCACCACTATCTCATTGATGTATAATCTTGCCAGCTTATCCATAGTGAAGGTCTCACGCATAGGCAAGAAGTGAGCAGATTTGGTTAAATGATCAATGATCACCCAAATTGTATCATGACCACTGGAAGTGCGGGGTAGCTTGGTAATGAAGTCCATAGCTATTTGTTCCCACTTCCAGAGCGGAATCTCAGGATGTTCCAGTAGAACAGACGGTCTCTGGTGTTCCGCCTTTACCTTTGCACACGTCAGACACTGACCGACATACTCGGCCATGTCTTTCTTCATCCCCGGCCACCAATAGAATCCACGCAAGTCTTGGTACATTTTATCAGCGCCTGGGTGAACGGAGTATTTAGTCTTGTGTGCTTCATCGAAAATTAGTCTTCTCAATTCGTCTACCGTCGGGATCCATACTCGATCCTTGTAGTAGATGATTCCATCGGGCTTCGTGTCGAACTGTTTCTCTGCTCCACAATCAAGTTCCTTCTTCAGATTGCCTCGGTCAAGTGCTTCTTGTTGTGCTTGAATAATCTTGTCACTTAAACTGGTCTGCACCGTTATCCTCATTGCTCTAACACGTAAGGGTTTGACCCGTTCCTTCCAGCTCAAGGCATCAGCTACAACGTTCGCCTTTCTCGGATGGTACTTGATCACACAATCATAGTCATTCAGAAGTTCAACCCAACGGCGTTGTCGCATGTTGAGTTCCTTCTGATCGAAGATGTGTTGCAGACTTTTGTGATCAGTGAATATGGTACACTTGGTGCCATATAAGTAATGTCTCCAAATCTTCAAGGCGAAGATTACTGCTCGCAGTTCAAGATCATGAGTATTGTAGTTCTTCTCATGAATCTTTAAATGTCTTGATGCATAGGCTATGACTTTGTCCCGTTGCATTAACACACAACCAAGTCCCTGATGAGAGGCATCACAGTATACAACAAAGTCATCACAGCCCTTTGGGAGAGATAGGATTGGAGCATCACATAGTTTCTATTTCAGGGTCTGGAAAGCATCCTCTTGTTTCTGCTCCCAGACAAATGGTTCACTTTTCTGGGTTAACTTAGTGAGTGGCATGGCTATCTTAGAAAAGTTTGAAATAAACCTTCTGTAATAACCTGCCAATCCCAGAAAAGACCGTATCTCCGTCGGTGTCTTCGGAGTGTCCCAATTCTTTATCGCCTCGATCTTGGTAGGATCTACATGAATTCCCTCGCTGTTAACTACATGACCCAGAAATTGAACTTCTCTTAGCCAGAATTCACATTTAGAGAATTTAGCATAGAGTTGTTCTTTCTTCAACAGCTCCAAGATCTTTTTAAGGTGTTGCTCATGTTCTGTTTTGGTCTTGGAATAAATCAGTATGTCATCAATAGAGACAATGAAAAACTGATCCAAGTACGGCTTGCACACTCGGTTCATGAGGTCCATGAAAACCGCTGGTGCATTTGTCAATCCGAAAGGCATCACCATGAACTCATAATGCCCGTCTCTTGTTCGGAAGGCCGTTTTCGGTATGTCTTCATCTTGAACTCTCAGCTGATGATATCCAGACCGCAAGTCAATCTTCGAGAAATATTGAGCTCCTTGCAGTTGGTCAAACAAATCATCAATCCTTGGCAATGGATACCGATTCTTGATGGTTAGTTTGTTCAGCTCCCTGTAGTCTATGCACATTCTGAACGATCCGTCTTTCTTCTTCACGAACAAGACCGGAGCTCCCCAAGGTGAGTAGCTCGGTCTGATAAAACCCTTGTCAAGTAGCTCCTGTAACTGATTAGACAATTCCTGCATCTCTGAAGGTGCTAACCTGTAAGGAGATTTAGCAACCGGGGTTGCTCCAGGAATTAAGTCAATACGAAACTCTACCGGTCGCACAGGTGGCAAACCTGTTAGGTCTTCAGGAAACATCTCAGGATATTCTCTCACCACAGGTACATCTTGAATCCTTTTCTTGTCCTTCTCCTTTTCTACCACGTGAGTCAAGAATGCAACGCACCGCTTCTGTAGACACTTACGCGCCTTTATGCAAGAGATGGTTTTGACACTTCGTTTTGCTTGATCCCCTTTCAATTCCAATACACGATCACTCGGCAATGGAATTCGAAGCAGCCTTTCAGAGCAGATGACCTCCACTCGATGAGATGAAATCCAATCCATTCCAACAATGATATCGAAACTACCCAGCTCCATCGGTATCAAATCGATGGTAAATGTATAATCATTAAGTGTCAATGGGCAGTTCTTATAAACTGTACTAACTGTGATATGTTTCCCGTTAGCTACTTCTATAATGTAAGGGGAATCTAACTGTTCCTCTATGAAATCTAATCGGCCTGCAAAATCGGTAGAGATAAAACTCTGATCCGCACCAGTATCAAACAGAACAGATGCATAAAAGTCATGTAAGAGAAACGTACCAGTGACCACACTTGGGTCCTGGCGTGCAGCTGGTGCTCCTATGGCAAATGCTCGTCCACGGGGTGCTTGAACTGCCTGTTGAGCCTTCTTTGGGCAGCTCTTCACGAAGTGGCCTTGTTCGCCACAGTTATAGCATCCACCGTTATTCTGATTAGCTGGTGGAGGGAGAGCCAAAGCAGCATTGTTGACTGCTTGGTTGGGTGTCATTCGGCTGTACTGGACCCAATGGCCCTTTCTTCCACATCCCGTGCATTGCTTGCAGGGAGTGTCAGCAGGGTGATGATACTGACACTTGGCACACAGAGGAAACGTGCCAGTGTAAGGTTTGCGGTTGGGGTTCTGTGGTGCTGCTGCTACTTGTTGAAGAGGTGTGGCCACCGTGTAGTTCTTGATGGTCTTCTGTTTCTTCTTCTAATGGTGGTGGGGTTTCTTGGAAGACTCAGCTTTGTTCTTACTGGGTTCAGCCTCCTTCTTTAGAACTCCAGAGGCTACCATGAGCTCAGTGAGTTTCCCAGACAATCTCACTGCAGATTCAACAGTAGTAGGGTTGGCTGAAATAACCATGCCCTGAATGCAGGCGGGAAGTCCACCCACATATCTGTCTATCCTTTTCTCCAGAGTTGGTACCATATCAGGTACCGAGGCCACCAACTCATGGTAACGAGTTGTGTACCCCATGTGATCAGCCCCCTTCATCACATGGTTGGACAATTCAATCTCCAGTTTCTGCAGCTCATTATTGGGGCATAACTCTGTTCGCAGCAGTGTCTTGAAATCTTCCCATGGCATTGCCATAGCTTCCTCTCTTCCTCGGGCGTTGATCTGACCGTTCCACCAGGTCAGAGCCCGTTTGTTGAATGTTCCAGCTGAGTAACGGACCTTGTGGTGTTCGGGGAAGCTGCAGAGATCCAAGGTTGCCTCGATCTTCTCAATCCATTGGATTAATCCAACGGCACCTTCTGACCCACTAAAGCTGGGTGGTTTACATCCTACAAAAGACTTGTAGGAGTAATGAGATGAATCTCCAGTATTTCCACTGGCTTCTCCTGATGTGTTGCCAGTGTTAAGGATTTCATTACGAAGACGAAGGAACATCTCCGGTATTTCTTCTTTCATTTGATTTGTCATCTGGCTACTCAGTAACGTCACCAGAGCGATAGTAGTAGGATCCAGAGTCGGTGTTGTGCCTGAACCAGATGCTTGAGTAATCAATGGAGGAGGGGGAGGAGGAGGTGGTGGAGGTGGTGAGTCATTTGGTGACGGTGTGGAGGAGTGTGGAGCCAAGTCTTGTGGTGGTAGAGGTAACAAGGGAGGCTATCTTCTCGGTGGCATTCTGATCATAACCAATAAAGTTATTGGTTAGTGTAATGATCAAATATAGAAGACAGTATGCAAGAAACTCCTAAGTCCTGTTTTCTCTATATGCAGGGTCCCTAGGTTATAGTCTAGGCCAAACCGTTTAAATATGTGACCTATATTTCTCTATAACCATGGCTCTGATACCAATCTGTCACACCCCGAGCCGGCGGGGTAGGATCGGAGTCCCCGTCGGGCGGAAGGTTCCCGGGGCGCGATATCGTGAGTGATAATCGGAAGTGATCAGATTGTTTACATTGCACATGATATAAATGAAAATGCTAATATAATAGAATTACAAAGTTAAATTACATCAGTATCGTTTATAATTTAACAATGTAAATCTATTGTAAACATCATAAAATGACTGTCTTGTATTTACACAAGATATACAAAATAATTTGTATCATGATGTCTTCAAAAGTATGCAGGTCCAAAATACTAAGTCTTCTATCTGAAGGCCTAGTCCAAAAGAAATGACTTCTTATTTAACCTGTTCGTCACATGAGAAGTCATGCAAAAAGATCAAGTCAACACATGGTTGGTGAGTTCATATCGTTTTAGTAATTGAAAATGATTTGAAAACCACCTTTGGTAAAGACCCTAACCTCATTAACACGACATGTAATATCCACATCGGTATGCTTATATATAGGGCATATGTAAGGGACAAGCCATAGCCAACATCCCACCACATACTAATATGCATATGACATTGCTGCTAATGATAATTAAGCATTTTTACCCTTAACACAACCCATAAGTTCTTCTGTTTGTTGTCCCTGTAATTACAATCATTTGAAATCCATATTGATTTCATAAGTTCATCACACAATATGATCAACCACAGTAATTGTATAAACAGTTATAAATGTTTAAGTAAATAAATAAATAAACATTTAATAAAATCTAAATCCAAATGATTGGGGCCTTGGTCAAACTCGAGTAGGCTAGTCTGTCAATCAAGATACTTAGTAGTTAGGGAATCTGTAAATATCCTCAAACATATGACCTACAAATCAAACGGTCTAGCTAGGACTTTTTGAAATGTAGGGTTTTTGTTTCGTCTGTTTTGGCATATGTTATCTCTGATATTTCCCAGGCTTTCCCTTGAAAATGATTTATTGATTCGTCTGATTCTGTTACAAGATGTACTTGATTCGTTGATCATAGAATAATAGATTCATTGATCAATTGTACACTTGATTCATTGTTCAACAAACACTTGATTCGTAGAACATTGAATATTGTCTTCGCAAAGATTGTTTCGTTTGATTCGTTGAAATCCCACACTTGTTTCGTCAAAATGTTTCGTTTGTTTCATTGAATTCACCCATTTGATTCGTCAAAATGTTTCGTTTGATTCCTTGAACTCCCACACTTGTTTTGTCAAAATGTTTGATTTGATTCTTTTGAAATGTTTTGATCTGTTGAAATGTTTTAGTCTAACCCGATTATTAACTTAATTTATAAGTAAATCAGTTAGTAAACCTGCATAAAATCTTCCTAGACATGGTCTAGGATAACATTTATATACGTAAACATATAAAATTAAAAGTATTTAAGTAAACAATTTAAATAAACAGTTTACGCATGCTTCTCAGCCCCGCGTTTTAAAACAAAATGTTAGAAAAGGGGCAATGAACTCACCTGTGTGGATGTCTAATGTACTATCACAGAATGCACACTCTTGTTTGTAAGCTAAGTATCTTCAGTTCCTGAGTTGTTTTATAAAAGTTTGAATGCGATAAGTACACGTAGTAGTCGTTGTGCCTAAAGTTGGATCTTGTTGTGTGTGCAACTAAGTGTCTTAGTACTAAGTGTATCTAAGATCTAACCTATCTTAGTTACCCTTTTATGATTCCAAACCCATGTTTAGTTACATCACTTATAATTAAATTTTACAAAAATTTGGGCAGAGTCTCTTTTGTTTTATGTTTAAAATCCAGACAATTTCATTGTCTATTTTATAACAAAATCCCAATTCAATCAATTCAAATAAATATTTAAACCAAAGCATTACAACTAAATTTCCATTTTAATTCAATATTATATCAAAACCATTTAGTGAAATTTAACAAATTATCAATAAATTTCCTTTATTAAATTCTCCTTACAAGAGCTTAAGTAACATTATAAGTGTGATGGACTCAACTAAGTCCCATTGGGCCCATTTTGACCCAAGTGAATATCCTTGACACCCAATTGATCGTCATTCAAGCCCGTGAATGATCCCATATAGATAGTTACAAAACTAAGTTAATGGGCATTCATAACATATTCTATATTGTAAATGTTAACAACCTAGTTCATCACTTAGCCTTTAACCTTTTTGTTATTTGTCCTTAATGTTTTAGTTTCTAATAACACAAGTGTTACACGAGATTAAGTATCCCATGTCATCCCCATGCACTCACATGGTGTATTCCATGCGTGCATGTTCCTTATTCATGCACACACATATTTATCTCATGCATGCTTACATACTTTCATGCATGATTGTATATTGTTGCATGGTACCCTATAGTTACATTTTCCACGTTAAAACCCTAGGTTATTCCCATTTTATTACATGTATCAATCAAACCAATAGTAAGGTTCCAAGGTTCGTCGTATACTCAAGGTTTCATGAAGGTTTGAGTCCGGTTTGATTCTACATAGGGTGAGGGCAGCGAACCTATTTATTTTGGCCAAAGGTTCGACTATCTTTAAGGCAAGGGTTCGGCTACTTCAACTCCAACGAATCCTTAGGGTTCGGCCAGGGAGGGTTCGCCATTAGTAAAGGTTAGACAATATGGTTCGGCTAATGACTGGAGATTCGGCTAGGATCCTTTGGTTCGCCATGCATGCAGGTTCGCGACTAACCATAAGGCTCGTGGAGGGAACAGGTTCGTCACCCTAACTGGTGCGGCTGAGATGGGCATAGGTTCGGTGCTGTACCAAGGTTCGCTGTCAGGTCTGGTTGTGGCGACAGGTTCGTTGCAGACCTAACACGCAGGGTTCGTCGGCAGGGTGGCAGGGTTCGGCCAGGGTGAGGGTTCGGTTGATTTAGGAATGGTTCGTGGTCCAGTTGAGCAGCTAAGGTTCGGCTAGTCTCAAAGGAAGGTTCGGCATTCTGGTGCAGGTTCGTTCGATCGAACCTTGATCCAATCAAGCTCTCCCGATCTTCCTTTAGCCCTACCTGTTCCAGATTAATTTCCCCAAGGTTTCCTAATAGTTCCTTATCATTTATATCACGATTTCTATTGTTTTAACCCAATTAGGATCAAGTTAGTATAAGGGATCGTGATATACCCTAAAAACCGAAATAAACATGGAAATTTACCTCGAAACTGACGGGTGAGCGCTTGATCTCCTTGTACTTTCGTGATCTATATGAAGAGGTGGTCGTTTTGACACCAACTGGGCTTGAAACGATGAAGATTTGAGGATGATCTCGTAGAGAGAAGATGGATCTTGCTTCTTCTTAGAGAGAGAGAGAGGGTTTGGATGTGAATGAGAGAAAAAGATGGAATGGTGGAGGTTGGTGGTGCATTTACTAACCAAAATAAATTTTTCCATTTACCCGGTGGCTCGGTCTCGATTGGTTTCGCGTGAAATACCTTTTCGCGTAGTTTTTGAGACGAAACGACACGATTTATGAAATTAGAATTTATTTAATGATTCTAAGTTGTGATTCCTAATAAATCAACTAATATCTTTTATATAATTTAAATTTAAAACATAAATTTACTGTTTAAATCGAAATGTACGGTCGTCGCGCGTATTCGTTCGAATCGTCACCCGTACGAACACGACGATACCTATACTTTTCAATATTGTTTTCTAATTATAGAATATCATTCAGAACGTTAAAATTTCAGATATATTCGTACAGATCGTCACCTATACGAATAACCCGTCAATTTAGCATTCACGTAACGATATTCGTGTGTTTTGTTCTTTAAAGTCTCGCATACGTTTATACATAATAAATCATACACAAATAATCACATGTTGGTTCTGTATTGTCAAACATTTATCTGACTCCAGAACCATTGTCCTGAACTGTGTTTCTGTGACAATCCGACTTTTCGAGTTAACCTCGTTAACCCTCGTAGGCCCAATAAGGCCAATGAAGGCCCAACAAGGCCAATGAAGGCCCAATAAGGACAAAGAAGGAACAGTAAGGCCCAAGAAGGCTCAGTAAAGTCTAGGAAGGCCCATTGAGGCCCAAGCAGGCCCAATAGAGCCAAAGAAGGCCCAACAAGGTCAAGGTTGGCCCAATAAGGCCCAGGGTAGGTCCAATAAGCTCAAAGTAGGCCCAAGGGTAATTAAGAGGCCCAATTGGATTAATTAAGCCAAAACTAGTTCAATTATTCCGATTAGTGACGATTCGGTATTCCGAATTAGCTCTGTTAATTTTAGAATTAACTGAAATGTTATGTAATTGAGCTAAACCAAAACTAAGGGATTAGTATTAATTGGAATCTGTTCTAATACTCTTTAATTATAAGTTTAGACTTGTAATTAGTTAAAGAAAGGTTCAATTTTGACTTTAGGAGTCAAAATTCGTCATCACCAAGAGGGGAATTTGAAATTCGAAGCAATTATCAATTATTAATGATGCAAATCGGTTACAATCATCACTTGGATGATTAGTAATAGGTATTATACGTTATGGATGCATTAAATCATCGAATTAATCAAGTTTGTCACCTAAAAGTCGTAACCGTAGCAATCATTTATCAAATTCGTTAAATTCGATTGGAATTCATAAAATTGAAGGTATATAACTTCAAATCGGCATTCTCAGAATCTGTTTCATATACCAATTCGAATTCAGAAGTTCGGAAAGAAGGATTTTCGATCAAGGGTTGCCGAATCTAGGGCTCAAAGTGGTTCTACCTCAATTCCATATCAAATCAGGTTAGTAATCGATCCTAAACTTTCTAAAAGGGCCGATTAAGCTAAAACATACAACCAATTCGGGATTAAAGATCGATTTGTTATAGTTCGAGTATTTAGGGTTCATACTAAGAACGGTTTTAGGGATTTTGATTTAAATGAGTTTGATATTCAAATTAATGAACATGGGTAGTTCCAGAAGGTCTCGACTAAGCTAAAACATGCATCAATTTTTGTTAGTTACAACGAATTGATAGATCTCAACTCTAGGGTTTATATGACAAAACGGGTTTGGGGTTTTCGATGGAAAAGGGTTCGAAAATCTAATTAAATGATATCACAGTATCAGAAGGTTCCGATTTAAGTAAACATTATGTTAATTTTGGCAAAAACCTTCGAATTAGGGGTTAACCGGTTTCAAGTGATCATTTTAGGAACGGCTTAGAGTTCTTGGTTAAAAAGACCATAAAAATCCGATTAAATTATACAGAGTGTGTCGAAATCAAGGGTGTAATGGAAACCCTATGAATCCAGTAACATTAGATTATCAATTCAATCGATTTGAATGGGGAGTGGGTGAATTCAAGATATAACGTTTATACACCAAATTAATCGAGTTATAGTGGTTCATGTGCGAATTAAAATCAGATACATGATAGGTTGGATTCCAGGAATAGAACCCTTAGAGTGTTAGGAACAATCAAGTTCGAATTTTTGGGTTGATAGGGTTTGAAAGGAACGATCAAAAGAAAAAAAAGGGGGAACCAGTTAAGTTATGGTTAAAACCATTTAGATTCTAATCTGTTAACAAAAGTGAAGATAGAAGGAATGGTTAGATGTGTGTACGGTGGATGGAGGGTCACGGGTTCGAACCCGGCCCCAACCCTTTTTAGAATTTTATGGTTATGTAGTATTTTTGTTATAATTTTCACATACGAACTCCGTTTTAGTCCGTTCAAGTTTCGTTGGAACCGTAACGAAATCTCGAATGTTTTAGAATAATAAAATTCATATTTTAATCCGAAAACGAAATCGCGTATAATTACGTTTAATTAAATAAAATCGTATGGGATTTTATTTAAACGATTTCAAAGGCACGCGTACTCACGTATGCGCATTCTTAACACTTTAACATACGTGTGTTGACACGTATGTTATTTCAAGCACAAAACGAAATTCCGAATAACTTTAAGTTATTGTTTAAACCACAGATTATTCGTAGAGGATTTCTACGCAAGTTCACACGTATTTGATTATTCTGCTATTATCAAAGGTGCGTACACGGCCCCTTTATTATTTTAAACTGTTTTGGGGGAGAAAACATGTGCAACAAACTGTTTTTGGATACATATCACTTGCATGAGTTAGCTGTTTACATTATGTGACAACATATCAACTTGAAAGTCCTTACACACCTCGAACCGTTTAGTTTGCTGTAATGCAAAGCGTGGTAGTTGGAAATAGATCTATTAGGTTTGACAAACCTCACCTGGTAGATGGGATCTACGCAGGTGTTTGACTGACCAAACACAATTATTACTGTTGTTGTGATAGACAATAGTGGCAAGGCGAAAACGTGCTATAGCATGGCAATCCGTCAGCTTCGGTGTCGAACACGTATGTAAATAGTTTATATGACTAGCTATCATGACTGTGCATGTGTGATTATGTTATCTACAATCTTGTTATTCAAACTGCTGTTTTGAACATTGTGAATGCTTAAAACCTGTGTTATGCACCAACCTTTGTGTTGACTTGATTTACATGTTTTCTCAGGACGCTAAGGCGCGCGTTAAAGCTGGCATGGACTAGGAGATAGAGTCTCATGCATTTGAAACAATTTAGTTGTTAAACATTTGAAAACATTTGAAAGTTTGTATTGTATTTTACAATTTATAACTGTTATTGGTTTTAAAACGCTTCCGCAACTTTTGAAAACTCTGTTGTTTTGTTTTAAAGACCAAAGTATGTTTTAAAAATTCATATAGAGGTCTTCGCTATGTCTAATGATCTGAGATCCTGGTTTGTCATGCTCCCAAACGGTGTGACTCCGTTAGTTGAAATTTGGGGGTGTGACAGATTGTTATCAGAGACATTGGTTATAGCGAACTAGGTTTGCATTTATAGGCCTAGACTATGACTGTTAGACATTAGACACATCTGTTTATACACATTGTTTAGAAATTACATATGACATTATGTAATTGACTTGTTTACATCTTCCATGGCACTGCACTTACATATGGTATTATGTAACAGGCATGGCATCATCATCGGTACCTTATATTATTATTGATGATTCCGAGGACGAGGAGCCGATAGTTCCGGCACCACCATCATCACCACCACCACCTATTCCATCACCTCCACCATATGAGCAGGATGACTCAGATCCGGAGGAGGATCCGGAGGAGTATCCGGACGAGGACCCGGAGGAGGATCCAGACGCGGATCCAGACGAGGATCCAGAGGAGGATCCATACGAGGACCCGGATGAGGATCCGGAAGAGGAGCCTGAGGAGGACACTCAGCAGATCCCTGCTGAGGGACCTTCTACACATCCACCACCAGCACTAGATGCTCCTGAGCCTAAGAGGCAAAGGACGGACGCCGAGGAGATCGCCAAATTGTGCGAGGATCTGGAGGTAGCAGAAGATAGGATAGCACAGAGATCTCAGGAGTTATGGGATGTTATTGAGAGGCAGGATGATCCTACCCATCTTGTTCACGATATGCGTGATGAGATGATGAATTTGATTGGTCGTCTAGAAGAGTCAGAGAACCGAGAGGAGATCTTGGCAGGCAGAGTTGAAGCTTTGGAGGATTTAGTGGCCTCTGATAATGAGGAACAGGATGAGGATGAGGAGGAGGAACCAGCACCAGTTGTTGATTCCGATCCTGAATCCACTGTTGAGGACGATTGATTTTCTTTTCTTTTCTTTCTTGTTTTGTTTACACTTATTAGGAACGGGTTGTGTTCCTACATTAGTAGTTTGAAAACTTGTATTTCATTTCAAAAGTATTGTACTCAAAGAAAGTTTCTATCTATGAAAGAATTATTATTTATTTTCAACAGTCGTGTTGATTTATATTACATGTTGTGTTTGTTGTTTTACTTACACATGTCATATTAGATTTTGACTTCGTGCTAACACTTCTTGTAAATAGGAAACTAATGGCTGAGGGAAACGTACATATGACTGTTGCTGAGCTCAATGAGCTAATTAACAACAGAGTTGCAGAGGCAATCGCACAGTATGCTCAGACTCACAACACAGGGCCACAGGGTCCAGCTGGGGGAGTGATTAACCCACAAGTTTGCACGTTCAAGATGTTCTTGGACTGCAAACCTCACAATTTCAAAGGGTCGGAGGGGGCTATTGGACTCCTTTGGTGGATTGAAAAGGCTGAGTCTGTATTCGAAATGTGCAACTGCCCTAACGAAAGCAAGGTGAAATTTGCTACGGGAACATTGGAGGGTCCAGCACTAACTTGGTGGAACTCAAATGTCTAGACTCTGGGGTTGGGAAAGGCTAATGCCTTAACATGGAATGACTTCAAAACTTTACTGCAAGAGGAGTACTGTCCTCGCAGTGAGATGCAGAAGTTGGAAGAGGAATACTGGCACCTCAAGATGGAGGGGTCAAACATTGAAGAGTACACAACCAGGTCACACGAGTTGGCCAGACTGCTACCACACTTGGCTACTCCAGCCAGTAAGTGGATTGAAAGGTACATTGGAGGACTAGTGCCTCAGATTCAAGGGTTGGTGACTTCAGCAAATCCCACCACCATCCAACAAGCTGTTCGTTTAGCACATCAGCTTACTGATCAGGCAGTGTTACAGGGAACCCTGCCTAAACGAACATCTGCTACCAAGGTAGGAGATCATAAGAGAAAATGGGAAGGTAACAACTACAGGGGTAACAGCCAACAATCAAATCAGCAAAACAGGAAGCAGGACTCAAACAAGTCCTATCATAATTCCAGCAGTGGTCAGCAATCATCATCATCGGGGGGCTATATTGGTAAGCACCCCAAGTGCAACAGGTGTGGTTATCATCATGCGGGTAACCAGTGTGACAGAGCTAAGTGCCAGAGGTGTGGCAAGATTGGGCATGCGGCTAAGGATTGTCGCGGGGAACTACAGAACAACAACAGCCAGAACAATAACCAGAACAACACTCAGAAAGGTTGTTTTGAGTGTGGCAAGATGGGGCATTTTAAGAAAGATTGCCCACAGCTCAAGAAAGGCGGGGACAATAATGCCAATGGTAATGGAAATGGCAACGGTAATGGAAATGGCACCAACAACAACAACAACAATAACAACAACAACAACAACAATGGTGCTAGAGGCAGGGCGTTTGTGATAGGAGGACGTCAAGCGCGGGAGGATCCCAACATTGTTACGGGTACGTTCCTCTTAAATAATCACTATGCCTCTATGTTATTTGACACCGGTGCCGATCGGAGCTTTGTAACTAGTTCACTTGCTAAGTTGCTAAATGTTAGTCCCACTGCCTTAGATAGTCCATACACTGTGGAATTAGCTGATGGTAAGTTGATAGTAGTGGAAAATATCTTTAAGGGATGTATCCTTGATTTGATGGGTCAAACATTAGAGATTGACCTTATGCCTATTGCCTTAGGCAGTTTTGATGTAGTCATTGGCATGGACTGGTTGTCCAAAAACCAGGCTGAAATAGTATGCCATGAAAAGATTGTTCGTATACCTCTTACAAACGGAGAGACACTGTATGTACAAGGTGAAAAGATCAGTACGCCACTGCGTCTCATATCTTGTATGAAAGCACACAAGTGTCTACGTAAGGGTCATACAGCAGTTATAGCTCTTATAACTGAAAAGCCGGTAGCTGAAAAGAAGCTTGAAGATATACCTGTAGTTTCTGAATATCCGGAGGTGTTTCCAGAAGACTTGCCGGGATTACCGCCTATCAGACAGGTGGAATTTCGAATCGATCTTACACCAGATGCAGCACCGATAGCTAGGGCGCCTTATCGACTTGCACCGTCTGAGATGCAAGAGTTATCTACACAATTGCAAGAATTGTTGGATAAGGGTTTCATACGACCTAGTTTTTCACCATGGGGAGCTCCAGTATTGTTTGTAAAGAAGAAGGACGGGACTTTCCGTATGTGCATCGATTACCGGGAATTGAATAAAGTTACTATCAAGAACCGGTATCCGTTACCCAGAATCGACGATCTGTTCGATCAGTTGCAAGGTTCGAGTTACTACTCGAAGATTGATCTCAGGTCGGGTTATCATCAATTAAGAGTTCAGGAGGAGGATATCCCGAAGACAGCATTCAGGACACGCTATGGCCATTATGAGTTCTTGGTCATGCCATTTGGGTTGACAAACGCTCCAGCTGTATTCATGGATCTCATGAATCGTGTTTGTAAACCTTATCTTGATAAGTTTGTCATTGTTTTCATTGATGACATTCTCATCTATTCACAGTCTGAGGAGGAACACGCCGAACATCTTCGATTACTATTGGAATTACTGAAACAGGAACAATTGTACGCTAAATTCTCGAAATGTGATTTCTGGATGCGAGAAGTACAATTCTTGGGTCATATAGTCAACGAAAAGGGCATACATGTTGATCCAGCGAAGATTGTAGCCATTAAGAATTGGGAAGCGCCAAAGACCCCTACCGAGGTACGACAATTCCTTGGTTTGGCGGGTTATTATCGACGATTCATTGAAGGTTTCTCGAAGATCGCTCAACCACTTACAGCTCTTACGCACAAGGGAACAAAGTATAACTGGACGGATAAACAGGAAACTGCGTTCCAGTTATTGAAACAAAAGCTTTGCAGCGCACCGATTCTGTCCTTACCGGAAGGGACGGAAGACTTTGTGGTGTATTGTGATGCATCTGCACAGGGATTGGGATGTGTGTTGATGCAACGTGATAAAGTGATCGCTTATGCTTCCAGACAACTACGAACGCGCGAAAAGAATTACACTACTCATGACTTGGAGTTGGGAGCAGTGGTTTTTGCTTTGAAAATTTGGAGGCATTATCTGTATGGAACTATGTGTACCATTTACACTGATCATAAGAGTTTGCAGCATATCTTTGATCAGAAGGAGCTTAATATGAGGCAACGACGATGGGTTGAGTTGTTGAACGATTATGAGTGTGCGATTAAGTATCACCCGGGAAAAGCCAATGTAGTAGCTGACGCTCTAAGCAGAAAAGACACAACAGGAGCAAGACGGGTTCGTGCACTTATGATGACAATACATACTGACTTACCTGACAAGGTACGCAGTGCTCAGATTGAGGCCTTGAAAAAGGAAAACTTAGTACCAGAGTCTTTACGAGGAATGGAAGAACAATTGAATGTTAAACCTGATGGAATTCGTTATTTCATTGATCGAATGTGGATACCTTTGTATGGAGGTTTAAGGGAACTCGTGATGGATGAAGCACACAAGTCCAGATATTCAGTCCATCCGGGATCAGACAAGATGTATCATGATTTGAAGGCACTGTATTGGTGGCCTCACATGAAGGCTGATATTGCTAAGTACGTTAGCAAATGTTTGACTTGTTCGAAGGTCAAAGTTGAATATCAGAAGCCATCTGGTTTACTGCAATAACCAGAGATACCGATGTGGAAATGGGAACAGATTTCGATGGATTTTATTACTAAGTTACCCCGTACACCGAGTGGTTGTGATACGATATGGGTAATTGTCGATCGATTAACGAAATCTGCACATTTCTTAGCAATTAAGGAAACTGATAAGATGGAGAAACTGACTCGCATTTATATCAAGGAAGTAGTAGCACGGCATGGTGTGCCAATCTCTATCATATCAGATCGGGATGCCCGGTTTACTTCCAACTTTTGGAAATCTCTTCATAAGTCATTGGGGACTCGCTTGGATATGAGTACCGCTTATCATCCACAGACCGATGGTCAAAGTGAACGAACAATTCAAACGCTCGAGGATATGTTACGAGCTTGTGTAATTGACTTTGGTGACAGCTGGGAGAATCATTTACCGTTGGTGGAATTCTCTTACAATAATAATTATCATACAAGTATTCAAGCAGCACCGTTTGAAGCTTTGTATGGTCGCAAATGCCGTTCACCAGTTTGTTGGGTTGAGATTGGAGACAGTCAGATTACAGGTCCTGAACTGGTGCACGAGACGACAGAGAAAATAGTTCAAATCCGAAACCGTATGGCAGCGGCCCGGGATCGACAGAAGAGTTATGCAGACAAACGTCGTAAGCCGTTGGAATTTCAAGTAGGAGATCGAGTTCTTCTAAAAGTATCACCTTGGAAAGGTGTGATACGATTCGGCAAGCGTGGGAAGCTTAGTCCACGTTACGTAGGACCTTTTGAAATCCTGAAAAGGATTGGTCCGGTTGCGTATCAACTCAAACTACCGGATGAACTCAGTGGAGTTCATGATGTGTTTCATGTGTCGAACTTAAAGAAATGTCTTTCTGACGAGACATTGATTGTACCGTTGGAAGAAATACAAGTAGATGAACAGTTGCGATTCATTGAAGAACCAGCTGAAATCATGGACCGAGAGGTCAAACAACTGAAGCAAAGCAAGATTCCAATAGTCAAAGTCCGATGGAATTCAAGACGTGGTGCTGAATTCACATGGGAACGGGAAGACCAAATGATGAAGAAATATACTCATCTATTCAAAACAGCTACTACTAACACTGTGAGAGCACGTTAAATTTCGGGACGAAATTTCCTTCAACAAGGGGATGACGTGATGCTTCACACATCAAACACTGCAAATTTCAAACTGTAAGCACAAACATTTTATTTATTCAATTGATTTTGTTACAAAACATTTGTGCTACATTACATTCTATATATTTTATGTGCTACATTTCATATGTTACATGTTATGGTAGTACATACACGATGAGTTACATACATTTTGCTATGTGCGGGGTTGCATAGTACAAACAGTTATAGACACTCACTATGTGTGAGGTTACACAACACAGTATGATCAAAAACAAACAGTCACAGTTAGGTGAACTAACTAGTGTACACGCAAACAGTACGATTTAAACTCGTAAGTAGTTTCCTAACTACTCCCAACACTTGTTAATTTTCGGGACGAAAATTCCTTCTACAAGGGGATGATGTGACAATCCGACTTTTCGAGTTAACCTCGTTAACCCTTGTAGGCCCAATAAGGCCAATGAAGGCCCAACAAGGCCAATGAAGGCCCAATAAGGACAAAGAAGGAACAGTAAGGCCCAAGAAGGCTCAGTAAAGTCTAGGAAGGCCCATTGAGGCCCAAGCAGGCCCAATAGAGCCAAAGAAGGCCCAACAAGGTCAAGGTTGGCCCAATAAGGCCCAGGGTAGGTCCAATAAGCTCAAAGTAGGCCCAAGGGTAATTAAGAGGCCCAATTGGATTAATTAAGCCAAAACTAGTTCAATTATTCCGATTAGTGACGATTCGGTATTCCGAATTAGCTCTGTTAATTTTAGAATTAACTGAAATGTTATGTAATTGAGCTAAACCAAAACTAAGGGATTAGTATTAATTGGAATCTGTTCTAATACTCTTTAATTATAAGTTTAGACTTGTAATTAGTTAAAGAAAGGTTCAATTTTGACTTTAGGAGTCAAAATTCGTCATCACCAAGAGGGGAATTTGAAATTCGAAGCAATTATCAATTATTAATGATGCAAATCGGTTACAATCATCACTTGGATGATTAGTAATAGGTATTATACGTTATGGATGCATTAAATCATCGAATTAATCAAGTTTGTCACCTAAAAGTCGTAACCGTAGCAATCATTTATCAAATTCGTTAAATTTGATTGGAATTCATAAAATTGAAGGTATATAACTTCAAATCGGCATTCTCAGAATCTGTTTCATATACCAATTCGAATTCAGAAGTTCGGAAAGAAGGATTTTCGATCAAGGGTTGCCGAATCTAGGGCTCAAAGTGGTTCTACCTCAATTCCATATCAAATCAGGTTAGTAATCGATCCTAAACTTTCTAAAAGGGCCGATTAAGCTAAAACATATAACCAATTCGGGATTAAAGATCGATTTGTTATAGTTCGAGTATTTAGGGTTCATACTAAGAACGGTTTTAGGGATTTTGATTTAAATGAGTTTGATATTCAAATTAATGAACATGGGTAGTTCCAGAAGGTCTCGACTAAGCTAAAACATGCATCAATTTTTGTTAGTTACAACGAATTGATAGATCTCAACTCTAGGGTTTATATGACAAAACGGGTTTGGGGTTTTCGATGGAAAAGGGTTCGAAAATCTAATTAAATGATATCACAGTATCAGAAGGTTCCGATTTAAGTAAACATTATGTTAATTTTGGCAAAAACCTTCGAATTAGGGGTTAACCGGTTTCAAGTGATCATTTTAGGAACGGCTTAGAGTTCTTGGTTAAAAAGACCATAAAAATCCGATTAAATTATACAGAGTGTGTCGAAATCAAGGGTGTAATGGAAACCCTATGAATCCAGTAACATTAGATTATCAATTCAATCGATTTGAATGGGGAGTGGGTGAATTCAAGATAGAACGTTTATACACCAAATTAATCGAGTTATAGTGGTTCATGTGCGAATTAAAATCAGATACAGGATAGGTTGGATTCCAGGAATAGAACCCTTAGAGTGTTAGGAACAATCAAGTTCGAATTTTTGGGTTGATAGGGTTTGAAAGGAACGATCAAAAGAAAAAAAAGGGGGAACCAGTTAAGTTATGGTTAAAACCATTTAGATTCTAATCTGTTAACAAAAGTGAAGATAGAAGGAATGGTTAGATGTGTGTGCGGTGGATGGAGGGTCACGGGTTCGAACCCGGCCCTAACCCTTTTTAGAATTTTATGGTTACGTTAGTATTTTTGTTATAATTTTCACATACGAACTCCGTTTTAGTCCGTTCAAGTTTCGTTGGAACCGTAACGAAATCTCGAATGTTTTAGAATAATAAAATTCATATTTTAATCCGAAAACGAAATCGCGTATAATTACGTTTAATTAAATAAAATCGTATGGGATTTTATTTAAACGATTTCAAAGGCACGCGTACTCACGTATGCGCATTCTTAACACTTTAACATACGTGTGTTGACACGTATGTTATTTCAAGCACAAAACGACATTCCGAATAACTTTAAGTTATTGTTTAAACCACAGATTATTCGTAGAGGATTTCTACGCAAGTTCACACGTATTTGATTATTCTGCTATTATCAAAGGTGCGTACACGGCCCCTTTATTATTTTAAACTGTTTTGGGGGAGAAAACATGTGCAACAAACTGTTTTTGGATACATATCACTTGCATGAGTTAGCTGTTTACATTATGTGACAACATATCAACTTGAAAGTCCTTACACACCTCGAACCGTTTAGTTTGCTGTAATGCAAAGCGTGGTAGTTGGAAATAGATCTATTAGGTTTGACAAACCTCACCTGGTAGATGGGATCTATGCAGGTGTTTGACTGACCAAACACAATTATTACTGTTGTTGTGATAGACAATAGTGGCAAGGCGAAAACATGCTATAGCATGGCAATCCGTCAGCTTCGGTGTCGAACACGTATGTAAATAGTTTATATGACTAGCTATCATGACTGTGCATGTGTGATTATATTATCTACAATCTTGTTATTCAAACTGCTGTTTTGAACATTGTGAATGCTTAAAACCTGTGTTATGCACCAACCTTTGTGTTGACTTGATTTACATGTTTTCTCAGGACGCTAAGGCGCGCGTTAAAGCTGGCATGGACTAGGAGATAGAGTCTCATGCATTTGAAACAATTTAGTTGTTAAACATTTGAAAACATTTGAAAGTTTGTATTGTATTTTACAATTTATAACTGTTATTGGTTTTAAAACGCTTCCGCAACTTTTGAAAACTCTGATGTTTTGTTTTAAAGACCAAAGTATGTTTTAAAAATTCATATAGAGGTCTTCGCTATGTCTAATGATCTGAGATCCTGGTTTGTCATGCTCCCAAACGGTGTGATTCCGTTAGTTGAAATTTGGGGGTGTGACAGTTTCCGTTAAATGTTTCTGGATTTGTTCTATGACAACACAAAATGATAATGATAAATGATATGAATATGAAATGTACTTAATTGTATATGGTTCGTACGTGTTTCACTGTTCATGTACTGTAGAGATCACTGTTCCGGTGGTGGTTCCAGCACTGATGTTACAGGTAGAGTTGTGGATGTTAGAAGATGATCACTGGATTAAGAGTTTGTTATTTCCACCAATTCCACCTATACTATTGGGATTATTTTGTGAAATAACACATTTTATGACTAATGGTAATTGGTTTTTAGTCACTAACCGTGGGGAACCTTATGTAATTCAAACAAATATGAAGCCCTTTGAATGCTTTTACGCTTCTAATAGGTTTCGTTGTTTCGAGGGAGAAATGTTTGTGGAGACTGTTCTTTCACCAACTCTTTAATTTAATTTTAACTGAATGTTTCTTTATTTATGTTAATGTTTTAAGATATTTATATTAAATGAATAATTAATAATCTATCGTGTATTATGTTTATGGAAAATGAACTTTATATGATAAATCTCCTTTATTATATTTACAAGGTATTCATTAAATTACAATGACTAACGGTCGACCAAAAAATGTTGATGGTGCTTCTGCCTCATCTGCGAGTACGCCAGCTGAAAAAAAGAGAGAATATAACACACGATATTATGCGTCTCTTAAGGAGAATAGAAAACCACAAGAAACCAATGTTGCTTCTAGCTCAAGTGCATCCTCTTCACGTGAAAAACGAAAAGCAGCTAACACGCGATATTATGCTTCACGCAAAGAGAGTTGCAAAGTATCTAAAATTTGCATTGGCGATAACTCTGAAAGAAATAGATTAATACCTCAAAGAACGTTACAAACTAAAAGTTTTTTTCATAGCAATCGCTTATAAAATGAAACCTAATATTATTGTGTTTAGAACGTGAATGATACACTGGATTTTTAGTAATAGCAATAGCAGCCGCATTATTAACATGAATTGGGGTTTTAAGATAATTCAAACCATAGTGTTTCACTTGTTGTTGTATCCACAAAACTTGTGAACAACAACTGGCAGCAGTGACATACTCATCTTCACAAGTTGAAGTAGCCACAGATGTTTGCTTTTTACACTGCCAAGAAACTAATCGTTCCCCCAAAAATTGTGTACCACCAGTTGTGGATTTTGCATATTTCTTACATCCTCCATAATCGATGTCACTTCAGATAATGAAGTATTCTCTTGACTGCAATCAGATGTGACACTTTAGGTTTAGATTGATATCTTGCACAGATACTTGTAGCAAAAACAATATCTGGTCTTGAGGCAGTCACATACATCAAACATCCAATAATTCCACGATAAAGTGAAGGATCAATCAACTCCCCCTTAATATCAAGCTCAATCCTGTGATTAGGCTGAATGGGCTTGGAAATTGGTTTTGAATCATGCATGGTAAACCATTTTAGTGCATCTTGAATATACTTTGTCTAATGAATGAAAATTCCATTATCAGTTTGATCAACATGTAAATCCTGAAAAAAATTGATATCTCATATAGCACTCATCTCAAATTTATCAATCATCACTTCTTTGAAGTCCAAACACATTTGTTCGTCAGTAGATCCAAATCTACTAAATGCCAATCTTTTTCTCTCCTTTTGGAAAATCTACTAAATGCCAAACTCCCAAATTTTCAAAATTGATTCAATTCTTCTTGCGTCATCTCCACCCCGGCAGGCTCACGTAAAGCTTCAGTCACAGTCTTTGGCTCTATTTGTGAAATAAATGTTGAATGCATCCAGAGCTCCTGACTTCCATGAGTTTTCTCTAACTCCGCATACATACTTTATTTGTTTGTGACTTGATTTCGTGTCTGTACTCCTGCATTTGGATCTCCTATAATCTGAGCAATCGGATGATTAATGTATGACCTATTAGGAGCTCGGAAACAATCTGGTTCCAATGGATATCTACTCGACAGCCTCTGGAATAGTGCGGAATCCTATTCCAGGGTGTTCCAATCAAAACCAACAGCAATCGTGGTGATCCGAAGGTGTAGGAAGGACGTTTGATCGAGAATCGAACACCACAGGTTGAGAATCGAACTTGGATGTGCAATGGCCGCTCTAATCTTCTAGGGTTTTGACTCTGGGTTCTCAGGGAAGAAGGAGGGCTCTGGAAAGTTAGGTTTGAAACAGATTTGGTTGGTATTTATAGACTGTTGTCATTCGGCCGAATGAGAGGCCGAAGCAACTCATTCGGCAAATGACAGTGTCGAATGGACAAGTCATTAGAATGAGTCATTCAGCGAATGACTCATTCGTTGGCCTATATCATTATTTAGTTCGTTCATTCGGCGAATGGCTTCATACTTAGAGCCATTCGCCCGAATGTGCTTGAAAAACATATAACTTCAACTTTAAACATAATCAAACACTTATAATTAATAATAAACATTAAGAACAATATAGAAAGACAACTTCCATTAATATAATAAACTATATACATTAAGAATAGTACAAAATAGAACTAGGGACATTTAATGCATCTACAAACTCCCCCTTGGACCTAGTGCATCCTTTGAAAGTGTCTTTCTTGAAATATTTATCAGTGATAGCTTTCCAGTCTGATTCTGCATGGATCCCCATAACCATACAGATCCTGATTACCCTCAAGAATTGCAATGCTTGCTCCATATCTTGAACATCAAAGAAAATTCGATGCAAATAAAGAATCTTGATATCGTTGCATGACAAGTTTGTCAAACACATCGGATCAAAAATACGTTCAGTCTCCCACTTCTTCTCTTTGCACATAACAATCACAGCTTCTCCAGTACGCCCGTCGTAGTACCACCATCAGAAGCCTTCTATAAAGTCTTGACGCATCTTCCTCAACGGAATCTTCTTCATGACTTTAGGAGGAATCCACTTCAGGATAACTTTATGCTTTTGGGTGTCTCTATCAATCTCTGGAAAGTAATATCTTTCAGGTTACTGAGGCCTGAAATTCACCCATCTCTTTCTGTACTCATACTGGATTTGTCTGGAGAACCAAGCTGACATCCCTGAGCCATTGCTGTATAACATCTTCAAGCGTGCAATCTTATTGACTTCAAATCCTGGCAGTGTCTTGAAGTCATGTGGATGTTTGAGGTAATCAATTCCCCTTTCTCTCTTTACTGCGTAGCATCCTAAGTCATGAAAGTATGCCCAGCTCAGAATCAGACCTCTAGCTTTATAGCCTTTGTTCCTGTAGACTTTTGTGTGTGTAGCTGGCATCTTCACATTGCTTTCCTTCATTAGGATCTCCCAGTACGCTTTCCATTCTTCTTTTCTCTATTTGATGTCATCAGCTGCAGACTTACTACTCACAACTTGTTCTTCTAAGTATCGGCTCAGCATTTCTTCAGTAGCTTGATCAAACGGATTAGTAAAAGTTGGCAGTTCGTCTTCAGCCGATGTATATTTGGCATATTCCTCCTCTGTTATGTCCTCCAGAATGACATCATTAACATCATAAAAATTTTCTGGAGACGGCTCATCAAAAACTGTAGCTGAGGTGTCCTTGATCACTACCTCATCAAGATTTAACCTGAACAGCTCGGCGATCTGCTCCTTTGATAAACAATGAATGATCTCCCCTTCCTCTTTATCGTACCTAACTAAGTGTTGTATAATGCCGTGAGCATCAAGAATCATAGTAAGTGTCTCATCCAGTTGACGTCTCAATGGCACAGCTTCGACTTCCTCAGCAGCTGTAGGTTCTTCAGTCTGAGCAGGAGGAGGAGAAGGAGCTTTCGCACTCTTATCGTGACTTGTCTTCGTACGAATCTCAGGAGGAGGAGGGGCTTGGTCATCATCATCATCATTAGAACTTGAAGATCCAGTAGACCCACTCCTAGATCCATCCTGATCATCACCATCCGAGTCATCATCTTTGTCTGACTTCTCATAATCAGCTTTCTCCTCATCAGATTCCTCTTCCTCTTCTTCATCTTCTTCTTCTTTCTCTGAATCTGAATCATCGGAGATGACTGTAGTCCCCTATATCCTTGGAGTGCCCTCCTTAAGACTGTCAATCTGTTCTGCAAGTCGGGTGTTCTCCTCTTCCAAGGATAGAATCCTGTTACTGAAATCAGTGGCAGTCAAAGCCAACTGATTAGGCTCATCAATGTATTTCAGCAACTGTTCTTCTTGTTGAGCAGAGTGGGCTCTCAAATCAGCTCGTTGATTAGCAGCCTAGAACAATAAGGCATCCTGATCGTTTACCCGATGTATGAGCTGGGCTATCAATAACTCCTGCTCCATGCTCTTCTTCTCCTGTTCCAGGTTCCTCTCCATCAATCTAAGAACCATACTGTTCAGTGTGCTCAGCTGCTTGACAATTGAAACTGTAGGTATGATAAGATCAGATCGTGTGATGGAAGGACCAGTAGATGCAGCAGTGTATATGGGAGTCTGAACAACAGAGGTGGTTAGAGGGGCCACATTAGTACGTGTCGGAATAGCCCTTGACCTGGTCAGTGAAGAAACTGTGACTGCTGCTACTGATGTAACAGTCGTTGTAGCAGCAGAAGACAGTTCTGACCTCCTCTGGAAAAAGAACCTAGCCCTTTTCCTCCTGCCAGCTGGAGATGATGTGACCTGAGTAGCAGCAACAGACACAGCTGCAGTGGCTGTAGCAGAAGAGCATGGAGGAGGTGAGATATAAAACTTAGGAATAAAGGTAGGATCAGTAATTTCTTCAAGCTCTGTTTCACTTCGCTTTCTCTTCCTCTTCACCAACCTCTCTCCTACCCATACATCTTCATACTCATCAGGAGTGTCCTCTGAGTCTGAACTCTCAGCACCCTCATCACCAGCCTCACCACCTTCATCACCTGAGTCATCTGACTCATCCCTATCTTCAGCAGATGTGGTGCCGGTCATATCAAGTGGAGTAGTAACTGTAGAGGTAGTAGTAGCCATAAAATCCAACTCCAATAGTGAATCAATATCAATATCCTCATCGTCTACAGCAGATGTGCTGACTCCAGCACTTGTGCCAACCCCAACTGTAATAACTCCCGTCACTCCAACCTCAGCAGTGCTAACATCATGAGTGCTAAACATAACATCAACAGTCGAACTAGCAACAATAACCAACATCACTAGCACCAGCCCCTGCATCACCTTCACCACCATCTCCACCATCACCATCATCACCATCATCACCACGCACAACTGTATCCTCCATGTCCGAATCAGAGTCATCATGCCTCCATCTCCTACCAGCTGGAGCTATATAATTAGACCTCATAAGATGGCCAAACAAAGAACGGATTGTAGGCTTCCTATCTTTTCCTCTGTATGACATCACTCTATTAAGAGTAATATCATTCATATGCTCCAAGCGAATAATGTCAGCAGTAATCTTCGGCAAATCTGGTAACTGAGAGTCAATCAAATGCTGGAGGAATCTAGGATACATAAGGAACTTCTTGTCTCCCTTGAGTGCCACATTCTCCTTCATATGCGTGAAGATCATCTCTGAGAAATTGAAGGGCCTGTTCAACACCAGGGCAATGAAGGCACACTGTATAGTCTCCCTCATATCATCGAAGCCACCTCTCCTAGACCCAAGGCAGTGGATAAGCACATGGGCTAGATACTTGAATTGCAGAGACATATACGCCTTGTTGAGGATCCCTGCTCCTAGATCACCTTTGTACTTTAATCGCATGAAACATCCACGAACTAAATAGCGGTTAAGCAGATATGGCTGATCTGGTGAATCCTGGAATCCACAGACTCTCCTGATGTGCTCAGCAGATATAATCATATCATGTCCAAGCACCTTCCCTCGAATGATAGGAGGCTCAGCCTCACAGTCAATATCAGCAGATGCCAGAAGTCCTGCTGATGAGAATGATAGGGCACATGCATGGTAAAAATAGCAGCAAATATCCTGGAAAACCTCAAAAATGTGATAATCTCTATGAAGTGTCGAGCATTCGGCGTAAAACGATCCAGATGAGCACATATGTTGTTCTTGGTCACTGACTTGTATCCAGCCATACTGGAAAACATAGAAATACACATGTTAGTACAATTCAGTTGCTCAAGAGAATCAAATCAGAACAATTAACAAATAGATCATTTTGGTCGAATTCAATTGAATTGGCCGAATGACCATTGGTCGAATGAGTATATTGACCGAATGAATCATTCTATCGAATGAGTCATTCGTTGAATGAGTCATTCTTCAACTGAGCTTCATTCGACGAATGAGCTTCAATCGTCGAATGAGCCAGTCTGTCGAATGAGCTTCATTCGCCGAATGAGCTTCATTCTCCGAATGAGCCATTCGCCGAATGATGTCATTCTGCTGACAGTTCAAATTCAAACTCCATTTTATGAATCTTCAAATCAGGCCATAAAAATTATACTCCCATACTCAGAAACGACCGACTAACAACATTAGAACTGATATCTTCGGATTTAAAGGTCATTTTGATGATTTATTTAAAGGGTGATTTAAGAAACACTAAAACCCTAAATCAAGAACGGTTTGCAATGATTCCACGGTCAAAAATCGACAATATTTGATCCCCAAGTACCTGAGATGATGAGAAGATGAAAAATCAGTATCTGGATCAAGAAAGGTATTAAAAAATTGATGAACCGAGGAGAGAGAGTGATTCGGGCGAATGGAACACAAACATCATCAAGAGAATGGAAAATGGAGAATGAGGGTAGTTCGGCCTATTGAAAGTTTAAATAGTGTCAGTCATTCTCCGAATGACTCCAGCGAATAACCTGGTTCTCCATAAACTCATTCGCCGAATGAGTTTCATTCTCAATGTTCATTCGGCGAATGAACCAATCGAATGGCTTCATTCGACCAAGCTTGAATCGGTCGAATGATTCATTCGATCGAATGACTTCATTCTCATGAATGAGCCATTCTGTTTATTCATTTGTGCGAATGAGATCATGCACTCACAAATACAATTTAATTTCAAAAATGAACATTAAGATTTGTTAAATAGATGCCATTTATGAAGATAGGTCTGGTTGGTTTAGGATTCAGATGTGACAGACATCTGAACTTACAAATGATCATCTAATATGAAATTGAAGACATAAAATCTTTTTGTAAATTATCTGAAACAAAATACAACTATACAACTAGCAACTAAAGACAAAGAAAGACATATTTTTGTGAGAGGTCTATTGAGAAACTAGTGCATACTGCTAATCATATCAAATCAACATTACTTTAGACACATTTGTCTTGTGATACGATTACTGATATATCTGTCCAATTTAAGCTTTTCAATACAAAATTATTAAACTCATTTGATGATCACTTATGTTTTCTGACTAAGTTACCCATTTTATCTAACCAACAAAGATTAAAATCAGTTTGTAACTCATCTCTGCACATCTTAATACCCACCATCATAAATTCCAGAAGGTTCCAACTTATTTTATTTTTGTATTTTGTATTTATTTTGATTTGTCTCTCATAACCAACACATTCTCATGGAAGGCTTCAGCTAGGTCTTTACAAAGCAATATGGAGCGTATACAGACCCGTGTTGACATGATTGACTTGTTCTATCCAAATGGACGACTTTAGCTAGGTCATTACAAAGCAATATGGCACGTGTATGGAATTGAAGTTATTTTATTTTTGTATTTTTACAACCTTAATACTAGCTTGATTTTTTTATTTATAGTGATTCAATCATTCTTATCTGAATGGACGGCTTCAACTAGGTTCGTCCCAGTGATTTGGCACGTATACAGACTTGAATTAATGAATCATTGGAAACCTTATTAGATCCTATGATATCAGATGTATGCCTGATTTGAGTTATAAACTATTTCTCACTTAGCTGACTTTCTAAAACAGATCCGACAAATCAGATTTTCTAAGTTATCACAAACTGTCTATGCATTTTGTAAAGTCAGCCTATCAGTATATCTATTCACAATTCTCATGTGTTTTCAGCTTACACATTCACCTCAGCTTTTAAGACATAAAAGGCTAACACATCACTTTCTCAAAGATGACTTTCTCAGTTTTATGATTTTAAATTGTTTTTGTATTTTTTTTAAATTTTTAGATGTTTTTGGTTTTTCAATTAACTGACTATTTCTCCCCCTAAAAACCTAAAACAAAAAATCTTTTTGAATTTTTGATATATATGTAATAAAAGAAATACTTAACAATGAAAAAGAAAACTTAGCAAAATTATCTAAGAAAATCGATGATCATTTGTTAGTGTTAGATGAAGGAAGGATTTTATCCTTTAGAAAAACACCATTAGCCGATAACATATATAAAAATCTGGGTTTATCAAAAGCTTTTGTAAAAAGATCAGCTTTCTGGTGATAAGTGTGAATTTTCACAACATCGATGAGTTTCTTTTCAAAACAATCACGTATGAAGTGATATTTAATATCGATGTGTTTGGTTTTCGAGTGTTGGACTAGATTCTTAGTGACAGCTATGGCGGCAGTATTATCAACATAGATAGGAGTGTTAGAAAAATGTAACCCATAGTCCCTGAGTTACTGTTGTATCTAGATGATTTTAGAACAGCAACTTGCAGCAGCAATGTATTCAGCTTCACAGGTTGAAGTAGACACCGACGTCTGTTTCTTGCACTGCCAGGTAACTAATCGGTTTCCAAAGAACTGACATCCTGCAGACGTTGACTTGAAATCCATTTTGCATCCACCATAGTCTGAATCACTATATGCAGTAAGCCAAAAGTTATCATCATTAGGGTACCATAAGCCAAGATCCGGTGTACCCTTCAGATAATGCATAATCCTCTTTATAGCAATAAGATGTGATACTCTTGGTTTTGACTGATAACGAGCACACAAGCAAGTGGCGAACATGATATCTGGGCGAGAAGCGGTAAGATACATGAGAGATCCCATCATTCCTCGGTACAGAGTGGCATCGATTAACTCCCCCTTTTCGTCTAGTGTAATCCCGTGATTAACAGCCAGCGGGGTACAAGCAGGTTTCGCATCCAACATACTAAACCGGCTCATAATGTCACAAACGTATTTGGTTTGATGAAGGAAAATCCCTGCCTCAGACTGATCCACCTGCAACCCGAGAAAGAATTTCATCTCTCCCATTGAGCTCATTTCGAACTTCTCCTTCATAACCGTCTCAAATTCCTTGCACATACTATCATTCGTGGAACCAAAGATGATATTGTCCACATAAACTTGTACCAAGAGTAGATCACCATCCTTTTCTCGAATAAACAGTGTACGGTCAATGACACCTCTTCTGAACCCGTTGTTTAGAAGGTGAGTGGATAGTGTCTCATACCATGCTCGTGGTGCTTGATGCAATTCATATAAAGCCTTGTCTAGCTTGTAGACTTGGTCACGATGCAATGGATCCTCAAACCCGGGAGGTTGACTAACTTACACTGTTTCACTAATCACACCGTGAAGAAATGCACTCTTGACATCCATTTGATAGACTTTAAACTTCTTGAAGGATGCATATGCCAAGAAAATACGAATTGCTTCAATTCGAGAAACCGGTGCAAACACTTCATTATAATCCAATCTGTCTGAATCCTTGAACCACCAGACGTGCCTTGTTTCTCACAATGATCCCATGATCATCCTTTTTGCAACGAAGAACCCATCTGGTGCCTATGACTTTTGCACCTTTTGGTTTGTCAACAAGTTGCCAGACACCTAATTTCTTGAATTGCAGGAGTTCTTCTTGCATGGCATCAACCCATGATTCTTCCTTTAAAGCTTCAGTGACGGTTAGCGGTTCAACTTGGGAGATGAAGCAAAAATGGGCACAAAAGCTTACATCTGCAAAATCAAGAATGTCTGGAAGCCCCCCTGAAGAGAGCTGGTTACTTGTCTTAACCCCATCCAACGGACTTCCAATGATGTTTTCTTGAGGATGAATACAATTAATTCTCCCGACAGGATAAGGAGGAACTTCAACTTGTGGATCTAGATTGTTCAGATTCAAATCCTCAAGATCCGGTACAAGATTATCAACATCTGGTTCGGGGGTAGCAGGTTGAACGAGATTGTCATCTGTGTCTGAGCTATCATCATTTGTCTGTACTGTGGGAATTGAAGTGGATGAAGGTTGCACTGGTTCATCAGGTGCATTTTGTGCATCATACATCATTTGAACAGCAACATCTTCATCTAAGTACATAGGAGGCATATTGAATGCGTCGAAAAGGTCGGAATAGTCAAACATCTAGTCTGGACCCTTTCCAGGTGGGGGCATAGTGTGTCTCTGAACATCAACATGGTACCACTCCTCCATGTTCTGAATTGATCTGTTATAGATCCTTTTATTAGGAGTGTTGTACCTAAGAAAATACCCTTCTTCCACCTTCTCATTAAACTTGCCATGCTCATGTTTCTTAAGCATCGTGCACGGTGCACCAAAAGGTTCAAGATACTTAAGATTTGGTTTTCTGTTGTGAAGCAGTTCAAAGCAAGTTTTCCCATGTCTCTTCACTATCAAAACCCGGTTCAGTGTGTAGCAAGCGTTTGCTACAGCTTCATTCCAGAACTGAACTGGAAGTGATGAATCAGCAAGCATCGTCCTCGCAGCCTTAATCAAAATTCTGTTCTTCCTCTCAGCAACACCATTCATTTGAGGGACATACGGAGCACTAAATTGTTGAAGAATGCCCCGTGCATTACAAAAGTTCTCCATGTTGTGGTTCTTGAACTCCGTCCCATTGTCCATTCTGAGCATACGGATCTTGAGCTTATAGAGAGATTCAAGTTTGTTAACCAACACTTGAATGCAGTCAAACGTTTCAGATTTTTCCTTTAGAAAGAAAACCCAAGAGTATCTGGAATACTCATCAGTTATGACTAGACAGTATTGATCTCCAGCTATACTATTGCGGTTAACAGGACCAAATAGATCCATATGGAGAAGCTCAAGTGGAACAGTGATTGAATGATACTTGTTTGGCTTGTGAGACTGCTTGGTCTGCTTTCCCTTCTTGCAGGATACACAAACATCAGACAGCTTGAAATTCTTCAGACTAACCCCCTCAACCAAATTGTTGTGTACCAAGTGATTCATCTTGCGTAGACTCAAATGACCCATCCTCTTATGCCAAAGAATTGAATCTTTCTCAGTTGCCTTTGACATAAAACATGAAGCTGTGGAGGATGTAGTTGAAGCTGTGGCCATGTTGAGTACATACAAGTCCAGCTTTCTGGGAGCTGACATCAAAATCCCATCTTCAGGAATAATCATGTCTTGCTTGAGTATGTAGAAGTTGGTGTCATCAAATAGAACTTTGTATTGCTTATCACAGATCTGTGACACTGACAGTATATTATTCTCCAACTGCATGACATATCTGACTTTGTTGAAAGAAACTTGGCCATTTGAAAGAATACCCTCTACTGTTATGAACCCGCTCTTGTCACCGGCAAATGCTAAGTAACCACCTGGAACAGAATTAACGTTGGTGAGCAGCGAAATATCACCAGTCATGTGCCTGGAAGCCCCACTATCAACTATCCAAGAGTTGTTAAGAGCAGCTGTTGGGGCAACCTGCACAAACACAAACAATTAATTTATTTTGGGAACCCAAGCCTTTACAGTCTTGGGTTGACCCAAAGAGTCACGGATCCAAACATCGATCCATTTACCATCAGGGATAGCCTTATCTGGAATGGGTGAAACTGAAGTCTCAGAAGACTTGACTCTCCAGACAGTGTTTTTGCTGAAAGAGTTTTTTAGGTAAATGGATGATGGCTTTGTTTGATTGACATTAACAACTTTGGGAACATCCAAGTTCACCAGTTTCCCTTTACCCTTGTCCAAAGGTTTAACCTGAGTTGGTTGTTTGGGTTTTGCTTGATAAAAACTTGATTTTGTTTTCTGGGTGGTTCAACCTTCAGTCTCATCAACTATGGACAAAATCTAACTATGTGTCCAGGTGTACCACACTCAAAACAAACTTTGTCACCTTTTTTTATGAAAATGTTTTAATTCAGAAAAGGACTGCCTTTGTGGTTTAAAAACATTTGTTTTATGCTTGTTCTGTTTAAAACCCAAACCCTTTTTCCCATTAGGCACTAGATTGTCAATCTTGTGTGACACACATGATTCATTTTCTTTTGAAACCTTCACAAAGCTTAAAGCTTGATAGATTTTAGAAGATGAGATTGGGTCACCTTTCATGACTCCAGATGTGTGATTCTGAGCAACAACACAGTCAGATGAATTGTCAGATTCATCCTAAGAATCTGAGACCCAATCTTCAACAATCCCTTCCACAAAAGATTCCTCTGACAAGGAGGAACCCTCATCAGTAATCATCCCAATTGGATCAATTACTAATGGAGCTTTAACTTGAAAGTCTTTAACATCTTTGTCATCTGGAGAATTGAAAAAGGTATTCAAGATTGGTACAGGACATTGTTGATAGCTCACCTTTCCCATACCCTTCTGATTAGTACCCTTACTGATCATATGCTCAATGATATAAGAGGAGCTTTCATATCTCTCGAGCTTTTGACCTAAGGTCTCATAGTCACACTCGACTATAGCTAACTTCTTCTTAATCTCATTGATGGTATTGAGATAAGAAGTGATAGCATCTTGCTTGTTCAAAACAGCAATATCAGCCTCATGAAGTTGTCTATTTAAAAGGTCAATTTTAGCTTGAAAATCTTTTTCATTAGATTTTAAAACTTTATTTGTCTCAATGCACTGGTTAAGATCACTGATCAAATCAGCATTATGCTTCTGATAAGCAAGGACCCTGCTGTCAAGATCAACACAATTAAAATATTTAGAGTGAGAAGATGAACATTCATCAGATACCTGATCTGACAGTGAAGATGTAGTAGGAGTAGCTGTAGAGTTTACCATCAAAGCAAACTGAGTAACCGGTTCTTCAAGATCAGCATCATATTCAGCCTGAGTGTTTGAATCTAACAAACTTTCTGACTCTGAACCCGATAATTCTTCTATTCTGATATGTGTTTCTCCCGAAGTGCTCTCTTCACTTGAATCATCCAACTTCTGTATCTCAGCAACACATGCTTTATCCTGTTTCCCTGGTTCAGAATTGAATCTGAAATCCCAATTTTCCCTTTCATCTTGTTACACCATCAATGCCTTGCCTGAATTTGAAGAACTAGCCAGAGCAGGAGAGTCAATAGGAACAAGTCTTCTTTCTGGATTTGCTGCAGAAGACTTCTGATGCTGAAAATGATTCTTGTTTCCAGCTTTCCTTGGATGTTTGCATTGTCTTGCAAAGTGACCTTTCTCACCACATTTATAGCACGTGACAGATGCCATATCAAAACCAAACATGAAATCTTTGTTCAGGTTGATATCCTTTCCGTTTCTTCTCACAAACTCCTTGGCTCTCCTAACAGCACTGGCCAGAGCCCATATAATATCAATTCTCTCCATGTCATCTGGGTCTATCTGAGAAAAATCATCATTGGTCAGATAAGGATTGCCAATCTGTCCAGCCACTAATCCATCATAAGAGCTGACAAGAGTTGAAAAAAGACCCATGTGCTCCTTGGCATTCTCGACATTCACTTTATCAAAATTCTCTGTCTTTAGATTGGTGACTGGTTGGTGATGTTCTTTCTGAGAGTTGGAAGAGGAGGATGACTGACTGAAATGAGTCTGATTGGAAGATGGAGCTTCGGTAGTCTGAGAAACAAATGCAGTCTTCAGTGTAGCATGAGAGGTGGCTCTTTCTACAGTGGGTGTAGAATAATATAATGAAGGATCCTGAACTTGAGCAACTCTCTTTGCCTTCCATTTGTTTTTCAATCTCTTGCTCCTTCAGCTTCTGAATGAAATCATTTATGTCCATATGTGCCATCATCTCATTCTGTTTATGTACCATCAAAAGTGACTCACATTTTGGAGACAAGGCATCTGCCAAACACTGGATCTTCTCCTGAGTAGTACTCTTGACTTCATGATTGAACAATTTACTCAAAAGATGGTAGAATCTGGCAATCAAATCATCCAATGATTCATTCCCCACATACATGAAGCTGTTGAATTCCTTTCTTAATGCTTTTGACTTGATGTTCTTTAGTGCATCATTCCCCTCATACCTCTGCTGCACAGCATCCCACAAATACTTAGACGATGTAAACTGTTTGAACTGATGGAAGATATCAGTTGCAATGGACTGAGACAAGATAGCATAAGCTTTCTTCTCATAATCATAAAGCTTCCTCTGTGGCTCAGTCATCCGTGTGACTAGCATAGGTGTTCCATCTTCATTCAGAGGCCTTAGATAACCACCCTCAATCATCATCCATAAGTTAGTGTCCACTCCATATACGTGAATCTCAAATATGTATTTCCAGTGCTGGAAATCATCTAAAGACAACAACTTGGGAGGTTTATTGGAGTTCCCAGTCTCAGTTTCAGTCAGCAGCAACGTCTGAATACGATGGTTCTGGTTAGCCATCAATGCTAAGTCTTCCATAGAGTCAACAGCAAAAATATCCAACACTTAGACAAACTTCAAACTGATATGCTGAATGAAGACAATTAGGCCGAATGTCGGGGACCGAATGTGAGGAAACTGGCAAATGAACATAATTTGGCGAATGAGAAAGTCAGTATGATACTTAGACGAATGAATGTGGTGACTGACCTATTCGATGAATGAATGGATCGAATGAGTCTATTTGCCTAATGAGTAAATTAATGAAGCTATTCGTTGATTGAGTAAACGAATGGAGCTATTCGCCAAATGAGTAAACGAATGGAGCTATTCGGCGAATGAGTGTGATTTGGGCAAACTTATTCGGCCGCCAGAGTCATTCGGGCTATCTGGGGTTTTCAACAACTAAAATCGCAATAACTCTTGATTTAGACCAAATCTATGCACCAAATTTGGTACAGAACACCATGACAAGATTACTAACCAATTGGGATGACTGTTTTGACTAAAACACCACAAAAACTTTCTGATTCTGAATGAAACAGTGACTTGGGGAACAAGAAAATCAGGGTTTTTGCAAGTTACGAAAATCCAATATGAGATCTGATGATTTTGAATGGAAATCGAGTAGAATCAAGAGCCAAAGCTCTGATACCACTTTGTAGGACCTATTAGGAGCTCGGAAACAATCCGGTTCCATTGGATATCTACTCGACAGCCTTTGGAATAGTGCGGAATCCTATTCTAGGGTTTTCCAATCGAAACCAACAGCAACCGTGGTGATCCGAAGGTGTAGGAAGGACGTTTGATCGAGAATCGAACACCACGGGTTGAGAATCGAACTTGGATGTGCAATGGCCGCTCTAATCTCCTAGGGTTTTGACACTGGGTTTTCAGGGAAGAAAGAGGGCTCTGAAAAGTTAGTTTTGAAACAGATTTGGTTGGTATTTATAGACTGTTGTCATTCGGACGAATGAGAGGCCGAAGCAATTCATTCGGCGAATGACAGTGTCGAATGGACAAGTCATTCGAATGAGTCATTCGGCAAATGACTCATTCGTTTGCCTATGTCATTCTTTAGTTCGTTCATTCTGCGAATGGCTTCATACTTAGAGCCATTCGCCCGAATGTGCCTGAAAAACATATAACTTCAACTTTAAACATAATCAAACACTTATAATCAATAATAAACATTAAGAACAATATAGAAAGACAACTTCCATTAATATAATAAACTTTATACACTAAGAACAATACAAAATAGAACTAGGGACATTTAATGCATCTACAATTAACATGAACACGTGTGACATGCACTTGCGGTACACCCACATCATGATCCAGATTAGTAATATTCTGATCAGTATCTTGATCATGAAAAATAGCATCTTCAAAAACATCATTATCATCATCAGATGACCAATCATCATTAATTACTTCTGAGATGCCTTCCTCATGTGATGCAGTAATACCATCTTCAAATTGATGAGAAATACCTTGTTCTTCTGAATTCTGCAAATCATGCAACATTTGTAAAGTTATTTCATCATCAGAAGCAGTTGAAGACATATTAAAAGACTCAAACAATTTATAGTAATTAAAAAGTCAGTCTGGACCCTTTCCGTCAGTAGGTGTATGTCGTTGAACATCCACATTATACCATAATTCCACAACACCCGTACGTTTATTAAACACACGTTTGTTAGGAAGACAATAACCAAGAAAGAAACCCTCTTCAACTTTAGAATTGATTTGAATCTTTCTTTAGCATTGTACAAGGATCCCCAAAAGGTTCCAAGTGTTCCAAATTGGGCTTTCGATTCTCAAGCAATTCATAACAAGTTTTATTGTGTCTTTTAACAATTAAGACTCTGTTAAGAGTAAAACAAGCTGTAGCCACAACTTCACTCCAAAAAGTAATGGGAAGTTTAGAATCAGCTAGCATTGTCCTTGCAGACTCAATCAAAGTACTGTTCATTCTTTCAGCTACACCATTCATCTGAG
Organism: Mikania micrantha; assembly: GCA_009363875.1. NCBI lineage: Eukaryota > Viridiplantae > Streptophyta > Magnoliopsida > Asterales > Asteraceae > Mikania > Mikania micrantha. Next base: position 13,279,370 of record CM018681.1, read on the forward strand.
GCTCATAGGGTGCACTTAACTGCTGCTGAATGCCTTTGGAATTACAAAATTCCTCCATTTGGTGATTCTTAAACTCAGTCTCATTGTCAGATCGTACACGTCTCACTCTCAACATATATAAGGTCTCCAACCTAGTGATCAACAACAAAAAATTTTCATAAGTATCTGATTTGTTCTTTAAAAACATAACCCATGAAAATCTTGAAAAAACATCAGTCATAAGAAAAATAAGATTCACCACCTATACTATGTGAGGAAGTTCAAGTGGCATATTAATTGAAAAGATTTTCTTTGTTTTGTGAGACTTCCTTTTTTGTTTACCCATTTTACATGACACACACACAATAGAAAGTTTAAAATGTTTAATAGGGACCCCCTCAACTAAATGATTATGCACAAGATGTTTCATTTTCCGAATATGAATATGTCCCATTCGTCTGTGCCATGAATGTGTATCCTGTTCAGTAGCTTTGGGCACCAGACATATTTCCACTTTATTTACTGTCTCCACCTTCGCCATGTCAAGTACATAAAGATCCTTGCTCCAATCAGCTGTCATCAAAATCCACTCATCAGAAATCTGAAATCCTTGCTTGAGTACATAACACCTGTCTTTGTGGAACATCACTTTGTAACCTTTATCACAGATTTGAGAAACACTTAACAAATTGTTAGTTAATTCTTTGCTAAAATTAACATAATCAAACGAAACATTTCCATTTGTCAAACTACCAAACCCTGTATTTTGACCTCCTTTATCTCCAGCAAAGTTCACATAACTTCCTTTAACCAACTTGAAATCTCTTAACAAATTCACCTCTCGAGTCATATGGTGGGAACATCCACTATCAACAATCCAACGATTGTTAATATGGCCCATGGATGCATCCTTCACAATAAATTAAAAGAAACCTATCAGTATTGCAAAGGGATGACCCACGCTGTTTCGGCGTTGAGTCTCCCGGAATGGATCCCTTCCATTCTTTTGTGATGATTTGATCGAATATTCATCATCATTTGTGTCATCCTCTTTCTTAGAAACTTCATTACCTTATCTATTTTTGAGTTTCCAAAATGATTTTGATTTAAAATGATGATTAGAAAATGATTTTGACGAAAAATTTTCAAATGAATCATCATCAGATGAAGTCACAATTTTCACAATCCTTTTAACATTTCTTTTATTATCAAAAATTCTTTTCTTTTGGTTTTTTTCTTCTTTCACCCAAAGACAAGCAGGATTGAATTTTCTAAGAACTCTCATCTCATTTTCACTAGGTCTACTTCTCCGAGGACTTCTACCTTAACCATTCACCCGACACTCCTCATCATAACTCTTTCTGATTTAGTTATTTGGACAATTTGCAGAAATATGTCCTTTACCACAACAAGTAACACACTTTCGAGTTTCTCTTGATGAAAAAGACTTTAAACTGCCACAATCACGTGAAGTTAAATCGACATTACAATTTGCAACCAAATGACCCATATTACCACATCGGTAACATTTTCCATCTTTCAAATGAATCTTTGGTTTGGGTTCATCATAATACTTTGATGAACTGAAAGGCATTGAGAAAACCTTTGAAGATGAGATTTTGTTTCTCAAACCAGTTGAATTTGTCTTTGAATTATTCATATGATTTTGAAAAGTCTTTGATTTTACTTTATGTCCAACCCCAAGATTATCAAAGAAAAAATCCACCTTTTCAACCTTTTTAGAAATCACATTTTTCTTTTGAAAATTTCCACTAGACTCTCCTTGATGTATATTAGAAGACCTAACATACACAATCGGTTTAAGAGTAGTGTTTGGTTTGGCTTTAATCACTGGTCTGGAAACTTGAGTGGTTTTTAGCACCACCTTCTCAACTTGTTTAATCTCAGCTTTTGACTTCTGAGATTTCAAACTCTTTTTGTCAACATTTTTAACTTTGTAACCATTTTGTCTCAAAATATCAGATGAATATTCTGACTCGGTGATATCTTCAATGATTGGAGCATCACTGTCAAGTGACACCTTTTCATTAGAAGATGTGACTCCAACACCTTCAACAACTTGCTCGGACTCATGTTCATTCAAAGAAACTGGATGAACTTCCAAATTTGTGTCAATTTGTGGTCTAGGAACATAGCTTGAAGGAGGTGGTACATAATGAAATCCAATGCAAGTAGTATCATTCGATGATCTTTGCATAGCAGCAAAATAATCGATAACATACTGAGATTCTGATAATTCTCTAGCTTGCTTTTATTCATTTATGCATCTGCTCTTGCTGCTGACAACTCAACTTTCAGCTTATGTACTGACTCGAGATGCACAGAAACTGCATGATTGTTTTGTAAAACTTTAATTTTTAATTCTTCATTTTCTTTTCCCAAATCAATGATCTTTTTATCAAAATCTTTCTCTCTTAAAATCAACTTTTTGTTAGCTTCAGTGCACTCGATCAGTTCAGCAGTCAATTGAGCATTCATTTCTTTTAACTTTTCAATGACCTCTAAAAGATCATTATTTACCTCTTCAGCCTTTTCTTTGCCCTTGCTTGTTTCTTCATCTAGAGAAGCCATACATGCGCCCATTAAATCATCATATTGTTTTCCCCAGTCATATGCTTCATATGCATGACTGCCTAAAGCTTTTGTTTATGCTTTAGGGTTTTCCTTTTTTTTTGGTAAGCTTCTTTTGGCTTGAAAGGATTCAAGTTTCCTTGCTTCTTTGGATTTTTACACTCTCGAGCTGATTGACCCAACTCCCCAAAATTATAACATTGTGTGGTCTTTGGATTAAATCCAAACTTTGTGTTCCTATCAAAAGTAAACTTCTTTCCTGTTTTCTTCTCATATCTGTTAATTCTTCTTATTGCACTAGCCAAAGCCCACTGAGTATCAATCAATTCCATTTCATCATCATCTATTTGCTCATAATCTTCAAAAGTAAGATTTGAATTTCCAATCTTTCAAGCTATTTGTTCATCATAAGCACTAACAACACATGACAATATTGACATATGAACTCTGACACCTTCCACAGTTACTTTTCCAAAATTTGCTGTATTCAATTGAATTGGAGTTGTTGAAGAATCAGACTTTTTCTCGTTCACAGGATAAAATGATGTTGAACTAGTAGATGCAGATGGTACAGAAGTACTACCAGTAGTACTTGAAACAAAAGCAGTTTGAATCTTTGCAGAAGAAACAAGAGGTGTAACCACAGATGCACCATAGAATGAAGAATCCTGTGTTACATTAATTCTTCTTGCTTTTCTTTTGTCTTTCATTTCCTATTCTTCTAACTTTTGAATAAACTCAACCAATGTCATTCCAGGAAGATTTTCTCTTAAAATCAACACCAATGAATTCCATCTTTCTTGCAAAGCATCAGCAAAACAGTCTATTTTCTCTTCTTTAGTATACTCAATACCACACTTACGAACTTCGGTCAACAAATGTCTGTATATGGTTATCAAAGCTTCAAGACTTTCATTTCCAATATAATTTAAATTCTCAAACTCTTTTCGTAAATCAGTGGCTTTCATTTTCTTGAGTTTGTTGTTTCCCTAAATTCTTGCCTTTAAAGCATTCCATAAATCATATGAAGTTTTATGTTCATCAAATTGATGAAGGATTTGATTATGAATAGCTTGACTCAACATCCAATATGCTTTCTTTTCAACATCATATTTCTTTCTCTGTTCAACATCAAGTTTATCAAAAGTTTAATCCAGATCTGTTCCCCCCACCTTTGGTTGTTCATATGGTGATAAAATTCTTTCCCAATAGATTTGTATCAGTACCATTGAGATGAGTTTCAAATCGACCTTTCCAATTTTCATAATCAGTCAAATCAGGTAGTTTTGGTACTTTATTTGTGCTCCCCGACTCAGTTTCACTAATCAAAATACTTTGTATCTTAGAATTTTGATTAGAAACAACAGCAAACATATCCGCAATGATTCTAAGTTTGGAAATAATCAACAATACTAACTAATGCATTACGTTAAAAAAAAAGATCTAATCAAACCATAATCAACAGTCCTTGGTGCGATACGAACGTTTAAAAGGCTTTAATTCTGAGTTTTAGTGCTCAGAAGGTTGTTTGTTAGAGAGTTTTGGAGCTGAAGTTAGGGAAAGATCAACAACTGTGAATTCTGCATGATATATGATATTGATGGATGACTTTTCAAACCTCCATAGGCCTCGCTTACCGCTATGCGGGTCGGTATGAGGCTAGGCGTACCACGAAGGAATCCGAAAGCCTAAGATATTTTAATCCCGCACATATCGCCTAGCATGGTAAACTGGAGCTAGGCGTACCGCGCGGGTTCCTTGATTTCGATATTTTTGAATTTTTCTTCGTTTTTCAAATATGGACTTTTGGATTTGATAAGGATATCATCAATGAACACGATTATGAACTTATCAAGATAGGGTCTGCCTACTCGGTTAATTAAGTCCATGAAGATTGCAGGTATATTTGTTACTCCGAACGGCATTACTAAGAATTCATAATGTTCGTATCAAGTTTGAAAAGCAGTTTTGGGAATATCTTCTTCACGGACTCGTACTTCATGGGATCTCGACCTAAGATCGATTTTTGAAAAATAAGTAGCTCCCTAAAGTTGGTCAAAAAGATCATCAACACGTGGCAACGTATAAGGATTCTTAATTGTAGGTTTATTAAGTTCTCGATAATCGATGCACATTCTGAAGCATTTGTCCTTCTTTTTGACAAACATGATTGGAGCTCCCCACGGCCACGAGCTGGGTCTAATGAATCCTGTGTCGAGTAGTTCTTGAAGTTGACTCGGTAAATCCTGCATTTTCGAAGGTGCAAGACGATAGGGAGCCTTAGCCACGGAAGCTGCTCCCAGAATCAAGTCAATACAAAATTCAACTTGTCGCACAGGAGGCAATCCAGTCAACTCTTTAGGAAAGACTTCTGAAAAATCTCAAACTACTGGAATATCTTCAATGCGCATTTCCACATGATCTCCCTTGATAAGATAGGCTAGAAAAGTTTCATTTCCTTTCCTCAGACACTTCTGACCTTTCATACAGGATATAAGCCCTAGTTCTCTATTTCCTCGTTCACCTTTGACCACTAACAGTTCAACTGTGTTAAGGGGTATACGGATAATTTTGTCATGGCACAATACATCAGCCTTTTGTTTCGAAAGCCAATCCATGCCAATAACAACATCAAAACTACCCAATTCTATTAGAAGAAGATCTATTTTAAAGATACGATCATTTAAGATTTAAGGCACACCCTTAAATGATGTGTGTTTCTTGAATAGATCTACCATTTGCACGTTCCACATAATATGCTTGCCATATGTTAATCTTAGGTAGAGAAAGTAACAATGTGAGCTTATGTGAAATAAAACATCTATCAGCCCCAGTATCAAATAGAATAGATGCGTAATGATTATTGAGAAGAAACCTAACCGTGACAACATCTGGATTGTTTTTAGCTTCACCTGCCTCTATTTGAAAAGCTCGTCCTCTGGCCTGTTCCGTTGGTACTTTATTATCTGTGGGTTTGGCATTGGCAAGACAATTCTTCATAAAATGCTCCATACTCTCATGTTTATAACAGGCCCGAGTGTTTGGTTGAAGTTGTTGTAATGGAGCTTGATAAGTCACTTGATTGAGTGGTCTTGCTAGTGCTTTACAATAACTTGTAAAGTGTATAGTTTGCTTAAAATTTCCACACACAGGGATAGGTGATCGAATGGGCATTTGGTGCATTTAGGTGCTGGTCTTTTGTACGCTTTATTCTCTTGCACAATTGCTCCATAGCTTTTAACTGTTGGAGCCTTACTGTTTTCCTCTTGCATCTTCTTTTTCCCTTTATCCTGCCACTTACGTTTCCTGGCAGTAGCATTTCCAGTGTTACTAGAAGTTAATTTGCTGGTACTTGTGGATTTGTTGAGATGATTGTCATTTGTTTTGCCTTTTTAACCAAATTTCCACTCCTTATCGCCTCATCGGTAAGCTTAGCTGCTAAAGTGATAGTTTTTTTCATATCAATATGCTTTGTTGCCATTACTGTGTTACGAATCTGTGGTACAAGGCGTTTAATGTATTTTTCTACAACCTTAATCTCAGTTGGAAACATGTGGGGTAACAAACATGTGAGTTCATGGAATCAGTCAGTGTACTTTTGGTGTTCTGCTCCCACCAAGGAGTGATTCCAAATCTCTTCTTCCAGTTTTTGTATTTCATTCATGGGACAGTATTCAGCTGTAATCAACATTTTGAACTCACCCACGGTCATCTGGTCAACAACTACTGTTCCCAGTGTTCTCACTTGTTTATTCTATCAAGTGTTAGCTTCACTTTCAATTAACATGTTACATATAGAAGTGGTGTTTCTCTAAGCATTGACTAATTTTTAGTTTTGTTACCATTTCTTCCACCCATTTTAGGAGTCAAGACGCTCCTTCTTTCCCAAAGAAAGTGGGTGGATTGCAGGATGAAAAATACTTATACGTGCATCCTTGTTGAGGTGATTCAGGATCAGTACGATCAAATCCAGAAGCATGTACTTCGGTATTACCTCCAATTTTGTAATTAACATTATTATTATTTCTACCCGGAGTTGAAGAAATGTGTTGGTGAAACTGAGTTATAAAATTAGGAATTGCAGCAGTCACTTCCTCCTGAAAAATCCTAATCATTTCAGCTTCAATAAAATTTTGACCCTTAGCATTTGTGTTGGCATTTGCTGTTTCTGGCAGAAGATTTTCGGTGCTCCTAGTTCAACAAGTAGTTGTATTAGCAATTATTTTTTCTGGTGGGGGATTATTATTGTTTTCATTTCCACTAGTAGTTGTATTAGCATCCTCCGTTTCTAGTGGGAGATTGTTATTGTTTTCTGTTTTAGTGATATTCTGACGTGACCGTCCGCGTCTAGGAGGCATCATCTAAATGAATAACATAAATACTATTAATATCAAGAGTAATATGTACCAAAGTATGGAATTATCATTTGCTATCTCATTTTCAAAGAAGAAAATTTTTAGATTGTACTAATATAAAAGAAAATGTTTAACTTTATATCATTCTCATGGTGTTATTGAATTCATGAAATTGTTTCATAACAAATGTATTAACAATCCCATGCACACTGACACTTTCCCGATATATCGAAGGTAGTTTATGTATAGGGTACATGTAGAGCATAATGCCCAGCCACCAACCCACCACCCCTTCGATATACCACAATCGTGTCCTTGCGCTATCATATCACATTTGTTGAATTAAGTAATTGAAACAACCGTACATGTAATCATATATAATATGTGTTGTTTTTGTTACTTGAAATAGATATGCTCATAAAGTATTATCAATATGTATTGTAATCTCGCGTGCTTGTAATGTAGTCCGTCATTTGAAATTGTTTCTTTTATTTAATTTAAAATTATTTACTTTTTCTTGACTCGTATTAGTTTTATTTATTTTCTACCCTAATTTTTAGGATTTATTAGAATGCTCACGGTCGTAATTTCCAATTATGCTGGCCAGTCATATTTGTATGTTATTTTCCCTGATCATTTTAACTCATCTCATTTTAATTATTGTTTTATATACATGTGATTAAATAAACTGAAATGACAAGAAAAAAATACATAATTTTATCCATCATTTATATCCGCAAAATTAAGTAGAGTATTCGTAATTACAAGGGAAAATCACTCGATTGTTCTTATTGGTTACAGACCGACATTTACACCTCCCACACATTTATCCCCACACATACCTACACACAGTGCACCCCTCACAACCTATCCGATTTGTACAACCTGGTTAACAAAATTTTGGTAAAACCATCTTCCCTACTTCCCATATCCCCTACCTATGAATGGTAGGAATGAAAGGAAATGCACAAAAGCTACCACCATCCCTTCACTCAACAACAACTGGATCAGTCCTGTCAACTGAGTTAATGACTCTTCGTTATACCTTTCGATCGTATTCGCTGATCCCTGAATACGATCCTCAAAGATATGTCGCCAAACTGTAGCGCTTGCCTCCATGGAATCCAAATGCTCTGACGACCCCTGTATCTGGTCTGCTAATGTCCTAGTCCATGACACATAATTAGATTCCAAGGCACAAAACGGTTCCATCAAGCACTATTGGGCTGCATTTGCCTGTTCCCAAGAAAAAGATTCTGTTGAATGGTTTCAAATGCCCCATCTAGTCGCCTGTGGGTCCCTATCAGTTGTTCACGAAAGTCTTGTAGTTATACAGTGACCCGCTGCAGTTGTGCTCGCATCTTTGCTTGGGTAGAGGATTCTTCCTTTTCAAAGTCAGGAGGGGGTAGGTCTCGAGATGTAAGCTTTCCAGCAGGAAGCCATTCTGTTCTAATGCAGACTTGTCTCCTCCTAGTACTAGGTTCATGGGTAGGGAGCGTTAAAGAAACGAAAAATTCTTGAGGATGGAAATTCTACCCACCAATGTCCTTAGGCATTGGCATTGGTGGGGTCCTAGTAGGAGAACGAGAAGGTAATATGATGAAAACCTGGATGCTGCCCGCTGGGATGCTACAAGTATTTGGTTATCAGGGTTAGGTTCATCATCCGAAGAGCTTGATCCCGAGGGGGTATGATCTAGTATAACCCTCGGTATCACCTCCACAATATAGTCTTTTAATGGCTTCGGCATAGCTGTAACAAGTTTATAAACAACATTCACATACTGCAAATGTTAAGTAACGATAGTAACAATACCAATAAATGTGAGATCATACATTATGCATAAAAGTAAAATGCATGTCTCCTGGCACTCTGTGTGTGATCATATGAGCCTAAGGTTATAGACTAGGTTCCTAATTAACCTAATACCCTATAACCATGTCTGTGATGCCAACCAGTCACACCCCCATCTCTCACTTACCTGATATAGTCACTGAATGATGCCTAAGTCAGTAATTGTTGTAACGTGTCACGGAACCTTGATGGTTAGGTCTCAGAGATAGGTGTGACTGATTGTTACATTGGTATCATACATCTATGATAAACCATACCTGCTATATATTACATCATAATTAAAATATTACACATTAAGTTTCAACATCCTTTAACAACATCAACGAGTTATGAGTTACTAAACTTGTCTTGTGGTCGTGCATCCTCACTCTCGCATTTGTTACCTCCTTCCTGAAAAAGGTTTTGTAATATTAAATATCATCAAGAATGCTGGTGAGTTCATAGAGATGATAACATGATATGATATGCTATGACATGTTGAATGTGCAATCATATACAACTTTATGAATATGATTCACCATGAAAACCCATAACCAAAGCCTATATTACTGTAATGTAATTAGCGGTAATACCTGAAGGTAAGAACTTAACGTCACTCTTAATTCCTACCTTTGCGATAAGCGATTATACTTTAATGTAATAATTGGTAATAGGCATTCACACCATGGTGGACACTATCTCCCCGTGAATGAGGTTGTCAGCCCGATAGTACTATCATTGTTATCATCCGGCTCATCCAGGGGTTTATTGGTTACAGTTGTTTTGTGAGGACTTTAACGATAGCATGGTACAATTTTCATGTAATCATCAAACAAGAATTTAAATGCACAAACACCATATAAGCATTTCATTTTAATTAAATCAGGTAACCACAATGTAATTGTAATGCAAACCCCGAGTTTTAGAAATCCAAAGATTTGAACAAGGGTAATGAAATCATATAAGTATGCCACTGTTAATGAAATACGTAATATATTAATGTTATAACAAAATCCCCGAGTTTAAAAAAACAAAACATTAAAGGGGAACTATGAAACTCACGGATGTTGTTGCAATGTTACACACAACTTCAATTGTATTTTGCGTTTCATTAAGGTTCTAAAAAGTTCTTGTATCCAATTTGGATTACGATAACATTTCTTGATATTAATTATCAAGGATAACGTAATTCAATTCATCAAACTGATTATGAATTATGTATTTATTCAGAAACAATGTAGTAAGGTTATTAGTTACTTTGTAATGTTAAAATCACTACATCTGTTTAGCAATTGAGTTCTTATACTCATTTGATTGTAATTTAACGATAATTGTATCCCGTTATTGAAATCAGAATCTTAATCGATTCTCATATCAAAATCAGGTTTCCTGATTACAAATTTGATTACAAAATGAAGTTCGAAACGCAAAATCGGTTAAGAATATTTTTTCACATTGAAAAACACGCGTAAAATAAACCATGTTATTAAAACCGAAATTCTAATCACAAATCAGATAAAAACTGGGCCACTGGATTGCAAAACGGTTCAAGAAATCGAGTCCAGAACAAGATGTTGATTCAAAATATGTCACTTTTATCGAAAACGGATTGTCGGATTGTGAACCGGAGAGCAAAACGCAGTTCAGAATGTAAAACGGACAAAACTAGGGTTTCTGTCGGAATATTCGCCAAAATATTCCACCGGCGGTAACCCTCGCCAGATTTTTGGCCGACATTTTGCCGGAGTCTGACGGCAGTTCGTCGCTGGGCGGCGGCGGCGGCTCTGGGCCTAAGCCACAGGCCGAGTGGCTGGGTCTGTGGCATGGTGGCTAGGCCATGGCCTAGCCATGGCTCATGGGTTCTCGGTAACGACAAGGCCATGCCCGAGGCTGGCTCGGTGGTTGTCGAGGATGGCCGGGCCAGGGGTTGGTCGCGACTAGGTTTGTCTGGTAACGACCGATGATGGCCAAGGATGACCGGCCAGGTGCTGGTCGCGACTCGGATTTACTCAGCAACACCCGAGGATGGCCGAAGTCACACCCCGAGCCGGCGGGGTTGGATCGAAGTCCCCGTCGGGCGGAAGGTTCCCGGGGCGCGATATCATGAGTGATAATCGGAATGATCAGATTGTTACATTGCACATGATACATAAATGAGAAAGTTGCTAAAATAACAGAGAATTACAAAGTTAAATTACATCAGTTAAGTTTACAATTTAACAATGTAAATCTACTATCACATCATACATCTTCTATCTTGTATCTGCACAAGATATACAAAATAACTGTATAATTATGCTTCAAAATATGCAGGTCCAAAAAGCTAGGTCCTCTATCTGATGACCTAGTCCGAAGAGATAACTCCTCAGTTGACCTGTTCGTCACCTGAGAAATCATGCAAAAATAAAGTCAACACATGGTTGGTGAGTTCATATAATTTAGTAAATGAAAATGATTTGTAAACCTCCCTCGGTAAAGACCCTAACCTCATTAACATCACATGTAATGCCCACATCGGTATGCTTATATATAGGGCATACCCCTGAGTCGAGCCTACAACCCGCCCAAACGCCGTCCCACCACATACTAATGCGTATATGACACTGATGTTAATGATAGTTAAGCATTTTTACCTACCATTCACCTCGAATTTTGAATTCTGCTTTCCAAAATTTGATTTACCTTAGATTCTCTTGAGTTCATCATAGTACATGATTTCCCTAAAGCAATTATAAAAATATAAGGTTAAATGTTTAATTAAATAAGTAAATAAACATTAAATACAACTAAGACATGATGATTGGGCCTTATTTGACTCAATCAATTAGACTTAGTTGTTGGTGGTTGTCCAAGTTGCACCCTCTCACACGTGACCCATATCAGGCATAACTGACAAGGAGTATACCTGAGCGTACCGGGATTTTAATGATGCCCATATCAGCTTGACCCAATGGTCTACTATACATGCCAGGACTTTACGGATATTCTTTGATTCTTGATCTCTTTGATTCTCTTGAACTTGATTTTGATTTCATTTGATAGTTCACGTTATTGCCTATATAGCTTGACTACAAGAGTTTACTATTTATGCTGGGACTTTATGTGTGTTACACGTGGTCTTGATTTCCATACAACTGACATCCACCTTAACTCAAGTATTAATGATTTCATTAGATCTTAATGATTTCATTATTTCAATGATTCACACACATTTATGATTTCTGATTCCTTGAGTCTCTTGATTTGATCTGTAGAATTCCCATGATTTTCACAATGAAAATTGATACACACTGAATTAGATTTCTTTGGACATGATCTTTAGTTTCATTGATTTCACTTTGAATTTAGGTTCTTGAATTTGAGCTTGATGGACTAAGGGTTTGTTTAAAGTTTAGAGTTAAAGTATTACTCAAAAGAGTAATTTAATTAACTTGATAATTTGATCTGTATAGTAATTACCCAGACAGGAGCCTAGGAGTATCACAAGCATAAATATAGAACATATAATGAATAAAAGCATTTAAGTAAACAATTTAAATAAAACAGTTTACGCATGCTTTTCAGCCCCGCGTTTTAAAACAAAATGTTTGAAAAGGGACAATGAACTCACCTGTGCTGCTTTGTAAATGATCTAACACAAAATGCGCGCTCTTGTTGTAGCTTATGTTTCTTAAGTTCCTGAGTTATTTTATAAGAATTCGAATACAATAAGTACGTGTAGTAGTCGTCGTAACTAAGACTTTGTCTCGGTGTGTGTAACTAAATGTCATAATTACTAGTATTCTTCTATGATTTAACCTAGCTACTCTCACTAAATCCCCATTTACAATCCCAGATCCCATGTTTAATCATATCAAGTTACTTTTAAATTTTTACGAAATTCGGGCAGAGATTCCTTTGGTTTCTGTTCAAATCCAGGCAATTGATATTGCCTATTTTTACAACAAATTCACTAACAATTAAATCACAATAAGCCTTTAATCATAACACTTCAATTAACTTCCATTTTAATTAAATATTAAGTCAAAATCATTTAATTAAATCTAACAAGTTATAAATTTGTTTCTTTTATTAAAATCTCATTACTTTTTATTCCAAATAAACATTCATATATGTTGGGCCTTAGTTGGCCCATTGAGTCCATATCGACCCATTTAGTAGTCTATGATCTTCAATGACTTCCCTTGATGTATTGAATTAACCAAATAAGTGTCAATCCTTCATGCTAGATTGTTAGGGTATTTTACCAAAACCCATTTCCAATCTACACATTAAGCTCTTTACTTATGTTGGGCCATCATGGTTTAGGTAGTAGTTTTATGAAATAAACCCTACCTACTGGCCCATGCACACACACACACACACGTAATTTATTCCATGCATGCATGTATCCTTAATTTCCCATGCATTACAGTATTCTAAATTACCATGTTTCTTAGAATTTAAGTTATATGTCCCAATGATCAGCGAACCTATGTACATTAGAGTTAGGTTTGGCTCTATGTGAAGGTTCGTAGCTAGGCATAAGGGTTTCTAGGTTCATGATTTATCTGGTACGTTCAAGGTAGTAAGGTTCAACTAACATCCTTAAAACACTCTGGTTCGCTGACTGACAAGGCTCGGTTAACAACATACAAGGTTCTACTATCACATATAGAAGGTTCGCTCCTCTATGGTTCGTGATGTAGGGGTCCGCCCAGTAGGGTTCGGCAATAAAACAGCTAGGCGAATCTTTAAGGTTCGGCTGAGAATAATAGCAGGGTTCGTTCAAGCTTCGGTAATAGTCCTAAGGTTCGTTTAGGGTTACAGGTTCGTTTGAGAAGGAAGGTTCGTCTATGATGGGTTGGTGGACGCAACAAGGTTCGGCGGGTAGGTTGATGGCCACAGGTTCGTCACTGGGAACCATCAGGTTCGGTGCAGGGTGGGCAGGTTCGTGGCTCAGATTGTGCAGGTTCGGGAATCAGGGTTCGTTGCCGAGTTTTAGGGTTCGGTGCTCATCTTCATCGGCTAAAGGTTCGGCTGACTTAAGAGACCCACGAACCTGTATCATTTTCATCTTTCATCAAGTTTAACCTGTTGTAAATCGTTTTCTACAAACATGTAATTGCTACCCATGGGTTATCTCATGGTTACTAAATGTGTAGAGCTGGTTAACATAGCAATGACTACAAGGACTCGTGTAACCCTCTAAAACCGAAATTTAGTTCAAGATTTACCTCAAAATAATGAATGAAATCTCGAAAAATTGTACTTCCGCGATCTACGTGCTGAATTGAACGTTTTGACACCAACTATGCTCGAATCCGGCTTGAAATGGGCTCCAAATCTTAGTGAGAAGTTGAGTTCTTGAGAGGGGGTTCAAGAGAGAGAGAAAATGAGGTAGAGAGAGAGAGAGAGAGTGAATGATGGTGGTGGTTGTGACAATAAATGTCACATTTAATTGTTTCAAAATGCCCCGTCGTTCGTTTTTGCGTAAAATGCCGGTTCGCGAGGTTTTCGCGATAAAATGACACGGTTTATAAAATAATATTTAAGAAATTATTTTAAGTTGTGATTCCTAATAAATTATCTAAATATCTTTTATTTATTTTAAATTTTAAAATATTAATTTACTGTTTAAATCGAAATGTACGGTCGTCGCGCGTATTCGTTCGAATCGTCATTCGTATGAATACGACGATAACTATACTTTTCAATCTTGTTTTCTAATTAAAGAATATCATTCAGAACGTTAAACTTTCAGACATATTCATACAGATCGTCACCTATACGAATAACCCGTCGATTTAGCATTCACATAACAATATTCGTGTGTTTTGTTCTTTAAAGCCTCTCATATGTTTATACATAATAAAATCCTAACAAATAATCAGATGATGGTTCTGTAATGCCTACATAATTATCTGACTGATGTACCATGTTTTCTAAATTTTGTTTATCTGAAATGATTATGAATTAACTGTTTGATTCATGAAATGATAACGGTATATGATGTGAATATGAACATACAATGAAGTGCATAAAAGTTGTACCTGATTACCGTTCATGTTACTGTAGCGATCACTGTTCCGGTACGATTCCGGCACTGATGTTACAGTCTCCCCTTGTTAGAGAAATTTCGTCCTGAAATTTAAGAGTTGTTATCGGGTACAGCTTCCTCTTCAAATAGTTGGGGATACTTTGACTTCATGTGTTCTTCACGTTCCCAGGTAAACTCGGGTCCGCCCCTTGAATTCCATCCAACCTTTACAATCGGAATATGGCTTCGCCTTAGTTGTTTAACATTGCGATCCATAATCTCCAAAGGTTCCTCGATAAAATGTAACTATTCATCGACTTGATTTTCTTCAATTGGAATGACGAGTGATTCGTCAGCAAGGCATTTCTTTAAATTTGAGACGTGAAACACGTCATCAACACCACTGAGCTCATCTGGTAATCTCAGTCGATACGTGACCGGACCAATACGTTCGATGATTTTCACAATGAAAATTGATACACACTAAATTAGATTTCTTTGAACACGATCTTTAGTTTCCGTGATTTCACTTTGAATTTAGGTTCTTGAATTTGAGCTTGATGGACTAAGGGTTTGTTTAAAGTTTAGAGTTAAAGTATTACTCATAAGAGTAATTTAATTAACTTGATAATTTGATCTGTATAGTAATTACCCAGACAGGAGTCTAGGAGTATCACAAGCATAAATATAGAACATATAATGAATAAAAGCATTTAAGTAAACAATTTAAATAAAACAGTTTACGCATGCTTCTCAGCCCCGCGTTTTAAAACAAAATGTTTGAAAAGGAGCAATGAACTCACATGTGCTGCTATGTAAATGATCTAACACAAAATGCGCGCTCTTGTTGTAGCTTATGTTTCTTCAGTTCCTAAGTTATTTTATAAGAATTCGAATACAATAAGTACGTGTAGTAGTCGTTGTATCTAAGACTTTGTCTCGGTGTGTGTAACTAAATGTCCTAATTACTAGTATTCTTCTATGATTTAACCTAGCTACTCTCACTAAATCCCCATTTACAATCCCAGATCCCATGTTTAATCATATCAAGTTACTTTTAAATTTTTACTAAATTCGGGAAGAGTTTCCTTTGTTTTCTGTTCAAATCCAGACAATTGATATTGTCTATTTTTACAACAAATTCCCAAACAATTAAATCACAATAAGCCTTTAATCATAACACTTCAATTAACTTCCATTTTAATTCAATATTAAGCCAAAATCATTTAATTAATTATAACAAGTTATAAATTTGTTTCTTTTATTAAAATCTCACTACTTTTTATTCCAAATAAACATTCATATATGTTGGGCCTTAGTTGGCCCATTGAGTCCATATCGACCCATTTAGTAGTCTTTGATCTTCAATGACTTCCCTTGATGTATTGAATTAACCAAATAAGTGTCAATCCTTCATGCTAGTTTGTTAGGGTATTTTACCAAAACCCATTTCCAATCTACACATTAAGCTCTTTACTTATGTTGGGCCATCATGGTTTAGGTAGTAGTTTTATGAAATAAACCCTACCTAATGGCCCGTGCACACACACACACGTAATTTATTCTATGCATGCATGTATCCTTAATTTCCCATGCATTACACCATTCTAAATTACCATGTTTCTTAGAATTTAAGTTATATGCCCCAATGATCAGCGAACCTGTGTACATTAAAGTTAGGTCTCCATGAGAAGGTTCCTAGCTAGGCATAAGGGTTTCTAGGTTCGTGATTTATCTGGTACGTTCAAGGTAGTAAGGTTCGACTAACATCCTTAAATTACTCTGGTTCGCTGACTGACAAGGCTCGGTTAACAACATACAAGGTTCTACTATCACATATAGAAGGTTCGCTCCTCTATGGTTCATGATGTAGGGGTCCGCCCAGTAGGGTTCGGCAATAAAACAGCTAGGCGAATCTTTAAGGTTCGGCTGAGAATAATAGCAGGGTTCGTTCAAGGTTCGGTAATAGTACTAAGGTTCGTTTAGGGTTACAGGTTCGTTTGACAAGGAAAGTTCGTCTATGATGGGTTGGTGGACGCAACAAGGTTCGGCGGGTAGGTTGATGGCCACAGGTTCGTCGCTGGGAACCATCAGGTTCGGTGCAGGGTGGGCAGGTTCGTGGCTCAGATTGTGCAGGTTCGGGAATCAGGGTTCGTTGCAGGGTTGTAGGGTTCGGTGCTCATCTTCATCGGCTAAAGGTTCGGCTGACTTAAGACACCCACGAACCTGTATCATTTTCATCTTTCATCAAGTTTAACCTGTTGTAAATCGTTTTCTACAA
This sequence comes from Mikania micrantha, assembly GCA_009363875.1. NCBI lineage: Eukaryota > Viridiplantae > Streptophyta > Magnoliopsida > Asterales > Asteraceae > Mikania > Mikania micrantha. The sequence continues at coordinate 13,296,429 of CM018681.1, forward strand.
ACATGTAATTGCTACCCATGGGTTATCTCAAGGTTACTAAATGTGTAGAGCCGGTTACCATAGCGATGACTACAAGGACTCGTGTAACCCTCTAAAACCGAAATTTAGATCAAGATTTACCTCAAAATAATGGATGAAATCTCGAAAAACTTGTACTTCCGCGATCTACGTGCTGAAATGAACGTTTTGACACCAACTATGCTCGAATCCGGCTTGAAATGGTCTCCAAATCTTAGTGAGAAGTTGAGTTCTTGAGAGGGGGTTCAAGAGAGAGAGAGAAAACGAGGTAGAGAGATAGAGAGTGAATGATGGTGGTGGTTGTGACAATAGATGTCACATTTAATTGTTTCAAAATGCCCCGTCGTTCGGTCTTGTTCGGTTTTGCGTAAAATGTCGGTTCGCGAGGTTTTCCCGATAAGATGACACGGTTTATAAAATAATATTTAAGAAATTATTTTAAGTTGTGATTCCTAATAAATTATCAAAATATCTTTTATTTATTTTAAATTTTAAAATATTAATTTACTGTTTAAATCGAAATGTACGGTCGTCGCGCGTATTCGTTCGAATCGTCATTCGTATGAATACGACGATAACTATACTTTTCAATCTTGTTTTCTAATTAAAGAATATCATTCAGAACGTTAAACTTTCAGACATATTCATACAGATCGTCACCTATACGAATAACCCGTCGATTTAGCATTCACATAACAATATTCGTGTGTTTTGTTCTTTAAAGCCTCTCATATGTTTATACATAATAAAATCCTAACAAATAATCAGACGATGGTTCTGTAATGCCTATATAATTATCTGACTGATGTACCATGTTTTCTAAATTTTGTTTCTCTGAAATGATTATGAATTAACTGTTTGATTCATGAAATGATAACGGTATATGATGTGAATATGAACATACACTGAAGTGCATAAAAGTTGTACCTGATTACAGTTCATGTTACTGTAGCGATCACTGTTCCGGTACGATTTCGGCACTGATGTTACAGTCTCCCCTTGTTAGAGAAATTTTGTCCCAAAATTTAAGAGTTGTTATCGGGTACAGCTTCCTCTTCAAACAGTTGGGGATACTTTGACTTCATGTGATCTTCACGTTCCCAGGTAAACTCGGGTCCGCGCCTTGAATTCCATCGAATCTTTATAATCGGAATACGGCTTCGCCTCAGTTGTTTAACCTTGCGATCCATAATCTCCAAAGGTTCCTCGATAAAATGTAACTGTTCATCGACTTGATTTTCTTCAATTGGAATGACGAGTGATTCGTCAGCAAGGCATTTCTCTAAATTTGAGACGTGAAACACGTCATGAACACCACTTAGCTCATCTGGTAATCTCAGTCGATACGTGACCAGACCAATACGTTCGATGATTTCGAACGGTCCCACATATCGTGGTGCCAACTTGCCTTTCTTTCCAAAGCGTACAACGCCTTTCCATGGGGATACCTTCAACATTACACGGTCTCCCACTTGGAATTCCAACGGCTTGCGCCGTTTGTCGGCGTAGCTCTTTTGTCTGCTCCTTGTTGCTTGTAGTCTTTTTTGAATTTGGGAAATCTTGTCAGTGGTTTCCTAAATAAGCTCTGGCCCAGTTATATGGTTATCTCCCACTTCGGTCCAACAGATCGGTGATCGACATTTCCGGCCATAAAGAGCCTCGAATGGAGCACAGCCGATACTGCTGTGGTAACTGTTATTGTAGGAGAACTCGATCAGTGGCAAATGGGAATCCCAATTCCCACCGAAATCCAAAACACAGGTTCTTAACATGTCCTCTAGGGTTTGGATAGTACGTTCGCTTTGACCATCCGTTTGTGGGTGGTAAGCGGTACTCAGATTTAACTGTGTCCCTAGAGATTTCTGCATTGATTGCCAGAACCTTGATGTGAATCTGCTGTCTCGATCAGAAATAATAGACAATGGCACACCATGGCGTACCACTCTCTCGTTAATGTACAATCTTGCCAGTTTATCCATCGTGAAAGTCTCACGCATCGGCAAGAAATGAGCATATTTTGTTAAATGGTCAATGATTACCCAAATCGTATCGTGACCACTGGAAGTGCGGGGTAGCTTGGTAATGAAATCCATAGCTATTGTTCCCACTTCCAGAGCAGAATCTCAGGCTGTTCCAGTAGACCAGACGGTCTCTGGCGTTCCGCCTTTACCTTCGCACACGTTAGACATTGACCAACGTATTCGGTTATGTCTTTCTTCATTCCAGGCCACCAATAAATGGAGTATTTAGTCTTGTGTGCTTCGTCAAAGATAAGTTTTCTCAATTCGCCTACTGCCGGGATCCATATACGATCCTGGTAGTAGATCATTCCATCAGGCTTAGTCTCAAGGTGTTTCTCTGCTCCACAATCAAGTTCTTTCTTCAGGTTTCCTCTATCAACTGATTCTTGTTGTGCTTGAATAATCTGATCTCTTAAACTACTATGCACAGTCATTCCCATTGCTTTGACGCGTAAGGGTTTGACCCGTTCCTTCCGGCTCAAGGCATCAGCTACAACGTTTGCCTTTCCCAGATGGTACTTGATCACGCAATCGTAATCATTCAAAAGTTCAACCCAACGACGTTGTCGAATGTTGAGTTCCTTCTGATCAAAGATATGCTGCAGACTCTTGTGATCAGTGAATATGGTACATTTAGTGCCATATAGGTAATGTCTCCAGATCTTCAATGCAAAGATTACAGCTCCCAGTTCAAAATCATGAGTAATGTAGTTCTTCTCATGAACTTTTAACTGTCTTGATGCATAGGCTATGACTTTGTCACGTTGCATTAACACGCAACCAAGTCCCTGATGGGAAGCATCACAGTATACAACAAAGTCATCACTGCCTTCTGGGAGAGATAGAATTGGAGCATCACATAGTTTCTGTTTCAATGTCCGAAAAGCATCTTCTTGTTTCTGCTCCCAGACAAACGGTTCACTTTTCTGAGTTAGTGTGGTAAGAGGCAAAGCTATCTTAGAAAAGTTTGCGATAAACCTTCTGTTAACCCGCCAATCCCAGAAAAGACTGTATCTCTGTCGGTGTTTCGGAGTATCCCAGTTCTTTATCGCCTCGATCTTGGCAGGATCAACGTGTATTCCCTCGCTGTTGACCACATGACCCAAAAATTGAACTTCTCTTAGCCAAAATTCACATTTAGAGAATTTAGCATAGAGTTGTTCTTTCTTTAACAGCTCCAAGATCTTTCTGAGATGTTGTTCATGATCTGCTTTGCTCTTAGAATAAATCAGTATGTCATCAATGAAGACAATGACAAACTGATCTAGATACATCTTGTGCACTCGGTTCATGAGATCCCTGAAAACCGCTGGTGCATTTTTGAATCCGAAAGGCATCACCATGTATTCATAATGCCCGTATCTGGTTCGGAAGGCCGTTTTCGGTATGTCTTCATCTTGAACTCTAAGCTGATGATATCCAGACCGTAAGTCAATCTTCGAGAAGTATTGCGCCCCTTGTAGTAGGTCAAATAGATCATCAATCCTCGAAAATGGATACCGATTCTTGATGGTCAGTTTGTTCAGCTCCCGGTAATCTATGCACATTCTGAACGATCTGTCTTTCTTCTTCACGAACAAGACCGGAGCTCCCCAAGGTGAGTAGCTCGGTCTAATGAAACCCTTGTAATGTAGCTCCTGTAACTGGTTTGACAATTCCTGCATCTCTGAAGGTGCTAACCTGTAAGGAGATTTAGCAATAGGAGTTGCTCCAGAAAAGACTGTATCTCTGTCGGTGTTTTGGAGTATCCCAGTTCTTTATCGCCTCGATCTTGGCAGGATCAACGTGTATTCCCTCGCTGTTGACCACATGACCCAAAAATTGAACTTCTCTTAGCCAAAATTCACATTTAGAGAATTTAGCATAGAGTTGTTCTTTCTTTAACAGCTCCAAGATCTTTCTGAGATGTTGTTCATGATCTGCTTTGCTCTTAGAATAAATCAGTATGTCATCAATGAAGACAATGACAAACTGATCTAGATACATCTTGTGCACTCGGTTCATGAGATCCCTGAAAACCACTGGTGCATTTTTGAATCCGAAAGGCATCACCATGTATTCATAATGCCCGTATCTGGTTCGGAAGGCCGTTTTCGGTATGTCTTCATCTTGAACTCTAAGCTGATGATATCCAGACCGTAAGTCAATCTTCGAGAAGTATTGCGCCCCTTGTAGTAGGTCAAATAGATCATCAATCCTCGAAAATGGATACCGATTCTTGATGGTCAGTTTGTTCAGCTCCCGGTAATCTATGCACATTCTGAACGATCTGTCTTTCTTCTTCACGAACAAGACCGGAGCTCCCCAAGGTGAGTAGCTCGGTCTAATGAAACCCTTGTAATGTAGCTCCTGTAACTGGTTTGACAATTCCTGCATCTCTGAAGGTGCTAACCTGTAAGGAGATTTAGCAATAGGAGTTGCTCCAGAAAAGACTGTATCTCTGTCGGTGTTTTGGAGTATCCCAGTTCTTTATCGCCTCGATCTTGGCAGGATCAACGTGTATTCCCTCGCTGTTGACCACATGACCCAAAAATTGAACTTCTCTTAGCCAAAATTCACATTTAGAGAATTTAGCATAGAGTTGTTCTTTCTTTAACAGCTCCAAGATCTTTCTGAGATGTTGTTCATGATCTGCTTTGCTCTTAGAATAAATCAGTATGTCATCAATGAAGACAATGACAAACTGATCTAGATACATCTTGTGCACTCGGTTCATGAGATCCCTGAAAACCACTGGTGCATTTTTGAATCCGAAAGGCATCACCATGTATTCATAATGCTCGTATCTGGTTCGGAAGGCCGTTTTCGGTATGTCTTCATCTTGAACTCTAAGCTGATGATATCCAGACCGTAAGTCAATCTTCGAGAAGTATTGCGCCCCTTGTAGTAGGTCAAATAGATCATCAATCCTCGAAAATGGATACCGATTCTTGATGGTCAGTTTGTTCAGCTCCCGGTAATCTATGTGTCACACCCCCACCTCCGCGTCACCAGACGACGTCATCCTTAAAGGTAGCGGAAGCATAGCGGCGAAGTCTCGAAGGTGAGGGGTGACTTACTTGATCCGGTATCATAACACACATAGTTAAGAAAAGCACTAATTACAAATCACGACAATTATTTATTACATGTCCTGAATATCCGTTCACAACTTAAGTTCCTTCTATTACATCCCAAGTCCTAATTACATGGTGCGTGCACAGTTGTTTCCTCACCGTTGGTACTGATTACCTGTAAAAGATTTAAAGTTTAAAATATCAGTATAAAACTGGTGAGTTCATAAATAAGACTCGATACAATATGATATGATAGTAAAGTCAATGGTACACATTAACATAAGTGAATAATCATGTGACCCGTATCCAGATCCTTTCTGACAGTCCAGTCTAGAAAATAACCGAAGTTAAACTCCGTGCCTCTAACTCAATGTCTCACTACATCAAGTCGATACCAGGAATGGTGACAAGCATTCACACAAGGGTAGACGCTATCTATCCATGAATGGGGTTGTCAACCCGATAGTACTATCTTTGTCCACACATTCGGCCCCACATGGGTTAACCAGATACAGTTGGTTTTGAGGACTTTTGTTGTACACAGAAAATAGTCATAATCCCATGACACCCACATGCAAGCCGGTATTGCAATTGTTACTAAACATATCACACGTTTGATAAAGATTTCATAATAGTTACCCCGATGTTAAGAAAACAGTAAAAGAAAAGGGGTTGTATGAAACTCACCTGAAGTTTATGAAAAGATAAATCACACGAACGGTGGCTAAAAATGCTAATCTGCATTAGTTTATTTATAATTAATTATTTGTGTTTTAACTTGCTGATTAGATCTGTTTGAACGTTCAATGTCACCGACATTGTAATGAAAAGTCATCGAACTAACATTAGATGTTTAATTAATTATTTAGTCTAATATTATACAATGTACTATAATGTAGGTACCTATACTCGTTTAGGTACCTTGTGTTAAGTTGATGACTCATTGAATTAGCCGTAATAATCTCCGACTAATTAGTTAGGTAATGCTGTTGATTATATTACTTAAACAGTCCCTAGATGAAATCTCGGCTTAGGAATGATTAATTCTTGTCACTAATTATCCATGTATCACAAAACATAACAATATGACATTTGAATAGGTTAAACAATCATGTTTAACATATTAATCCGTCTGTTATCATAAAACCAGACAGTTATTCCAATTGATAGGGTAATAACTGTGATTAGTTTGAAACACTTGAGATTAACCTTGCATTTCAAAGATTAACCAAAATAATCACTTACATTGTCATAATCCAATGGTTTAAACCATTAGAAGTATTGTTATGGTTTGGTGAAAACCGGGCATTATAACGGATCAAAACAGGCATTTACCCGTTAACAAGACAAGTTATCCGTCAAAAATCATTCCTAGCTATCATCTAAGCAATAATCAACAATCCTAACTATATCATTACGTTCAAAAACACGATCTAATCAATGAAAATCAAGTCAGAAGGTTAAAAAGGATAGTTACCCAAATCAGACGATTCTACAGACAAAATCACGATCAGGACGTGTATACGCGTTCACCGGTTCGAGCTGGACGTTCTGGTGGTGTCAAATATGAGTTTTGGTGATTATACAATCGAGTTCTGGAGTTGCAGGAGGTTTTTGGTCGAAGGAAGAAGAATTTTGAACATTCTGCATGATTCTGCGATTTAAACAAGTTGTTTTCTGAACCGACCTACTCGTCGCGTACCGCGACGAGTTGCCCACCTGTCGTCGCGTATCGCGAGAGATTCCGGATGAATTTTTAATATTTTGACTTGTCGCGTACCGCGACACGACTCCAAGGAGTCGTCGCGTACCGCGAGGGATCCAATTTCAAGATTTTTCTTCGTTTCGCGATTCCGGACAATCCGTAACTCGGTTTCACGCACGGTTTTCTCCCATGTTCCCAATTTCTCGCACACTTTAAACCTGTAATGATTAAAATCATCAATTTAACACAGATTCCTAGAACGACCAAACGTGCTCGTGTTATTGATGACGTAATGTTTACCTACAATTGTCACAGTCTCCTCCTGTTACAGAAATTTCGTCCCGAAATTTGCTTTAACTCCTACAGTTTGATCGCCTATGTAAACAAATGAGGATACTTCTGTTTCATGCGGTCTTCACGTTCTCAAGTGTACTCTGGCCCTCGTTTAGAGTTCCATTTGACTTTTACAATTGGTATTCGACTTCGTTTGAGGGTCTTTTCATCTCGATCCATTATTTCGACTGGTTCTTCCGTGAACTGTAGGTTTTCGGCAATGTGTATCTCATCAAGAGGTATGACTAGTGACTCGTCCAATAGGCACTTTTTCAGATTTGAGACATGAAACACATCATGTATGTTACTAAGTTCTGAGGGTAACTCTAATCTGTATGCTACCATTCCAATCCTTTCAAGAATTGTAAATGGTCCTACAAATCTTGGTGAGAGTTTTCCTCGTTTTCCGAATCTGAAAATACCTTTCCAGGGAGAGACTTTTAGCATCACTTTATCACCAATCTGGAATTCGAGTGGTCTACGTCGATTATCAGCATAACTCTTCTGTCTATCGCATGCTGCTTTAATTCGTTCCTGAATGAGCGCGATCTTATCAGTCGTTTCCTGGATCAGTTCCGGGCCAATAATCTGGCTTTCACCTACCTCTGACCAACACACAGGAGATCGGCATTTGCGCCCGTACAAAGCTTCAAATGGAGCACATTGGATACTAGTATGATAGCTGTTATTATAAGAAAATTCAACCAATGGCAGATGAGTATCCCAGCTACCTCCAAAATCAATTACACAGCTTCGAAGCATGTCTTCTAATGTTTGATTTGTACGTTCAGTTTGCCCATCCGTTTGTGGATGATAAGCTGTGCTCATGTTGATCTGTGTACCCAAGGCATGTTGAAGAGTTTGCCAAAAACGTGACATAAATCGACTATCTCTATCAGAAATAATAGAGATTGGCACTCCATGTCGTATTACGATTTCGTTGATGTAAAGTTTAGCTAGACGGTCCATAGAATAGTCTTCCCGAATTGGTAAGAAATGTGCTGATTTGGTAAGACGATCTACGATGACCCAAATAGTATCATGGTTATGCGCCGTTCTGGGTAATTTAGTGATGAAATCCATGGAAATTTGTTCCCATTTCCACATAGGGATTTCTGGTTGTTGCAATAGCCCAGATGGTCTTTGATGTTCTGCCTTAACCTTAAGGCACGTTAAGCATTTATTCACATATTCTGCTATTTGTTTCTTCATACCAGGCCACCAGTAGAAGTCTTTGAGATCTTTATACATCTTGTCAGCACCTGGATGAATAGAATATTTGGATTTGTGAGCTTCGTCCAAGATAATTGGTCTGATATTACCAAGTACTGGGATCCATGCTCGGTTTTTGAAATATAATATTCCATCCGTTTTGGTTTTAAGTTGTTTATCTAACCCTCGTAATTTCTCATCGGTGTAATTTGTTGTTTGCAAGGCCTGCCGTTGAGTTTCACGTATTTGAGGGTTTAGACTAGTTTGAATCGTCATTTCCAGCGCTTTCACACGTATGGGTTTGACCCTCTCTTTGCGACTTAAAGCATCGGCTACGACATTTGCTTTACCTGGGTGGTAACGGATTTCGCAGTCATAGTCGTTCAGAAGTTCCACCCATCGCCTTTGTCGCATATTTAGCATTTTCTGATCTAGAATGTGTTGAAGACTTTTGTGATCTGTATAGACCGTACACTTCGTCCCGTACAAGTAATGTCTCCATATCTTGAGTGCAAATACTACTGCACCAAGTTCTAGATCATGAGTGGTATAATTCTTCTCGTGCACTTTTAGCTGCCGAGAAGCATAGGCAATCACCTTGTTGTTCTGCATCAGCACACACCCGAGTCCTTGACGTGAGGCATCACAGAAGACTATGAAATTCTCTGTGCCTTCTGGTAGTGCCAGAATAGGTGCATTGCAGAGTTTGTGCTTCAACAGTTGGAATGCCTCCTCCTGTTGAGAGTCCCATATGAACTTTCGATCTTTCTGGGTTAGAGTAGTTAAAGGCAAGGCTATCTTTGAAAAGTTCTTGATGAATCTTCTGTAATAGCCCGCTAACCCTAAGAATTGACGAATCTCTGTTGGGGTTTTCGGTGTCTCCCATTGCTTTATCGCTTCAATCTTGCTGGGATCCACTTGTATACCATTTTCATTTACTACATGCCCAAGAAACTGGACTTCCCGTAACCAGAACTCACATTTGGAAAATTTGGCATAAAGTTTCTCATGTGCTAAAAGTTCCAAGATCAGTTTTAAGTGTTGCACATGTTCTTGTTGACTGCGGGAGTAAATGAGAATGTCATCATCATGAACTCGTAGTTGATGATATCCAGATCTGAGATCGATTTTTGAAAAATAGATAGCACCTTGCAATTGATCAAATAGATCATCTATACGGGGTAATGGATAACGATTTTTGATTGTCAATTTATTGAGTTCCCGATAGTCGATACACATCCTGAGAGTACCATCCTTCTTTTTCACAAAAAGGATAGGTGCGCCCCAAGGTGAGTAACTCGGTCTAATGAAACCTTTGTCTAAAAGTTCCTGTAATTGACTCGATAGTTCTTGCATTTCCGATGGAGCCAATCGGTAAGGAGCTTTAGCTATAGGTGCTGCTCCTGGTACTAAGTCAATACGAAACTCAACTTGTCTCACTGGGGGTAATCCTGATATATCGTCAGGAAAAACTTCAGGATATTCTCGAACTACAGGAATGTCTTCAATACGTTTTTGATGTGGTTTGTTTTCAGTCACGTAAGCTAAAAAGGCTTGACAGCCCTTTCTTAAGCACTTTCGAGCTTGCATACATGATATGATACTCAGTTTCCTGCCAGCCCTTTCACCTTGTATCATAAGTGTATCACCATTTGGTAATGAAATACGAATCATTTTATTTTGACATATGACTTCCACTCGATTTTCTGAAAGCCAGTCCATACCAATAACAACATCAAAGCTTCCCAATTCAATAGGAAGAAGATCAATATTAAAAAAGATGATCGTTTAGATTCAATAAACACCCTTGAATCACATTGTTAGTCATAATTGACTTGCCATTAGCAAGTTCAATGATGTAAGGGTTTGTTAAGTTATCAACGGCCAATCCGAGTAGTGAAGCAAAATCAGAGGAAACAAAACTTTTGTCCGCTCCGGTGTCAAAAAGAACAGATACATAGTGATTGTTAAGAAGAAACGTACCGGTAACGGTGTTGTTATCACGTCGAGCCTCTTCCGCCCCTATCTGGAAGGCTCTTCCTCTTGCTTCATTGCCCTGGTTGGTGTTGTTGGTAGGGCAGTTTTTCATGAAGTGATCCGGGCTTCCACATCTGAAACACGACCGGTTGATTTGTTGTGGTTGTTGTTGTTGAGTTCCTTGGTTTGATCGGCGAACAGGGAGATTGCAATATTTGGAGAAATGCCCGACCTTATTACAATTGTTACAAACAGGGCAAGGTCCTACATGATGAAATGGGCACTTAGGACATTTAGGTGCCTGCCCTACATAGGCTTTTCTCTCCAAAGTTGTGGCAATGTACCCCTTTGCCATTTGCACATTCCGGCTGGGTTCTACCGGAGCTCCTGGTTTGCCTTTCCCAACCCATTTTCGTTTCACCCCTTTAACAGTGCTGGGGGTAGTGGTTGCCAGACTGCTGCTTGACTCACCTTTCATTGTCAAGGTACCACTTCTTACTGCCACATCAGTAAGCCTGGTGGTTAAGGTGATAGCATGTTTCAAAGTACGTGGTTCAGCTGCCGTGACCATTCCTTTGATTTGAGGTACCAAACCTTTGATATATTTTTCTATCAAAGCCTGCTCAGTTGGAAACATGTTTGGCAGCAGACATGTTAATTCGTGAAATCGATCGGTATATTTCAGACAATCAGCACCGATCATAGAATGGTTCCAAAATTCCTCTTGGAGCTTTTGGATTTCAGTGATGGGACAATATTCTGACAGAATCAAAGTTTTAAACTCGTCCCAAGTCATAGCATCCACAACAGCCGTGGTCAAGGTTTTTGCCTGGGTATTCCACCAGGTCAATGCTGAGTCTGTCAGTGAACAAGCTGCATAAGACACTTTGTGTTCAGCCAAACACTGGCTGATCTTGAGCTTAGTCTCCATGCTCTCAATCCATTTCAAAAGTCCTGACGCTCCTTCCTTCCCCGTAAAAGTAGGGGGGTTGCAAGAAGCGAAGTACTTATAAGTGCATCCTCGTTGTGGAGGATCCGGATTGATTGTGTTGGTATTAGTCGTATGGCGGATTTCAACATGTCCGCCTGTAGCATTATGCTCCGTATGGACTCTACCCGAGCCAGGAGCACGATTTGTTTGATATTGGGCCAACATGCCCGTAAGAACAGCGGATAATTGGTCACCTGCTATACGAGCAACGTCCGCTTCATTTAAGCTGGGTCCACTCACAGGTGGATCCGGAATGGATTCTTGAGTTTGAGGATTTTTAGCAGAACGACCTCTTCTAGGGGCCATAGTCTGATCACACACAGATAAAGTAAAGTCAAAACAAGAATCCATAGTTGTAATAAAGATAAATGTTGTATAACTACTTCGAGTTTTCCACAGTTATATTGTACACCACTAAGTCATGTTCATAGTTGCAGTTATACTAGTACATCTGTTTGTCTTACCAAACGTATACTAGTATCATTTTATAGTCTACCAAAAATGATACCAATTTAGACATTTTACAACACTGATATGTACTAGTATTACATTATTTCACTATAATGTAGTACCGATATTAATATGTTTCTACACGTGTTTGTTATGTACTAGTATTACATTATTTCATTATAATGTAACACCGATATTGTTATAACTCCACATAAGTCTTGTTATGCACTAGTATTACATTACTTCACCGCAATGTAACACTGATATTGTTATGACTCCACATGAGTCTTGTTATGCACTAGTATTACATTACTTTACCGCAATGTAACACCGATATTGTTATGTTTTCGCACAAGTTTCCTTTTGATATGAATTGCAAAGTTAGCACCGGCTATAATGTAAAGACACAATGTTGCACATACAATTGTTAAAAGAAAACTTTTATTATAACTGTCACAGTTGTACATTAGGATTAGTACAGATACAAGAAAATATCCTAATGCAGTTGTACCCACTATTACAACCTAACCGTCCGAGGCCTATTTTACAAGTCAAAACTTCCTCGGAGTAGTACAGTCCAACCTATTCGATTCCTTTACCGTAGTAAATACAGTAAACATGTGATAATGATGGCCACCGCTGCCATCACTATTGCTACGTCCAACAGTCGTAGCTCCATCCTCATATTGCCTAACCCTACCATCCATCCCCTAACTCTCTCTACCCCACTCCTACACATACCACCTAAAGTCCACTGAAGTCTACCCTCAATCACTTCCCTCCATGCCCTGGCACCTGCCTCCAGGACAGCAACATGTTCAGCTAAACTCTCATAGGCCGTGCGAGTTTCCCACAGAGTGTCACGTGTTTCCTGCAATGAAACACGCGATAACTGAAGATCCAATGTAACCCGTTGCAGCTGAACTCTCATCTCAGCCTGCTGAGATGACTCGCCTTCCTCATGTATGGAATGAGGTACATCCCGAGGTGCTAGTGGTCCTCTCGGAACAGGACCTGTCGAGATGCGGGCTCGTCCCCGCCTTCCTCCAAACCCTGTAAATACTGGTACTTGCTGTGGTGGTGTAGGGCTTTGTGCCCTCCTGATAACTGGTGAGTCAGCATCTAACAGATGCTGAGGTATAGGTGGTGTAGGTGGTATTGATGGTAAAGTCTGGTGGGACATTTGAGATGACGGCACTGTCTGTGTTGATCCTGAACTTGTTTCCGTGCCAAATGAATCACTTTCTGAGTCTGACATTGCTGTATCGACACACAAGTTCGTATTAGTAACATAAAATAAATAAATAACAACAACATTTATTTGAGTGTTTATATTTGTTAACTATGTTTGGTGCTCTCAGTGTAACTATTCGAGCCTATGGTTATAATCTAGGTTTCTAAGTCCGCCTAAATTCTATAACCTGTGGCTCTGATACCACCCTGTCACACCCCCACCTCCGCGTCACCAGACGACGTCATCCTTAAAGGTAGCGGAAGCATAGCGGCGAAGTCTCGAAGGTGAGGGGTGACTTACTTGATCCGGTATCATAACACACATAGTTAAGAAAAGCACTAATTACAAATCACGACAATTATTTATTACATGTCCTGAATATCCGTTCACAACTTAAGTTCCTTCTATTACATCCCAAGTCCTAATTACATGGTGCGTGCACAGTTGTTTCCTCACCGTTGGTACTGATTACCTGTAAAAGATTTAAAGTTTAAAATATCAGTATAAAACTGGTGAGTTCATAAATAAGACTCGATACAATATGATATGATAGTAAAGTCAATGGTACACATTAACATAAGTGAATAATCATGTGACCCGTATCCAGATCCTTTCTGACAGTCCAGTCTAGAAAATAACCGAAGTTAAACTCCGTGCCTCTAACTCAATGTCTCACTACATCAAGTCGATACCAGGAATGGTGACAAGCATTCACACAAGGGTAGACGCTATCTATCCATGAATGGGGTTGTCAACCCGATAGTACTATCTTTGTCCACACATTCGGCCCCACATGGGTTAACCAGATACAGTTGGTTTTGAGGACTTTTGTTGTACACAGAAAATAGTCATAATCCCATGACACCCACATGCAAGCCGGTATTGCAATTGTTACTAAACATATCACACGTTTGATAAAGATTTCATAATAGTTACCCCGATGTTAAGAAAACAGTAAAAGAAAGGGGTTGTATGAAACTCACCTGAAGTTTATGAAAAGATAAATCACACGAACGGTGGCTAAAAATGCTAATCTGCATTAGTTTATTTATAATTAATTATTTGTGTTTTAACTTGCTGATTAGATCTGTTTGAACGTTCAATGTCACCGACATTGTAATGAAAAGTCATCGAACTAACATTAGATGTTTAATTAATTATTTAGTCTAATATTATACAATGTACTATAATGTAGGTACCTATACTCGTTTAGGTACCTTGTGTTAAGTTGATGACTCATTGAATTAGCCGTAATAATCTCCGACTAATTAGTTAGGTAATGCTGTTGATTATATTACTTAAACAGTCCCTAGATGAAATCTCGGCTTAGGAATGATTAATTCTTGTCACTAATTATCCATGTATCACAAAACATAACAATATGACATTTGAATAGGTTAAACAATCATGTTTAACATATTAATCCGTCTGTTATCATAAAACCAGACAGTTATTCCAATTGATAGGGTAATAACTGTGATTAGTTTGAAACACTTGAGATTAACCTTGCATTTCAAAGATTAACCAAAATAATCACTTACATTGTCATAATCCAATGGTTTAAACCATTAGAAGTATTGTTATGGTTTGGTGAAAACCGGGCATTATAACGGATCAAAACAGGCATTTACCCGTTAACAAGACAAGTTATCCGTCAAAAATCATTCCTAGCTATCATCTAAGCAATAATCAACAATCCTAACTATATCATTACGTTCAAAAACACGATCTAATCAATGAAAATCAAGTCAGAAGGTTAAAAAGGATAGTTACCCAAATCAGACGATTCTACGGACAAAATCACGATCAGGACGTGTATACGCGTTCACCGGTTCGAGCTGGACGTTCTGGTGGTGTCAAATATGAGTTTTGGTGATTATACAATCGAGTTCTGGAGTTGCAGGAGGTTTTTGGTCGAAGGAAGAAGAATTTTGAACATTCTGCATGATTCTGCGATTTAAACAAGTTGTTTTCTGAACCGACCTACTCGTCGCGTACCGCGACGAGTTGCCCACCTGTCGTCGCGTATCGCGAGAGATTCCGGATGAATTTTTAATATTTTGACTTGTCGCGTACCGCGACACGACTCCAAGGAGTCGTCGCGTACCGCGAGGGATCCAATTTCAAGATTTTTCTTCGTTTCGCGATTCCGGACAATCCGTAACTCGGTTTCACGCACGGTTTTCTCCCATGTTCCCAATTTCTCGCACACTTTAAACCTGTAATGATTAAAATCATCAATTTAACACAGATTCCTAGAACGACCAAACGTGCTCGTGTTATTGATGACGTAATGTTTACCTACAATTGTCACACTATGCACATTCTGAACGATCTGTCTTTCTTCTTCACGAACAAGACCGGAGCTCCCCAAGGTGAGTAGCTCGGTCTAATGAAACCCTTGTAATGTAGCTCCTGTAACTGGTTTGACAATTCCTGCATCTCTGAAGGTGCTAACCTGTAAGGAGATTTAGCAATAGGAGTTGCTCCAGAAAAGACTGTATCTCTGTCGGTGTTTTGGAGTATCCCAGTTCTTTATCGCCTCGATCTTGGCAGGATCAACGTGTATTCCCTCGCTGTTGACCACATGACCCAAAAATTGAACTTCTCTTAGCCAAAATTCACATTTAGAGAATTTAGCATAGAGTTGTTCTTTCTTTAACAGCTCCAAGATCTTTCTGAGATGTTGTTCATGATCTGCTTTGCTCTTAGAATAAATCAGTATGTCATCAATGAAGACAATGACAAACTGATCTAGTTACAGCTTGCACACTCGGTTCATGAGTTCCCTGAAAACCGCTGGTGCATTTGTCAATCCGAAAGGCATCACCATGAATTCGTAATGCCCGTATCTGGTTCGGAAGGCCGTTTTCGGTATGTCTTCGTCTTGAACTCTAAGCTGATGATATCCAGACCGCAAGTCAATCTTCGAGAAGTATTGCGCCCCTTGCAGTAGGTCAAACAGATCATCAATCCTCGGAAATGGATACCTATTCTTGATGGTCAGTTTGTTCAGCTCCCGGTAATCTATGCACATTCTGAACGATCCGTCTTTCTTCTTCACGAACAAGACCGGAGCTCCCCAAGGTGAGTAGCTCGGTCTAATGAAACCCTTGTCAAGTAGCTCTTGTAACTGGTTTGACAATTCCTGCATCTCTGAAGGTGCTAACCTGTAAGGAGATTTAGCAACAGGAGTTGCTCCAGGATTTAAGTCAATGTGAAACTCTACCAGTCGCACAGGTGGCAAACCTGGTAGATCTTCAGGAAATACTTCCGGATACTCTTTCACAACTGGTACATCTTGTATCTTTTTCTTATCTTCCTCCCTTTCCACCACATGAGCCAGAAACGCAATGCACTGCTCCTGTAGATACTTACGCGCTTTTATGCAAGAGATGATTTTGACACTGCGTTTTGCTTGATCCCCTTTAACTTCCAACACGCGATCACTCGTCAACGGAATACGAAGCAGCTTTTCAGAACAGATGACTTCTACTCGATTAGAGGAAAGCCAATCCATTCCAACAATGATGTCAAAACTACCCAACCCCATCGGTATCAAATAGACGGTGAATGTATGACCGTTAAGTGTCAACTGGCAATTCCTATAAATTGTACTAACTGTGATCTGTTTCCCGTTAGCTACTTCTATAATATAAGGGGTGTCTAATTGTTCCTCTATAGAATCTAGTTGGCATGCAAAATCGGTAGAGATAAACTCTGATCCGCACCAGTATCAAATAGAACAGATGCATAAAAATCATGTAAGAGAAACGTACCAGTGACCACATTCGGGTCCTGGCGTGCAGTGGGTGCTCCAATAACAAAAGCTCTTCCACGTGGAGCTTGAACTGCCGGTTGTGCCTTCTTCGGGCAGTTCTTTGAAAAGTGGCCTTGTTCGCCACAAGTGAAACATCAACCATTGTTATGGTTGGTTGGTGGAGGGAGAGCTAGGGCAACATTGTTGGCTGCAGGATTTGGTGTCTGCCTGCACTGTTGGACCCAGTGCCCTTTTCTTCCACAACCCGTGCATTGACGGCACTGGTTATTTGCAGCATGGTGGTACTGGCACTTAGTACACAAAGGATGTGGGCCAGTGTTTTTTGGGCACATTTTGTTGTGCCGCTACTACTTGGTTGATGGGAGTAGCCATAGTGTAGTTTTTAATGAATTTTTGCTTCTTCTTCTGGTGTTGTTGATGATGAGGTTTGTTTGAAGATTCTTCCTTGCGTTTACCAGTGTCAGCCTCTTTCTTCAGAACTCCTGAGGCTACCATCAAATCAGTGAGTTTTCCAGACAATCTCACTGCAGACTCAACAGTAGTAGGATTAGCTGTAACAACTAATCCCTGAATGCAGGCGGGGAGTCCGCCTACATAACGATCAATTCTTTTCTCTAAAGTTGGTACCATGTCTGGTACCAAAGCAACCAACTCGTGATAACGAGTTGTATACCCCATGTGATCAACCCCTTTCATCACATGGTTGGACAGTTCAACCTCCAGTTTCTGCAACTCGTTCTTGGGGCAGAACTCTGTTCTCAGCAATGTCTTGAAATCTTCCCATGGCATGGCCATAGTTTCTTCTCTTCCTCTGGCATTGATTTGACCATTCCACCAAGTCAAAGCCCGCTTGTTGAATGTTCCAGCTGAATAGCGGACTTTGTGGTGCTCTGGGAAGCTACAGAGATCCAGAGTGGCTTCAATATTTTCAATCCATTGGATTAATCCAACGGCTCCTTCATTGCCACTAAAACTGGGTGGCTTACATCCCACAAATGATTTGTAGGAGTAGTGTGATGAACTACCAGTATTTCCACTGGCTTCCCCTGATGAGTTGCCAGTGTTGTTGATTTCGTTGCGGAGACGGAGGTACATCTCTGGTATCGCCTCCTTCATTTGGTTGGTCATCTGGTTACTCAGAAAAGTCATCATGGCGATAGTGGTAGGATCCATCATCGGTGTTGTGCTCGGGCCTGGTGGTGGGTTGAGTAGAGGAGGAGGAACAAATGGAGGAGGAGGAGGAGGCGGCGGTGGTGAATCAGATGGTGAAGGAGTAGATGAGTGTGGTGCCAAGTCTTGCGGTGGTGGAGGCAACGAAGGAGTCTGTCTTCTCGGCGGCATTCTGATCATAACCAATAAAGTTATCGGTCAGTGCAATGATCGAATACAGAAGACAATATGCAGGTAAATCTTAAGTCCTATGTTCTCTACATGCAGGGTCCCTAGGTTATAGTCTAGGCCAAACCAATTAAAGAAGTGACCTATATTTCTCTATAACCATGGCTCTGATACCAATCTGTCACACCCCGAGCCGGCGGGGTTGGATCGGAGTCCCCGTCGGGCAGAAGGTTCCCGGGGCGCGATATCATGAGTGATAATCGGAATGATCAGATTGCTACATTGCACGTGATACATAAATGAGAAACTTGCTAAAATAACATAGAATTACAAAGTTAAATTACATCAGTTAAGTTTATAAGTTAACAATGTAAATCTACTATCACATCATAAATCTTCTATCTTGTATCTGCACAAGATATACAAAATAACTGTATAATGATACTTCAAAATATGCAGGTCCAAAAAGCTAGGTCCTCTATCTGATGACCTAGTCCAAAGAAATAACTCTTCAGTTGACCTGTTCGTCACCTGAGAAGTCATGCAAAAATAAAGTCAACACATGGTTGGTGAGTTCATATAATTTAGTAATTGAAAATGATTTGTAAACCTCCCTCGGTAAAGACCCTAACCTCATTAACATCACATGTAATGTCCACATCGGTATGCTTATATATAGGGCATACCCCTGAGTCGTGCCTACAACCCGCCCAGACGCCGTCCCACCACATACAAATGCATATATGACACTGATGTTAATGATAGTTAAGCATTTTTACCTACCATTCACCTCCAATTTTGAATTCTGCTTTCCAAAATTTGATTTACCTTTGATTTGCTTGAGTTCATCATAGTACATGATTTCCCAAAAGCAATTATAAAAATATAAGGTTAAATGTTTAATTAAATAAGTAAATAAACATTAAATACAACTAAGACATGATGATTGGGCCTTATTTGACTCAATCAATTAGACTTAGTTGTTGGTGGTTGTCCAAGTTTTACCCTCTCACACGTGACCCATATCAGGCATAACTCACAAGGAGTATACCTGAGCGTGCCGGGATTTTAATGATGCCCATATCAGCTTGACCCAATGGTCTACTGTACATGCCGCGACTTTACGGATATCCTTTGATTCTTGATCTCTTTGATTCTGTTGAACTTGATTTTGATTTCATTTGATAGTTCACCTTATTGCCCATATAGCTTGACTACAAGAGTCTACTATTTATGCCGGGACTTTATGTGTGTTACACGTGGTCTTGATTTCCATACAACTGACATCCACCTTAACTCAAGTATTAATGATTTCATTAGATCTTAATGATTTCATTATTTCAATGATTCACACACATTTATGATTTCTGATTCCTTGAGTCTCTTGATTTGATCTTTAGAATTCCCACGATTTTCACAATGAAAATTAATACACACTGAATTAGATTTCTTTGAACATGATCTTTAGTTTCCTTGATTTCACTTTGAATTTAGGTTCTTGAATCTAAGCTTGATGGACTAAGGGTTTGTTTAAAGTTTAGAGTTAAAGTATTACTCATAAGAGTAATTTAATTAACTTGATAATTTGATCTGTATAGTAATTCCCCAGACAGGAGTCTAGGAGTATGACAAGCATAAATATAGAACATATAATGAATAAAAGCATTTAAGTAAACAATTTAAATAAAACAGTTTACGCATGCTTCTCTGCCCCGCGTTTTAAAACAAAATGTTTGAAAAGGGGCAATGAACTCACATGTGTTGCTATGTAAATGATCTAACACGAAATGCGCGCTCTTGTTGTAGCTTATGTTTCTTCAGTTCCTGAGTTATTTTATATGAATTCGAATACAATAAGTACGTGTAGTAGTCGTCGTATCTAAGACTTTGTCTCGGTGTGTGTAACTAAATGTCCTAATTACTAGTATTCTTCCATGATTTAACCTAGCTACTCTCACTAAATCCCCATTTACAATCCCAAATCCCATGTTTAATCATATAATGTTACTTTTAAATTTTTACGAAATTCGGGCAGAGTTTCCTTTGTTTTCTGTTCAAATCCAGACAATTGATATTGTCTATTTTTACAACAAATTCCCAAACAATTAAATCACAATAAGCCTTTAATCATAACACTTCAATTAACTACCATTTTAATTCAATATTAAGTCAAAATCATTTAATTAAATCTAACAAGTTATAAATTTGTTTCTTTTATTAAAATCTCATTACTTTTTATTCCAAATAAACATTCATATATGTTGGGCCATAGTTGGCCCATTGAGTCCATATCGACCCATTTAGTAGTCTTTGATCTTCAATGACTTCCCTTGATGTATTGAATTAACCAAATAAGTGTCAATCCTTCATGCTAGATTGTTAGGGTATTTTACCAAAACCCATTTCCAATCTACACATTAAGCTCTTTACTTATGTTGGGCCATCATGGTTTAGGTAGTAGTTTTACGAAATAAACCCTACCTACTGGCCCATGCACACACACACACACGTAATTTATTCCATGCATGCATGTATCCTTAATTTCCCATGCATTACAGTATTCTAAATTACCATGTTTCTTAGAACTTAAGTTATATGTCCCAATGATCAGCGAACCTATGTACATTAGAGTTAGGTTTGGCTCTATGTGAAGGTTCGTAGCTAGGCATAAGGGTTTCTAGGTTCGTGATTTATCTGGTTCGTTCAAGGTAGTAAGGTTCGACTAGCATCCTTAAAACACTCTGGTTCGCTGACTGACAAGGCTCGGTTAACAACATACAAGGTTCTACTATCACATATAGAAGGTTCGCTCCTCTATGGTTCGTGATGTAGGGGTTCGCCAAGTAGGGTTCGGCAATAAAACAGCTAGGCGAATTTTTAAGGTTCGGCGGAGAATAATAGCAGGGTTCTTTCAAGGTTCGGTAATAGTCCTAAGGTTCGTTTAGGGTTACAGGTTCGTTTGAGAAGGAAGGTTCGTCTATGATTGGTTGGTGGACGCAACAAGGTTCGGCGGGTAGGTTGATGGCCACAGGTTCGTCACTTGGAACCATCAGGTTCGGTGCAGCGTGGGCAGGTTCGTGGCTCATATTGTGCAGGTTCGGGAATTAGGGTTCGTTGCAGGGTTGTAGGGCTCGGTGCTCATCTTCATCGGCTAAAGGTTCGGCTGACTTAAGACACCCACGAACCTGTATCATTTTCATCTTTCATCAAGTTCAACATGTTGTAAATCGTTTTCTACAAACATGTAATTGCTACCCATGGGTTATATCAAGGTTAGTAAATGTGTAGAGCCGGTAAACATAGCAATGACTACAAAGACTCGTGTAACCCTCTAAAACCGAAATTTAGATCAAGATTTACCTCAAAATAATGGATGAAATCTCGAAAAACTTGTACTTCCGCGATCTACGTGCTGAAATGAACGTTTTGACACAACCTATGCTCGAATCCGGCTTGAAATGGGCTCCAAATCTTAGTGAGAAATTGAGTTCTTGAGAGGGGGTTCAAGGGAGAGAGAGAAAACGAGGTAGAGAGAGAGAGAGTGAATGATGGTTGTAACATTTGTACATTTAGTCATGTAGTAGTGAACAGTGTTAGAACAGTGTGTATCCATGTTCAGTCAGTCAACGTGAATCATGTGTCATTATGTGCTTGTGTGTTGGAATCTTTATCATTTAACAAGTATGTATTATTTATTTACAGTCGAGTTCACTAGGCAAGAACAGTATTGTGTTATATCGAAACAGTGGTGGGCAGCGAGAGTGAGCCCTATATATATACTGCGTTCGGTGTAACAGGATAGTGTTGGTGCGTAGTGTCAAGACGAATATTTTGACAATTAATTCAACGAGAATCGTAATACGTAAGCGAGACTGAGTATAGTTATGGGTGACGATCCATAATGATACGAATGTTGAACTTATAATTATGATTAAACGACTTTAAATTTTTAATACGATCGGAAAACGTACGCGATTGCGGGTATACACGTAATTGTGAATGTTTAACGGTCCGACAACACAAGAAGAGTAAAAATAATTATATTAATTATTTTATATTTTTACAATTTTGAAACTCATCATTTAAATGAGTTTAACAACTCTTTTATTTTAAAACCGCGTAAAATACGCGTTACGTTCCGGAAACGCGAACCGAGCGACCGAAACGGACCCGAACACCAACCGGACTATAAAAGCCCTAAAGAGGGTCATTTTCTCATTTAATTCCCCAACAACCACCTCTCTCTCTACAATTTCGTCTACCCTCTCTCTCTAAGAAAACCGAGCTTTAAACGCGCATAACTCGCTTATTTCTCAACGGATTTCGTCGTTCTTGATGTCCACGCGAAGCTCTCGACATTCTCTACCAGGAAGTACAAGAAAACAACGGATTTGTCCGGCCAAATCAGAGGTATTATCGGTTGAAAATTCTGGAAAAGAGGGTTTTCATGTTTGTGTGTTGTGTGTGTGTTCAAACCCGATTAACGACGTGTTCTAGCACCACCAATCTTAGTTTCGCACCTATAGAAACCTTTCTGGAGGTCGTACACGCCTAGATCGTGGTCTGGATCCAGAAGTTTGATGTTGGTGATGATGCGGGTAACAGGTTCGCTGGCCGAACCCTCTTCAGCAACCTGCCGAACCCTAGGCATCCCCACGAGCCTTCACCGAACCATTTGGCATCCAACGAACCCTCAACTGCACCTGGCCAAACCCTGAGATGCTTCACGAGCCAACACGAACCTTCCTGATCCATCAACGAACCTTGAATGTTCAACGAGCCTATGCGGTCATCTAGCAACGAACCATGCAAATTATCTCAAGAGAACCGAACCCTGGATGATGTAGCCGAACCATGTATAGGCCAACGAACCTACACGAGACTTTCGGTCAAGCCACGAACCCTAGATGCCACGAACTCTACTATGTCGAACCTTGTGCAGACGAACCCTGCATGGTTCTTTGATTTCTGCCGAACCTTGGAACTTAGGAACGAACCATGCATGTTTTCATGATAACCGAACCTTTTATTATAAGAGCCGAACCTTATGGATTAGTCTTGGCCGAACCTAGACCCTAGACTCCAAGGGTTCGCTGCCCAAATGGCAGCCCACCTTCCTTTCGGCCCAACCTCAACCTACTCGGCCCAACTCAAATCCCCTAGGCCCAATCCAAGCCCATACGACTCATTATGATCTTAATTAGCTCGATGTTAGCTTGGGCGCGTTATGAGGCCTATATACAAGTTGTTGGGCCAACGTCACATGCAATCGGCCCAACATCACCTTCAATTGGATCATCATCATTTTAAATGGCCCATGGCCTTTGTTAAGTCTCATGGTTTCATGGGCTTAAGGCCCAATGTGAGGCTCTCGATTTCGACAATTGTGAATTGATCATAAATGGGTTAAGTTTGTAACTTAACAATAATCATGAAGATCAATTCACAATCACAAGACTTAAACAATTGGAACATCTTTTCATAAGTCATGTTAATCAATGGTTGTCAAATCCTAGAATATTTATCATTTATGCATAAGATTTATGCACAAAGGATCATTTCACATTTGTTTCTTGGACCCATGATCAATCAAGAGTTAATCATTTTCAAGAGAACACAAGTCAATCAATGAATCAAAGTTATACAATTATAAATCCTATATCTTATGTATGATTACAATGTTATAGGAAACAATTAGAAGTCCTGTTTGCTACTTGCTAACTGTTTAGTTCAGAGTCTACTGCAGACAGGTGAGAACTTTAGCCCCTCTTTTACTGTTTTTATAATTGTTTTGGGGTGGAACACGTGATCAAAACAATCGTTTACAATCATATTTCATTACACAAGGTTTGTGTATTCTCATAAACATTATGGATTCATTTTACGAATCCTAGAGATTCACCAACTGTTTTAAAGGAATTATCAATTATTAAACTCTTTTCACTAAAAAGGTTTTATAAAGAATCTTTGAACTGTTTTGTAACTGATTTACTCAAATGTATTTATGAAGGATAAACACTTTTAGATAAAGGATTTTATAAACTCTTTTGTTATAAAACTTGTTGTTACACAAGGTCATCACTTCATGGTATTCAAAACAAGTGGTTCACAACATGGTATTCAAATCAAGTGGTTCACATCATGGTATTCAAATCAAGAGATTCATTTCATGGTATACAAAACAAAGGATTTAATTCGTGGAATTAAATCTTGGTTTTCAATTCATGTTATCAAATAAGGCATTAACACATTTGGTTAAAGTAAGATTCAGAAAACATGGTGTCAATTGTTGTAAACAAACTTGTAAAAGCATCAAGTATCATATTCATTAGCGTTAGTACTGGGTGATCACAACAAGGGAAAGCGGACACATTGTTTCTTATCCAGGATGGAGTTAGCTTTTAAATTTGTTTTAAAAGCTAACTGTAGGTCTGGTGTCATTGTTTTCTTATCCAGGATGGAGTTGGCTTTTAAATTTGTTTTTAAAAGCCAACTGCAGGTCTGGTGTCATATGGTTATCAAAACTGCTGATGTATTATCTAACTCCAAACGTGTTTTGGGACTTGATATTATATGTTGGCTTTCGTGCGAACAGTGATTGGACTGTTTACACTCATTTTCTTACTTGATGTTAGTTTGGGTTGCAGCTCATCCGTGTGAATCTTATGTTGCTTTAACTTACCTATGCCTTATATCATAAACTCATGTTTACAAATGCTTAAACCTATTGTTCTCACCAACTACGTCTGTAGTTGACAGTTACTTTTCACGTGTTTCAGGTAATCAGGTTTAAGACATTCTCAGGGACAACTAAGGAGACCATTCTAAGATAGATTAAGATGAAGAAACATGCTAGGATGGATTAGAAACACACTAAATCCTGATTGTTTAATTGTCTTGTTTGAAGTCTTATTTTGTAACTATATTTTGGGTCTGTAGTTGTCTTTCTTTTGGTAGATATCTGTCTGTAACTAAACAACTGTCTTAACATTATGAAACATAGTAATCCATTGTGGTTGTTCTTATTCAATACTTGTGCATGATTCAACTGTTCATACGTCACCGCGCCGTGGATTCCGCACGCGGCGCAGGGGTGTGACAGGTTGGTATCAGAGCCAAGGTTGTAGAGAACTAGGAAAAACCCAATGTTTAATGACCTAGACTATAACCTAAGCTACCCAATAGGACTAAGTGCTATAGGCTTGAGGAACTTAGGATCTAAGTAACTTAAGTGAGCATTAAGTCTACAATAAGCTTGAAAGATCTTAGGGACATTTTTCTAAGATTAGATATCGAGTCAAAGAATTTGAACCGGAATTCTGTAATTTTAGAAACCGGATTAAATTCTCACACATATGCATTTAAGGATTTCAGAGGCAAGAATCTGTATTCTTAGTATCCTTGATCTGAAATTCTCACACAGAGATCATTATAGAAATTCGGAGGCAAAGATCTGTATTTTCAGTATCTTTGATATGAATTTCTTGTCATATTCATTATAGGAATTCAAATGTCAAGATCTATTAATTTAGAGGCTTGATTTGAAATCCTTGTCATATTCATTATAGGAATTCAAATGTCAAGATCTATTAATTTAGAGGCTTGATTTGAAATCCTTGTCATATTCATTATAGGAATTCAAATGTCAAGATCTATTAATTTAGAGGCTTGATTTGAAATCCTTGTCATATTCATTATAGGAATTCAAATGTCAAGATCTATTAATTTAGAATCTTGATTTGAAATCCTTGTCATTGTTATCATTGTTATCATTATCAGGTGTTCATTATCATAGGAACTTTATAACTTAGAATCTGTGTAACAGTATTCTTTAGTTGAAGTTCTCACAAGAGATCATTATACTCGATACTGTAGGTATTGAGAACCTAGGTTAATTAACCTAGGACACACATGCTAAAACCTAAGGTTTTAATTTCGAGTAAATTAAGAACCATGGTTTACATAATCATTATCATAGTCACAGAACAAGAGGCAATCATGAAACAATCATAGTCAATCAACAGTTGGAATATTAGCTCCAAATATAGACGACGGATTAACGCTGATGTGTTGAGGTAAGTGGTGGGTCGGTGAGAGCTTACCCTATATATAAGCTTATTTCAGTATGTTAGGGGGAATCCGGCGTTTGTATTTGGAGTGAGGATTCGGGATCAACTGGAAACATGGAACATTAGTCAAACACTTGGGATACAAACATTTGGGAAACAATCATTGGTGAATCAAATCATAGTGCAATTCAAACTTGGATAAACCAAACATTATGGTGAATCAAACAAGTTGTGAACATTTTCAATGTAAACCTTAAGTGAAATTCTTAAGTGATTACATCATTAGTACTTACTGACATAAGTTAACAGGAAAGTGTAGAACACACGTATGATATAGTCTACATGTTAACTACTGTTAGTAGGTACACACATAACATAATCATAGTTCAATCATGGAATCAATCATAGTTCAAGTTGATCAAAGATCATGGGATTCTTAATCAATGGAACACACTTGGAAATCAGTACAAACGTGTTGCCAAATGCTAGCAAGGGCATGATCGTGGTATATCGAAACGGTGGTGGGCAGCGAGAGTGAGCCCTATATATAAACTATTTTCGGTATATCGGGAAAGTGTCAGTGTGTAGGTTTGGTAAAGAGATCATGGGACATCGTACATATTCCCATGATAAGTATGCAAATAAG
The DNA here is from genome assembly GCA_009363875.1 of Mikania micrantha. Lineage (NCBI taxonomy): Eukaryota > Viridiplantae > Streptophyta > Magnoliopsida > Asterales > Asteraceae > Mikania > Mikania micrantha. Next base: position 13,323,260 of record CM018681.1, read on the forward strand.
TTGATAACTTATACGTGTACTAGATCATATTACAATTGAATGATAATACTAGTAGTATGGATATATTACTGACCTTATCATGAAAATTCAATTGTATCCTTCCTCATTACTGACCCGCTTGTGGCTTCTATTCGTAGAATGCCTCCCCGACGTGATCCTAACGGAGGGGGTTCAACAAGTGGCAACGACGATGAGATCAACAAGATTGCTCGAGCTATCGCTGTTCATATGAGGGAAGTAATCCCTGGTATGGTCACTGATATTACCCAGAATCTTCAGGGAAGTACTAGTGATTCAGCACATAACTCAAATGCTACAACTACTGGAACTGCTAACTTTACTTTCAAGCAGTTCAACGATGCTAAGCCTCCTAAGTACTCTGGTACCGAGGGAGCTACCGGCCTACTGCAATGGCTGGAAAGCATTGAAGACATTCTCGACTTCACTGGATGTCCTGAGAATCTGAAGGTCAAGATGGCCTCAAGCGCTTTTCACAAAGGCGCACTCACCTGGTGGAATTCTGAGAAGAACACCAGAGGACGTGAAGTTGCTCTAGCTTTACCATGGGACGGATTCAAGAACTTACTTGTGGAAAAGTTTTGTCCACGTCATGAACTGAAGAAACTGGAGGTGGAGATGTGGAATCTGGTGCAAGACAGTGGTGAAAATGTCAAGTACACAACTCGATTCCATGAGTTGTGCATTCTGGTACCCCATTTGGTTACTCCTCTATCCCGCAGAATAGAGAAATACATTGAAGGTCTACCTTTAGTAGTCAGGGGAACAGTCATGGGTAATAACCCTACTACTTTGGAGGCGGCGATTCAACTTGGTGCTACTCTTACTGAAGAGTATGTGAAGTCTGGAGTGCTCACCCGAAAGGGATTCAAGAGAGCACAGACTGAAGAAGGCAAGAAGCCTGAACAGCACCATCACAAGAAGAAGAAGCAAAAGACAATCAAGAACTTTGCAGCGTTGACTGCGGCTGCACCTACTCATGCCACACCTATCAATGCTATGCCACAACCTGCTAACGCCAGAAAGTCTTATACTGGCACATTTCCACTTTGCACCAAATGCCAGTATCATCATCTGCCCAACACTCCATGCAAGAAGTGTCTCAAATGTGGGCGTATGGGACACTTTGCAGCTACATGCCGAGCTGCTCATCTTGCTGCTGCAACAACTGCTACCACTACCACTGCTGCTACAGGTGGAAGGGCCTGTTATAATTGTGGAGCAGAGGGACACTTCAGAAATCAGTGTCCAAAACTCAGCAACAATACTGCTGCTGCTCGTGCTTTTGTTATCGGAACTGCTGAAGCACGTGAAGAGCCGGCAGTCATCACGGGTACATTTCTTATCAATGATCATTATGTTCCTATCATATTTGATACTGGTGCCGATAAAAGTTTTATCTCTACTCATACTGCTTCTTTTCTTAATATGCAACTATCCACACTTACTGCTCCCTATACTGTAGAAGTAGTGAATGGTAAGACCATAGTTGTAGATTCCATAATTCATGCTTGTGAGCTAAGATTAAATGACCATCTTTTCTCCATCGATCTCATTCCTATGACTCTTGGAATCTTCGAAGTTGTGATAGGAATGGATTGGTTATCCAAAAACAATGCTGAAATCGTATGCTCGGAGAAACTTATCCGAATCCCCTTACCGTTCGGCGAAACGATGATAGTCTACGGCGAGAAACCATGCCACGGATTGAAGATTGTATCGTGCATCAAGGCGAGGAAGTACTTGAAGAAGAAATATTATGCTTTCCTAGCTCATGTAGTGGAAAAGAAACCTGAAAAGAAAGCAGTTGGAGATGTTCCAGTTATCAAAGAATATCCAGACGTATTTCCAGAAGACTTGCCTGGACTACCACCAGTCCGACAAGTGGAGTTTAGAATTGATCTCGTCCCTGGAGCAAACCCAGTGGCGAAGTCACCGTATCAATTAGCACCGTCTGAGATGCAAGAACTGTCTAGTCAGCTTCAAGAACTTTTAGACAAAGGTTTCATAAGGCCGAGTTTCTCTCCATGGGGAGCTCCAGTTCTCTTTGTCAAAAAGAAAGACGGTTCATTTCGCATGTGCATCGACTATCGTGAGCTAAACAAGTTGACCATCAAGAATAGATATCCTCTGCCTAGGATCGATGATCTGTTTGATCAATTACAGGGAGCAACTTGCTTCTCTAAGATTGACTTACGATCTGGGTATCATCAGTTAAGAGTAAATGATGAGGATATACCAAAGACTGCATTTAGGACTCGATATGGACACTATGAGTTCGTGGTCATGCCATTTGGGCTGACCAATGCACCTGCAGTGTTCATGGACTTGATGAATCGAGTCTGCAGGCCATACTTGGATCAGTTTGTTATTGTCTTCATTGACGATATATTGATTTATTCCAAGTCAGAACAAAAGCACGAGGATCATTTGAGGAAAGTCTTAGAGTTACTAAGAACTGAACGACTATACGCTAAATTCTCAAAATGTGAGTTTTGGCTAAAGGAAGTTCACTTCTTAGGACACGTCATCAACCGGGATGGAATACATGTAGATCCAGCAAAGATTGAGGCGATTAAGAACTGGACTACTCCATCCACTCCGATAGAGATTCGTTCATTTCTGGGTTTGGCAGGCTATTACAGAAGATTCATTGCAAACTTCTCTAAGATAGCTTTGCCACTTACCACTTTGACTCAGAAAAGTCAAGCATTTATATGGGGACAGAAGCAAGAAGATGCATTTCAACTTCTTAAACAGAAGTTATGCAATTCCCCTATCCTTAGTCTTCTAGAAGGCAGTGATGATTTCATTGTCTACTGTGATGCTTCAAACCTTGGTCTCGGTTGTGTACTTATGCAACGGGACAAGGTCATTGCTTATGCTTCAAGACAACTTAAGGTTCACGAGAAGAATTACACTACTCATGACCTTGAGTTAGGGGCTGTGGTCTTTGCATTGAAAATTTGGAGACACTACCTTTATGGTACTAAATGTGTCATCTATACAGACCACAAGAGCTTACAACACATTCTCAATCAGAAAGAACTCAACATGAGACAACGGCGTTGGGTTGAGCTTCTAACTGATTACGACTGTGAGATTCGTTACCATCCGGGTAAAGCCAATGTGGTGGCGGATGCTCTTAGTCGCAAGGAACCAGTCAAACCGATTCGTGTAAGAGCCATGGAGATCAACACACAGCCAAACTTGAAAGACTTGATTCGTATTGCACAGCAACAAGTAGTAACAAACAATCAACTCAAGACAGACTTGGATTGTGGTATTGAGAAGAAACTAGAACCCCGAGCTGATGGGGTGTTATATCTCAATGGACGCATTTGGATTCCAAAGTCTGAAGAATTGCGCACACTCATCTGTGATGAGGCTCATAAGTCGCGATACTCAGTTCATCCTGGAGCCGACAAGATGTATCAGGACTTGAGGACATCTTACTGGTGGCCGGGAATGAAGAAAGACATAGCACTGTATGTGGGAAAATGTCTTACTTGTTCAAAAGTCAAAGCAGAACATCAAAACCCTTCGGGACTTCTGCAGCAACCTGGAATTCCTCAATGGAAATGGGAGCAAATTTCCATGGATTTCATAACAGAGTTGCCGAGAACTCCACGAGGTTTCGATTCGATTTGGGTGATCATTGATCGACTCACCAAATCTGCTCATTTTCTCCCGATCCGAGAGGATTACAAGATGGAGAAGTTATCCACATTGTACATCAACGAAATCATTGCACGTCATGGTACTCCAACATCAATCATTTCTGATCGTGATAGTCGTTTCACTTCTCGCTTTTGGCAATCATTGCAAAAGGCTTTGGGAACGCGTGTTAATCTTAGCACGGCGTATCATCCCAAACCGACGGCCAAAGCGAAAGGACTATCCAAACACTTGAAGACATGCTTCGTTCTTGTGTCATTGACTTCGGTGGAAGTTGGGACACTCATCTCCCACTCATTGAGTTTTCATATAACAATAGCTATCATACGAGCATTCAATGTGCACCATTCGAGGCTCTATATGGTAAAAAGTGCCGATCACCGGTCTGTTGGACCGAGATTGGTGACTCACAGGTCGTAGGACCAGAACTCATTCAGGAAACATCAGACAAAATCACAATCATTCAGTCACGGCTTAAGGCCGCACGAGATCGGCAGAAGAGTTATGCTGATCGACGTCGGAAGCCGCTTGAGTTTCAAGTCGGTGACCGAGTCTTACTCAAAGTTTCTCCCTGGAAAGGCGTGGTCCGATTCGGGAAGAAAGGGAAACTTGCACCAAGGTACGTTGGACCTTTTGAGATCTTGGAACGGATTGGTCCCGTAGCCTACAAACTCAAACTTCCAGTGGAGCTAAGCAATGTTCACGATACTTTTCATGTATCGAATCTTAAGAAATGCTTGGCAGATCATGATGTTCAGATTCCACTGGAAGACATACAGATTCAGAACAACATGCAATTCATTGAACGTCCAGTTGAGATCACGGATCATGGGGTCAAGAAACTTAAACGCAGCCGTATCCCGATCGTGAAAGTACGATGGGAGGGCAAACGCGGTGCTGAGTTCACCTGGGAACGTGAAGACCAGATGAAGCTTAAGTACCCTCATCTTTTTACAGTATCTTCGGCTAGTTAATTTCGGGACGAAATTCCCTTAAATAGGGGAGACTGTAACATTTGTACATTTAGTCATGTAGTAGTGAACAGTGTTAGAACAGTGTGTATCCATGTTCAGTCAGTCAACGTGAATCATGTGTCATTATGTGCTTGTGTGTTAGAATCTTTATCATTTAACAAGTATGTATTATTTATTTACAGTCGAGTTCACTAGGCAAGAACAGTATTGTGTTATATCGAAACAGTGGTGGGCAGCGAGAGTGAGCCCTATATATATACTGCGTTCGGTGTAACAGGATAGTGTTGGTGCGTAGTGTCAAGACGAATATTTTGACAATTAATTCAACGAGAATCGTAATACGTAAGCGAGACTGAGTATAGTTATGGGTGACGATCCATAATGATACGAATGTTGAACTTATAATTATGATTAAACGACTTTAAATTTTTAATACGATCGGAAAACGTACGCGATTGCGGGTATACACGTAATTGTGAATGTTTAACGGTCCGACAACACAATAAGAGTAAAAATAATTATATTAATTATTTTATATTTTTACAATTTTGAAACTCATCATTTAAATGAGTTTAACAACTCTTTTATTTTAAAACCGCGTAAAATACGCGTTACGTTCCGGAAACGCGAACCGAGCGACCGAAACGGACCCGAACACCAACCGGACTATAAAAGCCCTAAAGAGGGTCATTTTCTCATTTAATTCCCCAACAACCACCTCTCTCTCTACAATTTCGTCTACCCTCTCTCTCTCTAAGAAAACCGAGCTTTAAACGCGCATAACTCGCTTATTTCTCAACGGATTTCGTCGTTCTTGGTGTCCACGCGAAGCTCTCGACATTCTCTACCAGGAAGTACAAGAAAACAACGGATTTGTCCGGCCAAATCAGAGGTACTATCGGTTGAAAATTCTGGAAAAGAGGGTTTTCATGTTTGTGTGTTGTGTGTGTGTTCAAACCCGATTAACGACCTGTTCTAGCACCACCAATCTTAGTTTTGCACCTATAGAAACCTTTCTGGAGGTCGTACACGCCTAGATCGTGGTCTGGATCCAGAAGTTTGATGTTGGTGATGATGCGGGTAACAGGTTCGCTGGCCGAACCCTCTTCAGCAACCAGCCGAATCCTAGGCATCCCCACGAGCCTTCACCGAACCATTTGGCATCCAACGAACCCTTAACTGCACCTGGCCGAACCCTGAGATGCTTCACGAGCCAACACGAACCTTCCTGATCCATCAACGAACCTTGAATGTTCAACGAGCCTATGCGGTCATCTAGCAACGAACCATGCAAATTATCTCAAGAGAACCGAACCCTGGATGATGTAGCCGAACCATGTATAGGCCAACGAACCTACACGAGACTTTCGGTCAAGCCACGAACCCTAGATGCCACGAACTCTACTATGTCGAACCTTGTGCAGACGAACCCTGCATGGTTCTTTGATTTCTGCCGAACCTTGGAACTTAGGAACGAACCATGCATGTTTTCATGACAACCGAACCTTTTATTATAAGAGCCGAAACTTATGGATTAGTCTTGGCCGAACCTAGACCCTAGACTCCAAGGGTTCGCTGCCCAAATGGCAGCCCACCTTCCTTTCGGCCCAACCTCAACCTACTCGGCCCAACTCAAATCCCCTAGGCCCAATCCAAGCCCATACGACTCATTATGATCTTAATTAGCTCGATGTTAGCTTGGGCACGTTATGAGGCCTATATACAAGTTGTTGGGCCAACGTCACATGCAATCGGCCCAACATCACCTTCAATTGGATCATCATCATTTTAAATGGCCCATGGCCTTTGTTAAGTCTCATGGTTTCATGGGCTTAAGGCCCAATGTGAGGCTCTCGATTTCGACAATTGTGAATTGATCATAAATGGGTTAAGTTTGTAACTTAACAATAATCATGAAGATCAATTCACAATCACAAGACTTAAACAATTGGAACATCTTTTCATAAGTCATGTTAATCAATGGTTGTCAAATCCTAGAATATTTATCATTTATGCATAAGATTTATGCACAAAGGATCATTTCACATTCGTTTCTTGGACCCATGATCAATCAAGAGTTAATCATTTTCAAGAGAACACAAGTCAATCAATGAATCAAAGTTATACAATTATAAATCCTATATCTTATGTATGATTACAATGTTATAGGAAACAATTAGAAGTCCTGTTTGCTACTTGCTAACTGTTTAGTTCAGAGTCTACTGCAGACAGGTGAGAACTTTAGCCCCTCTTTTACTGTTTTTATAACTGTTTTGGGGTGGAACACGTGATCAAAACAATCGTTTACAATCATATTTCATTACACAAGGTGTGTGTATTCTCATAAACATTATGGATTCATTTTACGAATCCTAGAGATTCACCAACTGTTTTAAAAGAATTATCAATTATTAAACTCTTTTCACTAAAAAGGTTTTATAAAGAATCTTTGAACTGTTTTGTAACTGAATTACTCAAATGTATTTATGAAGGATAAACACTTTTAGATAAAGGATTTTATAAACTCTTTTGTTATAAAACTTGTTGTTACACAAGGTCATCACTTCATGGTATTCAAAACAAGTGGTTCACAACATGGTATTCAAATCAAGTGGTTCACATCATGGTATTCAAATCAAGTGGTTCACATCATGGTATTCAAATCAAGAGATTCATTTCATGGTATACAAAACAAAGGATTTAATTCGTGGAATTAAATCTTGGTTTTCAATTCATGTTATCAAATAAGGCATTAACACATTTGGTTAAAGTAAGATTCAGAAAACATGGTGTCTATTGTTGTAAACAAACTTATAAAAGCATCAAGTATCATATTCATTAGCGTTAGTACTGGGTGATCACAACAAGGGAAAGCGGACACATTGTTTCTTATCCAGGATGGAGTTAGCTTTTAAATTTGTTTTAAAAGCTAACTGTAGGTCTGGTGTCATTGTTTTCTTATCCAGGATGGAGTTGGCTTTTAAATTTGTTTTTAAAAGCCAACTGCAGGTCTGGTGTCATATGGTTATCAAAACTGCTGATGTATTATCTAACTCCAAACGTGTTTTGGGACTTGATATTATATGTTGGCTTTCGTGCGAACAGTGATTGGACTGTTTACACTCATTTTCTTACTTGATGTTAGTTTGGGTTGCAGCTCATCCGTGTGAATCTTATGTTGCTTAAACTTACCTATGCCTTATATCATAAACTCATGTTTACAAATGCTTAAACCTATTGTTCTCACCAACTACGTCTGTAGTTGACAGTTACTTTTCACGTGTTTCAGGTAATCAGGTTTAAGACATTCTCAGGGACAACTAAGGAGACCATTCTAAGATAGAACAAGATGAAGAAACATGCTAGGATGGATTAGAAACACACTAAATCCTGATTGTTTAATTGTCTTGTTTGAAGTCTTATTTTGTAACTATATTTTGGGTCTGTAGTTGTCTTTCTTTTGGTAGATAGCTGTCTGTAACTAAACAACTGTCTTAACATTATGAAACATAGTAATCCATTGTGGTTGTTCTTATTCAATACTTGTGCATGATTCAACTGTTCATACGTCACCGCGCCGTGGATTCCGCACGCGGCGCAGGGGTGTGACAATGGTGGTGGTTGTGACAATAAATGTCACATTTAATTGTTTCAAAATGCCCCGTCGTTCGGTCTCGTTCGGTTTTGCGTAAAATGCCGGTTCGCGAGGTTTTCGTGATAAAATGACACGGTTTATAAAATAATATTTAAGAAATTATTTTAAGTTGTGATTCCTAATAAATTATCTAAATATCTTTTATTTATTTTAAATTTTAAATTATAAATTTACTGTTTAAATCGAAATGTACGATCGTCGCGCGTATTCGTTCGAATCGTCATTCGTACGAATTCGACGATAACTATACTTTTCAATCTTGTTTTCTAATTAAAGAATATCATTCAGAACGTTAAACTTTCGGATATATTCGTACAGATCGTCACTTATACGAATAACCCGTCGATTTAGCATTCACATAACAATATTCGTGTGTTTTGTTCTTTAAAGCCTCTCATACGTTTATACATAATAAAATCCTAACAAATAATTACATGATGGTTCTGTAATGCCAGATAATTATCTGATTGATGAACCATGTTTTCTGAGTTTTGTTTCTCTGAAATGATTATGAATTCACTGTTTGATTCATGAAATGATAACGGTATATGATGTGAATATGAACATACACTGAAGTGCATAAAAGTTTTACCTGATTACCGTTCATGTTACTGTAGCGATCACTGTTCCGGTACGATTCCGGCACTGATGTTACACTGGGTCTGTGGCATGGTGGCTAGTCCATGGCCTAGCCATGGCTCATGGGTTCTCGGTAACGACAAGGCCATGCCCGAGGCTGGCTCGGTTGTTGTCGAGGATGGCCGGGCCAGGGGTTGCTCGCAACTAGGTTTTGTCTGGCAACGACCGATGATGGCCAAGGATGACCGGCCAGGTGCTGGTCGCGACTCGGGTTTACTCAGCAACACCCAAGGATGGCCGAGATTGCTCGACGCTCGTTTGGTCGCGATCTGGAAATGCTCGGGAACGGCCGAGGGTTCTCGGCTGGGGCCTTGGTCGCGATTTACTCTGCACTGGAATGGGGCCACACTAGGGGTCGCTAGTGTGCCACGCGTTGCCAAGCCTGGCCATGTTGGGGCCACCAGTGCGCTAGCCATAGTTTTTGTGTGCCAAACCCGATTTTTTTGTACTTATGCCGAGGCAAAATTTCTAGATCCTGGTTTCTAACATATATCTATTTTTTTGTGAAGAAAATTGCAATTTTGACAACATTGAAAAATTCGGGTTTTGAACAAAATCACCCTTTAAATGAATTTTTCAATTCCGATGATTTTCAAACTTCGCCAATCATTTAATCATGTTTATTGAAGTCAAATGAAGCTATTAGAATCAATGACTAAGTTTGAAACTTACTTGGTGGAGGATTTGCTAGAAAAATCACCCAAAATCACACTTTGGAATCTTGATTCTTGTTTTTCACTTGTTCTTGGATTTGGATATCACTTGGAATTGTTTTTGGAGATGTGTTTAAGGTTCCAGAAGTGGAGTAGATGTTCCAGGTCGAATTTGAGATATTGGGGAAGAATAAAGGTGTAGAAACATTGACCAAAGTGAAGGTTTTTTGTATTTATTTGTCCATAATTGTTTTCCAAGTTTAATCATTTCATTTTTAGCCATATTGATCTTATTTTAATCATATAGAATAGGATAAACATGGAACAATAGAATAGTGATTGAACAAATCAAGGGTTTGTTTGATTTTTGCCATTTCTGCAATCGTTTGTTCGGCTTTTCGCATATAATTTCAGGAATTGGTAATAATGATCAACTATTATTGCCATGCTTCCAATTACATCCCATTATGATTATAATGTGATTTGGAAGTTCGATTTTTCATGAATTTTCCAATTACGCATGCCGAATTGCGTTTTCGCAGATTTTCGCAGTTTGACTTATTGAACTTAGGGATTCTTTGATTTAGTTATGTTATCACTTATCTCACTTCAGTTCATCATATAATTGATATTGATTTACTTTTGGATCCTTCAATTTGGTTTTCTGTCATTATTATAGAAATTTCACCTAATTCGGCAATTATGCGTTATGTCATTTGTGATTTGTTTCGTCTTGTAATTTCCTAACATATATACACAGATTCACACACACACAGATATATATATATATATATATATATATATATATATATTCAATCATAATTTGATTAATTAAAATGTTAATTCATAAATTTAGGTAATTACATTGCAATAAAGAATGAAATGCCACACTTGGATTGATACTTTAACTGTGGCTATAAATTTTACTTAATGAACTATCTCTTATGAAACACCCAATGTTCACCATTCGTATTTCTCGACTACAATGAATCAACCAAGCATGTTATGGCAAAAATTGTCACTACTATAGCTTTCTTGGCCAAACCTTTATGAATATATTTGGCCTAACTAAACCTACCATGACCAAACCAGTTCTACGATAACATATACCTCGCTTATACCCCACCTAAAGCCGCATAATTCGCCTGCTCGTGCTTTATGCGGTCCAGCTTAACCTATTTCTTTCTTAAAGGTAAAGTGTGGTACCTAAAGTTACACTGCTAAGCTAGCAATTAGTTGACTCTTGGGAAATGTAACATCACTGTATTTTGGGTATTGTCTGTACATGCTTAATTGTATTGATAAGGCTTGATATGATAATTGATAATTACTATAAATTATTGGATGTTATTATCACTGGTATACATTCTGAGAACATATAATTATGAGCATAAACCATGGGAAATCTAGTTTGGAAAATAACTAGACAGAACCAGAGAGTTTAATGCAATTAAATTTATAAGATATGGGTTGTCGATTCGGAATGGTACTGGTATGGGATTCTACAACCAAGGATAGACAACGATATAATCATGGTCTATCGAAGAGGTGGTGGGATGGCGGCTGAAGCAGTTGCAACTGACTTCTACGTATGCCGTATGCATAAACCATCTTCGATTTATCATGATTATATCAGTGTTGAGGCTTTGGTGAGGAGAATCCGAGGTTTTGGTTTGGAACGACAAAGGTTTATGAGTTTGTTATTTGTTGGTTACTAAATATAGTCAAGGACAAATGGTCATAGTTTATCGAAATGGTGGTGGGACGGTGGCTGGAGAAGTTGTGACCTACTCCTACATATGCCCTATACGTAAGCTTATTTCCGTCTATCATGGATGTGTCAGTGATATGATTTAGTAGGATTTGGATTGGAAAATTATAATATTTAAAGTAATAAAATAATGAAAGTGTTATTGAAAATAATCACGTGATGGTGAGGTTTCGAAAATAAATTAACGCGAATATTATTTCAGAAATATTAACCTAATAATGTATTCGCGTGGGTGACGATTCACACGAATATAATTATTAAGAATAATATATTGAAACGATATTCCATAAATCATAAATCGAATTGAAATATGGTACGAGCGTTGGATTCGAAAAGGTGACGATCTTTACGAATTCGTACGTGAGTAACGCGTTTCGATGAGATAACCGAAATAATATCGAACGATGTTAAATTAAGAAAAGTAATTGGAAAAAGTTTATTAGGAATTACAACCTTAGACGAATTTGTATAAAATTGTTTAATTAAATAAATAATTAAACGGAATTAAAGGAAATCATTTTATACAAACGAAACTAATTAAAATCTTTGTGATTATACGAATTTATTTTGTTTAAATATTTCGTGTTTTAAAATATATTTTACGAGAAAAACCGAGAAATTCGATAATATTAACGCGAAATAAATGAGACCGAGCACATGGGGATAATACGGGGTATAAAAGATGGGGATTTCTTATTCTTCTTCATTTTCTACCAAGCTTTCTCTCTCTAAAACCCTATTTCCACCACTTCTCTCTCTCTCTAACTTCTCTCTAAGTTTTCTTCACCAAAACTCAACCATTTCAAGAGATCTTGGTGTCAAAACGTTCGTATAATCGAGGAGAACAAGAACCCACGACGATCTCAAGCTGTAGGCCGACATTTCGAGGTAAATCTAGAGTTTTACTTTTCGGGATTTGTTGTTAACCACGACCGATTACCCTGTTGTGGTTCTAATCGATCTAAACCCTTGAAAACACCAAAACAAACTCATGTAAACAACTTTGGAGCCATGGAAACGAACCTGCAACAGACTAGGATCGAGGATGATGTTGATGAACAGCTGTGGACTACTTGGTTCGTGAGATGCAGGTGGCCGAACCCTACCAGGGCCGAACCTCCTCTCGACCGAACCCACATGTTGCCATGAACCTGTACTCAGCACCGAACACTTCCAACGAACCTAGCTCCACGAAACCTAAGAGGCTACGAACCTGGAAGTCACGAGTCAGAGCTGCGAACCTGTGAACCTAGGACATGGCCGAACCTAGGGACTAACAAACCTAAGATTGCCGAACCCCTACCTGACCGAACCTGGGGTGTCAGCGAACCCACATGCTGCCAACCCTAGCACCTTGGCCGAACTCATGTTGCTGTGAACCTTTGGAAGACCGAACCCCATGGCTGCGAACCTCTACAAACCTTGGATGATGACCGAACCAGGGGGTAGCCGAACCCTAAGGTTCGCCAAACCTAGGGCCCTCGTTGAAACCATGGGGGTTGAGGAACTTAATTTTTTACGAACCAAGGGAATGGGTATACAAGTACATAAAACCAAGGATAAACAAAGGAATATGCATGCATGAATGTTTTGATATTACGACCCTTTTTCATAATAAACCTAAGTTTTAAATTATGAGGTTATATACTTTGAACATTTTATATGAATAACTTAAGTATCATTTCTTAAACTTAAATTAAATCATAATACCTTAGATTGTGGAGGTCAATTTAATTAAACATGCATGTATGTATAGATATATGTATGATTAGGGTTATCACCTTTAAGTATACATATCTATGGGGGGTACACATAAGATATCACAATTCATTTATCACCAGTAGATAATTAAAACTAGCAAGTTTAAATTGCATTTTAATGATAATCATTTATAAAATCTTGGGTGTTTCATTTTAACTTAGATAAAATAAATTAAGTTAGTGACACACTTAAAGATATAAAAGTAAACACTTATGGACACTCTATAGAAATAAACCTCATATGCTTACGATCACGAACACGCGATTAATACAAGTTGTTGAAGTGCCTTTGATTTCACATACGTGAGCGCGCATTCTACAAACACTGAACTTAAAGCATTCAGGTGAGTTCTCATAACATCCTTTTTAACTCATTTGGCTTTTAAACTCGGAGGTGGAACATGTATACCATAATTTTAAATATTATTTTGATAACACATGGGTGACACCTGGATTATCAATATGATATTCATATTATTGAATTATTATTGATGATGGATTGACAAGGATTATTATAAGTCCATGAGTCATTATTGCTTGAGTTGACTTAGGTCCTCCGTAATGACTGAGTTACTATTGTTGAGTTGACTTCGGTCCTCCTCGATGATTCCACTATTGGTTGAGTTGACTACGGTCCTCCGCAATGCACAGTATTTACTCTTATGTTTATCAGGAATATCGTTGGTTAAGTTGACTGCGGTCCTCCGCGGTAACTTATATTGAATAATTGTGCTGAATGATGATTACTGATTTGATATGAGTTTGGTTGAGATTGGTTGATTATACTTGGATGATTATTTGTGATTACTTGGATTATGTTATTGTTGTATTTGTGGTTTTACATAGTTGGATTATCTCCTAGGTTACCATGTGAATTTTCTTGAAGTATAAATTTTAAATGAATGTTTATAAATGTTTTGAAGAATGAAAAACTTATGATTACTCACCAACTACTTTGTAGTTGACACTTGATTTTCTACATGTTTTAGGAAATGAAGAGAAGTAAGTAGAGAATGGTAGCTCTACATCTTTTGGACTCATCACATAGGGTTTTGGACTTAGCTCAATTAACTGGATCATTGAAGATTAGGATTTAGTTAATTTAGCTACATCTTTTGAGTAATCATTGTAATTCAAAACATGACAAACATGATTTTTGTGTAATTACTTTATTATGATTAAATTGATTTTTGATGATTTATGTTAGATGCCCACGAGCCTATGAACAATCTACACATCCCTCGTGGCATCACGACGTTTCCGCCATCGGTCGGGGTGTTACAGACGAAAACGACTCTCCTTAGAATTGAGAACTTCAACTACACATCCATATGGGAACAAGGATATGGTTCATACCAAGAATTTATCGCCATGTTTCTTGAAAATTTACTTCGTTCTACCTTGGTAGTCCTGCCTAAACTAACCAATGAAGCCTCATTTGGTCTCAACAAGTAGTCTTGGCTGATTTCATAAAAAAAACATTGGGCGATAACATCCAAATAGCTTCGTCTTAACGATGCAGCCTTACAAGGTTTTAATCAACGAACTTTAACTTCCAGGTCCCAAACGAAAATCCATACATCAGCTAAGAATCCTTGTCTGGCTTCACCATGGCAGCCTTGACTAATTTCCCTAGCAGCTTGATATTTCTATAAAACATTGCCAGGCTTAAATACATGACACATTGGCTCACCCCACTCCGGAAACCTTAAAGGTTACATACACTCCTTTTCCTTAAAATTCCCTGTTAGATAAATATTAGTCAACATACGATGTGTAAATCAAGTGTTCTCCATCTCATGAAAGCTACATTGCTCCATGACATTGATGTGTCACCTTGTCATACTTTCCTACGTTACAGTTGGCACAAAAATTAGCATGTATGCCTTATCATTGCTAATTTGAAAGAATATCTACCTTTATTACACATGAATCAATAGCCTCTACTTACGTGGGGAGCACCAATTCCTCAAATACATAATAATATAAATGGTTTAAAGAAATTACAGTCTACACTTCAAATCTTGCTGCCCCTAAATACTGGTAACTAAAACTCCTCCACATCTTGTTGATCATTCGTTTAAACTATAAAACAGTTTAATAGTCTGAAGAAAGTTCTCCTTGTAATATCATTATCAAACTGGCAACGCAAGAAAGGCAAAATCGTTGAGCGAAGTGACATCCTTTTAAAAAATCAAAAGCAACGCTCATCAAGCTACATACCCTCAAAACCGTTGCCAATAAGAACAAACACGAAACGGGAATAGGTTAAATTCAAATCATAGATTATGGACAACTGTAGACTATACGTTGTTATTAAATTCCACCTAATGGTCCTCTCCTAGAGTGCGTTTGCCACTTTAAAATAAGAACCTTGAGAGAACGTTTAACATCACCAAATGAGCCTACTTTCATATCACAATTTTCAACTATGAAATATGTGTCAATGTTTGGGCTCGCTACTTAAACATCTGGCTAGCATCAAGACTAGAGTGCCTGTTCTTGATCTTTAGTATGATTAAGACATAATTCGTATCAATATATTCCTTTTGCCTAGCCAAATATCAAGCTTTAGCCTTTAACACTTCACAAGTAATCTCCAACACGAATGCTCAATGATTGAATCGTGTCACCATTTTGGAGGATTGGTTTGTAACAAATGGAAGATCAATGGCATTTACTCTTTTAAAGGTTACATGATATAATGACACCAAATGTTTTTTACATCGATGGTTTCGCCAGTTAAAACGAATTCTTAATGTCCTTGAAGTACAACTATCAAGCCTACGCACGTAAGTTGGACAAAGTAGATCGTACATATAGAGGCAGGAAAGGATCCTAGAAGGTGAAAAAGGAAGCCATCTTGTATCCAAAGGATAAAGATGGTGTTTAACGAAATAGCAAACCCTAGGAAAAGGTGACAAAAACTAGCAGAGCAACAGATAGCAACAATACCCTTCTTATGCCAAAATGGAACTAGTCATAGTAATTAAGGAAACGTCTTGACACCAAAAAGATATGACACCCAAAGAGGAAGGGAGTATATATGGAAAAGCACAGGCTTCCAGGATTCCTAGTACTATACATAGAGGTGCAGGGCATATCAGCAAAGGCCTCCATATTCAACCTGAGCTCTCACCTCTGCTGTCACTTTCACTTATATATCATCTCTGACTTACCGGTGGCTGATCCCGACGTCGGAGTGTGGTCGCAGTAGGTCTTATCCTGTAGTAGAGCCAAGAGGTCGTTCATGCCATAACAGGATAGCAAGGAACAATGGTTCCAGGTTTGCAACTAGGTCCCAACAACTAAATACCTCAACATAAGTTACACGAACGAGTTAGTCTTTCCAACATGCCAACTAATATAAGATATTTCTTCTCCGAGACTTACTTCTTATATATATTTCTAAGCAGGTTTTAGGTAAGGTCTTGTTTCCTGGTAAGACAATGACAACCCTCTCTTGAAGTTCTCCTAGCCTTCCTGAAGCTCGCACTTCTCTTATCTCTTACATTCTTAATTATTTGTCTATATGATTATGTATTCTTCATAAAGATACTGAATGAGCATCGAAGTGCCTTCGAGGGAAATCCCCTCAGGCTCTCTAACGTAGATCTTCTATGTTGTTGCAGATAGGATCCATACCGGGATAGCATGGCGTAACCTGACTCGGGATAGCGAGGCACTAGTTGACCCAAATTCGTACATACCCGGACTTCGATACTTCAACACGTTACATATTTTATGATTTTATAAGTAAGTGACAGAATCCAAACTTGTCAAACAAGATACTACAGCAAAAGGTTAGCAAGGACACATAAAACCATGAAAAGTACTCAAACCAGGAAAACAATCAATCAAATTGTCTCTCATTTATCATTTTATGATAAAAAAGTAACACCTAAAAAATCTTGGGTAAATTAGATAATACCTAAGTAATTTAAGAGAATGATATAATCTTAAGACTTGAACTTTCAACCATTAATTGTGTTGAGAACACTACTTACCAGTATACTCAATCCACCCTCCCCCCAAGAATTTAGCTATCGTTTTATGACTTTTTGTTATTTAGTTGTATAATATCCAACAATTATTAATAACTCTCGAACCCATTGATCAAAGTTTTTGCAACTTTTTTATAGCACTTGTCCTTTTGTAATATGTTGTTTCATAACAACTAACACACTTATTGAAGTATCCGTTGTTCGAGTATGACATCAGGTCAAGTTGTGCCTTGCTACTCCAAACATGGATCCTAGCTTGCTAAAGTTGGCAAGGCCAACTTATTCATGTAGCCTACATTAAAGTATCTGCTAGCTGGGCCTTGATATCCAACCTGAAACCAATATTCCTTGCTATCCTGCTAAGGCAGGAACAACACTCTTGGCGAGTATTGTAGGTAGAGACCTCCTACGTCTATAATCTGACATCGGGATCAGCCACATTGTTCCATGCTTTCCCAGATTCACCCCTTTCCACTTTGAGAATCGGATATTCCTGGCGTCCTCATACTTTGCTTGATACCCGCAATTAGTTCCATTTTGGTATAACTCATCGACTATAGATTCCTCTGTTGTAGTTCTTGAGTCAGCCAGCCTACATTGAAGAATCTAAATTTCTAAACGTTGGCTTTACCCTTAAGAAAACCAGGGTTTCCTTTGTTGTACTATATATTTTTTCCCACTCATATCTGAATGAACGTATTTCATATGCTACATATTTTTTCATCCTGGCTATCTTGTCTTGCACTTTTAAGTTGTTTGAAACGTTAGCCAAGATGTTTCACCTAGTGTTACCATCTTAGCAAGTTGGCCAGGATATTCTACCATATGACATGAGTCGCCAGTCTAGTGTAATGTAGTTTTACCTGAATTAAAGTAGACTCATACTTAACATTTCCTTGGATTTTTCTACTTTGTTTTGTTGAATCGCATCTAGATTGAGCTTACAATGAGAACCTTCACCCTTATGAGCATGACTTTACTAAGTTAAAACCTTGAGTTTTGAATTGATGAGAGTTTACCATGATAGACTTTAGTCTGATTGATTTTAGCTTATTCATTTTTGGTGTTACAAAGACCTTGGTTCCACATACATACATGGTGCAGATGTGGCTTGTATGGTTGTAGTGGGACCTTCTTTAATTTAATTATATATTTTGCCACTTATATAGCATTCTTGCCCAAAATACCAAAGTTGACTATTCTACTTTGCATTACACTTTGTTACCATTGTGTATTACTCATGTGTAAGTGCTACACTAGCTCGTATTTATCAAGTCTTCTTAATATGTAAGCCCACTAGTGTACATCAGTGACAATAACAATCCTTTTGATAGGTTAAACCATTGTGAAACACTTTATGTGTCTTCGTAACATGTAACCTTTAATAAAGGCAATGTATTTAGTTGTGAAAATAGTTTCCAAATGGAGTTATTACGTTTTCTTTTTTAGTGGCTAAGCATATTGGTTTATGTAGTGATCAATAAATGATAGTTATCAAGAAAGGTTATAGTCACTATCAAAGTACTGATCAAATGGAGCCATAAATGGAAGTACAAAAAATTTCTTTACTGATATAAGGTTTTTTAGATATAAGGTAAAGTAAAATATCTTTCTCAAATGCAGTTCTTGTGACACCTGGCCAAGTAAGATGGCAAGGATTTCTTAGTATGCTTCCAAACATGACCTCATAATAGGTTCTCATGTTAAGAGGTTGATATAAGGTCAGGAAAGGTAATGTGGGATCAAGTGCTCGAGTAGAGTAATGAATAAATGAGCACTAGATATCACTGTTTGGCAACTACGGATGTGTCTATATTGGGATTCATGTCATGAGATGACACATGTTGTATTTATGAAATATACAAGTTTATGTCTATAACTCATGATGAGTTATAGATAAAGGTTCTCAAATTATACATCATCATGTAGTAAGGTTTTCAAGTTACATCTCATTATGAATTACGAAGTGAGGTGTTTAAATTTTTTTGACAACGATAAGTTTAAATTATGCCTACTTATGCAACATTATTTCAGATGCTTAGTTTCCTTGTTATGATTAATATTAGCATAGAATTGATGATTCAACATCATATTAGGTGTAACATATTCTAATAAGAATAACCTCATGATGTGACAAAAAGTGGTTTCTTTAACAACACTTTTTTATACGTCGGCCTTGTGTTATTGCCTTTGATATGATATATTGTTATCCAGAGATTTTTCCAAGTATTTGAATATGTTATAGTTGTCTGATTTTGTTTTTGCAAGTGCTATTTTACATGAGGGGGTCAGGGCCAAATCCTAGGAAACAATATTGTATCAAGTGTTAAATCTTTACATAAGTAGGTCAAGTCTGGACCTCATGGATCAATATTGTATCATGCGCTCAACCTTTACATGGGTAGGTCAAGTTCGAACCCCTTGGAGCTTTATTATGAGGCGTTCTCAAACCGTTACATGACTAAGACAAGGACGTAGTTCAAGAAACATTATATGTTTTTCTCATTGATACAATGTACCATGGATATCACGGAGATATCTATACCTTTGTATCATTATGTGATCACTCATGTATATAGTATCCCAATAATATCATTTGACATTAGTGGTATTTCTCCATGCGATCTCCCACCTCAACGTTGTTGAGCAAATTTCGGTGGTGATAAAGTCATTATGTGTATAAACTTTATTAAGAAAGGGAGTTAGGGTTAATTGCGCCCTAACATCCATGAATGGGAGTATTTTTTTTTCATGAAACTTGGTAGAAATGCTAAGGTCAGAAGATTATGATGAATTTTTCATAAGAACAAATTTCTAAGGCATATGTAAGTTACATGCATTGTCTTCACGTTCTTAAAAGATGGCGAGGTCAACTTATCTTTCATTAAAGTGACCTTGCCTTTTCCTTGGCAAGGTGACTTCAACTTTATTTAAACAATATGGCATGAGCTCTTTCAAACCAAAGATGATATTCCAAGTTACTAGGTATGTAGCTATGGTGTTTTACAAGCAAGGAGTTTCTTGTTGTTTGCATGAAAACGTGAGAGTAACATGCTTTTGTCTGAGTATGCTTCCTTTTGTCAAGCATGAAAACCATGATGCTTTTCCAAAGTAAGGATATTTTGGAGTACTTCCATGTTATTTATTACTTTGTTTAGCACAAGTATTTTCGTATTTGTCATCTTTACAATATGGCTATCTTAAGGATAAACTTCGGTATCATCCATTTGTTCTTGTCAAATTTGAAAGGCTTTCTAGTTTTAGTCTTTAGCACATTTATACAATCTCACTAGGAATGTTTATCTAAGACTTCGGATTGACCAACATGTGAAATACATGTTTTAATATGTAAGTTTAAAGCCTTAAAGGTGACGTATACTGGAGAAATAGTTGGCCAAACAGAGAACTTGTTGTTGGTAAGACAAGGTGACCTTGACGTTCATTATGAATTTTGTAAGGTATGATGATCTGTCTTCTATCCTTCTAATTTAAGAAGGACAGAAGGTGATTTGTGCTTTTGCGATCAAATTGTCTTCGGCTTTGGTATGGAAAGATGCCATCGCCCTCTGCGAGCCGAGGTGAATTATAGTCTTATGAAGATGCATGAACTGAGCTTCCTTTGAGTAAGGATTAAATGTGATTTGTGCTTTTGGCAACCAAGTTGTCTTTTGTTTTACTGAAGAAAGACGACCTTACCTTCTGTCAGATGAGGTAACTTGAAGTCCTACTAAGTTGCATGACTTGAGCAACCTTTCAGTAAGGATTAAAGGTTATTTGTTCTTTTGCAGAAGAAGTTGTATCTATCTTTTATAAAGAAAGACAAACTTTCCTTATTTTAGACGAGGTGACTTGAGGTCTTGCGAAGCTGCATGACTTGAGCTTCCATTCAGTAAGGTATAAAGGCGATTTGTGATATTGTAGATTAAGTTCTCTTTAGCTCTTCTTAAGAAAGTAGACCATGCCTTTTGTGATATGTGTTCTTTGACGAGCACGCAGTCTTCAACTTTTCTAAGGAAATATAAAATTGCCCTCTGTTAGGCAGGGTATCTTGAACGCTTACTAAGATATATGACTTGAAATTTTTTATAGCAAGAATAAAAGGTGACTTGTGCTCTTCGTCTTTTCTAAGGAAATGTGACCTTTTCCTTCCATCAAATGAGAGGTGATTTGAATATTCTTGCTTTTTGTCACAAAAGGTAACTTAAGATTTTGTTAAAAAATACAACTTGAGATATTTCAGAACAAGGCGGATGCCTCTTTTGTTAGGCAAGTTGTTTATGGTGCTATATTGGCAAGATGACATATGTTCTTGATAATCAAGATAGCTTTAGTTCCATCACGACAAGGTGACCTCGTCTTCTAGCAAGGTGACTTTGGTGTCCTGCTGAGCCAGGTGACCTAATTTTCTTTGTACCTATAGAACCAAATCACTTGTCATGGATGCCCTCATTTTCTTTCTTGTATTCTAGGCTAGCAAAATATCTTGGATTGTGACTAAGCAATGTTACTTTTTAAAAAAAAGTGGATGACTCTTCCTTTTCTATATAAGGTGATTAAGGATTGAATTCAATTTTTTTGTTTTTGTGCCAATGTAGGATAAACTCATAAGACATTTTTTTTCCTTTTGTCTTCAACCATTAAGACTCTACATGGACACAAGAAGTTAAAATTGAAAAATCTAAACTAGACCAGTACGACCTATCAATTGCAAAATAGCTTGATGGAAGTCTGGATATCGAATCCACAAGATACTGACTCAACTAAATTAAATTAGAGATTGATTAACTAAAGAAGGACTTTTCTTGAGAAAAAAATATAGAAATACAAAATTAATTAAACTAAATAACCTAATTAATTTATAACAATAGTTTAAGAAATATTAAATCTAGAAATAGAGTAACATATTCATTAGAGAAAATGACACAAAAGTTTTGATAAAAAACCTAACCAACAATAAAAGCTCTACCTAGGTTGGATTATTGTTTGAGATTCTTGGAAATTTTTGACTTTGGTTGAATCGATGGAACTAAGGTCTTAGAGAGCAAAATATTGACAACCTAATGGATTCTGAATCATTTACCATGTGTAACCAACTAGTAAACCCTAACCTTGCATTACGCAGAGGAGCTAGCTGGATCACCTACCAGATTTTTCCAACAAAACTCTAGTACTCGAACAAACAAGTCACCTCCCAAATTTTTCTTTCCTAGTACATCTAAAGATGCAAGGAGTAACCCTAAGATATCTACCTTGACACGAAATGACATAAACACAAAGAATTTCAAAGAAACATCAATCCTGGGAAGTTAATAAGAAATCCTAATGCTAAAGACCACCCAACTAGTGTATCACTTTTCGGATTTGTAGACATCGAAACACAAAAGACCTTATAAAGTTCAATTAAACCTTTTCCTATGACTAATGATATCAACCAAGCAACAAAATAGTCTTAACACAAAGCCAATGACCTAATACAAGTCTAACACTGAAAACATTCAACAAACACGTATGGAACATGAAAATAATTGATATAATAAATATCAAGAATATGAAACTCATCAATAATACATAATAAGATTTGTTACAAAAGTGTTATCCCTCAATATTCAAACCAATAGTCAATAATGACCAAAAATCATGCAGCACATATCCAAACATAAGTAGAATCAAGTGTCTAGCTAGGAAACATAATTCTCAGTCGAATACAATCAAAATCAGTAGATGAATACGTACTAAAACAACTTGAAAAAATGAACAACACAAAAACAAGATGTAACCGAAGTGTCTTCACCAAGAAGCAAGTCTTTTAGCACTTCCTATGCCTTCAAAAGCTTCCAAAACACCACCAGGACCTTAAGCAAAGCTTCTAGGATTGAAAAATGGTTGAACCTAACCCCCATTGCGGCTAAAGAGGTCCCCATTATATACCTTTTGAGTTAGGTCATTTTTTCCACAAATTGGGGTTGTCCCAAACCGCCTATCAAGTTTCTTAAATCCTTGTCGTACCGCTAAGGAAAAAATAATAAGGACTGTCCCTAATTTTTTAACATACTGCCAAGGGATGGATTGCTCTGCTTGCTAACTGCGAAGCCTAACAGATGCTAACAAATTTGTCTTTTTCTTCTATTATCAATCTGAGCTCAATTATCTCGTGATTTGGCATCGATTTCCGATTTGTGGATTCGAAAAACCTACAAAACTATAAAACCTTTCCGCGGTGGTTGATGGCCCATGATGTCCTCTAGTCAAACCCTCATGACAATGTCTGAGGATGTCTAATCAATCATCTTGACTCACACACTTCCTCAAAATTCCATCTACTCCCTTGAGAAATTGATATGGTGCGTCCCATATGTAATTAATAGCTTTTGTAAAGAACCTCTTTTGCTACTGTGAAGTCAAACCCGTTATCATGTATCCTTCGGATAAGTAATTTGCTACGTCAGATACCTCGGTAATCCCTGCTTACATGCACTCACCAAACCAACTATATTTTTGTTTTGGGACACCAACATCTCATGTGGGAATGAGTCTCCAATCGTCTCCTCCTTTATCTTCTCTCGGGCAGGATCCTCAAGTCGTGATAACTGTTCGGCTGCAACATTTTCGGCTCCCTTCTTATCCCTAATGTCTATGTCGAACTGAGAAAGGAGAAGAATCCACAGAATCAAACGAGGTTTGGCGTTCTTCTTTGCAAAAAAGTATCGCAAGGCCGCATGATTGGTGTAGAAAATAGTCTTGGAAAGAACAAGATAAGACTTAAATTTATCAAATGCGTAGACGACCGTTAACAACTCCTTCTCGGTAGTCATGTAGCTCCCTTTAGCGTCATCTTAAGTATTGCTTGCGTAATAGATGGGATAAAGTGTTTGTCCTTTTGCTAAACAAGCACAACCCCTCCTATTAAATTACTCCTTCTTCTTATTCAAAATGTCAGTCATGCCTCCCTTCTTTGGAACAACCTTGGTACAGGACTTACCCAAGCAAAATCAGAAATAGGATATATCAATCTGGCATCTAAAAACCTGAGAACTTCTTTCTTCACTACTTCAAACATGTTAGGATTAAGCCGTTTCAGTGGTTGGACCACTGGCTTGTAATACTCTTCCATCAGACAACAATGCGTACAAAATGAAGGGTGTATTCCCTTAATGTCCATCAATTTCCATGCATTCGCCTGTTTATTTGCCTTGAGCAAATCAATCAACTTATACTTCTCCTCCTACATCAATGAAGATGAAATAATGATGAGTAAATCGAATTTACAATCCAAGAATTCTTACTCTTGGTGCGAAGGCAATTTCTTTAGCTCTAAGGACGATGGAGCCCAATAGATCACTTCTTAGTCGGCTTCACACTCTCAAAAACCTCAAAAATCGTTGTATCACCAATGCCCTGATCTTTCACTAAATCTGCTCTATAAATATAGTCTAGACAACAATCTATGTAAGGAATGAAATAATCAAGGATAAACTTAATAATCCTGACCACTTGAATGTTTCATAGACTTTTTACATCATAGGAGACATTTTCCTCAGCCACGCGCAATTTAATCTTACCTTCAAACACATTTATCTTTTCTTTACATCATAGGTGACATTGTCCAGAATAGCAAAATCCGTGAGGAATACAAACTTATCCACCTTCACCAAGACGTTCTCCACAATTCCACGTGGATACTTGACCGATCAATTGGCCAAACTGACGCTCATGCGTGTCGGCGACGGGTCTCCAAGATCTAGCTTCTTATAAGTCGAGTATGGATCAAATTAATGCAAGCACCCAAGTCAGCCAACAATTGGTTCACAGAAGAACTACCAAATAAACAAGGAATAGAGAAAATCCTTATATTGTCAAGTTTCTTGAGCTAATTAATATTAACCATGGCAGAACATCGAGCTCCTAATGTAACTGTAGAAAGCGACCCCAACTTCTTCTTGTTAGACAAAAGATCTTTCAAGAACTTAGAATATTTGGGCATATGCTGGAGTGCCTATACAAAAGGAAGATTGATTTTAAGTTTTTTAAAAATCTCTAAAAAGTGTCCAAATTCCTGGGCGTACTTCTGTTGCGTTGCTCGTGCCAGATATGGTAGTTTGCTTATATCAATCTCTTGAGGTCCTTTCTATTACACCTTCTTCTTCTCTAACTTAACTACCTTCTTCTCAACCGAAGACTCATTCCTTGGGGTTGTACTTGTTTGGCCTATCCTCTGATGCACCCTAACAGGAGTCTCCATCATAATCTCCTTATCAACCGGTTCCAAATTATCAACCTTTGGTGACTTTTCCACTTCTCTCTAACCATGCTATTAGGGGTTGCTTCAATATTCCCCTACAAAGATCTGCCATGCCTTTCATTATCCTCTTCGTAATGTCATCTACCGATCGCTGTAGGTCTTAGAACATTGACTTTTGATTCCTAATGTACCATGCCCCTGAAGCTTCACATATATGTTTTCATCCATCACCATAAACTGTTGTAGTATCTACATATGTTGTTTGAGCATGTCCTTCACTTGTGTGTCAACACTGTTGCTCGAGCCCGCTCTTGCATTCTCATTAAACACGTGATTATGACGTGGCTTATAATACTTGTTGCCACGCAAGTTGTTCGAGTTTCCCAATTTGGATTAGTATTCCAATTAGGACAGGGATTGGAATTAAAATTAGATGTGAAAGGTTTGTGCCTACCCAAATTTATGGAATCAATTTTCTCCTTATCAGTAATAGGGCACTACACAGTCTCATGTCCTCCTCGACATATCTCGCATTTCTTTAGCTGCGTCTTCAGTTTCGTCATGTCTCTCGCTAGAGTCTTGGAAGATATGCTCAGTAGTTTTGTCATTGACTTTGGTGGAAGCTAGGATATTCATCTTCCATTGATTGAGTTCTCATACAATAATAGATATCATACAAGTGTCAAATGTGCCCCTTTTGAAGCATGGTATGGACAAAAGTGCAGATCTCATGTGTGTTGGTCTGAAATCTGGGAAAATCAAATAATAGTCCTTGAATATATTCAAGAGCTCAAAGACAAAATTATGCTTATTCGTAAGCGAATGAAGACTGCTCAAAATCAACAAAAGAGTTATGTCGATAATAGGAGAAAACTTCCCAAATTCCAAGTGGGTGACCGAGTTATGGATCGTACTATTAAGAAACTCAAACGCTGTCGAATACCAATTGTGAAAGTCAGGTGGAACTCTAAGCGCAGACATGAGTTTACTTGGGAGCATGAGGATCGTATGATGGAAAGGTATCCCCATCTATTTTAACATAAAACTGATACTAAATGTGTTCGGCTAAAAATTTCGGGGCTAAATTTCTCTAACTAGGGGAGAATGTGACATTTCATTGTTTATAACCAGGTAATAACATAAATTCAGGAATTAACCTGTAATTTAATCAAATAATTATTGAATATGTATACACATGTGAATCCGAGTGTATATGTAAGGAAGTTACAAGATGAAACAAATCACAAATGACATTACGCAGAATTGCCAAATTACGCGAAATTTTTATAATAATGACCATAAACAAAATTCAAGGGTCCAACACTAAATTTATATCAATTATATGATGAATTGAAGTGAAATAAGTGATAACATAACTAAATCAAATAATCCTTAAGTTCAATACGTCAAATTACGAAAATCTGCGAAAAGGCAATTCGACATGCGTAATTGCCAAACTCATAACAACAATAACTTCCTAACCACATTATAATCATAATGGTATGTAATTGGAAGAATGAAAATGATAGTTGATCATTATTAGGAATTCTTGAAATTACACGACAAAAGCCGAACAAACGATTGCTAAAATGGCAAAATCAAGCAAACCGTTGATTTAATTACGTGTTTGTGCTATTGTTCCATGTGTATCACATCTCACCTGACTAAAATCAGATAAATATGGAAGGAATAGATGTCAAACTTTGGAAACCAAGGGGGACAAAATTAAGCAAAAAAATTGACTTTGGTCAAGTATCTACCACCTTTCTTCTTCCTCACCCTCTCAAACTCGACTAACAACTTCTACACAACATCTGGAACCTTAAACACATCTCCAACATCAACTCTAATAAATTCCAAGTGGTATCCAAGTTTAAAAACAAGTGAAACCAAGAATCAAGCTTCAAAAGTGCCATTCTTGATAATTTTTCAAGCTAATCCTTCAGCAAGTAATTTCCAAACTCAATCCTTGATTCTAGTAACTTCATATGACTTAAACAAACATGTTTGAATGAGTGGTGAAGTTTGAAATTTATCAGAATTCAAAAACCCATAAAAAGGACGACTTTGTTCAAAACCAGGATTTTTCAAAATTGTCAAAATTGCTATTTTTCTTCACCAAAAAATAGATATATGTTAAAAACTAGGATCTGGAATTTTAGCTCGGCAAAAGTACAATGAAAATCAGGTTTGGCACACAAAAACTATGGCTGGCACACTGATGGCCCCAATATGGCCCGGCGTGATCCTAACATGGTCGGGCATGGCCCTGCGTGACACAGGCGCGGCCCCAGCGTGGCCCTCATTCTCGGGCAAAGTAGGTCGCGACCAGGTGTGTTGCCGATAACCATCGGCCATTCGCAGCCATTGCCGAGTAAAACCAGATCGCGACCAAGGCACTACCTAGCCACCATCGGCTAACCTCGGCCATTGCCCAGCGAATGTGGGTCGTGACCCACATGGCGCCGGCCATCCCCGGTCACCACCGAGCCAACCTCGGCCAACCATAGTCGTAGCTGAGCTAACGCAAGCGATAGCTTGACCCTAGGCTAGCCACTCGGTCGAATATTCTGGCCAAAAGGAAACAGAAACCCGTGATTTCTCCGTTTTGCGTTATGAACAGCATTTCGCCCTCTGGTTCGCAATCCGATGATCTGTTTTCGATAAAAAGGATTTATTTTGAGTCGATTTCGCGTTCCGGACTCGATTTCGCGTTCCGGACTCGATTTCGCGAACTATTTTGCAATCTGGTTACCCAATTTTTATCTGATTTCATATTAGAATTCCGGTTTCAAGAACAGGGGTTTAGTTTACGTGTGCTTTACAATACGAAAACGTATTCTTAATTGATTTCGTGTTCCGGACTTGATTTGTAATCACATTGGTAATCTAGAAACCCGACTTTTGATCTGAAAATCGATTAAGATTCTAGTTTTGACAACAGGGTGCAATTATCATTAAATTACAATCAAATGAGTATAAGAACTCAGTTACTAAAACGAATAAGTGATTTTAACATTACAAATTAACTCATACCCTTATTACATTAATTCTGCATATTTATGAGATTCAGAAATAGTTTGATAAATTTAATTACATTATCCTTGATATTTAATATCAAGGAATGTTCTGGTAATCCAAATTGGATACAAAGAACTTATGAAACCTTAATGATATGCAGAATTCAATTGAAGCTGTGTGTGTCACAGCAACAACATCGGTTAGTTTCATGGTCCCCCTTTTAATGTTTAGTTTTCAAAAACTCGGGGTCTGCATTACAATTACATTATGGTTACCTGATTTAATTAAGATGATATGCTTATACGTTGTTGTGCATTTCAACTCTTGTTTGATGATTACATGAAAATTGTACCATGCTATCGTAAAAGTCCTCACATAACAACTGTAACCCACAAATTCATGGATGAGCCAGATGATAACAATGATAGTACTATGAGGCTGACAACCCTATTCACAAATAGACAGCGTCTACCCTTGTGTGAATGCATGTTCTTATTTATTACATTACACGATAACAGCTTAATGCAACGATATGCATTAAGAGTGAGGCTAAGGTCTTACCTTCTGGTATTACCGCTAATTACAATACAGTCATATAGGCTTTGGTTATGGGTTTTCATGGAGAAACATATTAATAAAGTTGTATATGACTGCATAGTCAACATATCATAGCATATCAAATCAAGTTATCATATCTATGAGCTCACCCGCTTTCTTGCTGATCTTTTATATTACAGAACCTTTTTTAGGTAGAAGATAACAAGTGCGAGACTGAGGATGCACGATCACAAGACACGTTTAGTAACTCAAAACTGGTTAATTTTGTTTAAGGGTGTTGAAACTTAATGTATAATATTTTAATTATGATGCAATATATAGTGTGAGTATGGTTTGCCATGGATGTATGATACCAATGTAATAATCAATCACACCCATCTTTAAGACCTTACCATCAAGATTCCATGACACATTACCATAGTTATCGACTTCAGGCGTCATTCAGTGACTATATCAGGTAGGTGAGAGATGGGGGTGTGACATCGAAAACTGTATTGAACATGATTTGTTTCTCAAGAGTCAGTCTATAGTAGAATATCTCCACAAGGGCCCATACAAATAGTCCATGCTATGGGCATTTGCTAAGCAAAGTGTGATAACTTTCCCAAGCAGCAGAATAAGATTTATCAAGCTCTATGTGGAATGAAGGGATCTGATCTCTAAGACGGGAAGTTGGAAAATATTTCTTTTAACATTTCACACGAAGATCATGCCACACGGTGATAAAGTTTACAGGAAGATTGTCGAACCATGTGGAAGCACGAGTAGCAAGTGAGAATGGAAAATGCTGCAAGCAGATGGTATCCTCTGAAACTCCTTGTAGATTGAATGTTTTACGGATTCTAGAAATGCGGGACAAATTTCTGGTATCTTCATCCTCTAGACCGTTGAATAGAATGGAATATGTGATGGTGGTTATGATGTATGAACAGAACTACAAAGTAGCATCATTGGCAAAAGTAGGACAAGTGACTGGGTTGTGAACTCCAGTGAATCCATAGCAAGCTATATCGTGAACGGTGATTCTCTGTGGCTATGTTGGTATCTCATTGCCCATGATGAAGAAAATAAAATCCAGCCACAAGCACATACCTGGGAAAGATGACCCCTAAGGTGCGTGTGAAACTCTTGCTCTAGTTCTTCAAAAGCTAAAAATTGTGGCAGTCCTTGTGATCGAGTATGTGGCATGCACTATAAACGATTAACAAGAGGGTGTTTAAGAGATAGAACAAAGAAAAACCTAATCAAGACAAAACCTAATGACTATAGAACGACTAGCAATTAAGGCACATCAGAAAGAAAAGAAATCACTCGAAAACAAAAAAAATTAAAAATAAATAAAAATTTGACCTTCTTAATTTAGAAAATCACAATCTAAGCTAATTTCGCTATTCCCAGGTATCCCCCAGCAACGGCGCAAAAAACTTGATGCTTCTTTAGTGGCCCAAGAAAATGATACAAAACACAAACCTAGACTCTACTTGGACACAAGGAGTTAAAATAAAAAATCCTAAACTAGACCACTAAGACGGAAAGTGTACCTATCAATTGTAGAATAGTTTGATGGAAGTCCATATATTGAACTTACAAGACTCTGACTCAACAACACTAAATTAGAGTCATTAACTAAAGAAGGGGGTTTTTGAGTAAAAATGTAGAAAATTTAAATTTGTTAAACCAATTAATCTAATAAATTTTAAAATAAAAATTTAACTAACATCAACCCTAGAAATAGTTTAACAGATTAATTAGAGAAAATGACACAAAACTTTTGATAAAAACCCTAACAAATGAGAAAAGCTCTACTTAGGTTGGATTACTGTTCGAGATTCTTGGAAACTATTGACTTTGGTTGACACAATGGAACTAAGATCTTAGACAACAAATATAGACAACCTAATGGGTCCTGGATCATTTACTAGGGGTAACCAACTAGGAAAAGCAAACCCTGCAATACACAAACTAGTTCGTTGGATCCCCTCGTGAGTCTTGCCAACAACACTCTTGTACTCGAACAGACAAGTCACCTCCCAGATATTCCTGTCCCAATGCACCCAAATATGGAAGGATTAACCCTAAAATATCTACCTTGACACAAAATGACATAAACACAAAGAATTCCTGATAAACATCTCTCCCAGGTAGTTACTAAGACCCCGTATGTAATCCCTACTATTTTCAATTTTCAAGTCTTGTAAATCGTGTTCAATTCGAAATAAATAAAATCTTGGGATATTCTTTGAATATGTAATATATGGATTTATATTTAATTAAATTTTGCTTCATTAATCAAGCAATACTAATAATAAAGCAATACTAATAATAAAAGGTTGTATTAACAGGATTCAAAATCTACACGAACAAGTATAAAACTCGATCTAGATTGCACCATTTCGTTCTTTCGACCACTACGAACTCCTCTAAGAATGAACGTATTCTAGAATACTCCTCGTTGCAATTGAAGACCATGAAACAACTGGACTTTTCCAGATTGACCATCAGCTTGATCATCTTGATCATTATCTTTATCACCCTCTTGTAATGGCACAACTTCTTCAACTCTATTGGTATTCTCCCTCATAGTTGAAGAACTATCCAATCTTGCATTGATGTCTCTAAATTGAGCTTCATTACCTTCGAACACCTTGACAGAAGTGGTGATCAAGTCTGTAATCTTCTTGTTCAAGATATTGAAAGAAACTAACTTAATTTGATTCAGTTCAAGTTGAGTCTTGTGTTGTGCCTCAACCTAAGCTTGGAGAGAACTCAATTTATCTTGAAGTGGAATGACTAAGGATGTCTTATTTTTCAGCTTAGCAACAGTATCCTCCAAAGAACTAACTCTAGCTTTCAACTGAACATTCTCCACCTACAAGTCTTCAACCTAAGATTGTAAAACCAAAATTTGTGCAGATTGTGTTGCAAAAATATCTAAGAAAATAGTACCGATATTGGGAGAATCATAAGAGGGTGAAGACTGCGTCACAAGTGGAGTAATTGGAGGTGAAGAATGTACAAGCACTCATGAAGTAGAAGGAAATGCCAATGAAGTAGAAGATGCAGCATGAACTCGTGATTCAAGATTAAAAATAGTATCACATAGCACATAATATGAGTCATTGTCATCTGAGTTCTTCTTCTTGATAGCATTTTCTTCTTGTTAAGCCTCATGAATAATATCTGAATATTGTCTTTTACCAACAATCTCCTTCAACTATTGGAGATACATTATGTACATCTTCGAGGACTTGTTGTACACTAGATGTAGCAACATCAGTGTACTGTGGTATAAAAGATATAGTCTCAACGTCAACTCCAGCAGTTTGCTATGGTTGTTCGTCAGAATGTGTCTCCTGGTCTGCAACAGGTGACTAAACATGAAAACATGCTTCATTTTCTGGTTCTAGATAATCAGCATAAAGAACATGCCCAAACAATGGAGTATTAGCAATATTAGCTCCTCGCCTTGGTCGGCATTCAGCAAAAATTTTCTTATTCATCACTGTTATATTGATAATAGGACCAGCCTTGTTGAGATGTGGAAACAAATGATCAAAGATCATAGTCAAGAATCTGTGATATTGTAGGAAGCTTTCTTTCTCCATGGAGGTGTATTGTTCCACCATAGCGTCAAAAATCGGCTGACTAATGTTGAATAGTTTATTCAATACTAGTGCAGCAATAAGACACTGAAAATGTCTTGACAGGGTAATAACTTCGGACTTCCTATTTGACAAGCACATAATCACAACATGAAACAAATATCTCCACATTCCAAATAGGTGCTTCTTAGCAAGTTGGGAAGCTGTAACATCTCCGTTGTATCCCATCCTGTTGAACACCCCACAAATCAGATCATTTGGGAGTGTCAAGGGATCTTCATTAGAATCGTTGAATTGAAGAGCAGCACTTAAGTCTTCATTAGAGTACTCAATCACCTCATCATTGATCTTTTACTCTAAGGCTGGTGGCTTAGTAGCACAGCCATAATTAGCATTATCCCAAAAAGATGTAACATGGTTCATGACGATCACAGGATTTGCAAAAATCGCATCTGCTATCCTGGATCTCTTCAGAAAAGATGTTACTTCTACAAGTTTATAGGCTTCTTTTATCTCCTCATCCACCAATGCTATGACATTGTTTTTGTCATTATATAGTCTCTGACCTGTAAACAAATACACAAAACAAAAACAAACATTAGTCTTTGAAAAATTTTAAAAGTTGAAAAATTTTCAAAAAATTTTCTAAGTATAGAGGCATTGATACTATTAGTATCAATGATATGATATTATCGATATTAATTGTATCGATACACTAAGAATCGATACTAACAATTAGAAAATTTTGAAACAATTCTATCGATACTAGTAATATCGATAAAAATAGTATTGATACTAATAATATCGATAAACCCAATATCGATAGTAAGTATATAAACAGTTAGAAAAAATTTGAAAGAAGTCATCGATACTATTAGTATCGATGATACTGTTTTCATCCATACTAGTAGTATTGATGTAAGAACAGTTGCAAAAATTTAAATTTTCAAAATTTTTGTTCGATGAAATTAAACTATAAAAAACCACTTCATTAACAGA
Organism: Mikania micrantha; assembly: GCA_009363875.1. NCBI lineage: Eukaryota > Viridiplantae > Streptophyta > Magnoliopsida > Asterales > Asteraceae > Mikania > Mikania micrantha. The sequence goes on from CM018681.1 coordinate 13,356,831, forward strand.
CATCACCGATGAAGAGTTTAAACCAAAAAATCCATTGATTATTCATGTTATTTGTTCAAATTCGAACGTTTAAAATTCATTAAGTTCGAACAATCAAAAATTATGATTTGATAATTAAAAATCAATTGTATTACCAACCATAATAATCTATACGAGATGTAGAATAACTGGTAAAATAATGAAAGTTAATGATGCTCAAATCAACAGAATCAATGATCAAACACTCTAAAAATACACACAGTAATATCGATATTGATTGTATCGATACTGATAGTATCGACATATATATATATATATTCAAAATTCTATCATCATTACTAATAGTATCGATGACACTGTTTATCATCGATACTAATAATATCGATGATACTTCATCGAAACTAAGTTATCGATATTATTAATATCTACGGAATTAAAAATTCAAAAAATTACTCAACTTAGAATTTTCAAAAATTTCAAACTAAACATCAAAAACACCTTTTGTGAAAAATTAAGAAAAACACAGTTTAAAGATGAAATGTAAAATATTTTTAAAATTTTTGTTTAAGAAAATATATAAACATAAAATCTTTTTGTCTTTTTAATAAAATTTTTGGAAAGATCCATATGAAATCATATTCAACTTTATTTTTATCAAGAATTCTAAGATTTTAAAATTAAAATTTATCAATAAGATATGCATAAAAATAGAATCAAAATAACCTATGCATCTAACATATAAGCAACATAATCAAATTATGACCAATTAAATATTTGATTAGTCAGATATAACTCAGGATACTGTAACTTAAGCAAATACCGAGCATTGTTTACTTAGATAATTTGAATTAATCATGAATTTCAACGAGTATCATACTTAAGTAGATATTAACCTATTCAACCTCAGATTTCATTGAGGAAAAACTATATACTACCATTGATCTCTTCATATATATAATAAATTAATGAAATGAAAATTTTCTTTTTGATTATTCTTTGCAGATCATTAATTTAATGGAATGCGATAGTGAGAATAGGTCTGTGTGAATCATACAACAAAGAGTCACTATGCATATGAATTAATGAATACAATGATTTTCCTGGTCTATATTGACATATAACAAATGAATTTCAGTATATATTAAAAGATTATTGATGGCATAATATGTATATATATAAATCAACTTTCCATCCATTTTTGTTGAAATCAGTTAGTGCGAGTCTAATTTAAGCTTATCCTATTTTCAAACTAAAATGTTCAACTTAATCATATATTACTCACATGCTTCAATACACAAATTAAACATTATCATTTTCTTATTCATAATTTGATATATTTAAATTTTAAAAACATAGAAAATCTCAATTCAAAATAAGTCAAAATCCTAACATTTTTCATAAAATTTGGATTCAATTTAGACAAATTTTATGGTTTTCAAAACTTCTAAAAATTAAACTTGAAAAATAAAATTATATTTAAAAATAAAAGAAAAAAACTTTCAAGAGTTATTTTTCAAGATTCTTCATTCAAAATTGATCATCTCAAGTCCTTCTACAAGAGAAGAAAATCGGGCTGAATCAAAGGCTTTTGTGAAAATATCATCAAAGTTGTCAATTGTATTAATATTCAAAAGTTGGATTAACTTTTTCTCTGAACAAGCTGGAATAAAAGGATGTCAAATATCAATATGCTTTGTACGTTTATGTGAAACTGGGTTTTTAGTTATGGCTATAGCAGCTGTATTATCAACAAAGATACGAGTTGTCGTAAACTTCAAACCGTAATCCCACATTTGTTGATCTATCCAGAAAACTTATGAACAACAACTTGAAGCAGAACCATACTCAGCCTCGCAAATCGATATGGCTACAATAACATGTTTCTTACATTGGCAGGTTACAAGTTTGGTGCCAAAAAAATTAGCAACCCTCAGTTGTTGACTTCCTGTCAAGGTTACAACCACCATAGTCAGAATCTGAAAATGCAATAAAATTCATACTATCATCATAAGGGTACCAAAGTCGAAAATTTGGTTTTCCCTTCAGATAGAGAAAAATCCTTTTCACTTCTTTGATATGAATTGATGTGTCTGGGAGTTGTAACAACAATCCAGTCATTAGGTATCACCACTCTACGATTTTGAATATAACATGTCTTGTTATCAAATATAACAGAATATTCTTTGTCACAAACTTGTTAAAAACTCAACAGATTATGTTTTAGTTGTTCCACAAATCTCACGTGCTCAAAGTTTATTTTATCATTTGATAACAATCCCTCCTTAGTAATGTAGCCTCCGATATTACAAATAAATTTAACATAGCCACCATTTGTTATTTTAACATTTTTCAAAAGACCCAAGTGTCCAGTCATATGGAGAGAACTTCCACGATCAATAAACTGGATATTTTGTTGAGCACCTGATAATGAGTCTTGCACATATATAAAATGAATTAATTAGAAACTGGAATCCATGTCTTAATCTTATGACTTTTGACAGAAATTAGAGAAAGAGTTGTAGTACCGTAATTGAAACAAATAGTGGAATCAATATAAGCCTTTGCCTTAACAGTCCAACATCTATTAGGAATTGGCTTGTAAGGAATAGTTTCATTATGATGTTTCACCATTTGTTTAATAGATTTATCCATTTTCTTCTTAACAATTTTTGATTTGAATGCATTAATCATTTTGGATATTCCAAAAATTGTTTTTGGATTATAAACCAACGGTGTAACATGTTTCTTTCCCACAAAGGGAAAAGAAATAACAAATTTCACTGGCTTATCATTACTCTTGTGTCTTGATGTATGTGTAGTAAAAGTTGTAAGAAAATCAATCAGGTTGATTGGATTTGTGGGTTGCTTCTTTTTATTCTGCTTTGAATGTATAACGTGTGATTGACTAACATTATTGTATAGACTTACTTCCTGAACCTTGAAACAAGATCTAGACTCCTTTGACAATGCAGCTAAAGCTCCATTGGTATCAGAAAAAATTTTCTCAAAAATTTTCTCATCATGTTTAACTTGATTAACATTTGAAAAATTTTTAGAAGATGAAGTTTGTGATGTAGGCCTTGAAGTTTTAACACCTATGAATCCAGCATTTGACTTACTTAATAACTTGTCAGTCTGTTCATTAGGTGTTTGTCTTTTAACAAAATTGTGTTGACATGTCTTTTCCCAAACATGCTTATCAACTCATTTTGATCTTTGAAAACGTTTTTCATTAGGTTGCTTGAAAATCTTACCAACCAGTTTTGGATTAATTAAACTTAGTGGTCTTCAATCATCATAGAGAATTTCATCTTGGCCTTTTGTAACATCAGTACCGGAAATGCTGCCGGAACAATGATCTACACAGTAACTTGCACAGTAACTCAGGTATAAACTACGTGAACTACATATATGCCATTCACATTGTGATGCTTGACACTAAACTATTATGCTATCGTTTTTGAAATCTGATTAAATCTCATGGTTTAACAGTCAGAAACACATCAGACAAAGCTAAACAGACACATAGATGCTTGTTGATAGGCTATTTTGTATAAACGTTTGTGACGATGAACAGAACAAAACAATAACGGACGTTCATACAGAAATGCTAAATGGACGGATTATTCGTATAGGTGACGATATGTACTAATACATCTGAAATTTTAACGTTCTGAATGATGTCCAATAATTCGAAAACCATATTGAAAAGTGTAGTTATCGTCGTATTCGTACGGGTTACGATTCGAACGAATACGCGCAATGACGATACGATTTGATTTAAACTGTAATTTTAACGTTTTCAGAAAATTTAAATAATAAAAAGATAATAAATTTGTTTATTAGAAATCACAACTTAAATTAAATGGGTAAATGTTATTTTAAGTCGATGACGAATCGTAACACAAATGAACGCGAAACAACAATTTTACGCGAAACCGAGCGGAACCGAACGAACCCAAACACACCGGGCGTTTTAAAACTTAAATGAGGCATTAAATGTCTCATCTTCCACCCCAACAACCATCTCTCTCTCATCCCCACCGTCGCTTTCTCTCTCTGCTTTCTCTCTAGATTTCAAAACCCTAACTTCTTCATCTCTTCACGAAATCGAGCATTCTTGGTGTCCAAACGACCATCACAACTCGTAGAACACGAAAGTCTGGTATGGGAACCATCTGATTCGAGGAAAAAAATGAGGTTTTGTGTTGCGATTTTAGGGTTTCAAAACCCCCTTGTTCGAAACCCTTTTGGGCGGGTAAACCCACTTCAAACGTTAGGGAAAGCACTCAACAACACATAAAAGGATGTAGGAACAAGTTTTAGGTCAAACCGTGGTCGATTAGCTCGAACACCATGGCTTCACCTGCTCGGAGACTGACTAGCCGAATGGCCCCTGCACATGCCGACCGAAGGACTAGGCCCCGACCGAACCAGTCTCGGGCGAATGTCCTCATTCTCTCGGCTCTTTCATTCGATCGGTCCCCTTGCTTCAGCCAAGGCCTTCATTCAATCAGGGCTATCTCATTTGGCAGTACTCATTCGACCAAATCCCAGTCGCCCCCTAGTTCATTCGGCCATGCTAAGTTCAGTCAGCCAAGTTCCCCATTCGCTTGAACAAGCTCATTCTATCACCTTTCCATTCGGCCCAAGGGCTCATTCGAGCGGATTAAGTTCTTGTTTCGGCCAACCTTTTTGTAAGTCTGTGGATAGAAATAATACAAGCCCTATCCAGTCGGATGAGGTGTGTTAAGGTTACATGGTCACAAACATACAATTGTGAGTGCATGGAACCTCACGTACACATGCATGCAAGGTGGTCGCATGGTGTGTGTGCACATGGAAATTTCTAGGGTTTCCTAAAAAAGGAACTAACTTAATTTGGAAACAAAGTTGATAATCTTGAAAACTATTCATGTAAAGGTCTAGATACAAATGATTTGCTAAACAAATGGTAGACATAACTCTCATTCATCATGTAAACAATGAAACATGCAACAACATTAAGGGTTAAAACTAAAGCAAGAACTACAAGAGGCTAAGAAACTTAACTACGTAAAAGGGTAGTTATTAACACCCAATACTTAGTTAATTACTTTATCATACACAACCATGTTCAGAAGTTCTATGGGACTTCTAAGTTGGTTGTATAACCAATGATTCAAGAAACAAGGGAAAGCTAAGAATTACTCTTAGGCCTAGAGTTTATTGAATTGGATTAACCTAAGTCTAATAAACTAAGCTATGATTTTCTTAAAATACCATATGGTGTCAGTAAATGAAATAAATGATAAACTTTCTTAAAGTAATTGAACGATTTCTAACATAAGATTTATTTAAAAGAAATTACTTTGCAAATACTTAATCAAAGTCTTACGGGGTCAAGGGTTCTATTTATGGGTAGTACCTTAGACTGGTTAGATGAAGTCCTAGAAAACATGCTAGTGGCATAGGACACTTAGTTGCACACCAAGACCATAACCCTAGTTTGCGTCTATTATAACGACTTATTGTATTCGAACCTCTTAAAACAACTCAGGTGTTGAAGATACTTAAGCTACAATCAAATAACGCACATTATCTGTGGTAACCTATACTTAGAAACACACGTGAGTTCATTTGTCCATTTTTTTAAACTAATTTGTTTTACCTCGGGACTGAGAAGCATTTTATACATTTTAAAAACAAGTATTGAAATGTTTTATAAATGCTTTTACACTTATTCATGAGGCTAATACTAATGCTTATGCTTGTTACACTTATTCTGAAAGTCAAAAGCTAAGACTTTAACCTAAGTGCTAATGCTACATGTTAATGCTACATGTTAATGCTAATACTAATGCTATATGCTACAGGCGTAAACTATATGCTAATGCTAATGCTACAAGCTACATGCTAAACTATATGCTAATGCTACATGCTACATGCTAAACTATATGCTAATGCTACATGCTAATGCTACAAGCTACATGCTAAACTATATGCTAAAGCAACATACTAATGCTACAAGCTATATGCTAAACTATATGCTAATGCGAATGCTATGAACTACATGCTCAAACTATATGCTAATACCAGATGCTAAATGCTACAAGCTATGATTACATGCTAAATACAAAGCTTGTATCTATGCATGAGATACATGAATGCCAAACTATGCTAATGCAAAGCTGGTATCTATGCATGAGATACGTGAATGCTAAACTATGCGAATGCCAAGCTTGTGTCTATATATGAGATACGTGAATGCCAAACTATGCTAGAGCAAGGCTTGTATCTACGTATATGAGATACGTGAATGCTAAACTATGCTAATGCAAAGCTAGAATCAATTCATGAGATACGTAATGGCTAAACTATGCTAGATCAAAGCTTGTATCTAATCATGGGCTACGTGAATGCTAAACTATGCTAGAGCAAAGCTTGTACCCATGCATGAGATTCATGAATGCTAAACTACGATTCTGTGAAGCTGTTATCCGTGTATAGTTTAATTAAGGTTGAGCTATATGAATGCTATAAACAGGTAAACTTTTAAACAATATACTAAAGCTATAATGGAGATGGAATTGGGCGTAGGTAAAACGCTTAATTATCATTAACGAACAACGTCATATGTGATTTAGTATGTGGTGGGATGTTGGTTGGGCGGGCGGTAAGTTCGACCCTACATATGCCCTATATATAAGCATACTGAATTTGATATTACAGGTGATGTTAATGAGGTTAAAGTTGTTACAGAAACGTTTGCGAAAGCTATTTTTCAACTACTAAACTATATGAACTCACTAACCATTGTGTTGACTTTGTTTTCTTACATACTTTCTCAGGTGACGTACAGGAATAAGCTAAGGTTAAGGAATGCACGCTATGATGCCCCGTTAGAGGACATAGTAGATTTTGAAAAGCACATGTTTTGATGGACATTGTGAAGCTATTTTGATATCTTGTATTGATACAAGATAGAAAACATTTGATTTTTTTGATAGGTTTACTTAGTTAAATTATCAAACACTAACATATGTAATTTAACTTTGTAATCCTAGTTAATGCTATATTGTGCTTTAGTTATTCTCAATACTGATGCTATGTAAACAATCTGTTCATCACGATTATCACGCACAATATCGCCCCCGATAACCTTCCGCCCGGCGGGGAAGTCGATGCGTCCCGCCTGCTCGGGGTGTGACAGATTGGTATCAGAGCTCAAGGTTATAGAGAATAATAGGTCATTTACTTAAAACGTTTTGCCCTAGACTATAACTTAGGGACCCTCATGTAGAGAACATAGGATTTATTCTCGCATTGTGTCTTCTCCATTCGATCACTACACTAACCGATTTTCTTTCGGTTATGATCAGAATGCCGCCAAGAAGACCACCACCAGCTTTACTGCCACCACCTCAAGATTCCGCTCCACACTCTTCGACACCGACACCACCCGACTCTCCTCCACATCTACCTCTGCCTCCTCCACTCATTCCTCCTCCAAACCCTGATGCGACTCCAACTTTAGACCACGCTACCATTGCTTTGGCAACATTACTGAGCAGTCTGCTGACTAACCAGCTGAAGGATATCATTCCGGAGATGATCAACCGGATTCAAGGTCACGGCAACAATTCCGGCCATACTACGAGGGAAGCTAGTGGAAACACTGGAACTACTTCAGACTGCTCCTACAAATCCTTTGTAGGATGCAAGCCTCCAAGATTTAGCGGCGTTGAAGGAGCCATTGGATTGATTCAATGGCTAGAAAAGATGGAAGCCACTCTGGACGTTAGTGATTGTCCATAACATCATAAGGTTCGCTACGCTGCTGGATCTTTTAGCAAGCAGGCTTTAACATGGTGGAACTCACAGATAAGAGCTCGAGGTAGAGATGAAGCACTGGATATGCCTTGGGTAGACTTCAAAATTCTCTTAAGGAATGAATTATGTGCAAAGCATGAACTTCAAAAGCTAAAGACCGAATTATCTAATCATGTGATGAAGGGGGCAGAACATATGGCCTACACTACTCATTATCACGAACTGGTAGCTTTGGTACCAGAGATGGTGCCAACTCTGGAAAAGATGATTGATAGATATGTGGGAGGATTACCATCCTGCATACATGGCATTGTACTGGCTGCCAACCCTATTACTCTAGAGTCAGTCGTTTCTCTATCAGCTAAACTCACTAAGGTAATGGTTGTAACATATGTGCCGGAATCGTTACCGGAACAGTAATCTGTACAGTAACTTGTAAAGTAACTCAGATACAATCGAGGAAAAATACTTAGAAGCTATTAACATTCGATGCTAAACATAAACTATTACACAATGTTTCTGAAATTCTGATTTAACCTTATGGTTTAAACAGTCAGAAACACATCAGACAATCATGAACAGATGCATACATGTTTGATTTTATATTATTAGGTATAAATATATGTGAGGATAAATAGAACAAAACTTTAACAGTTGTTGTTACAGAATGCTAAACTGACGAACTATTCGTATAGGTGACGATCTGTACGAATAGATCTGATAGTTTAACGATCTGAAACGATGACTGAAAAGTAGAAAACAAAATCAGAAAGTGAAACGTATGATCGTGGTCGTGCAGTTAGCGCTGTGTCTGAAAATGCGCGTAAGTGACGTTTTCTGACGAAACGAAAACGAAGACGATTCGAACGATAAATATAAGGAAATAAAATATTTCCTGTTTTACAATTTTGAAACTCATCAGAAATAAATTAAAACGTAACTATTCTCATTAAAACGCGTAAAGCGTAAAATACGCGAAAGAAATAACGAATTATGACAAATAATTCCAGAAGATGATATTTAAGATTATTCCTAAAAATAACCACTTTCCAAACATTTAAAATGAATTCATTTATTTTAAATTATGTAATTACGCGCGTTACGATCCGGAAACGCAACGAAAACGCGAACCGAGCAACCGAAACGAACCCGAATACCCTCGGGGTATTTAAAGCCAAAAATGAGACTTCCCTCTCATTTTCAGCCATTCTCTCTCTCTCCCGAATTCTCTCTCTCTCTAGAAGTTCAAGACTTCAAACGATCGTATCTCCCTCGTTTCTTGACGGAATCAGACGTTCTTGGTGTCCACGCGAAGCTCTCGACACCCTCTACAAGGAAGTACAACCGACCTGGAAATTTGCCCGGCTGATTCCGAGGTATGAGCTTCGAAAGGCTGAAAAACATTAGGGTTTTCATTGTATTGTTGTGTTTGTTCGACCCACACATACACATGACCAGTTTAGGACCTTTACACCTTAAACTCACACTTAGGCAACATCCTAGCACGTATGTCAGCCATGGAACAACCACCAAACCTCATGGTTCGAGGATGATGGCTTACAGGTTCGTGAAAAGAGGGTGCTCGACCTAACAGCTGCTGGAGCCGAACCCTCTCATCTCCGGTGAACCTTCTGCCCCCAGCAAACCTTCGGCCTTGCAAGCAAACCAGGGCCGAACCTATGCTCATCATCAACCAAAGAACCTTGGACTGCTCACGAACCCAAGCCATGCGCGAACCCACCTCAAATGAGCGAACCTTTGAGTTATCGATCACCTTTGGCCGAACCCTCCTTTCAAGACCAGCGAACCATCCTCAGATGACGAACCTATTAGTTGCAGCGAACCCATGATCCTAGGCGAACCAGCTAAACCCTATGAACCTGTTATGGCAGAGCGAGGTGCGGCGAACCTCTGGCTGAACCCAAGACTTAGCCGAACCATTACTCTCATGCAACCATACACGACGAACCTTCTTATTCTCAGCGAACCATGCTGCCCCGAACCTTTAGGGGCCGAACCTAATGATTGCTTAGCATCTTCACCGAACCCATGAAAGGTCTAGACAAACCTTTCCCTTTTAAACCCTCGGCCGAACCTGTACGAAAGTTGGATCCCATGAGCGAACCATGATTGGAGCTGAACCTTGAGCCATGCACCTAAGCGGTTTGCTGGACTTGGGGTGTAAAAAGATGCAATCTGTTTAAAACTCATATCGTGGGCCTGTGTACACAAAACTTGGCCCACCCATGTCTTAAAATCGGCCCAAGGGAATTGGGATTTATTCGGCCTAAGGCCCAATTCATGAGCCCAAACTCTTGATCTTTGGTCCAAAGATATCAACCGGCCCAACGCATGTTACTTGGCCCACTGAATCACGAGGTTAACAAATAACGTTAATATTTAATAAGAGAACACATGAATGACTAGGATGGGTCATTATTAACACAAAAGTTAGTGAATTCCAATCAAAGGAATTTATAAACTTAAAACATTAAGCATACAAGGGTTATGATTTAATTAAATTATTTCCATGTAACAACATCTTTCTTCATAACAAGACTAACATGTGGGGTTTAAACCATAAATCTAAGTTAGTCTTGGGTTTACATGCTAAGCCTTATAACAAAACAATTATCACACAATGACAGATTGAGATTTCAAAAATAGTTTAGAAGCTAAACATACAACATAAGGGCATGACCTAACAACAACCTAAGTGGTTAAGTGGGAGCACATACTTTAACTAGCAAACGAGGCCGGATAAAGAACAAAACTCATAGGTGTTAGCCTACTTTAGGGCTAACACTTACACGCGTAAACATTAATTATAATGCATACTTATAAGTTGTAAACAACATGAAATCAATACAGCATCGTGAACACAACAACAAGTACAAACAAAGAGTGCGCCCATTCTTGTTTAGAACTTAGTCAACCGCTTCAAACACCAGGTGAGTTCATTTGTCCTTCAAACCTTTTGTTTTAACTCGGGATTGAGAAGCATGTTAAAACATTTTATTAAACTATTGAAATGTTATTCTTTTAAACTTATACATGATGTTTACAATAAGGCTTATGCTTGGAAACTAGTATACTTTGAGAAGCTTTAAACTTGATGCTTATTCTATAAACTAGAAGCTTAAACTATATACTTGAGGTTTACACTATGGACTTGAAGTCTAACCGTTAGGCTAGACATTTATGATATAAACTTAATACTTAAACTTCGAACTAAATACTTATGCTATAAGCCATGTGCTTAAACTATACAATTGAGGTTTAACTTATAAACTCAATGTTTAACTACATACTAAATGTTAAGACTTTGGAAATACTAATACTAAACACTAATACTTTATATAATGATTTCAGAAAGTTAATGTTCTATACTTTTAGTAAAGTGTTAAACTGTTTTACACTTACAATTACTTACTTAAACATAACTTGAAAACTTATATGCTTAGAAATACTTATATGAGTGAGATGCTTGAAACACTTGGATGTTTAATACACTTGATATACTTGAAAACACGTGAATACTTGTTATACTTCGAGATACTTGAAAACACGTGAATTCTTGATATACTTCAAATGCTTGAAACACATGAATGCTTGATACATTTGGGATACTTGAATACATGAATGCATGATATACTTGGGATACATGAACACTTAGAATACTTGATATGCTTGGAACATGTGAACATTTGGATGCTTGAAACATTGGAATGCTTAAACAAAAGATTGATTGACCGCCGCGTGTTGACCTGTGTGTCAACCCCTACTAGTCATCAGTGAAACTATATTGATGCGTTAAACTTGTATGCTAAAGATATAGGACATTGTAAGACAGACTGTTGGCCGCCACGTGTTGACCTGTGTGTCAACCCCTACTAGTCATCAGTGTTCTTCTTTGTCAGAGTCATGTAAGACAGACTGATTGGCCGCCGCGTGTTGACCTGTGTGTCAACCCCTACTAGTCATTCAGTGCTCTTCATGATTCATCCATGGTTATGACAAGTGACTAGAATGATTTGGGCTCTTCTAGTTGACTTTGTGTCAACTTGAAGGTTTCTCTATCATAACATGTCACGAGTCATAGTTTGGACCATTATGGATGGATGCTGAATTCCCTGTGGTGACCAGCTGTCCAGAATGGTGCTTCTTAAACTTAATACTTATATGCTATGGAATCAAGGTAATGGAGTGAAACGCTTAATTATCATTAATAACAATATGTTAAACAGCCCGGTATGTGGTGGGACGGTGGCTGGGGCTTGTTCCCTACATATGCCCTATATATAAGCATACTTGGTTGGATAACATAGGTGGTTGTTAGTGAGGTTAAGGTTGTCATTTCGGGGAAACAAAGTAAACATTGGCAGGGAAAAATAAAAGCTAAGAATTATATGTCGTGGAATCAAAGCAGTGGGATGAAATGCTTAATTTTCATTAACAACAAAATGTTAAGCAACCCGGTATGTGGTGGGACGGTGGCTGGGGCTTGTCCCCTACATATGCCCTATATATAAGCATACTTGGTTGGATAGCATAAGTGGTTGTTAGTGAGGTTAAGGCTGTCATTCAGGGAATCAAGGTGAACAATTACAGGGTAATCAAATTCAAAGAATCAAACGTTATGGAATCAAACATGTAGGATGAAACGCTTAATTATCATCAGGAACAATATATCATGTGGCTTGGTATGTGGTGGGACGGTGGCTGGGGCTTGTCACACCCCGAGCCGGCGGGGTAGGATCGGAGTCCCCGTCGGGCGGAAGGTTCCCGGGGCGCGATATCGGGAGTGATAATCAGAAGTGATCAGATTGTTTACATTGCAGATGATATAAATGAGAAATGCTAATATAACAGAATTACAAAGTTAAATTACATCAGTATAGTTTATAATTTAACAATGTAAATCTATTGTAAACATCATAAAATAGCTATCTTGTATTTACACAAGATATACAAAGTAAATTGTATAATGATGTCTTCAAAAGTATGCAGGTCCAAAATACTAAGTCTTCTATCTGAAGTCCTAGTCCAAAAGAAATGACTTCTTAATTAACCTGTTCATCACCTGAGAAGTCATGCAAAAAGATCAAGTCAACACATGGTTGGTGAGTTCATATAGTTTAGTATTTGAAAATGATTTGAAAACCTCTTTCGGTAAAGACCCTAACCTCATTGACACCACATGTAATATCCACATCGGTATGCTTATATATTGGGCATATGTAAGGGACAAGCCCTAGCCAACATCCCACCACATACTAATATGCATATGACACTGCTGTTAATGATAATTAAGCATTCTTACCCTTAACACAATTCCATAAGTCCCTCTGTTCGTTGTCCCTGTATATACAATCATTTGAAATCCATGTTGATTTCATAGTTCATGACACAATATGATCAACCACCGTAATTGTATAAACAGTTATAAATGCTTAATTAAAGAAATAAGTAAACATTTAATAAAATCTAAGTCCTAATGATTGGGCCTTTGGTCATACTCGAGTAGACTAGTCTGTCAATCTAGGTACTTAGTAGTTAGGGAATCTGTAAATATCCTCAAACATACGACCTACAAATCAAACGGTCTAGCTAGGAGTTCTTGAAATGTAGGGTTTTTGTTTCGTCTGTTTTGGCATATGTTATCTCTGATATTTCCCAGGCTTTCCCTTGAAAATGATTTATTGATTCATCTGATTCTGTTACAAGATGTACTTGATTCGTTGATCGTAGAATACTAGATTCATTGATCAAATGTACACTTGATTCATAGTTCAACAAACACTTGATTTGTAGAACATTGAATATTGTCTTTGCAAAGATTGTTTCGTTTGATTCGTTGAAATCCCACACTTGCTTCGTCAAAATGTTTGATTTGATTCATTGAATTCACCCATTTGATTCGTCAAAATGTTTAGTTTGATTCCTTGAACTCCCACACTTGTTTTGTCAAAATGTTTGATTTGATTCCTTTGAAATGTTTTGATCTGTTGAATTGTTTTAGCTTAACCCGATTATTCACTTAATTTATAAGTAAATCAGTTAGTAAACCTGCATAAAATCTTCCTAGACATGGTCTAGGATAACATTTATATATATGTGAAACATATAAATTTAAAAGCATTTAAGTAAACAATTTAAATAAAACAGTTTATGCATGCTTCTCAGCCCCGCGTTTTAAAAACAAAATGTTAGAAAAGGGGCAATGAACTCACCTGTGCTGCTATGTAAATGATCTACACAAAATGCGCGCTCTTGTTTGTAGTTAAGTTTCTTCAGTTCCTGAGTTATTTTAATAGAATTCGAATACAATAAGTACGCGTATTAGTCGTTGTGTCTAAAGTTTTGGGTCTTGTCGTGTGTGCAACTAAGTGTCTTAGTACTAAGTGTATCTAAGATCTAATCTATCTTAGTTACCCTTCTTAATGATCCCAATTCCCATAGTTTATCATAATAATTTACTTTTATATTTTATAAAATTTCGGCAGAGTTTCCTTTGTTTTCCGTTTAAATCCAGACAATTATATTGTCTATTTTACAACAAAATCCCAATCAATGATATTACAATTAACTTTTATAACTAAATAAATTTAAAAGAAACCAATGACAATTATAAATTATATTTCAAATTAAACGAGATTTTAATTGGAAATATTCACACATTTCCAATTCTATATTAAAAACATCATTATTAAAATTTAATTAAATGTGTAACATATGATGGACTAAATCAAGTCCCATTGGGCCCATTTGAGCCCAAATGAAAGTCTTTGATTTCCAAATTGATCATCCAACTTTGATTGTAATCCATATGAGTTCTTGGAAAATCCTTCACATGTGTTAGACTAATTCAAAAGATGTTAATACTAATATTGATGTGTTATTGTGTTTCATGAAAACCCATATCTCTTATTAACCCTACATCCTTAATACAAGTTAAACAAACTCATAACACCCCCAATTCATGCATGCATCTACGAGATCTCCCCATGCATGTCTAGCCCCATGCACACACACAATACATATTACATGCATGTATGTATTCTTGCATTCCCATTTTAGCCAACTTAACAACATTTAGGTCCAACACTTTGATTAGGGCAGCGAACCTATTGGATTTATCCTAGGGTTCGGCTGATTTTGAATGAGAAGGTTCGGCCATCTTTAACTCTAACGAATCCTAAAGGTTCGGCCACCCCTTGCATATTCCTAGGTTCGCCGGTCACTATGGGTTCGTGGGAAGAATATAGGTTTGTTTCCTCGAGGGTTCGGCTCTAGATGAAAGGTTCGTCCCCTTAATGGTTCGTGAGTTAGGTATACAGGTTCGGGAACCCAGAGTTTTAGCTGACTCACGCAGGGTTCGTGACTCAGAATAGCCCAGGTTCGTGGCAGAGGTTTAGCCAGGCTCTACAGGTTCGTTGCACGTGTTCACTGGGTTCGTTGCATTTGATCATAGGGTTCGTTGCAGAAAAAGGAGGGTTCGGCCGGGCATAAAAGGTTCGGCTAGGGAAACTGATGGGTTCGACTGATGAGCCTCACGAACCTGTAAAGGTTTTTGCGTCCCCATCCTCGTATTAACGAGCTAAACCTGTTATAAATCCAATTCTAATAACAACCAACTGCTTATAACACCTTAACCTAAGTGATTTAAGTGTCTAAAATCGATTAATACCACAAAAGCCATTGGAATCGTGACACACACACCCTAACCGAATTTATCACAAACATTACCTCAATTTCAGTGGATGAATGTTTAAACTTCTTGTACTTTCTTGATGTACGTGCTGAGATAAACTTCTTGACACCTAGATTGCTTGAATCCGACTTGAATCGAGCTCCCAATCGTAGAGAGAAGTTTTGTTCTTGAGAGTGTTTTTAGAGAGAGAGAAGAGAGACAAGATGAAGAGAGAGATAGAGATTGGTGAGGCTAATTATGGCAACTTAATGCCAAAATAAATGATTCCATCCCCCCCGGTTAGTCGGTCTCGATCGGTTTCTCGCAAAATGCCAGATCGTGAAGTTTTCGCGACTAAACGACATGATAATAAAATTAGAAATTATTTAATTATTCAAGGTTGTGATTCCTAATAAATTAACTAATATCTTCTATTTATTTAAAATTTAGAATATTAATCTACTGTTTAAATCGAAATGTACGGTTGTCGCGCGTATTCGTTCGAATCGTCACCCGTACGAACACGACGATAACTATACTTTTCAATCTTGTTTTCTAATTATAGAATATCATTCAGAACGTTAAATTAACTAATATCTTCTATTTATTTAATTATTCAAGGTTGTGATTCCTAATAAATTAACTTATATCTTCTATTTATTTAAAATTTAGAATATTAATCTACTGTTTAAATCGAAATGAAAGGTCGTCGCGCGTATTCGTTCGAATCGACACCCGTACGAACACGACGATAACTATACTTTTCAATCTTGTTTTCTAATTATAGAATATCATTCAGAACGTTAAACTTTCAGATATATTCGTACAGATCGTCACCTATACGAATAATCCGTCAATTTTGTGACAATCCGACTTTTCAAATTAACCTAGTTAACTGAAAATAATGAGATCACAGGCCCAACAAGATAAAAGTAGGCCCAATAAGGCCAAGTTAGGCCCAATGAAAACAAGGAAGGCCCACTGAGGCCCAAGTAGGCCAAATAAGGCCAAAGTAGGCCCAAGGTAGGCCCAATGAGGTCAAGGTAGGCCCAATGAGTCCATGATAGGCCCAGTTGTAGTTAAAAGGCCCAATTGGGTTAATCAAGCCCAACAATGTTCTAAGAAGCCCGATTTGTGACAATTTGGGATTTTCGGTTCAACTTTGTTAACCGAAATGTTATGTAATTGAGCTAAACCAATTTAAGGGATTGGAATTAATATAAATCAGTTCCAATACACTTTAATTGCAAAATTTAGACTTGTAATTGATTTAAAAGTCAAATTTTGACTTTAGAAGTCAAAATTCATGTGTGTTAATCAAGAAGGAATTCGAAATCTACATGTAACGGTTGGAATTAATCAAATTAAACCTTCCAATTATGTGTATTGATGATCCTTAACAGCAATCAGGCGTTATAGGACCCAACAACTTCGAATTAACCACGATTTGTAGGCTAAAAGTCGAAACCGTCAACTACCATCATTAAGATCATATAATGTGATCTTAATAGATCAAATTCTTGCTATAAAACCCTTAGTCGGTCCATTTAGAAGCTTTTGCATCCACAAATTCTTGCTCAGAAGCTGTGAATCGAAGAAACCAAGTGAGGGGTGGCCGAAACTACATCAACAAGTCGAAGTACATCAATTCGAAACCAATTCTGATAATTGTCATCACCTACACCTTCTATACGGTTAGTAAAATGATATCCCTATGCTAGTTTCGATTGACATCAATGAATTTTACGAATCATAATTCTAGGGTTCATATCAAAGGCGGTTTTGGGGGTTTTGATCGAGGCGAGTTTAAAAATGAACTCAAATGGTGCCATTAGTTTCATAAGGTGCCGATTAACAAAACCCATAATTTGATTTCATCACATTACAACGAATTGGTTAGGTTCAAGCTCCTAGGGTTTATACATAATCGGTTTTGGGGATTTGCATCTAGATGTGTTTTAGAATCAAATTAATGGTTACTAGTAGTTTCAGAGTATTCCGATTAAGCTAAGAGATAGGTCAATTGCTGGTTGTAACATCGAATTAATGAAGTTTGATATCTAGGGTTCTTGAATAATGACGAATTGGGGATTTCAATTCAAATGAGGTTTATAATTCAATTAAAACTACCAGAAAGTTTCGAAATATCAATCTTAATGAAATCCCTATGAATCAGGAACCTGTTAATCATCAATTCAACTGATTTGATGCGGGATTTAGGGAACTTGAGTTCGAACAGGTTCATGCTCGATTAATTGAGTTGCAATGGATAATTGTTCGAATTAAGATCAGCTAAGGAGTCGGTTTGTTGATTAGAACAGAAACCCTAAGGTTTAAGGATCGAAATCTATTGAATTGGGGGTCAATCGGGTGTGGAATGCTTCGGCTATGGTTAATGAAGGGATCACTGGGCCGATCGGGTTTATAAGGATTAAGATCAGATATGTTATCAAAATTTGGACTAGAGGAGACGGTAGGGGTGTGGGCGTGTTGGGTTGAAGGTCACGGGTTCGAGCCCGGCCTTCAACATTTTTTTGGGGTTTAAAACTAATTTTGAGTTTTAAATCATAACTTCTTCGTTTAAACTCCGATTTGATAGGTTCGAGTTGCGTTGGAAACGTAACGAGAATACGAATGTTTTAGAATAGTAAAAGTTATATTTTAACCCGAAAAACGAAATCGCGTATAATTACGTTGGTTTAAATAGAATCATAATGTGATTTATTATACGATTTCAAAGACACGCGTATATACGTATGCACATTCTTAACACTCTAACATACGTGTGTTGACACGTATGTGATTTCAAGCACAAAACGACTATCTGAATAACACTACGTTATTGTTTAAACACAGATCCTTCGTAAGAGGATTATTTACACGAGCTCACGTATTTGATCATTCTGCAACAATCAAAGGTGCGTACACGGCCCCTTTCTTATTTAAACTGTTTTGGGGGAGAAAACATGTGCAACAAACATTTTTAGATACATATCACTTGCATGAGTTAGCTGTTTACATTATGTGACAACATAGCATTTAAAAGTCCTTACACACTTCGAACCGTTTAGTTTGCCGTAGTGCAAAGCGTGGTAGTTGGAAATAGATCTATTAGGTTTGACAAACTTCACCTGGTAGATGGGATCTACGCAGGTGTTTGACTGACCAAACACACATTACTATTGTTCGTGCTAGACAATAGTGGCAAGGCAAAAACATTCTATAGCATGGCAATCGTCAGCTTCGGTGTCGACCACTTATGTAAATAGTTTATATGACTAGCTATCAGGACTATGCATGTGTGATTATGTTATCTGCAAACTTGACATTCAAACTGTTGTTTTGAACATTATGAATACTTAAAACCTGTGTTATGCACCAACCTTTATGTTGACTTGATTTACATGTTTTCTCATGACGCTAAGGTGCGCAACAAAGCTGGCATGGACTAGGAGATAGAGTCGCATGCATGTTTTACATTTATTGTTTAAATTACACATTTGAGGATTTTTGTTTTGTAATTTTCAAATTACAACTGTTACTTTGGTTATTGTTTTAAAACGCTTCCGCAACTTTTAAAAACTTTGATGTTTTAGACCAAAGTATGTTTTGAAATTCATATAGAGGTCTTCGTTATGTCTAATGATCTGAGATTCTGGTTTGTCATGTTCCCAAATGGTATGATTCCGTTAGTTGAAAATTGGGGGTGTGACAGATTGGTATCAGAGACATTGGTTATAGCGAACTAGGTTTGCATTTGTAGACTTAGACTATAACTGTTAGACATTAGACACGTATGCCTACACATATTACTTAGGAATTACATATGACATTATGTAATAGACTTGCTTACACATTCCATGGCACTGCACTTACATATGGTATTATGTAACAGGCATGGCATCTTCATCATTAGCACCATACATCTACATTGATGATTCTGAGGATGAGGAGCCGATAGTTCCAGCACCACCATCATCACCAGCACCACCTATTCCATCTCCTCCACCATCTGAGAGAGATGATTCAGACCCGGAGGAGGATCCGGAGGAGGATCCAGATGAGGACCCGGAGGAGGATCCGGATGAGGACCCGGATGAGGATCCGGAGGAGGAGCCAGCTGAGGCTACTCAGGAGATTCCTGCTGAGGGACCTTCTACTCATCCACCACCTGCATTGGATGTTCCTGAGCCTAAGAGGCAACGGACTGATTCTGAGGAGATTGTCAAACTACGTGAGGATTTATACTGGGCAAATGATAGGATTGAATACAATGTGCGGGAACTCTGGGATGCTAACGAAAGACAAGATAACCTTGCTCACCTGGTTAATGAGATGCGAGATGAGATCATCCATTTGACTGATCGTCTTCAAGCTTCTGAGGACCGAGCTGAGATTCTGGAAGGCAGACTTGAAGCCTTAGAAGACTTGTTGGTCTCGGAAAATGAAGAAGAGGAAGAAGAGAATGAAGAGGAGGAAGGGGAGGAACCAGCACCAGTTGTTGATTCTGATCCTGAATCCACTATTGAGGATGATTGATTTTCTTTATTTTGTTTAAACTTATTAGGGGCGGGTTGTGTCCCTACATTAGAAGTTTGAAAGACTTATGTTTTAATTTTGAAAGTATTGTACTCAAATCAGATTATTATCTATTGAAGGCTATTATTTACTGACAACAGTTGTGTTGATTTCTACATTACATGGTTGTTGTTTATTGTATTGTTTACACATGTCACATTGGACTTTGACAACACTCAAACGTTTCTTTTAATTAGGAAGATAATGGCCGAGGGGAACGTACAAATGACAGTTGCCGAGCTCAATGACCTGATTAATAACAGGGTCGCGGAGGCAATCGCGAACTACGTTCAGACACACACTACAGGGCCACAGGGTCCAGCAGGGGGATTGGTGAATCCACCAGTGTGCACGTTCAAGATGTTCTTGGACTGTAAACCACATAACTTCAAAGGATCGGAGGGGGCCATTGGACTCCTTCGATGGATTGAGAAGGCTGAATCAGTGTTTGAAATGTGCAACTGTCCTGATGAGAGCAAAGTAAAGTATGCTACGGGAACATTGGAGGGTCCGGCATTGACTTGGTGGAACTCGAATGTTCAGACTCTGGGATTGGGTGAGGCTAATGCCTTGACTTGGAATGGATTCAAGACTTTACTGCAGGAGGAGTACTGTCCTCGCAGTGAGATGCAGAAATTAGAGGAGGAGTATTGGCATCTCAAGATGGAGGGGTCAAACATCGAGGAATATACGACCCGGTCACATGAATTGGCCAGACTTCTACCTCACATGGCTACTCCAGCCAGTAAGTGGATAGAGAGGTATATCGGGGGATTGGTGCCTCAGACCCAGGGTTTGGTTACTTCTGCAAATCCTACAACAATTCAACAAGCTGTTCGGCTGGCGCACCAACTAACTGATCAGGCAGTGTTACAGGGGACTCTGCCTAAACGAACATCAGCTACTAAGGTGGGAGACCACAAGAGGAAGTGGGAAGGTAACAACTCCAAGAGTTACAACCAACAGTCGTATCAGCAGAACCGGAAGCAAGATTCAAACAAGTTTTACCACAATTCGAACAGTGGTCAGCAATCGTCATCATCGGGGGGTTATATTGGTAAACACCCCAAGTGCAACAGGTGTGGGTTTCATCATGCCGGTAATCAGTGTGATAGAGCTAGGTGCCAAAGATGTGGCAAGATTGGACATGCAGCTAAGGATTGTCAGGGAGAGCTGCAAAACAATCACAACAACCAGAATAATAATCAGAACAATGCACAGAAGGGTTGTTTTGAGTGTGGCAAGATGGGGCACTTTAAGAAAGATTGCCCACAACTCAAGAAAGGTGGGGATAATAACGCAAATGGCAATGGCAACGACAATGGTAATGGTAATGGCACCAATAACAACAATAACAATAACAACAACAACAATGGTGCTAGGGGCAGGGCGTTTGTGATTGGAGGGCGTCAAGCACGGGAGGATCCCAACATTGTTACGGGTAGGTTCCTCTTAAATAATCACTATGCCTCTATGTTATTTGACACTGGTGCCGATCGGAGTTTTATATCTAGTTCACTTGCTAAGTTGCTAAATGTTAGTCCCACTGCCTTAGATAGTCCATACACCATAGAATTAGCTGATGGTAAGCTAATTGTAAGTGAGCAAATCCATAAGGGATGTATACTTGATTTGATGGGTCAAACATTAGAAATTGATCTTATGCCTATTGCCTTAGGCAGTTTTGATGTAGTCATTGGCATGGACTGGTTGTCCAAAAATCAGGCTGAAATCGTATGCCATGAAAAGATTGTTCGTATACCTCTTCCGTAGGGAGAGACATTGTATGTACAAGGCGAGAAGAGCAGTACGCCACTGCGTCTCATATCTTGTATGAAAGCACACAAATGTCTGCGGAAAGGTCATCCGGCAGTTATAGCACTTATAACTGAAAAGCCGGTAGCTGAGATGAGGATTGAAGATATACCAGTAGTTTGTGAATTTCCGGAGGTATTTCCAGAAGACTTGCCGGGATTACCGCCTATCAGACAGGTGAAATTCCGAATCGACCTTACACCAGACGCAGCACCGATAGCAAGGGCGCCTTACCGACTTGCACCGTCTGAGATGCAAGAATTATCTACACAATTGCAAGAGTTGTTGAATAAGGGTTTCATACGACCTAGTTTTTCACCGTGGGGAGCTCCAGTTTTGTTTGTTAAGAAGAAGGACGGGACTTTCCGTATGTGTATCGATTACCGGGAACTTAACAAGGTTACTATCAAAAACCGGTATCCGTTACCCAGAATTGACGATCTGTTCGATCAGTTGCAAGGTTCGAGTTATTACTCGAAGATCGATCTTAGATCGGGTTATCATCAACTAAGAGTTCAAGAATAAGATATTCCGAAGACAGCATTCAGAACGCGCTATGGCCATTATGAGTTCTTGGTCATGCCATTTGGGTTGACAAACGCTCCAGCTGTATTCATGGATCTCATGAATCGTGTTTGTAAACCTTATCTCGATAAGTTTGTCATTGTTTTCATTGATGACATTCTCATCTATTCTCAGACTGAGGAGGAACACGCTGAACATCTTCGATTGCTGTTGGAATTGCTGAAACAAGAACAATTGTACGCTAAATTCTCAAAATGTGACTTTTGGATGCGAGAAGTACAATTCTTGGGTCATATAGTCAATGAAAAGGGCATACATGTTGATCCAGCAAAGATTGAAGTGATTAAGAATTGGGAAGCGCCAAAGACACCTACCGAGGTACGACAATTCCTTGGTTTGGCGGGTTACTACCGACGATTCATTGAGGGATTCGCAAAGATCGCTCAACCACTTACAGCTCTTACACACAAGGGAACGAAGTATAACTGGACGGATAAACAAGAAGCTGCATTCCAGTTATTGAAACAGAAACTCTGCAGTGCACCGATTCTGTCCTTACCGGAAGGGACGGAAGACTTTGTGGTGTATTGTGATGCATCTGCACAGGGTTTGGGATGTGTGTTGATGCAATGTGATAAAGTGATTGCTTATGCTTCAAGGCAACTATGACCACATGAAAAGAATTACACTACTCATGACTTGGAGTTAGGAGCAGTGGTTTTTGCTTTGAAGATTTGGCGGCATTACTTGTATGGAACTAAGTGTACCATTTACACTGATCATAAGAGTTTGCAGCATATCTTTGATCAGAAGGAGCTTAATATGAGACAGCGACGATGGGTTGAGTTGTTGAACGACTATGAATGCGCAATTAAGTATCACCCGGGAAAAGCTAATGTGGTAGCCGATGCTCTGAGCAGAAAAGACACAACAGGAACAAGACGGGTTCGCGCACTTATGATGACAATACATACTGACTTACCTGACAAGGTACGCAGTGCTCAACTCGAGGCCTTGAAAACGGAAAACTTGGTACAGGAATCATTACGAGGAATGGAAACACAGTTGGATGTCAAGTCTGATGGAATTCGTTATTTCGTTGATCGACTGTGGATACCTTTGTATGGAGGTTTAAGGGAACTCGTGATGGATGAAGCACACAAGTCCAGGTATTCAGTCCATCCAGGATCAGACAAGATGTATCATGATTTGAAGGCACTGTATTGGTGGCCTCATATGAAAGCTGACATTCCTAAGTACGTTAGCAAATGTTTGACTTGTTTGAAAGTCAAAGTTGAATACCAGAAGCCATCTGGTTTACTGCAACAACCAGAGATACCGATGTGGAAATGGGAACAGATTTCGATGGACTTCATTACTAAATTACCCCGTACACCGAGTGGTTGTGATACGATATGGGTAATTGTCGATCGATTAACGAAATCTGCACACTTCTTAGCAATCAAGGAAACCGACAAGATGGAGAAACTAACTCGCATTTACATCAAGGAAGTGGTAGCACAGCATGGCCTGCCAATCTCTATCATATCAGATCGGGATGCCCGATTCACTTCCAACTTTTGGAAATCTCTTCATAAGTCGTTGGGGACTCGCTTGGATATGAGTACCGCCTATCATCCACAGACTGACGGTCAAAGTGAACGTACGATTCAAACGCTCGAGGATATGTTACGAGCTTGTGTAATTGACTTTGTTGATAGTTGGGAAAATCACTTACCGTTAGTGGAATTCTCTTACAATAATAGTTATCATACAAGTATTCAAGCAGCACCGTTTGAAGCTTTGTATGGTCGCAAATGTCGTTCTCCAGTTTGTTGGGCTGAAATTGGTGACAGTCAGATTACAGGTCCTGAACTAGTGCACGAGACGACAGAGAAGATTGTACAAATCCGGAACCGTATGGCAGCGGCCCGGGATCGACAGAAGAGTTATGCAGATAAACGTCGTAAACCATTGGAATTTCAAGTAGGAGACCGAGTTCTTCTAAAGGTATCACCTTGGAAAGGTGTGATACGATTCGGCAAGCGCGGAAAGCTTAGTCCACGTTACGTAGGACCTTTTGAGATCCTGAAAAGGATTGGTCCGGTTGCGTGTCAACTCAAACTACCGGATGAACTTAGTGGAGTTCATGATGTCTTTCACGTATCAAACTTAAATAAATGTCTTTCTGACGAGACATTGATTGTACCATTGGAGGAAATACAAGTGGATGAACAGTTACGATTCATTGAAGAACCATCAGAAATCATGGACCGGGAGGTCAAACAACTTAAGCAAAGCAAGATTCCGATAGTCAAAGTTCGATGGAATTCAAGACGTGGTCCTGAATTCACATGGGAAAGGGAAGACCAAATGATGAAGAAGTATCCTCATCTGTTCAAAACAGCAACTACAAACACTGAGAGCGCATGTTAAATTTTGGGACGAAATTTCCTTCAACAAGGGGATGACGTGATGTTTCACACATCAACACTGCAAATTTCAAACTGTAAGCACAAACACTTTACTCAATTGGTTTTGTTACAAACATTTGTGCTACATTACATTTTATACATTTTATGTGCTACATTTCATATGTTACCTATTATGGTAGTACATGCATGATTAGTTACACACATTTTACTATGTGCGAGGTTGCGTAGTACAAACAGTTACAGACACTCACTATGTGTGATGTTACACAGCACAGTCTGATCAAACAC
Organism: Mikania micrantha; assembly: GCA_009363875.1. Classification (NCBI taxonomy): domain Eukaryota; kingdom Viridiplantae; phylum Streptophyta; class Magnoliopsida; order Asterales; family Asteraceae; genus Mikania; species Mikania micrantha. The sequence goes on from CM018681.1 coordinate 13,381,956, forward strand.
AAGCATTCACAGTTAGGTGAACTAACTAGTGTACACGCAAACAGTCACATTGAACGATCACAATTAGTTGTGATGTTGCAAGCATTAGATTTTATGTGTGAGTACACACAAGCACACAGAATGATCAAATCACACTACCACGTACGATTTAAACTCGTAAGTAGTTTCCTAACTACTCCTAACATTTGCTAATTTTCGGGACGAAAATTCCATCAACAAGGGGATGATGTGACAATCCGACTTTTCAAATTAACCTAGTTAACTGAAAATAATGAGATCACAGGCCCAACAAGATAAAAGTAGGCCCAATAAGGCCAAGTTAGGCCCAATGAAAACAAGGAAGGCCCACTGAGGCCCAAGTAAGCCAAATAAGGCCAAAGTAGGCCCAAGGTAGGCCCAATGAGGTCAAGGTAGGCCCAATGAGTCCATGATAGGCCCAGTTGTAGCTAAGAGGCCCAATTGGGTTAATCCAGCCCAACAATGTTCTAAGAAGCCCGATTTGTGACAATTTGGGATTTTCGGTTCAACTTGGTTAACCGAAATGTTATGTAATTGAGCTAAACCAAACTTAAGGAATTGAAATTAATATAAATCAGTTCCAATACACTTTAATTGCAAAATTTAGACTTGTAATTGATTTAAAAGTCAAATTTTGACTTTAGAAGTCAAAATTCATGTGTGTTAATCAAGAAGGAATTCGAAATCTACATGTAACGGTTGGAATTAATCAAATTAAACCTTCCAATTATGTGTATTGATGATCCTTAACAGCAATCAGGCGTTATAGGACCCAACAACTTCGAATTAACCACGATTTGTAGGCTAAAAGTCGAAACCGTCAACTACCATCATTAAGATCATATAATGTGATCTTAATAGATCAAATTCTTGCTATAAAACCCTTAGTCGGTCCATTTAGAAGCTTTTGCATCCACAAATTCTTGCTCAGAAGTTGTGAATCGAAGAAACCAAGTGAGGGGTGGCCGAAACTACATCAACAAGTCGAAGTACATCAATTCGAAACCAATTCTGATAATTGTCAGCACCTACACCTTCTATACGGTTAGTAAAATGATATCCCTATGCTAGTTTCGATTGACATCAATGAATTTTACGAATCATAATTCTAGGGTTCATATCAAAGGCGGTTTTGGGGGTTTTGATCGAGGTGAGTTTAAAAATGAAATCAAATGGTGCCATTAGTTTCATAAGGTGCCGATTAACAAAACCCATAATTTGATTTCATCACATTACAACGAATTGGTTAGGTTCAAGCTCCTAGGGTTTATACATAATCGGTTTTGGGGATTTGCATCTAGATGTGTTTTAGAATCAAATTAATGGTTACTAGTAGTTTCAGAGTATTCCGATTAAGCTAAGACATAGGTCAATTGCTGGTTGTAACATCGAATTAATGAAGTTTGATATCTAGGGTTCTTGAATAATGACGAATTGGGGATTTCAATTCAAATGAGGTTTATAATTCAATTAAAACTACCAGAAAGTTTCGAAATATCAATCTTAATGAAATCCCTATGAATCAGGAACCTATTAATCATCAATTCAACTGATTTGATGCGGGATTTAGGGAACTTGAGTTCGAACAGGTTCATACTCGATTAATTGAGTTGCAATGGATAATTGTTCGAATTAAGATCAGCTAAGGAGTCGGTTTGATGATTAGAACAGAAACCCTAAGGTTTAAGGATCGAAATCTAGTGAATTGGGGGTCAATCGGGTGTGGAATGCTTCGGCTATGGTTAATGAAGGGATCACTGGGCCGATCGGGTTTATAAGGATTAAGATCATATATGTTATCAAAAGTTGGACTAGAGGAGATGGTAGGGGTGTGGGCGTGTTGGGTTGAAGGTCTCGGGTTTGAGCCCGGCCTTCAACATTTTTTTGGGGTTTAAAACTAATTTTGAGTTTTAAATCATAACTTCTTCGTTTAAACTCCGATTTGATCGGTTCGAGTTGCGTTGGAAACGTAACGAGAATACGAATGTTTTAGAATAGTAAAAGTTATATTTTAACCCGAAAAACGAAATCGCGTATAATTACGTTGGTTTAAATAGAATCATAATGTGATTTATTTAAACGATTTCAAAGACACGCGTATATACGTATGCACATTCTTAACACTCTAACATACGTGTGTTGACACGTATGTGATTTCAAGCACAAAACGACTATCTGAATAACACTACGTTATTGTTTAAACACAGATCCTTCGTAAGAGGATTATTTACACGAGCTCACGTATTTGATCATTCTGCAACAATCAAAGGTGCGTACACGGCCCCTTTCTTATTTAAACTGTTTTGGGGGAGAAAACATGTGCAACAAACATTTTTAGATCCATATCAGTTGCATGAGTTAGCTGTTTACATTATGTGACAACATAGCATTTAAAAGTCCTTACACACTTCGAACCGTTTAGTTTGCCGTAGTGCAAAGCTTGGTAGTTGGAAATAGATCTATTAGGTTTGACAAACCTCACCTGGTAGATGGGATCTACGCAGGTGTTTGACTGACCAAACACACATTACTATTGTTCGTGCTAGACAACAGTGGCAAGGCAAAAACATGCTATAGCATGGCAATCGTCAGCTTCGGTGTCGACCACTTATGTAAATAGTTTATATGACTAGCTATCAGGACTATGCATGTGTGATTATGTTATCTGCAAACTTGACATTCAAACTGTTGTTTTGAACATTATGAATACTTAAAACCTGTGTTATGCACCAACCTTTGTGTTGACTTGATTTACATGTTTTCTCAGGACGCTAAGGTGCGCAACAAAGCTGGCATGGACTACGAGATAGAGTCGCATGCATGTTTTACATTTATTGTTTAAATTACACATTTGAGGATTTTTGTTTTGTAATTTGCAAATTACAACTGTTACTTTGGTTATTGTTTTAAAACGCTTCCGCAACTTTTAAAAACTTTGATGTTTTAGACCAAAGTATGTTTTGAAATTCATATAGAGGTCTTCGTTATGTCTAATGATCTGAGATCCTGGTTTGTCATGTTCCCAAATGGTATGATTCCGTTAGTTGAAAATTGGGGGTGTGACAAATTTAGCATTCACATAACGATATTCATGTGTTTTGTTCTGTAATGCCTCACCTACGTTTATACGTATAACTCATAATCAAATAATCACATAATAGTTCTGTATTGCCAGACAATTATCTGACGCAAGAACCATTGTTCTGAACCGTGTTTCTGTTAAATGTTTCTGAATTTGTTCTATGACAACACAAAATGATAATGATAATGATAATTGATATGAATGTGAAGCTTACTGAAATGTATAAGATTCGTACCTGTTTTACTGTTCATGTACTGTAGAGATCACTGTTCCAGTGACGGTTCCGGCACTGATGTTACAGTCTCCCCTTGTTAGAGAAATTTCGTCCCGAAATTTAAGAGTTGTTATCGGGTACAGCTTCCTCTTCAAACAGTTGGGGGTACTTTAACTTCATGTGATCCTTGCATTCCCAAGTAAATTCGGGTCCACGTCTTGAATTCCATCGAACCTTTACAATCGGAATACGGCTTCGCCTCAGTTGTTTAACCTTGCGATCCATAATCTCCAAAGGTTCTTCGATAAAATGTTACTGTTCATCGACTTGAATTTCTTCAATTGGAATGACGAGAGACTCGTCAGCAAGGCATTTCTTTAGGTTTGAGACGTGAAACACGTCATGCACACCACTGAGTTCATCGGGTAATCTCAGTCTATACGCCATAGGACCAATACGCTCGACGATCTCGAACGGTCCCACGTATCGTGGTGCTAGTTTGCCTTTCGTTCCAAAGCGTACAACGCCTTTCCATGGGGATACTTTCAACATTACACGATCTCCCACTTGGAATTCCAACGGCTTGCACCGTTCGTCAGCGTAGCTCTTTTGTCTGCTCCTTGTAGCTTGTAGTCTTCTTTGAATCTGAGCTATCTTGTCAGTGGTTTCCTGAATAAGTTCTGGCCCAGTTATTCGATTGTCTCCAACTTCAGTCCAGCAGATCGGTGATCGACATTTCCGGCCATAGAGAGCCTCGAATGGTGCACATCCGATACTACTGTGATAACTGTTAATGTAGGAGAACTCGATCAGTGGCAAATGGGAGTCCCAATTCCCACCGAAATCCAACACACAGGTTCTTAACATGTCCTCTAGGGTTTGGATTGTACGTTCGCTTTGGCCATCCGTTTGTGGGTGGTAAGCTGTACTCAAATTTAACTGTGTCCCTAGAGATTTTTGCAGTGATTTCCAGAACCTTGATGTGAATCTGCTGTCTCGATCGGAAATAATAGACAATGGCGCACCACTATCTCATTGATGTATAATCTTGCCAGCTTATCCATTGTTAAGGTCTCACGCATAGGCAAGAAGTGAGCAGATTTGGTTAAACGATCAATGATCACCCAAATTGTATCATGACCACTGGAAGTGCGGGGTAGCTTGGTAATGAAATCCATAGCTATCTGTTCCCACTTCCAGAGCGGAATCTCAGGCTGTTCCAGTAGACCAGACGGTCTCTGGTGTTCCGCCTTTACCTTTGCACATGTCAGACACTGACCGACAAATTCGGCTATGTCTTTCTTCATCCCCGGCCACCAATAAAATCCACGCAAGTCTTGGTACATTTTAGCAGCGCCTGGATGAACAGAGTATTTAGTCTTGTGTGCTTCATCGAAGATAAGTTTTCTCAATTCATCTACCGCAGGAACCCATACTCGATCCTTATAGTAGATAATTCCATCAGGCTTCGTGTCAAACTGTTTCTCCGCTCCGCAATCAAGTTCCGTCTTCAAATTGCCTTGGTCAAGTGCTTCTTGTTGTGCTTGGATAATCTTGTCACTTAAACTGGTCTGCACAGTTATCCCCATTGCTCTAACATGTAGGGGTTTGACCCGTCCTTTCCGGCTCAAGGCATCAGCTACAACGTTCGCCTTTCCCGGATGGTACTTAATTACACAATCATAGTCATTCAGAAGTTCAACCCAACAGCGTTGTTGCATGTTGAGCTCCTTCTGATCAAAGATGTGTTGCAGACTCTTGTGATCTGTGAATATGGTAGACTTGGTGCCATATAAATAATGTCTCCAAATCTTCAGTGCGAAGATTACAGCTCCCAGTTCAAGATCATGAGTAGTGTAGTTCTTCTCATGAACCTTTAATTGTCTTGATGCATAGGCTATAACTTTGTCCTGTTGCATTAACACGCAACCGAGTCCCTGATGGGAAGCATCACAGTACACAACAAAGTCATCACAGCCCTCTGGGAGAGATAGGATTGGAGCATCACATAGTTTCTATTTCAATGTCTGAAAAGCATATTCCTGTTTCTGCTCCCAGACAAACGGTTCACTTTTCTGGGTTAACTTAGTGAGTGGTAGAGCTATCTTAGAAAAACTCGAGATGAACCTTCTATAATAACCTGCCAATCCCAGAAAAGACCGTATCTCCGTCGGTGTCTTCGGAGTGTCCCAATTCTTTATCGCCTCGATCTTGGCAGGATCTACATGAATTCCCTCGCTATTAACTACATGACCCAGAAATTGAACTTCTCTTAGCCAGAATTCACATTTAGAGAATTTAGCATAGAGTTGTTCTTTCTTCAATAGCTCCAAGATCTTTTTAAGGTGTTGCTCATGTTCCGTTTCGGTCTTGGAATAAATCAGTATGTCATCAATAAAGACAATGAAAAACTGATCCAAGTATGGCTTGCACACTCGGTTCATGAGGTCCATGAAAACCGCTGGTGCATTTGTCAACCCGAAAGGCATCACCATGAACTCATAATGCCCGTATCTTGTTCGGAAGGCCGTTGTCGGTATATCTTCATCTCGAACTCTCAGCTGATGATATCCAGACCGCAAGTCAATCTTCGGGAAATATTGAGCTCCTTGCAGTTGGTCAAACAAATCATCAATCCTTGGCAATGGATACCGATTCTTGATGGTTAGTTTGTTCAGCTCCCTGTAGTCTATGCACATTCTGAACGATCCGTCTTTCTTCTTCACGAACAAGACTGGAGCTCCCCAAGGTGAGTAGCTCGGTCTGATAAAACCCTTATCAAGTAGCTCCTGTAACTGATTAGACAATTCCTGCATCTCGGAAGGTTCTAACCTGTTAAGAGATTTTGCAACTGGGGTTGCTCCAGGAATTAAGTCAATACGAAACTCTACCGGTCGCACAGGTGGCAAGCCTGGTAGGTCTTCAGGAAATACTTCAGGATATTCTTTCACCACAGGTACATCTTGAATCCTTTTCTTGTCCTTCTCCTTTTCTACCACATGAGCCAAAAATGCAACGCACCGCTTCTGTAAACACTTACGCGCTTTTATACACGAAATGATTTTGACATTTCGTTTCGCTTGATCCCCTTTAACTTCCAACACGCGATCACTCGGCAAGGGAATACGAAGTAGCTTTTCAGAACAAATGACTTCCACTTGATTTGAGGAAAGCCAATCCATTCCAACAATGATATCAAAACTGTCTAACTCCATCGGTATCAAATCGATGGTGAATGTATGACCATTAAGTGTCAATGGGCAATTTCTATAAACTGTACTGACTGTAATCTGTTTCCCGTTAGCTACTTCTACAATGTAAGGGGAGTCTAACTGTTCCTCTATAGAATCTAGTTGGCATGCAAAGTCGGTAGAGATAAAAATCTGATCCGCACCAGTATCAAATAGAACAGATGCATAAAATTCATGTAAGAGAAACGTACCAGTGACCACATTTGGGTCCTGGTGTGCAGCTGGTGCTCCAATGGCAAAGGCTCGTCCACGGGGTGCTTGAACTGCTGGTTGTGCCTTCTTCGGGCAGTTCTTCGCAAAGTGGCCTTGTTCGCCACAGTTATAGCATCCACCATGGTTCTGATTAGCGGGTGGAGGGAGAGCCAAAGCAGCATTGTTGACTGCTTGGTTAGGTGTCATCCGACAGTACTAGACCCAATGGCCCTTTCTTCCACATCCCGTGCATTGCTTGCATGGAGTGTCAGCAGGGTGATGATACTGACACTTGGCACACAGAGGAAACGTGCCTGTGTAAGGTTTGCGATTTGGGTTCTGTGGTGCTGCTGCCACTTGTTGAAGAGGTGTGGCCACCGTGTAGTTCTTGATGGTCTTCTGCTTCTTCTTCTGATGGTGGTGGCGTTTCTTGGATGACTCAGCTTTGTTCTTACTGGGTTCAGCCTCCTTCTTTAGAACTCCAGAGGCTACCATGAGGTCAGTGAGTTTCCCAGACAATCTCACTGCAGATTCAACAGTAGTAGGGTTGGCTGAAACAACCATGCCCTGAATGCAGGCGGGGAGTCCACCCACATATCTGTCTATTCTTTTCTCCAGAGTTGGTACCATATCAGGTACCAAGGCAACTAGCTCGTGGTAGCGAGTAGTATAGCCCATGTGATCAGCCCCCTTCATCACATGGTTGGATAGTTCAACCTCCAACTTCTGCAGCTCATTCTTGGGGCAGAATTCTGTTCGCAGCAGTGCCTTGAAGTCTTCCCATGGCATTGCCATAGCTTCCTCTCTTCCTCGGGCGTTGATCTGACCGTTCCACCAGGTCAAAGCCCGTTTGTTGAATATTCCAGCTGAGTAACGGACCATGTGGTGTTCGGGGCAGCTGCAAAGATCCAATGTTGCCTCGATCTTCTCAATCCATTGGATTAACCCAACGGCACCTTCAGACCCACTAAAACTGGGTGGTTTACATCCTACAAAGGACTTGTAGGAGTAATGAGATGAATCTCCAGTATTTCCACTGGCTTCTCCTGATCTGTTGCCAGTGTTGAGGATTTCATTAGGAAGACGAAGAAACATCTCCGGTATTGCTTCTTTCATCTGATTTGTCATCTGGCTACTCAATAACGTCACCAGGGCGATAGTAGCAGGATCCAGTGTCGGTGTTGTGCCTGAACCAGTTGCTTGAGTAATCAATGGAGGAGGGCAGGAGGAGGTGGTGGAGGTGGTGAATCATTCGGCGACGGTGTAGAGGAGTGTGGAGCCAAGTCTTGTGGTGGTAGGGGTAACAAGGGAGGCTGTCTTCTCGGCGGCATTCTGATCATAACCAATAAAGTTATCGGTTAGTGCGATGATCGAATACAGAAGACAATGTGCAAATAATTCCTAAGTCCTGTTTTCTCTATATGCAGGGTCCCTAGGTTATAGTCTAGGCCAAACCGTTCAAATAAGTGACCTATATTTCTCTATAACCATGGCTCTGATACCAATCTGTCACACCCCGAGCCGGCGGGGTAGGATCGGAGTCCCCGTCGGGCCGAAGGTTCCCAGGGCGCGATATCGGGAGTGATAATCAGAAGTGATCAGATTGTTTACATTGCACATGATATAAATGAGAAATGCTACTATAATAGAATTACAAAGTTAAATTACATCAGTATCGTTTATAATTTAACAATGTAAATCTATTGTAAACATCATAAAATAGCTATCTTGTATTTACACAAGATATACAAAATAAATGTTATAATGATGTCTTCAAAAGTATGCAGGTCCAAAATACTAAGTCTTCTATCTGAAGTCCTAGTCCAAAAGAAATGACTTCTTAATTAACATGTTCATCACCTGAGAAGTCATGCAAAAAGATCAAGTCAACACATGGTTGGTGAGTTCATATAGTTTAGTATTTGAAAATGATTTGAAAACCTCTTTCGGTAAAGACCCTAACCTCATTAACACCACATGTAATATCCACATCGGTATGCTTATATATATGGCATATGTAAGGGACAAGCCCTAGCCAACATCCCACCACATACTAATATGCATGACACTGCTGTTAATGATAATTAAGCATTCTTACCCTTAACACAATTCCATAAGTCCCTCTGTTCGTTGTCCCTGTATTTACAATCATTTGAAATCCATGTTGATTTCATAGTTCATCACACAATATGATCAACCACCGTAATTGTATAAACAGTTATAAATGCTTAATTAAAGAAATAAGTAAACATTTAACAAAATCTAAGTCCTAATGATTGGGGCCTTTGGTTATACTCGAGTAGACTAGTCTGTCAATCTAGGTACTTAGTAGTTAGGGAATCTTTAAATATCCTCAAACATACGACCTACAAATCAAACGGTCTAGCTAGGACTTCTTGAAATGTAGGGTTTTTGTTTCGTCTGTTTTGGCATATGTTATCTCTGATATTTCCCAGGCTTTCCCTTGAAAATGATTTATTGATTCGTCTGATTCTGTCACAAGATGTACTTGATTCGTTGATCGTAGAATACTAGATTCATTGATCAAATGTACACTTGATTCATAGTTCAACAAACACTTGATTTGTAGAACATTGAATATTGTCTTTGCAAAGATTGTTTCGTTTGATTCGTTGAAATCCCACACTTGCTTCGTCAAAATGTTTGATTTGATTCATTGAATTCACCCATTTGATTCGTCAAAATGTTTAGTTTGATTCCTTGAACTCCCACACTTGTTTTGTCAAAATGTTTGATTTGATTCCTTTGAAATGTTTTGATCTGTTGAATTGTTTTAGCTTAACCCGATTATTCACTTAATTTATAAGTAAATCAGTTAGTAAACCTGCATAAAATCTTCCTAGACATGGTCTAGGATAACATTTATATATATGTGAAACATATAAATTTAAAAGCATTTAACTGAACAATTTAAATAAAATAGTTTACGCATGTTTCTCAGCCCCGCGTTTTCAAAACAAAATGTTAGAAAAGGGGCAATGAACTCACCTGTGCTGCTATGTAAATGATCTACACAAAATGCGCGCTCTTGTTTGTAGTTAGGTTTCTTCAGTTCCTGAGTTATTTTAATAGAATTCGAATACAATAAGTACGCGTATTAGTCGTTGTGCCTAAAGTTTTGGGTCTTGTCATGTGTGCAACTAAGTGTCTTAGTACTAAGTGTATCTAAGATCTAATCTATCTTAGTTAGCCTTCTTAATGATCCCAATTCCCATAGTTTATCATAATAATTTACTTTTATATTTTAGAAAATTTCGGCAGAGTTTCCTTTGTTTTCCGTTTAAATCCAGACAATCATATTGTCTATTTTACAACAAAATCCCAATCAATGATATTACAATTAACTTTTATAACTAAATAAATTTAAAAGAAACCAATGACAATTATAAATTATATTTCAAATTAAACGAGATTTTAATTGGAAATATTCACACATTTCCAATTCTATATTAAAAACATCATTATTAAAATTTAATTAAACGTGTAACATATGATGGACTCAATCAAGTCCCATTGGGCCCATTTGAGTCCAAATGAAAGTCTTTGATTTCCAAATTGATCATCCAACTTTGATTGTAATCCATATGAGTTCTTGGAAAATCGTTCACATGTGTTAGACTAATTCAAAAGATGTTAATACTAATATTGATGTGTTATTGTGTTTCATGAAAACCCATATCTCTTATTAACCCTACATCCTTATTACAAGTTAAACAAAATCATAACACCCCCAATTCATGCATGCATCTACGAGATCTCCCCATGCATGTCTAGCCCTATGCACACACACAATACATATTACATGCATGTATGTATTCTTGCATTCCCATTTTAACCAACTTAACAACATTTTGGTCCAACACTTTGATTAGGGCAGCGAACCTATTGGATTTATCCAAGGGTTCGGTTGATTTTGAATGAGAAGGTTCGGCCATCTTTAACTCTAACGAACCCTAAAGGTTCGTGAGTTAGGCATACAGGTTCGGGAACCCAGAGTTTTAGCTGACTCACGCAGGGTTCGTGACTCAGAATAGCCCAGGTTCGTTGCAGAGGTTTAGCCAGGCTCTACAGGTTCGTTGCACATGTTCACTGGGTTCGTTGCAATTGATCACAGGGTTCGTTGCAGAAAAAGGAGGGTTCGGCCGGGCATAAAAGGTTCGGCTAGGGAAACTGATGGGTTCGACTGATGAGCCTCACGAACCTGTAAAGGTTTTGGCGTCCCCATACTCGTATTAACGAGCTAAACCTGTTATAAATCCAATTCTAATAACAACCAACTGCTTATAACACCTTAACCTAAGTGATTTATGTGTCTAAAATTGATTAATACCACAAAACCCATTGGAATCGTGACACACACACCCTAACCGAATTTATCACAAACATTACCTCAATTTCAGTGGATGAATGTATAAACGTCTTGCACTTTCTTGATCTACGTGCTGAGATAAACGTCTTGACACCTAGATTGCTTGAATCCGACTTGAATCGAGCTCCCAATCATAGAGAGAAGTTTTGTTCTTGAGAGTGTTTTTAGAGAGAGAGAAGAGAGTCGAGATGAAGAGAGAGAGAGAGAGATTGGTGAGGCTAATTATGGTAACTTAATGCCAAAATAAATGATTCCATCGCCCCCGGTTAGTCGGTCTCAATAGGTTTCTCGCAAAATGCCGGATCGTGAAGTTTTCGCGACTAAACGACATGATAATAAAATTAGAAATCATTTAATTATTCAAGGTTGTGATTCCTAATAAATTAACTAATATCTTCTATTTATTTAAAATTTAGAATATTAATCTACTGTTTAAATCGAAATGTACGGTTGTCACGCGTATTCGTTCGAGTCGTCACCCGTACGAACACGACGATAACTATACTTTTCAATCTTGTTTTCTAATTATAGAATATCATTCAGAACGTTAAACTTTCAGATATATTCGTACAGATCATCACCTATACGAATAACCCGTCAATTTAGCATTCACATAACGATATTCGTGTGTTTTGTACTGTAATGCCTCACGTACGTTTATACGTATAACTCCTAATCAAATAATCACATAATAGTTCTGTATTGCCAGACAATTATCTAACGCAAGAACCATTGTTCTGAACCGTGTTTCTGTTAAATGTTTCTGAATTTGTTCTATGACAACACAAAATGATAATGATAATTGATATGAATGTGAAGCTTACTGAAATGTATAAGATTCGTACCTGTTTTACTGTTCATGTACTGTAGAGATAACTGTTCCGGTGACGGTTCCGGCACTGATGTTACACTATATATAGGCTGAACTCATTCGACCGTATGAGTTGTGCGAAACACTCATTCGGGCGAATGAGCTAGTCAACAAAATGAGTTATGCGAGTGACTCATTCGTTCGCCTCAGTCATTCGCTAGTCGTTCATTTGTGCGAACGGGCTAATTCGTAGGTACCATTCGCATGAATGGGTCTGTAAAATAGACAAAGTCAAAGTCAAACATGGTTAAACATATTAAACTCAATTAAACGTATAGGAACAATATAGAATAATCGATTTCATTACTGATATAAACTTTATACAATCAAAGTCATACAAAATATAGAGATAGGGACATTACATGCACCAAGAAACTCCCCCATGGACCTAGTTCTCTACTTGTCAGCACCGGTCTTCAAAAACTTTTCTGAAAGAGCTTTCTAGTCAGAGCCGGCATGAATTCCAAACGCGAATCATATCCGGATGACTCTCATAAACTGTAGAGCCAGCTCCATATCTCCAGTCTCAAAGAAAATTTGACATCTGTATAAAGTCTTCACATCTTCGAGCGACAGATTTGTCAGCCACATGGGATCAAAAATACGTATGGTATCCCATGTGTTTTTCTTGCACTGTACAATCACCGCCTCAGCAGTTCTCTCGTCATAGTACCACCATCTGAAGTTATCCGTAAATTCTTGACACATCTTCCGTAAAGGAATCTTCTTCATGACATTAGGAGGCAGCCACTTCAGGATCACTTTATGTCTTCGGGTGTTAGCATCGATCTTCGGCTGATAGTAACGTTCCGGTTGCTGTGGCTTGAAATTCACCTATCTCTTCTTGTACTCAAATCGGATTTGCCTAGCAAACGAGGATGACATCCCCGAATCCTCATAGTACAACATCTTTAGACGTGCAAGCTGATTAACTTCAAATCCATGCAACGTCTTGAAGTCATGAGGAAATCGGAAGTACTGGATCCATCTCTCTCTCTCTCTTCAATGCATAGCAATACAAGTCATGAAATTATGCCCAACTCAGAATCTAACCGCTAGATTTATATCCTTTGGTCTTGTAGACTTTGGTGTGTAGAGCTGGCATAGGTGGAACACTTTCCTTTTTCAGCACCTCCCAGTATGCTGCCCATTCTTCCTTCCTCTTTTGAATGTCTTCTGCAGAACACTCACTGCCGCTAAACTTCTCTTCTATCTTTCTTTTCAATTCCTCCTTAGTATGTAGACCAAAAAGATCAGCAAATGTAGGCAGCTCCTCTTCAGTTGAAGTATACTGTCACACCCCTTGCGCCGCGTGCGGAATCCACGGCGCGATGACGATCGATGGTTGAATCATGCACAAGTATTGAATAAGAACAACCACAATGCATTACTAGATTTCATAAAGATTAGACCATTGTGTAGTTACAGACAATCTATCTATGTTACCAAAAGAATGACAACTACAGACCCAAAAATAATGTTTACAAAATAAGACTTAAACAAGACAATTAAACAATCAGGATTAAGTGTGTTTCTAAATCCATCCTAGCTTGTTTCTTCATCTTGTTCTATCTTAAAACGGTCTCCTTAGTTGTCCTTGAAAGTATACTAAACCTGATTACCTGAAACACGTGAAAAGTAACTGTCAACTACAAAAGTAGTTGGTGAGAACAATAGGTTTAACATTTGTAAATATGAACCAGCATTATAAGGCATATGTATAAAACAATGAATGAAGGATAGTTGCAACCAAACTAACATCAAGTATGTATAATGTGTCCAAACAGTCATCAGACTGTTTGCTAGAAACCAACATATAATCAAGTCCCAAACTACGTTTGGAGTCAGAAAATTAGTCAGCAAACGTATCAACACGAGCGGTACTAACGAGTTTACTCAGAAGACAACTCCGTGTTGACGTAACCCGGTCAATATGACTTGTGTTGGTAACCTAAATTAGCAGCAATTTCATATTACCGTAATGCAACCAATTCTGCAATTAGCTTTTAAAACAAATTTAAATGCTAATTCCAGCTTTGGCGTAACCAAATGTGTCCGCTTTCCCTTGTTGTGATTACCCAGTACTAACACTAAATGAATATGAATATGTAACTTTATGTACGTATAAGTTTATTCACAACGATGAACACCATGTTTTTGAATACTATGACTTGAAACCATTGATTGAAATGCCTTATTTGATTATCATGATTTGAAAACCTTGCTTGAATACCGTGAATTGAAAACCTTGTTTGAATGCCATGAATTGAAAACCTTGCTTGAATACCATGAATTGAAATCCTTGCTTGAATACCATGAATAGAGTCCTTGTGTAATAACAAGGTTTAAAATATCATTTTATTGAAAACACAATATTTTAGTAAAAGAGTTTATAATACTTATCTCTTAAAAGTATTTATCATTTATAAAACTATTTATGTAAAATTGGTGTAAAACAGTTTATTTTATCCTTTTATAAAACCTTTTTGTAGAAATTGTTTAACAGCTGATAATTCCTTTGTAAATAATTGAGAAATCCCTAGGATTTCCAAAGTGAACTTGAAACAGATGAACTGTAGCATAAATACTGTATATGAAATATGTTTGGCATAAAGATTGTTTGATCACGTGTTCCACCCCAAAACAGTTGAAAAATAGTAAAAGAGAGGCTAATGTTCTCACTTGACAGCAGTAGACTCTGAACCACACAAATAGCAAGTAGCAAACAACAAGACTTCTATCTGGTTCCTATATCATTGTAATCATACATATAATATAAGATTTATGATATAGTATTCTTTGATTGATGGATTGAATGACCGGTGTTAACATAATTATGCTTATCCTTTGTATAGCTTGTTTTTAAACAATTCGAATCCTTACGAAAATGATTCTTGAGTGTTAGGTTTAGGTATTATCCAAAAGGTTGCCATCTTTGAAATGAGTATATGATTATTGAAATTTAACTAATGGCCTTATATTTCAAATTAAGTTATTATGAAAATGCCAACTAGGTTTAAGTTTTGTGATAATTAAGGTGTTTCGATTTCAAGATATGTTGTAGCCCAAATCAATTGGGCCCCATACTTGTTGTTGGGCCGAAACAATCACACGGGCTAAAGATTTCGTGTGTGAACCGAATAAAGGTAAATTGGACCATTGTGTATGATATTGAGCCCATGCAATTGTTATCGAGCCGAGTGAAATGGTTGGGCTCGTGGATGAAGCCTGGGCCGGTCAAGGGGTTTGTTGGGCCAAGTCAATTGTTCATGGGTCAATTAGTGTCACCATTGGGCCAAAAGTCATCATTGTGGTTTGTCATATGTATTGGGCCAATGAGAAAGAATCGGCCGAAGATGGTTAGTCCGACACCCCATATTTGTCAGCGAACCTTTTGAATGTGATAGGCTGAGGTTCGCAATTCTTTAAACAGGTTCGGCCCACGAATCCACATAGGTTTGGCCGGAGATTGGTCATGAGGGTTCGGCTAATGGTTCGGTGTGCACAGGTTAGGATTCCACAAAAGATCCGTAGGGCTGCAATATGGTTCGCCAAGGGTCCCCACGGGTTCGACTTTCATTCAAGTCACAGGTTCGTTCCCCATTGAAGGTAGGTTCTAATCATCAAAGGTTCGGTAACCTCAAGAGGGTTCGGTGGTTGAGCCGTGGTGAAAAAGGTTCGTTGCTAGATGGTTCGGTCACCGATGGTTCGTGAGGCCCCCTAAGGGTTCGGCTATTGATCAACGAACCATGCAGGTTCGTTAGGGTTGAGGTTCGTCGTCCTAAGGTTCGTGCGCAGGGTTCGGTGGTGCCATGCGGTTCGTCTGCATGCTGAGAGATTCGTGAGTGGAGGAGGTTGGCTGGGGAGAATGGGTTCGGCACCCCAGGGTTCGTGAAACCACAAGGGTTCGGCTGCCACCCAGAGGGTTCGGCCGTCCCTTTCCCGGCGAACCGGTTACAACTCCACCTTCCATCTCGAGCTGCGACCATCCATGGTGAGGCCTCCACATCTCTGGTGAACAAGAACAATGTTTCGAAGGCTTAGGGTTGGTCTACATGGTTCCTAATACCGGTTATATGGTTCGGTCGAGCAAATAGATAAAAACCCTATATTTCGAGTTTTTCAAGCTCAAATACCTCGAGTTTCTGTTGATAAACCTACAGATCGGTGGTACTATCTTGTAGAGGACGTCGAGGGCTACTCGTGGACTCCAAGAACACACAAATCCGTTGCAAATCGAGCGAGTTACGTGCGTTTGAAGCTTGGTTTTTCTATTGAGAGGGTAGGAGACGAAAATTGTTGAGAAAGAGAGCAAATGGCTGAAATGAATGATGAGAAATGAAGGAATTAAGGGCTTTTATGCCCCGGTTGGTTCCCCGCGTGTTTGGTCTCGCTTGGTGTCGGTTTCGCGTATTTTTACGTACGCGTCATCACGATTACATGATTAATATTTTTGCACTGTTTTTGATGAGTTTCAAAATTGTAAAATGTAAAATAAAATATTTTACTTATTTTTACATTTCCTTTGTTTTGAGACCGTTAAACGATTACAATTACGTGTATACCCGCAATCGCGTACGTTTTTCGATCGTATTATTTATTTATTGCCGTTTACTCGTAATTATAAGTTCAACATTCATATCGTTATGGATCGTCACCCATAATTATACTCAGTCTCACTTACGCATTACGATTTTGTTTGATTAATTTGTTTGTCATACTATTCGTCAGAACACTACGCACTAACACTATCTCATTACACCGGCTACCTGCCTTATCTGACGCCAGCCCACCACTGTTTCGATATAATACGATACTGTTCTTGCTAGCATAATCGACTGTAAATAAATAATACATTCTTGTTCCTAATTAAATAAAATCCTATCACACACAAACACAAATATGAACACTTGAATCACATTGACATACTAAATCAAATACATATTGTACTACCACTATTTATGACTACCATGACTAAATGCACAGATGTTACATGTACTTTGTGTTCCCTTCTTCAGTATTGTCTTCCAGAATCACCTCATCAACATCATCAAATGCTTCTGGAGTAGGAAGATCAGAAATCGGAACAGTAGAAGCATCCAAGACCACCTCGTCAAGATTCAACTTGAATAATTCTGCAATCTGTTCTTTGGTGAGGCAGTGGATGATCTCGCCTTCTTCTTTATCATAGCTGATAGAGTGTTGAATGATGCCTTGAGCATCTAGTATCATCGTCAACTTTTCATCCAGAAGACGTCACAGAGGCATAGAATCAACCTCTTCAATGGCCTTAGGCTCTTCGGCTTGATTCTGAGGTGGCTTTGGAGCGTTGTCATGTCTTGTCTTGGTTCTGATCTCTGTATGAGGGGACAGCTCTGCTAAACTAGAGGGACTTGAAGAGCAACTCCCAACTCCATCATCATCACCTGAATGATCATCATCCCTACCACCATAATCCACCTTCTCCTCATCAGACTCTTCCTCATCTTCTTCATCTTCTTCATCTTTGTAACATCTGTGCCGGAAGCGTTACCGGAACAGTAATCTGTACAGTAACTGGTACAGTAACTCAGGTACAAACTAGAAGAAATACTTAGAAGCTATCAACATTCGATGCTAAACACAAACTATAACACTATGTTTCTGAAATACTAATTTAAACCTTATGGTTTAACAGTCAGAAACCCATCAGAAAACAATGAACAGATGTATACATATTTGATTTGTTATTGCTAGGTATAAACATATGCGAGGATAAACAGAACAAAACCATAACGGTTGTTGTTACAGAATGCTAAACCGACGAATTATTCGTATAGGTGACGATCTGTACGATTAAATCTGAAAGTTTAACGATCTGAAATGATGACTGAGCAGTAGAAAACAAAATCAGAAAGTGAAACGTACGATCGTGTTCGTACAGTTAGCGCTCTGTACGAAAACGCGCGTAAGTGACATTTTCTGACGAAATGAAACGAAGACGATTCGAACGATAATAAATTTAAGGAAATATAATGTTTCCTGTTTTACAATTTTGAAACTCATCAGAAATAAATTAAAACGGAATATGTAAAACGCATAAAGCCTAAAATACACGAAAGAAATAACGAAACGCATAATAGAAATAAATCATGACAAATAATTCAAGAAAATTAAATATTTATTATTTGTTAGGAATTAAAACCTTTAAAATAAATTAGATTAAAAACCATTTTATTTAAGTTACTAAATACGCGCGTTACGATTCGGAAACGCAACGGAGACAAAAACCGAACAACCGAAACGAACCCGAATACCCTCGGGGTATATAAACCTTGAAAGAACACATTTCTTTCATTTTTACACATCTCTCTCTCTCTAGCTCTCACTCCCGTCACCTCTCTCTCACTCTAAGTTCACACCTTCAAACATCAAGATCTCCTTTAATCCTTGGTGGAATTTACTGTTTTTGGGGTGCATTTGAAGTTCTTGATCTCCCCTACGCAGAGGTACAGCAGATCTGAGGTTTCTTCCGGTCAAAATCGAGATACACAAGCTTGAAGGTTCGGAATTATAGAGTTTTTCACTTTCGTTTTGATTAAAATAAACTTAGTCAGTCCTTTGCATCACCCTTCGAGTCCCGCACCTTAGCAACTCTCTTCAGCCCGAATCATGGGTTTTATGATTTGATGTACTGATAGGCCAACTTTACAAAGTTTATAGACTATTGGTGATTGCTTGGAAGGTCTGAATTATGGGATCCAGTTTAGAAACTAGTTAAGCGATAAACAATTTTAACTTAAATCAGGCATACACATGTTATCATTGGATCTTATGAGGTTTCCAATGATTCATGAATTCAAGTCTGTATACGTGCCATATTGCTTTGTAAAGACCTAGCTGAAGCCGCCCATTCAGATGAGAATAATTGAATCACATCAAAATAAAAGTGAATCCGACTCTGTACACGTGCCATATTGCTGGGTTGCAGCCTAGCTGAAGCCATCAATTCAGATAGGATAAGCTAGAAAAATACAAAAATAAAAAAAGTTCAATTCAATACATGTGCCATATTACTAGGTTGCAGCCTAGTTGAAGCCATCCATTTGGATAGAACAAGTTGATCTTATCAACACAGTTCTGTATACGTGCCATATTGCTTTGTAAAGACCTAGCTAAAGCCGTCCATGAGAATGTGTTGAACTTGAGAAACTAATCAAAAATAAAAATACAAAAAGAAAAAGAAAATAAATTGGAACCTTATAGAAATTATGATGTTATCTATTAATCTATGCAGAGATGAGCTATAAATTAGTTTTGACCTATATTGGTTGACTATAATGGGTAACTCAGTCAGAAAATATGGGTGATCATTGATTTGTTTAGAAATGAAATATTGTCAGGTTTAAAGTGGACAAGTATATCAGTAATCGCTTCATAAATCAAATGTGTCAGAAGTATCACATTCAAAAATGTTGATTTGATATGAACTGGTGTACATGTCATTGTCTTGAAAGGCTACTCACAAAAATATGTGTGTTTTGATTGTTTCATTTTTAGTTGTAACAGATAGCTTCTTATCAGAAAATTACAAAAAGATTTTCAATTTTAGTTTGTTTTAAATGATCATTTGGTCGTTCAGATATTCAATCTTATCTTTTCCTATCACCAAACCAGACAAGAATTCATAATGATACTCTCTTTTATGATCAAAATGTCAAATCTGAAAATAAGTTGTGTTATGGGTGCTGAATACCGTTCGCCCGAATGAATCATGCAAAAGACTTAATCGAGCGAATGAATTGTCACACCCCGAGCCAGCGAGTTGGATCGACTTCCCCATCGGGCAGAAGGTTCTCGGGGCGCGATATCGTGAGTGATAATCAGAATGATCAGATTGTTTACATTGCACATGATATATCAATGAGAAACTTGCTAAATGAAAATAGAATTACAAAGTTAAATTACATCAGTTTAGTTCATAATTTAACAATGTAAATCTACTATCAACATCATAATACTTCTATCTTGTATCTACACAAGATATACAAAATAAATCTGTAAATGATGCTTCCAAAAATATGCAAGTCCAAAGAGCTAGGTCCTCTAACTGGTATCCTAGTCCAAAAGTGATAAATCCTTAGTTGACCTGTTCGTCACCTAAGAAGTCATGCAAAAAGATCAAGTCAACAAATGGTTGGTGAGTTCATGTAGTTTTATAAAAATGAGTTTGAATAACCCGAATGACAACCTTAACCTCACCATTAACCATCTATACCATCCAGTTTAGTGTGCTTATATATAGGGCATATGTAGGGTCGAACTTACCGCCCGCCCAGCCACCGTCCCACCACATACCAAACCACATGATATGGAGGCACTACCTTTATGGTACTAAATATGTCATCTATACGGATCACAAGAGCCTGCAACACATTCTCAATCAGAAAGAACTCAACATGAGACAACGGCGTTGGGTTGAGATTCTAACTGATTATGACTGTGAGATTCGTTACCACCCGGTTAAAGCCAATGTGGAGGCAGATGCTCTTAGTCGTAAGGAACCCGCCAAACCAATTCGTGTAAGAGCCATGGAGATCAATACACAACTAAACTTGAAAGATTTGATTCGTATTGCACAACAACAATTAGTGATCGACAATCAACTGAAGGCAGACTTAGACTGCGGAGTTGAGGGTAAACTAGAACCTCTAGCTGATGGGGTTTTATACTTCAACGGCCGCATGTGGATTCCAAAGTCAGAAGAATTGCGCACACTCATCTGTGATGAGGCTCATAAGTCACGATATTCAGTTCATCTCGGGGCCGATAAGATGTACCAAGACTTGAGGACATCTTACTGGTGGCCCGGAATGAAGAAAGACATAGCATTGTATGTAGGGAAATGTTTAACGTGTTCCAAAGTCAAGGCAGAACATCAGAAACCGTCGGGACTCCTACAGCAACCAGAAATTCCTCAATGGAAATGGGAGCAAATTTCCATGGATTTCATAACTAAGTTGCCGAGAACTCCACGGGGTTACGATTCGATTTGGGTGATCGTCGACCGACTCACCAAATCTGCTCATTTTCTACCAATCCGAGAGGATTACAAAATGGAGAAGTTAGCCACCTTGTACATCAACGAAATCATCGCTCGTCATGGTAGTCCAACATCAATCATTTCTGATCGTGATAGTCGTTTCACTTCTCTTTTGGCAAACATTGCAAAGGGCTTTGGGAACCCGTGTTAATCTTAGCACGGCGTATCATCCCCAAACCGACGGTCAAAGCGAAAGAATTTTCCAAACACTCAAGGACATGCTTCGTTCTTGTGTGATTGACTTCAGTGGGAGTTGGGATACTCATCTTCCACTCATCGAGTTTTCGTACAACAACAGCTACCATACAAGCATTCAATGTGCACCATTCGAAGCTTTATATGGTAGGAAGTGCCGATCACCGGTCTGTTGGTCCGAGGTTGGTGACTCACAGGTCGTAGGACCTGAACTCATTCAAGAAAAAACAGACAAGTTCACAATCATTCAATCAAGGCTTAAGGCCGCAAGGGATGGGCAAAAGAGTTATGCTGATCGACGTCGGAAACCGCTTGAGTTTCATGTTGGTGACCGAGTCTTACTCACGGTTTCTCCCTGGAAAGGCGTTGTCCGATTTGGGAAGAAAGGGAAACTTGCACCAAGGTACGTTGGACCTTTTGAGATCCTGGAAAGGATTGGTCCCGTAGCCTACAAATTCAAACTTCCGGTGGAGCTAAGCAATGTTCACGATACATTTCATGTATCGAATCTTAAGAAATGCTTGGCGGATCATGATGTTCAGATTCCACTTGAAGACATTCAGATTCAAAATAACATGCAATTCATAGAACGTCCGGTCGAAATCATGGATCCTGGAGGCAAGAAACTTAAACGTAGCCGCATTCCGATCGTAAAGGTACGATGGGAGGGCAAACGTGGTGCTGAGTTCACCTGGGAATGTGAAGACCAGATGAAGCTTAAGTACCCTCATCTTTTTACAGTATCTTCGACTAGTTAATTTCGAGACGAAATTCCTTTAACTAGGGGAGACTGTAACATCTGTGCATTTAGTCATGATAGTCATAAACAGTGATAGAACAAGGTGTATTTATATTCAATATGTCAATGTGATTCATGTGTTCATGCTTGTGCTTGAGTGTTATAGGATTCTATTTAATTAAGAACAAGTATGTATTATTTATTTACAGTCGATTACGCTAGGCAGGAACAGTATTGTATTATATCGAAACAGTGGTGGGCTGGCGTAGATAAGGCAGTTAGCTGGACTCTGGGTATGCCCTACACATATACTGCGTTCCGTATAATGGGATAGTTATATTGCGTGGTGTTATGACAAATAGTATGACAAACGAATTATTTAAACAAAATCGTAATTTGTAAGCGAGACTGAGTATGGTTATGGGTGACGATCCATAAAGATACGAATGTTGAACTTATAATTACGAGTAAACGAAAATAAATAAATAATACGACCGATGAACGTATGCAATTGCGGGTATGCACGTAATTATATTCGTTTAATGGCCGGATTACGAACGAACAAATAAACACAAGGAAAATATTTTATTTTCGTTTTTCAATTTTGAAACTCATCACAAATAATTCAAGAAATCTATTTTTACAATCTAAAAAATTCAATTATGTAATCGTAACGACGTGCACGTAAAAATACGCGACACCGACACCGAGCGAGACCGAACACGCAGGGAACCACCCGGGGCATAAAAGCCCTTAATTCCCTTCATTTCTTCATTTATTGCAGCCCTAAAGTCTCTCTCTCTCTCTAAAAATTTGTTTACCCTTTCTCTCCCTACAAAAACCTCCATTAAAACACCAAGATCTTCTTCAATACCTCACCAAATCACGCTTATAGTATATCAAAACGATCCTCTCGATGAAAGGAATCTAGGAGTACAAAGGATCGGAGATAATTCGAAGGACTCTGGTTGGAATCGTAGAGAGAAGTTACGGATTCAAGGGTATTCTACCATTCATCATCTTCTTTCTTTTAAAACTGAGTTTTAACACACCATTTTGATTCTTACACGTTCTATATGAGTTTACGCATGAATAACCACTAAAAATCACCATCTATTGTGGCTAAATCGTGACTTTTACAAAATCCATAGCTGAATCTCGATCAGGCGAACCTGTTACCCAGCCGAACCTTCACTCAGGCGAACCTACAGGGAGACGAACCTCTCATTCGGACGAACCTACAGGGCGACGAACCTATCGGCTGAGCGAACCTCTAGGTTCTGGCGAACCTGAGGGGTGACGAACCTTTAAGTTCCGGCGTACCTGAGAGGCGAACGAACCTATGGTTTCGGCGAAGCAAAGAGGCGACGAGCCTATAGGTTCTGGCGAACCTGAGAGGTGAACGAACCTCTAGGTTCGGGCGAACCTGAGGAGCTGAACGAACCTAGGGCGGCCGAACCTCAGGTCTGCGAACCTTGGTGGCTATTGCCGAACCTGGTGTAGACGAACCATAAGGCTCCCTGATCCTAGGGATAACAAACCTAAAATTTAAACTAAGTTGTCACCTTTTTCTTGACAGCCTAAATTGAAACATAAGTATTCAATCAGGATTCGCGCAACACTTCTAAATATAAAAACTAGTTATGCAAAGGATAATTAGAGTCATGATAACACAAGTCAATCAATCAATCAAAGAGTACAATATTACAAATCTTATATTCTATGTATGATTACAATGATATAGGAACCAGTTAGAAGTCTTGTTGTTTGCTACTTGCTACTTGTTCTGGTTCAGAGTCTACTGCTGTCAGGTGAGAACATTAGCCCCTCTTTTACTGTTTTACAACTGTTTTGGGGTGGAACACGTGACAAAACACACTTTATACAATCATATTTCATATACAGGATTTATGCTATTTTCAACCAATGCAGATTCACTATACAAATTGATGGGATTTCTCAACCATTTTTAAATGATTTCTCATGTATTCAAAAGGATTTATCAACTATTTAAAAAGGTTTTATCAACTATTAAACATTTTCTGCTAAAAGGTTTTATAAAAAGTCCTCTAAACTGTTTTTACAACTGTTTTACACAAAAATGGTTTTATAAATGTTAAACTCTTTTACTATAAACTTGTGTTTTCAATCAGATATTATTTAATAAACCTTGTTATTATACAAGGACACTATTCTCAGTATTCACTCAAGGGTTTCAAAACAAGGTATTCAATCAATAGTTTTCATGGTGGTATTCAATCAAAAGATTTCAATTCAGGGTATTCAAGAAAGGTTTTCAAATCATGGTAATCAAATGACGCATTCAACCAAAGGTTTCAAATCAAAGTATTCAAAAGCATGGTGTTCATCGTTGTGAAAAAACTTATACACACATCAAGACACATATTCTTATTCTTATAGCGTTAGTACTGGGTGATCACAATAAGGGAAAGCGGGACACATTTGGTTACGCCAAAGCTGGAGTTAGTTTTTAAATTTGTTTTAGAAGCTAACTGCAGATGTCACACCCCCAAATTTCAACTAACGGAATCACACCGTTTGAAGCATGACAAACCAGGATCTCAGATCATTAGACATAGCGAAGACCTCTATATGAATTTCAAAACATACGTTGGTCTTTAAAACATAACATTCAGAGTTTACAAAAAGTTGCGGAAGCGTTTAAAAACCATAAACAGTTGTAAGTAAACATTACAAACCAAAGTACTTAAATATTCAAATGTTCAAATTCAAATTCAAAGTGTTTAAAATGCATGAGACTCTATCTTCCTAGTCCATGCCAGCTGTAACGCGCGCCTTAGCGTCCTGAGAAAACATGCAAATCAAGTCAACACAATGGTTGGTGCATAACACAGGTTTTCAATAATCACAATGTTCAAAACATCAGTTTGAATAATAAGTTGTAGATAACATAATCACAAATGCACAGTCATGATAGCTAGTCATATAAACTATTTACATACGTGTTCGACACCGAAGCTGACTAATTGCCATGCTATAGCATGTTTTCGCCTTGCCACTATTGTCTATCACAACAATAGTAAAATTGTGTTTGGTCAGTCAAACACCTGCGTAGATCCCATCTACCAGGTGAGGTTTGTCAAACCTAATAGATCTATTTCCAACTACCACGCTTTGCATTACAGCAAACTAAACGGTTCGAGGTGTGTAAGGACTTTCAAGTTGATATGTTGTCACATAATGTAAACAGATAACTCATGCAAGTGATATGTATCTAAAAATAGTTTGTTGCACATGTTTTCTCCCCCAAAACAGTTTAAAATAAGAAAGGGAACGTGTACGCACCTTTGATAATAGTAGAATGATCAAATACGTGTGAACTTGCGTAGAAATCCTCTACGAAGAATCTGTGATTTAAACAATAACCTAAAGTTATTCGAAATATCGTGTTGTGCTTGAAATCACATACGTATCAACATACGTATGTTAGAGTGTGAGAATTATGCATACGGAAGTACGCGTGACTTTGAAATCGTTTAAATAAAATCACATTTGATTTTATTTAATTAATCGCAATTATACGCGATTTCGTGTTCGGATTAAAAATATGAATTTTATCATCCTAATACGTTCGTATTCTCGTTACGGTTCCAACGCAACTTGAACGAACTAAAACGGAGTTAAAATAAGAAAGTTATGAGCAAAAATACCAAATTTTGTTTAAAACACAAGAATTTATTTTTAAAATACCAAAAACCGGTTGGGGCCGGGATCGAACCCGCGACCCCCTTTCCACCGCACATGCTAGCTACCATCTAATCTATCCAATTTTTGTTGAAAACTTATGGGATTTAATTGTTTTAACCCTCAGTAACTCAGATCCCCTTTGTTACTCCTTAGCCGATCCATCAAATCCTCATTTGAACATCGGTTCGAACCTCATTTGCTACAATTGACATATGATTCTCCTTGTAAAAGTGACTTCGAAACTGAGGGTATAAATTAATTCAATTCTACATCTCAATTGTATTGAAACTCCTAATCCGTTTATGATATCTCGACCTAGAACTCGAATTCATTCACATAAATGTTAAAACTCAAAATTGATTTAGGAATATCCTAAATCGAAACACTCTGAAACTAATGATGCCATCTAATTTGATTCTAAAATCCATTTAAATCGAAACCCCCAAATGATTTCCTTCAAGAACCCTAGAAATCAAACTCCAACAATTCGTTGTTGTTTGATTAAATTGACTTAGGCATTTCATTCTATAGAACATCACGAAACTACCAGTATAATTTAATTTTATTCTAGATCACTTTTGCTACGAATCCCCCAAAACCGTTTCTTGTTTAAACCCTAACTATCAAAATCGACTAATCCGTTGTTATAAACTGAAATTATGATATGCTTATACTTAGTCGGCTATATTAGAAAGTTTTTCAGTGATTGCTTACTTGATTTGCTATCCAATTGATGTACTTCGACTATAAGGTGAAGTTCGGCCTCCTTGAAATCAATTTCCTCCACCCGAAGCTTCAATGATCGAATTGCTGGTTGTTAAAGGCTCTGAAGATACCGATTATGGTGTATGAATATGCAATTGTAAAGATAGAAATCGAATTCCATGGTTTTGATGTAACCATGTAACGGTTACAACACTTGTGACCTTAATTCCAATCAATTCGAATTCTAACAGGTTTAAAACGTATGTAAACGGTTTTAGGATCATTATTACAATGATTATAGATGATAAATTCGTAATTATAACTTCTAATTTGAAGAATTTCGAATTTCCCATATATATAAAAATGAATTTTGACTTTTAGAAGTCAAAATACTCATTATCTCAACTTGTGGTCTAATTCATGAAATTAAACACTTAAAATTCTGATTTTTATTTAATCTTAACTCCTACAGATTATTCTAGATCAAAACTTATCATCTCGATTAACAAAGTAAATTCTAAATCCCCAATTGTTACAATTTGATTTACTTAGAATATTGTTGGGCTAATTTAACTAATTTGGGCTTATCAAATACAATTGGGCCTCATTTGAACTCATTGGGCCTGTCTTACCTTACTGGGCCTTCCTAGATCTCATTAGGCCTCCCTGGGCCTTATTGGGCCTTAATTTGTTTACATTGGGCCTCATTTGCCCCTATTGGGCCTAACTTAGTTCTGTTGGGCCTTCATAGACCTTATTGGAACTGATTTGTCTTGTTGGTCTTCCTTGACTTCACTGGATCTTCTTTGGCTTTACTGGGCCTTCATGGACCTTATTGGGCCTTCATTGGCCTTGTTGGGCCTTCATTGGCCTTGTTGGGCCTTCATTGGCCTTGTTGGGCCTTCATTGGCCTTGTTGAGCCTACGGAGGTTAACAAGGTTAACTTGAAAAGTCGGATTGTCACATCATCCCCTTGTTGAAGGAATTTTCGTCCCGAAAATTAGCAAGTGTTAAGAGTAGTTAGGAAACTACTTACGAGTTTAAATCGTACGTGTTAGTGTGATTTGATCATTCTGTGTGCTTGTGTGTACTCACACACAAAGTCTAATGCTTGCAACATCACAACTCAATTGTGATCATTCAATGTGACTGTTTGCGTGTACACTAGTTAGTTCACCTAACTGTGACTATTTGTGTTTGATCATACTGTGTTGTGTAACCTCACACATAGTGAGTGTCTGAAACTGTTTGTACTATGTAACCCTGCACATAGCAAAATGTATGTACTATGCAACCCCGCACATAGCAAAATGTGTGTAACCAATCATGTATGTACTACCATAACATGTAACATATGCAATGTAGCACATAAAACATATAGCATGCAATGTAGCACAAATGTTTGTAACAAAATCAATTGAATAAAATGTTAGTGCTTACAGTTTGAGATTTGCAGTGTTGATGTGTGAAAGCATCACGTCATCCCCTTGTTGAAGGAAATTTCGTCCCGAAATTTAACGTGCGCTCTCAGTGTTATCAGTAGCTGTCTTGAATAGATGAGGATATTTCTTCATCATTTGATCTTCCCGTTCCCATGTGAATTCAGGACCCCGTCTTGAATTCCATCGGACTTTAACTATTGGAATCTTGCTTTGCTTCAGTTGTTTGACCTCTCGGTCCATGATTTCTGCTGGTTCTTCAATGAATCGTAACTGTTCATCTACCTGTATTTCTTCCAACGGTACAATCAATGTCTCATCAGAAAGACATTTCTTTAAGTTCGACACATGAAAGACATCATGAACTCCACTGAGTTCATCCGGTAGTTTGAGTTGATACGCAACCGGACCAATCCTTTTCAGGATCTCAAAAGGTCCTACGTAACGTGGACTAAGTTTTCCGCGCTTGCCGAATCGTATCACACCCTTCCAAGGTGATACTTTTAGAAGAACTCGGTCTTCTACTTGAAATTCCAACGGCTTGCGACGTTTGTCTGCATAACTCTTCTGACGATCCCGAGCCGCTGCCATACGGTTCCGGATTTGAACTATCTTCTCTGTTGTCTCGTGCACCAGTTCAGGACCTGTTATCTGACTGTCTCCAATCTCAGCCCAGCAAACTGGTGAACGACATTTGCGACCATACAAAGCTTCAAACGGTGCTGCTTGAATACTTGTATGATAACTATTATTGTAAGAGAATTCCACCAACGGTAAATGATTCTCCCAGCTATCACCAAAGTCAATTACACAAGCTCGTAACATATCCTCGAGCGTTTGAATTGTTCGTTCACTTTGACCATCGGTCTGTGGATGATAAGCGGTACTCATATCCAAGCGAGTCCCCAATGACTTATGAAGAGATTTCCAAAAGTTAGAAGTAAACCGGGCATCCCGATCTGATATGATAGAGATTGGCACGCCATGCCGTGCTACTACTTCCTTGATGTAAACGCGAGTCAATTTCTCCATCTTGTCAGTTTCTTTGATTGCTAAGAAGTGTGCAGATTTCGTTAATCGATCGACAATTACCCATATCGTATCACAACCACTCGGTGTACGGGGTAACTTAGTAATGAAATCCATCGAAATCTGTTCCCATTTCCACATCGGTATTTCTGGTTGTTGCAGTAAACCAGATGGCTTCTGATATTCAACTTTGACTTTCGAACAAGTCAAACATTTGCTAACGTACTTAGCAATATCAGCCTTCATGTGTGGCCACCAATACAGTGCCTTCAAATCATGGTACATCTTGTCTGATCCCGGATGGACTGAATATCTGGACTTGTGTGCTTCGTCCATCACGATTTCCCTTAAGCCTCCATACAAAGGTATCCACATTCGGTCAATGAAATAACGAATTCCATCAGGTTTAACATTCAATTGTTCTTCCATTCCTCGTAAAGATTCCGGTACTAAGTTTTCCGTTTTCAAGGCCTCAATCTGAGCACTGTGTACCTTGTCAGGTAAGTCGGTATGTATCGTCATCATAAGTGCACGAACCCGTCTTGTTCCCGTTGTATCTTTTCTGCTCAAAGCATCGGCTACCACATTAGCCTTTCCCGGGTGATACTTAATCGCACACTCATAATCGTTCAACAACTCAACCCATCGTCGTTGTCTCATATTGAGTTCCTTCTGATCAAAGATATGTTGTAAACTCTTATGATCAGTGTAAATAGTACACTTAGTTCCATACAAGTAATGCCTCCAAATCTTTAAAGCAAAAACCACTGCTCCTAACTCCAAGTCATGAGTAGTGTAATTCTTTTCGTGCGTTCTTAGTTGTCTGGAAGCATAAGCGATCACTTTATCCCGTTGCATCAATACACATCCCAAACCCTGTCCAGATGCGTCACAATACACCGCAAAGTCTTCCGTTCCTTCCGGTAAGGACAGAATCGGTGCGCTGCAAAGCTTCTGTTTCAATAACTGGAATGCAGCTTCCTGTTTATCCGTCCAGTTATACTTTGTTCCCTTGTGCGTCAGAGCTGTAAGTGGTTGAGCGATCTTTGAGAAACCTTCAATGAATCGTCGATAATAACCCGCCAAACCAAGGAATTGTCGTACCTCAGTAGGGGTCTTTGGTGCTTCCCAATTCTTAATCGCTTCAATCTTCGCCGGATCTACATGTATGCCCTTTTCATTAACTATATGACCCAGAAATTGTACTTCTCGCATCCAGAAATCACATTTCGAAAACTTAGCGTACAGTTGTTCCTGTTTCAATAGCTCTAGCAGTAATCGAAGATGTTCAGCGTGTTCCTCCTCAGACTGTGAATAGATGAGAATGTCATCAATGAAAACAATGACAAACTTATCCAGATAAGGTTTACAAACACGATTCATGAGATCCATGAATACAGCTGGAGCGTTTGTCAACCCAAATGGCATGACCAAGAACTCATAATGGCCATAGCGCGTCCGGAATGCTGTCTTCGGAATATCCTCCTCCTGAACTCTTAGTTGATGATAACCCGACCTGAGATCAATCTTCGAGTAGTAACTCGAACCTTGCAACTGATCGAACAGATCGTCAATCCTGGGTAACGGATACCGGTTCTTGATAGTAACCTTATTCAATTCCCGGTAATCGATACACATACGGAAAGTCCCGTCCTTCTTCTTGACAAACAATACTGGAGCTCCCCATGGTGAAAAACTAGGTCGTATGAAACCCTTATCCAACAACTCTTGCAATTGTGTAGATAACTCTTGCATTTCTGACGGTGCAAGTCGATAAGGCGCCCTAGCTATCAGTGCTGCGTCTGGTGTAAGGTCGATTCGGAATTCCACCTGTCTGACAGGCGGTAATCCCGGCAAGTCTTCTGGAAATACCTCCGAAAACTCACAAACTACAGGTATATCTTCAAGCTTCCTCTCAGCTACCGGCTTTTCAGTTATAAGTGCTATAACTGCCGTATGACCTTTCCGCAGACATTTGTGTGCTTTCATACAAGATATGAGACGCAGTGGCGTACTGCTCTTCTCGCCTTGTACATATAATGTCTCTCCCTGCGGAAGAGGTATGCGAACAATCTTTTCATGGCATACAATTTCAGCCTGGTTCTTGGACAACCAGTCCATGCCAATGACTACATCAAAACTGCCTAAGACAATAGGCATCAAATCAATCTCTAATGTCTGACCCATCAAATCAAGGATACATCCCTTATAAATGTTTTCTACTACAATCAACTTACCATCAGCTAACTCCACAGTGTAGGGACTATCTAAGGCAGTGGGACTAACATCTAGTGACTTAGCAAGTGAACTAGATACAAAACTCCGGTCGGCACCAGTGTCAAATAACATAGAGGCATAGTGATTATTTAAGAGGAACGTACCCGTAACAATGTTGGGATCCTCCCGCGCTTGACGTCCTCCTATCACAAACGCCCTGCCTCTAGCACCATTGTTGTTGTTGTTGTTGTTGTTGTTGTTGGTGCCATTTCCATTACCGTTGCCATTTCCATTTCCATTACCATTGTTATTGACATTATTGTCCCCGCCTTTCTTAAGTTGTGGGCAATCTTTCTTAAAATGTCCCATTTTGCCACACTCAAAACAACCCTTCTGAGCGTTGTTCTGGTTATTGTTCTGGTTGTTATGGTTGTTCTGTAGCTCTCCGCGACAATCCTTAGCCGCGTGCCCAACCTTGCCACACCTCTGGCACTTCGCTCTGTCACACTGGTTACCCGCATGATGATAACCACACCTGTTGCACTTGGGGTGCTTACCAATATAGCCCCCCGATGATGATGATTGCTGACCACTGTTGGAATTATGATAGGACTTGTTTGAGTCATGCTTCCTGTTCTGCTGTTGGTTGTTACCCTTGAAGTTATTACTTTCCCACTTTCTCTTATGATCTCCTACCTTGGTAGCAGATGTTCGCTTAGGCAGGGTTCCCTGTAACACTGCCTGATCAGTAAGCTGATGCGCTAGACGAACAGCTTGTTGGATAGTGGTGGGATTTGCTGAAGTAACCATCCCCTGAATCTGAGGCACTAGTCCTCCAATGTACCTTTCAATCCACTTACTGGCTGGAGTAGCCATGTGTGGTAGCAGTCTGGCCAGTTCATGCGATCTGGTCGTGTATTCCTCAATATTTGACCCCTCCATCTTGAGGTGCCAATACTCCTCCTCCAACTTCTGCATTACACTACGAGGACAATACTCCTCTTGTAGCAAAGTTTTGAAGTTGTTCCAGGTCAACGCATTTGCTTCTCCCAACCCCAGAGTCTGAACATTGGAGTTCCACCAAGTCAGTGCTGGACCCTCCAATGTTCCAGTAGCAAATTTCACCTTGCTGTCATCAGGGCAGTTGCACATTTCGAACACAGACTCTGCCTTCTCAATCCATCGGAGAAGTCCTATGGCCCCCTCCGACCCTTTGAAGTTGTGAGGTTTGCAGTCCAAGAACATCTTGAATGTGCAAACTTGTGGGTTAACCAATCCCCCAGCTGGACCCTGTGGCCCTGTGTTGTGAGTCTGAGCATACTGTGCGATTGCCTCTGCAACTCTGTTGTTGATTAGCTCATTGAGCTCAGCAACAGTCATATGTACGTTTCCCTCAGCCATTAGTTTCCTATTTATAAGAAGTGTTAGCACGAAATCAAAATCCAATGTAACATGTGTAAGTAAAACAACAAACACATCATGTAATATAAATCAACACAGTTGTTGGAAATAAAAGATAACTCTTTAATAGATAGAAACTTTCTTTGAGTACAATACTTTTGAAATGAAATACAAGTTTCCAAACTACCAATGTAGGAACACAACCCGTTCATAATAAGTTTAAGTAAAACAAGAAAGAAATGAAAACAATCAATCGTCCTCAACGGTGGATTCAGGATCGGACTCAGCAACTGGTGCTGGTTCCTCCTCCTCATCCTCATCCTGTTCCTCATTCTCAACTACCACTAAATCCTCCAAAGCTTCAATCCTGCCCGCCAAAATCTCCTCTCGGTTCTCTGACTCTTCTAGACGACCAATCAAATTGATCATCTCATCCCGCATATCGTGAACAAGATGGGCAAGTTCATCTTGCCTCTCAATGGCATCCCATAATTCCTGAGATCTCTGTATGATCTTGTCTTCTGCTTCATCCAAGTCCTCGCGCAGTTTGGCGATCTCCTCCGCATCCGTCCTTTGCCTCTTAGGCTCAGGAGCATCTAGTGCTGGTGGTGGGTGTGTGGAAGGTCCCTCAGCAGGAATCTGCTGAGTGCCCTCCTCCTCCTCCGCCGGATCCTCATCCGGGTCCTCCTCTGGATCCTCGTCTGGATCCTCGTCTGGATCCTCCTCCGGATCCTCCTCTGGGTCTTCCTCCGGGTCCTCCTCGGGATCGGAGTCCCCCATCTCATACGGTGGAGGTGATGGAATGGGTGGTGGTGGTGACGATGGTGGTGCCGGAACTATCGGCTCCTCGTCCTCGGAATCATCAATGATAATGTATGGGACTGATGATGAAGCCATGCCTGTTACATAATACCATATGTAAGTGCAATGCGTAAGCAAATCAATTACATAATGTCATATGTAATTCTAAACAGTATGTGTAAACATGTGTGTCTAATGTCTAACAGTCATAGTCTAGGCCTATAAATGCAAACCTAGTTCGCTATAACCAATGGCTCTGATACCAATCTGTCACACCCCCAAATTTCAACTAACGGAATCACACCGTTTGGGAGCATGACAAACCAGGATCTCAGATCATTAGACATAGCGAAGACCTCTATATGAATTTCAAAACATACGTTGGTCTTTAAAACATAACATTCAGAGTTTACAAAAAGTTGCGGAAGCGTTTAAAAACCATAAACAGTTGTAAGTAAACATTACAAACCAAAGTACTTAAATATTCAAATGTTCAAATTCAAATTCAAAGTGTTTAAAATGCATGAGACTCTATCTTCCTAGTCCATGCAAGCTGTAACGCGCGCCTTAGCGTCCTGAGAAAACATGCAAATCAAGTCAACACAATGTTTGGTGCATAACACAGGTTTTCAATAATCACAATGTTCAAAACATCAGTTTGAATAATAAGTTGTAGATAACATAATCACAAATGCACAGTCATGATAGCTAGTCATATAAACTATTTACATACGTGTTCGACACCGAAGCTGACTAATTGCCATGCTATAGCATGTTTTCGCCTTGCCACTATTGTCTATCACAACAATAGTAAAATTGTGTTTGGTCAGTCAAACACCTGCGTAGATCCCATCTACCAGGTGAGGTTTGTCAAACCTAATAGATCTATTTCCAACTACCACGCTTTGCATTACAGCAAACTAAACGGTTCGAGGTGTGTAAGGACTTTCAAGTTGATATGTTGTCACATAATGTAAACAGATAACTCATGCAAGTGATATGTATCTAAAAATAGTTTGTTGCACATGTTTTCTCCCCCAAAACAGTTTAAAATAAGAAAGGGGCCGTGTACGCACCTTTGATAATAGTAGAATGATCAAATACGTGTGAACTTGCGTAGAAATCCTCTACGAAGAATCTGTGATTTAAACAATAACCTAAAGTTATTCGAAATATCGTGTTGTGCTTGAAATCACATACGTATCAACATACGTATGTTAGAGTATGAGAATTATGCATACGGAAGTACGCGTGACTTTGAAATCGTTTAAATAAAATCACATTTGATTTTATTTAATTAATCGCAATTATACGCGATTTCGTGTTCGGATTAAAAATATGAATTTTATCATCCTAATACGTTCGTATTCTCGTTACGGTTCCAACGCAACTTGAACGAACTAAAACGGAGTTAAAATAAGAAAGTTATGAGCAAAATACCAAATTTTGTTTAAAACACAAGAATTTATTTTTAAAATACCAAAAACCGGTTGGGGCCGGGATCGAACCCGCGACCCCCTTTCCACCGCACATGCTAGCTACCATCTAATCTATCCAATTTTTGTTGAAAACTTATGGGATTTAATTGTTTTAACCCTCAGTAACTCAGATCCCCTTTGTTACTCCTTAGCCGATCCATCAAATCCTCATTTGAACATCGGTTCGAACCTCATTTGCTACAATTGACATATGATTCTCCTTGTAAAAGTGACTTCGAAACTGAGGGTATAAATTAATTCAATTCTACATCTCAATTGTATTGAAACTCCTAATCCGTTTATGATATCTCGACCTAGAACTCGAATTCATTCACATAAATGTTAAAACTCAAAATTGATTTAGGAATATCCTAAATCGAAACACTCTGAAACTAATGATGCCATCTAATTTGATTCTAAAATCCATTTAAATCGAAACCCCCAAATGATTTCCTTCAAGAACCCTAGAAATCAAACTCCAACAATTCGTTGTTGTTTGATTAAATTGACTTAGGCATTTCATTCTATAGAACATCACGAAACTACCAGTATAATTTAATTTTATTCTAGATCACTTTTGCTACGAATCCCCCAAAACCGTTTCTTGTTTAAACCCTAACTATCAAAATCGACTAATCCGTTGTTATAAACTGAAATTATGATATGCTTATACTTAGTCGGCTATATTAGAAAGTTTTTCAGTGATTGCTTACTTGATTTGCTATCCAATTGATGTACTTCGACTATAAGGTGAAGTTCGGCCTCCTTGAAATCAATTTCCTCCACCCGAAGCTTCAATGATCGAATTGCTGGTTGTTAAAGGCTCTGAAGATACCGATTATGGTGTATGAATATGCAATTGTAAAGATAGAAATCGAATTCCATGGTTTTGATGTAACCATGTAACGGTTACAACACTTGTGACCTTAATTCCAATCAATTCGAATTCTAACAGGTTTAAAACGTATGTAAACGGTTTTAGGATCATTATTACAATGATTATAGATGATAAATTCGTAATTATAACTTCTAATTTGAAGAATTTCGAATTTCCCATATATATAAAAATGAATTTTGACTTTTAGAAGTCAAAATACTCATTATCTCAACTTGTGGTCTAATTCATGAAATTAAACACTTAAAATTCTGATTTTTATTTAATCTTAACTCCTACAGATTATTCTAGATCAAAACTTATCATCTCGATTAACAAAGTAAATTCTAAATCCCCAATTGTTACAATTTGATTTACTTAGAATATTGTTGGGCTAATTTAACTAATTTGGGCTTATCAAATACAATTGGGCCTCATTTGAACTCATTGGGCCTGTCTTACCTTACTGGGCCTTCCTAGATCTCATTGGGCCTCCCTGGGCCTTATTGGGCCTTAATTTGTTTACATTGGGCCTCATTTGCCCCTATTGGGCCTAACTTAGTTCTGTTGGGCCTTCATAGACCTTATTGGAACTGATTTGTCTTGTTGGGTCTTCCTTGACTTCACTGGATCTTCTTTGGCTTTACTGGGCCTTCATGGACCTTATTGGGCCTTCATTGGCCTTGTTGGGCCTTCATTGGCCTTGTTGGGCCTTCATTGGCCTTGTTGGGCCTTCATTGGCCTTGTTGAGCCTACGGAGGTTAACAAGGTTAACTTGAAAAGTCGGATTGTCACAGCAGAATTGGTTGCAGTACGGTAAATATGAAATTGCTGCTAATTAAGTTTACCAGCATAAATCATATTGACCGGGTCACTCAACACGGAGTTGTCTTCTGAGTAAGCTCGTTAGTACAGCTCGTGTTGAATGTAGTTGCTGACTATTACTTTTCAGACTCCAAACGTAGTTTGGGACTTGATTGTTCGTTGGCTTCTGTAGTAAACAGTCTTTTGACTGTTTGCACATGTTATTCTTACTTGATGTTAGTTTGGGTTGCGACCATCCATGTACTTTCATTCACTGCTTTATACATATGCCTTACAATGCAGTTTCATATTTACAAATGTTAAATCTATTGTTCTCACCAACTACTTTTGTAGCTGATAGTTACTTTTCACGTGTTTCAGGTAATCAGGTTTAAGCCATTCTAAAAGAAAACTAAGGAGACCGTTTTAAGATAGAACAAGATGAAGAAACAAGCTAGGATGGATTAGAAACTCATTCAATCCTAATTGTTTAATTGTCTTGTCTGAGTCTTATTTTGTAAACAATATTTTGGGTCTGTAGTTGTCATTCTTTTGGGAAGATAGATAGATTGTCTGTAACTAAACAATGGTCTAATATCTATGAAATTTAGTAATGCATTGTGGTTGTTCTTATTCAATACTTGTACATGATTCAACCATCGATCGTCACCGCGCCGTGGATTCCGCACGCGGATCAGGGGGTGTGACACAAGGGGAGACTGTGACAACTACTACCTGACCGGCCGGCAAGTCCGTACGGTATGTGTACTTTCAACAGTAACTATGTGTACATACATGTTCGTGAACAGTGCTTGTGTTAACAGAATTCAAAATACAAGAAACAGTTGTACGTATTTTCGTGTAAACTTAAATACTGTAAGTAAAACACACATTTGAAAAAATAGTTGTGTGCATTTAAGTGAAAACCTAAGTACAGTTAGCACATTAAATCATGAGAAACAACAGTGTTCGGACGAATAACAATAACAAATCGGTTGCGATCTGATATCCATAGATGACAGGAATCAGATGGCCGACAAATCAATGCGAAAACAATGTGATAACAGGATGTTTAGTTGAGTCCAATAGTGAGGAAATATAACTTAAAACACAAATGCAGTGTTATTTTAGAATAACGAACTGACAGTGTGTTTGCGTAGGTGTCGATTCACACAAACATATCTGTGAGTTTAGAGTTCTGAAATAATGACTGAAAAGTAGAAAACAAAAGTCGGAAAGCAAAACCCTCGTCGTGTTCGTTCGGGTGACTATTCGAACGAATACGCGCAAAGGTGACGCGTTTCGACGAAACGAAAACGAAAACGACACGAACGATAATAATCTAAGAAAATAAAACGTTTTAATGTTTTACAATTTTGAAACTCATCAAAATTAAATAAAGAAACCATTTTAATTAAAAAAACGTAAAACTACGCGTTACGTTCCGGAAACGCAACGAAAACGCGAATCGAACAACAAAAACGAACCCGAACTCGCTCGGGGTATAAATACCCTTAATGAGTTCATCTTCCTCATTCAACATCTCCACTTTCTCTCTCTAGAAAACATTTCCGGCCACCCACTCTCTCTCTCTACCTTCCCTCTACCATAACTCTCTCAAAACTCAACCAAATCACCTCATTCTTTTGCCAAATCGAAGCTCTCATCATCTCCTACACGAAAGTACAACGGATCGGAGGTTACACCCACTGAAAATCGAGGTAAGAGGCTGTAAAAACCACGAAAACTAGGGTTTTTGGAAACCCTAGTCGGTCACTAACTATAGCGAGTCAAACGCCCCTATCTCGAACCCTATGGCCACGGGAAAATAGCTCTAGCATACACCATCTTGGCACCACCCTGGGACATTGAAATGAGGGAGCTCCTTGGTGGAGCCACGACCAGCCGAAGGAGGCACACAGTGGGTCGAAGGGCCAAACGGCCGAATGGCCTAATGCCGAAAAGCTCACGGCCGAAGGACCCTCATTCGTGGCTTCTTTTCCCCTCTCTCATTCATTGCTACCCTCATTCGACCCTCATACTCCCATCTCATTCGGCCATCCTCATTCGTGGACTACCATTCTCCGGCCATTCAATTCTGAGAACAAATTCATTCGGCCTCTCCCTCTGATAATCACATTCGGCCGGCAACATTTATGCGGCCCAACTCAGCCACATCGGCCCAATGGCATGTGGTTCGGCCCAATGTAGCTAGATCTACGGGTGTGGCCCAACTAGACTAATCCGGCCCAAACCTTTAACCCAACATCAGCCTAATACCCATGATGCTTTTGTGTAGTCTAGCAGCTTCTTAAACCGGAAGCAAATGACCGGCCCAATGTCAGTTTAGCCGGCCCATTATGACTCAACCGGCTCAAGGGACTATTCTAGGCCCAACCCCATCCTACAATAAGCCCATATGACTTAATTGGCCATGAAATCTAATTCGGCCCACTTTCAATAATTCGGCCCACATGGTTATTTTGAAAACAAACACATAAAAGTTCAAGTATACTACAAGACTTGTGACAAGATCCTTTAAGGATCAATTAATACCTAGAATTCTTTCAAGGTGTGTTAAAATGTAAAGTATCCTTTGTTAAGTACACCAACACATTAAAAGGAATGACAACACCTTCGGATAATCTATAAATGGGGGTTTAAAACAAATTAAACTTCTCAGAATTATACTTATAAATTCTTATAAGTTAAAATGCGCATAACTTATTATGACAATGAAGCAAGTAAAACACACAACATAAAGACATATAATAATGATGAGCTATGTGACAATCCGACTTTTCGAATTAATCTCGTTAACTGAAAATAACGAAATCACAAATATGAGGCCCAAGGAAGGCTTAATAAGGCCAAGGAAGGCCCAATAAGGCTAAGGTAGGCCCAATGAGGCCAAGGTAGGCCCAATGAGGCCCAAGGTAGGCCTAATGGTAATTATGAGGCTCAATTGGGTTAACCTAGCCCAATAATGTTCAATTGGCCCGATTAGTGACAAATTGTTATTTAGGGATAACCTCGTTAACAAAAATTAACGGGAAGTGTCGCGAAATGTCACGAAATCAAATTTGTAGGAGTAAAAGTAGGTAATATAAGTTAGAAATACTTTAAACCAAGGATTGTTTTGTAATTAGTAATGAAATAGGCAATTTTGACCTTTAGAGTCAAAATTCATTTATATCAATGATAGGAAATTCGAAATTGGTGTTATTACACTGAAATTAATGGGATTAACCTTTAAATCAACTCATATTCGTGATCTGTAACAGCAATCATACGTTATTAGAATGAGTAATGATCAAATTTAAATCGTTTGGTGTCCAAGAGTCGTAACCGAAGGTGGTTCAAATCACACTTGTATAATACGAGCTAAATCAATCATATTGAGGATTCCTAAACTCCCATCGGCGCTATTAGAAGTTGTTGCACTCGACAATTTGATCCTAACAGCTCAATACAAAGGATTTCAGTCTTGAGGAGGCCGAAACTAGGGCTAGAAGTCGATTTCGTTCAATTTATCATCAAAACAGGTAAGTCCTTGTTCCTACACCTTCTAACATGGCCGAATAAGGATAACCATATGTTAATTTCAGTTTCTAACATCGGATTAATCGATTTCAATATCTAGGGTTCATATAAGAAACGGTTTTGGGGGTTTCTTGTTTAAACAGTGTAATAGTCGAATTAAATCACATGGTTAGTTTCATAAATCGCCGACTACACTAATCCATGTGTCAATTTCATGAAATCAACAAGAATTGATAGTGTTCGGTTTTGATCCAAATGAGTTATAAAATCCAATTAAACCTTTCAGACATGTTCGAAATTCATCTTAGATTGAAAACCATGTGTCAATTTCATGAATCAATAACGAATTGTTAGATTTCGAGTTTCTAGGGTTCTTGATGGAAAAATGTTTTGGGGTTTTCATGCAATCGGGTGTAGAAATCGAATTAAAGGGCATCTGTAGTTTCAGAAGGGTTCGATCTAGGATAGCCCTAAGTTAATTTCGAATTATAGTATCGAATTTATCAGATTAGATGATGGGTTTGGGGGCTCACGTTCGAAACTTTGAATGTCATAAATTGGAACTTTAAAATGATGATTTATCAAATTGAAACCATCTATAAGATCGCCTAAGTCTAAGGAAAAATAGCCCTAAGGTTCTGAGATTGATCGAGTTCGAATCGTGAGATAATTAGAACCAAGAATGGTTCGGTTTGTTGAACAAAGGGGGAAACTCGACTGTTATAGATTAAAACCATTTGAAATGGATCCTATTAACAAAAGTTGAAACAGTTGAGTTGGTAGTGTGTGGGTGTTGTGAAGTAGAGGTCACGGGTTCGATCCCGGCTTCTGCTGGTTTTTGGATTTTTAATTTATTTTAGTAATTCTATCATAACTTTCGCGTACGAACTCCGTTTTAACTCGTTCGAATTTCATTAGAACCAGAATTAAATTCTGAACATATTGGAATGATAAAATTCACATTTTTTTTATCGAAAAAGTAATCGCGTATAATTACGTTCATTTAAATAAAATCATATATTGATTTATTTAAACAATTTCAAAGGCACGCGTACATACGTATGCATATTCCTAACACCCTAACATACGTGTATTGACACGTATGTGGTTCCAAGCACAATACGACATTCCGAATAACACTAGGTTATTGTTAAAACACAGGTTCTTCGTAGAGGACTTTCTACGCGAGTTCACGTGTTTGATCATTCTTCTAAAAATCAAAGGTGCGTACACGACCCCTTTCTTATTTTAACTGTTTTGGGGGAGAAAACATGTTCAACAAACATTTTTGGATACATATCACTTGCATGAGTTATCTGTTTACATTATGTGACAACATAGCATTTAAAAATCCTTACACTTCGAACCGTTTAGTTTGCCATAGCGCAAAGCGTGGTAGTTGGAAATAGATCTATTAGGTTTGACAAACCTCACTTGGTAGATGGGATCTACACAGGTGTTTCACTGACCAAACACACATTACTATTGTTTGTGCTAGACAATAGTGGCAAGGCTAAAACATGCTATAGCATGGCAATCGTCAGCTTCGGTGTCGACCACTTATGTAAATAGTACAAATGACTAGCTATCATGACTATGCATGTGTGATTATGTTATCTGCAAACTTGATATTCAAACTGTTGTTTCAAACAATTGTGAATGCTTAAACCTGTGTTATGCACCAACCTTTGTGTTGACTTGATTTACATGTTTTCTCAGGACGCTAAAGTACACCAGAAAGCAGGCATGGACTAGGAGATCGAGTCGCATGCATGTTATAAATTTCATTTATTTGGATTTGAATATTTGACAACTTTGCATTGTAATTTACATGTTACAACTGTTATGTTTGTTATGGTTTTTAAACGCTTCCGCAAACTTTGAAAACTTTGATATTACTGTTTTAGACCAAAGTATGTTTTGAAAATTCATATAGAGGTCTTCGTTATGTCTAATGATCTGAGATCATGGTTTGTCACGTTCCCAAACGGTATGATTCCGTTAGTTGAAAATTGGGGGTGTGACAGATTGGTATCAGAGCCATTGGTTATAACGAACTAGGTTTGCATTTGTAGACTTAGACTATGACTGTTAGACATTAGACACGCATACTTACACATATCACTTAGGAAATTACATATGGCATTATGTAATAAACTTGCTTACACATTCCATGGCACTGCACTTACATATGGTATTATGTAACAGGCATGGCATCTTCATCATACATATACATTGATGATTCGGAGGATGAGGAGCCGGTAGTTCCAGCACCACCATCATCACCAGCACCACCTATCCCATCACCTCCACCATCTGAGAGAGATGATTCAGACCCGGAGGAGGATCCGGAGGAGGATCCAGATGAGGACCCGGAGGAGGATCCGGAGGAGGACCCAGATGAGGATCTGGAGGAGGAGCCAGCTGAGGGTACTCAGGAGATTCCTGCTGAGGGACCTTCTACCCATCCAC
The DNA here is from genome assembly GCA_009363875.1 of Mikania micrantha. Classification (NCBI taxonomy): domain Eukaryota; kingdom Viridiplantae; phylum Streptophyta; class Magnoliopsida; order Asterales; family Asteraceae; genus Mikania; species Mikania micrantha. The sequence continues at coordinate 13,424,482 of CM018681.1, forward strand.
CACCTGCACTGGATATTCATGAGCCTAAGAGGCAACGGACTGATTCTGAAGAGATTGCCAAGCTACGTGAGGATTTATACTGGGCAAATGACAGGATCGAATACAATGTGCGGGAACTCTGGGATGCAAACGAAAGACAAGATAACATTGCTTATCTGGTTAATGACATGCGAGATGAGATCATCCATTTGATTGGTCGTCTCGAAGCTTCTGAGAACCGAGCTGAGATTTTGTAAGGCAGACTTGAAGCCTTGGAGGATTTAGTGGTCTCGGAGAATGAAGAGGAGAATGAAGAAGATGAAGAGGAGGAAGGGGAAGAACCAGCACCAGCTGTTGATTCTGATCCTGAATCTACTGTTGAGGATGATTGATTTTCTTTAGTTTGTTTAAACTTATTAGGGGCGGGTTGTGTCCCTACATTAGATGTTTGGAAAATTTATGTTTTGATTTCAAAAGTATTGTACTCAATCAGATTTCTATCTATTGAAAATTTCTACTTATTGCCAACAGTTGTGTTGATTTATACATTACATGTTGTATTTGTTGTATTATTACACATGTCACACTGGATTTTGATAACACTCTAACGCTTCTTTTAACTAGGAAGATAATGGCTGAGGGGAACGTTCACATGACAGTGGCTGAGCTCAATGAGCTGACTAATAACAGGGTCGCGGAGGCAATCGCGAACTATGTTCAGACTCACACCACAGGGCCACAGGGTCCGGCAGGGGGACTGGTTAACCCACAGGCATGCACGTTCAAGATGTTCTTGGACTGTAAGCCACACAACTTCAAAGGATCGGAAGGAGCCATTGGACTCCTACGATGGATTGAGAAGGCCGAATCTGTGTTTGAGATGTGTAACTGTCCCGATGAGTGCAAGGTAAAGTATGCTACGGGTACGTTGGAGGGTCCAGCATTGACCTGGTGGAACTCCAATGTCCAAACTTTGGGATTGGGTGAGGCCAATGCCTTAACCTGGAATGGATTCAAGACATTAATGCAGGAGGAGTATTGTCCTCGTAGTGAGATGCAGAAATTAGAGGAGGAATATTGGCACCTCAAGATGGAGGGGTCCAACATCGAGGAGTACACGACTCGATCTCATGAATTAGCCAGACTCTTACCCCACATGGCTACTCCCACAAGCAAGTGGATAGAGAGGTACATCTGGGGATTGGTGCCTCAGATCCAGGGATTGGTCACTTCTGCAAATCCCACAACAATTCAACAAGCTGTTCGACTGGCGCACCAATTGACTGATCAGGCAGTGTTACAGGGGACTCTGCCTAAACGAACAGCAGCTACTAAGGTAGGTGATCATAAAAGGAAGTGGGAGAGCAGCAACACCAAGAACTTCAACCAACAGCCGTTTCAACAGAACCGGAAACAAGACTCAAACAAGTCTTATCACAACTCAAATAGTGGTCAGCAATCATCATCGTCAGGGGGTTATATTGGTAAACACTCAAAGTTCAACAGATGTGGATTTCATCATACGGGAAACCAGTGTGATAAAGTTAAGTGCCAACTGTGTGGTAAGGTTGGGCATGCAGCTAAGGATTGTCGCGGAGAGCTGCAGAACAATCACAACAATCAGAATAATAATCAGAACAACGCACAGAAGGGTTGTTTTGAGTGTGGCAAGATGGGGCACTTTAAAAAGGATTGCCCACAACTCAAGAAAGGCGGGGATAACAATGCCAATGGCAACGGCAACGGCAACGGTAACGGCAATGGCACCAATAACAACAATAACAACAACAATGGTGCTAGGGGCAGGGCGTTTGTGATTGGAGGACATCAAGCACGGGAGGATCCCAACATTGTTACGGGTACGTTCCTCTTAAATAATCACTATGCCTCTATGTTATTTGACACTGGTGCCGATCGGAGTTTTGTATCTAGTTCACTTGCTAAGTTGCTAAATGTTAGTCCCACTGCCTTAGATGGTCCATACACTGTAGAATTAGCTGATGGTAAGTTAATTGTAAGTGAACAAATCCTTAAGGGATGTATACTTGATTTGATGGGTCAGGCATTGGAAATTGATCTTATGCCTATCACTTTAGGAAGTTTTGATGTAGTCATTGGCATGGACTGGTTGTCCAAACACCAGGCGGAAATAGTATGCCATGAAAAGATCGTTCGTATACCTCTTCCGCATGGAGAGACATTGTATGTACAAGGATTGCAATAGATTCCTTTTACGCTCTATGCACTTCGCATTGAGAACAAATGACAAATAGTTAACTAACACTTTTAATATTTAAAAGTGAATTAACAGTTAACCCATCAAGCAATAGAATAATACAAGGAACAGATTAAGTAAATCTAATATCCTTAATTCATATAATGGTTATCAATACTTCAGTTTGATAACTACAATGCTATCATTATATTATTATATACTTGATATCACAGGTGATCAATAACGAGATGAACATGTGGAATGGGAATGGAAATCAATAGTTGTGTTGCATGTAGTGTGGAGTTCTAGTAGTGATGTGGTGGGATGTTGGCCAGGGCTTAGTTCCCTTACATATGCCCTATATATAAGCATCACTACTAGGATAATATATTACTTGTGAATATAACTATTGAGAAGCCATTGGGTGAATAGATGAAACAAATAACATACAAGTAACATGATTAACATTGTGATTGTGCATGTGAATGAATCAAGGTTTTCAATTAACATACTTATGAAATCACCAACCTAGTGTTCACTTTGTTTAAATGCATGTTTTCTCAGGTGATGAACAGGTGTAGCTACTTATATGTGTGGACTAAGCTAGTGGACTTTTAGAAGACCTAGCTTCATTTTGTGTTGCATGCTTTTGATGACAAAAACAATGAATCATCTCTTGTATATCTTGTACAGATACAAGATATAATTTCATTGATTCTTTTGATAGATTTACTGGGTTAAATTATGAACGATACATTGTAATTTAATCTTGTAATTCTATATCATGGATTTGTTAGCATTTCTCATTTATTTATCATGTGCTATGTAAACAATCTGATCATTTGATTATCACTCACGATATCACGCCCCGGGAGCCTTCCGCTCGACGGGAAAACCCGATCCGTTCCCGCCGGCTCGGGGTGTGACATGTGAAGCCTTCACAAAGCCTATTACTTTGGAGAATTTTGAAGAAGGAATTGGCTTAGCCTTTTTGACAAAGGATGTCTGATCCTTAACAATAGTACCATGGGATGAAGATTCCGAATGATCCTCAGAATTAGAGACCCAATCCTCAACCAAGCACTCCACAAAGATTCTTCAGATAGTGAAGAACCCACGTTTGAAATGACTCCAACCAGTTCAATTACTAATGGAGTTTTAACTTGAAAATCTTTGATTTCTTTACCATTAAGTGAATTGTGAAAAGTGTTTAAAATTAGTGGAGGACAATGGTTGTAATTCACTTTCTTACCCTTCCCTTTCTGATCAGTCCCATCACTGATCACGTGCTCAAGTATATAAGATGAGCTTTCATAGCTCAAGGGCTTGCGACTCAATGTCTCATAGTCGCATTCAACATTGGCCAGTTACTTTTTAGTCTCATTGATGATATTGAGATAAGAGATAACTGCATCTTGCTTATTTAGCACAACGATCTCAGCCTCATGCAATTGTGTGTTTAATAAATCAATTTTTCCTGAAAATCTTTTTCATTTGATTTTAAAATGCGGTTTGCCTCAATGCATTGGTTGAGATCGCTAATCAGGTTTGCATTATGTTCTCGATAAGCCAACACCTTGCTTTCAAGGTCAACACAATTAAAACAACTAGGATGAGATGAAGAACAGTCATCATATACTTGATCAGACTGGGATGAAGAAGAAGTATTCATCATCAAAGCAAAATGTGTAGCAGGTAGTTCTTCAGACTCAGCATCTGACTCTCCTTGAGTTTCTGAATCCAATGTGTTGTCTGATTATGATCCCGATGATTCATCCAGCCTGGTCTTTATTTCTTCTGAATTATTTTCATCAATAGGTTCACCAACTTCCTTAATTTATGCAACACAAGGTTTATCTTCTCCTCCTTTTTCAGAATTGAATCTGAAATCTCGGTTCTCTCCTTCATCATTCTGAACCATTAGAGCCTTGTTCGCATTTGATGAGCTATCATGAGCAGGAGTCTCAATTGGTACTAATCTTCTTTCTGGGTTAGCTGCTAATGATCTTTGATTCTGAAATGGATTCTGGTTTCCCATCTTCTTTGGCTTGTTGCATTGTCTTGCAAAATGTCCTTTATCACCACAACTGTAGCAAGTAACAGAGGACATGTCAAAACCAAACTTTGAATCCTTGTTCAGATTGATGTCCTTCCCAGTTCTTCTGACAAAATGTTTTACTCTTCTAACAGCACTTGCAAGAGCCCACATGATATCAATCCTTTCCATATTATCTGAATCAATCTGTGAGTAGTCTTCATTTGTCAGGTGTGGATTTCCAATTTGCCCAGCTAACAACCCATCATAAGAAGTCACAAGTGTAGACTAAAGGCCCATATGCTCTTTAGCAACCTCTACTATTACTTTGTCAAAATTTTCTGTCTTCAAATTGATGACAGATTGATTGTCTTTTGAATGAGATGTAGAAATAGTAGCAGAGTGACTGAAATGTGCCTGATTTAAAACAGGAGCGTATGTGAAGAAGTTCTTTCCACAGTAGGAGTAGAGTAATATAGTGATGGATCTTGAAATTGTGCAACTCTCTTTGCTTTCCACTTGTACTCTATCTCTTGTTCTTTCAGATTCTGAATGAAATCATTAATATCCATTGTAGCAATCATCTCACTCTGTTTAAGCACCATAAGGAAAGATTCCCACTTGGGAGGTAATGCATCAGCCATACATTGAATCTTCTCTTGAGTAGTTGTCTTGACTTGATGGTTGTAGAGCTCACTGAGAAGATGATTAAATCTAGCAATCAAATCATCCATAGACTCGTTTCCCACACACATAAAACTATTGAACTCTTTCTTCAAAGCTTTAGACGTAATACTTTTCAGTGCATCATTTTCCTCATATCTTTGCTGCAAAGCATCCAATAGTAATTTGGAAGAAGTGAACTGTCTGAATTGATGAAATTTATTCGTAGCAATAGACTGAGACCAGATTGCATAGGCCTTCTTCCTCAAAATCATACAACTTTCTCTGAGGCTCACTCATCCGAGTTACAAGCATAGGTGATCCATCCTCACTGAGTGGTCTCAGGTATCCACCCTCAATCATCATCCAAAGATTGGTATCCACTCCATTAATGTGAATCTCAAATCTATACTTCCAATGTGGATAATCATCCAAGGAAAGTAACTTTGGAGCTTTGTTTGAGTTTCCCGTCTCCGTCTCAGTAAGCAACAAGTTTTGAATTATGTGGTTCTTAGTAGCCATCAATGCAAGTTCCTCCATTTTGTCAAAAATAAATTGATCCAACACTTAGACAAATTTTCAGAACTGGGGGCCGAATGGAGTTGTATCCACCGAATGACGGGGACCGAATGAAGACAGAATGACTAAATTGAACCGAATGTGCTGATTGCACCGAATGGTTAAGCCGAATGAGCTAGACGCCCGAATGAGTCATGTGAGTGACTCATTCGTTCGCCTCAGTCATTCGCTAGCGTTCATTCGTCCGAATGAACTCAACCGGGGGAGACTGTAACAACCGACACTAAACCAAGGTACCCGATTTCTTAACATTTGGACTAACGCATAGAATTATTATTATTTATTTGCACCACCATTTGACGCTTAGACCCAATCACAATATATAACGATAATTATGAAATACTCAACCCATAGAATATCTAAACAAACAAGATAACAATAAAAGAAAACAAGTGAGTAGGTTTGAGCATACTTATCCTCATACTTGTTCAATATATATATATATAGGTACGTAGGAGCACCAACACAAGCATATATAGATATATAATAATGCAACACACATAAATATATACGTAAATATAATACCCGAAGACAACCTAAAATAATCACTTCATATTAATCATCATGTCCAACCTACACTCTATTTTCATAGCTCACGAAATATACTAACAACAAAATACACGTCCCAATTTATGGACCGTAAACGTCAAGCTTAACAATTCAAAACAATAGTTTTAAAAGGGAAAAAAATAAATAAATAAATAAAATAAAAGATTCGGTGATATCAACCAAACCAAAATCTTTGTATATATACATAGTACAACCTAGGAAATTAAAAGGAAAGCGTTATTTGGACACCCCCTATGGATCAGTTAACACCACCTAGCTCCATACGGGTTGTATAGAGCTATACGGGTCGTATGAGTGCCAGAATTTATCAGAATTTGTCAGATTTTATCTGACGGTTGAAAATGCATACAGGTCGTATGACCCTATACGACCCGTATAGTGATAAATTTTTTTCTTATGAAAAATAAAATATTTATTTTAAGAAATAGGAAGAAGGAAACTTGATTGACGTGAGAAAAACGTGAGACGTGAGAACATAAACAGTGAAATTGTTTATTTTAAGAAATAAAAAGAAGAAAAAAGGTGGGATGTGAGCACATAAACAACCTTTTTTCATTGCAGCCTTTTACATTGTGGTGGCTAGTCAGTCTTTATCCCACGTTGTATGGATCCATGCACACGTAGGTGGACTTGGGATGCAAGAAGTAGAAGGACCCGTTGAAAGGAATGTCAAGAACAACACCTAAGGCTATAAGGGTGGTAATCAGGGGTTTGTACAAACAGCATACAAGCTGATAAAAGTGTATGATATATTACTTGGCCATGCATATGTAAAACTCATACAAACTAAACCACGTAAACTGAAAGGAATAGGTTGAAAAGTGTCAAAAAAATATGGCATGCTTTCTAACATATGTTTCGGATAATGTAACCATAATGGGCAAAAGTGATCATTTTCCAAACTATGTATGCGTGAACAGGTCTAATTCTAGAACAAGAATGTAAGAAACCTAGGTGATTACAAATATACAAATAAACAGATACTTGTGATCGAACCTATACACACAAATAGGTATATATACAGGTACATATATACAAAGTATGAGAATTATGTGGAATCATAAAGGACACATATCCACACCAAGTTAAATAATGTATACTAAGGATCGACAAACCAAGGTGGTATTAAAAAGGACTAGAAACAGAATAATGAACATAAGGGTTGGGATAAACCCTCATGAACCATATACTTATGATAAATAAGTGGTACTATATAATTTAAGTTAGACAAAATTTCAAAGAATGCTACTAGAAGTCGGGAATCATCGACAAGCTTACTAGATTATGGATGGTCCATTTAGGACTTACATAGAGCAGCACTCATCAACCCAAGAAATCAAGAAACCAGTCTCATCACTTGAACGGTGAGTTTTCGTAGCCCCTTTTTATGCTATTTTAACTTTTGGGGTGTTATGCATGTTACAAGAATTATTTTTTCCAAGAATTTGCACATGGTTATGATGTTGCATAAGACAAGAATTTATCACGTAAATGGCCCTACTCTCTACACAACCATTTAACTCACTATGTTGAGCTGACGGATTAATATAAGTTAGTACTAGCGGGGTTTGACAAACCTCCATTCATGGCTTGGTCGCACCAACCACGATTCCATGGTTTATGAATGGCATATTTCCAACAAGAATTAATGTTTTGTGATAAGACATTAACAAGAAAGGGTGTACAAGAAATCTCGTGCTTATTTATGAACAATACATACTTCATTGTTTTATCGAGTCGTAGACCTACGAACTCACCAACAATTTTGTTGACCTATGATTTAACATGCATTTTAGGAAATTAGAAGCTAAGCAAGTAGCTGAAGAAGTAAGCAAGTCTTTTGGATACAACTGGAGATTTATTTATAATACCTAGCCGAAATTAGGCTTTATGATTTTGAATCTTCAGTCTTGTATAACTATTACTTATTTTTGTGGACATGATTTAGTATGCTATTATATGTTTAGAATTCTCTTTTATGCAATGTGCGCAAGATACTCAGTTTCGTTACATCCTTGCGATTCCGCCGTTGGCGAGGGTGTGACAGTAATTGAAGTCTTGTTTGTATTATGGTCAAAAAGTTTTATAAAACGTTCTTGGTGGAAAAAAAATGTGAATGAAAGATCTCACTGAATTGAATTGGCTATAAGAAACTATGAAATAGTGAGAATTCTAAACGAATTCTCGGTAAATTGAGATGAAAACAAGAGAATTTGGATAAGAGCAATAGTTAGTTTTAACTATAACTGAAAAAAGCAAAAGCTATGTAAAATAGGATACATAACACCATATCAAAAAAAACATAAGAAATTGGTATTATACATACGTAAAACAATACGATTAATATTTTTTAATTAAATATGAAATGTTACATAAATATCTTTAAAAATATATTAGTATAATAAATTATATATCTGGATAATATTAATTTTTATATTTTTTAAAATATTTAAGAATTTTTTATGATCCCTACTATATACACATATGCAAACACACAAAGCATAATTTGGAAACTAACTTGAGTTAGACACCAATGATTACCCAGTGTAAAATTGATTTTTTTTTTTTGTATTTAGTTATGAGTGGTCAATATTTATTAAAGGATATACATTTGCAAGTAAGATAATTTCATTTAAAAAAAGTTTACCCTGTATTTTAAAACATTTGTAACTTTTATATACATTGTTAGTTTTCTTACAAAAATTACACTTAAAACTTATCTCATTTATAACTTTTAAATTTTTACTTTTAAAATGTACTTAGTTAAAATAATGTAAACCATTTGTAACTTTAAATCAAGATAATTACGTTGGTGTAACTATAAATCTTAAAAGTTTGCCCTTTTATTTTTAATTCATAAGTTTTGTATGTATTCTTATTTTTTCTTAAAACCACAGTATTAAATTTATCACATTTTTATATTTAATTCAAGTATAGTTGTAAAGACTAATAAAGGCTGATGCTCACCAAACTTCTTATTTTGTCTAAGTATAGGAACCTCTTTGAATAAAAACCTTCGGAAGGAAGAAGTGATTCTTCGGAAGCAGCATTGCTTCCGAAGGGTAACTGGTTCCTGCCGAAGGTTATACAAGACAATTGCTTCCGAGAAATCCTCTTATGCATTGAAGACAAAGACTTCCGAGGTTTATCCTCTGACAAAGACTGTAGCAGCTTACTCTCATAGTACAAAAGGCACTGACACAAGATATGCTGGTCTGAGTAAAGACAAAGACAACATGTAATGAGTCAGATAAAACGCCTTACCTCTCCCATGCTGCATTAAATGAAAAAGATCATCTGAAGACTTGAAGATCAACAACATTAAATGTCTTTTGTATTTAATAGTCCTTTGTAAAGTCAATGTCTATTAATGTAATGATCATGACTGAGTGTCTTAGCCTGTTAAGACACTCAACATACTAGAATAAGCTTCACTTTATGTACTTGTCTAGTATACCCAACTTGTATTCCTAAGTGTATACGGTTGTAGCCTCGGCTATATAACCTCCCATTGTATATGTTGTAAAACACTTCTGACTTTGAGAGAAATATATCCTTGAGCTTGAAATTACTCTTGTGTTCCTATTAGTGTTCAAGGATTATTACTTTGTCATTTTGAGTGCTTGTGAGATTAGTCTAACAGAACATTTTGCATCTGTTAGATCGTATAAGAAATACTTGTGAAGTGTTGTTTAGATTAAGCAACCCGATCCAACAAGTGGTATCAGAGCTTTGGCTCTTGAACTTGACTCACTAATCATCATCAAGTTACCAATTCTATTTCTTATAAAATCTCATCGTCTTAACACTCATATTTTCTGTGTCTATCTAAGATGGCTGCTCTAAACAAACATGATACAGAAAATGGCACTCTCAACAAGCCACCAATGTTCACACCTGAAGACTTCGATACCTGGAAAGTCAGAATGGAAGGGTTCATCAGGAACCAAGACTTCAAACTTTGGAAGTCTGTTCTTGAAGGTCCCTACATTCCTACAGTTGCTGCTGCTGGTGCTGGAGTTGCTGCAGTACCAAAAGATCCATCTATGTACTCAGACGAAGACTACAAGAAGATGGAAGTTGATTCTAAAGCTCTTTGGCTCATTCAGATGTCAATACCGAACTCCATCATACATGCATTCAAGAAATGCAAGTCTGCTCAAGAACTGTGGAACTCTTTAAAGCAGATGTATGAAGGTTCAGATAATGTCAAAGAAAACAAGAAGGATATGCTGAAACAAAAATTTGAGAATTTTTGTCAACAAAACAATGAGAATATGTCATCTCAGTATCTAAGGTATGTCCAACTTGTAGATGAATTGACAACTGCAGGTGTGATTCTGGATAATCAAGATGTACTCAGAAAATTTCTGAGATCCCTTCCAAAGGCATGGAACATATATTCGGTTACTATAAGAAGAACAGAAAACCTGAAGACTCTAACTCTGGGCGAGTTGTTTGGTATTCTCAGTGCCTATCAGATGGAACTAGATGCTCAAGAATCTAAAGTCTCCCATTTACCATCTGGTTCAGCCGCTCTTTATGCTCCCATCAACAATCCTCCATATCAAAGCTTCCAACCTATCTACCATCCTACATCCATACCTAATGTCACACTTCCTGAAACTTTAACTCCATCAAACTCACACCCAAATCATCTCTCAAACCCAACTTCACTACCAACATCTGGGCAAGGAGCTTTTATGGCTGAAGAAACCAACTACTTCCAACTGTGTCAAGAAGATTTAGATGGTATTCCTGCAGATGACTTAGAAGAAATGGACATAAATTACCAGATGGCCATGATTTCCTATCGAGCAAAGAAGTTTCTATCAGAGAACTGGAAGGCAGTTTAAAAAACACAATATGAAAACTGGATTTGGTCTTGACAAGTCCAAGCTTAAATGCTTCAACTGTCAACAATTGGGCCACTTCGCCAGGGAATGCAAGACCACAGGAACTCAGCCAATACAGTCTGGGCAATCACAACAAAGACCGTCAAACTCAACAAACAATGCAAACATTGCAGAACAAGACTTTTCAGATTGGAGCTTTCAAGCTGAGGATCCTTCCATCTCCAACAGTGCCTTGATGGCAAACGACTCATCTTCCTCAAGCAAGGTAACTGATAACATGTGCTCACCTGAATGCTTAGAAACATTAACTATTTATAAGAAAATAAATTCCCAACTCTGTAACGAGCTTGAGTCTCTACAAGTTGTCAAGGCAAATTTCTTTGAGGTTGAAAGAAATTACAAAGAAAAAATTGAAGAAATGGAAAAGACTATTTCAAGTTTAAAACATGAAGATACTAACAAACAGTGTCAAATTAAAAATCTTTTAGAAAGACTAACCACTGCCAAGACTGAACTTGTAATGGCTGAGTCTTACAGAGACAAATTTCTAAGCCAAGGTGAAAAATATGAAAAACTTTTAGGGATGAGCAGCACAACTGAACTAGTGAATAAACATGGGGCTGGTTTGGGATATAACAGAGTAGAACCTCCACACAAGGTGGTTCAAACAGATAATCTCTCTAATCCAAGTACCTCAACATGCTCAGATGAGGATGATATTCCTATTAAATCAGTAAAAGAAAAACAAGCTTTGAAAATTAAGAAACAAAATAAGAAAATTAAGAAACATTCAACAGTTTTTATCAAAGCTAAAACCCTAGAAAATATCTCCTCAGATGAGTATGTGACTTGCCCATCTGACAAGTCAAAAAGAGGTAGATCAATGGAGAGAAAGATCAATTCTCCAGGGAAACAGGCAAAGTCTAAGACTAACAAGTATGTTGGAACATCCAAATCATCACTCTCTGAGGATCAAAGCTCAGACTTCGTTAAAAGGAATCAGCAGCAACACTCTCCCAACAGTCAAACTCTATGTCTGATGTGTGGTGAAAAGAATCATTTTGCTGCTGATTGCTTCTATAATCCAAAAAGCAGAATTTTCTCAAAATTACAGGGAAGAGGAAGAAAGAATAGTTGGAGTCAGTCATCTACTTCTTCGGAAGAACAGAGAAGAAATTCAGTCAATAGGGTGTCGGAAGCAACTACCTCCAATAATAGGAAGAAGCAAAATAAAAGGGCTTTTGAAAAGAAAGCATCGGAAGCAAAGAAAAAGGAAGCTTCCGATAGAAAAGTAACCTCGGAAGCTCATCAAAGGAATGCTTTCAACAAGCAAAAGAAATCATTTTTCTTCGGAAGAAGACCATCGGAAGAAAAACGAAAAGTAGCTTCCGATCAAAAGAAACCAAGTCTTCCGACAACTCAAAAGGCAAAACAAGTATGGAAGAAGAAGGAATCAACTGATAAGCCATCACTCCCATCAGAAGCAAGCACATCATCTATCCCATCTAGGATGATATCAAAGAAATTTACTTACAATGATGCAAATGGCAAACCCAAGACCACATGGGCTTCGGTTCCCATCAGAAACTAACTCATTTCTGGTCATGTGCAGGGACAGCAGGAATCAAAAGGCAACTTGTGGATAGTTGACAGTGGCTGCTCCAGGCACATGACAGGCAACAAGACCCTCTTGCACAAATATGAACCATTCTTTGGAGGATCTGTTGCTTTTGGAAGTGATCCAGTAGGAGGTTACATAACAGGTAGGGGCACAATCACAAATGGTAAGGTAAGCTTTGAGAATGTGCATTTTGTAAAAGAACTTAACTACAATTTACTAAGTGTCTCATAGGTGTGTGATCAAAAGCACAACATGTTGTTTACTGAGCACGAATGCATTGTCCTGAAACCAGGATTTGTGATACCAAATGATCAAATTCTACTCAGAGCTCCTAGAAGAAATAACATGTATATGCTAGATATGAGCACAGCTGCACCTCTTAGTAATATAAGCTGCTTTGTCTCAAAAGCTTCACTTGATGAATCATCTCTTTGGCACAGAAGACTTTGTCATGTAAACCTCAAAAATATGAATAAACTTGTCAAAAATAACTTAGTAAATGGTTTACCAACAAAGGAATTTATTTGTATTGATAAATGTGTTGCATGCTTAAAAGGTAAGCAACATAAATCATCTCATCATGCCAAAGAGATAAATTCAATTACAACAGTCCTGCATTTACTGCACATGGACTTGTTTGGTCCCACAAGTGTTAAAAGTCTTGGTAGAAAGTCATATTGTTTGGTAATCACTGATGATTTCTCTCGGTATACCTGGGTATTTTTCTTGAATACCAAGGATGAAACTGCTGAGATCCTAAAGTCATTTATACTTAGGGTGGAGAATGAAATTGATCATCATGTAAAAATAATCAGGTCAGATCAGGGAACAGAATTCAAGAATCAGATTTTAAATTCATTTTGTGAATCTAAGGGTATCACAAGACAATTTAGTGCTCCTAGGACTCCACAACAAAACGGTGTTGCTGAGAGAAGGAATAGGACACTAATTGAGGCTGCAAGGACCATGCTGTCAGATGCCAAACTCCCAATAACTTTTTGGGCAGAAGCAGTCAACACTGCCTGTTATGTCCAAAACAGAATATTGGTAGTTAAGTCACATGGTATGACTCCTTATGAAATTTGGCATAAGAGAAAGCCATTCATTGGATTTCTCAAACCATTTGGATGTCAATGCACCATCTTGAATACTAAAGATTACTTAGCCAAGTTTGCTGAGAAATCAGCAGAGGGCTACTTTGTTGGGTACTCTTCAAATGCTAAGGCTTATAGAGTATACATCAAAGCTTCCAGAATTATTGAAGAGTCTGCAAATGTTCAGTTCAATGAACATACTCTCAATAAACCTGGAACAGGCCCTGATTGGTTGTTTGATCTTGATAGTTTTACATCTGCATTTAATCTGGTGAAAGAGTATGTTCCAGTTTCACAGTAAGCTACCACAGACATCTCCAAAAGCTCAAGAGAAGATGACTTTCGTGTTGAACTGCCAATAGCTTCAAGACAAATCTTGGTAGAATCCACTTCAGCACAAAATAGTATGTCACAATCTGAAACAGTAATTACATCTCAGGCAGGTCCGTCAATTGAATCTACTTCTGAGTTGCAACATCTAGAAGAAGTAGGAAGCCCTTCAGCAGAGGCAAATGCTCAGCAGACCATCATTCCCAGAGAAAACCAACTGTCCACAGTCCAAATTCAGAATTCAAAAGATCTGCCAGAGATCCATCTTGAGGTAGTATTGCCTAACCTTGAGTCACTCAACATGGATGAAGCTTCTCAACTGGATGTGATTCCAAGAACTCGAATTCACAATACTCATCCAGTTGAGAACATCATTGGCAATGTAGAAGAAGGTGTAAGAACTAGAAGTTCTATGCATGAAGCAAATGTTTGCTTGTTCTCCTGTTTTCTATCCCAAATAGAACCTAAGAAGGTTGCAGAGGCATTAAAAGATAACAGTTGGGTAGAAGCTATGCAAGAGGAGCTTCTTCAGTTTCAAAGACAAGGAGTTTGGAAGACTTGCCCTTTGCCTAAGGGAAAGTATGCCATTGGAACCAAATGGGTGTTCAGAAACAAGAAGGATGACAAAGGTGTTGTTATCAAGAACAAAGCAAGATTGGTTGTTCAGGGATACACTCAAGAGGAAGGCATTGACTATGATGAGGTCTTTGCACCGGTTGCCAGAATTGAAGCTATCAGAATATTTTTGGCATTTGCAGCTGCAAAAGATTTCAAAGTGTTTCAGATGGATGTTAAGAGTGCCTTCCTTTATGGAAAAATTGATGAAGAAGTGTATGTGTGTCCACCTCCAGGATTTGAAGATCCAAAGTTTCCTGATCATGTCTGTAAGCTTGATAAGGCTCTTTATGGGTTGCATCAAGCTCCCAGAAAATGGTATGAAACTTATCTTCTTTTCTGTTGGCAAACAACTTCAAGAGAGGAACAATTGATAAAACTCTCTTTTTCAAGAAGTCTAATCAACACATCATGCTAGTTCAAATATATGTTGATGACATTATCTTTGGTTCTACTAATGAATCTCTCTGCAAGGAATTTGAATCTCTAATGAAATCCAAATTTGAGATGAGTTCAATGGGAGAACTCACCTTCTTTCTTGGATTACAGGTGAAACAAACTCCTACAGGGATTTTCATTAGTCAATCGAAATTTGTCAAAGACATTCTTGAAAGAATCAAGCTTTCTGATTGCAAAGCTCTGGGAACTCCTATGTCCAAAACAACATCTCTTAGCCCTGATCTTGAGGGGGAGGATGTTGATCAGCACCAGTACAGAGCAATGATAGGCTCTTTGATGTATCTCACAGCAAGCAGGCCAGATATTATGTTTGCAACTTGTGTATGTGCAAGATTTCAGGCCAATCCCAAAGTCTCACACATGCTAGCTGTGAAAAGAATCTTTAGATACCTCAAAGGAGCATCAAGTCTAGGATTATGGTATCCTAGAAATGAAGACTTTCAGTTCATGGCCTACACTGACAGTGATTATGGAGGGTGCAACATCAGCAAGAAATCTACATCAGGAGGATGCCAATTTCTTGGATCCAGAATTGTGTCTTGGCAATGCAAGAAACAGTCATGTGTTTCTACTTCTACTGCAGAGGCTGAATACATAGCTGCTTCTAGCTGCTATGCACAAGTCATCTGGATTCAGAATCAGAAGAAGAATTATGGAGTAGATTTGTTCAATACTCCTATTCAGATAGACAATTCCAGTGCAATCTCCATCACCAATAATCCTGTCAAGCATTCCAAGACCAAGCACATTGACATCAGATACCATTTCATCAGAGATTGTGCAGAAAAGAAGTTGATTCATTTGGTCAAAGTTGATTCAGAACACAATTTGGCAGATCTCTTCACCAAGGCATTTGATGAAGGAAGATTCAGGTACTTAATAACATCCATTGGGATGCTTAACTTTGAATAAATTAACTAAAAAGGAATATATAATTCTTCGGAAGATAAACTTAAATTATCTTCCGATGAGTAACTACTCAGCAGAAGATAGGTTAAGTCTTCGGAAGCATTATTTCTTCCTTTGTCGAAAGATCTCACACTTCAGAAGCTAAATTACCTTCTGAAGTAATACTCTTCCGATACATTATCTTCGGAAGCATAGGCTTCTCAAGGTACTCTTCAGAAGAAGGTGTCCTCCGAAGAACATTCTACCTGATGAATTATCTAACATTTCAGAAGCACTTGCTTCCAATGTATTAAATTTATACTTCTAAATCATTGCTTCTGATCTTTAGAAGCAGTGCTTCCGATAGTATAAATTTTATTCTTCGGAAGTAAAACTCCTCAGAAAACTTTTTGGTCTAATTCACTCCTTCCGAAAGCCACATCTTCGGAAGCAATTCTGAACTTACTGAAAATTCCTACATTTATTATGAAACCAGCTGTCATCGGAAGACCTTTTTCTGACATCCGGATTTCAAAATTAAATGTGTTTCTATATTTAATGCTGAAATCCGAAGGTATATAAAGGTCTCCCGCTCATTCAAATTCTCACATACTGTTTCACTTTGAACTCTTCTTTTCTTTGATCTCCCAAATTGTGCCCTAAAATCACCAACTGCCATGGCTCTTCTTGCTTTCAAACCTGCTCACAACGTACCAGCGGAGTTATCAGCGGAACATGATGCTGACTTCGCCCCAATAATCTCCTTTCTTCAAAGGAGCAGGTATTTCTTTGCAATAACCGTTCAACCCTTGGTGCATGAATCTCATCACCAACAGTTTTGGGCATCTTGTTCTGTTTCTTCGTCTCCCAATGGTCGGTCTCTTGTTGCCACCATTGATGCTCATCCTATTGCTATTTCTGTGGAGACCATCTGTCGGCATCTCAAACTACATGATGCCGGGGGAAAGGTCTCATTCACAAAGGATGAGGTAGCATCGACATTTCAGTCGATGGGGTACGAAGGTCCTCTCCCTTCAACAACCTATTTGAAGGGTAGAGTGTCCTACAATTACAAGTACCTCATACACTTGTTCCTACACTGTCTTTCCAATAAAACTGGTGGTTGGGATCAAATACCATCTGACTTAGCTTCGGCTATTCATGGTTTGATCTCTAACAAACTGTTTAATTTTTCTGCTTTTCTTTTCAATAATTTGGTTGACAATATTTCGTCACCAAAGAAATTTTGTATGTTTCCCAGGTTTTTGCAACAGATTTTCAATGAGGAATTGGGCACTTTCCTCTCTCTAACTGGGAATACATATAAAATGCCCTTGGTCTCGTCCAAGGTTTTTGTACAACTTAAGAAGAAGGGTGCCCAGTTCTCTGGGAACTTCACTCCCCTTCTTCCCACTATGGTGTCCCATACCTCAGAAGGTGACAGCTCTGTTAACCCCACAGATGCTGAACCCACACCTTCCACTTTTGTTCCTCACCCCATCAAAATCACTTACAAACGCAAACGAAACCTGTGCAACTCTCTACAGTTGTTCAGGCTCCTTCTACTGAACCCAAAAAGAAAAAGGTTAAAAGGACTGCTCAGGGCACAGTTCTACCTAAGGTGAAAGCCACACCCCTTGTTTGTCCACAGGTTCTTCCTTTGGAGCATGTGGCTGCCCTTAACCAGCCTGCAAGCCCTCAGCTTATGTCACAACACATAACTGAGAATATTCAAAAGGATACACCCATAGTTGAGTCTGCTTCTCATGAAGATACTCCCTTAGATCAGAGACTGTCTCCCAGGTCTCCAGGTTCTTATCACCCAGATATGCCCCCCTCCCATACTATTATCCCAGCTCTTGGAACTTCTGCCGTACCTGTGGAGGAACCACTCTCTCCCACTACCCAAACTTTAATGAGAGTGGTGACACAGTTACAGGCACGGTTTCCTGACCCAGAGCCTATTCTATCAGAGGTTGGCCCCAGTAGTTTTGAAGGAGTCAATGCAGGTGAGGCTGCCACTACTGTTGATCTTAATCAAGATCCACAAGACAGTGGTACAGGCACTAGGACCTCACCTGCGGCAACCTATGTTGGGGAGGACTTCTTTGAGGTTCTTCTCAATGAAGGGAATCCAGGGTGCCAAGAAACCACATCTGGTGGTGGAGGTGCAGGAGCTCGGCTCAGTACTCCATCGCCCCATGACTCTACTCCGGTAGAAGAGGGCACAACCACACAGGAATTGACGGCTACAATAACTTCCCTCCAAGCCAGGGTAGCTCAGTTAGAAGCTGAGGTGGCTACCCTGCGGCTTGAGATCCAGACCAAAGAAGCAACCATTCTGGATCTCAGGCGGCGTCCACCTGTTATTCTACATCCTTTTCATCCTGATCCTGCTACTTCCACTTTCACCTCCCCTGATGCTACCAAAAAGGGGGAGAATGTACCAACTGCAGGGTTAGGATCAGAAGCAAGAGAAGAGGAGGGTGCACAGGAAGTTAATCCATCCATAGTCACTTTGACTACTGAATGGGATGACTTCTTGGGTACTTATTTTCAAGATTCCTCTTCTACTTCCTCTTCTTCTTCTTCTGAGGATACAAGGGAGGTTGTCAAAGAGACTGAACAGCAAACATCAAATGTCTCTTTGGAACCTCAGTCCCCTTCTGGGACTAAGTCTCCTTCTGAGACTGCAGCCCAGGTTACCATGGAAGAAGCAACACAAGAAGAACAAATATCAATGGAACCTGTGTCCCCTTCTGGGACAGAAGCTGCTGAAGACCTCTCCTCCTCTCCTGGAGGAGACAGTGAATGCTGAGGTTAATTTCGAAGCTGCAGCTGTTTCCAAAGGCCCAGTCATTATTGATGACTCCTCCACAGAGGAGCTATCTGCCGATGAACCGATTGGTGAGGCTACAGGAGAAATCTCCTCTGGGGTAAATGTAACAGTTGATGACAAAGGGAAAAGAAAGCTAACCCCAGAGGAGGAAGCACAACTGGAGGAGAGAAGACCAAAGAAAATTAAGGGCCGGCCAAATACCTCTCTAGATGAAGAGCGAGCTAGACTCTCTGCTTTGCTCGAAGAGAGAGGGTATGAATTTGATGAAGTCTTTAACTGGTCGGTACCTAGAATGGCTGCCGAGCTGGACAAAATGCAGCAGCAGGAACAAGAGGCTGCTGCATCCAAAGTCCAGATTGCTACAACAAAGACTCAGAAGAACAAGGCTTACAGAGACACGTGCAAAGCCTTTCTTCTGGAGTATGGATTCCATGCTCGGCAGCTAGGCCCAATGAAGAACTCAACCATGGATATGCATATCAGAGATATAAAAGCCAAAGTTGCCAGAGGTGAGTTACCTTCAATTGAACAGATAAGGGCAAGAAAAGAAAGCCTAATGAGAGGCTTAGGTTTAGGGGGAGGAGCAAGAATAGAATTTCCCCTCTCTGGTACAGGAATCAGAGAGGGAGAAGAAGTTATGTGTGGGGAAGCTACCAAAGCCATGTTTCCCAAAATGTTCCCCCTAAACCCTAAGGAAGAACAAATATCTCCTCCATCAAGTCCATCAATGGATAACATGCCAATCTCTTCAGTGATCAAGATCAAAAAGGGTAAGCAATCTAAAAGGAAACAATCAACACCAAACCCTGATCCTGAGAGACTTTCACAGGCTGATGAGAGGAGAACAAAACCCTCAATTGCTGAGGATATTGGGTCACAACCTACTGCAACAACAGGTGCAGCAGTAGAATCAACTGTGGAAGCCCAACAGGCCAGAGTTCTGAGGAGTCAGGCCACTGCTCAAGACAAACCAAGATTCATAAGAAGAAAGAGCATGGCTAGAAAGAAAAAGAAAACAAAAACTGTCTCCTTCGACTCTGAGCCTGATGCATCCCTCTCAATAACTGAAGTCACACCAGAAGCAGCTCCTAAAACTACACAATCTCGAGAAGATATGAGGGATATTCGAAGACTAATGCATGAGCACTCATACATCCCCTTAGTAAATTGGAGCTTCAATGCACAAGAAAGGATATTCATCCTCACCGACTACAATGGAGAAATAAAACTGGTGGATCTTGTGCATCTGATAGTGTTGGCAAAACCCTATATCTTTGATCTAGATAAGCTCCCTCTCAATAATCCTGACAATGGAGCAGATGGGAGGTCAGCCATTAGATTGATAAGAAAAAGGGCACAGGTGCTGAGGGGTACATGGAAGCCAAGGTTCCTTCCTTAGAAGTTTTGGTAGCATCAGCCTAGGGGGAGACTGTAACGACTAATAAAGGCTCATGCTCACCAAACTTCTTATTTTGTCTAAGTATAGGAACCTCTTTGAATAAAAACCTTCGGAAGGAAGAAGTGATTCTTCGGAAGCAGCATTGCTTCCGAAGGGTAACTGGTTCCTGCCGAAGGTTATACAAGACAATTGCTTCCGAGAAATCCTCTTATGCATTGAAGACAAAGACTGTAGTAGCTTACTCTCATAGTACAAAAGGCACTGACACAAGATATGCTGGTCTGAGTAAAGACAAAGACAACATGTAATGAGTCAGATAAAGCGCCTTACCTCTCCCATGCTGCATTAAATGAAAAAGATCATCTGAAGCCTTGAAGATCAACAACATTAAATGTCTTTTGTATTTAATAGTCCTTTGTAAAGTCAATGTCTATTAATGTAATGATCATGACTGAGTGTCTTAGCCTGTTAAGACACTCAACATACTAGAATAAGCTTTACTTTATGTACTTGTCTAGTATACCCAACTTGTATTCCTAAGTGTATACGGTTGTAGCCTTGGGTATATAACCTCCCATTGTATATGTTGTAAAACACTTCTGACTTTGAGAGAAATATATCCTTGAGCTTGAAATTACTCTTGTGTTCCTATTAGTGTTCAAGGATTATTACTTTGTCATTTTGAGTGCTTGTGAGATTAGTCTAACAGAACATTCCGCATCTGTTAGATTGTATAACAAATACTTGTGAAGTGTTGTTTAGATTAAGCAACCCGATCCAACAATAGTTTTATTATTTTTTTTCAAATTATTCATAATTACATTAATGTAAACGAAATTCAACATTTATATTATAGTTTTCATTATTTTTCAAAAAAAAAAAATTCCTCTAATTTTGAAAATCTTTCCATTTAAAAAAAAAACACTCATTTTATAAAATCCTCATAAGTCCTTTATGTAAATGAAAATTGTTTTAAAAAAATTATGCTATTAAACACAGATTGTTACATTGGTGTAGTTACATCTCGTTGTATATGTTGTTTGTATTTATGTTATATCTCATTACACTGGTGTAATTTAAATTGATGTTACAATTCATTACCGTTATTACACCTCTAACTTATATTCATGTAAATTTACTTAATGGAGTAATTTCTATAAATAAAAATAATTAAAATTTATATTGAAGGGGACTGAATTATTTTAAAAGATGGTAGGTTTTTGAAAATGGAAAAACATGGTGTATCGATATTTATGTCCGTTACAATAGTGTAATTACAAATATTTATAAAAAAAGGCATGCCTATAATAGAATTAAAGATAAAATTATGATTGGTTTAATGATGTAATTTTATTAAAAAATAACATAATGTAAGAAAGTTATTAATGTATAAAATAAAAGGAAAACTTTTGATTTAAATATATGAAAATGGAGGAAATTTGTAAAGTTTAAAAACCTGAGTTTTTGTATTAAGTTAAATAAATAAAATACCTTTTAAATTTTCTAAAAGGGTGTATAGTTGACATATGTTGATTAACTGAAATGAGTTATTATATTGTTGATATAATTGAGTAATATTATATTCCTATTCTTATATGTGTTATTCTTGTATTTGTGCATCTAAGAAGCTAAAAATGATTTTTTAAAATGGAAACCTCTCCTAAATAAATTTTGATTGAACTTATTTTTGCATGAGTGAAACCGGCATGTTGAGATTTAGATTGAACTCATTTTTGCGTAAACACATAAAATAAGAAAGTATTCAACATATATAATAATGGTAATAAAAAAATAAGATTTATATTAATCTTGGTAGAGTTATACGGATTACTTGAAAAAAGTTGTGTTTACAAAGGAAATCTACTCTACACATATCAGTTAGATATCAGTAGCCTGCACTATTTATGTGATTAAAAAATTTAGATGTATGTTTGTTTGTTTTATTTTTTTTTATTGTTTCATGTATAAATTCTACCAAAAAATTTCTTAAAATTTTTTTTCTTATTGATTTGTTTCGTAAAATAAATCAAGTGACATATGAAAGAATGGCCAATTTAAGGATTTCGGTTAATTAAAAATGTTATCTACTACATAAATTAATTTTCTTTTACAGTGTAACTTTAAGCATTATAGAATGCTCGTAATCTTTTAAATAATTGTAAAAATAATGTGTTTAAATAATGCATGAGAACAAACAAAAAAGTTGCTTTTTTCAATACATGCATACACATGTGACTGAATCATTTACACGAAAGAAATTAATGCACTACAAACAAATACATTAAATTAAAAAAACCTCACTTCAATCATATATGTACTAAAAGTTATTATATATATATATATAGATATAGATATATATAGACACACACACACATACATGGATTAAAAAAATAACTATTATCTTTTGCTACAACAAAATAACTCATTTAAACCAATAAGATCTTTACACATAAACATTTTATTAAATAATTAAAACGGTATTGATGATGTTTTATCTATTTTTTTATTACGTGTACTACTTTTAGGTCATCTTAATTTTATTAAATATTGATGATGTTTTATATATTTTATATTATATAATATATAAAAAATAAATTTTGGGCCGCTTAATTTTTTCTTTTTTTTATTAGCTGTATTACTTTAACTTTTTAAATAAATTATTAATTATTTCAAGAAAAATTAAGTTTTCATATTTCTCTCTCTAAAATCATCACATCTATGCAGAAAACTTATTTTACATCGAAGTATTTTTAATATTGTATTTTTTTACAATGTATTTTTAATAATGTATCTTTTATTTTTTTATGAGGCTTACAATGATATAAATAATGTATTTTTTGAGATTCAAAATTTGTTGTTTCTTCTTTTTTAGGATGGTTACAATGACGTAAATAATGTATTTTTTTTATTTTTTATGCTTTTATAAGTAAATAATTATTTATTTGTTCCTTTTGAGAGGCCCCGAGCCCCTCAGTTGGCAAAACATCAAACCCATAATACTTAAACCATAATTACATTATTATAGAAGCAGAATGTAGGGTAACAACATAAATATCATATAGATCTAAACAAACTTTTACACATAACTCATGACTCTATGGTTCTATACATAGCCAGTTTATGCCAAGGTAGTCTTCAACGTATGCCATGAGCCTTACTGTCATTCTTCCTCAATACCATTCAACCTGACATGCATGCTAAAACAAGTCAGCTTTCGCTGGTGAGTTCTAAGTTAACTTTTCCTAAAAATAAAATCTTTAATATACATAAAACATTAGCCTTCACTGCCAACCGAAGTCAACAGTCTCAATCATACTGGACATAAAACATTTCATATACATAACATACATGACATCATAACATCAATCATACAGTGCATAAATGTAGCTTGTCCTGTTGACCGAAGTCAACATGACTGTACAAGACTTCTTAAACTATCAACCCGAAGTTGATAACTTATACATGCATAAGATTTCCTCAACTGGCGACACACAGTCGGCAGGCCTGTTCTTTCACAGGAATTCTGCCTATTCTTTCACAGGACTTCTTAAACCATCAACCGAAATTGACGGCTCATACCGGTACAAGACTTCTTGACATACATCATTCATACATAACATGATTTAAAGCGTTAAACCATCATAATCATAAACGGTCCTTCGCACCGTAGTGCTCAGGTTTTGCCCAACCGCAGCCGGGACTTCAATATCACATTTCCTTCTCGACCTCGGTCGATGACTTTTTTAAAAATTGTTTCCTTCTCAACCTCGGTTGAGAATTCAAACATTCGTTACGTCTCCTAAGAGACTCTTAAAATTATTTACTTCTCAATTATAATTGAGACTTAAAACATTCTTTACATTTTAAAACATTTCTTACTTGAAAACTTTCTTTTTCTTGAAAACATTCCTTACTTGATCATAACCAGGTTAAGATCACTTTCATATAATAACTTTACATAGGCAATACTTTACAACATGCATATCAGCCCAAAATGGTAAAACATTTAAAACAGGGCTAGTAGAACTCACCTGATGTTGTACTGTAGCAAGATCACTCGTAAACTGGTACTAATGGTGTAATTCTGCATTAGTTTACACTTAATAAGTTATTTATGTTTTAACCTAGTGATTAGATCTTTCTGAACGTTCAATGTCAAAGACATTGCCTTGAAAGTCATCAAATAGTTAATGTTGTTGATTATAATCCTAACAGTTCCTAAACAGATTAGTGGCTTAGAAATGATCAATCCTTATCATTGATTGCCTAGATATCATGAAATATCACAATGTAGTCTTAGAATAGGTTTAATAACCATGTTTAACATACAAATATGACAGTTATCATAAACATCAGATAATCGTTCCAATAAGTATGTTAATGATTGTGATTAGTTCGAAACACTTAGATTTAACCTTTGCATTTCAAAGATTAATCAAACTAATCATCTACATTGTCATAATCAAATGGATTAAACCATTATAATCATAGTTGTGATTTCATGCAAACCGGGCATTACAACGGATCAAAACAAGGATTTAACCACTAGAACATCGTGTTCTTCATTTCTAATCAATCCTAGCCATCATCTAGGCAATAATCAACAATCCTAACTATGTCATTACGTTCAAAATCAAGATCTAATCAATCAAAATCACAATAGAAAGTTAAAACAAATCGTTACCTAATCTAACGGAGTTTTGACTGCAAAAAAATGATCAGAACTTGTAGATACGATCCCTGGTATGATCGGTGACTTCTGGTGGCTTCAAATTGAGGGTTAGATGGTGCAATTTCGTCTGTAGGGTGAAGAGAGTTCGAGAGATAAATAAAAATAAAACTCTGCGTGCAATCTGATGAAGAAGATCAACTTAGTCCACCGCCTCACCCGTCGCGTACCGCGACGAGGAGCCAAATAGAGCTTCGCGTACCGCGACGAAATCCGGAGGAATCTTAGATATTTTTCAACCATCGCGTACCGCGAAGAGTCCTCAACCTCTCCGTCGCGTACCGCGACGAGTCCGGAAGTTCCATACTTTGAAAATTTTCTTCGTTTCGCGATTCCGGACAATCCGTAACTCCGTTTTGCGCACGGTTTTCGCCCACGTTCATTATTTATCGTGTACTATCAACCTGTAATAATTTCAATTGTCAAGTCAACGTGGATTTCATACATGATCCAATATGCTAATTTTTCGGTTGTTACAAATCTACCCTCCTTACAATAGGTTTCGTCCTCGAAACCTGTTACGTTTCAAACAAATGTGGGTAGAGTCGTTTCATCTCGTCTTCTGTCTCCCATGTAGCCTCAGATCCCTTTCGATGTTTCCATTGAACCTTAACTTGTCTAATCATCTTGTTACGTAGTAGTTTTTCTTTCGTGTCAACAATTGCAACTGGTTCTTCTATGTAGTTTAGCTTTTCATCAACTTCAATGTCATTTAACGGCACATATGCTACATCATCTGCTAGACATTTTCTCAAATGTGAAACGTGAAATGTTGGATGAATTCCACTCAGTTCATCTGGCAGATCTAATCGATAGGCTACCTTACCGACCCGTGCCATTATTCGAAAAGGTCCAATAAATCTCGGACTCAGCTTTCCTCTTTTCCTGAATCGAATAACTCCCTTCCATGGTGAAACTTTTAATAGTACGTGATCACCTACTTCAAATTCTATTGGTCTTCGTCTTTTATCGACATAGGACTTTTGTCGATCCTGTGCAGCTTTCATTCGCGCTTTAACTAGTTGAAGCTTTTCTGTCAAATCTATTACTGCGGCTTTACTTCCCACTTCTTTTTGTCCTATTCCTCCCCAACACACAGGTGTCCTACAACGCCGTCCGTACAATGCCTCATATGGTGGCATTCCAATACTAGCATGGTAGCTATTGTTGTACGAGAATTCCACCAATGGTAAATGATCGTCCCAGCTACTACCAAAATCAATAATACAAGCTCTCAACATATCTTCTAAGGTTTGGATAGTCCTTTCAGACTGTCCATCTGTTTGAGGATGATACGCAGTGCTGATATTGAGTTTTGTGCCCATTGATTCATGAAACTGTTTCCAGAATCTTGAAACAAATTGTGTGTCACGATCAGATACTATAGAAACTGGAACTCCATGTCTAGTAATTATTTCTTTCACAAATAATTCAGATAGTTTCTCAGAAGTATAAGTCTCATGTATAGGCAAGAAATGAGCACTTTTCGTTAACCGGTCTACAATCACCCAAATAGCATCATAACGTTTTGCTGTAAGAGGCAACTTGGTAATAAAATCCATGGTGATGTGTTCCCATTTCCATTCCGGAACTTCTAAAGGTTGCACATAACCATAGGGTTTCTGATGTTCAGCTTTAACTTGCGCACATGTCAAACATTTGTTTACGTACTGCATTACATTAAACTTCATATCTGGCCACCAATAATCCTTTCGGAGGTCTTGGTACATTTTCGTTTCCTCAGGATGAATGGAGTAACGTGACTTATGTGCTTCATCTAGAATCCTTAACCTGATGTCCCCGTTTCGTGGAACCCACATTCGACCAAATCGGATCTTAACACCACATTCATTTTCTTCTAGATTCTTAACATGACCAAAGATTATTTCGAATCCAACATTTTCTTCCCTTAGTCCTTCCTTCTGTGCATCTTTAAGTTCATTCAAGAAATCTGGTGTTATCACCAAACTGTAAGACTTAATCCGTATAGCAGAGTGCTCTGTCTTACGACTTAAAGCATCAGCCACAACATTGGCCTTGCCCGGGTGATACAAAATCTCACAGTCATAATCTTTGAGCAGTTCAAGCCATCTTCGTTGTCTCATATTCAAGTCCTTCTGTTCAAAGAAGTATTTTAAACTTTTGTGATCTGTGTAGATTGTACATTTCACTCCATATAAATAATGCCTCCAAATTTTTAAAGCAAATACCACAGCAGCCAATTCCAAATCATGTGTTGGATAATTAGCTTCATGGGTTTTTAATTGTCTTGAGGCATATGCTATTAATTTTCCCCTTTGCATAAGTACACAACCCAAACCCAGATAAGACGCATCTGAGTACACAACCATGTCTTCATTACCATCCGGCAGTGTTAAAATAGGAGCGTCAGTTAATCTCCTTTTCAATTCATCAAAAGCTTGGACCTGAGTTGGACCCCAATCATATTTTACTTCTTTCCTAGTCAATTTTTTCAATGGTGTAGCAATCCTGGAGAAATCCTGGATAAATCTTCTGTAATAACCTGCTAATCCAAGAAAGCTACGAACTTCCATTGGTGTTTTCGGAGGATTCCATTTCATTACTGCTTCTACTTTAGCTGGGTCCACCATTATGCCTTCTGGGCTAATAACATGACCTAAAAATTGTACTTCCCGTAGCCAAAAGGCACATTTAGAGAACTTAGCATAAAGCTTTTCTCTTCTTAGTATTTCAAGAACTTCCCGGATGTGACATGCATGATCACCTTCACTCCTTGAGTATATTAATATGTCGTCAATGAACAGAATCACTGATCGGTCTAACATAGGTCTGCACACCCGATTCATCAAATCCATAAACGCCACAGGAGCGTTTGTTAATCCGAAAGACATCACAAGAAACTCATAGTGTCCATAACGTGTGCGAAACGCTGTCTTCGGAACGTCTTGTTCTCTCACCTTTAGTTGATGATACCCCGATCTGAGATCAATTTTAGAAAACCAACTTGCTCCTTGCAATTGGTCAAACATATCGTCAATCCTTGGTAACGGATACTTATTCTTTATTGTGAGCTTATTCAATTCCCTATAATCAATACACATTCTCATACTTCCATCCTTTTTCTTTACAAATAACACTGGTGCACCCCAAGGTGACACACTTGGGCGTATAAAACCTTTGTCTAGAAGGTCTTGTAGTTGGGTCTTTAATTCTTTCATCTCTGTTGGAGCCAGACGGTACGGTGCCTTGGCGACAGGTTGAGCTCCTGGCACAACATCAATTTGGAATTCGATTTCCCGATCAGGTGGAATTCCTGGCAAATCCTCAGGAAATACATCAGGAAAGTTACACACCACGGGTACGTCTTCCAATTCTTTTACTTTAATTTCTTTATCAATAACATAAGCAAGATAAGCCCCACACCCTCGCCTCATAAATTCACTTGCCTTAATCATTGAAATGACTTTAGGCGCATTAATCACTTTATCCCCATAAACCGTTACTGAACTCCCATTAAGAGCCGTTAAGAAAATCATATTTCGTCGACAGACAATGTTAGCCTCATGTTTGGCCAACCAATCCATACCCAACACTACATCGAAACCTCCTAACGTAATCACAAATAATTTAACAGGAAATCTATGACCTTCTATATCAATGTAACAATCATCATCAATAGCCTCCGTTACTCTAGTAGATTTACCAAGAGCAGTTTCTATGTTAAATGCATTTTCTATCTTTTTAACATTTGCACAAAGTTTATCACAAAAAGCAATAGCCACAAAGCTCATACTTGCACCAGAATCAAATAGAACCGAAGCAGGGATATCATTAATCAAGAATGTACCTGTCACCACATCCGGGTCTTTATCTGCCTGATCCTTAGTCAT
This sequence comes from Mikania micrantha, assembly GCA_009363875.1. Lineage (NCBI taxonomy): Eukaryota > Viridiplantae > Streptophyta > Magnoliopsida > Asterales > Asteraceae > Mikania > Mikania micrantha. The sequence goes on from CM018681.1 coordinate 13,453,225, forward strand.
AGTAAAGGCACGAGCTTTTGCCTTTTGCTTCTCACCTCCCTTGCTACTTTCAGGTTTGATGGCTTCAGTAGGCATTATCTTTGGTTTAAAACAATTCCTGCTCACGTGACCGATTCCACCACAATTGTAACATTTTGGCATATTCGGGCAATCATAAGAGAGATGTCCGGTCTTTCCACAACGGTAGCACAAAGTAGTTCCCGTAAGACATTCTCCCCTATGTCTCTTTCCACACTTAGGGCATTTTTCAATTTCTTCCGTTCTAAACCTTTTCATAGGGGGTCCGGATTTGTCATTTCTGTTTCTTTTAAATTTAGGTGACCACTTTTGCTTCGGTTCCTCCTTTTTTGGTTCAGCTTCAACAACATCATCCCAGACAATGCCGCTAATTTCTACGGCTGATTCAAAAGTTCTAGGAGCATGTGCCTTGACATGCGTTCGGACTTTAGGTGGTAATCCTTCCACATATAACTTCTGACTACGTTCTTCCGTACTTACCAAATGAGGAACCAATCTTGACATTTCATTAAATTTTGACGTATATTGCCAATGATTCATACGTCTTGCTTTCAAAGTCAGAAACTCCCGCTCGATTTTATCAATTTCATTCTTCGGACAAAAGTGTTTCATAACTAATTCTTTCAATTCCTCCCATTTTAAGCCCTCCACATCATTAGTGGTCTTTGACTGCTTGATGGTGTTCCACCAATGTAGAGCTTCTTCAGTAAATGAATGAGCTGCAAATTTTACAGCTTGGTCTTCCCGGCATTCACTGATAGCGATAACCGCCTCCATAGCCAAAACCCAATGACAGGTGGCCACAGCATCCTTCTTGCCATCAAATGAGGGTGGATTGCATCCTTTGAATGCCTTGTAAACAAAAACCTTTCCTTTTCTCTGACGTAGAATCACCGTTCTTAGTTCCGGTGATCACAACTTCCTCTTCTTTGGTGCTCTCCTTAGTTCCTTCAGACTTGTCTTTCAAAGTATCCTTTAATATTTTTGTAACCAAAGCTGGTAGCTTATCATCCAAAACTTTAGAGACCTCATCAGAAATAGCCTTCACTATGATAGGCTCTAGAGTAAACTCGTCTTCATCTTCCGGTTGCTCATTGTGCTCGTAGTCGTCTTCATTGATGGGTTCTTCATTCTTGATATGTGGTTCTTCAGGTTCCTGTGGTTGCTTACGTGGTCTACCCCTTTGTCTAGGCATTTAACTACCTACAGGATGCAACAATTGGAGAATCAGTACAGGATTAGTTTAGTATGAAATAAGCTTTGTAAATCGTTAATGACGTTGATCAGGTGTTATTAACCATTTACCCAACTCATAGGCTCTAAACGTTTCCCACCACGTCACCCCAACGTGCATGACTCTAACTATCTTTCTAACCTTACACCTACGTCTTAACTCATACATAACATTCAGCTCATGGCATCAAACTACCCTTGACTGGCATTCTTATCATTCAGTCCCATTTTCAGTTTGAGTCCAGTCATTAGGGATAACCGGATCTCTCAAACTATGGCTCTGATACCAACTTGAGAGGCCCCGAGCCCCTCAGTTGGTAAAACATCAAACCCATAATACTTAAACCATAATTACATTATCATAGCAGCGGAATGTGGGTAACAACATAAATATCATATAGATCTAAACAAACTTTTACACATAACCCACGACTCTATGGTTCTATACATAGCCAGTTTATGCCAGGGTAGTCTTCAACGTATGCCATGAGCCTTACTGTCATTCTTCCTCAATACCATTCAACCTGACATGCATGCTAAAACAAGTCAGCTTTCGCTGGTGAGTTCTAAGTTAACTTTTCCTAAAAATAAAATCTTTAATATACATAAAACATTAGCCTTCACTGCCAACCGAAGTCAACAGTCTCAATCATACTGGACATAAAACATTTCATATACATAACATACATGACATCATAACATCAATCATACAGTGCATAAATGTAGCCTGTCCTGTTGACCGAAGTCAACATGCTTGCACAAGACTTCTTAAACTATCAACCCGAAGTTGATAACTTATACATGCATAAGATTTCCTCAACTGGCGACACACAGTTGGCATGCCTGTTCTTTCACAGGACTTCTGCCTGTTCTTTCACAGGACTTGTGCCTGTTCTTTCACAGGACTTCTTAAACCATCAACCGAAATTGACGGCTCATACCGGTACAAGACTTCTTGACATACATCATTCATACATAACATGATTTAAAGCGTTAAACCATCATAATCATAAACGGTCCTTCGCACCGTAGTGCTCAGGTTTTGCCCAACCGCAGCCGGGACTTCAATATCACATTTCCTTCTCGACCTCGGTCGATGACTTTTTTTAAAAATTGTTTCCTTCTCAACCTCGGTTGAGAATTCAAACATTCGTTACGTCTCCTAAGAGACTCTTAAAATTATTCACTTCTCAATTATAATTGAGACTTAAAACATTCTTTACATTTTAAAACATTTCTTACTTGAAAACGTTCTTTTTCTTGAAAACATTCCTTACCTGATCATAATCAGGTTAAGATCACTTTCATATAATAACTTTACACAGGCAATACTTTACAACATGCATATCAGCCCAAAATGGTAAAACATTTAAAACAGGGCTATTAGAACTCACCTGATGTCTTACTGTAGCAAGATCACTCGTAAACTGGTACTAATGGTGTAATTCTGCATTAGTTTACACTTAATAAGTTATTTATGTTTTAACCTACTGATTAGATCTTTCTGAACGTTCAATGTCAAAGACATTGCCTAGAAAGTTATCAAATAGTTAATGTTGTTGATTATAATGTTAAACAGTTCCTAAACAGATTAGTGGCTTAGAAATGATCAATCCTTATCATTGATTGCCTAGATATCATGAAATATCACAATGTAGTCTTAGAATAGGTTTAATAACCATGTTTAACATACTAATCTGACAGTTATCATAAACATCAGATAATCGTTCCAATAAGTATGTTAATGATTGTGATTAGTTTGAAACACTTAGATTTAACCTTTGCATTTCAAAGATTAATCAAACTAATCATCTACATTGTCATAATCAAATGGATTAAACCATTATAATCATAGTTGTGATTTCATGCAAACCGGGCATTACAACGGATCAAAACAAGGATTTAACCGTTAGAACATCGTGTTCTTCATTTCTAATCAATCCTAGCCATCATCTAGGTAATAATCAACAATCCTAATTATTTCATTACGTTCAAAATCAAGATCTAATCAATCAAAATCACAATAGAAAGTTAAAACGAATCGTTACCTAATCTAACGGAGTTTTGACTGCAAAACAATGATCAGAACTTGTAGATACGATCCCTGGTATGATCGGTGACTTCTGGTGGCTTCAAATTGAGGGTTAGATGGTGCAATTTCGTCTGTAGGGTGAAGAGAGTTCGAGAGATAAATAAAAATAAAACTCTGCGTGCAATCTGATGAAGAAGATCAACTTACTCCACCGCCTCACCCGTCGCGTACCGCGACGAGGAGCCAAATAGAGCTTCGCGTACCGCGACGAAATCCGGAGGAATCTTAGATATTTTTCAACCATCGCGTACCGCGAAGAGTCCTCAACCTCTCCGTCGCGTACCGCGACGAGTCCGGAAGTTCCATACTTTGAAAATTTTCTTCGTTTCGCGATTCCGGACAATCCGTAAATCCGTTTTGCGCACGGTTTTCGCCCACGTTCATTATTTCTCGTGTACTATCAACCTGTAAGAATTTCAATTGTCAAGTCAATGTGGATTTCATACATGATCCAATATGCTAATTTTTCGGTTGTTACACCTTTAAATTCATGTAAAATGTTTTTTTGAACGACAGTTTTACTGCAATTTTTTTCCATTTTAGGTCATGATTTTAAATATACTAATTATTTTTGTAGTAAATTTTTAATATGTTAATGGTGTACTATAATTACAGTAATTTAAGTAAAATTAAAATGGTAGCAAGATTATGGATAATACTATTGTTGGTATCATAATAGTTATATTACATTAGCGTAAGTTCGTATGTATGAAGGTATAAATTGAACAACTTTAATAAATTGATTACAGCATTGTAAGTTGCAAATAAAAAAGAAGTAAGAAATTTAATAAATATGTTACAACACTGCAAATTTAAACAAAACTCTATACAACTGTAAATTACATCAATGCAAATTACATTACTGTAATTTACCATTTTTATAAAAAAATTCAAATAAATTTGTTAATTTTAAGTTTGTGACAATGATGTAAATACATGCACCTAAAAAATAAAAACTAGTCCAGATTATAACGGAATTAAAGAGAAAAATGAGACGAGTATAACAGTGTAATTTTTATTAAAAAAATAATATAGTATAAAAAAGTTAAAAATATTTAAAAAAAGAGGAGGTAACTTTATATAAAAAATTAAAATATATTAGGAATTATTTTAAAAGAGAGAGAGATACAATTTGACAATTCTACCCTTTAGTACTTGAAAAGTAATGTATTCTATTTTTTATTCTTAAGTGATATCAACCATTGGATTCAAATTTATAATGAATAAGATTGAGTTAATGAGTTATCTCATATTTGATGAGTTATCAAAAATTTGTACCCTCTATATATATATAGGGAGAGAATCAAATGTTAACCCTTGCTTATTGCGATAACATATTAACTTTGACAAATCAACCCAAATCTTTTAATTTTTGTTTTCATGGCCTTTATTATACATAAATAGGGGGTTTCTTTTTTGTGTTTTTGCTAATTAATCATCGTTTAGAATTCAAAAAAATTATAAGTTTGCGTTACACTATCTGATGTAAGCAGTTTGACGTCAACTTACACTTGTTTTAAATTCAAAACGGTGATGAATTCTTGAAAAAACCAAAGATTTGGGTTGATTTGGTCAAAGTTAACGGCTTATCGCAATAAGGAAGGGTTAACAATTGAATCATCCCATATATATATATATAGGGAGAGGATCAAATGTTAACCTTCCCTTATAGCGTTAACCCGTTAACTTTGGCAAAAAACACCCGAATCTTTGAATTTTTTATGGCCTTTATTATACATAAATAGGGGGTTTCTTTTTTTGTGTTTTTGCTAATTCATCACCGTTTAGGATTTAAAACAATTGTAAGTTTGAGTTACACTATCTGATGTAAGCAGTGTAATTCAAACTTACACTTGTTTTAATTTATAAACGGTGATGAATTAGCAAAAACACAAAAAAGAAACCTCTATTTATGTATAATAAAGGCCATGAAAAAAATTCAAAGATTCGAGCATTTTTTGCCGAAGTTAACCGGTTAACGCTATAAGGGAGGGTTAACAATGAAACCATCCTATATATATATATATATATATATATATATATATATATATATATGATTGTGAACAAATAATAACCACCTTTATTGCAATAACCCAGATAACTTTGTCAAGATAAATCCAAATCTTGGATTTTTTTGAACATCATTGTAACACATTTAGAACACTAAGTTCTTTTATGAGTTTGCGAAAATTCATCACCGTTTGAGAGTTTACATCGTTGTAATTTTTGAGCTTAAAACAGTTACAGTGCTATAAACTAAAAACTTACAACGATTATATCTTAAACGGTGATGACTTTGCACAAAATCATAAAAGAACATAGTGTTTTAAATGTGTTACAATTATGTTCAAAAAAATCCAAGATTTGGCTTCATCTTGACGTGTTATTTCGGGTTGTTGCTTTAAGAGTGGGTTATTATTTTAACACTTTCCTATATATGTGTGTGTGTGTGTGTATATTATACACATTTAGAAATGTGATTATGAGAAGTGAATACTAATAGTGTTTTATTAGGATAGATAGAACGTAAACAAGACGTATTATGTATTTGATGATTAGGGAGCAACAAGCCACCACACGAGCCGCTAAAGACTCAAGATTACGAAGACACTTGATGAACAAAAGAACAAAATACCAGAAAAAAAATTTATAGAGCTTAATTTAATATTTAATATTTATTATCATTTTGTCGTAATTGTTGGTTTTAGGGTTTTAGATCATGTGACATTATAAATAGACCTTACTCTCATTTGTAGAAAAACAACCAGACAAGAGAGTAGTAAGGGTGTGCTTAAAAGTAGCCTTAAGAGCTCTTCCTCATAAACTCTATGGATTCTTTATCCATAGAATTCTTTATCCTAGTTTGTCATATCTATTATAAACTAACTAGTCCTAAGTTTCAAACATTTTCCACCCTATACCAACACTGACAACCTCCCGATGCAGTGCAACAAGCTTATATATAGGGCATACATAGATTTGACCGCAGTCTCCTCATACGCCGTCCCACCACCGTTGCATTGCACCATGATTATGCCCTTGTTAGAATTTATGGTGTATCATGCATCTTACCATTATCTCAATTCACAAACTTTATCCTAGGTAGGATAATTTTGAGTGAAGTGGTCTCTAGTTCCCTTGGACAATTAGGTTCGTCTAATGTCTAAGTTCACCTGACATGTAGGTTTGACTATTTCTAAGTTCACCTAATGTCTAAGTTCACCTGACATTAAAGTTCTCCTAATGTCTAAGTTCACTAACAACCCTTACTAAATCCCAATGTTCATAACTATCAATGAGGGTTCATATCGTCACTGAGTGCTCTTATTGTCACTAAGTGTTCATATCCTCCCTATAATTCATTCTCATCAAGTGTTCATACCATCACCAAGTGTTAGTATCATCACTATGCGTCCATATTTTCACCAAGTGTCTATATCATCATCCAAGTCTTCAGTCTATCACTAAGTGTTCGTATCATTCGTTGATCCTATACACCCCACGTGTCCAATAAGTGTGTTTTATGAGTGAATTTATATGTGTCCATCAATATTATTATCCATTATGTCAATCCAACCCAAATTCAATCAACACTCCATCAACAACTTTCCCATCACTTCCTAATAATATTCTAAGTTCCTGACACTGACAGACCCCCAATATACTACAAATGGTATATGTATAGGGCATATGTAGGGGTCAGTCGCAACTGCCCCAGCCACTGTCCCACCATCTTTGTAGTATACCACGATTGTGTCCTTGTCTGGTGATCAAAGACCAATCAAATAATTCCTAAAGCAGATAAGTTCCTAAGTGTCACACCCCCACCTCTCGTCACCTCATTATGATGTCACTGAAATGGTTGCGGAAGCATAGTGGTGATGTCTTAGAGATATGGGGTGACTTACTTGATCCGATGTCACAAGCACATAGATTAACTTAAAAGAAATACATTACAAGGATGTCGCAATCACAACCAATATTACATTATATAATCTAAGTTTATTACATTTATTTAATTACAAGTGCTTAAAGTGCTGCCTCACCAGGTGGTCACTGTCTTCCTGCAAAAAGATTTAAATTTGAAACGTCAGCACAAAGCTGGTGAGATCATACAGTTCAAGTTCCACAATATAATATGATATGTAATTATAAGTTCTCAAAATGTTCTGTTCAAGATAACCATAGGACCCGTATCTAGTTCCTTTCGGACTGTTCTGTTCTTGTTCTATAAAGATACTACCCGTCGGTAAATATCTTGGTGCCTCATTGTCTTAATGTCTATCACAACACATTAAGAAGTTCTGGAAACTGATAACAAACATTTACACCAAGGGGAGTTGCAAGCTCTCGGCAAATGGGTTGTCAACCAATAGTACTATCAATGTTTTTTGTTCGGCCCCACACGGGTTCACTATATACAGTTCAGTAATGAGGACTTTCAAGTTCTGTGATAAAGTTCTGTTCTAAGGAAAAATCCCATGAAATCCACAAGTTCTCAACAATAACATGAAATCACTCAGATAACAGTGATACATATCATATAGTTCTGAAAAGTTTTAGAACGCTACCCCGATGTTTATAAAAGAGTAAAAATAAAAGGGGTTGTATGAAACTCACCTGACAATATAGAGCTAGCAGAATATCTCACAAATTGATAATAAAGGGATGATTCTGCATTTATTTATATTTAATGAGTTATTTAGGTTTTAATTTACTGATTAGATCTTTCTGAACGTTCAATGTCAAAGACATAGCTTTGCAAGTCATCAAACCGATATTAAGTATTTAGTTGGTTAATTTTGATGTTGTATCATACAATGTATGATAATGTAGGAACCTACATTGAATTAGATTCCTTATTTAAGGTTGATGACACTCTTGATTAAACAAAATAATCTAGGATTAACCAAATAGTTAATGTTGTTGATTATAATGCTAAAACAGTTTCTAGATGGTTTAATGGCTTAGGAATGATCAATCCTTGTTATTGATTACCCAAATATCATGAAATATCACAATGTAGCATTAGGATAGGTGTAATAATCATGTTTAACATACTAATCTGACTGTTATCATAAACATCAGATAATCATTCCAATGAGTATGTTAATGATCGTGATTAGTTTGAAACACTTGGATTTAACCTTGCATTTCAAAGATTAATCAAAGTAATCACCTACATTGTCATAATCAAATGGTTTAAACCATTATAATCATGGATATGATTTCATGCAAACCGGGACATTATAACGGATCAAAACAAGGATTTAACCGTTAAAACATCGTGTTCTTTGTTTATAATCAATCCTAGCCATCATCTAGGCAATAATCAACAATCCTAACTATGTCATTACGTTCAAAATCAAGATCTAATCAATCAAAATCAAACAAGAAGGTTAAAATGAATCATTACCTAAACAGACGGATTTCTGCGGTTAAAACAACGATCAGAACTCGTAGATATGATCCCTGATATGATTGGTGACTTCTGGTGGCTTCAAGATGGTGTTTTAATAGTGATTTGGCCGGAGTTTGAGTCTGAAGATGAAGAGAGTTCGAGAATGTAAAAAAAATAACTCTTTGCATGAAATCTGGTGAAGAAGATCAATTCATTCCACCGTCTCACCCGTCGCGTACCGCGATGAGGAGCCAAAAAGAGCTTCGCGTACCACGAAGAAATCCGGGAATCTCAGATATTTTTCATGCATCGCGTACCGCGGAGGACCCTCAACCTAGCCTTCGCGTACCGCGACGAGTCCAGGAGTTCAATACTTAGAAATTTTTCTTCGTTTTTCGATTCCGGGCAATCCAGGCCTCCGTTTTGCACACGGTTTTCGTCCACGTTCATCATTTCTCGCATACTATCGATCTGTAATAATTTCAATCGCCAAATCGACAAGGATTTCCAGAACGACCAAATGTGATCCCGTCATCAATGACGTAATTCTCAACTACAAATGTCACACTAAGCAGTTAATTTCATAAGCATATAATTTCCCAAACGGGTAGTTCCCTTATTCTTCAATACTGACATCCACCTACTGTACCATAAATGGTATATATAAGTCGCAACTGCCCCTGCCAACGTCCCACCACCTTTACGATACACCACGTGCATGTCCTTATCGAATCATTAGGGCACAAGTAAGCATAAAATCAGCAATTAATACATGCGAATCAGATATATAATCAGAATTTCAAATAACATGTAATAAACATATAAGCATGAATCCTGACTATAATAACTAGTGTATGAAATAACTTCATACTAGGGTATCCTACGGTTATAGACTAGGTCAACCATTTCTAGTAACCTAATTCCCTATAACCCAGGCTCTGATACCAATCTGTAACACCCCGACCGATGGCGGAAACGTCGGGATGCCATGAGGGATGTGTAGATTATTCATAAGCTCGTGGGCATCTAATTAATTCATCACATATCAATTAATCAACCAATTTAATTACATCAAAAATCAAGTTCAGAATGAATTAGTTACATCAATTACACAAAAGATTTAGCTAAACTAACTAAACTCTAGTCGCCATAATTTCAGTTATTTTAGCTAAGTCCAAGAGTCCTATGTGATGATGTCCAAAAGATGTAGAGCTATCCTGCCCTACTTGCTTCTCTTCATTTCCTGAAACATGTAGAAAATCAAGTGTCAACTACAAAGTAGTTGGTGAGAAATCATAAGTTTTTATGTTTCAAAAATAATTACAAAATGTATATAAAAGTTTATAATTTGTTTATGAAAATTTATAATTTCCCGAGAAAATCCACATGTGCCCGTGCGAGTTAATTCCACACTATCAACACATAAACACAAACACAACAATCACATAATTCAGATAATCACAAATAATCAGCCACATATGTTCAACTAATCTCAGTCAATCACAATTCAATCAATAATCAATAATCATCTTAATCATCTTAATATAAGTTACCACGGAGGACCTTAGTCAACTCAATCAACGGCAGAATCATCGCGGAGGACCTCAGTCAACTCAACCAACGATATTCCTATAAGTGTCAATACATGCTCTGCGGAGGACCGTAGTCAACTCAACCAACAGTGGAATCACCACAGAGGACCTTAGTCAACTCAATCAACAGCAATTCAATCATCGCGGAGGACCAAAGTCAACTCAACCAACAATGACTCACGGAATATGCAATCATCCATATCAATCCATAATCAATAATAATTCAATAATATGAATAACATATTGACAAACCAGGTGTCACCCATGTGATATCAAAATGATATATAAATCTGGTATACATGTTCCACCTCCGAGTATAAAAACAAAATGATTTAAAAAGGAGGTTACGAAAACTCACCTGAGTCCTTAGAATCAGTGTCCTTGTAATATGCGCGCTCATGTATGTGAAATCGAAAGCAAATCAACAATCTGTATTTACCGTATATTCCTGTTCATATGTACGTGCGTTTTAATGCCACCGTGTGTTCATATGTGGTTACTTTGATCTCGTGAGTATTTCATTAAGTTAGTTCATTTAATCCAAATTAAAATGGAACACTCAACTTTTATGCATGCTTATCATTAAGATGTTGTTTAAATTTGCTAACTTTAATTATCGCGAAATGATACACTTGTTGTGATATCTTACGTGTATTATCATAGACTTGTGTATTCCAAAGTAATAAACCTACTCATACACATGCCTATACATACATGCATGTTTTGATTAGATCGTCCACCATAATATCACTTATAAAAATCAAGTTTATGTTTGAGAAAATTATACTTAGGTCATTCTCATGAGATGTTCAAAGTATATAAGTCTAGACTTTTAGAATTTATCCTTAGAGAGAGAAAAGGTGGTATCTTCAAGTTTACATGCATGACTCCATGTTCTTTACTTATTCCAAGTTATGTGTTCATTTAGCCCTTCCTTTAACCCACAAAGAGTTCATATTCAACCACCCTAGAACCAACGAGCCTTTAGGTTCGGTTACATCCTGGGTTCGTGGCTAGGTTCGCTGCCCTCATTAAGGTTCGGTTAGATTAGGGTTTAGCTGTATAGGTTCGGTGAACATGTGATCATCAAATTGGCCGTGTTCCAGGTTCGTGACCATTTAGGGTTCGTGTGGTGCTAGGTTCGCAGCCCATAGGAGGTTCGTGACCCTAGGTTGGGCCCAAGGTTCGTCCAGTATGGTTTTGTCTGTCCCAGGTTCGCTACTTCCTCCTTGGTTTGGTTCATGTACGGTTCGCACAACTAGGGAGGTTCGGCTAGCATTGGTTCGTTCCCCTTCAGGTTTGCATGGCACAGGTTCGCCCCTAATCAGGTTCGTGGAACAAGGTTCGTGGAAGAAGGTTCGGCTATGAAAGATGCAGGTTCGGCTAGGTTAGGGTTCAGCCATCAAGGATAGGTTTGGCCAAAAGGGTTTCATGGTCACGGGTTCGGCTTTAGCAGCCCACGAACCCTGCACATCCTTAGCTGCTCATCATCACCATCTTCTAACACAACCTGTTGCAGATGCAACCAACTATTCCTACTTGTTCCTACTAACTCGTTTTAAGGTTTTTCAAGCATAGAATTCTTTAAAGCGTGCAGATACAAACCGGGTGTGGCTAGAGTGAGAAACAAAAAGGAAAGCTCAAGAATTACCTGTAAATTGTGATTAACCACTGGATTTCTTTATACCCTCTCGTTCTCCTCGATCACTCGAACGCGTAGATACCAAGATCTTGCAATTCTGTTGAGAGACGAGAAAGAAAAACTAGAGAGAAGGTAGAGAGAGATGTGGGGCGGTTTTGGTGTTTAGATAGAGAAAGGGTGTTGGTAAAATGAAAGAGATGGAAGATTTTCCATCTTTTATACATCGTGTCGTTCCCGCGTGTGAGGTCTCGTTTATATCGCATTCACCGATCATAAAACGCTCGGTTTTCTCATAAAATATATTTAAAATGTAAAACATTTAAATAATTAATGTTTCATTTTCATAGATGATTTTTATTTAAATATGGTTGTTTCATAAAAGGTTTTGTTAAATTATTTATTTAAATAAGACGATTTGTTCGGTTATGATTTAGGTTGTGATTCCTAATAAATGTTTTAAATATCCATTTATTAATTTAATATCGTTTAATATTGTTCCGTTATCTCGTCGAAACTCGTTACTTGCGTACGCATTCGTAAAGATCGTGACCTTTCCGAATCCAACGCTCGTATCGTATTTCTATTCAATTTACTATTTATGGAATATCGTTTCAGAATATTATTCTCAGTAATTATATTCATGTGAATCGTCACCCACGCGAATACATTATTAAGTTAATATTTCTGAATTAATATTCGCGTTTAAGTTATATCTGTAACCTCACCAACGCGTGATCAATTCAAATATCGTTTCCATTATTTTATAATCTTTAATATTATATATTCCCAATCCAATCCCACTAAACCATATCACTGACACATCCATGATAGACCGAAATATGCATATGTATAGGGCATATGTAGGGGTCAGTCGCAACTGCCCCAGCCACCGTCCCACCGCTATTTCGATAAACCATGACCATGTGTCCTTGACTATGTTTATCAACCAAACAACAACCAACTCCAAATTCCTGCCCATTCCAAACCAATAATCCATACCATCTGCAATGTAACTGCAATAAACTATCTGGTTCTGTTTAGTTGTATTTCAACTAGACTTCCCATGGTTTATGCATCAAATAATATATTCTCAATGTGTGTACCAATATCAGTAATAACATCCAATAATTCATCATCATTAATAATTATCTTACCAGGTCGTAACAATACAATCGTACATGTACGGACAACCTGAAATACAGTGATGTTACATCTTAGGTGGAACTATGCCCTTGGCAGTTCTTTTCACCTTTCTATTAATGGGTTTGGAAGAAGGAGCCTGAACAGCTGGGTTCGGCGGTGTTTGTAGGTGATTTTGATGGGGTGGGGAACAGTTGTGGAAGGTGTGGGTTCAGCATCTATGGGTGCAACATAGCTTTCACCTTTTGGAGTATGTAACTCCATAGAGGGAAGAAGAGGAGTGAAGTTCCTAGAGAATTGGGCACTCTTCTTATTCAACTGAACAAAAACCTTGGGAGTAACCAAGGGAACTTTATACGTATTCCCAGTTAGTGAGAGGAAAGAACCCAACTCATAATCAAAGATATGCTGCAAAAGCCTGGGATACATACAAAATTTCTTTGGAGACGAGATATTGTCTACCAAATTATTGAAAATAAAAGCATAAAAGTTAAAGAGTTGGTTGGAGACCAAGCCATGAATAGCCGAAGCTAAGTCAGATGGAACTTGATCCCAACCACCTGTCTTATTAGATAGAGAGTGCAAAAAGATATGTATGAGATACTTGTAATTATAGGACACTCTACCCTTCAAATAAGTTGTTATAGGGAGAGGACCTTCGTATCCCATAGACCTATAAGTCGATGCTACCTCATCCTTTGTGAATGAGACCCTTCCCCCGGCATCACTGAGTTGAAGATGCCAACAGATGGGCTCCACAGTAATAGAGATAGGATGAGCGTTAATGGTGGCATGCAAGATCCTACCATTGGGAGTTGTAGAAACGGAACATGAACCCCAAAATTGTTGATGATGTTATTCATACACCAGGGGTTGAACTGTAAGAGCGAATGAATACCTGCTCCTTCGAAGGAAAGATATGATCGGAGCAAAATCAGCATCATTGTCTGCTGATAACTCCGCAGGAAGATTGTGAGCATGTTTGAATGCAAGAAGAGCCATGGTGATCGAAGAATTTTAGGTTTAGTTTGGAGAGAAAAGGGAAAATTGAAATGGAACGGTGAGAGAAGATGAATGAGCGGGAGACCTTTTATACCTTCGGATGTCAGCATTTAATATATAAGCACATTAAATTTTGAGATCCGGATGTCAGAAAAAGGTCTTCCGTTGACAGAGTTGCTTCCGAGAGGATTATTTATCGGAAGTAGTTCATAGGACCAAAGATGTTCTTCGGAAGATACTTACTTCCGAAGCATATATAAATATATTATCGGAAGTGTATCTTCTGAAGGTTTAGATAAATTCATCAGAAGAATTGTTCTTCGAAATACTTCTTCTTCTGAAGAGTAAGTTCAGAAGATTGAACTTCCGAAGGTATAATGTATCGGAAGTACAATACTTCAAAAGAGAATTTTTCTTCTAAAGTGTGACTTCTTTCACATAATTAAGGAAAAATGCTTCAGAAGACTTAAACTATCTTCTTAGGAGTAATTACTCATCAGAAGATAATCTAAGTTTTTCTTCCGAAGAATTGTTCATTTCTTATAAGTTCATTTACTAAAAGCTAATCATGCCAATGGCTGTTATTAAATACCTGAATATTCCTTCATCAAATGCCTTGGTGAGGAGATCAGTCAGATTGTGTTCTGTATCAACTTTGACTAGATGAATCAATTTCTTCTCCGCACAATCTCTGATGAAATGATACCTGATATCAATGTGCTTGGTCTTGGAATGCTTGACAGGATTATTGGTAATGGAGATTGCATTGGAATTTTCTATCCGTATAGGAGTATTGAACAGCTCTACTCCATAATCCTTCATCTGATTTTGAATCCATATAACTTGTGCACAGCAACTAGTGGCAGCTATGTATTCTGCCTCTGCAGTAGAAGTAGAAACACATGACTGTTTCTTGCATTGCATAGACACAATTCTGGATCCAAGAAATTGACATCCTCCTGATGTGGATTTCTTGCTAATATTGCAACCTCCATAATCACTGTCAGTATAGGCCATGAACAGAAAGTCTTCATTTCTTGGATACCATAATCCTAGACCAGGTGCTCCTTTGACGTATCTAAAAATTATTTTCACAGCAAGCATGTGTGAAACTTTGGGATTTGCCTGAAATGTCGCACCCCGGCCCTCCCGTCCCGGACGTGGGGCGCGACGGCTGGCTGATCTTGCAGGATCGCAGTCTCCGGTCACACAACTTGCGAGACTTACATGTCTGGTTGCGTACGTACATCCAATAATGTGGATAAAACAGTTTTGTAAAATCAGAGTAGTGGAAGTAAAAGTTTAGGTTATCAAAACCTCATTGAAATTATAAATTGCAGAAGCATAAGATTAAACAGTTTTCTAAACAAAACAGAGTATTAGTTCGCGGAAGCGATTTAAATTTGTTTAAGAATACACAACAAAACAAAATGATAATGTTTTCAAGCCTAAAGCACTATGTAGATGCATGAGACTCCAGCTTAGCATCCTATCCTTCAGTGTGTGCCTTAGCTACCTGAGAAAACATACGAGTAAAAGGTCAACACAAAGGTTGGTGAGAGCACAGGTTTATCATAAGCAGTAAACATCCAATGTTTAGAGTAAGAGTTGCTATTTACATATCATTACAATGCAGTATCGATTGATAGCTAGTCAATACAATTATATTATATGCGGGGTCGTACCGAAGCTGACAGTTGTGCCTCCCGCCATGTCCATCACAAGACAATGGCAAAGTGTTGGTCAATATTGCACCCATTCCGACCTCTAGTCGGGTTGTCTCCCAGGCACGATGGGTGGGGTTTGTCAGGCCCAAATAGTACTATTCAAGATTACCACGCTAGGCGCTACGCGCTACTAACGGTCCATGGAGTATCGCGAGGTCTTTTAGTTGTGATGTGGTCCACACATATACATATATGATAAAGCATGTCCATACGTAAATGAAATGAGTTGTTGTTTGTAAAACAATTTAGCATGCAGTGTTTTCTCCCCCAAAGGTAGAAAAGTAAAAGGGGCCATGAACTCACCTGATAGAGTAGTTCCGGTTGTGAGTGTGTTCGCGTCTGCGAGTGCTAGCACCTGCTAGTATGCACCTATAACTATATAGGTGTGAGTATGTGTTTTGTGGTACGTTGTATCCCATACAACTCCAAGTGTCAGTGTGCTCAACCGAGTGTGTGTGTGTTAACTAGTGGGACTCGAAGAATCGTTGGTGACACGATTGTTGTGTTTATGTGCCTTGATGCACACAAGACACCATAATTCATTGTATGACCCTAATCGCACAAGTTACCATTTATAGAAGGTTTCCAATTTAGGAAAATATGGTTATGAAATCCCATTTCATAAAGTTAACACTCCGAATGTGTTTGTAAAATACGTTTAAAAATCCTTAAAACATATCGTTTGCGCATAAATAATCATTTATGCCCTGTTGCCCAAATGAAGTTTCCTTATTTGGAAAGTATCCGTTTTAAAACTCGTTTTCACAAATCAAGGTTTCCAAATATGTTAGAAATCATTTCTAAGCATCTTCCAATGCTCAAAGTTCATCTAAACGTTTTAAAACATCAAAAGCCCTCTTTTGATTTTTAAAAGTTTCCATAAATAGCAAGTTTATTCAAAACCATGTTTTTGACAAAATCAATCATCCACATGTGTTTCTAAGCACTCCAATATTCATTTAACAACATCTAGACATGTCTAACATGTCTAGATCATCACAAATACAAGACTTGCAACATAAAAGTTTCCTTTTATGGCAAGTGTACCAAAACATCATCAAATCAATCAATAACTCAACAAAACTCAAATCTAATATTCTAATACTTTAAAATCAGTAAATCTATAACATCTACACAACAAATCACCAACAAATTTGAGCACAATAATCGTAAGGAGTTGCATGTGGGTTTTTACCCATTGCATGTACGATCTAACCATAAGCGATCATGTAAAACTACCTTAGAGCTACAGATACAAGCTCGAACAGGTCCTGATGATGCCACACCACTGGTTTGGTGGTCGTTCCAAGTTCCTTGCCTTCTCTTCCAAATTTCTGAGGCTCCAATGGCTCCAAGATGCTCCAAGATGATCCAACTGACGATTCCAGAAGCTTGGAGGGTTGGTTTTCAGTGTTTTTGGTCGAGAATGGATGTAAAAACTCAGGTAAAATTCAAAGGAACCGAGTGGAAATGAGATGGGGTTGAATATAAAGGAAAATTTGATCTGCATGGCCTTCGCGTACCGCGAAGGCCGATCAAATTTGTTTTTCGCGTATCGCGGAGAGATTCAGGAATCAGTGTCCCCGCTATTGCTTCGCGTATCGTGAAGAGGTTTGCCTTGTGTCCTCGCATACCGCGACGGATCCATTCTCATGTTTTTTGATTTCGCTCGTACTTGATTCCTAACGCTTATCCTAACCATCTAATGCACGTTTAGCACATAAATATAAAATAGCACATAAGTTTGATCACCAACGTTCGTGAGACTCGTGTGTGTGTTTTGATAATTCCTCGAATTATCTTCGATAGTTGATGTTCATTGCTACGAACTGTTCGCATGCTTGATTAACCATAATCAACATGTATTTGCACAATCCAATTGTTTTGTGTTTGCCACACTTGGTTTCCAAAACCAATGTGCAATGTACGATTCGATAATTCCTCGAACTATCGTTTCGCAGTTGTGTGTGTTCAACTCATCCAACTAAACAAAATTAAATGAAATGAGACAAGTGTGAATGTGAAATGTAAAGAATGTAAGAGTCGCAATTTACCTGAAATTGCCGGGTGTCACATGAAATCTTGCACACAAGCAAGTTGCAAACATTATATCAGGCCTGCTTGATGTGAGATACATCAATAAACCTATCATTGCTCTGTATTGATGTTGATCAACATCCTGCCCCTCAAGATTAGGACTTAGAGATGTTGCCTTGGACATTGGAGTTCCTAGAGCTTTGCAATCAGTAAGCTTGAATCTTTCAAGAATGTCCTTGACATACTTTGATTGACTAATAAAAATTCCTATAGGAGTTTGCTTCACCTATAGTCCAAGAAAGAAAGTGAGTTCTCCCATTGAACTCATTTCAAACTTGGACTTCATCAATGATTCAAAGTCCTTGCAGAGAGATTCATTGGTGGAACCGAAGATAATATCATCAACATATATCTGGACTAGCATGATATGTTGATTGGACTTCTTGAAAAAGAGAGTTTTATCAATTGTTCCTCTCTTGAAGTTGTTAGCCAATAGAAAAGAAGATAAAGTTTCATACTATTTTCTTGGAGTTTGATGTAATCCATACAGAGCTTTATCAAGCTTACAAACATGATCAGGAAACTTTGGATTTTCAAATCCAGGAGGCTGACACACATACACCTCCTCATCAATTCTTCCATAAAGAAGGCACTTTTCACATCCGTTTGAAAAACCTTGAAGTTCTTGGCAGCTGGAAAGGCTAAAAATATTCAGTTTGCTTCAATTATTGCAGCAGGAGCAAATACTTCATCATAATCTTTGTCATCCTTCTTATTTCTGAACACCCATTTTGTTCCAATGGCATACTTTCCCTTAGGTTAAGGGCAAATCTTCTAAACTCCTTGCCTTTCAAACTGAAGAAGCTCCTCCTGCATGGCTTCTACCCAGCTATTATCTTTCAGTGCTTCAGCAACTTTCTTTGGTTCTATCTGGGATAGAAAGCAAGAAAACAAACAGATGTTTTGCATCATGCATAGAGCTTCTTGTCCTTACTCCTACTTCAACATTACCAATGATGTTCTCAACTAGATGGGTGTTATGGATGCGAGTTCTTGGGATCACATCCAGCTGAGCAGCCAAATCTAGATTTCTTAGCTCAAGGTTAGGAAGGACTACCTCAAGTTGAATTTCTGGCATATCTTGAGGTCTTTGAGATTGGACTGTTGTGGAAATGCTTTTTCTAGGAGAAGAAGTTTCCAGAGTGTTTGTTTCATCTGTGGGACTCCCATCTTCTTCCTGACTTACTGGAACTGAAGTATAGTCACTAAGGGGAACAACATTAGATGTGTTCACTGTCTCAGAATGTGAGACATCATTATGTGCTGAAGTGGATTCTGCCAAGATTTGTCTTGAAGCTATTGGCAGTTCAACATGAAAGTCTTCTTTTCTTGTAAACTGGGAGGAGTCTATGGTAGTTGACTGTGAATCTGGAACAAACTCTTTCACAAGATTAAATGCAGATGAAAGGCTATAAAGATCAAATAGCCAATCAGGACCAGTTCCAGGCTTATTGATAATATGTTCATTGAACTGAACATTTGCAGACTCTTCAATAATTCTGGAAGCTTTGATGTATACTCTATATGCTTTTGCATGTGAAGAGTACCCAACAAAGTAGCCCTCTGCTGATTTCTTTGCAAATTTGGCTAGATGATCTTTAGTATTCAAGATGGTGCAATGACATCCAAATGGTTTGAGAAATCCAATAAATGGTTTTCTCTTATGCCAAATTTCATAAGGAGTCATACCATGTGTCTTAACTACCAATATTCTATTTTGAACATAACAGGCAGTATTGACTGCTTCTGCCGAAAAAGTTATTGGAAGTTTGGCATCAGACAACATGGTCCTTGCAGCCTCAATTAGTGTCCTATTCCTTCTCTCAGCAACACCATTTTGTTTTGGAGTCCTAGGAGCACTAAATTGTCTTGTAATTCCTTTAGATTCACAAAAGGAATTTAAAACATGATGTATGAATTCTGTTCCTTGATCAGATCTGATTATTTTTACATGATGGTCACTTTCATTCTCTACCCTAAGAATGAATGTTTTTAGGATCTCAGCAGTTTCATCTTTGGTATTTAAGAAAAATACCCAGGTGTACCGAGAGAAATCATCAGTGATCACCAAGCAATAAGACTTTCTACCAAGACTTTTAACACTTTTGGGGCCAAACAAGTCCATGTGAAATAAATGCAAGACTGTTGTGATAGAATTTATCTCTTTGGCATGATGAGATGTTTTGTGCGGCTTCCCTTTTAAGCATGCAACACACTTATCAACACAGATGAATTCTTTGGATGGTAAACCAGTTACTAAGTTATTTTTAACAAGTTTATTCATGTTCTTAAGGTTTACATGACACAGTCTCCAATGCCAAAGAGATGATTCATCAAGTGAATCTTTAGAGACAAAGCAACTTATGTTACTAAGTGGTGCAGCTGTGCTCATGTCTAGCATGTACATGTTGTTTCTTCTTGGAGCTCTAAGCAGGATTTGATCATTTGGAACTACAAATCCTGGCTTCAGAATAATGCATTCATGCTCAGTAAACAACATGTTATGCTTTTGATCACACACCTGTGATACACTCAGTAAATTGTAATTTAGTTCCTTTACAAAATAAACTTTCTCAAAGCTTACCTTGCCATTTGTGATTGTGCCCCAACCTGTAATGTAACCTCCCATTGGATCACTTCCAAATGCAACAGACCCTCCAAAGAATGGTTCATATTTGCGCAGGTGAGTCTTGTTGCCTGTCATGTGCCTGGAACAGCCACTTTCAACAATCCACAAGTTGCTCTTTGATTCCTGTTGTCCCTGCACATGACCAGAAGTGAATTAGTTTCTGATGGGAGCCCAAGCCCATGTGGTCTTGGGTTTTCCATTAGCATCATTATAAATAAAATTCTTTGACATCATCCTAGGTGGAACAGATGATGAGCTTTCTTATAATGGGATAGGTGGCTGAACATTTGGTTTAGTTGTTTCTTTCTTTTTCCATATTTTCTTGATTTTAGAAGTTGTCGGAAGAGGTTGCTTCTTTTGACAGCCATCGGAGGCATTTTTAGTCTTTCCTTCCGAGGACTTGGTTTTTGCTGATAAATGAGACTTTTCTTCCGAAGGGATAAGCTTTCATCGGTTTGTGGGAACCCTTCTTTGCATGTGCTTCCGATGCTTTCTTTCCTTCAGAAGCCTTCTTTTCTTGTGCTTCCGATGCTTTCTTTCTGGAAGCCTTCTTGCTTTGTTTCTTCCGACTATCAGAAGTACTTGCTTCCGATACTTTCTTGACTGAGTTTCTCCCTTGTTCTTCCAAAGAAACATATGACTTGCTCAAGGTCTTCTTTCTTCCTCTATCTTGTGTTTCTAAAAACATTCTGCTTCTTGGATTATAGAAACAGTCACCAGCAAAGTGATCCTTATCACCACACATTAGACACACAGTCTGATTGTTCAGGGATTGTTGATTCTGATCCTTGTTGAGAAAGGTTGAGCTTTGGTTCTTAAAGGTTGATTGTTTGGATGTTCCAACATACTTGTTGGCTTGGTGTTTTACCTATATTCCTGAAAAACTAGCCTTTCTCTCCTTTGATCTACCCCTTTTGGACTTGTCAGATGGACAAGTAACATAGTCATCTGAGGAGGTACTTCTAGTTTGTGTGTACTTAGCTTTGACAAAAACTGATGAGTGTTTCTTAGTTTTCTTACCTTTTTTCTTAATTTTCAAAGCTGGTTTTCCTTTTTCTAAATTGATGGAAATATCATCCTCATCTGAGCATGTTGAGTTACTTGGGATTAGATCAGAGAGATCCTCATTTTGATCCACTTTGTGTATTCCAACTCATCATCATATACAAGTTTAATTTCTGGTTTGCACCTAATCTCCACCATGGGAGTATAGGCAGATGAAGGCTTTACATTATTATAACCCAACCTTGTCCCTCTTTTCTTTACTAGCTTAGTTGTCTCACTCATTTTTAAAAGTTTTTCAAAGTTTTCACCTTGGCTTAAAAATTTATCTCTGTAAGACTCAGCCAATACAAGTTCTGTCTTGGCAGTGGTTAGTCTTTCTAAAAGATTGTTAATTTGACACTCTTTGTTGGTGTCTTCATGTTTTAAGCTAAGAATGGTCTTTTCCATTTCTTCAATCTTTTCTTTGTAATTTCTTTCAGATTCAAAGAAATTTGCCTTGACTACTTGTAAAGACTCAAGTTCATTACAGAGTTGAGTATTTATCCTTTTATTAACATTTAACTTTTCTAAACACTCAGGTGTGCACATATCATCAGTTACCTTGAATGAAGAAGTTGAATCATTTGCCATCAGAGCACTGTTGGAGATGGAAGCATCTTCAGCTTGGAAGCTCCAATATGCAAAGTCTTGCTCTGCAATGTTAGCACTGTTTGATGAGCTGGATGGTCTTTGATGTGGTTGCCCAGAAGTTGATGGCTAAGTGCTAGATGATTTGCACTCTCTGGCAAAATGCCTTAGTTGTTGACAGTTGAAGCATTTGAGCTTAGACTTGTCCAGCCCAAACCCAGTCTTCATGTTGTGCTTTTTGAACTGCGTGCCAGTTCTTTGATAGAACTTCTTTTCTCTATAGGAGATCATGGCCATCTGATAATTGATGTCCATCTCCTCAAGGTCATATGCAGGAATGCCATCTAAGTCTTCCTGAGAAAGGTGAAAGTAATTGGTTTCCTCATCCATAAAATCTCCTTGCCCGGATGTCTGTGGTGGAGTTGGATTAGAGAAAGGGTTTGAGTGTGGTTGAATGAGTTGGTGTTTCAGGGAAGGTGACAATGGGTGTGGAGGTAGGATGGTAGATGGGTTGATAACTTTGATAAGGAGGATTGTTGATGGGTGCATAAAGGGCTGTTGAACCAGGCATTACCTGAGAGGGTTTAGGTTCCTGAGCATCTATTTCCATCTGGTAAGCACTGAGTATACCAAACAGTTCACTATGCTTCAAGGTTCTTAGACTTTCTGTTCTTCGAATAACAACATAATATATGTTGAAAGCATGGGGAAGTGATCTAAGAAACTTTCTGATAACAACTTGATTCTCCATTTTGACACCTGTAGCTACTAACTCATCAACCAGCTGAACATACCTGAGATATTGAGAAGTCATCTTCTCATTGTTCTGTTGACAGAAGTTCTCAAATTTCTGTTTCAGCATGTCCTTCTTATTTTCCTTGACATCTTCAGATCTTTCATACATTTGCTGTAGAGAGTTCCACAGCTCTTGAGCAGATCTGCATTTCTTGAATGCATGTATCATTGAGTTAGGGATGGCCATCTGGATGAGCCACAGAGCCTTCGAGTCCACTTCCATTCTCTTGTAGTCTTCATCTGAACAGAGAGCTGGATCTTTTGGCACAGGTGCTCCACCGGCGCCAGCAGCAGGAACAGTTGGGATGAAAGGCCCTTCAAGAATTGACTTCCAGAGCTTGATGTCCTGATTCCTGATGAATCCTTCCATCCTAACTTTCCATGTGTCATAGTCTTCTGGAGTAAACATCGGTGGTTTG
Source organism: Mikania micrantha (assembly GCA_009363875.1). NCBI lineage: Eukaryota > Viridiplantae > Streptophyta > Magnoliopsida > Asterales > Asteraceae > Mikania > Mikania micrantha. The sequence continues at coordinate 13,476,644 of CM018681.1, forward strand.
TTGAGAGTACCATTCTCTGTCTCATGTTTGTTTAGAGCAGCCATTTGAACAAACACAGAGAATATGAGTTTTGATGTAATGAGATTTTCGAAGAAATAGAACTGGTAACTTAAGGATGATTAATCACTTAAGTGCAAGAGCCAAAACTCTGATACTACTTGTTGGATCGGGTTGTTAGCTTCAAACAACACTTCACAAGTATTGCTCTCTTACAATCTAACAGATGCTGAATATCTGTTAAAAAGATCTCTCAAATACTCAATGGTAAACAAATAATCTTTGAATAACACTAAGAACACAAGAATAAATTTCAAGCTCAAAGATATATTTCTCTCAAAGTTGCTCAAGTGTTACAACAAGGAAGCACAAGCACACTTATACAAGTTTACAATGAGAGGTTATATAGCCAAGGCTACAACCGTATACTCTTAGGAATACTAGTTGGGTATACTAGACAATACATAAAGTAAAGCTTATTCTAGTATCTAAAGTGTCTTAACTGGCTAAGACACTTGATTACAATCATTACTAAAATAGATATTGACTTTACAAAAGACTAGCTAAATACAAAAGACATTTAATGTTGTTGATCCTCAAGGCTTTAGATGATCTTTTGAATTTAGTACACCTGAGGAGAACTAAGGTGTTGGGTCTGACTCTCGGTATGTTATCTTTGTTGTAATCAGACCAGCATGTATGTTGTCAGCACCTTTTGTACCATAAAGTAATCAGCTACAGTCTTTGTCAGAGGATTATCCTCAGAAGTCTTTGTCTTTGTCTTTGGAGAATGCAGAGGAGAATCTTCGGAAGCCTTTGATCTTCAGAAGCTTTTGATCCTCGGAAGCTTTTCATCTTCGGAAGCTTTATTGTCTTCGAAATCTCTGAAGATTTAGATCTGTTAAGTGTTGGCCATCCAAAGTAGTTTGTCTGGTACAGCCTTCAGTAGGAATGAGTTACCCTTCGGAAGCAATGCTACTTTCGAAAAGTAACTCCTTCCTTTTGAAGGCTGCGTGCCTCTGTAGAGTTTTGTACTTAGACAAAATAGAAGTTTGGTGAGCATCAGCCTTTATTAGTCTTTACAGTGCTCAATCTATTTTCATTACTATGCTAAATGTATTAATACAAAACCATAAGTCAGCCAGATTGTAGATTGCATGAGACATTTATTACGTAAGTCTCTTCTTTTTACACAACCATTAACTCATGGATTTGATCTAGTAGATAGATATTGAATAGTACTATTTAGGTTGAGACCCTCATTCATCCTTAGGTTGAATTTGCTTGCTACATTCGTTGCAACAAGATTGTTATTCATAATGTGTGACTATTTCTAGCATTTGTATTTTGAACTCCAGGGGAGTTTCCTAGACTATGTATAGTCACGGGCAACCAATTGGTGGTTTAGTTTTGGACTCATGTAGATTGTATCCAATCACACTTATGATTAACATATTATATGATAGCATAGTACTGTGGGATGAAAATCCAAGTAGATTTTAATTAAAACATATTACTTGTGGCTTGAATGACAAACACTATTATTTCAATTGTTTGATAGAAAAGATAAAATGTACAAACACACAAATTTTTTAGTTGACACTTGTTGTTCGCATGTATTTCAGGTACTAACCTAACAATATTTATGACTATTACACTTAAATCAGAAGGGTTAACATTCTCTCATATTCAATGAGTCCTCTGTAATATCCCACATCTATTGGGAGGGAGAACAAACCCTTCTTTATAAGAAGGTGGATACCTTCCCTATCAAGACGTGTTTTACCTATGTGAGCAACTCGTCAGGTTAAAACAAAACCGTGAGTTCCTGGATGGCAACCCATCTGGAGAAAGTGGACAATATCTTGGTACGGTTGGCTTGGGCTGTTACACCCTCGATATATAGTTTCGCCTCATCTCCCATGTTTCCACCGACGGAGAGGGTGTGACAGATTGGTATGAGTGCCATTGGTTATGCAGAATTAAGTTTCCTATAGTGGTGCCTAGACTATTATCATAAGCTCTAACATGATGGGACTATAGAAACTAGGTGCATGAATGTTCTGGTTTAAAGTTTGTCAATGTAGGGATTGATTGTCTATCATTCATCGTAAGTGCTATAGTATATGAGCCTTACTTATCATCAAAGACATGATGTACCGCTACAATAAAAAAAACCTCTAACACAACTTTCAATTTAATTTAATAATATATCAAGTTGCTGTAACATCTAACAAAGTTTAATCACCAACTCATACATACTACATTGGTGAATCAAGTTGAAACATAACATCACAAACTAAACATGGTTTGTAAATCTCGAGAAAGTCCACAATGTTTTCAGTGTGAGCAGTACGTGCTGAAATCTCAAAGTTGTACTAACATGAGATCAAACAAACATGATATAGCTTACCACTTATGGCAGCTTGTTGATTCATAGTCTGTCCCTAGTTTACTGTAATTGTCTTTTATGATTGTATAAAGTATATTTTATCATTGAAATCAAGTCTTATCTATTCTTTGATTACGTTTGTCATGGCTAACATTGATTTTGCATAACATATTGATCATTCATGCGAATGAACATAAGAATGAGTTCATTCATACAAATGAACTCTCTAGCGAATGACTTGCTCAGGCGAATGAGTTATTAGTATGAATCATTCGCATGATAGGTCCATTCGTCTCTCGTCATTCATCGAGGATAGTCGTTAGCATGACTCATTCCTACATATGACAACAGACTATATAAACCCAACAAACAAAATGTTTAAGGACCTCTGCTCATTCCCATACACATCCTCCTAGGTTTTAGCGCCTACTTTGCCTCCAACTTCGAATCTTAGCCTGTGGTCGATCGTTTCTACACAAAACGTTGATTATAGACCTTCAATTGATCACGTGGTGCATTGGTTTTGATTGGAAAACCCCCGAATAGGATTTTGCACTATTTGAGGGCCTGCCGAGCAGAATGGGCGTGGAACCTTCGTGTTCCTCAGGTCCTAGAAAGTGGTATCAGAGCTTTAGCTCTAGATTCTACTCGGTTTCTATCGAATTCAGAGGATCAAATACTATTTTTGATCAAAAACTTCAAAAACCTATTTTGACTCCATTAAAAGTTCACCTCTCAATGCTAAAACTTGTGTTTTATAGCTTCTTTTGCCAAAACCTTTATCCCAAAAGCTTTGAAACACTATTCTGAATATGTATACCAAGTTTGGTGGTGTAAATCGGTGTATAACTGACTTTGGAAGGATTTTCATGCTGCTAAAACCATAGATCGTACGAATGGAATTTTTAGGCGAATAGCGCACCAATTCGCATCATACGAATAGTCTCATTAGTACAAATAGCCAACTTGTTCGTTCGATTCTCATACGAATAGCCCTCATTCATCCAATTGGTTTCTCATTGGCTTCAGCTGGTCATTCACACTTCAAATCGTTCGTCCCAGTCACTCATTCTCCTCAAGAAGATATTCGGTTCTCCATTCACACCAACAACTCTCATTCGTACCCGTCATTCGTGTTGTTCAGCTTCATTCATCCCAAGTGTCTGGAAATTTGTCTAGGTGTCAAATCAGCTTGTTTTCACTTAGATGGATGAATTTGCATTGATGGCAAATCAAAATCACAGGATTCAGAACCTTTTTTAACTGAAACTGAGACGGGAAATCCCAACCAGGCACCAAAGTTACTATTTGAGGCTGCTAAATGAAGATGGATCTCCAGTTCTTGTTACAAGAATGAATGAACCTCAGAGAAAAGCATCTGGTTTTGAGAAAAAGACATATGCTATACTGTCTCAATCTATTGCCACTGATATTTTTCATCAGTTAGACAAATTACTTTTTCAAAACTGCTATGGGATGCTTTGTAGAAACGATATGTAGGCAATGATGCATTGAAGAACATAAAGTCTAAAGCTTTGAGGAAGGAGTTCAACAGCTTCATGTTTGTAGGGAATGAATCACTAGATCACTACAAATAAAATGTTGTTTTATGGCATAAAAAAAGTGCCTTAAATGACCAAAAACGTGCCACTAAAACCTCTTTGAAGACTATGTAACACACAAAAAAAGTGACACTAGTGTGATGACCCTAAAACCTTTGGGTGACACTTTTTAAATGTGCTGCACAAAGTTTTTAGACTTTTAGTGGCACTTTTTTCTGACACAAAATAAAAAGAGACTTTTTTCGCACAATTTTTGTGCCACAAAAAATTATTCTTAGTCACATATTCTTGTTGGTTTTAGTAGCACTTTTTTCCCATAATATAAAAATACCTTTAGATGCTCAAATTTTGTGTCGGTAAAAACCACATATAGTTAGTTGTATAACACATTATCACAAAGACACAATATTTTATAATATAAACATAAAATAAAATTTTACCAATATTGTAAATAATAACATTAAAAATTTGATCCGAAACATATATAATACAAAAAATGTCTAAAGCAATGTGATAATCGACATCTTTCGGTTTTCAATGTTTAGACGTCACATGTAAATAGTCATTGAGGAACATTTCACTGCCAATATGACTTAGCTCAAAAAATTCTCATGATGAAACTTCAACACTACTCTGGAAGGGACATCTCAAGGAACTTCTTAAGCATCACATAACACTTGCTAAGTTCTGTAATAACACATGCTGCTAAGTAATAAAAATATTTATCAACTAAAAAACAAACTGTAGTAACTTTCTTATGTTTAATAGAAACTTAAATTGTAACATAAATCTATAGCATACCTAACAAGAAAAAAAACTGTTAGAACACACAAATAACCTGTTAGCATTTGCAACAGTGAAATCAAATGAATCCTAAGCATTCTTGGGGATCACTGATCATAACGCTTTAGGCTTGCAGGCTGCCAAAAAGCGAAACCACAATCAACTTAAATCTCCACGTGTAATAGTCTAAAATAACTTATAAATTATAGGAATCTTGAAACTTACCATTTGATTTATGTGACAACTAGTACCTGACCGTGCGACAATCGTACGGTATGTGTACTTTCATTAACTATGTGTGTGATTTCTATGTGAATAACACTTCTGTGATAACCATTTTGTGAAAACTTATAAAAGTTGTATGTATTTCAGTGAGAAATGGAATATTAGTATAAAATATTTCAAGTGAAATAACAAGTATTCATGACAAATGACAATAACAAATCGGTTATGATCTAATTCCCATAAATAACAGGAATCAGATAGTCGACGAAACAATGAGAAATCAAGGTGAAATCAGTAATAATAGAGATAAAAAAGTTAGGATTAGTTGTGTTCGTTTGTGTGAATGTCAAGTCCAAACAATAATTCAATATCGTTTTCGAATATTAATCTGATAGCGTGTTTGTGTGGGTGACAATTCACACAAACAAATCAGTGGGTTTAACGTTCTGAATGATATCTGAAAAGTAGAAAACAAAAGCAGGAAGTAAAACCATCGTCGTGTTCGTTCGGGTGACGTTTCTAACGAATACGAGCGAAGGTGATATGATATGATATGACGAAACCGATAAAATAAACATAATTCGAAACTTAAAATAAGAAAAATAAATTTAAAATTATGAATCTTACGTTACGTTTCGTAAATGCGAAACCAAACAACCCGAATATACCCGAAATGAACTTGTTTATAAAAACCCTAAAACCCCAATAATTTCCACATTTACTAATCCAACTACCATTTCCCTCTCTCTCCTTCGGTTCTCTCTCTACCATCTCTCACTAGAATTTCAAACTCAAAATCACCATTTCATAACCATATTGCTCAAATTTGGTATCAAATCCAGGCTCACAATGTCTACAACACAAATGTACAAGCAATCGAGGCTTAAATCATCAAAAAATAAGGTAAATACAAGCTCCAAGATTCGGTTTTTCAGGGTTTTTCTCAAACCTAGAACTTCCGTCCTTGTAACTCAAATTTCGACCTTCAAAACACTTAGAATCTACACGAAATTTACTCTATACTACTTGGATTAAGTGGGATTAAAAATCTGGGTGTGATGGAACTAGTGTCGAAGATAGAACCCTTTGTATCGACGGTTAATCTCAGCTGCGAATAGTATCGATAGGCTGAAGGAGGAAGTCGATCTAGCCCGCCGAGACCTTTCCGCCCGACGGGAAAGTCAATCTGGCCCGCCGGCTTAGGGTGTGACAGATTGGTACCGTAGCCATGGTTATAAAGAAATATAGTTCATATTACTTAAATGGTTTGACCTAAAGTATAACCTAGGGACCTCATGTAGAAACATAGGACTTAGGATTTATTTGCATGTGTTTCTGCATTCAATCATTGCACTAACCGATGTTCTTTCGGTTATGATCAGAATGCCACCGAGAAGACCACCACCACTATTACAACCACTACCACCACTAGATCCTTCGCATACCCCACCTCATCAACCACCACCCAACCATGAGTTGGATCCTGCTACTATAGCATTACCCACCATACTAACGAACCAGCTGAGGGAAGTGATTCCCAACATGGTGAAAGGGATAATCAACAACAACAACAAAAACACTAGGAACTCTTCCGGTGAGGTCAGCGGGAATACCTGGAACAACCCAGACTACTCCTACGAAAGCTTTATTAGATGCAAACCGCCCAGTTTCAGCATGCATGAGTGTCACACCCCGAGCCGGCTGGATCGACTTTCCGGTCAGGCGGAAGGTTCTTGGGCACAATATCGTGTGATAATCAAAATGATCAGATTGTTATCATGGAATTCACATTGTCTTCTCACTGAATTGTTGGCCATCTGATTCTTGTTATTTGTGGATATCAGATCGCAACCGATATGTTTTTGTCATTTGTTTTCACACTATTGTTTCTCATGAGTCGTTGTATTTACTATATTTAAATTTTCACTTAAACACATACAACTGTTGTTTGTTTTCTAAATCCTGTTGTCACACAACTGTTTACACATTGTATTTACACATAGTAAATAGTGAAAGTACACGTACCGTACGGACTTGCCGGACGAACAGGTGCTGGTTGTCACAACGAGGGTGCTGTAGGCTTGATCAAATGGATAAAGAAAATGGAGAACACATTTGATATAAGTTGTTACCCCGACCATCACAAGGAGAGACATGCTATAGCCTCGTTCTGAAAACAAGCACTGACCTAGTGGAATGCTCAGATCCAAACCAGGGGAAGATATGAGGAATTAGCTATGCCTTGGGTGGACTTTAAGACTTCGCTGAGGGGCGAGTTCTGTCCAAGGAATGAACTAAAGAAAGTGGAGATGGAATTGCTAAACCATGTGATGGTGGGTGCTGGGCATCTGGCCTACACCACCAGATTTCATGAACTGGCAGCATTGGCACCCGAGATAGTGCCACGGAATGTTGGTGGATTACCGGCATGTATTCAGTGGCATGTGATTGACGCCCACCCAACCATACTTGAAATGGCTGTCACCCTGTCAGCTACTTTGATAGACGTGGTTGCCTCCAATGCATTGAGAAAGGAGGCTGAATCAAGCATAGCTGGAACTTCCAAGAAGCCGGACATAAACCTTGATAAGAAGCAAAAGGTGGTTAAGAACTATGATATGACCACTCCTGTTCAACAAGCAACACAACCACCACCACATCAAATCAAGAAGCCGTATACTGGAATGGCTCCTCTGTGCAAGAAATGCTAATATTACCACAAACCAGGAAACCGGTGCAGACAATGCACAAGTTGTGGAAAATTCGAGCACTAGGCAAACAACTACAGAAACCTAGGACCCCAAAACAGGAACAACAACGCAATGGTGATGCCTACTGTTGCTAATAACTGGTCTTGCTACACTTGTGGCGAACCTGCTCACATTTCAAGGGATTGTCCCAAAAGAGTACAACCGAGGGCTCAGGCAGCAAGGGGGCGAGCTTTTGCACTAGGAGTTGTGGCTACACGATGGAACCTCGAATGTGGTCACTCGTACTTTTCTTTTACATGAGTTTTATGAATCTATATTATTTGACACCAGTGTGGATCATAGTTTTATCTCTTCCGACTTTGCACATAAACTTAATCATGTAGAGGAATCTTTAGACTCCGCTTACGCTACAGAGGTAGCAAATGGCAAGCAGTTTACAGTTACTATAATACTTAGGAACTGCCCATTGACACTTAATGAGCAAACCTTTTCCATTGATTTGATACCGATGGAATTGGGCAGTTTCGATGTCATTGTCGGAATGAATTGGTTATCCCTTAATCGGGTTGAAATTGTCTGTTCCAAATAACTATAACGTATTCCAATGGCGAACAGTCATGTGATTGAGATTCATGGAGATCAAGCAAATCAAAGTGTCAAATTAATATGTGCAGCTTTTCTCGCTAACGTGGTGGAGAAAAAACAGAAGAAAATGAAGACTCAAGACGTACCTGTTGTGAAAGACCATGCAGACGTGTTTCCAGATGATCTACCGGGATTGCCACCCGAGCGATCAGTGCAGTTCTGAATCGATTTGGTCTACGATAGGTGTCAAGTGGAAGTGCAGTGATGTATGCAGCTGTACAATAAACTAAAATTTAGTAATAGACTATGTAATGTACTTTATCTGCTGGGTTATGACAATTGGCTTCGAATTGACTTCTTTTAGCCAATTTGCTCGAGAGATAGCTGTCCATACACTAACAAAGGATTTATGGATTCTCGAGAAGAGAGGAGCCACGGTGGTCTCCCCTAGACCACCCAGATCCCCCGAAATGCGTTGAGGCGCAGCTGTTGACTGGACATCTAGGGGTAAACCACTATTTCGGGGAGCGGTTCTTGTGGCTAAGTCTCCTTATATGCTAGCACCCTCAGAAATGTACTGTCCAATCAATTACAAGAGCTGTTGGACAAAGGGTTCATCCGACCGATTTTCTCACCATGGGTAGCTCCGGTTCTATTTTTTCGGGAAAAAGGATGGATCCTTCAGAATGTGTATCGATTACAGAGAGCACAACATGCTCACCATAAAGAATCGGTATCCTTTACTGAGGATTGATGATCCGTTCAGCTCAGTATTTCTCAAATATAGACCTGAGATCAGGCTATTACGAGCTCTGAATTCAGTAAGAAGACATACCCAAAAAGATCTTTTGTACTCGATATAGTCACTATATGGTGATTCGGGTTAACGAATAGACTGGCTATGTTCATGGATCTTATCAATTGGATGTGTAAGCCGTATTAGATCAGTTTGTGATTGTCTTCATTGACGATATACAGATCTATTCCAAAAGTGGGAAAGAACATGAACAACATCTCAAGAAGATCTTGGAACAGTTAAAGATAGAACAACTCTATGCCAAGTTCTCCAAGTGTGAATTTTGGCTAAAAGAAGTTCACTTCTTGGGTCATGTGATAAACAGTGATGGAATACATGTGGAACCTGCCAAGATTGAAGCCATCAAAAATTGGGATGTTGCCACAACACCTATTGAGATCAAATCATTTCTGGGATTTGTAGTTATTGTAGGAGATTCATTTCGAACTTCTCTAAAATAGCTTTGCCACTCACTAAGTTAACCCAGAAAAGCGAGCCATTTGTGTGGACATAGAAACAAGAAGAGGCGTTCCAGACATTCAAACAGATATTGTGCCATGCTGAAATCTTAACACTCCTTGCAGGCAATGATGACTTTGTAGTATATTTGTGTTTTGATGCAACAAGACAAAGTCATTGCCTACGCATCATGACAGCTGAAGGTACATGAGAGGAACTATGCGACGTATGTCTTAGAATTGGGAGCAGTTGTCTTTGCTTTAAATATTTGGTAGCATTACTTGTATGGTACTAATGCGACACAGACGTTGGGTTGAGTTCGTGAAAGATTATGAACATATGATCAAATACCCTCACTGATTCTTTGAGCCAAAAGGAAAGAGTTAAACCCTAGCGCGTTAGAGCAATGGGAATGACTGTGCAAACGAGCTTGCGAGATCAAATTCTACAAGCACAACAAGAGGCAGTGGCGTGAAACAATCTGAGGAATGAGCTTTATTGTGGATCAGAGAAACACTTTAAGACAAAACATGATGGGGTTATCGACTATCAGGATCGTGTATGGATCCCGGCATTAGACGAACTCCGAAAACTTATTCTTGATGAGGCACATAAGACAAGCTATTATTATCATCCTGGTGCTGATAAAATGTACCAAGATCTTAGGACATTTTATTGGTGGCTGGGTATGAATAAGGAAGTAGCTATTTATGTTGGTAAGTGCTTAACATGTGCCAAAGTCAAAGCTGAACACAAGAAACTGTCAGGTTTGCTGGAATAACATGATATACCACCATGGAAATGGGAACAAGTAACTATGGATTTCATTACCTGGCTACCCTGCAATTCCTGCGGATATGATTACATATGGGTCATCATTGATCGATTGACCAAGTCTGCTCACTTTTTACCAATACGGGAGAATTACAAGATGGAGAAGCATGCAAGACTATACGTCAATAAAATAGTAGTGTCTCACAGTGTTCAACTATCTATTATATCAGACTGGGACAGTTAAGTTACATTGAGGTTCTGGCAATCACTACAACAATCCCTAGAGAAAAATGTGAATTTAAGCACGTCTTATCACCCACAAACTGATGGTCAAAGCGAGCGAACCATTCAAACCCTAGAGGATATGTTGTGAACATGCGTCCTTGACTATGGTGGAAGGTGGGACACACATCCGTTTCGAAGAACTGTATGAGTTTATATAGGAAACTACCGATAAGATCGCCCAGATTCAACAAAAACTACAAACTATGCGTAGTCGCCAAAAGAATTACGCAGACAAAAGACGAAAGCCTTTGGAATTCCATGTAGGTGATCGTCTCATGTTGAAAGTGTCCCCCTGGAAAGGCGTAGTTCGTTTTGGGGCTATAGGAAAATTAGCACTGAGGTATGTCGGATCGTTCGAGATAACACAATGGGGTGGTCCTGTGGCATACTGGCTTGGACTACCTGATGAACTCAACGGGGTGCATGATGTGTTTCATGTATCGAATGTCCAGAAAAACCTCACTGACAAGTCTCTAGTCACACCACTCAAGGAAATACAAGTTGATGAATAGTTACATTTCATTGAAGAACATGTAGAGATTATGGATCGTGAAGTTAAGAAACTGAAACGAAGCCGTATCCCTATTGTGAAGGTTCGTTGAAACTCCAAACATGGCCCAGAGTTAAATTGGGAGCGTGACGATCGCATGAAGTCAAAGTACCACTACCTGTTTACAGAAGGAGCAGTACCTGACAATGATGCTTAAATTTCAAGACGAAATTTTTTAACAAGGGGAGTCTGTGGCAACTAGTACCTGACTGTCCGGCAACCGTACGGTATGTGTACTTTCATTAACTATGTGTGAGATTTCTATGTGAATAACATTTCTGTGATAACCATTTTGTGAAAACTTATAACAATTGTATGTATTTCAGAGAGGATTGGAATATTAGTATACAACATTTCATGTGAAATAACAAGTATTCATAGCAAATGAAAATAATATAATGATTGTGATCTGATTCCCATGAATAACAGGAATCATATAGCCGACAAAACAATGAGAAATCAAATTGAAATAATTAATAACAGAGATAAAATAGTTAAGTCTAGTTGTTTTCGTTTGTGAGAATATCAAGTCCAAAATAATAATTCAATATCATTTTCAAATATTAAACTAATAGCGTGATTGCGTGGGTGACGATTCACACAAACGTCTCTGTGGCTTTAACGTCTGAATGATATATAAAAAGTAGAAAACAAAATCAGAAAGTAAAACCACTGTCGTGTTCATTCTGGTAACGATTCGAACGTATATCACAAAGGTGATACGATATGATGAAATAAAATAAACGAATTCAAAACTCAAATAAGAAAATGAAATTTAAAATATTTACTAGGAAGTACCATTTTAAAAGGATTTAAAAAGAAACCACTTTATTTAAAAATTTCGTATCTTACGTTTCGTAAACGATAAACCGAACAACCCGAATGTACCCGAAATGAAAGTGGGAACAAAAATCCTAAAACCCCATTAATTACCACATTTACTACTCCAACTACCATTTTCCCTCTCTTTCCTCTAGTTCTCTCTCTACGCTCTCTCACTAGAATTCCAAACTCAAAATCACCATTTATTCACCAAATGGCCCAAATTTGGTATCAAATCAAAGCCCATAACGTCTAAACACGAAAGTACAAATAAACGAGGCTTAAGTTATCAAAAACCAAGGTAAATACGAGCTCTAAGATTCGGTTTTTCAAGGTTTTTCTCAAACCAGGAGTTCCAGCCTTGTAACTCGATTTTTGACCTTCAAAACACTTATAATCTACAACAAATATAGTTTAGAATACTTGGATTAAGTGGGATTAAAGATCTGGAAGTGATGGAGTTAGTGTCGAAGGTATAACCCTTAGTGTCCACGGTTAATCTCAGTTGGGAATAGTATCGATGGGCTGAAGGAGGAAGACAACCTTCCATCGACATTGTTAATCCTGACGGGCTTAGAATCGATGAGTGCGTGTTGAACTTAACAAGTTCGAAGGCTTTCAAGGTGCCTGGCATAGCAGCTTGTCGATATTAACAAAGTCTACGAACAGGGAGCATCGATATTAGCGGGTGTCGACACTAACAATGTCGACAGCCTTACATGTAAGTTTTCTAAGTATGGGTCGAACATAAGGCCATAGATACTAGCTTAATTCATGTCGATACTACTTCCTTATGTAATAAAAGTAATATAAACTCAAAATCAAACCATATGGATCAAATTTGTAGTCACACGATCTATTGGAACAAAGGGTGTCGATGGGGAACTACATTTGGTGTTCACCGATTGGAAACCCATCGATACTAACTTTGTTCATTAATACTAACCTTAAATTATTTTAACCACATATAACTTATAGATAATATGTTTTATTTAACAAACTATAAGTTAAAACAACAATGACTGATTTCAAAGATTGTTGTCAAATGAGTTCATAACAACTAGAGTCAATTGGGTATTCTTTAAGGTGTTAACCGATTTTAAACAATGTATATGTAACACTTGTCAAAAATTTTTATAACATATCAAATGATAATTTTTGATAACAAATAACATGTCAGTATACTTAGGTGCTAATAACAAACTCTAGCTAAACAAAAAGGTAATGGTCATGGTCATGGTCATGGTCATGTGTAAACGTTAATTTATGAAAGTTCAATGCTAACAAGGGTTGTGGCTTTAAGTTAAGTTATAACTTAGGATAATATATGGCTACAAAAATATACTTTAGTTTAATAACCAAGGTCAAGTTCAAAACATATAAATAAGGAATATCATGACATACTATGCTTAACCTAAAATGGTTAAGTGTTAGTGTATCATGTTACAAAGTGGGTTTAAGGCTAATCAAAATAACATGGATTTCAACAAGTTTAACAAACTTTAAGGTTGCACAATGCGCAAAAACAAATACTTATAAGTTGTAAACAACATTGAATCAGACACAAGGCTTTGAATACAACGTACTACAACAACAAGGAGCGCATGCGGTACTTGAAAACTAGTCAACCACTTCAACATCAAGGTATTGTTAATCTTAACGGGCTTAGAATCGATGAGTGCCTATCAAACCTAACAAGTTCGAAGGCTTTCAATGTTCCTAGCATAGGAGCTTGTCGGTATTAACAAAGTCGATGAAGAGGGAGCATCGATATTAGCGAGTGTTGACACCAACACTGCCGACAGCCTTACATGTGAGTTTTCTAAGTATGGGTCGAACATAAGGCCATCGACACTAGCCTAAGTCTTTTAGATAATACTTACCTATGTAATCCAAGTAATATAAACTCAAAATCAAACCACATGGATCAAATTTGAAGTCACACGATCTATTGGAGCAAAGGGTGTTGATGGGGAACTTCATTTGGTGTTCACCGATTGGAAACCCATCGATATTAACTTTGTTCATTGATACTAACTATAAATTCTTTTAAATACATATAAATTATAGATTATATGTTTTATTTAACAAATAGGAACTTTAAACAACAATGATTGATTTCAAAGATTGGTGTAAAAAGAGTTGATAACATCTAGAGTCATTAGGGTTTTCTTTAAGGTGTTAACCGATTTTAAACTATGTATATGTAACACTTGTCAAACGTTTTTATAACATATCAAATGATAATGTATTATAACAAATAACTAGTGAGTATACTTAGGTGTTAATAACAAACACTAGCTAAACAAAGAGGTAATGGTCATGGTCATGCGTAAACTTTAATTTACGAAAGTTCAGTGGTTACAAGGGTTGTGGCTTTAGCTTAAGTTGTAACTTAGGAGAATAAATGGTTTCAAAAACATAAATTAGGTTAATAATGAAGGTACATTTCAAAACGTATAAACAAGGAATATCGTGACATACTAAGGCTTAACCTAAAATGGTTAAGTGTTAGTGTATCATGTTACAAAGTGGGTTTAAGGCTAATCAAAATAACAAGGATTTCAACAAGTTTAACAAACTTTAAGGTTGCACAATACGCAAAAACAAATACTTATAAGTTATAAACAACATTGAATCAGACACAAGGCTTTGAATACAACGTACTACAACAACAAGGAGCGCGTGCAGTACTTGAAAACTAGTCAACCACTTCAACATCAAGGTGAGTTCATTAGCTCCTTTTCTAATCTTTAGATTTCTAAATGCGGGACTGAGAAACATGCTAAATTCTTTAAATATTTTATTACTTTAATTCATTATACATGATTATAAGGTAATAAAGGTTGTACTTATATTATCATGTCTATAAATATGTTTGTGTGTGAAATTGTATCTATAACATACGGGATTATTCAAGTGAGGATCACAACTACTTGAAAAATCAAGAATGATATCATGATAATATAACTTCATGATATCATTAGACATTGTGATAACATTGTGTAATAAGACAAGTTCTCGCAACAATATGTTAATAACATTGAGACGTAAACATTGAGACAATAACAATGAGATGAGATGACAATGAGACAATTACAATGAGATGACAACATTACAATTGATTGCTATTAATCCGGATTGCATTATATCACTATATTCATGTGTCCATTATTCAATTAATTTCGTTAAGTCCCGTTTTGTATCGTTTACCATTAATTAGCACAGGCTAAGCCGACAGTAACGCAGTGGTACCATAGGTTTGACAAACCTTAGGCGAGTGATTTCGGTACGTATTGCATATATTTATGACATTTGGCCGGTACCATGTGACCGGTAACAGGGCTGAACAGTCTGTTTTGGTAAACGGCCACATGGGTGATGTTAATCAACAGACACTTTTAGTAATTGTACTGTATGACTGGTCTCACTTATGTCAAAAGTTGGTTAAAGGTCGTTGTAAAGACATGCAATTATAATTGATTTCAAATGGATAGGGATAAATTGGAGACATTGTGGTTAACTTTGTGGCAACTACTATGTGGTCCCATTAATGCTCTGTAGTAGAGCCCGACTAAAGACGAAGACTGACAAAGTCAACCAGAGAAGAGTTGAAGACTTGATTTTGTTATTTTCGTGTACCTGTATTTCGAGTACAGTAAATTATCAAGTACTCGAACCATTTTCATGTAAAGGGTTCTAGTACTCCTTAAATAGTATAAATAGACGTATTTTGTACTGTTCTAGGGTTGGATTCTCGAGGGGTGCTCTCTAGATGTATTGAGGCACTGTTTCGTAAACAACACTGAATATACAAAAGTTTCCATCTTTCTTCTTGTTCTTGTTATTCTATTCTAGATTCCGCACGTTATAGAGTCATTTGATGAAGAATGGAGACATAAAGCTCGGTTCTTGACAAGATATGGACCTACAAGTGGTATCACAGCCTCAGTGCTCTTTTCTACATCAAGATACAAGCTTTTCGGTGCAGGTTCAATACTTTCCTATTCTACTCTACACCATCTAGCTGCTATTGAATTTTGAGACTCTAGATCTTAAGAAATTTTTCTGTGAATATTTTTCAAGTAGTTTCGAGTTCAAATCTCGAGAACAATTTTTTAGGAATAGATTAGTGAGTTCGACTATACTGAGATTTCGATTACACTGGGTGTTCGAGTACAAGTTTGAGTTCGAGTACTACTGATCTTCGAGTACACATGGGATTTCGAGTACACTGGTCTTTCGTGCACAACAAGGACTTCGGGTACACTCAGATTTCGAGTACAATTCAAATTTGAATACTCTTGGTTTTCGAGTACTACCTTGGACTTCGGGTAGTATTGTTGCTTCGATTATTGACTAGACTTCACACACTGTTTGGGACATAGTACTCTTGGGGATTTTGAGAACCTATACTTAAAAAATTTTCTGGTTATCATAGCATCTAAGAATCTCACCAACTTGTCTAATATTCTGAACTTAGACAATGAGAACAGCACCGGAATAAAGCCACCTAGGTTTGTGTCGGGGGAGAACTTCCAGGATTGGAAATTCAGGTTCTAATCGTTTATTAAGTACACTGACCCAAAGTTATGGAGATCAATTGAAGAGGGGCCTTACATGCCCACATACCAGAGTGAGCTAATTGGACTAATTCCCAAGGACCCTGAGCTACATACTGAAAACGACATCCTGTTGAAAGCAAAGGATGATAAGGCATACGCATCAATTACAATGGCGTTGTCAACTGATCTGGCTCACGGGTTCAAGGAGCATCAAAAAGCCAAACAACTATGGGATGCTTTGGTGGAAAGTTTTGAAGGAAATGAAGACATGCAAGAAAGTCGCAAGTATATGTTAAGACAAAGGTTCAATATGTTCAACCATATCAAAGGAGAGTCCTTAGAAGCTCAACTGAGCCGATTTACACTTCTGATGACTGAGATGACCAGTGCAGGAATTGAGATGTCTAAGGGAGAGGTAAACAAGAAGCTCTTGAACTCATTACCATACAACTAGAATTCCGACTGCACCACCATCAAGAGAACCAATGACATGTATAATACCTCTCTGAGGGAGTTGATCTCCATTAACAACTCCTATGACATGGATGACAAACAAAGAGCCCTCAATCATTCCAGTTCTATGGGCATTGCTCCTGCATCAGAGAGTGCTGCTCTCTTGTTTGCCATCAAATTTCAAGCATCTGGATCTCAGCAATACCATAACCCCTCATCTCAGTATGTTCCGTTTGAGACTGCATTCCTTTCTTCAGGGCAAGTTAGTTCAGTACCCAAGGTTAGACAAGAAAGTGAAGAGAATCTGCGGTTGTTCAAGGGATTAATGAACAGCTACAACACTTTTATTGCTGGAGAGTTGGCACCGAGCAATCTTACTCAAGATAACTTATAGCAGATTAACCAGGCAGATGTTGAAGAAATGGATATTTCTTGGCAAATGGCCTTGGCAGTCTTCCATGCCAAGAAGTTTAGCAACAAATATGGAAGGAACAGTTTTGGCAACAACCCAGGAAAGAAGCTGGGATTTGATAAATAAAAGATGCGATGCTACAACTGTGACCAGCCGGGTCACTTTGCAAGGGAGTGCAAACAGCCAAACATGGTGAAGGAGGGTGAGAAGAAGCCTGATGAGAAGGCTGCTGCTGGGGGAGGTGATAGTACATCCAAGGCTCTGGTGACTTAGGAAACAGACTCATGTGATTGGAGTGACCAAGTAGAAGAACTAGAGATGACCCTGAGCCACACATTTATGGTAGAGGTGGATGAGAAGCCCAATGAGGTAACCGAAAAACTTTTCTCAACTTCTTGCATTAAGAAGGTATTTAAGTACCATTCTCATAATGAGACACTAATCAAAGAGGTCACCAAACCGAAATATTTTAACTCTGAGTTTCTAAAAAATAAAGCAATTTTTAAAAGGAAACTTGAGGCTAAGGGTCGGGATATTTCAAAATTAAAAAAAGTTTTAAGTGACAAAGAGTCAAATTATCGAGATGCTAGACGAAAAATCGATGAGCTCACTTCTGAATTGAACAAATTAAAACTCAACTTTCTAAAACCTCATTCAGATGTGAAAAATATGACTATGCAAGAAAAGTTTTAGAAGACGTGGTCAGTATTCAGTATCGGAAGAAAAGGGGTATGGGTCTTGGTTATAAGGAATTTGAGCTGCCTTTTAACCATAATTAGTCAAGCATGCCTAGAATCAATACATGAGTTGATGACTTGACTTTACATTCAGATGATGCCTTTGAGTTTCCCACTGAACCTGTTTCACTTACAGTTGACCCCATGTTTGTTTACTAATGATTCTGAGGTATGTGCAGATAGTTTAAATGATACAGGTCTGAGGGGGGAGAATGAAAAAAGAAGTGTTGTGAGGAGCACAGAGTGTTCAACATCATCTAGAAAATCACATTTCATTACAAAAACTAATTTTGTAGGAAAATTTGATGAAATCAGAATCAAACGAAATGAGATGTTTAAGAATTTTAACTCTACTTTTGTTAAAAATGATGATGTTTTAGAATCAGTTTCATCTTCTTTAAAGCAGGTGAACATGGCTCATTCCACAATCACCAAGCAGGCGGGTTAAAAGTTAAACCCTAACTGCGAACCTTTTGTTCCAACTAGGTCATTGGAATAAGCCTCTACAAGTACTTCCTCCGGTCATGGTGATTATGAGGTAAAGCTGTTTGACTCAAAATAATTTCATGAAAAGGTATGTTGCTTTGCATGTGGTAGACCAGGCCACATTTCCAGAAACTGTCTGCACCGGCCTACTGAATTCTTCTATGGGAAAAATCAGAAGGTCACACCCAAGGCCAAACCTACCAAAATATTAATGAGGACTGACCAATCCTCAAAGCCTAGGGTGAAACCTCATAAGGTACCTCGGTATCCTCCCACTGCCAAGAAGGCCAAACCATTAAAAAAAATCAATTCGGTTTCTTAAACAAAAATCAAAGGTTTCAAAAACTAAAAGCAAACCACAGTGGAAGAATAAACCACCAGTGAAACCACCTTCAAAACCAATTGATCATGGCAATGGTGCAAGGCCTAAAATTATCAAGGCCAAATCAGTCAAGCCCAAAGGGGTTATCAAGAAAGGACCCATCGTTCCACATGTACCTAAATCTGTTATGGCTTGGGTACCCATTTCTCATTGATTGTGTGTGTGATGCAGGGACGACCCAATAAGCTAAAAAATATTTGGTATGTGGATAGTGGTTGCTCCAGGCATATGACTGGGGATTTCTCTCAGTTTCATGAAGTCACACCTTTCCATGGAGGATACGTCTCATTTGCCGGATAAAAGGGAGGGAAGATAAGCATGAAGGGCACAATCACCGATGGAACTTTAAGTTTTGATGATGTCTACTACATTGAGGAGCTTAATCACAACTTATTGAGCATTTCTCATATATGTGACAAAAGCTTCTCAACACACTTCCCAGACAAGGAGTGTCTCATTCTAAAGCCCGGATTTGTTGTGCAAGAGAAGTGGATCTTGATGAGGACTCTAAGAATCAACAATCCTTATATCATCAATATGAATTCAGATACATTCACTGAGAACACCTGTTTGTTTTCAAAGGCATGGGAGAATGATTGTCTACTTTAGCATCCTCGACTAGGTCACGTCAACCTAGAGAATCTCAACCGACTTGCTAAGGGAGATCATGTTATTGGCTTACCTTCTAAAGACTTCTCCTCAATTGAGAAGTGCATCGCGTGTGCCAAGGGAAAGCAACACAAGAGACCCCATAAGCCTAAACTGTTCAACTCAATCTCATCAATTCTGCAACTTCTTCACATGGATCTCTTTGGACCGGTTAATGTATGAGCATCGAGGAAGAAGTCATATTGTCTGGTCGTGATAGATGATTATTCCAGATTTACTTGAGTGTTATTTCTAGCCAAGAAAGATGAGATACCAGAGATTCTGAAGAAGTTTATCACCTTTATCGAAAATCAGAAAATCTAAAGGTTAAGGTGATTAGAACTGACAACGTCACTGAGTTTTGAAATCAGACACTTATTGATTTCTGCGATGAGAGGGGAATCGCTCGGCAGTATAGTGCAGCCTGTACACCTAAGCAAAATGGAGTTGCTGAAAGAAGGAACAGAGCGCTTATCGAAGCTGCATGAACAATGCTGTAAGAGTCCAAACTGCCTATATTCTTATGGGCTGAAGCTGTTAACAAGCTTGTTATGTTCAAAATCGAGTACTGTTGAACAATCGCCATCAGAAGACTCCCTATGAGATTTTCTTCAACTAGAAGCCAAAAGTTGGTCATTTCAAGTCGTTCGGGTGTCCGTGCATTCTCCTCCATACTGAGACGAATCATAAGTTTGATGACAAGGCTGATGAGTGTTACTTTGTGGGCTATTTATCAGACAAAGCTGCCTACCAGGTATACAACAAGAAGACCCGGATGATTGTGGAGTCTTACTATATTGACTAGGAAGAGATGAACAACACCGATGCCGGTTCTGGTCCTAACTAGTTATTTCAGTATGATTCTACTTTCAAGCCATTCAACACTTCATCAGAGAGTTCTGGACCGTCTGAGTCATCTGACAAATTTTACAAGGGTGATGACGTAGACTACCAGGTTGACTACGTTCCATGTGATCCCATGCTTCTGACGGTTGCCACACTAGGCATGTATGATCGGGCTCCTCCAGTTCAGCCAACCCCGAGCAATGAATTCATCCCATCAGATCCGGATACTTCTCAGTTATTCAGCCAATTCCAGAGACATATCAAGCTTCATCTTCTTCCTTCCAAACTTTTGATAATCCATTATTCTCAGACCACATCCTTGACGAACATTGTGTGGATCATGGAGCTGAAGCAAGTGAAATCGCTCCAGTTGACAACCGGTATTCCTCCAGTGAAGATCAGATGAACCATATTAGCATCAACAAGAATCTTCTAGTGGAAAATATTATTGGACCTCTTTCAGAAAGAGTTCTCACACGGAGCCAGTCCATTCCAGCTCAGAACACTATGTCTAAAGGAACTATCTTACGAAGTCAATCAGGTATGATTAATTCTTGTTTGTATTCCTGTTTTATTTCGCAGGTCGAGCCCAAGAATGTCAAGATGGCCCTTAAGGAATTAAGCTTGGTCGAGGTGATGCAGGAAGAACTGATGCAGTTTTAGAAGCTCAAGGTGTAGAATCTGGTTACATTGCCCGAGGGGAAACTGCCAATTGGAACCAGATGGGTCTTCAGAAACAAACATGATGATTTGGGCGTCATCATTAGGAATAAAGCACAATTGGAAGTTCAAGGCTTCTACCAACAAGAGGGGACCGACTACGAAGAAGTCTTTCCACCAGTCGCAAGACTTGAATGGAAAGGTCAAAGAAGCAATCTATGTGTGCTAGCCCCCAGGGTTCGAGGATTCGCAGTATCCTGACCATGTCTACAAGTTAGACAAAACCCTTTATGGTCTTCATCAAGCACCTCGAGTGTGGCATGCTACACTTACAGATCACCTACCTGTTAATGGATATACCCATGGAGCCATTGATCAGACATTGTTCATTCACAAGGATCAGGATGATTTGATTCTCGTCCAAATCTACGTGGACGACATTATTTTCGGTTCCACGAGCTCGGTGCTGTGTAGAGAATTTGAGGCATTGATGAAGAAGAAGTTTGGATTAGTGCGATGGGGGAGATGACCTTCTTCTTGGTTCTCCAGGTAAAGCAAGATCCTAAGGGCGTGCTGATTCATCAAGGAAAATATGTTACCGATATTCTGACAAAGTTTAATACGCTGGAATCGAAGCCTACATCCACTCCTATAGCTGCTCATCTGGTCTTACCTTCGGATTATGATGGTGAAGATGTTAATAAGCACCTTTACCGCTCGATGATTGGCTAATTAATGTACCTGACCACTAGCCGACCAGACATCATGTTCTCTGTATGTTAGTGTGCCAGATATCAAGCAAATCCGAAGGCCTTTCACCTAATTGCTGTCAAGAGGATCTTTCACTACCTCGTCGAGAAACCGCGTCTCGGCTTGTGGTACCCTAAGAACTCTGAGTTTCGCTTATATGCTTACTCTAACAGTGATTTTGGTGGATGTACCTTAGACAGGAAATCAACCACTAGAGGATGTCAATACTTAGGAGATCACCCTGTCTCTTAGCAATGCTAGAAACAGACAACTGTGTCTACCTCTACTGCGGAAGCTGAGTATGTTGCTTCTTCCTGTTGTTGTTCTCAGATTATATGGATGCAACAGCAACTCCTCGATTACGGTTTGAATTTTCTTGTTCCGGTACAACACACCAAAAGTAAACACATTGACATCTGCATTCACATTATCCGCGACTGTTTTGAACGAAAACTGATTAATCTTGAAAAGGTCCACACAAACGTTAAGGTCAATGTGTCTGCAGATCAGTAAAGTAAAAGATTTCAATAAGCACAAAGATTATACAACCCCTTCTTGTTCTTCATTCTAATCTTATAGATCTGTTCTTTTCTTTTCAAATCTTAAACTCCGTCGAAACGTTTTAAGTTCGTTGAAACACAATCAAAGTTTGAAACAAAAGATTTCACAAAATTGATAGGTTACATGTTAATCTGGTTTCGCTGTCTGATTGCTCATAAACTTCCCAAAAAGTATTTTCATAAAAATAGTTACAAAACTTTTGATCATAAGTCTTATTTTTGAATTATGGATTAACATGTGGAAATTATTGGTGGGGTATAATTATTTTAAGGTTGGGTTTCTATAAGAAATTATTTTAAGGTGGTCAAATTTTTTATACATATTTGATCCCAATATATTAACCCGACTCAACTTTGAACTCGTCCAAAGTTTCTGAGTTTATCTTGTGAAGGATGTGATCCCGGGACGGGGATGGTCACAGATATCACCTATCGTCGCTGGTGAACTACTCTCCTCTGGTATTAGCATTTTATTTTATTTTACTTTACTTTATTTTATTTAGAAGAAATTAGAAATTTTTGAAAAAATAATCTACTCGAAAATTGAGTATTCGAATTTCATACTCGATTTCGAGTACACGAAAAATCATGTACTCGAAATCTCGTCTATATATAGTTCGAGTACAGGCATTTTCGAATACCATTCGATTCGAGTATAGTGACTTTCTCTCTCTAGGCGATCTCGTTTTCCGTGCATCTTTTTCAAAATCCACTCCGACTACCTAGTAAATCACACTTAAACGACCCTAGGTATAGATTTTGAACAAACTTTGACCGCTTAATAAAAAGTTATAGGCCAAAAACAATTTTCGAGTACTTCATTTCGTTAACTCAGGGAATCTTTGACAAATCACCTCGGAAAACTCAAAATTAGAAAGGGATCTTTTTATTTGTTGGTCGCCATCTAATTCCGAGCATTTTGAGTATAATTTAATCTTCTAAGGAGCAAAATTGAGGGAGTTATGATGTTTTTATAGTTCTCGAAATTTTGAATTTCGAATACAAGTTTTGAATACAAATTTCGAGTACAGCGTAATTTCCGATTACAACCTAATTTTCGAATACAACCAAATTTTTGATAACAACTCTGTTTTTCGAATACAACATAATTTTCGTGAACTCAAAAATTTCTTGAACTATCTAAACATCGTGAACTTCCGAAAAACCTTGACCTTTTTTTCGCTTTGTGATTTTGTCAAACTCATTTAACCTGGACTTGGACTTTGACTTTAGACCCATGAATTTTAATTTAAGTTTTAACTAACTTAACTTTTTTTTATTTCAGATGGCTGACTTAAGATTTGTTCCAACCACAACATGTCTGCGTATGTCAGAGATCCACTGAGAAGCACTCGATGCTTAGAAGCTTGGTGGAAGGGTTGATCTTGTCTCGAGTAAACTACACGAACATGGAACATCCTGAGATCATATCTGAGTTTATCGAGGACTGTTGGAACTCGATTACTGAGCGGACAAACGCTAATGGCACTGTTAGTCTGATCGGCAAGTTCAGTGACAAGGCAACCGACCCTGGTGAACTCGATCATGACCTAGTTCACAGGACTGTTTACCTGACGGGTCACAAGGGTGTTTACCCTCCTACAGAGATGAAGTTGCTACATCCCTACTGGAGATATTTTGAACACATTGTGACCTAGTGTCTGTCCAGGAGAAAAGGAGGATACGACGTCCTAAATCAAACCCTCAACTCATGTACGGTGGCCATAGCTTTGGGTGTGGATTTCAACTACTCCAAGATGATCTTTAGAGACATGTATAACACCATTAAAGGAAAGTGAAAAGAAAGATTTCTGACCTTCCCACGATTTATCCAGATCATCATTAACAAGCGACATTCGCCCCTTGTTCCCACCATTGGTACTCTCGGGATCAAGAAGATGAGTGAAGACATATTTTCATACATGATGATGATCAAACGAGGAAAAAAGCAATATGTTGGGGAACATCCTCTTATCAAGTTTGGGAGATTTGTTGGAGACTATGTAGAGATGGAGGAGCAAGGAACGCCTGTAGCAAATGTTGCCGAAGAGCATGATATCCCTCCCACTGGAACAAGCACTGAAACAGGCACGGCTGCCGAGGAACTTGTTTCTGAGTCTTCATCATTATCCGGTGAAGAGATATTGATTAGAGAGAAGGAGCCAGTCATCCCACCATTGACCAGAGCAGAACGGGAAGAGATTCAGGGCATGGACTACATGCAAACTCCTAAGTCATCGCCGAAGAAAAAGAGGCTCAAGATGATGTCCAAGCAGACAAAGGATCCCAGACTACAAAAGAAGACCACGGGATCGTCCACCTCGACTCAGACTCACCCTCCACCACCTCCACCTCCTACTTAGCCCACACCACCTCCACCTCCTACTCGGCCTACACCACAACCACATCCACATCCCAAACCACCAACATAGCCTAAGCCTCCCACAAAGCCTAAACCATCACAACCACCAAAACAAAATCCACCCACTCAACCTATCAAACCCACAACTACCACCCAAATTCCCATTCCACCGCCACCACCATTCACCACCTCAAAGACCACCCTAACCACTTCATCATATCCTCCTCCCATCCATCATTCAGAGCCACCACCATCACTACCCAGGAGTCAAAGGGACAAAGGAAAGGCCCCTAAGTGTACTCCGCCTTATGCGCCTGAGGGGACACCCATGGATCTGATATGGCTACAGGAGTGTGTGTTCCTGCTGGAACAGGATTCCATTAAAAAGGATGATAAGATTCACGAGTTGTAGGGAGCCTTGGTCAGAGTGTGTGAGATGTTCAGAAGGCAAAACCGAGATCTTGGACGTTTGGAGAAACAAAATAGGCGCCTGACAATGGTCATTGAGGAGTTGACTGGTTCTAAAGTTGATGATCTGACAGAAGATGACAAGGTTGATAACGATGATGATGATGATGATGATGATGATGATGATGATGATGATGATGATGATGATGAAGAAAATACTGAGATGAAAGATGAAGGCGATGCCAAAGATGGCAACGACGCCAAGGATGACAAGAAGGATGATAATGATGATCCTGATTACACTGGTGGGGATATGGGCAGGGTGCCAGTTCATCCGGTCAAAAGGATGAGGAGCCAGTACAGGACGCTGCTAAAGATACCGATGCTTCTGAGAATCCACCTTCTACTGATATGCCACTTGACTTTTATGATGATTTATTTTAGGATCTTCCAAAGAACTTTCTGTTTGACGGGTTCAATGAAGAGCTCGGTGCAGCGGGCCTCGGAGACTTATTTGCCGATGTTTATATGGATTCTATCTTTAATGTGGTCTGTGATCAGGAAAGGAGAGAGAAAGCCGAATCTTCTGCAAGAGCATTCGTAGAAGAAGAACAGGAAAATATCGTACTCGGCGATGTCTCCAAAGATCCATATGTGGACTACTTGTATGCTCACAAGTATGTCAACCCTAAAGGGCAGGAGAACGCTCCACTGGCTATAGTCATTGATAGCGGGTTTTACAGGCAGCGTGACTACATTCCTGCACCTACAGAGGTGCAACAATCATGGCTCTGAGAGATGCAGGAAGAACCTCTAGAACACACATTCACCACTTGCGACTGAGACTTTTTTGCCATTCGCAATGACAAATCAAACGTCTGCTGCTAGATGTACGACAAGGACAAAGATCTTTATCTTGTGAAGAGAATGAATGGAAAGCTGTAATATTTCAAGCAGCCAAGGGTTTTTTGTTCAATGCCCAAATTCGACATCAGAAGCATCAACAATGCCATGCTCTTCAATCCATCTAAGAACTCTCAGGCGAATCTGTTCGCCAAATTCATAAAAGACCAATGCGACGAAGATTTTCCAGTGATGAAGACAACGAAAGGAAGGCTTTTTGTATATACTTGCATTTTGGATCCAGTCTAAAAGGAACCTTGGATCTACTACAAGTATCCACCGCCACACACTGAGAAAGCTATTCTTATTTCCACAAGAGCTCTACACAACTCCTTGGCCAACTTCCTGTCTTGGTACTTTGATGAGAAGACACTTGTTGCTGTCATACTCCGGAACAAGGATGATATTAAAGACATTGATATGATTCTTGATCCGATGATCTTCTGATGTTTGGCAAAGAGGACATTCAGAAGCTACACGAGTCACCAATCAGAGTGTACGGAGCCGAAGCCATTCACTCGTGTAGTCGCTTTTGCAATGGAACAGAAGCTGTATGCTAGAACAGGTCTTCACTTTGTCTCACATCCCATCGGTTGACTTCATCAGTCTAGGGGGAGTTTGTAGAGCCCGACTAAAGACGCAGACTAACAAAGTCAACCAAAGAAGAGTTGAAGACTTGATTTTTATTTTCATGTACATGTATTTCGAGTACAGTAGATTATCGAGTACTCGAATCATTTTTGTGTATAGGGTTCAAGTACTCCTAGAGTAGTATAAATAGACGTATTTAGTATTGTTCTAGGGTTGGATTCTCGAGACGTGCTCTCTAGACGTATTGAGGCATTGTTTCACGAAATTCACTTAATATACAAAAGTTTACATCTTTCTTCTTGTTCTTGTGATTCTATTATGGATTTCGCACGTTATAGAGTCATTTGATGCAGAATGGAGACATAAAGCTCGGTTCTAGACAAGATCTGGACATACATCTGTACATTCAAGTATGGGAATACAACAAATGAGTTGACTTTCACTTCTAATTTAGAAGTGAGTATCAGTAAACTCAGCATTTGAAAGAAAAATATAAAGATTAAGAGTTACTAAAATCTATATCTTTAAAACATTAAGGGTTACCATCACTCATGTTATGGTAATACATACCCTTCAAAACCTTTTATTCTTTATAATCATTGTGGGATGAGAATAAAACTAATGGGAATATCAGGTTGGATAACAATTGAGAATAACACATGTGAGAAACAAATGGGTATCCTTAGTTGCAATACAGGTTGTATCAAATTAAGTTAAGTGTGTGAGGGGATGGCGGCTTCACTTGTGATACGTATGCCCTATATATAAGCAAGCTTCATTGGGTAAATACTATCTGTATGTGGAACTATGGAGAGAACATTGCGGTGAGATAATACATGGAGATTACAACAAAACTTGTGTGTGATACTAAGACATGAGAATAACAACTTCAATGGTTTTCAATTATAAAACTTATGAACTCACGAATCTACTATTGACTTCTTTAAATCGCATGTTTTTTAGGTGACGAACGTGTTTAGTCACCAAGATTCAGGATGCATTAGCTAGTGGGCCTTGATAGCGGACTAGCTACTATTGTGTCCATATCTTTTGATGACATATTTGTGAATCACTTTTTTAAATTTTGCGAAGACATAAGATAACAATTTTATGATTCTTTTTGTGTAGATTTACATTGTTAAATTATGAACTTGACATATGTAACTTAACTCTGTAATTCTATATCAATGTCATTTTAGCATTCCTCATCATATATCATGTGCATTGTAAACAATCATATCATTTTGATTATCACACGATATCGTGCCCCGAGACCTTTCCGCCTGACGGGAAAGTTGACCCAGCCTGCCGGCACAGGGTGTGACAATTTAGCAAAAAAAAAAATCTCAACATGTCAAACGTAGATACTCTGTAAAAACCAAAAATTAATGTTTTCCTTACAAACCCAAATCAATTTATATACTTCTAGAAATCTAAACTGACATTAAAAACACACATAGAAATCAAGTAAGACCAAATTTATTGGTGATAATATAAATATCTAATGTTCTTAAAAAAACAAATGTATCGAATTGCCCAAAAACAGTACAACATTTCAAAAAAATTGTAATAACTCAAAAATTCTTTTCTAAATAAGAATGAAGCCTAGGAAAGATAAGAGAAGTCATATACATGTCCTAGTAGTAAGTCTTCCAAAACACAAGTTGCAGACCACATATCTATTTCAGTATTGTATTATATTGAAAACAAATATATATGATGTTTGGTTCCCTAGGAAACTGCAACGAAAAATAAAGCTTCTGCTAATGTGATGTTTGCCTTCTAACTGCTAAAGATATTAATTGATGTCCTTACAAACATCTTTACACTTTCAAAATCACACAGCTTCTACTAATGGGTGTGATATTTAACCTGCACATGAAGATCACAAATTATTGTATACCATTTACAATAAATGAGAATATCATATTAAAAAACAAGTGATGATGTTGCAGTTCAAATTATTCTGACGTTTTTTTACTCCTTCAATATCTCCCGAATATCTTGATGATGATGTTGTAGTTCAAATGATGATATTGATGCACATAACGCACCTGATCAACAATTACAACCTTCATCTGTTTCATATAACTTGCGGACAAATGATGACAATTCATACTCAGATGATTAGGACTCTCAGCTAGATGTTGTCAATCTAGATGTTGAGGACACAGTTCCTGCTCATGAAGATCTTAATCTTAATCTTAATAATCTTAATCCAAATGTTGTTGTTCCTGCTCATCCTGTTAGCATAATAAACAAGATGCATCCTCATGAAAACATCATTGGAGAATTGACTGATGGAGTCATGACTCGAAATAAGTTAAATTTAGGAGGACTTGCTGACATACTTGATTTTTGAGACTTAAATTGTTGTGCACATTCCTGCTTTATTTCTGAATTTGAACCCAGAACAATGGGTAGATGCGATGCAGGTAGAATTGCTCCAGTTCAGGAAACTTGGACCCTGGAAACCGGTTGATCAACCAAAAGGTGCAACAGTGATTGGGAATAGATGGGTTCTTTGCTGCAAGCATGATGATCAAGGGATTCTGGTTCGAAACAAGGCACATTTGGTGGTGCAAGGTTTTAGATAAATTGAAGGTATTGACTAAAATGAAGTGTTTGCACCGGTTGCTCGTCTTGTAGCAATCAAAATTTTCTGGGATTATGTATCCTATAAAAGATTCAAAATTTATGAAATGGATGTCAAGAGTATTTTCCTTCATTGTGTGGTTAATGAAACTGTGTATGTCCACCAACCTCCCGGGTTTGAAGATCCGTTACATCGCGACCAAGTCTACAAGTTGGACCAGGCTTTATATGGATTGCATCAAGTTCTGAGAGCATGGTATGAGACATTTTCTACTTATCTTGTGAACAATGGGTTTAGAATAGGTGTCATTGACTACACATTGTTCATTCGAAAAAAGGATAGAGATTTGCACTTGGTACAAGTATATGTGGATGATATCATCTTCGGATCCACAAATGATGTTCTGTGTAGAGAATTTGAAAATGTTATGAAAGATTATTTTGAGATGAGCTCCATGGGAAAGATGAAGTTCTTTATTGGATTACAGGTAGATGAAACTGAGGCAGGAATCTTCATTCATTAAAGCAAATACGTTGGTGACATACTGAGTTGATTCAGTATGTTAGATGCAAAACCTGCTGGTACCCCACTTGCTCTTAATCATTGGGTCACTTCATACATGATTGTTTTGAAAAGAAATTAATCGATGCTTTCAAAATTCACACTGACCACCAAAAATCCGATCTTAGTACTAAAGCTTTTGATAAAACGAGATTTCTAAATCTATTATCGGCTATTGGGGTCTTTCAGAAAAATGATGTCATTCCTAACACTGAGTCTAACAAATGATATTTTTATTTCTTTTGTTTTCCTTTGTGTTGTGCATAGGTGCATTTACATTTCTTTTAAATATCTAAAAACCCAAAAATATTTTCTGTTTTAGGTTTCTAGGGGGAGAAAAACTATCACATTGATAAACCAAAAACATTTAAAAATTAAGAAAATGAGAAATTTCAGTTGGGATGTGATGATTTGCTAGTCATATTCTTTAAAGCAAAATTGACTGTATAAACTGAAAGCACACGGGTGTTATGGTATGATGTATTGATAGGCCTACTTTACAATTCTTAGACACATAATGGTTGGTAAGAATGTCTGATTTGTGGGAACTCGTCTAGAAAACTAGTTTAAAGGATAAACAGTTAATAATTCAAATCATGTGTACACCTGGTATGATAAGATCTTATGAGGTTTCCAAAGATCCTTGAGTTCAAGTTCCTATACGTGCCACATTGCTGGGTTGCAGCCTAGCTGAAGCCGTCAATTCGGATAAGAATTATTGGATAATAAGAAAATAAAAGTAAGTCCGATTTTGTACACGTGCAATACATTGGGTTACAGCCTAGTTGAAGCCGTCCATTCAGATATGATAAGCTAGAAAAATACAAAAATAAAATAAATGCGACTCCATACATGTACCATACACTGGATTACAGCCTAGGTTAAGCCATCCATTTGCATAGAACAAAATCTCATACAATACAGTTCTTACACGTGCCACATTGCTTTGTAAAGACCTAGCTGAAGCCGTCCATGAGAATGTGTTGATCTTGAGCAAGTTATTAATAGAATAACACAAAAGTATAATAAATTGGAACCTTATAAAGTTTTTGATCTTAGGTCATAAGTTATGCTGAGATGTGTTATCAACTAGTTTTGATCTTTACAAGTTAACTAGAGCAGGTAACTCAATCATAAGATATGCTTGATCACTGATTTGTTGGAAAATGAAGTTCGGTTAGGTTTAAAGTTAACAATTATATTAATAGTTACATCATAAACTCTTTGTGACATAGGTTTAGCAGTCAAGGTTGCAAGATGGATATGTATTGGTATATATCACTATCCTGGATTATTTCTCTCAAAAAAATATGTTCTTAATTTTCTATTATTACAATTTCTTTTTCTCAGAAAAATACAAAAAGATTTTTCATTTAATTTTTTTATTGATCATTTGTTAATTGAGTTGTACAATTTTGTGTCGAGCTTTCAACAAACCAAACAAAGCTTCATAATTTTGATCACAACGTGGAGAGCATGTCAAATTTGAATGGTTGTTGTGTTTGAATTATTGTTTCAACAAATTTTCTAAAAATTTCAAAGGTTTAACAGATATATTCGAATGAGTCACTATGGGTTTTCATTCACGTGAATGAATATTGATGAATAGGTCATTCGCCTGTTCACTTAGGAGAATGGACACCCGGTACGAATGACACATTCATTGGAATGGAATGTGTATTTAATGAAGCCCATTTGGTCGATGTACTCATTCTCCCTCTTTCTCTTATATCTACTCTGTGTGAGAACCCATTCTCCCGATACCGAACTTTCGACTGTCATCATCTTATTTCTTGTTCTTTTGATCCATTCTGACAGTATTAGTGAGATTGATTATTTCAGGTACTATGGAGAATCACAATTCATCAATTTTGAGTTGATTTTGGTCCAAAACAGATCGTGACTGTTGGGTTTTTGGGCTAGGACCTAAAATGAACCTTAATCAATCTGATATCTGTTCTGAAAAACTAGTCGTAGCTTTCGAAATGCAATGTTGAAGATTTTGTGGTCTGATTATTGATTTTTGAGAAAAAGGGTCTAAGAACCTTCGGTCACACGAATAAGGCTCGCTCGTGCGACATGTCTCACAAATGACGTCATTCGTTTCACTTCTTAGAGGAATGTGTTTGGTCATACGAATGACTCCATTCTTTAGATTCATTCGTGTAAATTGTTCATTCGTGTCTTAGAACCATTCGTCCAAGATTCTATTCATATGAAAGGGACCAATTTTATAAGCCATTCTTATGAATAGAGCACTTGTGTTACCAAATTTTCAATATGTTCACATTTTTGTTAATCTGATCTAACATGTATATTTTTTTTTATTATAAAAGGGAGAATCTCAAGGCATTCTCGAAGAATAGCATTTGTGCTTACCTTGACTCTAATACTCCGAATGCTGCCAGTTTGCTGACATTATAGCTTTCCTTAAACAATTGAGGATTTTAACTGTTATAGCTACTATACATGTTCCCTATTTGTCACATCAGAGAACGTTCTGGGTATCAGCCGATATAGACTGCACTGTAGAGCCTTCAATAGTTAGGGGCTCTGTTGGAGGATGATAAATTGTTGTGTCTATTAAGCACATTAGAAGGCTGTGTGGTTTTCAAAATATGCCAGACCATCCAGTGATATTGGACAAGCACCTTGTACGAGGTTGCTTTATGAGATGCAAGTATGATGGTGATCTATCTGATGAAGTCTTGTACAAAGCGAACCTTTGCCCGCCTTTCAAGTATCTCTGCCATGTTCTACTGCACTGCTTTGGATCTGGGCGTGGTGGATTTGATGAGCTGAGAGAGAATGTATAGTCTGCTTTTGTTGCTTTGGTGCTGAACATTCCCTTCAACTTTTCGGAGATGGTGATTACACATATGAAGAGAATGTCAGCATGAAGGGTGACAAGAAGTAACATATGTATCTGAGGTTTATTCAGATAATTAATGATGCACATATACCTGATCTTCCAAAGATCAATGCCGATATTATCTGGTTGGAGCATATGTATGATGTTGCGCTCAAACATGTGTTGTCCTACAAGGGAAAGGTCTCCAAGCCCCCCCCCCCCTCGTCGCCTTTTGATCACCTTCTCGATCCTGATTTTGTCGCTCCTTGAGGAGGAGGTGGAGGCATGACGACTAGGATTCAGATGAGGAAGACATAGTTGTCCCTGAAGATGATGTAGATGATGATGGTAATGATGGTGGTGATAAGGGATTGTGTACTTCTGCCATGACTACAACCACCATATCTGCTTCCTTTGAGATCATTGTGCCTGCATCTGCTACTGAAATGGAGGAAACTCATATTGTTGATGTAGAGAATGTGGATGTTGAGGATGATACTTTCACTACGGAGTTCGACTTTGAGAAGAATAATGATGAGTTTGTGACCACAACGGTGGGAACAAGACATATTTTAGCAAGAAAGAGGCCAAGGTAGCAAACATCTAGGAGTGAGGAGACAGAGGACCCTTATTTCATTCCTAAGTTTGCTCTTGCTCCTCTTCCCACTTCGATTGATACACCTGCTTAGACATCCTCCCAGTAGCCAAGAAGAAGAGGACCAAATTTGTCCTAAAGAGGATGACAAAATCGGTGTCAGTTGCAGCAACCACTGTTATAATAACTGCAATAGTCCCGATTTCTTCACTATCCGAGTCTAGGACTGTTTCGACACGTCCTACTGATTCTATGTCCCATACCCCTCTATTCCTACTTCTATTTTAGTTGTTGCTGCTACTGGTCCATCCATTTCTAGCACTGAAGCCTTCATGCGAACAGTTTCAAGTGCTGAACAACTCAGAACATTGAATAATTTAGTTCTCAGATTGGTGGAGAGGGACAACAGAAGGATCAAGTGATTACACAGCTCACTCAGAGAGTCAGCGATCAGGATGTTCTGCTGTTTCAATCGATGGATCAAAGGGCAGATCTTAATGCAAGGAATGCCGCCTTGGAGGAAAGGTTGCCCAAATCAGTTAATGAGCTCAATCAACTAGCCCTGATAGTTCATGGGTATGCAGACATGATTCTCACCTTGGAGTCCGAGAATCAACGTCTATCTGAGGCAATTGAGGGCAGGAAAGACTCGACTCCCAGGATTGAGGGATCCAAACTTGCCTCTGATGATTCAAACGAAGATGACGAAGAAGATGAAGGTGAATCTGATGAAGAGCAGGTTGACTATGTTGATTCAGACACATGCTACAGGTGCTACTGGTACTTCAAGGCAATCCACCACTAGTGAGATCAGAATGAAGAAGTAACAAGACGAAGCACCAGAGTCATCATATAAGCCAGCTGAAGAATGAAAAGCCACTAAGGAATTTGTAGTTGTGTCATTGAGATGTCTTTAGATGAGACCTTGACGATGATATTGGATGCTCAAGGCATTATACAGCACTCTGTGAGCTATGATAAAGAGGAGGTAGAAATTTTTTATTGCCTAACATAGTATCAGATAGCTGAACTGTTTAGATTAGATCTTGACGATGTTGTCGTGGATGAATCTACTATTCCTGCATCCGATCTCCCCACTCTAGAAGCATTTGATGATATTGAAGTAAATACTTGTGTAATTTGAAAGTGACTATGTAAGTAAGGCACCATTTGTGTTAATGTGATTATTTATTGGTTAAATCGTATTGTTATTAGTACCAATTAGACTACTTGTATTGGCACGTGGTACAATGGTTGATGTCATGTTCACGGATTACGTATCAGCTTTCTTCAGAATTCTGTTAATTGTAAGATCCTTTTTGAAAGTGTCCAAGTTTGTTCCATGATTGAAACTTTGTAAAGTTATTTTCCAGTTGGTGATCGATAGGTGTCCGACAATAAGGAAAAAAAATGTTTAAAGTGGGGAAATGGATTATGCTATGGTGTCTTACTGTTAGTGTTTCCATGATTCAAATGTGCTTTAGTTTCAGCAATCAATTTGAGATGTAAAATTTTGATCGTCAAAATGCATGTTAAGAGCATCTGTAAATTATTACCATTATCATGGGTTACGTGACTAATCATCAAGAGATTTATTTGACCAAGTCATCATATAGAAAATCTAGTACACTGTTTCAAATGTTTAGTGGGCTTCATACTACAATCTAGATAAATGTTTAGTGGGCTTCATACTACAATCTAGATATGACACCACACTATTAGGATCTAGGCTGCCCAAGGAAAAAAAATGAATGTATGGGTAGTTGTAAATTCATTAGTACCATCTCAAGGAAGGAGATCAAGTGATGTGTATTTCTCTTTTCTTTTGACGTGACATTCTCAAGTCGGATGGAGTTTAACATTTATTTCATTGATTCGCAAGAAATATACAAAATAGACATCGTGTCTAGTCATGCATGGTTTGTGATAATCGTGCCACTTATTTGTCTCAGATTGAGTTTTAATTACACAATTGTTAAATGAATCAATGGATTTTCACAAATCTCATTGATTTGTTAGATAAAGTGTGTAATACTCTTACTCAAACATGAAGTTAACATAAGAAAATAGCGAGCCTCAAGGTACCACTTGTATTATTGATAATAACTTCAAAAAAAGCTATATTTCTATTTGTTGGAATATAATAATACATGGTTACATCATGTGTATGGTTACACAATTGTGTGATATAGTGCACACGAATTTACGTCATTATTTCTATTTGCATTTGGTATCGATTAAGGATACCCTCCAAAAGGAGGTCTAAATCTTGTTTAGTGTCATGTCTTAGAGGATTTCAACACAAAAGGTCGTATGGTGGAAGAGAGACAGTCAACAGGTGTCTCCCAGAAGAGTCAGAATACTTTGAATAGGTATGGATTACACTCAGACATCATGCCGTTAGGATTCATAGTGTTTTCATATCCTTTTATTGAAATTTATTGCCCATTATCCAGTGATATGTAATATTCTCAAGCATTAACGGATATGTCTATGCTTTTAAAAATGCTCCCCATAGTAAAGAACTAAGGTGTCATGAGTTTAAGAAGATCAATCTCAACAAGTACTTAAACAGTTACAATAACAGGGTTTGTTCTTCCATTATTTTGTTGTCATATCCTTCTCATTGAAGGCCATCAACCGTTAGTTTATAACTTTATTGACAATTTATTTAACTGTGAATAATTAAAGTCATCTATCTACCAAAATGAATGATTGTATTAGTTCAACATGAATGAATCAACATCCATACTTGCAAACTTAAGCTTATCATTATGTTTCAACACCAATTATGATAACAGGACTTCTCAGAATTCACAAGTACCATAATACATAGTTATGTATTACAAAGTGTAACTATCAATTATTTTATTTGATCACCCTAGTAATCTCCCGTAACGAGTCATAATGCAATGTTTTTGTTTCCTATCATTTGTTTATTGTTCACTCCATGAAATAAATCCTTATGATATATAGTTGCCAATTCCCTCAATCTATTCCAGCTTGTCAATTCAACACTACCCAAGTGAGTCCATTTGTCATGTCTTTTCAATGAGTTATGTAGGACTTGAGGAACACGTCGGTTCCATGCCAATTCAGCTCGGCAGGCCCTCGAATAGTGTGAAATCCTATTCGGGAGTTTTCCAATCGAAACCAATGCAGCACGTGATCAATCGAAGGTCTACAATCAACGTTTTGTGACCACGGGCTGAGATTGAATCTGGAGGTAGAGGAGGCGCTGAAACCTAGGAGGATTTGTCTGGGAATGAAGAAAGGTCGTTATGTTTGTTGGGTTTATAGAGCATGTTGTCATTCGTACGAATGAGTCATGCTAATGACGATCCAGGACAAATGACAATAGATGAATGGACCCGTCATGCAAATGAGTCATACTAATGACTCATTCTCCTGAGCAAGTCATTCACTAGAGCGTTTCATTCGTATGAATGAACTCATTCTTAGGTTCATTCACACGAATGGTCAATCAATTAAGCAATATCTATGTTAACCATGACAAAAAAACAAACAATAGATAAGACTTGATTTCATTGATAAAATATGCTTTATACAATCACAAACGGCAATTACATTGAAGTAGGGACAAACTATGTATCAACATACTCCCACTTGGACCTAGTTCTAAACTTTTACAGCTTCAATCTTCAAAAACTTTTGTGAGAGAGCCTTCCAATCATAACCGACATGGATATCGAATGCAAAGCATAGTCGTATAACCCTCATGTATTGTAGTGCCTGCTCCATGTGTTCTACCTCAAAGAAAATCTGAGGTATAAAGTTGGCATCTTCTTCCAACAGATTGGTCAGCCACATCGGATCAAAAACTCGAATCGTATCCCACTTATCTCCCTAGCACAAAACCATCACATCTTCAGCAGTCTTGCCATCATAATACCACCATCGGAAGCTACCAGAAAAGTCTTGAGGCATCTTCCGCAAAGGAATAATCTTCATGACTTTTGGAGGCAACTACTTTAGGATAACTTTATGTTTTCTTTATTGAGCGTCAATCTCTGGCAGATAAGAACATTCAGGTTGCTGAGGCTTGAAGTTTATCCATCTCTTCCTGTATTCAAACTGGATTTGACGTGCGGACCAAGAAGATAATCCGGAATCCTCATTGTAGAGCATGTTCAAGAGCGCTTATTGATTCACCTCAAGCCTGGCTACGTCTTGAAATCAAGCGGGAATATGAAGTACTAGATTCCCCTTTCCCTTTTCAGTCCATAGTATCTTAAATCATCAAAGTAAGCCCAACTCAAAATGAAACCTTCGGACTTGTATCCTTTGGTTTTGAAGACTTTGGTGTATTGAGTTGGCAGTGAGGGATTGCTGATCTTCTTGAGAGTCTACTGGTAAGCAGCCCATTCTTTCTTTCTTTGTTGAATGTCCTTCGTAGATGATTCCTAGCCACTGACTTTCTCTTCATTCTTACGATTAAGCTCCTCCTCAGAATGTTGACCAAATAAATCAGTGAAAGTAGGCAATTCCTCTTCTACAGAGGTATACTTCATGGTTTCCTCGTATTCAGATACCTAAAAGGTACTTCTACACTTGGTATATGGTATCCTACTAATCAAACTTGTAAGATTGTAGCTTTTTCAGATAGTGATTATGCAAGATGCTCTCTTACAAGAAAAATCAACTTCAGGAGGATGTCAATTCTTTGCAAATTGTTTGGTGTCTTTGCAGAGCAAGAAAAAAACTTTTGTATCTAACTCAACTGCTAAAGATGAATACAATGATGCAGCTCGTTTCACTACACAAGTTCTATTGCTTCAATATCAGTTATTGGACCTTGGAATAACTGAAATGAAAACTTCACTTTTGATAGCCAATGAAGCAGCTAAAAACAACATAAAAATTTCCTGTCTGTTACTCTAAAACCAAACATATAAAAATAAGACATCATTTTTAACTCCCGTGTTACTCCATGCCGCATTCAGAGATCTATAATCAATATTTAAAAAATTATGTTTAGGTCATAGTAAAAACTTTTGTGTTTAAATTACAAATAAACACACTACTTTTAATACACATTAAAACATGTTTCGGTAAGTTTACAAACTTTACAAAACATTCATTACCCCAAAAGTTTTACAAAATTTTTGATATTAAGTTCAAATTTACAGCCCGAGCCTTCAGTTTGCTTCCGATCACCATCACCACTTACCCCACTCTTTCGTATATTTAAACACGACATGAACATCACCCATTAGTATATAAAGACTCAGTAAGTTCCTTGCTCGTTTCCCAGAGCAAACATGACCAAAATCATCCCTCGACGTATGAGTCGGCGTATGAAAGAGAATTTGGACCATTTCAGCAGATACTAGCGTATCATAAACTGGGGGTGGCATATTAGAAGACGGGCACTGGTCTTTCGGCTCTTTTCCCATGTCATGCAAAACTTGATCATACACAACCCATTCCCTGTATCCAAGAGGAGATCAATGGGAATTCAATGAACAAGCTAAGTATGGAAGTTGATATTATATGGTCGACACCCAACACTTAGAACTTCCATGACGTGGATAACCAACTTAATTAGGTTACTCAAACCGTGTAATCTTTATTGGTTATCATTTCATGAAGGATAAAATTCAAAGGGTTTAACAAAGAATTGCAAGAAGTTATGATTAACCTGAATAGGTTATCTCAAGTCCTAACATGTTTAACTTAATATTTTCATAAAAAAACATAGATTTTATCAATAAGGTAGTATCTAATAACATGTAACCTTAATTTATTAAAGATCGTCATAACTTATTTTATTTTTAATATTATAAGTAAAATTAAAGGATTTTTATAATAAACAAACTTAGCTTTTATACTTTAAATAGAATGTTATTAAAGATGATTTACTAAATGATTATATCATAGATAGCATAAACCTAATAATTATAAGGTTACATCTTGATTCATTAGTGAATAAGGGCTCTAAAGGGGTAAGTTAACTTAGAACACTTATAGGAAATCATATAAAAACACTAGTAAAATCATAGGACACTTAGTTGCACACCGAGACCAAACTCTATATTAATCAACTATGAATACATATGGTATAAAATCATAATAAATCAACTCAGGTGTTTTAGCTACATAGTCTACAAACAAAGAGCGCACGTATAATTCTTGGTTATTCAAGCACACTACAACACAAGTGAGTTCATTTTCCCCTTTCAAACTATTTTGTTTTACTTCATGACTAAGAGACATATTTAAATATTTTATGTAAATGTTTACATGTTTCATAAATATTTTATACTTATTCTTGATGCTAGTGTTCTATAATCCTATACTAAGATACTTTAACCTTATGATTCTTAGATACCTTAAACTCATGATTCTTAGATACTTTAAACTTATAATCCTTGACATCTTTTAGATTTATAAACTTGTAATACTTGAATACTCCTAAACTTATACTCTGTGATTCTTAGATACTTTTGAAACTATATTCTTGGGGACACTTGAAATCTTGTAAACTTATGAACCCATATACTGTAAAACTTGTAATGCTTAAACTCTGAAACTATGAGGAATGGGATTCAAGTTGGGTAGCGAGTACATGTGCACATGGTATGGGGAATACCTAAAACTTGATTCTACATACTTTTGGACTTTTTAAGACAAACTGATTGGCCTCCGAGCATTGACATTTGGTCCAGCCCCTCTAGTCATTCAGGTTTCTTCGTGGTCAATTTATTGTTTTGTGATGAGTGGCTAGATGATTATGGTTCCATCTAGTTGACTTAATGTCATCTAATTTCACCTTTTAACTACACACCGATGCTGAAAGTCACATTCGAGTTGCTTCTATGGGTTGGCACTGAATGCCTCTGTGACTGCCTCTAGGAGTCACTCCCCTTTAGTGTTCAGTCGTCCAAAGATGTGTACTCAAATTTGGTTTTTAAACTCTAACGAATTGGAAATAGATTAATCAAAATTCTTAAAGTTCCGTTGAATGTTGATTGTGATTAGAGTGAAATGCTTGATTTTCATTAGCAACAATATCATATGTGGTCCGATATGTGATGGGCTGGCGGTAAGCTTTAACCTACGTATGCCCTATATATAAGGACACTCGGCCAGATAGGATAGGTGTTGTTGGTGAGGTTAAGGCTGTTACTCGGGAAAATTTGTTGAAATTAGTAAAACGCTTAATTATCATTAATAAATATATCGTATGTGGTCCGGTATGTGGTGGACTGGCAGTTGGGCTTGCTGTAAGCATGACCCTACATATGCCCTATATATAAGCATACCTGGATGGAAACGATGGGTGTTATTGGTGAGGTTGTTACTGAAAAAAGTTTGTGAAACTCATTTTCAAATACTAAACTTTATGAACTCACCAACCATGTGTTGACTTGGTTTTCTTACATATTTTCTCAGGTGATGGACATGACTAGGTTAAGACTCAGGATGCATACTAAGATGCCTAAATAGAGGACCTAGTAGCTTTTGGGAGCATATATTTAGTTAATTAATAGTGAACGTATGATTCTTCTGGATAGATTTACTTAATTAAATTATCAAACATGAAAATTGTAATTTAGATTTGTAATCCTAGTTCAATTATTATTGTGCTTTACTTATTGTCAAATGTTGATGCTATGTATATAATCTGATCCTCTCGATTATCACACGATATTACTCCCCGAGACGTTTACGCCCGACGAGAAAGTCGATCCAACCCGCCGGCTCGGGGTGTGACAGATATCCTTAAAAGGATTAAAGAAGCAAACCAGGAAATAGAGGAATTGATGGCTAACGTCCATAATCTTCACACCAATGTGGATACCCTCATTGAGTTGGTTACAAAGGTGTTGAATGACAAAGCACTGCAAACCCAATCCAATCCAATGCAGACATCTTCATTTGAAGATCGCCAAAACACTTTAACCACCTCAAACACTCCAACCATTGATCCAACTATTCTTCAAGCAGTCTTAAACCCACTACTTACCACCCACCTCGACACTCTCTTTCAAGCCTTCACCCAAAACCTTCTTCACTCACAAAAGGTAGAGATGGATATACTAAAAGTTCCAGTAGATTCCAAGATTAAGTCACTGAAGCATGAAGTGGATAATCACACTCTCTATCTAAATTCCATAACCAGAATAAATCCTCTTCCCCCTTGGTTCAAATAACAGGCTGATGAAGGTAAAAAGAGGATGAACAAGAAACTCATGTATGCTACTCAAAAAGCCAAAAGAGCTGTTGATGAAGCTAAGAAGAAGAAGAAGAAGATGAAACTTGTAAGGCTAAAGAACCAATAGGCTCTTCTCAAGGATGCTATGGATCAACAGTTTCAAACTGAAGCTGCCATAGCTAGGCTGGCACAGGAAGAGAAGGAAGCCTCTTCTGATATGGAAACCAGCAGTTCTAGCACTACCATAAATCCCAAACCCAAAGCTACTAAACGTGTTGCCACCATACCTATCAATGCCATTCAAACATCCACTAAGCTCCAAACAACCACTGACCTCGACCCTATACAAATAACCACTGATGTAACCCCGTACAAACAACCACTGACTCTACACCTCTTCAAACAACCATTGCTCATTCCCATATTTAGATAAATTTTAATCCAGCCTCCACTATACAAACAAAGGCATGCACACCAGTAAGAGAATTATCTCCTACTCTGTCACCTCAATATGCCTCTCAAATTGTCCTGAATCTTTAATAGATTCCTCCCAAACCCCAACCAAAAATAAGGTATTCGTTATCAAGGAGAAATAAGAGTATGGCCAGGAGACCCAAACCTGGCTCAGCCAAATACCAAAACCACCTGTCTCAGACAAAGAGTCAAATTCTAACTCTAAAGATAACAGACCCGTCTCTTCACTAAAATCCAAAAAAAAAAGAAAATTAGTGATAGATGATGATGAAGATGTCTCTGTTTCCCCTCATCCCCCCAAAATCCACTCTTCAATAAATCTAATTGCCACTACAACTGAGAAGCCCCAACCTTCTTCTGAAAGACACTCCTTTTCCCTCAAGAGGCAATTCTCCACTAACAAAGAACTTAAAAGTTGAAGAATATGAAGAATGAAAGAGAACAGAAGATCTTAGCTAATCTTCAAGCCTCTGGACTAACTGAGGAAGCTGTAGTCAAAGCCTATCAGGGCAAGACAACTTAGATGGATCTTTAACAACAGAAGGATTATTAGGCTGAGAGGTAGAAGATAATTAAATTCCTGCTAGATGAAGGAATGTGTAAGGTGGAGACTTTCATGAACTGGAATATAACAAGTTTAAGAAAGGAAGTTGAAAACCTCACTACCATACTA
Organism: Mikania micrantha; assembly: GCA_009363875.1. Taxonomy (NCBI): domain Eukaryota; kingdom Viridiplantae; phylum Streptophyta; class Magnoliopsida; order Asterales; family Asteraceae; genus Mikania; species Mikania micrantha. The sequence continues at coordinate 13,519,277 of CM018681.1, forward strand.
AAGGCAGATCCAAGGAAGTGGAGGAATGCAGAGCAGAGGAAGAGAATAAAGCATATATTAATCCAAAATGATTGGAAATTCAAAGAATGCTATCATGAGATAGAGGTACACCCTTTTATACGAAGAATGATCCAAGTTAAAAAAGGTGAAAAAGGACCATCCTAAACTTTGGCAGGAGTCATCCTCTTCCATTGCCCTAAACCAATCCTCAACCTTAAAAGTAACCAAGGAAGCCACCGCAAACACCATATTGGATTAATTAATGAGTGGAGAAGTACCGGAAGGCTTACAACGAGTAATTGTTTCAGGTCATCACTTCAGGCCCTGGACGGTAATTGAAGAAGAAATAAAGCCTGGCCTCCTAATCAACTATGAACCAAACCAATATGTTGTGGCCATAACTAGAATAAACACAAGATTCCAAGGCAAAATAAGTGAAATTATGCACTTGCCCCAACCTGTGCTTTCCCTCTACTCAATCCTCTCCCAAAAGGTCCAGTCCCTAGAATGAGCTAAATCCCCTCCTAAAAAATTTAAGCATGTATCCCTAGATCATCCAAGGATCAAAAGATGGTTCTTTGATAAAAATACCAATGCTATTGTGATAGACAAGTTAAATGATTATAGAACCTCATTACAAATTGGTATTCCATCTTAGACCTTTTTGAGGCTGATCTTTGGAGGGTGTTGCAGCTAAACCTTGAAAATTATATGGGAAATCTCAAAGTGCAAGAATTCCTGCTTGACATAAAAAGTAAATTACACTTGAAACTCACAAAGAAAAACAAATAAATAGTTTTCGCTTCATCATTCTAGAGGGAGATTATTGGAAAATAAAGATTGTTGAATCTTAAACATCATTCTTAGCTGTTATGGTTAACCACTGATTGGTCTAACCATTGAAGACAACCACTTGAAATACAAATACAAGCCACGAATCGAACCAAGACACCACAAGTGATTAATAAATAAAACATTGTAAGACAACAACGAATCAGCCCTAGAATAACCATGGAGAAGCAAGCGCGGAAAGGACTCTGAAGTAAGCCACAGATAACAACCACCGAAGACTAAAGACTGAGGAACCACGATAGGATTTAGTCTTTGGTTTTTACTCTTTCAATTGTTGTTGACTTTGATCCGTGGTTATGTACTTTTGTCTTATTTAAGAGTTTGAAACTGACAATTGTTTGTCTTATTCTTTCTTGTCCATGATGTATTATAGTTCAGGTGTTTATATCCCAACATTCCCAAAAATATACATATCTATTCTCCCAATATTACTTGTGTTATTGTCTCTTTTTTCATTATAAATACAAGACTTAGAGAAGAAGCTAGACACCAGATTCTTGACTTGAGAGGGAGTTATAGCTTGTTCTTAGCAAAAGAGTCTAACAACTGAATATTCAACAAGAGCTCTAGATCAAACATTCATCATCTTCATAACCATCATCTTCATAATCATCATCAACAACATCATTATCATTAATAAAAATATCATATAAAGTGTTTTGCATTGGCAAGTATCCTAGGTTTACAACCAATTCACCAAACAATGGTTGAGTGTCTCATTCACTTGGTTCACCAACTTCACCAAATGAGTTGACAATCAAATTATAATCACATGACTGACTCTCATGCAATACATCTGTCCCATTAACAATACTCATACCTGGATGCTCCCAAAGTTTGTAATGATGTACATTCCACACAACCCACCAACTGCCTGTGGTTTAACGAGCCATGTGCCAATGCCCTGACTTCGTTGGTATATGAAAAAGAAGATGTTTTTGTTGTAGTTGAACCATGAAGAAAATTTTGTTTTCATATCACTTGAAGTAAATTTAGATTTAAATTCACTGTTTATGGAACAAAAAGTTTAATTAGTTTATTACAATAGGTAAAATAAAAGCAATGAAAGAAACTCACAATGTGTAATCTTTGATTTTATCATAGTTATTTAGTACAAATCACTCCAATTATTTTTGGCGTCTTCAAAAAGTGGTATGATTTTATATTTTAGATTGGTCAACACTGTGATGTAAACACATGCGCCTGCCTCTTTAGAATGCTAGGATCTACATTTCTATAAGGAAGATTGAATTTGGGTTGCATACCCTCAAGATACGTAGAGCTGAATGTCAACGCTTCTTTTGCAACATAACCCTCTACAATTGAATCATCAGGCCTTGCTATATTTCTAACATAAACTTTCAACTTCTTCATGTATCTTTTAAAGAGATACATCCATCGCATAGACACAAGTCCACCAAGAATAGCTTCTTCAGCCAGATGAAGAACTGGATGAGCCATTACGTCAAAAAAAGCTGGAGGATATATTAATTCCATGTTGCATAATATTTTCACAACATCCTTATTTTATTTTTCCATGTCTTTCGTATCTAATGATAGTGCACAATTTTTTTTGAAAGAAGGTGCAAAGGTAAATAATTGTTTTAGAAACATCTTTTTGCAGACCTTTTTGGTCTCCTATTGGTAGCAACTGTTGCATAATGATGTGAAAGTCATGAGATTCTCACACAGTTATATTTTAATCACTAGAAAGTATCTTATTTTTGAAGTTTGATCCAAAACCATCTCGTATTCTCACACCTCTAATAAACTTACAAAAACTTTCATGATCATTTGATGCGAAAGAGTAAGGAGCATGTAGTTGTGAGACCTTGTTGTACTTCTTTGTTGGATAGATTTTGCCTAATACACACGTTTTCAATGTCTTGTCTTGCTTTGGGTGTGTCCTTTGATTTATCATTCACAAGTAACGTACCCAATAAGTTCTCACAAACATTTTTCTCTATGTGCATTACATCAATGTTGTGTTTTAAAAGGAGAGAAGACCAATATTCTTTCTGAAAAATACTTCTTTTGGCCCGATTCCACTCTGTCGTGACGCACTTTCCTTTCACACCTCTATAACTTGGATGTTTCCCCAAAAACACTATCAAGTGGACATTGAAATTGTTTTAAAATTTTTGCATTACACAATGATTCAGGAGGATCTGTTGTCTCTTTTTTGCCATTAAACAAATGATCTTGTCTCCATGTATGATTCTTATGTAATAATCGCATGTGACAACAAAAGCTCTCTTATTGGTTGCAGGATAGGAAGGTGTGTCTGGGTTGCGAGTGGGATATACTTTATAACTTTAACCACTCCATCCAAATAGACTACTACGAGTAGGATAGTCATTAATAGTCCATAATAATGTTTTGTACGTCTTGAATATTGAATTTATTGATGCATCTCTCATTTGAATACCATTAGCTCACAATATCTTCAACTCGTTTACCAGTGGCCTTATGAATACACTAGTGTCCTTTCCAGGTGATTTAAGGCAAGGAATTTAACAGGCCAGCTTGAACAAAGACTCTTTCATGCATAGACGTGGTGGCGTCTTATATGATGTGAGCACCACTAACATGTTATGATCCAAACTCATGTTACCAAATGGATTAAAGCCATCTGCAGCCAAACCCAAGCGTACGTCTTCTGTTCTTTGGTAAATTAAGGATATATCTTATCAATGTCTTTCCATGCGTTCCCATCAATCGGATGATGCGTCAAACCATCAGTTGAGCGTCCAATATTATGCTAGATCATATGTTTTGCCATAAATCTAGAACTACACCTCCGTCCAAGCCGAGACGTTATACAAAAGTAACGCAACACTTTTTTGTGGTATTTTTTTCCCATTTGTGAGTTTGTCAACCCATCTGCTCTCGTTACAAACTAGACAATTATGCATGTCTTTATTCTCCTTCCAAAAAAGAGCACAATCATGTCCTCAAAATTTGAAATGAGTGTCTTGAGTAAGTTGAAAACCTTTTTAGGTATTTAAATTCAACAAACCTCAAATGACATCTTCATTTATCAGTCTAAATACATTAAATATAATTTAAATAAATTTAAAATGACTACTTGTAAACTAATTTCAAATAAAATGGTAACTAGCCCTGGAAAAGTACAAGACGAAAATGGTGGACCTTTAGACCAAAATCTCTACAGATGTATGATTCGATCATTGATGTTTCTCAGTGCATCAAGGCTAGACATAGTGTATGAAACATGTGTGTGTGCTAATCATCTCCAAAACAATATCACTTATCTTTTGTGAATAGGATATTTAGATATCCAAGAGGTACCCCTATACTCGGTATCTGCTATCCAGTTAGTGAACCCTGCAAGCTTGTTTCTTTTTCAGATAATGATTATACAAGATGTTCTTTCACAAGAAAATCAACCTCTGGATGCTGCCAATTCTTTGCAAATTGCTTGGGGTCCTAGCAAAGTAAGAAGTAGACCTATGTTTTTAGCTCAACTGTAGAAGCTGAATACATTGAAGCATCACACTTTACGGCTCAATTCCTATGTCTTCAATGTCAACTACTATACTTTAAAAGTAATTAGGTAAAAACTCCTCTTTTGACAGACAGTGAAACTGCTAAAATCATAATAAAAAATCATGTCTATCATTCTAAAAAAACATATTTAGATAAAACACCGTTTCATAAGGGACATTTATGAAAAGGAACTAATTACTCCTTTACATATCTTAATAATTGATCAAATTGCAATCATCATCACAGAACCATTGGATTCAGCCACTTTTTCAAAGTTTGTTACCAAACTTGGCATGGTGAACATGAGTAAACTTGTTGCACCCTCGGAATCAAAATAAAGTCTTGTTTTCTTTTTCTTTAAACTTTAATTTTATATTTATTTTTAGTTTTAATTTATTTTTTATATTTAAATTAAATTAAATTTTTTATTTTTTATTTATTTATTTTTTAATTTTGTGATTTATTTTCCTTTTATAAATAAACGACAATCCACTGATTGTCCTAACAATATACAAAATGGATAACCACTGAATGATTAACATTTGCTCATTTATTCATGGTTTATCCTAACCATGGAAATACAACAACTATTATAAAAACATGTTGTCATATACAATAGTTTTATTTTATTCGTGGTTATTAACTTTCGTTTTACATTCTAACCCATTTGTTGTAAAAACTTATCCATTGTTTCAACTCACTGTGGTTATACAACTTTATGTTGCTCTTTTACTATTTTACCCTTCCATTCTTTTGACCTAAATTGACCATCCATTCTTTCTTCTATTTATATCCGTCGTTCTCATTTCATACGTCCTTACCCTAAAAACCTCTTCAACTCGTTAATCGACTGTTATCTATTTTCTTCCAAATTATTAAAGCTTTCTCACTTCAAACTCTCTAATGGTGCTTTCTACTCTTAAACTAAAACGTGTATATAACTTATCTGCTTACCTCACCAAATCCCCCGATTATCATCATTACGATGAGATTATCAATCTTCTTATAACTCTTCTCTTCACATTACTCTTACCATCAACCCTTTTTTTATTTCCGCTATTAATCAGTTCTGGACAAATTCCACTCATATGTCCGAAGACATTTATGTTGTCAGCATCACTTTAGTGATAGCTAAAGAACAAGTTACCATTTCCCCGCACTTTTTTCCTTTGTCCTTAACCACTAAATATATACTCTCTAACCCTTTACCATGGAAACCTAAAATTTAACCACTGAATCTAACCGCAAATAAAGGGTAAATAGGATATTGAGACAAACCACATATCCTAATCACTAAAAAATCATTAAACCTTTAACCGCTCATGACAACCATGAAAGCCCTCTCTCACCGAATAACCACAGATATGAAAATGCGGAAGAACAATCATTGAACATAATAGCTGAACACAGCCATGAAAGTCATAAAACTGAAGAACCACATAATACGTTAGTCTAGGTTTTTGATTGCATTGTTGTAATGTAATAATTCAGTTGTTTTGTATTTTCATTATTCAGTGATTTTATTTCCTTTATTCTGTTGTATTTTCTGTTTGATGTCACTTTCATTGTGATGTGACCCTTGCACTATTGTCAATTATTTAATTATCAAAATTCTCTGAAATTTTGACAATATATTTTCCCCGAATATTCCAAACTGTGTGTTTTTCTAAAAGCCCTTTTCTTCCTTAAAAAGAAAAAAACATAAAAAATAATCCAATAAAATTACAAAGAGTCTTAAATCAATAATAATGGATTGAATATTTCTGTTCAATAACAATAATCTCTATCCCAACATAATTTATATATGTATATATATATATATATATACACATATACATAATTCTTACAAAAATGATCTTTACAAAGAGCTTCTTTATCTTCATGTAAACAAAAAAACAACATTAGAGAAAATTTATCGTATGAATAACTTGTTAAAAATAATGAAGAAAAGTAACTACGAAGATAACCTTCAACATCTGCCATATGAAAAATTGTTAAGAATCCATCAAAAACTCTCAATATATTCAATAACCTAAAGAAGGTTTAAGAAATATTATAGGAATAACATAAACCCATGATTCACAAAGCCTCAAATAAATGATTTTACCTTAAACTATCATGGAATCTTGTCAGGTAGTCAGAAAAATAGAGAGGAAGTGCCTTGGAGGCAATGGGGGGAAATGAAAATGTTGCTGTGCGCTTTGTTAATAAATATTGTGATTAACCTTGTCCCGATGACCTTTGATCGGCATAGGGTTCGAGAAAAAGGACAATGACTTTGCCCTTGGATTTTTTTACCTCAAGCTTTGTCGTGACGACTAATCAGTGGGATAGAACACTACACTAAAAAAACTTTTTTAGTAGTAGATTCCTTTGATTTATCCTAAAACCAATCGTCGGGTAAAGGTTTCTAGAACAGCGCCAAAACTCCGGCATTTCTTTTAGCTTATTTCCGACTATTAATCATCGGCATATGGAGTGTGAAAAAATTCGGGTAGCTCTTTGCCGACCATATGTCTTCGGCATTGTCACACCCCGTGCGCCGCGTGCGGAATCCACGGCGCGATTACGAACAATGGTTGAATCATGCTCAAGTATTGAAAGAAGAACAACCATAATGCATTGCTAAGTTTCATAATGTTAGACATTCTTTTAGTTACAAGCATTCTATCTATCTACCAAAAGAATGAAAACTAATAGACCCAAAAATGATGTTTAAAACATAAGACTCAAACAAGAAAATTAAAAAACCAGGATTAAGTGAGTTTCTAATCCATCCTAGCTTGTTTTTTCATCTTGTTCTATCTTAATTATGGTCTCCGTAGTTGTCCTTGTACTGCTCTAAATCTGATTACCTGAAACACGTGAAAAGTAACGGTCAACTACAATAGTAGTTGGTGAGAACAATATGTTTAACAATTGTAATTAAGAATTTGCAATTGTAAACATATGAATAAAACATTTTTATAGACAAGTCACGGGTAATTGCAACAAAAACTATAATTAAGTAAGAATAGCGTGTGCAAATAGTCAAATGACTGTCTACTAGAAAAGCCAACATATAATCAAGTCCCAAATTACATTTGGAGTCAGAATAGTAGTCAGCAAACGCATTCATCATAGGAAGTACTAACAAATTTACTCGAAAGACCACGTCGTGTTGACGTAACCCGGTCAATATGAACTATGCTGGTAAATTTAATTAGAAGAAAATCCATTTTACTGTAACACATCCAATTTGCAGTTAGGGTTTAAAACATATTTAAACACTAACCACAACCTTTGCGTAAACAAAACGTGTCCCGTTTTCCCTTGTTGTGATCACCCAGTAGTAATGTTATAGAATTAATAATAAGAATGATTGAAGGTGTCTTGATGTGCTTAAGCTTGTTCACAATGATGAACACCATGACTATAAGTTGTTAAGATTGAATAAACGTTTAACTTGATTAAATACTTGATTTTAAGCCGTGGTTGAATTCCTTTTTTTGAAAACCAGTGATTGATTACCTTAATTTGAAATCCTTGATTTAAAACCATGATAGAATACCTTGTTTGTAAACCTGTGATTTAATACTGTGCAATTCCATGTATAATAACAAGGTTTGAACCGTAATATTTATTTGAAAACACAAGTTATAGTAAAAGAGTTTATAAAACATATTCTTTAAAAGTGTTTAACATTTATAAAACCATTTTGTGTAAAATAGTTCTAAAATAATTTATAAAACCTTTTAGTAGAAAAGTGTTTCATAGTTTGTAAATACAGTTTGTGATCCAGTAGGATAAAAGAGTAAGCCTTGGATTGTTGCACATGTGTGATAAACATGGTATTTGTAAACTTGTAGTATAAAAGATGTTTGGTCATGTGTTCCACCCAAAAAAGTTGTAAAAGAGTGAAAAGGGGCTAATGTTCTCACCTGACAGCAGTAGACTCTAATCCTATACAAGTAGTCACGCAACAAGATCTTTAAAGGATTCCTATATCATTGTAATCATACATATAATATATGCCTCATTTATGATGTTATAAGCTTTGTTTATTTGATTGAATGATGTTAGCATGTTAATGAACTTCCTTTTTGTATGAACTTGTTTTATGTTTAAGAATGTGGTTTTTAACTTTAAAATCATGATTGAAACCTTTGAATGATGGTTGAATTATCAAAAAGCATGCGTCATCTTACCTTACGCATAACAGTTGTTGTGCACATATGTAACATGTGATTGTACCTTTGTTAACCCTTTGTTTACATGAATTCATTGAAGAGTTTATGTGTTTTAAGCCTTTGTGATCATCATATGATCTCATTCTTAAGTTAAATTAAACTCAACTTGAATGAGACCACTCCATGATCATCTAGAGTCAGCTCAGGGTTATATTACCATTATTGACTCCTTAGGCTTGAACTTTCAATTTTGTAAGTTCATTGTTGTTTGATTTTGATAACCCCTTTAGTTTACAACACATGCATGGAGTCAACAACTAATATCGACTATCCTTGTGATGGTGTGATGGCCAACATTATCAATATCGGTCACATAAGGTTCAAGAGAGACCCGTCGATATTAAAAATATCGATGGCTTCTTATCCCTTCGATATTAGGTTCGTTAAACGTTCAATTCCCTTGTTTAATTTTTCTAAACTCCTTGGATCAGTCTTATCCAGGTTATGTTAGTGACTTTGAACAGTTTTACGAGTTGCATGGATGTTATGATCGAAAGAACTCGATTGGAGCTTAAATGGGTACCCATCGATGTTGTCAATATCGATAGGTTGTATAGGTTCGATGGCCTCCTTCGATTTTATCATTCTCGACCCAACTAAGTCATTGAGACTACTTGGATTTCACTATAGAAGTTATCCCAGGAATGGTTTATGCCTTGGAGTTCTTATATCGACATAACAACCCACCAAGTTAGGGTCCTATGTTCCATCGACATTATCCACTGCCGACCGATACTAGCTTCGACTTTACCCCCATCGACATTGATAATGTTGACATGGGGTCTGGTTGTTCGAACTTGGGCTTCACCCATCTTGCCAATTTCGATCAAATGCCAGTAACATGCAACTGTCGAGCACTACAATATCGATGATAAACATGGTTGAACACCAAAACCCGTCGATACTATCAGTTGTTGAGTTTCTTATGTCGATACTATGCTCCTTCGTCCTTTGTTTCCCATTCACAGCCTTCTAATGGATGATCCCATTTGTTCCCAGACTTCTCAAACCAATTTCGAGCCATGGTTTTGAAATTGGGGGGTTCGAACTCAATTTTAAACTCATACGAGCTGAAAAGACGAAAACCCTACAAAACCTCACCTTCTCACTATAAATCTACAATCGATCAAGCTCGTCCCAAAGAATATGTTTCGTACTTTTAGCTTCCTTTCGTCGAGAGGAACGTTTAGACACCAAGTTTGCACGATTTTGTGAAGATTTAAGGTGGTAGCTTGTTGATTAAGTGGTGAAAATCTAGAGAGAGAATGTGAAAACGGGAATTGGTAGAGAGAGTTCTTGGCTGCCATAAGTGATGAAAATGGGGGTATTAAGGGTTTTTAAACCCCGAGTGGCTCTCCGCGTCTTTGGTCTTGCTCGGTGTCAATTTCGTGTAATTTTACGCACGCGTCTTAACGATTACGTAATCGAATAGTTTGTATTGTAAATTAGATTTCTTTTGTTGTTTTTGATAAGTTTCAAATTTGTAAAACGTAAAAGATAATATTTGACTTAATTTTACTGTTCGTTCGTTTTTGGACCGTTTAACGAATATAGTTACATGTATATCCGTAATTATATACGTTTTTGGTCCTTTTATGTATTTATGTAACGTTTACTTGTAATTATAAGTTCAAAATTGAGATCATTATGAATCGTCACCAATAATGATAGGGCATACTAGAGTCCAGCTACCTGCCTTATTAGCCGCCAGCCCACCACTGATTCGATATAATACAATAGTATCCTTGCTTAGCGTAATCAAGTGTAAATAAATAATATATACTTGTTCCTAACTAAGGAAAATGCTATAACACACAAACATGTACGTATGAATCACATTGACATATAGAATACAAGTACACATTGTTCTATCCTTGTCTATGACTACCATGACTAACTGTACAGATGTTACAGGCATTGCCTAACTTTTACCCACGACCTTGGTTGTCGCAATTGAGGTCGTCAGCACATGTCTACTTTCTTGTATTGTTAACAACTGACCAATTGTTATGACTTGAACATTTGCTTCTTTTGTTTCGTATAATCTTAACAGTATATCTAATGAAAATTTTTTGATAAGTGTGCTAAAGTTATTTTAGCCACATGTAACATTGTAAGGTTATGTTTGGTATGAAGGAATAGAATGGAATGGAAAATGGACAAAAGTAGAGCATTATCATTCCATTATCCTGTTTTGTTACATCTAGTAATGAAATGTAACATTACTTCACGATGTTTTGTATACATGAGAAGATGAAGAAATGGAATAAAATTTGTGGGTCGAGTGATGATTAGAATCATTGTTTTATTAATAGTCAAGTTCGTGGGTCCGGTCAAGTGTCATAGGTTGAGTAATGCTCCATTAGTCTGTTTATTGGTCCGTTATTGTTTAGCTCATGGTTCAATCAGGGGTCGTGTCATTGGGTAGTTCATGCGCTATGTTATGGTTTGGTTTATGGATCGGGTCATGGTTTGGTTCATGTGATAGATCATAGTTCAGGCCATGGTTTAGGTCGTGGGTTTAGTCATGGTTCGGTTCATTAGTCAGATCATTTCTTCAGGGAGAATGCATAAAAAACCCTTGCTCTATGAAATGAAAATCATCAAAAGTGTGGAAATCATATTCCTTATGGAATAGTACATTCCATTATTATGTGGTAACCCAACCTATTTCTTTTCATTCCATCATGATGACTCATTCCATTCAACTATTCATTCATCCATACCAAACCCTACCTAAAGGTTTCTTAAATACATATAGTTAAAAGTGTGTAATTGTTAGCATTACAATTGAAAAGTATGAATAGTAAAGTACAAAACTAAAGCATCAAAGTACAAAGCTAAGAATCCATGAAAAATTTCAATACTTAATAAAGAATAAAAGCCAAGAAAGTTAAATTGGGCCTATAATGTCAAAACTCATATATAAATTTGGCAAAACCCGTGATGCAGATTTCTAGTAAAGAGTTTGTTGATGCCAGAAGTATGTAACCATGGTAAGATTATATCCCTTAGGGTAAAGATTAATGTAAAGTAAAGATAGAGTATAGTGAAGAATAACACTATATAAGCAAAGTAGTTTGAGAAGATGTAGACAAAAATGTTTTGGGATAGGATTTTTTTATAACTTATAAGTGGGATAAATAGTTAATTAGAACTCTATAATGTCATTAATGATTTATGATGTTTATTTTGTCCTAAAGTAATACATTTACTGATTCTTTAATGTTGGTATCTATATTAGAGAACTAAATGGTTGGTAAAAAGGACCTAGTGGTAGGCCTCAAAAGCAAACAAAAGCCCCCAAATAATTTCTCACTGAGGAAGAATGATATGTATAATAGGAAGAGACATCAGAAAATGAACAACCAGAGAATGGTGAGGGGATCACTTTGGAAAACATGATTTTCAATGGTATCTCTAATGAGGTCTATTAATGATGCACGATATGATGCCATCGGTTATCACCAAAGCAATGAAAGAAGCTACTAAAGTAAGGACAAAAGGCGCCTACCATGTTGCTCAGTTTGTTAAACAGGTGTTCGACATGCAGCATACGAACGAGGTCATGTGCTCGAATCTGATTCGTAGCAGTAAAAATTTGCTGCTGAATTAGGCTGATTTACCTCTCACGTGATGGGACTGCGGTAGTCTTGCGTGGGCAAGTTGGTGTGTCCGGAACAACACATTCTTGTACCATAAGTATGGGCTAGAGAGATGAAGAAAACGGAAAGACCCGAACGGTCAATAAAGAATGAGGAAGAGAAAATGAATGAAAATATATTAGAGTCAAGAAAAAATGGTTCCCCACAAAAAGAAAATAAGAGAACGCGGCTACTAGGCATTCAACTCGTCTAATTTTCCACCTTTTGATGACAAAAACGATTTCATTGTAACATAACACTATATATCTGCAATGGAGTCTGAAAAGAATCTAAACTAGTGTAATATGATAATACAATTTAAGGACGCAAGTGTAATAGAAAGAATGGCATCAAACGATTTGAAAATTTTTGTATCAAGACAGTTTTGCCCTTAGATGAAATAAACATTTTTGAGAGAGTGTTTTTTACTTTGAAAGCTGGAAAGATGAACCATAGCCGGTTCATATCAAGGTTCAATCAGATGTTAAGGCTAGTCCCTCACTTGATAAATACTGAGGAGAGGTAGATGAAACTGTATGTGGAGGGGTATTCATTTGAAAGTCAATGACCCTAAGATCTTTGATTGAACGATCGATCTTAGTGGCATCATATGGGATGAGGTTCTTCAGAGCAACTTGGTAAAAGGAGAGATGAAGAAAATTTGTGTTTTGGATCCAAGAAGAATCAAAAAATAAGAAGAGACCCCCACAAAAGAATATTAAAGCAGATAAAATTGGTGGGAACCGCACTTTCTTACGGTGGAAGAAGTCACCTAGGGAATGTCGACTAGGAACTACACTTTCTTACTCCTACGTTAAAATTAGTCATTACTAAAACATCCCAAATTCCAATCGATGTAACAATTATGGTGGGACTAGACACATTAACAAGGATTCTTAAAAGCCAAGGATGGGAAAATCAGGATCAGGAAAGACTGAAGAAATGAAAAACATTAAGTAGCCTTAAACTAAGGTTTGAGCTTTCACTATGACTAAGAACCATGTAATAGTTGATCTAGACATTGTGGAATGTACATTTTCTATCCACAACATTCATTCGTATTTTATTGATTCTGGTGCTAGTATGAGTTTTATATCTATTAACTTCTATGGCATATTGAATGGTGAAATTAAGAAAATACAACGTGCCTTTATGAGACTTTTATTGGTTGCATGACTAATGTGACAGAGGTTATAAAGAATTGTGGTATAGAAACTGGTGGTCAAAGATTCTTTGCCAGATTATTTCTTATGACCTTTCTTGGAAAATAAGTATTGATGAACAAAACCACTGAAGCCAAACAAATGAATAATACCGCGGATTGATCAACCGCGGATACTTCTCTTCCGGAAACCTTCTCTTCCGAATGAACAAATACTGAACTTCAGCTTCGGAACATCAATAGTGGAAGATTCGCCAAGAAGAACTACCGCAAACCTTCTTGACTGCAGAAGACAACAGCTGAACTTGATCCCTTCAGAAGACAAATACTTCGGAAGACAACCTCCGACTATTAAATAACTGATTGTTTAACCAGCTTTCGATTAATACCTTCCGAAAGAATAACCACTGAACTTCAACATAACTATCTCAACCCTCTGAAGAACTGAAGACTTCTGAAGACTCTTGTTTCCGTTGTTGTTGACTTTGTATTAGTTCTACTATTATGATGATTCAGCGTCTGTATCAGTGTCAGCTATTTGTCTTATTATTTCTTGTCTTGTAGCTCTGAATGTTGGGTATTTAAGTCCCAACATTACCTGAGAAATTTGAAATACATTCCCCCAAAATTCCCTGTGCTCTTATTTAGCTTTCTCTCTAGCAAAAACTAAGCAACCAAATTAACTTAGTGTTAACCTTTAGAGGGAGCTAATACCAAAGCACTGACCGTGCGTCTAAAGTCTTTGTTCCTGGTTAAACAACCCTCTCCGAGAGTTTCAACAATTGGTATCAGAGCTTTGTCCTTACTCTTTGTTTAACCATCAAGACTAAAACTCAAAGCTCTCTTTGATATCTTGTTGTTTAGTTTTCTGCATTCCACTTCTTCTTTTTTTTAATCTGCATGTGCTTGGTTTTGAAGTAAGTTGTGTTCAAAAACCATTCAGACAAACTAACTTTAGATCTCATCATCCATTGATTTGCGCATAATAGTTTGCAGCCCTATGGCAGGAAAATTTACCTTAGACCCACATAACACCTTCTCTGCCACTAAGCTACCAATTTTGGTAAGATCAATATAATATATGGCAGAGAAGGATGCTACACTTTTTATCCAGCAATCATACTAAATGATGGAAGTTTGTGATGTTTGGACCTTATAAACCAATGGTCTTGGACATAGAGACCGGAGTCTCTGTCCCTAAGGACCCTCGGAAGTATACCATAGAAGATTACCAGAAACTGGAGCTTGATGCCAAGGCACATGCTCATCGGGCTATGGCCCTCCCAAATGAAATTTATTATGGTCTTCTTCACCATGAGTTCACTAAGGACTTGTGGAATGCTCTAAAAGAGCAGTTCGGTGGTACCGATGATGTTGTGGCCAATACAAGGGAGATATTGGCTCAACAATATGAGACTTTGTACCAACTAAATAACGAGTCACTGACTCAGCAATTTGAAAGGTTCACTTCTCTCTTAAGCGAACTAAAATTAGTTGGTCAAGTGTACCCCACTATTTCTTTTCTTAATCATTTCTTAAGATCTCTTCCTGATAAATGGGAAACTTACTCCATAGTCATGAGATCTTCACAAGACATAGGCAAACTCTCACTTACCCAACTACATGGTAAGTTTGTCACCTTTGAGCGAGAGATTGACCAGAAAAGAAAACTAATAAAGTCTGGAAAATCAAAAGAAGAGTATGTTCAAGGGAACACTGCTCTTCTCAGTCATAAATCCGAGATCAATGATCAGGGTTATGATGAGCACATTGATATAACTACTGGCATCACCTCTTCTTCTTCTTGTGATGACCATTCTCTCATTCCTGACGATCTGTTTTTTTATCATGGATGGTCTCCATCAGATTCCAGTGATGAGTTGGAAGAAATGGATATCCTTTATCAACTTGCCCTCTTGAGCATGAGAACTAACAAGTTTTATAAGAGGACCGGTAGAAAATTTCCTGGTATCCATGAGAAAACCAGGATTTGTCTAAATAAGGCCAAAGTCCAATGCTACAGGTGCCAAGGCACTGGACACTTTGCCAGGGAATGCAGAAGTGCTCCCCACTCTAATTCTACACCTTATGCGACTATTCCAAACACACACTCACACACTTCTTCAACACCTTTTTCTTCTTCTTCTTCTTCACATTTTCAAAAGAATAACAACTCTCATGAGTCAGCTCACATTGTACAAAATTCTCCTTCTCCCAATGTACAATATGTACAAGCTGCCAATGGCAGCGTGTACCAGCTCACTCCTGCCCCACTTCAGATTGTTGCACCATCTTCTCCTCAAATAAATACACCAGGCCCTGCTATACAGTCTTCATCTTCTAGTCAACCTGCTCTTTTCACTTTAGAGTACGTAGACTGGAGCATCTTGCCTGAAGATGTAGGCTATGCCCTCATCACTGCTCAGCCAACAGAGTTTGCTCTAATAGTTTTCGGTGAAAACTCTACCCTTCTGATCAACCTGAAGCAGACTCTTCTGATGCACATGTATCCTCTTCTACTCTTGAAAAGCTATGCACCGATACTTGCATTGATGCATTTGCAAAAATAAAGAAATCCAATATGTTGCTACAACAACAGAACCAAGAACTGGAGGAACTCTGCCTAATAAAAATGTAGAAGTAAAAAAGTTAGTTAAGAATAAAGATAGTCAAATCTTAGTCTTAAAAAACTGAAAAATCCAACCTACAAGATTTGTTTGACTTGCAACATGAAAAATATTCGGCTTGTAGAGATGAACTAGCTTAAACTAAAGTCTGTTGTTAAAAATGGTTGAATCCTGCAAAGGATTCAAAATGCTTCTTAGTAAGCAAGTTCACAGTACGGCTAAGTTTGGAGTCGAGTATAACCACACTAGTCCTCCAGAGGACTATGCCCCGATTGACAGTAAAATAAATGAAGATGTTTCTGAACCTCTATCCCCCACCTCTCTTCCTGATTAAATTCTAGCAATAAAGATCACACCTCCAAGGTGTATCAACATGGACAGTTACCAATGTTTGTATATCCCACAAATACCAACTTTGAAAGGCCGAAAGAGACACACCTGGAAAGTGATCATAACCATAATTCTTCTTAACAAACAAAGATTGCTCCAGCCATGAGCTCTACTCAAAGTTCAGAAGGTAAAACACTACTAGAAACCTCTGATAACCATGAGGCCTATCTTGACAAAGGAATAAGGCCAATGGTTAACATCAGATTCCCTCCTTCTCATCCTCACCCTCCTTATCCTGTAATAAAGACAAATAAGCCATTCATCCCTAACTACTCTTCACTATTTCCTGCTTACCTGAAATCTTTCAAGTACAATCACTCTACTGAAAATTGTAGGACAAAAAATCCTTTAGAAAAAGCTAGAGATAAACTGAAGGCTGAAAAGCTGAACAGGCTTCTTCATCCCAAGGGAATCCCCCTAATAAGATGAAGAAATCCAAGAAAGAAAGTAAACCATCAGCTAATTCCACTTATCTTCTCCTCTACTTGCATCCCCCAGACCATCAATTCTCTGAACACCACCTTCGTATCCCATGGTGATTCCTGCTTCTTATCCTCCTGTTGCCGTGAACCCTCCTTCCATGGATTCACATATCAACATCTTGCATCAAAATCAACAACAGCTGATACAAATGATGCAGAAGTTGATGAATAATGCACAGCAAAACAAATAAATCCGTGAAAATTTTTTCTCTGCTCTTTTAAAAATAAATAATGACCCTTATCTAACCTATTGCATTTGATCCTCATGTGTATAGACCTTCTTCAAACCAAAATAACCTATGGTATGTGGATAGTGGAGGCTCTAGACACATGACAGGATGCAGATCCATTTTAAATAATTTCATTGCAAAGAATGGAGGATCTGTTTCCTTTAGAAACAATGCAATGGGTTGGATGGTAGGGTCTGGTTCTGTCCTTAGTGGAAAGTTGCACCACAAAGATGTAAGTTTGATTGAAAACCTCAAGTTTAATCTCTTGAGTGTTTCTCAATTAGCAGACAAAAACTTTAGTTCATTTTTCACCAAGGACAGTTGTAAAATTCTTTCTCCTGAAATATATTCTAAAATAATGACCTTAATTGATCAGCATACTCTGTTAACGGCTAAAAGAAGTGGAAATTTCTGTGTAGTATACATGACTACTGATTCTCAAACATCTTCTCCTACATGTTTGATAGCCAAAGCATCATCTTCTGAAACTGCCCTCTGGCGCCGAAGATTCAGTCACCTTAACCATCAAACTCTCCACAAGCTTTCTACCCTTTCTTTAGTTAGAGGATTGCCTTTAAAAGAATTTCATTTTGAAGGCCAGTGTGAATCTTGCTTAAAGGGAAAGCAAAATAAAACATCACATAAGTCTATTGAGGAATCTAAAGCAACGAACTGTCTCAATCTGCTTCATATGGATTTGTTCGGTCCAGTGAAGGTAGCCAGCTTGGCAAGAAAGAGATACTACTTAGTTGTTGTGGATGATTACTCTAGATTTTACTAGACCTTCTTCCTCCTCACCAAAGATGAGACTGCTGATAAAAAAATAGCCTTATTACTCAACTTGAAAGGCAATTTGGTCTTCCTATCAAGGTAATTATAAGTGATAATGGTACAGAATTCAAGAATCATGTTCTTGATGAATTCTGCACATCCAAAGGAATCCTTAGACGATATAGTGTTCCTAGAACTCCTGCTCAAAATGGAGTTGTGGAAAGAAAGAATAGGACACTTATTAAAGCTACAAGAACCATGATTGTAGACTCAAGATTACCTCTATCCTTCTGGGCCGAGGCAGTAAACACCGCTTGCTATGTCTTAAATAGAGTTCACATTGTGAAAAGACATAACAAGACTGCCTATGAAGTCCTTCACAACATAATGCCTCTCATTTCCTTCTACAAAGTTTTTGGGTGTCCATGTTTCATTTTGAACACAAAGGACTCTCTGTCCAGATTTGCTGCTAAAGTTGACTTTAGACACTTTATTGGATACTCTCAAACTTCTAAAGCTTATAGAGCTTTCAATCTCAGAACCAAGATTGTTGAGGAAACCATCGATGTTAAATTCAATGAATCTGCATCAACTTCCTATTTCCCTTCTGCTCCTGACGACCTCTTTGATCTTGAAAGCTTTACCTACACTTCTCTTACCTCTTCCTTATCTCATTCTTCAGAGTCTTGTCAAACCTCCGATGATCTATCCTCTCTTGAGAAAGGTTCAGTATCTCACTTCTTTACCTCTATCCCCTCTTATCCAATAAATACTCAAGATCAGAATAAACAAAATCTTTACTCCCTTATCCCCAGCATTGGACAATGTACCCGTAGATATCCCTGAACTAGCTCATGCTACCTCACCTGAAAACTCTCTCGATCCCACTGAAAATTCATCTTCTTCCTTTACGGTCTCTACAAATAATTGTTTGGATATCATTCTCTTCAACAGAAATCATCCACTAGAGCAGATCTAGGGTGATTTAAGTAAGGGTGTTCACATTCGAAGCCAGATTTCAAAATTTTGCCTTCATATAGCTTTCTTGTCCCAAATTGAGCCCTCCAAGTATCAGGAAGCTCTTAAAGATAATAATTGGGTGGAAGCTATGCAAGATGAACTCTTAAAGTTCAAAAGACAAAATGTTTGGACTCTTTGTCCCTTGCCCACGGGAAAATACCCCACAGGAACTAGATGGTTATTTAGAAATAAAACATATGACAGAGGCATTGCAATGATAAAAAAAACCAGATTGGTAGTACAGGGATACTGTCAAGAGGAAGGCATCGATTGTGATGAAACCTTTGCTCCTGTGGCCAGACATGAAGCCATAAGACTCCTCATAGCATTTGCAATATCCCACAACATAAAGGTATTTCAAAGGGATATAAAAAGTGCATTCACGTATGGAACTATAAAGGAGGAAGTCTATGTCTGTCAACCTCCGGGGTTTGATGATGTTCATCACCCTGATTGGGTGTACTGACTAGACAAAGCACTTTATGGCTTGAAACATGCACCTAGAGCATGGTATTATACTCTCTCTCAATTTCTTCTTTCAAATAAATTTTTTAGGGGAAAAATTGATAAGACCTTGTTCATCAAGAGGGTAGATAAGGAACTTTTGCTAGGTTAAATATATGTCGATGACATCATTTTTGGATCAACAAAACCTTCCTTGTTTGAACAATTTTCTAAATTAATGTCTTCTAAGTTTGAAATGAGTGCTTTAAGTGAACTAAAAACATTTTTAGAACTCCAAGTCAAACAAACCCCTAATGGACTTTCATTCGTCAATCTAAATATGTAAAGGATCTTCTAAATAAATTTGAAATGAATGATTGCAAAATAATTTCTACTCCCATGGCAACCGTAGTTGGAATAGGTCCAGATGAAAATGGTGAACCTGTAGATCAAACCCTCTACAGGTGCATGATTAGATCTTTGATGTATCTTACTGCATATAAGCCAGACATCATGTATGCAACATGTGTCTGTGCAAGATACTAGTCTGCCCCTAAACAATTCTATTTATCATTTGTTAAAAGGATATTCAGATACCTTAAAGGCACTCCCGTGCTAGGTAATTGGTATCCTGATAATCATCCTTGCAAGGTTGTTGGTTTTTCAAACAGTGATTATGCTAGATGCTCACACACCAGAAAGTCTACTTTGGGAAGATGTCAATACTTTGAAAATTTCTTGGTGTCATGGCAAAGCAAAAAAGCAAACTTCAGTGTCAAATTCTACTGAAGCTGAGTACATTGCAGCAGCTCGTTGCACTGCCCAAATCCTTTGGTTACAATAACAACTGTTGGATTTTTAAATAACGGAACTAAAAACACATCTCCTAATAGACAGTGAAGCTGCCAAAGATATAATAAAAAATCATGTCTACCACTCTAAAACCAAACACATAGAAATAAGGCATCACTTTATTAGAGGCTGTTTTGAAAAGGGAATGATTGTCCTAAAACATATATCCACAAGTGTCCAAATAGCAAACATATTTACCAAACCTTTGGACTCTTCAACTTTTTCTAAGTTTGTTGCCAAATTAGGAATGTTAAATATGAGTTAATAAATATGGTTAAGAATACGTTTCTTAAACCTTAAAATAAATAAATAAAAGGATAATTCTCAAAGATTGTCCTAACAATGGATATTTAATAAACCACTAACAAAGCAACCTTGGTTTCTCTCCTTGGTTGTCCTAAAACACGGATAGGTTCAGTAGTTACGTTAACCACTATTTTAACCTTTGTGGTATCTACTCCTTCCGAGGTCTCCACTCCTTCCGAGGTTTTAACCTTGTAACTTATCCGTGGTTAAAATTCTTCCGAGGATAAGGTTCTTCCGAGGTTAAAATCTCTTCCGTAATTAAAATTCTCTCTATAGACATAAAATTCTTGATAATTACGCCTGATTTGACCATCACTAATCACTCTACAAGATTAGACTTTCTACAATAAATTGAATTCACGCTGATTAATTGTTCTCACGGCTCGATAATATCTTCTCATTTTACCATCTTACCCTTCTCACCTCTAATGACCACTAATCTTAATTATATAAATGGTTATCTTCTTCAGTTCTTCCCTAATCACTTGAAAAACTTCCTGATCTTCTTTTGATCAAGAAAAATCTTCTTTCAAATTCAAAATTTCATAATGCTGCTCATGGAGAAGGAGAACCGCTTGTCAGGCATGTCGCTTGGCATGACACACTTACACTAATTCTGTCTAAGCTTGATGCTCATGATAATGGTGTAACAACATCAGACCAGGCTTCATTCCTAACAAAGCTTGGTCTATACATCAGGGTGTGCATGAAAGTACTCATTTGTCCTTTGTCTTTCTCTCTCTTGCTCACAGGTTTGTCCAACTGGTAAAAACCCTAAGGTAAAAATTTTGGTAAGTTATAAGTAGTGGTGGTCTTATTTATTGAAACCGCACTCATTTGCAACGCTTACATTTCTCTGTCATTACTTCTCTAAACGTAAGGCAAATATTTGTAATCACACTTTGCACTTGTAACTGTTCTTTGCTCATCATCGCAACAATGGCGTCTCAAGCCGTGGAAATAAAGCCGATTCACAATCTCGGAGCCTATCTTGTTATGTTTTCTGAGTACCCTCACTATGACGAAGTGGTCGAAATTCTAGTAAACTCCTTCATTCATAATGCTCTCATTATCGACCCTCCTATCTCCGAAGCTGCTCTAAACCAGTTTTGGGCAAAGTCGACATTGGTGTCGCAGGATGACTATGTTAAAAGCATCACTTCGGTGGTCGCCGGTCAACAAGTCTCCGTCACCTCCTCCAAAATAAGTGTTGCCCTAAATCTAAACGATACTGATGCACCTATCACTGTTTCTCTAAAACTCCTTCATAATGTTTTTCTTCAGTGTGATTATCAAAGAGACCTGAAGAATTGAACCTTGTACAAATCCTACTTCTACCGTAAGTACAAGTTTCTGTATCACACGATTTTACAATCTCTTACTCAAAAGACGACTAGTTGGGGAGAAATGTGTCACACCCCCACCTCTCGTCACCTCATTATGATGTCATTGAAACGGTTGCGGAAGCATAGTGGTGATGTCTGAGAGATGAGGGGTATATCACAAGCACACAGAATAACTTAAAAGAAATACATTACAAGGATGTCGCAATCACAACCAATGTTACATTATATAATCTAAGTTTATTACATTTATTTAATTACAAGTGCTTAAAGTGCTGCCTCACCGGGTGGTCACTGTCTTCCTGTAAAAGGATTTAAATTTGAAACGTCAGCACAAAGCTGGTGAGATCATACAGTTCAAGTTCCACAATATGATATGATATGTAATTATAAGTTCTCAAAATGTTCTGTTCAAGATAACAATGGGACCCGTATCTAGTTCCTTTCGGACTGTTCTGTTCTTGTTCTATAAAGATACTACCCATCGGTAAATATCTTGGTGCCTCATTGTCTTAATGTCTATCACAATACATTAAGAAGTTCTGGAAACAGATAACAAACATTTACACCAAGGGGAGTTGCAAGCTCCCGGCAAATGGGTTGTCAGCCGATAGTACTATGAATGTTTTCTATTCGGCCCCACATGGGTTCACTAGATACAGTTCAGTAATGAGGACTTTCAAGTTCTATGATAAAGTTCTGTTCTCAGGCAAAATCCCAGGAAATCCACAAGTTCTCAACAATCACATGAAATCACTCAGATAACAGTGATACATATCATATAGTTCTGAAAATTTTTACAGCGCTACCTCGATGTTTATAAAAGAGTAAAAAGAAAAGGGGTTGTACGAAACTCACCTGATAATATAGAGGTAGCAGAATATCTCCCAAACTGAGAATAAAGAGGTGATATTTCATTTATTTATACTTAATGAGTTATTTAGGCTTTAATTTACTGATTAGATCTTTCTGAACGTTCAATGTCAAAGACATTGCTTTGCAAGTCATCAAACCGATATTAAGTATTTAATTGGTTAATTATGATATTGTATCATACAATGTATGATATTGTAGGAACTTACATTGAATTAGATTCCTGATACAAGGTTGATGACACTCTTGATTAATCAGAATAATCTAGGATTAACCAAATAGTTAATGTTGTTGATTATAATACTTAAACAGTTTCTAGATGGTTTAATGGCTTAGGAATGATCAATCCTTATTATTGATTACCCAAATATCATGAAATATCACAATGTAGTATTAGAATAGGTATAATAACCATGTTTAACATACTAATGTGACTGTTATCATAAACATCAGATAATTGTTCCAATGAGTATGTTAATGATCGTGATTAGTTTGAAACACTTGGATTTAACCTTGCATTTCAAAGATTAATCAAACTAATCACCTACATTTTCATAATAAAATGGTTTAAACCATTATAATCATGGATATGATTTCATGCAAACCTGGCATTATAACGGATCAAAACAAGGATTTAACCGTTAAATCATCGTGTTCTTTGTTTATAATCAATCCTAGCCATCATCTAGGCAATAATCAACAATCCTAACTATGTCATTACGTTCAAAATCATGATCTAATCAATCATTATCAAAATAGAAGGTTAAAACGAATCGTTACCTATTCAGACGGATTTCTGACTTCAAAACAACGATCAGTACTTGCAGATAAGTTCCCTGGCTTCAACCACACAATCAGATATCTTTAAAACTGAGTTTGGAGGCTCAAAAATGATGTTCATCGCCTGTGGTGTGCGTCTGAGTTCGAGAATGTAAAAAAAATTAAACTTTGCATGAAATCTGATGAAGAAGATGAAATCATTCCACCGCCTCACCCGTCGCGTACCGCGACGAGGAGCCAAAAAGGGCTTCGTGTACCGCAAAGAAATCCGGGAATCTCAGATATTTTTCATGCATCACGTACTGCGGAGGACCCTCAACCTAGCCTTCGCTTACCGCGACGAGTCCAAAAGTTCAACACTTAGAAATTTTTCTTTGTTTTTCGATTCCGGGCAATCCAGGACTCCGTTTCGCACACGGTTTTCACCCACGTTCATCATTTCTTGCATACTATCGATCTGTAATAATTTTAATCACCAAATAAACGCGGATTTCTAGAACGACCAAATGTGATCCCGTCATTAATGACGTATTTCTCAACTACAATTGTCACAGTCTCCTCCTGTTAGAGAAATTTCGTCCCGAAATTTAGTGAAGACTTACATAATGACAATTGTTTATGAGAATAGATGTGGGTATTTTTCTTTCATTTGATCTTTACGTTCCCACGTATATTCGGGTCAACGCTGCGAGTTCCATCGAACTTTAACGATTGGTATGCGACTACGTTTCAGCACTTTCATTTCTCGATCCATTACCTCTACTGGTTCTTCAATGAACTGAAGTTTTTCATAAATATGAATCTCTTCTAGAGGTACGGTCAATGATTCATCAGTTAGGCACTTTTTCAGAGTTGATATATGAAAGACATCGTGAATGTTATTGAGTTCAAGAGGTAATTCAAGTCTATAGGCTACTGATCCAATTCGTTCAAGAATTTTAAATGGCCCTACAAATCTTGGTGAAAGTTTACCTCTTTTCCCAAATCTGAAAATACCCTTCCAGGGTGATACTTTCAACATAACCCGATCACCTATTTGGAATTCTAACGGTCTACGACGATTGTCAGCATAACTCTTTTGACGATCGCGAGCAGCTTTAATTCGTTCTTGAATGAGTGCGATCTTATCAGTTGTTTCTTGAATGAATTCTGGGCCTATTATTTGATTTTCACCTACCTCTGACCAACAGATAGGTGATCTACACTTGCGTCCATAAAGTGCTTCGAATGGAGTGCATTGAATACTGGTATCATAGCTTTTATTGAATGAAAATTCAACAAGTGAAAGATGAATATCCCAGCTACCTCCAAAATCAATCACACAGCTTCTGAGCATGTCTTCAAGAGTTCGGTTTGTTCGTTCAGTCTGCTCGTCGGTTTGTGGATGATAAGCTGTGCTCATATTGATTTGTGTGCCCAATGCATGCTGAAGAGTTTGCCAAAATCGTGACATAAATCGACTATCTCTGTCAGAAATGATAGAGATCGGTACTCCATGTCCAGATACAATCTCATTAGCATAGAGTTTAGCGAGTGGATCCATAAAGAAATCTTCTCGGATGGGTAAGAAATTCGCAGATTTAGTAAGGCGATCAACAATAACCCATATAGAGTCATGATTACGTGATGTTCTGGGTAATTTAGTGATGAAATCCATAGAGATCTGATCCCATTTCCACATGGGAATCTCAGGTTGTTGCAATAACCCAGAAGGTCGTTGATGTTCAGCCTTAACTTTGAGACATGTTAGACATTGATCCACGTATTCAGTTATATGTCTCTTCATCCCAGGCCACCAGTAAAAGTCTTTAAGATCTTTATACATTTTATCAGTACATGGATGAATATAATACCTGGATTTGTGCGCCTCATCCAAGATAATTGTTCTAGAGTTACCGAATAAAGGAACCCAAATTCGGCTTTTGAAATACAGCACTCCGTCAGCTTTCGTTTCAAGTTTCTTGTCTAATCCCCTCAGTCCTTTAGCTGAATAGTTCGTTGCTTGTAAAGCTTGATGCTGAGCTTCTTTAATCTGAGGAAGTAGACTAGTTTGAATAGTCATCCCTAACGCTTTCACACGCAAAGGTTTGACTCATTCTTTGCGACTCAAGGCATCAGCTACGACATTCGCTTTACCTGGATGATAACGAATTTCACAGTCATAGTCATTTAAAAGTTCTACCCACCGCCTCTGTCGCATGTTCAACATTTTTTGATCTAGAATGTGTTGAAGACTTTTATGATCAGTGTATATAATACACTTGGTTCCGTATAGATAGTGTCTCCAAATCTTGAGTGCAAACACCACTGCACCAAGTTCTAGATCATGAGTGGTATAGTTCTTCTCATGTACTTTCAGTTGTCGAGAAGCGTAAGCAATTACCTTATCATTCGGCATTAAAACACACCCAAGACCTTGACGAGAAGCATCACAGTACACTTGTGAAATTATCAGTACCTTCCGGTAATGCCAAGATAGGTGCATTGAAGAGTTTGTGTTTCAACAGTTGGAATGCCTCCTCCTGTTGGGAATCCCATATAAACGGTTGATTTTTCTGTGTCAATGTGGTCAATGGCATGGCTATCTTTGAAAAGTTCTTAATGAATCGGCGATAATAACCTGCCATCCCTAAGAATTGACGTATTTCAGTCGGAGTTCGTGGTGTCTCCCATTGTTTCACCGCTTGAATCTTACTAGGATCCACTTGAATACCGTTCTTGTTTACAACATGCCCAAGAAATTGAACTTCCCGTAACCAGAACTCACACTTGGAAAATTTGGCATATAATTTCTCATGTGCCAAAAGTTCTAAGATTAGTTTCAAGTGTTGAGCATGTTCTTGTTGGTTCCGAGAATAAATAAGAATATCATCAATAAACACAATCACAAATTTATCCAGATAAGGTCTACATACTCGATTCATCAGATCCATGAAAACTGCAGGTGCATTGGTTAAACCAAACGACATTATTAGAAATTCATAATGCCCATATCGAGTTCTAAAAGCAGTTTTAGAAACATCATCATCATGAATACGTAACTGATGATATCCAAATCTTAAATCGACTTTTGAAAAGTAAGTAGCGCCTTGCAATTGATCAAACAGATCATCGATATGAGGTAGTGGATAACGGTTCTTGGTTGTCAGTTTATTGAGTTCCCAGTAGTCAATACACATCCTGAATGAACCATCCTTCTTTTTCACAAATAAAATTGGTGCTCCCCAGGGTTAGAAACTAGGTCTAATAAAACATTTATCTAGAAGTTCCTGTAATTGACCTGAAAGTTCTTGCATTTTTGATGGCGCAAGCCGATACGGGGCTTTAGCAACAGGTGCTGCACCTAGAATCAAGTCAATACGAAATTCGACTTGTCTCACTAGGGGTAATCCTGATATGTCCTCAGGAAATACTTCAAGAAAATCTTTGACTACTGGAATGTTTTTGATTTGTTTGAGTAGAGACTTGTGCTCAGTCACGTGTGCCAGGAAAGTATAACATCCTTTCCTTAAGAATTTCTTAGCTCGCATACAAGATATAATACCAAGTTTCCTACCAGCTCGTTCTCCTTGAACTATCAGTGTATTACCGTTAGGTAATGGAATACGGAACACCTTGTTTTGACAGACAACTTCCGCTTGAAAATATGATCATTCAAATTCAAGGAACATCCTTGGATTACACTGTTAGTTTTGATTAACTTGCCATTAGCAAGTTCAATGACATAAGAAGTTTCTAGATCTACCATAGACAATGAAAGTAGTGATGCAAATTCAGGAGAGATAAAACTCTTATCTGCCCCTGTATCAAACAAAACTGATGTGTAAAGGTTATTAAGAAGAAACGTACCAGTGACAATATTTGCATCATGCCTTGCCTAAGTTGCACCAATCTGAAAAGCTCTCCCCCTAGCTTCATTCCCTTGATTGGTGTTATTGTTCGGGCAGTTCCTCATAAGATGGTCAGGACTTCCACACTTGAAGCATGACGAGTTGTTTTGAGTGGTTTGTCGTGGTGCTTGGTTTTGTGATTGAGCAGGAAAGTTGCAATATTTAGCATAGTGTCCCACTCGGTTAAAGTTCAGGCAAACAGGACACGGTCTTGTGTGATGGAATGGACACTTATTGCATTTGGGCGCGTGCCCGGTATAAGTTTTCCTCTCAGTAACAGTTGCACCATAGTTCTTCACAATTGGTTTGCCCTGGCTAGTCTCAGCCGGAGCTTTTGTCTTGGTTTTGCCGAACCACTTTCGTTTAGTACCTTTTGAAACATTTGAGGTACCTATATCTCTATGGCTCACCGCCGGCTGAGTTTTCAAGGACAGAGTACCACTCCTTACCACCTCATTGGTAAGCTTAGTGGTCAAAAGAATTGTATGTTTCAGGGTTGTAGGTTCAGCTGTAGTCACCATTCCCCGAATCTGGGGAATCAAACCCTTAATGTACTTCTCGACCAAAGCTGCTTCCGTAGGAAACATATCGGGAAGTAAGCAAGTAAGTTCATGAAACCGATCGGTATAAGCTAAACAATCAGCACCGATCTTCGAATGATTCCAGAATTCCTCCTGGATTTTTGAATTTCAGTAATTGGGCAGTATTCTGATCTAATCAGAATTTTAAAATCGTTCCAGCTCATCGAGTCGACTGTAACTGTGCCCAAAGTCTTAGCCTGGGTATTCCACCAGGTTAAAGCTGAATCTTTCAAAGAACAGGCAGCATAAGACACCTTATGCTCCTCCAAACACCGGCTGATTTTAAGTTTGGTTTCCATCTCCTCAATCCACCTTAAAAGACCAGCCGCTCCTTCCTTGCCTGTGAAAGTAGGAGGGTTGCAGGAAGCAAAATATTTATAAGTACATCCCTGTCGTGGTTGATCAGGAGCAGTCGTAGTTGTACCGGTGGTCTAATGAGTTTCGGTGTGTCCACCAGTGACATTTTGTTCTACATGACCCCACCAGAACCCGAAGTATCGTGTTGCTGGAGTGACATTACGATACCAGCGGTAGATAGATGTTCTTTCACTATTCGTGCTATCATTTGTTCGTTCAATACTGATCCACTGGGAGCTGTCGGTGGAACCGTGTTCTGGTTTTGGTCAACGGGTGGAACAGTGTTCGTTTCCAGATTAACATGCGGATTCGGATTCGATTGTACGTTCATCAGCGGAACTTGTTTCGATTCAAGTTTTTGCTAGATGAAGGTAAGTATAAAGTTGAAACCTTCGGCAAATGGGGCATCATAAGCCTCAGAAATAAAGCTGAGGTTCTGTCCAAAAGAATAATGGCAGACATCATGAAGAAAAAGACCCTTGAGAAAAGAAGAAGAAGAAAACACATCCTCATCCAAAATCAATGGGGACCAAAGAACACTATAACAAGATGGGGAGATGATGTACTGTTTGATGAATGGTCAAAATTCAAAAGAGAGAACAATAATCATCCTGAGCTTTGGAAAGAAGCAACATCACCCTCCCCCACTACAGTGTCACAGCTCAAGGATGCTAATCCAAGCACAATGCTTGACCATCTGCTTAATGCACCTATGGGAAGCCTAGATGTTGGGTTTGCAGAATCTCCATTTGCTATCAACTTCAGACCTTGGGTTGAAGTTTATAAGGAAATCCTTTCTAATCTTCTGAGAAACTATGAGCCTCATCAGCATGCTATAGTGAAGAAAGTACTTGATTCAAGGGATCAAGTAAAAAGAAGAGAAATAAATCACTAGCCTGCTGGAGCTCCTATTCCTTTGGGTCCTTCTCCTAAATCCCAACTTCCTCAGATCACAAATTCAAGAACTAGAATAAAAAGATGGTTCTATGATCCTGTCTCCAAGAGCATGATCATTAAGAGATACAATGGGTCAAGAACCTTTCTCTCGGATTGAGATGAAATTCTAAGCTACCAAATAATGATTTGAAGGAACTGCAACATATGACTCTGGATAATGCTGATACGGAATATGAAGTCCTGAAGTATGTGCAGACTCTCACAAATAAAATAAGTCTGGCTTTAAGGAAAAAATAAATAGTTTTGTCGTCATTAGTCCAGAGGGAGATTTTTGGAAAATAAGGTCTGATGAGCAAAACAACCGAATCCAGAAAAATGAATAAAACCGCGGATTGACCAACCTCGGATACTTCTCTTCCGGAAACCTTCTCTTCCGACTGAAGAACTACTGAACTTCAACTTTGAAACATCAACAGCGTAAGATTCGCCTAAAATAACTACTGCAAACCTTCTTGACTTCAGAAGACAATAGCTGAACTTGATCCCTTTGGAACACAAATGCTTCGGAAGACAACCTCCGAATTTGAAATAATTGATTGTTTAATCAGCTTCTGATGAATACCTTTTGAAAAAATAACCACTGAACTTCAACACAACTATCTCAACCTCGGAGGAACTGAACACTTCTAAAGACTCTTGTTTCCGTTGTTGTTGACTTTGTATTAGTTGTACTATTCTGATGATTCAGTGTCTGTAATAGTGGCTATTTGTCTTATTATTTCTTGTCTTGTAACTCTGAATGTTGGGTATTTAAGTCCTAACATTCCCTAAGAAATTTGGATTATATTCCCCCAAAATTCCTTGTGCTCTTATTCTGCTTTCTCTCTAGCAAAAACTAAACAACCAAAATAACTAAGTGTTAAACTTTAGAGGGAGCTAATAGCAAAGCTTTGACCATGCGTCTAAAGTCTTTGTTCCTGGTTAAACAAGCTTCTTAGAGAGTTTCAACAACCTTGGAAGGGTTTGATGTAGTTTTGGGTATGGATTGGTTGGCCGATGTCACACCCTGAGCCGGCGGATTGGATCGACTTCCCCGTCGGGCTGAAGGTTCTCGGGGCGCGATATCGTGAATGATAATCGAAATGATCAGATTGTTTACACTGCACATGATATATAAATGAGAAACTGCTAAATGACAATAGAATTACAAAGTTAAATTACATCAGTTTAGTTCATAATTTAACAATGTAAATATACTATCAACATCATAAATCTTCAATCTTGTATCTGCACAAGATATAAAAAATAATTTGTAAAATGATGTTTCAAAAATATGCAGGTCCAAAAAGCTAGGTCCTCTAACTGGTATCCCAGTCCAAAAGTAATAACTCCTTAGTTGACCTGTACGTCACCTGAGAAGTCATGCAAAAAGATCAAGTCAACACATGGTTGGTGAGTTCATGTAGTTTTATAAAAATGAATTTGAATAACCTTTGAATGACAACCTTAACCTCACCATTAACCACCTATACCATCCAATTCAATATATATAGGGCATATGTAGGGTCGAACTTACCGCCCGCCCAGCCACCGTCCCACCATATACCAAACCACATGATATATTGTTCCTAGTGATAATTAAGCGATTCATCCCACTTCCTTGATTCCATAACCTTTGATTCTTAGCATTTGATTTCCCTGAAAGTGTTTACCTTGATCCCCCGAAATGACAACCTTAACCTCACCAACAACCACCTATGCTATCCAATCAAGTATGCTTATATATAGGGCATATGTAGGGTCGAACTTACCGCCCGCCCAACCACCGTCCCACCACATACCGGACTGCTTAGCCTATTGTTGTTAATGATAATTAAGCGTTTCATTCCATTCACCTTCATTTTAGATTCTGATTTCCACAAATTTAAATACCTTTGATTTCATAACCTTTGATTTCATGAGTCACCATGTATTCATGATTTCTCATAGCACTTGTAGAAATATAATATTAAATATTTAATTAAACTAATAATTACGCATTTAAATACAACTAAGACATGATGATTGGGCCTTATTTGACTCAATCAATTAGACTTAATTGTTGGTAGTTGTCCAAGTTGTACCCTATCACACGTGGCCCATATCAGGCATGACCCGCAAGGAGTCTACCTGTATGTGTCGGGACTTTCATGATGCCCATATCAGCTTGACCCATTGGTCTACAGTACATGCTGGGACTTTAAGAATATCCTTTGATTCGTTATCTTCTTTGATTCTCTTGATTTTGTTTGATCGTTTAAGTTATGCCCATATAGCTTGACTACAAGAGTCTACTATTTATGCCGGGACTTTCCGTGTGTTACACGTGGTCTTGATTTACATACAACTGACATCCACCTTAATTAAAGCAATTAATGATTTCATTAGATCTTAATGATTTCATTATTTCAATGATTCACACACAGTTATGATTCCTTTGATTCTTTTAACTTCTGATCTTTTGAATTCCATGATTCCACAATGATTATAGATTCTTGATTAGGTTCCTTAGTTTACTGATCACACACTGGATTAGATTCCATAGAATTTGATCTTTAGCTTTAGTTCTTTGATTCAACTTTGAATTTAGATTCTTGAATTTGAGCTTGATGGACTAAGGGTTTGCTTAGAGTTTTAGAATTAAGGTATTACTCATAAGAGTAATTTAATTAACTTGTTAGTTTATCCTGCATAGCAATTTCCTAAACAGGAGTCTAGGAGTATACACAATCATATATAAAGCAAATAATAAGTAAAAGCATTTACATAAAACAATTTAAATAAATAGGTCTACGCATGCTTCTCAGCCCCGCGTTTGAAAACAAAAATGTTTAGAAAAGGGGCAATGAACTCACATGTGTTGCTCTGTATTGAATTACCACAAAATGCGTGCTCGTTGTTGTAGACTAGATTTTTTCGGTTCCTGAGTTGTTTTAAGAGAATTCAAATACTATAAGTATTTATGATAGTCGTAGCATCTAGGGTTTGGTCTCGGTGTGCAACTAAGTGTCCTATGTTACTAGTGTGCTTCTAAAATTTCATCTAACTAGTCTAACCTAAATACCCATTTGTAACCCGTATCCCAAAGTTAATCATAACAAGTCTTAATTAACATGTTTTTAATTTAACTCATTTTAAGTTAAAGATTAATTTAGAAAAATCCTTCAATTTAATTTAAGCAAGTTTTCGAATTGATGTCTTTTATTAGCACATAATTAATTTAAGGAAAGTAAAGTTTACTCATGATGGGTTTTGGTTAAGTCCATTAGGCCAACCTCGGTCCGTTTATTAGACTTTGCTCTTCCAAATGATTTCTTTCGTTAAAACATCCTTAAATTAAGAAAAATGGGGTTTTCACATGATGGGCTTGGGTTAAGCCAATTGGGCTAAACATAGGCCCAATTACTAGTTCTTGATTGCCAAATGATTATTTATCACACCATTGGAATAATTCAACATAGATAACTCAATTATATCATCTAAGTTATTTCAAACTCTTTTCTCATAATCCATATTAATACTAAGATGAGTTCTTGTATGCATCCCATGCACACACAAACAACTCATGCACCCCTATCCTTAAACATGTAGACATGCCCGGGTACACCTAGTTTCAAGTTCTAATTGACCAAGTTCAAGTCTAGGCCGCCCAATGGTTCGATCATTGCCCTACGTGTGCTGATAGGAATATAGTTTCGCTGCCAATGGAGGTTTAAGTGTGAAGTTCGGTTAGATCAGGGTTCACAGCCCACACTCTCCTAGGTTTGCTGTTATCCGCAAAGTTTTAAGGGTTCAAAGGTTTGGCTAAGTCAAGCAGCCATATAGGTTCGCCTAGCCTAGGGTTCGCTCGAGGGAAGGGATTGGCTACGAGGGCTCGGCTGAGACACTTGGTTGACAGCATCCAGGTTCGGCCATGCATGCAGGTTCTGTGGCCCAGGGTTCGCCCCAAGGTTCGCTGCACCATGTGGGTTCAGCAGAAACTCTATGGTTCGCACCCCCTCAAGGTTCAGCCAAGAGAAGTTTCAGCTGAAGTAGGTTTGCCCTAACTAGGTTCGTAGCTCCCCATGTTGCATCTGTTTAAGGTTCAGCCAGTCACCAAGAGGTTCGGCCGATCGAATCTAGTCACGAACACAACTTCATCCTCTTCGTCGTCAACCCTAATCTGTTGCAGGTTTGTTTCTAAAGCCTCATAGTCATTTGCAATAGTTTATCTCAAGGTTTCGAAGTGATTAACCGGTTAATATAACAAGAAACTAAAAGGATCGTGATTCACACCCAGAAACCGAACTAAAACTAAAGATTTACCTTGAAAAAAATGGATAAACGCCTACATCTCCTGTACTTCCCTGATCTACGGAGGATTGCGATCGTTTTGACACCGAGAACACTCAAAACGGTTGAGAATTGGAAGAGATCTTGTAGAGAGAAGGTTGAGAGAGATTTTAGAGAGAGAGAGAGAGAGATGGGGTGTAAAAATCTGGTGGGTGGGGTTGGTGGGGAATTAAATGCCATCATAAATGATGGTGAAATACCCGTTTATGTCTGGGTTCGTTCAGTTTCGCTCGTTTTCGAGTAAAACAACGGTTTTTTTTCGTTGTTTTCGTAACGGAACGACTCGGTTTTAACATAAGATTTATAAAATTATTTTTAGGTGGTTATTCCTAGTAAATTAACTACATATCTTTCATTTATTTTAAATTTACGAAAATATTTACTTTGCTGTTTAAAATCGAATCGTACAGTCGTCTCGCGTATTCTTTCGAATAGTCACCCGTACGAACACGACGATTGCTATACTTTTCAATATTGTTTTCTAATTATCGGGCATCATTCAGAACGTTAAACTTTCAGATATATTCATACAGATTGTCACCTATATGAATAATCCATCGATTTAGCATTCACGTAACGGCATCCATGTTGTTTTGTTCTGTAAAGCCTCACATATGATTATACGTAATAAAATCCTAACAACTAGTCACATGATGGTTCTGTATTGCTAGATAATTATCTGACTGATGAGCCATGTTTTCTAAATTTTGTTTCTCTGAAATGATTCTTAATCTGCTGTTTGATAACATGAAATGATAATGATATATGATATGAACATGACATGAAATGAAATATGTATAATTTGTACCTGAATACAATTCATGTTACTATTGAGATCACTGTTCTGGTACTGATTCCGGCACTGATGTTACAGTCTTCCCTTGTTAGAGAAATTTCGTCCCGAAATTTAAGAGTCGTTATCAGGTACAACTTCCACTGTAAACAGTTGAGGATACTTTGACTTCATGTGAACTTCGGGTTCCCAAGTAAACTCAGTTCCGAACTTTGAATTCAATGAACCTTTACAATCAGAATACGGCTTCGCCTCAGTTGTTTAACTTTGCGATCCATAATCTCCAAAGGTTCTTCGATAAAATGTAACTGTTCATCAACTTGAATTTCTTCAATCGGGATGACAAGTGACTCATCAGAAAGGCATTTCTTTAAGTTTGAGACGTGAAACACGTCATGCACACCACTGAGCTCATCTGGTAATCTGAGTCTATACGCCACAGGACCAATACACTCAATGATTTCGAACAGTCCCACATATCGTGGTGCTAATTTGCCTTTCTTCCCAAAACGGACTACACCCTTCCATGGGAATACCTTTAACATGACCCGGTCTCCCACTTGGAATTCCAACGGCTTGCGCCGTTTATCGGCATAAGTCTTTTGTCTGCTTCTAGTAGCTTCTAATCTCCGTTGAATCTGAGCAATTTTGTCAATGGTTTCCTAAATAAGCTTTGGCCCGGTTATACGATTATCTCCTAATTCTGTCCAACAAATTGGTGATCGACATTTTCGACCATAAAGGGCCTCGAACGATGCTCATCCGATACTGCTAAGATAGCTATTGTTGTAGGAGAGTTCAATCAGTGGCAAATGAATTGTACGTTCGCTTTGACCGTCCGTTTGTGGATGGTAAGCTGTACTCTGAATTGCTAGAACCTTGATGTGAATCTGTTGTCCCTATCAGAAATGATGGACAATGGTACACCGTGACGTACCACTATCTCATTGATGTAAAGTCTCGCCAGTTTATCCATCGTGAAGGGCTCACGCATCGGCAAGAAATGAGCAGATTTTGTCAACCGATCAATGATAACCCAAATCGTATCATGACCACTCGAAGTGCGGGGCAGCTTGGTAATGAAATCCATAGCTATTTGTTCCCACTTCCAGAACGGAATTACAGGCTGTTTCACTTTCGCCTTCACTTTCGCACACGTAAGACATCGGCCGACGTACTCGGCTATGTCTTCTTCATTCCCGGCCACCAATAAAATCCACGCGAATCTTGGTACATTTTATCAGCGCCCGGATGCACGGAGTACTTAGTCTTGTGTGCTTCATCAAAGATAAGTCTTCTCAATTCGTCTACCGCCGGAATCCATATATGATCCTGGTAGTAGATCACTCCATCAGGCTTAGTCTCAAATTGTTTCTCTGCTCCGCAGTCAAGTTCTTTCTTCAAATTCCCTCGATCAACTGACTCTTGTTGCGCCTGAATAATCTTGTCTCGTAAACTGGTCTGCACAGTCATTCCCATTGCTCTAACGCGCAAGGGTTTGACCCGTTCCTTCCGGCTCAAGGCATCCGCTACCATGTTCGCCTTTCTCGGATGGTACTTGATCACGCAATCGTAATCATTTAGAAGTTCAACCCAACGACGCTGTCGCATGTTGAGTTCCTTCTAATCAAAAATATGCTGCGGACTCTTGTGATCTGTATATATGGTACATTTAGTACCATATAAATAATGTCTCCAAATCATCAACGCGAAGATTACAGCTCCCTGTTCCTGATCATGAGTAGTGTAGCTCTTCTCATGAATCTTTAATTGCCTTGATGCATATGCGATAACTTTGTCCCATTGCATTAGTACGCAACCAAGTCCCTGATGGGAGGCATCACAATAAACAACAAAGTCATCACAGCCTTCTTGGAGAGATAATATTGGAGCATCACATAACTTCTGCTTCAATTTCTGAAAATCATCTTCTTGTTTTTGCTCCCAGACAAACGGTTCACTTTTCTGAGTTAACTTAGTGAGAGGCAAAGCTATCTTAGAAAAGTTTGAGATAAACCTTCTATAATAACCTGCCAATCCTAGAAAAGACCGTATCTCCGTCGGTGTCTTCGGAGTATCCCAGTTCTTTATCGCCTCAATCTTATCAGGATCTACGTGTATTCCCTCGCTGTTGACTACATGGCCCAGGAATTGAACTTCTCTTAGCCATAATTCACACTTAGAGAATTTGGCATAAAGTTTCTCATCCTTCAACAGCTCCAAGATCTTTCTTAGATTTTGCTCGTGTTCCGTTTTATTCTTCGAATATATCAGTATGTCATCAATAAAGACAATAACAAACTGATCCAAAGACGCCTTGCACACTTGGTTCATGAGGTCCATGAAAACCGCTGGTGCATTTGTCAATCCGAAAGGCATCACCATAAACTCGTAATGCCCGTATCTGGTTCGGAATGCCGTCTTCGGTATGTCTTCATCTTGAACTCTAAGTTGATGATATCCAGACTGCAAATCAATTTTCAAAAAATACTGAGCTCCTTGCAGCTAGTCAAACAAGTCATCAATCCTCGGTAATTGATACCGATTCTTCATGGTTAGCTTGTTCAACTCTCGGTAGTCGATGCACATCCGAAACGATCCGTATTTCTTCTTCACGAACAAGATTGTAGGTGGCAAACCTGGTAGGTCTTCAGGAAATACCTCGGGGTATTCTTTCACTACAGGTACATCTTGAATCTTTTTCTTTTCCTTCTCCTTTTCCCCCACATGAGCGAGGAACGCCACACACTGCTTCTGTAGACACTTACGCGCCTTTATGCAAGATATGATTTTGACACTTCATTTTGCTTGATTCCCTCTAACTTCCAATACGCGATCGTTCGGCAATGGAACCCGAAGCAGCTTTTCAGAACAGATGACTTCCACCCGATTAGAAAAAAGCCAATCCATTCCAACAATGATGTCGAAACTACCCAACTCCATCGGTATCAAATTGATGGTGAATGTGTGACCATTAAGTGTCAATGGGCAATTTTTGTATACTGTACTAACTATAATCTGTTTCCCATTAGCTACCTCTATGATGTAAGGGGAATCTAAGTGTTCCTCTATAGAATCTAGTTGGAATGCAAAATCGGTACAGATAAAACTCTGATCCGCACCAGTGTCAAATAAAATAGATGCATAAAAATCATGTAAGAGGAATGTACTAGTGACCACATTCGGGTCTTGGCATACAGCTGGAGCTCCGATAGCAAAAGCTCTTCCACGAGTTGCTGGAACTGCCTGTTGTGCCTTCTTCGGGCAGTTCTTTGCAAAGTGGCCCTGTTCGCCATAGTTATAGCTTCCACCGTTGTTTTGATTGTTGGGTGGAGGGAGAGCTAAAGCAACATTGTTGACTTCATGGTTTGGTGTCATCCGGCATTGTTGGACCCAGTGCCCCTTTCTTCCACATCCTGTGCAATGACGGCATTGATTGTTAGCAGCATGATGATACTGTCACTTAGCACACAAAGGGTGTGGGCCAGTATATGGCTTCTTGTGCATGTTTTGCGGTGCCATAGTTACTTGGTTAAGTGGGGTAGCCATAGTGTAATTCTTTATGGTCTTCTATTTGTTTTTCGGTTGTTGATGGTGATGAGGTTTCTTGGAAGACTCTTCCTTGTGTTCGCCAGTGTCAGCCTCTCTCTTCAGGGTTTTAGAGGCTACCATCAAATCAGTGAGTTTCCCAGACAAACTCACGGCAGACTCCAATGTAACAGGGTTTGCTGCAACAACTAAATCCTGAATACAAGCGGGGAGTCCACCTACATATCGATCAATTCTTTTCTCCAGGGTTGGTACCATGTCTGGCACCAAGGCTACCAACTCATGATAGCGGGTAGTGTACCCCAGATGGTCAGCTCCCTTCATCACATGTTTAGCCAGTTCAGTTTCCATCCTTTGTAGCTCGTTCTTTGGACAGAATTCTGTTCTCAGCAGGGTCTTGAAATCTTCCCATGTCATCGACATGGCTTCTTCTCTTCCCCTCGCTTGAATCTGAGAGTTCCACCAAGTCAAGGCTCGTTTGTTGATAGTCCCGCAGAGTAACGAACCTTGTGGTGCTCTGGACAACTGCAGAGGTCCAGAGTAGTCTCAATCTTTTCTATCCATTAGATTAGACCAACAGCTCCTTCATTACCGCTGATACTTGGCGGTTTACATCCCAAAAAGATTTGTAGGAATAGTTTGAAGCGCTGCCAGAATTCCCACTGGCTTCTCCCGTTGAATTTCCATAATTATTGTTGTCATTCCGTAGATGGTTGAGCATATCCTGAATTACCTCTTTCAGCTGATTTGTCAGTTGGCTGCTAAGTAGTGCTGCAAAGGTGATAGTGGCAGGATCCAGTATCTGGGTTGCGTTTGGATCAACTGGTGGAGTGTGTGGAGGAGGCGGAGGAGGAGGTGGCGGTGGTGAATCAGGTGGTGATGGTGTTGATGAGCGTGGAGCCAAATCTTGCGGTGGTGGTAACAGGGGAGGTTGTCTTTGTGGCGGCATTCTGATCATAACCAAAAGAATATTGGTTAGTTCAGTGATCGAATGGTGAAGACATAATGCAAGTATACCATTCCTATGTTTTCTACAGGAAGGGTCATAAGTTATAGTCTAGGCCAAACCGTTTAAATAAGTGACCTATATTTCTCTATAACCATGGCTCTAATACCAATCTGTCACACCCCGAGCCGGTGGGTTGGATCGACTTCCCCGTCGGGCTGAAGGTTCTCGGGGCGCGATATCGTGAATGATAATCGAAAAGATCACAATGTTTGCACTGCACATGATATATAAATGAGAAACTGCTGAATGAAAATAGAATTACAAAGTTAAATTACATCAGTTTAATTCATAATTTAACAATGTAAATCTACTATCAACATCATAAATCTTCAATCTTGTATCTACACAATATATACAAATAATATGTAAAATGATGTGTTTACAGCCGAACTCGAGGCTAGCATCATATGTCGACGAAAAATGGTGTGTTTGCAGGAACCTAATGGGAGTCCCATTACGATCTATCATGGTAAAGTGTTCAACGTGCCAAAGTTTATTTTAATGATTAAGTTGGGAATATGATGATGTTAGGGTGTAAAACCTTCTTGGCATATGTAATTGACAAAAAAAAAAACATAGACAAAGATGCTAGAGAATTTAGCCATGGTGTGCAATGTCCCTGATTTATTCCCCATGAATCAACGAGGTGTGCCCTTGAAGCTAGAAATCAAATTTTAGATAGCCATAGTGTCGGGGGCTTAGCGCATTGCCAAAGAACTGAATAGTTTAGCTATCACACCACAACATAAAGTTAAACTTAAATACGCATATCATTAATTAGATGACAAGTTATGTCTTGTCAAACTTACACACATTGTATTGTTTAGTTGTAACTCCTCGGCTATGATCCATTCTTAAGTGTTTTCTTCCATTCATTGCTTTCCAGAAATACATGCCATAAAATATTTGATCAGCAAAAGCTGGTGAGAGCTCACGATTTTTAAAAACAATAATCAATGATTTATAAACATTTTTAAAACTAGTGTCATATAATACAAGTCGCACATCCAATCCTTTATCTAGTCACATTACCATAACATGCACAATGTTCTTTTCATTTACCTAAGAATCCTAATGTCCATATCCCCATGTTGGACATATAATAATTAGAGATCATGTGTGGTAGTGTTT
This sequence comes from Mikania micrantha, assembly GCA_009363875.1. NCBI lineage: Eukaryota > Viridiplantae > Streptophyta > Magnoliopsida > Asterales > Asteraceae > Mikania > Mikania micrantha. Next base: position 13,559,370 of record CM018681.1, read on the forward strand.
TCAGTACATGAGGAGGCTTCCCAAAATTGCACTATCCATGTTATTAATGACTCTACGAGGAGAGTTAACAGAGTGCCATATGAGGATAACTTAGAATGGGAAATCCTGATTATTTATATAATGTTTTTATGTAATAGCATGTATTCAGCCTAAGATAGTGTAACAAAAATGGGAAGTTACGGAGTATAAGATCCTTGGTCACTTGAAAGTTATGTCACAATTAGCATGAGGATGCTACACGCCTACCTATCATTTTTATTCTTATCTAAACATTAATTTATTGATTACAATACACAAAATACGCTCCATAGCTCATTACTTATATTTATGCAAAGTTTATTTATTTAGATGAGTGTTATTTGTTTATAAACTTCATGTACTTAGTAAGTTAATATTGTAAAAACATTATTTGTTGAAGCTTACTTGAATAGTCATTCGCTGTATCCTTAGTAATACTACCTTTCAACATGTTATGTGTTGATGAGTAGAAAATGTGTAAATGAAAAATTTTTGTGTTGATTTGAAAAATTATTGATATTTACATTTTCATCTTTTTCATAATTTTAAACTCGGTACGCATGTTTTTACATTGTTATGGATTTTGCTATAACTAATATCATTTTAATTGTTTTAAAACATTGTATTAAATATATAATAATATGTACGCAAAATTAGTTCTCGAGTTTCTAGAACAAGTTTGTGTCGGTTCGGATGGTTTAAGTAGGTGACTATTTTAAAGACTTAGAAATGTTAAAAATATATAAGATAAATTGATAAAGCTATTTAAACTTATTTTTTTTAACATTAATAGACAAGAAATGATTTATAATTTTAAGATGTTTCTTCAACACAAAAATAATTTATTTTAAATTTAAAGTAAATACAACGTTTTAACGCGAGGCAATGCTAAAATTAAGACTTGAAATACTGTTATCACACTATTTTATAAGACCACTTATACATCTTTGATAATATATTGACATCAAAATGATAAAATTTAGACTCTTGTATCATTACAACAGCTTTAATCGGTGGGGCTTTTGTTATACGACATCTACAGCCTCATTAAAAAATCTATACTTGTATGATATTATTATATGTTCATAAATTAATTGAAATTTATAAAATCTAAAGTTTAACTTATTTTGATGGTTTGAATGATTTATATGTCGATTAATGACTTTAATTCATAGTTTTAGATAAAATTATAAATAAATTTATAAAATATTATTTATTTATTTTTCATAACTTAACCATATAAAGAAATATTCTAGATCATTTTATAATTTTTTGATGATAAAATCATTTATTTTTAATTTATGGAAGTTAGTGATGGTTTTATCCGTTTGGGTTTTGGATATTTGCATGTATAACACAACCAACATGTTTTCTACTTATTTCATGTTATTAAAGTTCCATACGATGTTTCAAAATTTATTAGATTATTTTATTTGGTTGGGATTCGGTTTATCAGTAAACATTTGGTTACAAAACGATTTTACCGGTTTTAATGATTCTTAACGATTTAATGTTTTCTTAGGTAAATGTGCATCATGAACCAACTTTGTACGTATTATGTTACCTATCTAGTATTTTTAATGTTTTAGAAAAATTATATATCATATGTGCCAATAACTGTATAGAAAGGTAAAATTTAATGGAGTCTTTAATACTTTTTCGGTTTAGCTTTTGCTTGATTTTGGTTGCATTGATTTTTAGTTATTTAACATATTTCAAAATATTATATATATATATATTTGAAAAATATAAACGTGATGATTATAAAATATTGTTATATAATTTAAAATTTTTAGATATGATAACGAATAATATATAAACGGTTTAGGCTTGCCACGAGTTTGGTGTTCACGGTTTGGATTCAAAGATGAATGTGAGTTTCATATGATGTAAAAATGATGAATATGATCTTATGAAAATTTTATAAGTTTTATATGAGCGCAAAGGCTCCTGGTTTCTCAAAAACAGAAGATGCAAAGTTAACCAACGATGCCTCAAGGATTTCAAGGTTCTTGTAGGCTGATTTGAGGTTGCATTTGGGGATCAAATACAAATTAGTGTTTAATCAGTATTAATACTATGGAACTCTAAGGAATTAGTGTCACACCCCGAGCCGGCGGGCTGGATCGACTTTCCCGTCGGGCGGAAAGTTCTCGGGGCGCGATATCATTTGATAATCGAAATGATCAGATTGTTTACATAGCAAATGATAAATAAATGAGAAATTCTAATATGACAATGAAATAGAATTACAAAGTTAAATTACATTGTTTACTCATAAATTAACTAAGTAAATCTAATCAAAAGAATCAATGAGTTTATATCTTGTAACTGTACAAGATATACAAAAGATGATTCACTGTTTTGTCATTCAAAAGTATGCAACAATAAAAAGTAGCTAAGCCTTCTTAAAGTCCACTAGTTATGTCCCTGTATGTCTGGTGACTAAACATGTTCGTCACCTGAGAAAACATGCATTTAAACAAAGTCAACACTAGGCTGGTGAGTTCATAAGTTTCATATTTGAAATCCTTGAAATGTTCACATACACAATCACAATGTCATACTTGTTGTTTGTATGTTGTTTGATTCACCCGTTCACATAATGGCCTTTCCGTAGTTATATTTACAAGTGGTATCTCATACTTTTAGTTATGCTTATATATAGGGTATATGCAGGGGAACCAAGCCCCAGCCAACATCCCACCACATATCTAATAGAACTTAATACCACTTGCAATACAACTATGGTTCCCCATTTTCATTTGACCCATCCGTTTGTATTCATCACCCATTGAATCATATGTAGAATAATATAATATGAGGGGTCTAGTTATCAAACCGAAGTACTGATAAACCCTCGATGTGTTAAGGAAATTAGATTAATTTAATCTGATCCTTGTTATTATTCTATTTCTTGTGGTGTTGACTGTTAATCACTTTTAAAAGTAAGAGTGTTAGTTAACCAATTGATATTTGTTCTCAACTTGAAGTGCATAGAGCCTAAAAGGAATCCATTGCAATCCTCACGAAATCAGATTACACTGCATCTGATTTACCTCTACCACTTTGTATTACCATAGACCTCATCGAACTGTTACTATCAATATGACATGAGAGAAAATAAATTCCTCAGTTTACTAGTCAACAAGAAGCGATGGATTAATTACAATATCGCTGTCGAATGATATCACCATGTGTCGTTTACCAAACCTGACCGATCGTCGCCCTGTTACCGGTCATACGTTACCGGCCAATTGATGTTACGACTAACATACCGACCTCACTCGTCGGAGGTTTGTCAAACCTATGGTACCACTATGCTATCGTCGGTTTAGATCCCACTAACATACCGACCTCACGCGTCTTGTTCCCCTGTGATAATCTCAATGTTTGTTCTAGTAAGAATAATTTAATGTTATAAGATAGAATCTTACAACTATATTATTCTATTGTGTTGATGATTTATGATGTTATATTATCATATTCATCTTAGTTGTTTCTGTCATATCACGATCGTACAAGCATGCATACAATGATAAATGATAATAAATCAAGCAATAATATCTAAATCAAAGTATAAGCAATATGTTAAACTAAAACTTTTAAATAAATAAAAGTTAAGCATGTTTCTCTGCCCCGAGAGTTTAAAATCAGTTAAGATTAGAAAAGGGGCGTATGAACTCACCTTGTTGTTGAAGTGGTTGACTTAGCTTAAACAAGAAATGCACATGCTCTTTGTTGTACTTGAGTTTGTTTTCACGATCCTGTATTGATTTCATGTCGTTGTAACTTATAAGTATAAGTTGTAGTAATTTGTGTGCGTGTATGTGTTAATCCTTAAGTTGGCTAACACTTGTTAGTCTTGGTCATCATTCGGCCCCGGTCCTATTGTTATTGGTCACTATTACCAAATTATTACCACCTTTGTAATAATAGACTCTAACCCCATGCAAGTTGTCCATAATGTTTTGATTAAGTATATATCTTCCATCTTATTCATGTGGGTCGAATAATCAATTGCACTTACTCCACTTTTGGGCCGAACCCTTGGCAGTGGGCCGGATAACCTCTTTTGAGCCGAAGCAGCCTACTACGCTGATGGAAGTGTGACCCCGGACCGGCTGAAGAATACTTGATGGGCCCAGTTCTAATTCCAGCGAACCTTAAGGGTTGTTTGGCTTGGGTTCGGCCCTGCTGTGAGTTTGGCGAACCTTATGGTTCGTCCGATTAAAGGTTCGCAGGGCATGAGGTTGGTGTCTCCTTAGGTTCACTGAAATAGATTTAAGGTTCGGCTGTGCAAGGAATTTGGTCGAGTACAGGATCGGTGGATAGAAGGTTCGTGATCATGGATATCTCGTGACTTCAGGGTTCGTGAAGGTCGAAGGTTCGGCCATGGACAGGGGGTTCGGCATGCAAGGGTCGTAGCCCTTAGGTTAGGCCCTTGTGCAGGTTCGGCGATGGTGATGGTCATCAGGAGGTTCGGTTATGGAGAGGTTCGCCGCTCAGGGGTTCGGTGCATCGAAGGTTCGGCTACTCCTTTTTCCAGCGAAACCAGAGTTCGGCTGGTTGCCCCTTGTTCGGCCACCTGCTACACACGAACGCTGTTCATCATCACCATCCTCATCGAGCTCAAGGCTTTTGCAGGGTTGTTCTCCTACTAGGATTATACAAAATTTAGTTCTCTAGGGTGTAGGGTGTGTGTGTATAAGGGTTTTTCGTCGGTTGGGTGTGTGTGTAGAAGGGTTTTTCGTCGGTTGGGTGTGTGTGTAGCCGAACAAGAGGTTACAAAACCCTACTTTTCGTGGGTTTCATGGCTTCGTACCTCAAATTTCAGTGGTTAACTTCTCCGATCTGTTGTACTTTTAGGTAGATGACACCAAGAGCTTCATTTAGACACCAAGAATGCTTGATTTCATTCACAAACGAGCAAGATATGGAGGTTTGAAGTTGGTTTTCTAGTGAGAGAAAGGAGGTTTGTGAGAGAGTGTTTAGAAAGAGAGAAAGATGAAAGAAATGAGGTGAAATGCGTCACTTAGGGTATTTATACCCCGAGGGTATTCGGGTTCGTTTCGGTTGCTCGTTTTTCGTCTCCGTTGCGTTTCCGGATTGCTACGCGAATTTTACGTATTTTAAATAAAAGAGTTGTGTTTTTAATATTTTAAAGGTTGTGATTCCTAATAAATGTTTTATAATTATTTTTCTTATTTTATTTTCGATCGTATCGTTTATCGTTTTCGTTTCGTCGGATCGCGTCACCTTCGCGCGTATTCGTTCGAATCGTCACTCGAACGAACACGACGATGGTTTTGCTTTCTGACTTTTGTTTTCTACTTTCCACTCAGCATTTCAGAACGTTAAACTCACAGATGTGTTTGTGTGAATCGTCACCCACCCAAACACACTGTCAGTTCGTTATTCTGAAACGACACTGAAATTATGTTTTGAATTGTGTTTCCTCACTGACGGACTCAACTAACTTCCTGCTTCCACATTGTTTTCGTACTGCTTTATCGGCCATCTGATTCCTGTCATCTATGGATATCAAGTGGCAACCGACATGTTCTTGTTGTTTACTTGTACACTGTTGTTTCTCTTGATTAGTTGTCTTAACTGCACTTGGGTTTTCACCTAAGTACAAACAACAATTTTTTATCGTGAGTGTTGTACTTACAGTATTTAAATTTTCACATAAATACGTACAACTGTTCCTTGTATTTTCTGAATTATGTTATCACAAACACTGTTCATATAATGTATTTACACACAGTAAAAGGTGAAAGTACACATACCGTACGGACTTGCCGGACGATCAGGTACTAGATGTCACAATTAGGAAAGTGAATCTAGGAATTTGGAGTTCTTTAGATGCCTTAACGAAGGTGATAAAGATGAGGTCTCACTAGATATCGTCTTCTTGCCCAGCCTTAATTTGAGAGCTGTTTGGAGGAAGATAATTTGTGGATTTAAGCATATTTCGTGGAAATATCCTTGGATGAGATAGAGGATGGTTTCTCTAGAAGATGGGACGATTTGGAATGGTTTTGGAAGGGTATTCTTCTCATTGAATGATAGTTATGAATTTATTAAGGATTTTAAGACCTCCGTGTCATTGTCTTGGTTTTGATCAGAAATGGAAGATATTCCAACGATTTTATTTGATATTTTGCATATATTTTACAAGGATTTGGATATATTTTGTATAGATTCAAATCTTTTTAAAGATATTAGTTGTATACACACACATATATGCATGTTTATATGAACATACGTGTTCATATATGCATGTATCTTGATATATACACATACACACATAAAAACTCACATTTATGAGATTATAAGTATTCATGTGTGCATCTAGTTAACTTTAATGGATGATAATTCACTTTGTATTAGACAGGTACTATTTAATATTTACAAACATATCGATGTCAAATTTTTACACATACTTACTGTTGTGGGTCAATTTTTATGTTCTGAGATTCGGGATATCCGAGGATAATCTGGAATATGGGATTCTTAAATATCCTCAAATATCCTTAGTACTAACGTTACTAATCGATTTCTTCTTTGTATAGCTTGACATAGTCTTGCAGGTTACTTATTGTGGACTTTATTTTACCTTAGAAGTCAGGATAAAGTTAAAGGAAACATGTGAACATGCTTTATTATGTAAACAAGTGGAGAACAAGTCACCAACGATCATGTTGACTAAATTGGACCTAAAGACTCGGGATTCACTTAAATAAGACAGTTAAATATGGTAAATGGACGTGGTAGCTGTCACATGGCCATTATTCCGAGATTCTCACCCGGATATTTGGGTATATAGTTAATTTAGCTGTTACAAAATGTTGTATATAATGAAACAGCTGGTGATCGATTAGGGACGGCTTTTTCATCATCTTTTCTTCATTTTCTCTCAAACACAGACAGTTTCAAGAAATTGTAGCACTTAGTATCGATCATCCAAGTTCAAACACTTGTATTTTCATCAGTTTGTTAATAATAAACTAGGCAGAGTGACGATTGTCACCTTCCGAGGTTTTTATGCCAGCAATCCTAAGGGATTAAGGGTTTTTCCTCGTATAAATCTCGTGTGTCTTGCTATATTTGCTTATAGAACACAGTGCCCCACTTTTCTAATTCGGTTTTGCTAAGAATTAAGCTTGTTAATTTTTACGCCAAACAATTTGGCGCCCATTGTGGGGAAAACTTGCTTTTTTTATAATTAAAACATTGTTTAAAGGCGTTTTTAGAAGGAATATATTGAAAAATGGCTTCACAACTGAGGTCAACTTCTTCATTACCTACTATTTCTGCTGCTACTACTAATATGCCTTCGCAGATTCCTGTTTTCACCAAGAAGCCTGACAATTCTGGAAAAAAGACTACTTTTGTGGCCGAAAGTGTTCCTTCGACAAAAATGACAACTACTGCTCCTATACTTGTTTCTAACAATGATATTTTGAGTATGTTTCAACAGGTACAGCACCAAATGATAGATCAGCAACGAATGAATCAAAGACTTCTCAGAGAAATGGAAAACTTAAAGGCTGAGAAGAACAAGCAAGTTGAAGTTACTACACTAATCGCCACAGGGGGACATAATACCCCAATAGATCCGTTGTGAGTTCCAAGCAACCAATAACGAAGCTGAATACGAAGCCTTAATAGAGGGACTCCAATTAGCTAGGGATATGAACCTAACAAATCTCCATGTATTTGTTGATTCCTTACTAATAGCAAAGCAATTCAATGGTTCCTATATGGTTAAAGGAGATAAATTAGCAAAATACTTAGAGATAGTTAAAGAAATAGTAAGATATTTCTACACTTTTGATATCACACGGGTTTCTAGAGAAGAAAATAATGAAGCAGATGCATTAGCAAACCTCGCATTGTCTCTAAAAATTTGTGATGATATTAATATTCCTATCCTACATATCCAGAATCCGGTGATGGACATAGAAAATTCAAATCAAATCCTTAAACCAAAGAATATTGATATCCTGGATTACACCTATCAAAGAGTATCTCCAAAAATATCCGATGGAGAAACAAACCACAGAGCTTTTAAAATCAGGGTATCCAGATACGTGATTATTCGAGATATCCTATATAGGAAGTCGGTAGCCGTTCCATATCTAAAATGTTTAGAAAAACCAGAAAGTTTAGAAGTAAAGAAGGATATACACAAAGGAGATTGTGGGAATCACGTTGGGGGCATATCATTGCTTTGAAAATCCTTAGAACAGGATATTTCTGGCCTACTATGAGAAAAGATGCAATGTCCTATTCCCAAAGATGTGATGCTTGCCAAAGACACAACAATATCCTTCACCAACCAGCTGAACCTCTATATCCAATAGTCTCATCATGGCCATTCATGAAATGGGGAATGGATATAGTAGGAAAACTACCAAAAGCACCAGGAGGAAAAGTATTTATGCTTGCCATGGCCGATTATTTTTCAAAATAGATTGAAGCTGAAGCCTTTGTACAGGTTAGAGAATAGGAAGTAATATCCTTCATAAAAAGGAATATCCTGACCAGATTCGGGATACCTACTGAGATTACCTGCGACAATGGATCTCAATTCATTGGTAAAAGAACTACTAACTTTTGTGAAGCATGGGGGATAAAAATGGTTACTTCCACACCAGTACATCCTCAAGCTAATGGCCAAGCAGAATCAAGAAATAAAACTATCATAAACAATCTCAAAAAGAAGTGGGGATCCAAGAAAGGAAAATGGGCCGAAGAACACCCGTTTGTCCTATGGGCAGATAGGACTACCACAAAAAATGCGACTGGTCGAACACCATTCTCATTGGTGTTTGGTTCCGAAGCCGTACACCCAACTGAGATGATTATCAACTATAGATACTAATAACGAAGTATTATCTCAGGATATAGACACTATTGACGAATCTAGGGATATTGCGAATATTAGAATGGCTGCCTATCAGCAAAAGATTGCTAAATCCTACAATAAGAATATAAGGGTCAGAAGATTCCAAATAGGAGATTTGGTTTTAAGGAAAGCATTCCAGAATACTACTAACCCTACGGATGGAAAGCTTGCCCCAAAATGGGAAGGACCTTAGAAGATTGACTCTGAAGCTGGAAAGGGGGCATATAGATTAATCAGTATGGATACTGAACCTCTTCCAAGGGCATGGAATGCCATTCATCTCAAAACTTACTTTATATAATTTTTATGATAACAAAACATCTTTACTTTAAACATTCAAATATTCTTATATTCTTAAACATCCCTACATTTATATCTTGACATACTCTCAAAATACATAAAAACTAACTTAAGCATTGGAGAGGCTTAGGGATCCCTAATGCCTACCTTTGCAAAAATATCTTTATGTTTTGCAGGAATAACTGGAGAAAATACAAGGCTATATGTCTCAGCCCAAGTTTTGACCTGAAATCAAAACTTGATCAAGACCCCGCACTGACTTTATGTCTAGCTGCAAAGTTTTGACCCGAAATCAAAACTCAAGAGACCTTTGTCTCTCACGAAGACTCAAGGTTCATACCCTTGCCAGTAGCGCACGTATATCCTGCTATAATTCGAGATAATGGGACCAGTACACGCATGAGTGGCTGACAATTTCATTATCAACGGTTATAACCATGGATCCTCCATAATATCCCGGTATAGTTGGAGATTTTGGGACCAGTACACGCATTAGTGGCTGACAATTTCATTTTCAAAGACTATAACCAGGGATCCACCGAATTCCGGGCAAGTCGCCAGTATCCCGGCCTTAGTCGCCAGCATTCCGGCCTTGGTCGCCAGTATTTTTCGGCCTTAGTTGCTAGTATAATCGGCCTTGTCGCCAGTATTCCAGCCATAGTCGCCAGTATTTTCGGCCTTGCCGCAAGTCTAACTGGCCTTAGTCGCCAGTATATTGGGATTATCCCAATATTTCTTGTTTTTGAACATATGCAGGAACAAAATCTCAAGGATATTTTGGATATGACTTCTACTTGGGACACACATAGGGATATTGAAGAGACGGATTCAACTCTCGAGACCATTTCAGGATATCGTACAAGTATATTCATAATATGCCCAAGTATATAAAGGTATGTAATTTACACATTATCCTAACAAGGATAAGAAAAGCTTCAGGATTGAGTCTACTTTTTAAAGGAGTTGGTATATGTTTCTTAACTCTACAATAGCCTTTATTTCTAATTATACATATAACTTTTACATAGAAATATATGATCCTGAAATAAAGCCTTGCATAAATATTTTCACAAAATCAACCAAATAACGAAAATCGTAATAATATCCTTTATCCTCTTACAATCATTATCGTGATTAGCATAAATCAAGGCGCTTACCAAATATATCCTGATTATAAAACACTTATTCGAAAAAAACGCTTTAAAGAAAATAATAAGAATATTTACAAAACATAAGTGTTTAACATATTAAGGCAATATAATTCTATTCAAAGCGTAAGTAATATTAGTATTATTAAATTAAAAATCCAACAAATCAACGTATATTCGGAATATTCTTAAAATATTTTTGATATTCAAAGATATATTGAAGCATAAACGTTCAATTAAAGGAGTAACATCATGATAATATACCAAAATACTAGTTACTATAAACCATTAAAACCAATATATTAGGCTTCGCTATGATACTAATAATCTTTTCACCCAACACATTAATATTGTTTAGCTAAAGGTAACGACTGGAAATATATAAGGATATTTTAGAATGCTTTTTCTAAAGCATATTTGGTATGTTTTCTCAAAGTATAAAAAATATCCTTATTGAGGAATATTCTAATGTGTAAAATCATTAGAAAATAATGGGCATAAATTGTGGATTAATAAGCTTAAGCCGATAAATAATTGGACTTATACTAAAAATTATCATAGGAACTTAGAATCCACAACAAACTTTGAAAAGTTTCATACATTCTTTACAACTATCAAGATGATAGAAGGAATTATAAAGATAAGAATAATCGTAAATTCTGAATCCTAAAAAGTAGTAAAACATGCTCTCACGAAGATTGAGTCTGAAAATTTTTTCAGCTGTATGTGTTAAGAATAGCTTACAAAATTCTGGGGGCAATTGTTGTGGGTCAATTTTTATGTTCTGAGATTCGGGATATCCGAGGATAATCCAGAATATGGGATTCTTAAATATCCGCAAATATCCTGCATACTAACGTTACTAATCGATCTCTTTTTTGTATAGCTTGACATAGTCTTGCAGGTTACTTATTGTGGACTTGATTTTACCTTAGAAGTAGGGATAAAGTCAAAGGAAACATGTGAACATGCTTAATTATGGAAACTAGTGGAGAAGAAGTCACCAACGGTCATGTTGACTAAATTGGACCTAAAGACTCGAGATTCACTTAAATGAGACGGTTAAATATGGTAAATGGACGTGGTAGCTGTCACATGGCCATTATTCCGAGATTCTCGCTGGGATATTCGGGAATATAGTTAAATTAGCTATTACAAAATGTTGTATATAAAGAAACGGCTGGTGATCGATTAGGGACGGCTTTTTCATCATCTTTTCTTCATTTCCTCTCAAACACACACAAATTCAAGCAATTGTAGCACTTAGTATCAATCATCCAAGCTCAAACACTTGTATTTTCATTGGTTTGTTAATAATAAACTAGGCAGAGTGACGATTGTCACCTGCCGAGGTTTTTATGCCGGAAATCCTAAGGGATTAAGGGCTTTTTCTCGTATAAATCTCGTGTGTCTTCCTATTTTTCTGATTGATATACTCAAATATCCCCAGGGATATTTAGGGATATTCTGAACACATATTCAATATATTCAATATACTTGCTTATAGAACACAATTCCCCACTTTTCTAATTCGGTTTTGCTAAGAATTAAGCTTGTTAATTTTTACCCGAAACACTTACATATGGTTGCATTATTTTTTTTATTAATACGCATGTCACACGTGTAATACTTAAAAATATTCATTTATTATGTAACCTTATCATTCTTGTGATCAATATTGCATATCTACTGACATTTACACAATTGGTTATACAATGATTCATGCATGGATCATATAAATATGTATCCATATTATTTAATAATTTACAAATCTCATAATCCCAGGTTTCTCATGTTATATAGACCGGGATAAGTTTATATATATTATATCAAAATATATTTTAATTAGGGAGTTTGAGTTAGTTAATGTTTGATGAGTTTTGATAGAATTGAGTTATAAGTATTATTAGACAAAAATATTTTTAGTGGAATATATTCCTCTAAGTCCTATAATTTATCACACCTATATATTAGGTCCACGCTCTATTTGCTAAAACTAGCAGTTATAATTTTTATTTTAAAAAAAATCAAAATGGATTTGAATTTTGGGTGGTTGATGCATTAGGTACAAAGAAGATTAAAGAAATGATAACTCAACTAGAAGACATTTTTATAACGATTTTATAGCAACTGAGTGTCTCACCTTGAGGCACACTGGCATTCTCGTAAACAAGGAATATGGAAGCATGAGAATGTGTATTGATTTCAAATAAAGGAATAAAAAAATGTTAAAGAAGACTTAACTATACCAAGGATTGAAGTTCTCCTAGATTTACTTATGATCTGGTTATCATCAGTTAAGAGTAAGAGACCTGGATATCACGAACACTATTTTTTGTACACGCTATGGGCACTACGAATTTATCGTTACGTCATTCGGGTTAACGAAAAACCCTGGAGCCTTCATGGATTTAATGAATAGAGTTTGTAGTCCAATGCTAGATCGATCAGTAGTAATATTTACAGATGATATTTTGATTTATTCAATGGATGAAGGAGATTACGATTGTCACGTCATAGAGATAATGGAAAGCTTAAGAGAAGATAAATTGTATGCTTAGTTTTGAAAGTATGCCTTCTTGTTACGGAAAGTACAATTTCTAGGCCATATCATTAACCCACAAACGATAATGGCTGATCCGGAAAGGATATAAGTCATGATGACATATAGTCCTCTGTAAACACCAACAGAAATCCGTAATTTCCTTGGGTTGGCTTAATACTATAGGTGGTCAATTCAAGATTTCTTCAAAATAGCAACATCTCTGATAAAACTAACCAGGAATGAGATAAATATTAATCGAGGTCCAAGTCATGATCTAGAATTTGAAGTTTTAACAGTTTACTACTCACTTAAATTGAAGGTTCACAATGCTAACCACCCAACTCATTAACTTGAATTGGGTACTTTAGTATTTTTCACTCAAGATTTGAAGACACCATTTGTTCGGTGTCAAGAGTACTTTCTATACCAATTATAAAATGTGAAAATACTTCTCTAATCAAAAAGGCCTTAATTTGTGACAATGGATTGAGTTGCTAAAATATTATGATTGTGATATTATGTATCACTAGGGAAAGACCAACTTGGTGGTCGAAGTTATAAGTCTTGAGACTGAGCATCCTACTATACGGATTAAATCATATAATTTTGTAGTAACACCTGATTTTTTGGATGAGCTCAATGATGCAAATAGAGAAGGTTTAAAATATGCCAATGTTGGATTCAGATAAGTAATTAGGAAAGTAAGAAATGTTGAAGACAACAATTAGGGCGTTAAGTTACGGTTTGGTCGGATATGGGTGCCACGAAATTAAAACATCAGAGTAAGGATTTTGAGCAAGGAAAACAAGTCACAATACTTTGTCATTTTGGTGACACTAAAATGTATCCCAACCTCATACAAGACTAGTGGTTGTCTAGAATAAAGTTTAACTAGATGCAATATGTGAATAAGTTTCCACGTCTGTTCAAGTAAAGACCAAACATTAAAAGCCATATGGATACATTAGGCCTTTAGAGGTTCCAAAATAGAAATGGGAAAATATCATCACAGCTTTCAATAATAAGCTATCGAAAACAACTAGACATCATGAAATCACATGGATGATTGTGGATCAATTGACAAAAAGTGCTCGATCTCTCCTGATACATGAGACTTATTCTTCCAAATGGGTACCATATTTCTTTCAAAGTTTCACACCCTGGACCGCGTGTGGAATCCACGGCGCGGTGACGACTGTGTATTGATTCATGACCAAGTATTGGAAGAACAACCACAAGGTTACTATGTTTCATAAGGTTAAATGCAGTTTTATTACAACATACTCTAACTACCAAAAGTATACAACTAACTGACCTCAAAATAATGTTTACATATAAGATCAAACAATATGCTTATACAAAAAAGGAATAAGCATGTTTCTAATACATCCGAGCTTGTTTCCAGATCTAGATAAATATTAGCTAGGTCGTCTTAGTTGTCCCTATTGTACCTATCCTTGAATACCTGAAACATGTGAAAAAGTGTCTGTCAACTATGGATAGTTGGTGAGAACAATAGGCTTAGCAATTAAATTATAAAGTATGAAGTCATGACAATATGAATCAAACATAACATAAAGTCTATAATGATAATTGTAACCCAAACTATCATCAAGTAAAAAGAAGAATGTGGTCAGTCTACGACTGACCATAACACTATGCCAACTCATGATCATGTCCCAATTTACATTTGGTGTTATATATGTAATTGGCACAAAGCGTCCAACATGGCCCTTGGTATTGACATTAATCAACACCAACTCCATCTTGCCGTAAATGCGGCCAATATGGCCTATGCTGGTATACTTAATCAGAAGCAAATCCATTTTGCTGTAACGCGTCCAATCTGCAGTTAGCTTTTATAAAAAATTTAAAACGCTAACTCCAGCTTTGTTGTAATGTGCCCGTTTTCCCTTGTTGTGATAACCTTGTACTAACATCATAAAGAATAAGATGATTACATGATGTGTATGCGCTTTTCTACAATATTGAACACCATGACTACATGTTATGTAACTTGAAAAGAAAACCATGTTGAACCAATTTTGAAATGTTCACCAAATGTTGAAAGGTTGAACATATGTTGAAGTGTTAAATTGTTGTTGAATACGTCGCACAAATGTTGAAATGTTGTGACGTTGAACTAATAACGAAAATGTTGCAAATGATTTCCCAAACTTTAAGATATTCTCAAAAAGGTTTTAAGAATTTAATAAAAATGGATTTTTAAGATGCCTTATTTAAAAGGTATAAATTTGGTTGTAATAACCTGGATAAAACTATTAAATGCTAAAAAACTTAGTAAAACAATCTTCACAAAGTTACATTGATAAAGATTTATTGAAAGTCTTTGATCACATGATTCACCCCAAAACAGTTATAAAATAAGTAAAAGAGGGGCTATCTTCTCACCTGACAATAGTAGACTCAGTCCCGTATAAGCGGCTAAGCAACGAGACTTCTAAATGAATCCTATAATATTGTAATCCTACATACTACAAGATTCATTAATCTTGTTTAACTTTTTTACTTGTTTCCATTGAGTTAAACTTGTTTTTATATATACATATATATATGTATATATATATGTTACATGATTAAGGTTGTTGAAAAGTTTCTAACATGGCCATTATTGTTCTAAGCTCATTTAAACTCGAAATCCTTGAGCTTGGGGATATCTTGAACCTTATATTGTAGTAAGTTTGAAGATTTGTGTGTGTATAGGGAGTGTCGATACTAATAGTATTGGCACCAAAGTTAGAAATATACAAGGAACCCATCGATACTAGCAATATCGATTGTGACTTGAAATTGACTTTAGGTATCTTCGAACTTACTAATATAGAGTATCACTCTTCCCAAAATCCATGGAATTAGTTTAATAGATTAGTATCATCAACTTTGAGCTGATCAGGAAGGATGTTGAGACAAATAGGATTGATCATAAGATCAAATAAGTTCAAAGGTGGTCCATCGATAGTGTCAGTATCAATGGTTCCTTTTTCAATGATTCTAGTCCCATTAAACTTCACAAAATCTATGATCATTCATTCTAATATACTTGGATTTGATTCATTTAATAATATCGATGGTTGACCAATGAGGAAGGGGTCATCGATACTAGTAGTA
The DNA here is from genome assembly GCA_009363875.1 of Mikania micrantha. Classification (NCBI taxonomy): domain Eukaryota; kingdom Viridiplantae; phylum Streptophyta; class Magnoliopsida; order Asterales; family Asteraceae; genus Mikania; species Mikania micrantha. Next base: position 13,575,427 of record CM018681.1, read on the forward strand.
TCAACCCTAAGTCCATCATGGGGTGTTAGACTCGATGGTGTGGGCGTTGAACTTAATACTATTGATGGAGACCCACCTATAGTTCCTTAGAGGGGTCAATATTACTAGTATTGACGAAGACTAAGCCGTTTTTGCCCTCATTGAACTAATAAAGTTTGATGGAAGAACAACCCATGCAGTTCATCCATCGATACTAATGTTCCCTTGTTGTTCTTTCGTCGATACTATCATTATCGACGTCCAGCCCCTTGTCTAGCCTTCGAAGACTTAAACCAAGATTATCTAAGGTTTTCTAAGCTTATTTCGTTGTTGGTTCTAGACATTTGAAGGGATTATAATCAGTTTTATGATTGATGGTTTTGTGTTGATGAAAACCCTAAAAGTGCGAACCTTCTTTCTACAATGTTGATCGTTTGAGGTCGTGTGAAGGCAGATCCTTTGTACTTTTCGCTTCCAATTGTTGTGGGGATTATTTAGGCACCAAAAACACTCGATTTGGTGAAGATTTGAGTAGGTTGAGAGTGAGTTTTATAGATAGAGAGTGTAGAGCGAAAGTGAAGAATTTCTTGTGTTTTAGAGGGAGGGAGTTGGTGTTATAAATGAGGAGTAGGAAATTCAAGGCTTTTATAGCGCCGGTGGTTGCACGCATTTAGTCTCCTCCGGTTTTACAAAAACATGTTATTTTACGAAGTAAACTCTAAAACACCATTTCATATGTTGAAATAGTTCTAAATTTTATTTTTAGATTGTGTTTGACAGTTTAATATTTTCAAAACATAAAATATAATATTATACGTATTTTGTAATATTTGTCAGTTTTTTGAACCGCCCACGAACATATTTATGTGTATACCTGCAATTATGTCCATTTTTTGTTATTCTCTTTTTTTTAATAATATTTACTCGTAGCGATAATGTTAACGTTGGTATCTTTATGGATCGTGACCCATATTGATATCGGGCTTCGCTTACTTGTTACGATTTTGTTAATTGTTTTTAAATGGTTATACTCATTGTCATAACGCTAGTCACTAACACTATCCCAATATATCGAACATAATTTATGTATACGGCATACGTAGAGTCAAGCTACCTCCCAGCTCCGCCGCCAGGTCACCACCATATCGTTATATTACGACAACGTCCTTGTTAAGCGTATCTGACTATAAATATATAAGTATATACTTAGATCCTAACTAAATAGTTTCCCATAAGATACCTTAGAAATTTATAATATTCACATTGATGATATGATGAATAGACTAAGATGCACTTTGTTGTTTATTGTTATTGATTACGATAATGAAAATGTATAGATGTTACAGTCTCCCATAGTTAAAGGATCGTCCCGAAATTAACTAGCTGAAGATATTGTAAAAAGATGAGGGTACTTGAGTCTCATTTAGTCTTCATGTTCCCAGGTAAACTCTGCACGATGTTTTCCTTCTCATCGAACTTTAACGATTGGGATTCGACTACATTTAAGTGTCTTATATCCATGATACATGATTTCTACCAGTTGTTCCACAAATTGCATATTGTTTAGAACATTAATGACTTCTAATGGTATTTGAACATCGTTTTCGTCCAATCATTTCGTGAGATTTGACACATAGAAAGTATCATGAACATTGCTTAGCTCAACTTGAAGTTTATTTTATAGGCTACGGGACCGATCCTTTCTAAGATCTTGAAAGGTCCAATGTACCTAGGAACAAGATTACCCTTTTTCCCGAAACAGACAATGCTTTTGTAAGGAGAACCTTTAGTAAGACTCGCTCACAGACTTGGAACTCTAGTGGTTTCCGGTGTCGATCAGCATAACTCTTTTTCCGATCTCTCATGGTTTTAAGCTTTGATTGAATGATCGAAATCTCATCGGTTGTTTCTTGAATGAGTTCATTTCCTAAGACCTGTGAGTCACCAACCTTGGTCGAGCAGACCGGTGATTGGCATTTCCTACCATTAAGAGCTTCAAATGGAGCACATTGGATGCTCGTATGATAGCTATTGTTATGCGAAAACTCGATGAGTGGAAGATGAGTGTCCCAAATTCCTCCGAAATAAATTACACAAGAACAGAGCATGTCCTCTAAAGTTTGGATAGTCCATTCAGTTTGACCATCAGTTTGGGGATGATAAGCCGTGCTAAGATTAACACGAGTTCCCAAGTCCATTTGTACCGATTGCGAAAAGCGAGAAGTGAAATGACTTTCACGATCGGAAATGATTGGCGTTGGCGAACCATGACGCGCAATGATCTCATTTATGTAAAATGTGGACAATATCTCCATCTTGTAATCCTCTCAAATAGGAAGGAAATGAACAGATTCAGTATGTTTGTCGACTACCACGCAAATCGAATCATAACACCACTGAGTTCTCGGCAATTTGGTTAATGAAATCCATGGAAATTTGGTTGATGTAGAAGTCTCGAGGGTTTTTGATGTTTAGCCTTCACTTTTGAGCATGTTAGACATTTTCCTACATATAAGGCAATGTATTTCTTCATACCGGGCCAACAATAGGATGTTCTCAAATCTTGTTACACCTTGTCAGCTCCCTGATGAACTAAATATCGCGACTTATGTGCCACATCGCAGATGAGGGTGCGCAACTCTTCTGATCTTGGTATCCACTGGCATCCGTTGAAGTATAGAATTCAGTATGATCGAGGTTCAAGTTTACATTCAACCCCACAATCTAACTCTGACTTCAGTTGATTGTTGATCACCATACATTGTTGTGCAATATGAATCAAATCCTTCAAATTCGGTTGTGTATTGATCTCTATTGCTCTAACCCGCACTATTTTGATTGGTTCCTTGCGACTAAGAGCATCCGTCACCACATTTGCCTTGCCTGGATGATAGCGAATCCCAGAGTTGTAATCATTTAACATCTCAACGCAACATCCTTGTTGCATGTTGAGTTCCTTCTGATTGAGAATGAGTTGCATGCTCTTGTGATCTATGTATATGACACATTTGGCACCGTACATGTAGCATCTCCAAATCCATAGTGCGAAGACCACAACCCCTAACTCAAGGTCATGAGTAGTGTAATTCTTCTCATGAACCTTAAGTTTTCTTAAAGCATGCGCGATGACTTTGTCTCGTTGCATGAGTACGCAACTGAGGCCAAGGAAAGAAGCAACGCAGTAGACAATGAAATCATCATTGCCTTCAGGAAGACTAAGAATAGGGGAGTTGCATAACTTCTGTTTAAGAAGTTTAAATGCATCTTCTCGCTTCTGTCCCCATACGAACGCTTGACTTTTCTAGGTTAAAGTTGTGAGGGGCAAGGAAATCATCGAGAAGTTCGCAATGAACCTTCGATAATTGCCTGGCAAACCCAAAAATGAACGAAATTATGTTGGGGCTGATTGGGAAGTCCTGTTCTTCATTGCTTCTATCTTCACTGGATCTACGTGTATCCCATATTTATTAATAACGTGCCCCAAGAAGTGAACTTCCTTTATCCAAAATTCACATTTTGAGAATTTGGCATAAAGTTGTTCAACTTTTAACAGTTCTAACATCTTTCTAAGATGACTCTCATGTTCTTGTTCTGTCTTGGAATAGATTAGTATATCATCAATGAAGATGATAGCAAACTGATAAAATTAAGGCCTGCATACCTGATTCATAAGGTCCATGAACATTGTAGGTGTGTTAGTCAACCCAAATGGCATAACCACGAACTCATAGTGACCATATCGAGTTCTAAATGCAATTTTTGGGATATCCTCATCATTTACTCTCAATCGATGATACCCAGATCGTAGGTCAATCTTAGAGAAACAAGTTGCTCCCCGTAATTGATCAAATGAATCGTTGATCCTGGGCAGAGGATACATGTTCTTGATTGTTAACTTGTTCAGCTCTTGATAATCAATTCACATTCGGAATGAACCGTATTTCTTCTTGACAAAGAGAACCGGGTCTCCCCAAGGAGAGTAGCATGGTCTAATGAAACCCTTGTCCAGAAGTTCCTGAAGCTGACTAGACAGTTCCTACATTTCGGATGGTGCTAATCATTACGGAGACTTAGCCACCGGATTAGCTCCTGGGAAAATATCTATTCTAAACTCCACTTGTCGAACTCGTGGTAGTCTAGGAAAGTCTTCTGGAAATACATACGACTATTATCTGATAATCGGTACATCGTTAACTGTCTGCTTCTCCGGCTTCTTCTCCACTATATGACCCAAAAAAGCATGGTACTGCTTCCTCAGATACTTTTGAGCCTTGATGCACGAAAATATCTTCAATCCACGACACGACCTCGTCATACACTCACATCGTTTTGCAAGACAGTAAATGAATTCGGAATAATTTCTCCGAACATACAATTTCTACGTTATGCTTAGATAGCCAATCCGTTTCGATGACAACTTCGAAACTCCGAAGTGTCATAGGAATGAGATCGATGGTGAACGTGTGATTGTTTAACTTAAGTTTACAATCATGAATGATTGAATTTACAAGTAACTTCTTACCATCAGCTGCCTCTATTGTATATGGGGTATCAAGTACTGATGGTTGTATATTAAACAGAGAAGCAATAGTGGCAAAGACAAAACTCTTGTCTGTGCCGATATTAAATAATAAGGAAACATAGTGATTCTTGATGGGAAATGTTCATGTGACGACCGTTGGATCCTCACATACTTCACCGATTCCATTAACAAAAGCACGAGTAGTAGCTGTAACAGCACTGTTGTTGTTGAGACGAGGACACTGGGTTCAGAAACATACTGCTGCCATGCAGTTGTAACAAGCCATCCCACCTGTAATAGTAGGAGTCACTGCAACGGTAGTGGCAGCAAGGGTTGCGGCACGACAAGTTGCCACCAAGTGCCCGTACCTTCCACGCTTTTTACACTGTCCGCATGGAAGGGTAAGAAGGTGATGATACTGACACTAAGGGTAAACATAATGTGTGCCATTGTAGGCCTTTCTGGCCATAACAACTTGTGGGGTGGTGTTGATTCGTGGGGTTTGAATTGGAGTAGCTACCTTCAATTATGAGAAATTCTTGATAGTTTTCTACTTTTTCTTCTTGGGCTGTTGTTTAGGCTTCTTGGTTTCATTAGCCTTGATCCCTTTGAAACCTTCTGTGGAGTAGACCAGCCTTGACATACTCCTTGGTCAGTGCGGCACTCAAATGAATAGCTGCCTCAAGTGTTGTGGGATTTCCACCCATAACATTAACCCTAATCAGTAGGGGTAATCCCTCCATATATTTCTCTATCTTGTGTGACAGGGGTGTAACCAGATGTGGGACTAAGATACACGGTTCATGAAAACAAGTTGTGTATATCACATTTTCCCGACTGTCTTGAACAAGACTCCACATTTCTGCCTCCAATTTCTTCAGCTCGTGTCTGGGATAGAATTCCTCGACCAGCATGTTGTTTGAATTCAACCCATGGTAGGGCCAAAGCAACTTCTAGACCCCTGCTGTTCTTCTTAGCATTCCACCACGTAAGAGCGCCTTTGTGAAAAGCGCTTGATGACATTATGACTTTTACTTTCTCAGGACATCTGGTGAAGTCATGGATGTCCTTGATGCTTTCGAGCCATTGTAATAGGCTTGTAGCTCCTTCAGTACTAGCGTACTTTGGGGGCTTAGCATCGTTGAACTCCTTGAATGTAAAAGTAAAATTCCGGTGTTACTAGTGTTGGAGTTATTTGTTGCTGTATCACCACCACTTCCCTACAAATTGTTTGTGATATCAGTAACCATACCCGAAATAATCTCCCTCATCTGTTGGGTGACTATTCAGGCAATCTTGTTGATCTCATCATCGTTGCCACTTGTTGAACCCTTGTCGTTTGGTCTATGAAGAGAAAGACACAAGCGGAACAGTAATGAGAGTAACATAATTGAATCATATGATATTTTAGTAATACTCTCACACTACAAAAATTATCCTTCAATTATGATGATGAGCAAGCACACATATAACCAGATTAACTTATTAGTATACTCCTCATCTTATTGTTACATATTATGATCCTTATGTTATATGGTTAATGATACGAAACGAGTTGTACACTTAATCTTAAGTTGGCATGTTGAACTTTGTTGACATGTTGAACTATGTTATACTATGTTGGCATGTATGATCCTAATATGTTTTCACACAAATTTTGTCACAACAAGCTGGCACATATGTTGGTCTATAATATTCGTTGTTTCTTATAACTTATGATTTTATGTTGCAATGATCTATGTTCAAGTCTATGTTGCAAAGATTTGTTTTATACACAGATTTTCATTAAATCATCACGTCAGCTTACCCCTCTTATAACGAAGTTGGCTTATTTATAAGGCATACATAGGGTCAAGCCCAGCCGCTAGCCCACAACCTCTTCATTACTTTAGGGCTAGGCTGCTGCTAGTATTTAGAGTTAGAATACCACACTAGAAACATTGATTGTTGTTTGTTGATAGTACTTTTGAATCCTATAAGTCTTTACTTCCAAGGAATCAAGATATTAAGCTTCTATGTTTATGTCATCTAAGACTCCCATATATGATCTCTTAATTAAGCAAGCTAAAACACATTCCTGGTTCTTAAAGTTCTTATGGATATGATGCAATGTTGTTAAAATGCAATAAGGTTAAGTTGAGAATTTCAGAACGGGAGAACTAAGAGAACTAAGAATACAAAATACTGCCTCTGAAATTCTATATTGGAAACTATGTTGAGGAAATTTAGTCCAGGTTCTAAGAATACAGAATCCAGCCCAAGATTTCCTTGATTCCTAAAAACAATTATCCCTAAGATCTTTAAGCTTAATGCAGACTTAAGGCTATCATAAGCTCAGAACTTAAATCCTCAAGCTTATAGCACTTACCATATGGGGTAGCTTAGGTTATAATTTATGTCATTAATATTGGGTTTTTCCTAGCTCTCCACAACCTTGGCTCTGATACTAACCTGTCACAACCTACACTGCATGCGGAATCCACGGGGCGGTGATGACTCTTAATTGAGTCATGACCAAGTATTGGAATAACAACCACAATGTTACTTTGTTCCATAATGTTAAATGTTGTTTGATTACAAAGTACACTAACTATCAAAAGTATACAACTAACCGACCTCAAAATAATTTTTACATATATAGATCAAACATGATGATTAAACATATAGGATTAAGTCTGTTTCTAATCCATCATAGCTTGTTTCTTGATCTTTATATATCTTAACTAGATCATCTTAGTTGTCCCTGTTGTACCAATCCTTGATTACCTGAAACATGTGAAAAAGTATGTGTCAACTAAGGCTAATTGGTGAGAACAATAGGTTAAGCAATAAAATTATAAAGTATGAAGTCATGATAATATGGATCAAACATTACATAAAATATAACATGATAATTGTAACCCAAACCATCATCAAGTAAACGAAGAATGTGGTCAGTCCACGAACGACCATAACACTATGCCAACTCATTTTCAGGTCCCAAATTACATTTTTTGTTAGATCTATAGTTTTCACTAAGCGTCCAACATGGCCCAAGTTGTTTATATTAGTCAACATCAACTCCATGTTGTCGTAAATGCGGGCAATTTGGCCTATGATGGTAAACTTAATTAGCAGCAAATCCATATTACCATAAACGCTTCCAATCTGCAGTTAGTTTGTAAAACAAATTTAAAGCGCAACCTTGTCGTAATGTGCCTTTTTTTTCCCTTACTGTGATCACCCAGTACTAACGTCATAAAGAATAAGATAATAAATACTTGATGTGTATATGCTTGTCTACAATATTGAACACCATGACTACATGTTATGTAACTTGAAAAGAAAACCATGTTGAACCGATGTTGAAATGTTGACCAAATATTGAAAGGTTGAACAAATCTTGAGCTGTTAAAGTGTTGTTGAACACGTTGCACAAATGTTGAAATGTTGAGACATTCAACTGATAACGAAATTGTTGCAAATTATTTCACAGTGTTTAAGAGCTTATCAAAAAGGTTATAAGAATTTAATAAAAATGGGTTTTTAAGATGTAATATTTAAAATGTATAAATTTGGTTGTAATAACCTGGATAAAACTTGTAACTACTGAAAAACTTTGTAAAACAGTCTTCGCAAAGATAGATTGATAAAGGTTTACTAAAAGTCTTTGATCACATGATTCACCCCAAAACAGTTATAAAATAAGTAAAAGAGCGGCTACGTTCTCACCTGAAAGTAGTAAACTCAGTCCCGTATAAGCGGCTAAGCAATGAGACTTCTAAGTGAATCCTATAATATTGTAATCATAATACTATAAGATTCATTAATGTTGTTTGACTTGTTTAGGTTTGTTCACTGATTTAAACTTGTTATATATATATATATATATATATATATATATATATATATGTTACATAATTAAGGTTGTTGAAAAGTTTCTAACATGGCCATTATTGTTCTAAGGATGTTAAGCTCATTTAAAATCAAAACCCTTGGGCTTGGGGATTTCTTGAACCTCATAATGGTAAGAAGTTTGAATATGTTTGCTAGTATAGGGAGTGTCGATAATAATAGTATCTGCACCACAATTAGATGTATTCAAGGAACCCATCGATACTAGCAGTATCGATGGTGACTTGAAACCGACTCTAGGTATCTTCGAAATTACTAGTATAGAGATTCACTCATCCCAAACTCATTGGACTTATTTTAATAGATTAGTATCATCGAATTTGAGCTAGTCAGGAAGAATGTTAAGACAAATAGGTTTGATCGAAAGATCTAATAAGTTCAAAGGTGTTCCATCGACACTGTCAATATCGATGGTTACTTCACAATATCGATGCTCATTCATTCCAATATCTTTGGATTTGATTCATGTAATAGAATCGATGGTTGGCCAATGAAGAGGGGGTCGTCCATACTAGTAGTATCGACCCAAAGTCCATCAGGTTAAGAAAGTGCCTATCGATAATATTAGTATCGATGGGGTGTTAGAATCGATGGTGTGGACGTCAAACTTAATACTCTCTATGGAGACCAACCTCTATTTCTCTGGAGGCGTCGATATTCTAGGATCGACAAAGAATTAGCTGTTTTTTTCCCTCATCGAACTTATCAAGTTCGATGGAAGAACAACCCATGTTGTTCTTGCGTCAATACTATCATTCTTGACGTCCAGCTCCTTTTCTAGCCTTCGAACACTTAAAACAAGATTATCTAAGGGTTTCTAAGGTTATTTCGTTGTTCATTCTCAAGTGTTGAAGAGATGAAAACCGGTTTTATGCTTGATGGTTCCGGGTTGATTAAAATCCTAAAAATGCGAACCCTGTTTCAACAATGTCGATCGTTTGAGGTTGTGTGAAGGCAGATCCTTTGTACTTTTAGCATCCAATTGTTGTGGGGATTGTTTAGGCAGCAAGAACACTCAATTTGGTGAAGATTTTAGTAGGTTGAGTGTGAGTTTTCTAGAAAGGAAGTCTAGAGAGAGAGTGAGGAGTTTCTTGTGTTTTAGAGAGAGAGCTGGCGTAATAAATGAGAAGGAGTAGGAAATTCAAGGCTTTTATATCTCGGGTGGTTACACGCATTTAGTCTCGGCCGGTTTTACGATAACGCGTTATTTTACGAACTAAACTCTAAAATGTCATTTCATTTTTAGAAATAGTTTTAAATTATACTTTTAGATTGTATTTGACGAGTTTCATATTGTCAGAACATAAAATATAATACTTTATGTAGTTTGTAATATTTGTTTGTTTTTCGAACCGCCCACGAATATATTTACGTGTATACCCGTAATTATGTACATTTTTGGTTATTCTCTTGTTTTAATAATGTTTACTTGTAACGCTAACCTTAACGTTGGTATCTTTATGGATCGTTACCCATATTGATACTGGGCTTCGCTTACTTGTTAGAATATGTTCGTTTTTTTTTTAAATGGTGACACTCATTGTCTTAACACTAGGCACTAACACTATCCCAATATATCGAATATAGTTTATGTATAGGGCATATGTAGAGTCAAGCTACGTGCCAGCTCCACCGCCAGCCCACCGCTATTTTGATGTATTAAGATAGTGTGCTTGTTAAGTTTATCTGACTAAAAAAATATAAGTATATACTTAGCTCCTAACTAAATAGTTTCCTATAATATACCACACATATTCATAAGATTCACATTGATGCTATGATGCATAGGCTAAGATACACATTGTTGTTTACTATTATTGATTACGATAATGAAAATGTACAAATTTTACAAAAAGAAATAGTAAAATGAAACTGAGTTATATCCTGTATATTATTTGATAAAGACACAAGGCTTACATCTAAGTTTTGGAAACAGTTCAACGTCACCTTCAAACCATAAAAAAGGACATGAAACCGTAATGGATATGCTCAGCGCATGTATCAATGACTTTTATAGTAGCTGGGATGACAACTTAACGTTATGTTATTCATATACGATAATAACTATCATGCTACCATTGGAAAGTCCCCATACGAGGCATTGTATTGACGGCATTGTAGAATGCCTGTGTGTTGGGGTGAAGGGTGTCAAAAGGAAATCTGAAACAAAGTTGTGGTCATATATGTCGCAGAGAAGATTCGATTGAGCTGACATGGATGAAAGCTACACAAGATCATCAAAAGTCTGGCGATGTCAGACAAAGGAGACTAATAAAGTTTAATGTCACACCCCGAGCCGGCGGGGTTGGATCGGATTCCCCGTCAGGCGGAAGGTTCCCGGGGCGCGATATCGTGAGTGATAATCGTGATGATCAGTTTGTTTACATTGCACATGATATAAATGAGAAATGCTAAATAAAATAGAATTACAAAGTTAAATTACATCAGTATTGTTCATAATTTAACAATGTAAATCTACCATCAACATCATAAATTTTATATCTTGTATCTGCACAAGATATACAAAATATATTGTATAATGATGTTCCAAAAGTATGCAAGTCCAAAAATACTAGGTCCTCTGTCTGTCATCGTAGTCCAAAAGCATTAACTTCTTAATTGACCTGTTCATCACCTGAGAAGTCATGCAAAAAGATCAAGTCAACACATGGTTGGTGAGTTCATATGATTTAGTATTTGAAAAATAGCTTTGCAAATCCTCTTTCGGTAACAACCCTAATCTCATTAACATCACCTGTATCATCCGACTAGGTATGCTTATATATAGGGCATACGAAAGGGTCGAACCTTTGTAGATGCATTATATGTCCCTAGTTCAATTTTGTATTAACCATCATGTAAAGTTCAAGTTATTTTAATGGAAGTTGTCTTTATATGTTGATATTAATGTTTAATGTTGATTATATGTTTGTTTGATTTGATTTAGTAATGTTTAATGTTTAAGTATGTGTTCTGACCATTCGGGCGAATGACTCTAACGAATGAAGTCATTCGCCGAATGAACGCCCTAGCGAATGACGTAGGCGATTGAATGAGTCATTCGCCGAATGAGCTGCTTCGGGCACTCATTCGGCCGAATGACGACAGCTTATAAATACAAGTTCAAATCATTTCAAACCTAACTTTTCTGAGTCCTCAGTTTTCCCAGTGCACTCCAGTGTCAAACCCTTGAAGTTTTGAGCGATTCTTACCGTCCAACTTCGATTCTCAACCCGTGGTGATTGATTTTCACTCACACGTTGATTCTACTCTCTCGATTCACCACGGTTGTTGTTGATTTCAATTGGATAACCCTGGAATAGGATTCCGCACTATTCCAGAGGCTGTCAAGCAGATTTCTCTTGGAATCGGATTGTTTCCTAGCTCTAGCAAGGTCCCAAGGATCTTCATTCGGCCATTGGTCTGACAATTTTTCTAAGTGTTGAATCTTGTTGTTCTTGATTAAATGGAGGATTTAGCATTGATGGCTAATCAGAATCATCGCATGCAGACTTTACTATTGACTGAGACTGAGACAGGAAACTCCAACAAAGCTCCCAAGTTGCTTTCTTTAGATGATTATCCACACTGGAAATATAGATTTGAGATTCACATCAATGGGGCGAATACTAACTTGTGGATGATGATTGAAGGAGGTTATCTGAGGCCTCTGAATGAGGATGGAACTCCTATGCTAGTCACACGGATGACTGAGCCTCAAAGGAATCTTTATAATTATGAGAAGAAGGCTTATGCTATTTTATCTCAGTCCATTGCTACTGACATGTTCCATCGGTTCAGACAGTTTACATCTTCTAAGTATTTGTGGGATGCTTTGCAACAGCGTTATGAGGGCAATGATGCTTTGAAGAATATCAAGTCAAAGGCTTTAAGAAAGGAGTTCAACAGTTTCATGTATGTTGGAAATGAATCTTTGGATGAGTTGATTGCCAGATTCTATCATCTTTTGAGTGAGCTGTTCAATCATGAAGTCAAGACTACTACTTAGGAGAAGATACAGTGTTTAGCAGATGCTCTACCTCCAAAGTGGGATTCATTTTTAATGGTGCTTAAACAGAATGAGATGATGGCACATATGGACATAAATGATTTCATCCAGAAGCTGAAAGAGCAGGAAATAGAGAACAAGTGTAAAGCTAAACAGGTTGTGTAGGATCAGTTGTTCTCATTAATCAATATTAGATTATAGCAGCGGAATTCAGAGATGAATTAGCATAGAATTAGCAAGAACACTTTGAATCTAATAAAATAGTAAAGAACAATTTATAGAAAGAGAATTCTACAAATGTAAATGTTTCATTCAATGCGCTAACTTCGATACCCAAAACATTATGTCAACTGTCCTTATATAGAAACAGTGACGTCTAATGATGTCATATGATGTTGACACCTAACAGACATAAAACAACAACTGAAATAAACAAAACTACTGAGGATCTTCATAAAGTCTGAAGACATCCTCTTACAAAGTCTGACTAACTAAAACTACTGAAAGCAAACTACAACATCTGATGAGTAAACTACTCATCAGACTTTTACAACTAATGAAAGAAAAATACTGAAGACAAAAACAAACATCACAACATCTGAAGACTAACACTTCAGCTGTTGTGAATAACTTCAGATCTTGTAACTCTTTAGATCTTGTGTCACTTCAGATCTTGTATCACTTTAAGTAGCCTTCAGCTGTTGTGTTCTTCTTCAGTTGTTGTGTGTCTATGAGACTTAAAGGTTTTTCTGATCAGGCTCATTGGTTCTTTTGGTCCAACAAACTCCCCCTGAACCAATGCAGCCAAAACCTTTAATTATTAACTGTCTCACTTATTTTGGTTTCCCAGGCTGAAAGATCTTGTCTTTTTCTTTGAGATCAGCTTCAAAATGACCAACTAAGTACAGGCCTGGCAATCAGCAGCTTCTGAAAATCTGAATGGCAAAGGAGGAGAGGGAACTCCATTGGGGAAATGGACTATGAGCATTTACCCCTCTCATTAAAGCTACTGATCATAAATGAGTCTAAAAGACTCCCTGACATATGCTTCCAACAGACTAATTTTCTCTTCATGTGTAAGCCTTTCTGGTTCTCCTTCAAAGAATGACTCAGGCCCATAATACTTAGATAAGTACCTAGCCGTTGTCCCATCATAGAGTTCCACCCTTGTGATTTCTCTATATACAAATTCATCTGGATGCTTTCCTTCTAAGAATAGTGATAACTCATTCTGTTTCACTCCTTCCAATTTCCTGTACACTAAACCTTTCTTGATCATTTTATTCTCTAGAAACTTAGGAGCTTTCAATCCAGAGTTGTAAATACTTTTAAAATCTCCTATTATTTCCCAAGGATCAAGCACAGATCCCAACATTATATCAGCACTGATTACCTTTTTGATTCTTCTTGCATATGCAGCTGGAGCATCTCTTCTGTGAATTTTGTCTATCACCCTTGGATCAGGCCACATCCTGATTTGTTCTTTTCGATATTGATAGGTAAACCTCAGAGCATACAACCTTTGTGCTTCTTTCTTCATTGCTATGATTGTTGATGTCTGAGGGTACTCTCTATCAACTAACCTTAGAATATTTTCATCATGTTTATTCTGACTCTCTTCTTCTTCAAGTTTAATCTTTATATATAGTCTCTGAGATTCTGGAGTTATCTTGAGATGTTGACCAAAGACCAACCCTTTTCTGGTACATAAGTATCTGGCAACTTGACTATCCTTTTCTGAGCCATTTGTTCTGAACCAGCTTTTGAAGACTCAGGCTTATGGACTTTTGTTTGCAAAACAGTAGAAATTGGAAGCCTGTCTTCTTCATCAGTATCTTCTTCTTCTTCTTGAACTCTTAACATTCTCCTTTTCTTGGGAGGTGCATCATCAGCAATAAGTTGAGTTGAATGGCTAGAAGGACTGACTTGTTCTTTTTGTACCTCAGATACTTCAGGTTCTTGATCATTACCAGCCTTCTCCACCCCAATCATATGATCTTGATCATCCTTTGCCTGATCATCCTCTGTTTCAATCTCTTGATCTTCAGATTGCATTTCAGGTTCAGCTGTTGCATCCTCCTTCTCAACATTAATAGCAACATCAATAGTCTTTGTCTTCTTCTGTCTCTTATAAGTGACTTGTATAGCTGGAGACTTTTCAGAAGCATCTTCCTCCTCCTCATTTCTTGATCTTTTTCTCTCAGCTGCTGAATCTTTCACTAACTCCCCCTTTTTGGCTGCAGGGGAAGAAGGTGTTTGAAAGCTAGAAAGTTTTGCATCAACTGCATCATCAATCATTTTCTGAAGTTGAGTGTGGGATGGAAGCCTCTCATCAAGAGCTTGGGCAATTATATTCTGTAACAAAGGAGTGATGAGAGGTAGGGCAGTGAGAAAAGCAGCAACTAATGCCTCTGGGGGGCTTGAACCCAAAGGATTAGTGCATGAATCAGAGGCTGGAGGTTTATTTGGATGTTGAGTAGTGGAGGAAGTGTTTTGGGGACCTTCAAGACTTGAAGGTGCCATCTGTGGGTTTGGAAGGGCAGATGGACTTTTGTCCTTGGACATCTTGGTGAGCAGCTCATTAAGTGTGCAGACCTCAGCCTCAAGAAGCATGATCTGTTTTAGAACATCAGATAAGGTCCTGTGGTCATCACTAGCCTTGGCTAAATCATCTGACCTCCTGAAAGTATCAGGATTAACCTAAGTTGAGTGTGGCTCAACATTTTCAGGTGCCCCTTGTTCTTGGTACTGGGGACTTCCAACCTCAGGGATAAACCCTTCATCAGTTGTTGCCTCTGGCAGGGTCTTAGAGATGTTACTACTATCAATCATTCCAAATGATGGAGGTGATGAAGTGGCAGCCCTGGCAGAAATCAGAATCTCTCTGTCCACACTAGTAGATCTGATATTGTAGTCAAAATCCTGTGGGTTATCAGAAACACATTGATCCTCCCCCTCAATGTTGGAGTTAATCCCAGTGGTAATAGGTGTCTGGGTAGGGATTGGAGTGTTAAGCTGATCCAGGATTTGTTCAATACCAAATGTGGGGCTTTGTTGAGTGGTTTCAGTAGTGGTAGGCTTTGAAGCAGAGTGCACCCGGGGAGAATGGTGCTGTTCAATAGAAACCTTTTCAAATGAAAGAGGCTCTAGATGAGTGTCTACCCCTTCAAGAGTTGCACCAAGTTCCTGTTGAGAGGAACCTTGGGCGGTATCAGCTGGTGGAGTCTGGTGCACCACTGGCTGACTACGGCCAGTGGGCATAGTATGCCTTGGTGAGGCAGGTTCAGACTCAGGGGACTCATCTCCCTGAGCAACCTTTTTGGGCTTTTTGGAAAGTGACTTGGTGGGGACTTTGGATTTGGATTGGGATTTTGAGGCTGTGGGTTCCCTCTGCTTGGGTTTTAGCTTTCGGGCAGCCTCTTTGAGTGTGAGGTTAGTGTTGTGCCGGGAATATACCTCTAGCAAAACTGCTGGAGCAGAGATTCCCTGACCAACAAGGCCTTCTTGTTTTAATTGTTTTTCAATGATGGCCATTATAAAACGTGGGTAAAGAAGCCAACTTGTGGAAACAGGTTTAGCAGCATGTTCAGTTAATTCTGAAAATAAAATTTGTGAAAAATTAAGTTTTTGTGATTCCAGAATAGAGAAAAGTACCTGCTGCCACCTTGAGGACATCTGGTCCCATGAAGATGATTTTGGAGCCAAACAAATGTTGATCATATGGAAGATGAGACGTTCAGGGTCGTTGAAATGTTTCTTGTAAAGAGTGGAGTCACTCAAGTCACCCTGGTATTCGTGACTTGTAAAACAGAGATCAGTGAGGTTCTTTGGAAATGTAGTGACCAGATTAGCATCATCCAGACTGAGAACCTCCCTTAGTTCTGCTGGACTCACATGAACATTGTGTCCATTCACTGTAGATCGGAGTGAGATTACTCCGGTACTGACATTTATGAGTTCCACATTAGTCCAGAATTGATGAAGAGACTCAACATGGAGTGTAGGATTGGTAAGAAAAGCAGTTTGGAATTGGGATGCGTTCATAAGATCGACTGCTTCATCAAATTTTGACCAGAAAGAGGATTTCGTGAGATATGCAACGGAGTTGTGACGAGGTTTAAGGTTCATTGTCGCCATGGAAGCAGAGACTTGAGAGGGAAGATAGGTTTTTGAAAAAGATGGAAAGTTCTGATGAAGTGGTAATGAAACAACTGAAGAAGATTTGGTTTTAATAGAAGACTGAAGGATTGGAATTTTATTCTTCAGATGTTACAGAGAGAAAACAGCAGTGGTTGAAACATCTGAAGAGTAAGTTTGCTCATCAGGTGTTGTCGACATTGGTTGTTCATCAGCTGTTTTCATCAGTTGCTCATCAGACTTTGTGAAACATCAGATTTTCTCATCAGATTTTGTGAAAAATTGGTCATCAGAACTTGTGACAAAAGTTGTTCATCAGTATTTGTGAAATATTTTTGACCTTCAATACTTTGTCACCCAAAACCCATCAGTACATTTAACTGATAATATTGGTAAAGGTCAGATCTTTCCTTAAATCAGTACTTCTGATACTTATCAGTACTTACTGAAAATATCAGGAGTTGCAAGGTGATACAAAATTTTGTGTTTTGACAAAGGGGAAAATTTTTTGTATTTTTGAAAATTTTTTATCTGGTGGATGGAATTTTATTATTGTGAAAACCAATTTATTCATGTTGCAGCATACCAAGCCTTAGAACCAAATTTTGAAAAGTTGAAGTCTCTAAAGGCTTAGTAAAAATATCTGCAAGTTCATCAGCACTAGGAACAAACTTTGGATCAATCAGACCTTTTTCAAAACAATCCCTTATAAAATGATGTCTGATTTCAATATGTTTGGTCCTAGAGTGCTGAACGGGATTCTTGACAATACAAAGAGCTGAGGCACTATCCATTAACAATGGTGTCTTAGACTCTTTGATGCCATAATCCAAAAGTTGAGTCTGAAGCCAGAGAATTTGTGAAGTGCAGCTGGCAGCAGCAATGTACTCAGCTTCAGCTGTGGATGTAGCCACAGATGTTTGTTTCTTACTCTGCCAAGAAACCAAACAGTTTCCTAGAAACTGACAGCCACCAGAAGTTGATTTTCTGGTAAGTTTGCATCCTGCATAGTCACTATCAGAGAAAGCAACCAGCTTACAGGAATGCCCAGTGGAATACCAAATTCCCAGTGATTGAGTGCCCTACAAATATCTAAAAATCCTTTTAACAGCAATCAAATGAGATTCTTTAGGTGCAGCCTGAAATCTAGCACAAACACATGTAGCAAACATAATGTCTGGTCTAGATGCTGTGAGACACATCAAGGAACCAATCATACATCTATAAAGTGTTTCATCAACTGATTTACCTTTCAAATCTGCATCAAGTTGTGTGGTGCTGCTCATGGGGTTAGAACAATTTTTACAGTTTTGCAGATCAAATTTCTTTAACAACTCTTTTGTATATTTGGACTGGTGAATGAAAATGCCATCAGGACTTTGTTTGATTTGAAGACCCAAGAAAAAATGTAATTCCCCCATGGCACTCATTTCAAAATTCTTTGTCATTAACTCAGTAAAATCAGCACACAACTTTGGATCAGATGAAGCAAAAATTATGGCATCAACATAAATTTGAACAAGGAGCTTATGCTGTCTTACTTTCTTTATGAACAAAGTTTTATCTATGGAGCCTCTAGTGAAATTATTTTGAAGGAGAAAAGTGGATAAAGTGTCATACCAGGCTCTAGGTGCTTGTTTCAGCCCATAAAGAGCTTTATCAAGCTTGTACACCCAATCAGGATGTTTATTGTCCTCAAAACCTGGTGGTTGACACACATACACTTCCTCTTTTATTTTACCATATAAGAAAGCACTTTTGACATCCATTTGAAAAACTTTTAGTTTGTGTAAGGCAGCATATGCTAAAAACAATCTAATTGCTTCCAGTCTGGCTACAGGGGCAAAAGTTTCATCATAATCAATATCTTCTTCCTGAGAGAACCCCTGTACAACCAGTCTGGCCTTGTTCTTAATTATTTGACCATTTTCATCAGTTTTATTCCTAAACACCCATTTAGTGCCTATTGCACACTTACCTTGAGGTAAAGGAACCAGCTCCCAGACTTGTTGTTTCTTGAACTGCAATAGCTCCAACTGCATAGCCTCCACCCAGCCATTGTCTCTGAGTGCTGTGTGATAGTTCTTTGGCTCTTGCTGACTGACAAATAAGGCATAGAGACAAAAATTTGACAATTGGCTTCTTTTTGAAACACCAGCAGAAATGTCACCCAGAACTTGAGATAATGGATGATCCTTCAGTTCTTGATATGGAATAAGATCGGTGCAAGTGTTTGCTGGAGGTCCAGTTGCTGCAGATGTTGATGAAGATCCAGGGAACAGTTCAGCAGGAATTTCAAATGATGTATAAGATTCTAGAATTTCATCAGCATTTGTATTAGGAGGAACCACTGGAGCAGGAGGAGCATCAGGTTTAGCAGACCTTGGCAGAGTATCACTAAACCTGAACAGGTGAGTACTAACATCATCATCATCATCAGTACTACCTTGTGAGTTTCCCATAGCAACTGTTGATGCATTATCTGCCAGAATAACAGACTCAGCTGGAGGTTGATATGGAACATATTGCAGTATATCCAAATCAAACATCTCTACAGGGTTTTGTGGGATGGGATCTTTTGGTGATTCATTGAACTTTACATGGAGAGTTTCTTCAACAATCTTGGTTCTGCAATTAAACACTCTGTAAGCTTTGCAAGTTGAAGAATATCCCACAAAATATCCTGCATCCACTTTGGAGTCAAACTTTTTAAGTGGATCTTTGGTATTGAGGATATAGCAAGGACAACCAAAAGCTCTGAAGAAGGAAATCAAAGGTGTCAAAGTATGAAGCACTTCATAAGGTGTTTTCAACCATCTTTGATTCACCAAAACTCTGTTTTGCACATAACAAGCAGTATTAACAGCTTCTGCCCAGAAAGTCAATGGCAAGCCGGAATCAGCAAGCATTGTTCTGGCAGCTTCAATTAAAGTTCTATTTTTCCTTTCAACTACTCCATTTTGTTTAGGAGTTCTAGGGATGCTGTACTGCCTCTTGATTCCCTTTGACATATAAAACTCATCCAGAATATGATTTCTGAACTCTGTTCCATTATCACTCCTTACACACTTGACAGGAAGAGAATATTGTTTCTCAACATACAACACAAAGTGAATAATAGACTTAGCAACCTCTTCTTTTGAGTGCAAGAAGAAGGTCCAGACAAACCTGGAGTAATCATCAACAACTACTAAGCAATACTTCTTCTTTGCCATACTCATGACCTTCACTGGCCCAAACAAATCCATATGTAACATATGCAAACAAGCAGTTGATTTTGTATCGCCAATTGGAGGAAAAGATACTTTGTGTTGCTTCCCTTTCAAGCAAGCAGTACAATTTTCATCACAACTAAAATCCTTGATTGGAAGACCTCGAACCAGACCATGTTTCACCAGTTGATTCATGTTTTTGAGATTTATGACCCAACCTTCTGTGCCACAGATTAGATTCCTTTAGAGAGGCCTTTGAAAATAAACATGGATGACCTTTAACAGAAATTTTCTTTGACAAATCAAAGGCATAAACCTTTCCCACCCTGTTAGCTTTAAGAAGAGTATATTCATCCAAAACTTTGGCAATCAGAGGCAACACTTCAGAAGACAGTATCCTGCAGTCTTGCTTGGTGAAAAGAGAAATGTGACCCTTATCACACATCTGACTAACACTCAGGAGATTATACTTAAGATTCTCTACATGATTCACATCATCAAACCTTATCTCACCATTTGACACATATCATTTTCCTATAATGTAACCCTTAGCATCATTTCCAAATGAAACAAATCCCTTCCTTCCTGTAAAATAGTCATTAAGAAGAGATCTGCTCCCAGTCATATGCATGGATCCTCCACTGTCAACATACCAGATTCTATTTTGGCATGCTGAAGGACCCTGCATACATGAACACACTCAGTTAGACTTTTGGACCCAAACCAGTTTGGTTTTGGGTCTGTTATCACATGAAGAAACAAAAGTAACAGTTTCATTTGAAGCAACACTTGAATCATTCTTTTCAAAAGATTTAACCTTGGTTTTTGACATTGGTTTCTTCTTATGAAATGAAGCAACAGAGGCATCTACTAGGTTGGCTCTTCCTAGCAGATGTTGCAACATCATAACCAATTGATGCTGGTTTTGAGTCAAAGTTTTGATTTCCTTAGAAACATCAATACTTGACTTCAAATTTTTGTGCTTCATTTCCTTAACTTCTTTGGGTAATGAAGAAGGTTTCAAGTGCTGTTTCTTTGAATCTGGAAAAACCCCTTTACTTTTCTTGGATTTACTTGACTCATTTCCCTGTGAGGGTTTTCCAGATTTTGAACCTACTGATGATTCTGGTACGAACTTGGAACGAAATTCATTTTTCATCTTGATTATGTTCTTGTTTTTGTGCTTAATTTTATTGAATTTAGATCCTCTTCTGTACCAGCATTCATCAGAAGAATGATTGAACAACCTACAAACTTCACAAGGCACTCTCTTGTGTTTCTCCTTGTGAGTACCTACAAGTACTGAAGACATAGATACTGAATTTTTGTTCTTCAGTACATTTGGTGCTTCAGTATTTGTAGATTGAGTTACAACTACTGATGCTTTGACAACCTCTGAAGAGTTCTTCTTCAGTACTTGTCTATCAATACATTTCTCATCAGCAATTGTACCATTAAAAGTTTTTTTTACAACTGCTGATGAGACACTCTGGCTTATCAGAAGCCGTGCATCATTCTCTCCAGTGCCATGCCCATCTGACTCGATCAGTTTTAGATTTAATTCATTTGAGACTTTTTCATCAGGATCAATCTCAATTAAAACACTATCCTGACATGTTTCACCCTGGATGACATTTGTACATCCAATAGAATAAGAATATGTTTCAATATCCACAGTTTCAGACTCAGATTTGCATGCACTTAACTCACTTTCAGATGATTCTTCAGCATCAGACTTTTCTGAAGATTTGGTGGATTGGTATACACTGTCCCCTTCAGACTCACAGTCAAGATTTTTTGGTGTATAATCAGCTGGAGGGGCAGTGTGATTGTATTCAATACCAAACTTCACATTTGATGCTGTTTGTTTGTTTAACAACATCTCAAACCCCTTGCAAGACTCAACCCATTTTTCACACTTTACTTGGGTTGCTGCAAGTGTTTGTTTCAGATCATTGTGTTTTACAAGCATGACTTCCACCCTAGCCTTTTCATCAGACAACTGACACTTGAGTTTATAAATTTCAGACTCTTTTTCATTCAAAACTTTCTCAAATTCAGTTTTATTCTTAGTCACAGCCTTTTCTAAATCCAACTTCTCATTGATTAATTCAACATTTATTTCTCTAATGGAAGCAAATGCTGAAATACATGATTCTGAACACAACTTAGCTTTCGATTCAGATGATACCTGGGATGTTGAAGAAGTTGGACCTGAGGTGTCAGTTGAATCTATAGCCATCAAAGCAAGATTCCCGAATGGAGTGTCTCCACCATGTGGACCAGCTTCAGAGTACAGCTGCATATTAAAATCAGATAAGTCATCAGGTAAACTACTCCAATCAGCTACTCCAGGGGTGAAGAAACTCTGATGTTATTGTTGAGGCTGTTGATTTGTTTGAGATTTGCTAGGTTCAGGAAGAGCAGGTGATTGTGAAGGTATTAGTGCTGGAGTATGAGTGGGTTGTGGCATATAGAAACACGGATATGGATAAGGCATAGGACTTTGTGGTACAAAATGAGCTGGATAAAATTGTTGTTGACCAGATCCAGAAGATTGTTGTCCTTTGTTTGGTGTGTTATTGCTAGGAAAGGTCACAAAGGGTGCAGAGGAACTAGGTCCAGTGGATTTGCACTCTCTAGCAAAATGACCAAGCCTGTGACACTTGTGGCATCTCAACTTCCCTTTGTCAAAACCAACCTTGGTTTTCCAGTTAATCCGGGAAATTTTCTTCCAGTTCTTTTGTAAAATTTTTGAGATCTAATGTTTATTAAGGCCATATGACTTAATATATCCATTTCCTCCAGATCATCATCTGGAATTCCCTTCAAATCATCCATCACAAAACACAGATTATCACCATATGTACCTGCATTACCATCAATTCCCACAAAAGCATGTTCAGCACTATTAGTAGAGAAGTCAATATGTTCATCATAAGAACACTCAGACCTAGTATATTCTGACTCTTGACCTATCAATGCAGTATTGCCAGGAATGAAATCATCAGTGAGTTTGCCAGATGAAGACAGTTTTCTCTTCTGTTCTACCTCTCTCTCAAAAGTTAAGAGTTTCCCATGGAGTTGGGTGAGAGATAGATTCTCTAGATTTGCATTAGAGCGTAAGACAATAGTATAAATGTCCCATCTCTCAGGCAGTGATCTGAGGAATCTGTTATTCATCTGACTATTTGTATACTCCTGCTTAACCATTTTCAATTCAGAAATCAGACAGGAAAACCGCTCAAACTGTTGAGTCAATGACTCACCCTTTCTATGAGAAAAAGTCTCATACTGTTGAGCAAGGATTTCTCTAGTATTTGCTAAAACCTCATCGGTTCCACCGAATTGTTCTTTCAATGCAACCCAGAGATCATGAGCAGTGTCATGATGCATTAAGCCCGAATATATCTCATTCGGCAAAGCCATGGCCAGAATACCATGAGCTTTCGCATCAATTTCAAACAATTTTATATCCTCATCTGAATACATATCCGATGGTTTCGGAATCATGATTTTAGTTTCAGGATCAGTGATCATGGGTTTATACGGACCATGCACTACAGATTTCCAACATCCTGCACTGTTAATTGA
Organism: Mikania micrantha; assembly: GCA_009363875.1. NCBI lineage: Eukaryota > Viridiplantae > Streptophyta > Magnoliopsida > Asterales > Asteraceae > Mikania > Mikania micrantha. The sequence continues at coordinate 13,598,774 of CM018681.1, forward strand.
CAGGTGATGTAGCATTCTACGTTGCCAAATGTTGTACTCACTCCGAACCAGCATCGGAGGCTTGGTTGCGGAGCCTGTGTTGTGCGGATCATTGTTTGGAGTCGACATATTCTCAGATTCAATCAATTTCAACTAAATTCAAATGACTTAATCACAAACTTAACAAATTAATTCATAACGAATCTATGTTGAAAAACAAATCAGCAGAAGTTATCAGAAAACTGCAATCTATAACAAGTTCTTACTAATCGGCTAATTCGATCAAACAGAGAACTGAAATGAGCAGTTTCAGAGATCAATTGTTTAATCGATCAATGATTAACCTGCTCTGATACCAATTGTAGGATCAGTTGTTCTCATTTAATCAATATTAGATTATAGCAGCGAATTCAGAGATGAATTAGCATAGAATTAGCAAGAACACTTTGAATCTAATAAAACAGTAAAGAACAATTTATAGAAAGAGAATTCTGCAAATGTAAATGTTTCATTCAATGCGCTAACTTCGCTACCCAAAACATTATGTCAACTGTCCTTATATAGAAACAGTGACGTCTGATGATGTCACTTGATGTTGACACCTAACAGACATAAAACAACAACTGAAATAAACAAAACTACTGAGGATCTTCATAAAGTCTGAAGACATCCTCTTACAAAGTCTGACTAACTAAAACTACTGAAAGCAAACTACAACATCTGATGAGTAAACTACTCATCAGACTTTTACAACTAATGAAAGAAAAATACTGAAGACAAAAACAAACATCACAACATCTGAAGACTAACACTTCAGCTGTTGTGAATAACTTCAGATCTTGTAACTCTTCAGATCTTGTGTCACTTCAGATCTTGTATCACTTTAAGTAGCCTTCAGCTGTTGTGTTCTTCTTCAGTTGTTGTGTGTCTATGAGACTTAAAGGTTTTTCTGATCAGGCTCATTGGTTCTTTTGGTCCAACAGGTTGCTCAAGTCCAAGATCCATCATTGTATTATTCTACTCCTACAGTTGAGAAATCATCCTCACATGCTTCATTGAAGACAGCCTTTGTTTCTAAGACGACTGAAGCTCCATCTTCTGCTCAGATTCATTTTAGTCCATCATCCTCTTCATCCAGCTCACAAAAAGAACATCATCAACCTGTCACAAGTCTGAAGACTGAAAATTTTGATAAAGTTACTGTTGAGATTGCTAAAGAGCATATGGGTCTTTTGTCCACTTTGGTTAGTTCTTATGATGGACTAGTAGCAGGACAGATTGGCAATCCTTATCTAACAAATGATGACTATTCTTAGATAGATCCAGATGACATGGAAAGGATTGACATCATGTGGGCTTTGGCAAGTGCTGTGAGGAGAGCTAAGGAGTTTGTCAAAAGGACTAGTAAAGACATTAACTTGAACAAGGAATCTAAGTTTGGTTTTGACATGGCCTCTGTCACTTGTTACAATTGTGGGGAGAAAGGTCACTTTGCTAGACAGTGCAAATAGCCAAAGAAAGCAGGAAATAAAATCCTTTTCATCATCAGAAATCATCTTCTGCAAATCCAGAATGAAGGCTTGTTCCTATTGATTCTCCTGTTCAAGCTAGTTCATCTAACTCAGGCAAAGCATTGATGGTTCAACAAGATGAGGGTGAAAACTAGGATTTCAGATTTAATCATGATCAGAAGGAACAGGATAAAGCACGTGTTGATGAGATCAAGAAGTTGGATAATCAAAATGAAGAGAGTACTTCAGGAGAAGCACAGATCAGTGGAGAAGAAACATCAGGTTCAGAGTCAGAAAGCTTATCAGACTCAGACACCCTAGCAGATTCTGATGCTGATATTGAAGAACCAGTTACTCAATTTGCTTTGATGGTGAACTCATCTGCTAATCCAGCTACACTTCACAGTCTGATCAGGTATCTGATGACTGTTCCTCTTATCACTCTACTTGTTTTAAGTGTGTTGACCTTGATAGCAAGGTCCTTGCTTATCAGAAGCATAATTCTGGTTTGATCAGCGATCTCAACCAGTGCATTGAGGCTAACAAAGTTTTAAAATCTAATGAAAAAGATTTTCAGCTAAAATTGAACTTTTAAATAGACAGCTCCATGAGGCTGAGATTGTTGTTCTAAACAAGCAGGATGCTTTTACTTCTTATCTCAATACCATCAATGAGATAAAGAAAAGGTTAGCTATAGTCGAGTGTGACTATGAGACCCTAGGACAAAAGCTCAAGAGCTATGAGAGTTCTTCCTATATCATTGAGCACATGATCCATAAGGGTACTGATCAGAAGGGTAAGGGAAAAGTTAGTTATCAGCATTGTCCTCCACCAATCTTGAACAGCTTTGTCAATTCACCTGATGACAAAGATGTTAAAGATTTTCAAGTTAAAACTCCATTAGTAATTGATCCAATAGGGATGATTACTGATGAGGGTTCCTCCTTGTCAGAGGAATCTTTTGTGGAGGGGATTGTTGAAGATTGGGTCTCAGATTCTGAGGATGAATCTGACTATTTATCTGACTGTGTTACTACTCAGAATAAATCTTATGTAGTTATGAAAGGTGAACCAATCTCATCATCAAAGATTTATCAAGCTTTAAGCTTTGTTAAAGCTTCAAAAGAAAATGAAGCGTGTGTGTCAAACAAGATTGACAATCTTGTTCCTAATGGGAGAAAGGGTTTGGGTTTTAATCAGAACAAGTCTCAAACTAATGTTTCCAAACCAAAACGGCAGTCTTTTTCTAAATTAAAACATTTTCATAAAAAAGGTAACAAAGTTTGTTTTGAGTGTGGTGCACCTGGACACATAGTCAAATTTTGTCCACACCTGGTTAGACCAAAGATTGCACCACCCAGAAAACTAAATCAGGTTTTCATCAAAGATGTCACATCTGAATCCAAGTCAGCTCAGACAAAACCCAAACAATTCACACAGGTTAAACCTGTGGATAAGGGTAAAGGGAAACTGGTGAACTTGAATGTTCCCAAGATGGTAAATGCTAATCAAGTTAAATCATCATCCATTTATTTGAAAAATTCTTTCAGTAAAAATGCAGTCTGGAAGGTCAAGTCTGAGACTTCAGTTCCACCCACTTCAGACAAGGTTGTTTCAGATGGTAAATGGATCGATGTTTTGATCCGAGACTCATTGGGACAACCCAAGACTGTAAAGGCTTGGGTTCCCAAATTGAACTAATTGTTTCATTTTTGTGCAAGTTGCCCCAACAGCTGCTCTTAACAGCTCTTGGATTGTTGACAGTGGGGCTTCCAGACACATGACTGGTGATATATCACTTCTCACCAATGTGAATTTAGTTCGAGGTGGATATGTCGCGTTTGCCAATGACAAAGGTGGTTTTATCACGAGAGAGGGAATTTTATCAAATGGGCAAGTTTCATTTGATAAAGTCAGATATGTCAAGAAATTGGAGAATAATCTTCTATCTGTATCACAGATTTGTGATAAACAGTACAAGGTTCTCTTTGATGACTCCAAATGCTACATTCTTAGGGAAGGTGTGGTTATCCCTGACGATTGGATCCTATTGTCAGCTCCCAGAAAGCAAGACTTGTATGTACTCAACATGGCCACAGCTTCAACAACATCCTCCACAGCTTGATGTTTTATGACAAAGGCAACTGAGAAAGATTCAATACTTTGGCATAAGAGGATGGGTCATTTGAGCCTCCGCAATATGAGTCGTTTGGTACATAACAATCTGGTTGAGGGGGTTACTCTGAAGAATTTCAAGTTGTCTGATGTCTGTGTATCCTGCAAAAAGGGCAAGCAAGTCAAGCAGTCTCACAAACCAAAGAAGTATCAGTCAATCACTGTTCCACTTGAGCTTCTCCATATGGATCTTTTTGGTCCGGTTAACCGTAAGAGTATAGCTGGAGATCTATACTGTCTTGTCATTACTGATGAATTTTCCAGATATTCTTGGGTGTTCTTTCTGAAGGATAAATCTGAAACTTTTGATTGTATTCAAGTATTGGTTACCAAACTTGAATTTCTTTATAAGCTCAAGGTTCGTATACTCAGAACAGACAACGGGACAGAATTCAAGAATCACAACATGGAGAATTTCTGCAATTCATGGGGAATTGTTCAACAATTTAGTGCCCCTTATGTCCCGCAAATGAACGATGTTGCTGAGAGAAAGAACAGGACGTTGATTGAGGCTGCTAGGACAATGATTGCTGATTCTTCTCTTCCAGTTCAGTTTTGGAACGAGGCTGTAGCAAATGCTTGTTACACTTTGAATCGGGTTTTAATAGTGAAGAGGCATGGGAAAACATGCTTTGAACTTCATAACAGAAAGCCAAATCTTAAGTATCTTGAACCTTTCGGTGCACCATGCACTATGCATAAGAAACACGAGCAGGGAAAGTTCAATGAGAAAGTGGAAGAAGGGTATTTTGTTGGGTACAACACTTCAAATAAAATGGGTTTATAATAGAGCAACTCAGAATGTAGAGGAGTGGTACCATGTTGATGTTCAAAAATATTCTATGCCCCCACCAGGAAAAGGGCCAGACTGGATGTTTGATTATTCGGGTATCTTTGATTCTTTCAATATGCCTCCCATGTACTCAGATGAAGATGTTGTGGTTCAAATGTTATATGATGTACAAAATGCACCTAATGAACCCATACCACCTTCATCCACTTCAATTCCCATAGTACAGACAAATGATGACAGCTCAGACACTGATGAAAACCCTGTTCCACCAGTTGCCCCCGAACAAAATGTTGATGATCTTGTACCTGGTCTTGAGGATTTGAATTTGAACAATCTAGATCCACAGGTTGAGGTTCCTCCCCATCCGGTTGGAAGAATTAATCGTATTCATCCTCAAGAGAACATAATTGGGAGTCCATTAGATGGAGTTAAGACCAGAAATCAGCTTTCTTCTGGGGGATATACTAAGCCGGTTCAGTATGTCAGATGCAAAACCTGCTGGTACCCCACTGGCTGTTAATCACTGGATTACACCAGATGAAAAGGGGGAGTTAATTGATGCCACTCTGTACTGAGGATTGATTGGTTCTATTATGTATCTTACTGCTTCTCGGCCAGACATCATGTTTGCCACATGCTTGTGTGCACGTTATCAATCAAAACCAAGAGTGTCTCACCTGATTGCTGTGAAAAGGATTATGCGTTATCTGAAGGGTACACAGGATCTTGGTTTATGGTACCCTAATGATGATAAATTTGAGCTTACTGCATACAGTGACTCGGATTACGGCGGATGCAAGAGAGACTTCAAGTCAACATCGGCGGGATGTCAGTTCTTTGGAACCCGATTAGTTACCTGGCAGTGCAAGAAGCAGGCGTCGGTGTCTACTTCAACCTATGAAGCTGAATACATTGCTGCTGCTAGTTGTTGTTCTCAAATCATCTGGATCCAACTGCAAATCAGGGACTATGGGTTACACTTTTCTAACACTCCTATATATGTTGACAACACTGCTGCCATAGCTGTCACTAAAAATCCTGTTCAGCACTCGAAAACAAAACACATTAACATGAAATATCACTTCATACGTGATTGTTATGAAAAGAAACTAATCGATGTTGTTAAAATTTACACCGATCACCAGAAAGCCGATCTTTTCACAAAAGCTTTTGATAAACCAAGATTTTTATATCTGTTATCGGCTAATGGTGTTTTCTAAAAGGATGAAGTCCTACCTTCATCTGAATCTCACAAATGATCATCGCTTTTTTCAGTTAGTTTTGCTTTTGTTTTTATTTCTTTCTTTAATTTAGTATACTTGTTATTTAATTACACTAATCAAAAATACAAAAAGATTTTCTGTTTTAGGTTTTTATGGGGAGAAAAAGTATGAAATTTGAAAAACCAAAAACATTAAAAAAAATTTTTTGAAAAACTCAAAAACATTTGAAAAATTATTAAAAATGAGAAAGTCTTCTTTGAGAAAGTAATATATTAATCTATCATGTCATAGAAGCTAAAGTGAATGTGAAAGCTGAAAACACATGAGAATTATAATGTGATGTACTGATAGGCTGATTTTTCAAAATGAATAGACAATTTGTGATGACTTTGAAAGTTTGGTTTATGGGATCTGTTTTATAAAACCAGTTGAGTGAGAAATAGTTTTTGACTCAAATCAAACATACACCGGTCATCATAGAATCATATGAGGTTTCAAACAAGAACAAGCCGGTATTAAGCTTGAAGAAAAAAAACAAGCTGGTATTAAGCATGAATAAAAATAAAAACAAGCTGGTATTAAGCTTGAAGAAAAACAAAAGCAAGCTGGTATTAAGCTTGAGAAATACTTAAACAAAATAAGTTCGATTCCATACACGTGCCATATTGCTGGGACGAACCTAGCTGAAGCCGTTCATTTGGATAGAACAAGAAAAATACAAAAAGATAATAAAATTGGAATCTTATAGAATTTATGACGACTGGTATTAAGATGTGCTGAAATGAGTTATAAACTGATTTTGATCTTTAAATGGTAAAATGAAATGGGTAACTCAACCAGAAAACATGAATGATCATAAATCTTGTTTAGAAGTTATGTAAAGTCAGGCTTAAGATTGGACAAATATATCAGTAATCATGCTTATAGGACAAATGTGTTTGAAGTGAAACATTCAGTGATGCTGATATGATATGATTAGGTGTGTTTGTTAGCTTTTCAATGGACTTCTCACAAAAACATGTGTTTCTTTGTATTTAGTTGCTAGTTGTACAGTCGTATTTTGTTTCAGAAAATTACAAAAAGATTTTACATTTTTAATTTCAGTTTAGATGATCATTTGTAAGCTCAGATGTCTGTCTTATCTGAATCCTGAACCAACCAGACTTATCTTCATAATTGGCATCATTTTTACTGAGCAAATGTCAAATCTTGAAATTACTTTGTGTTTTTGTGATTGCAATTGTCTAATTCGCCCGAATGAGTATTGAGTATGATTCATTCGACCGAATGAACTTCATTCGGCGAATGAGTCATTCGACCGAATCAAAATAAGCCGAAGGAGGTCAATCGGTTAGTTTCATTCGGCGAATGAAGATTGGGGTTTAAATCTCATTCGGCGAATGACTTTAGGGTGAATAGCTCATTCGCCAGTCTCATTCGGCGAATGACCCACCCTATATAAACAGTTAATTAGGTGAACTACCTCATTCGCCAAAAATTTCATTCGCCCGATACTGTGTGAACCCCATTCGCCCGAATATCTTCTCTCTTTAGTTGTTCATTTTCTTGTGATTCCTACTGATCCAGCTTCTGATCGTCTTATTTCTTGTCATCTCAGGTACATGTGGATCAAAACTCGTCGAGTTCTGACCGTGAAAACATCAAAAACAGTACAAAATCACGGGTTTTAGGGTTTTTAATTTCGCCTGTGCAATAAATGGTCTAAATGAACTTAACACCACAAATGACATGTTTTAAAACTCTTAGTCGGTCATGTCTGAGGTTGATTGTATGAATTTTGTGAGCTGATCTGGACTTTTTGTTTAAGGGGTTAGAACTTGAACAGACAGCCTAATGTTGTCATTCGGCGAATGGCTCATTCAGCTCATTCGGCGAATGGCTCATTCGGTGAATGTCTAAGTCAGCACATAACTCATTCGGCGAATGAATCATTCGACCTAAGGGCTCATTCATCCAAATCAATTTCATTTGGCTAATCTGGTTCAAATGTTTCTTTGTTCTGATTTCTGTATTTTCTGCAACTGACTGGGTCTAATAAGTTTTTTATTTGATTTTCAGAATGGCTGGATATAAGTCAGTAACGAAGAACAACATCTCTGCACATTTGGATCTCACCACTCCGAACGCCAAACACTACACTGAGATCATCACATTTCTCAGATGTTCGAGGATTTTCACTGCCATATCTACTTTGCATGTGCGATATCATTCACATCAGCAAGATTTCTGGGCTTCTGCTAATATAGACTACGAAGCTGAACCTACAGTCATCAGGGGAAAGGTTCTTGGGCATGATGTTGTTATATCAGCTGATCATATCAGGAGAGTTTGTGATTTCCAGGATTCACCTGATCAGCCGTATCTGTTAGATCGTTATTTAGTTCGTGGCTGCCTTATGAGGTGCAAGTACGAAGGCGATCTTGGAGCGGGAATCCTGAACAAGGCTTATATGTCTCCACAGTTCAAGTACCTCGCTCATGTGTTGATTCATTGCCTTGGATCTAGGAGAGGAGGTTTTGATGATATGAGGGAGACAATACAGTGTGCTTTTGTTGCCCTGGTGCTGAACCGGCCATTCAACTTCTCTGAGATGGTTTTCACTCATATGAAGGAGAATGCGGCTTTGAAGGGAGACAAGAAGTTCTTGATGTATCCTAGGTTTCTGCAGCAGTTGATTGATGCCCAGTTACCTGATTTACCGAGGATTAACGCGGATATCATTAAGCTGGAGCACATGAATGACCTCTCTCTCAACAGAGTGACGTCATACAGAGGCAAGGAGAGGAAGCCTGCAGCTCGATCTCTATTTGGTCATCTTTCTAGACCTGATTACGTAGCCCCTGTTGGTCGGAGATGGAGGCATGATGATTCTGATTCAGATACGGAGGATATAGTTGTGCCTGATGATGGTGGTGATGATGATACTGATGCAGGAGGTGCTGGTGCAGATGGTTGTGGTGCAGGTGGTGGTGGTGCTGTTGAGAGCTCAGTTGCTGTGAGCACTGTAGCTGTTAGTTCTGTTGGTGTGAGTACGGGTGTTGACTATACGACTACGACTGCTGATGTTAGCCTGGTTGAGGCTGTTGTGGTGACTACTGATGCTGGTGTGAGTACTCCTATAGCTGCTGATGAGGATGTAGATATTGATTCACTGTTGGAACTGGACTTCATGGCTACTACTACCTCCACAGTGACTACTCCTCTCGATATGACAGGCACCGCATCTGTTGCGGATGGGGATGAGTCAGATGACTCAACTGATGATGATAAAGCTGGTGCTGATGAAGCTGATTGTTCTGATTCAGAGGATACACCAGATGATGAGTTCGAGAGTGTATGGATTGGTGGGAGGTTGGTGAAGAGGAAGAGGAAACGGAGTGAAGCAGACATGGAAGAGATTACTGATCCTTTCTTTATTCCTAAGTTTGACATCTCTTCTTCCCCTCGTTCTATTCCAGCTTCTGCAGCAGTTTATGTTGCTGTAGTTCCGTCTTCTTCATCTCGTGCTGGCAGGAGGAAGAGATCGAGGTTTCTCTTTCAGAGGAGGTCAAAACTGACTACAGTTGTTACATCTACTGTTACATCAGTAGCAGCTGTCTCAGTTTCATCACTGACCAGGTCAAGGGCTATTCCGACTCGTGCTACTACAGGCCCTCTGACCACCTCTATGATTCAGGCTCCTGTTTTTACTGCTGCCTCTGCTGGTCCCTCCGTATCACTAGCTGACATGTTCACACCTACTGTTTCAATTATGGATCAGCTTAGCACACTGAACAGTATGGTTCTTAGATTGATGGAGAGGAGCCTTGAACAGGAAAAGAAGAATAAGGAGCAGGAGTTGATTATTGCTCAACTCACTGAGCGAGTAAATGAGCAAGATACTTTGCTTCTTCAGGCTGCCGATCAGAGAGCTTATCTACGGGTTCGATCTGCCCAGCAAGAGGAGCAGTTGCTGAAGTATGTGGATGAACATAATCAGCTGGCATTGACAGCCACTGGTTTCAATGAGAGGATACTGCTCCTAGAAGCTGAGAACGCCAGACTTGCTGAATTAGTTGAAGGTTTCAAGGATGGCACTCCAAGAATTGAGGGTTCTGCAGTTATTTCCGATGATTCAGACGAAGAAGAAAAAGAGGAAGATGAAGAGGAAGAAGAAGAGTCTGAGGAGGAAAAGGTAGATTATGAGGATTCGGAGAAATAAGATGAATCTGATGCTGATGATCAGTCTGGATCAGGGAGTGAGTCTTCTGGGACCTCAAGCTCAGATGATGATGATCAAGCACCCCCTCCTCCTGAGATCCGGACAAAGATTAAGCATGACAAAGCTCCTTCTCAACCTCCTCCCACACAGACAGATGAACCAGATGCTACTGAGGAAGTAGATGTTGTACCTGTGAGACGTCAACTGGACGAGACTCTTACTATGATTCTTGACGCTCAAGGAATCATACAGCACTCAGTTAGCTACGATAAGGAGGAGGGAGAGATTATACATTGCTTATCAAACGAGCAAATTGCAGAGTTGTTCAGGTTAAACCCTGATGAGATTATCACTGAGGATACCTCTGTTCCTGTTACTGATGAGCCAACTCCAGAGGCCTTTGATGATGTAGATGAAGTCATCCAGGAGGATATTACTGATGAAGAATACCCAAAGTATACATCAGCTGAGGAAGAGCTGCCAACATTCACTGATCAATTTGATCAAGTCACTGAAGATCTACTGATCCGATACTTAGAAGAACAAGTTGAGGTTAGCAAAGCCGAATCTGATGATCAAAAGAAAAGAAAAGAGGAATGGAAGGCCTACTGGGAGGTCCTGAAGAAAGAAAGCACAATGAAGTTGCCAGCTACGCACAAGAAAGTATACAGGACCAAAGGCTACAAGGCTGGAGGTCAAATCTTAAGCTTGGCATACTTTCATGGTCTTGGGTGCTATGCTGTGAAGAGAGAAAGAGGCATTGACTACTTCAAGCATCCTCACGATTTTAAGACGTTGCCAGGTTTTGAAATCAATCAGTTAGCACGTCTGAGGATGCTATATAGTGAAGATTCTGTAATGTCAGCCTGGTTTTCTCGGCAACTTCAGTACGAGTACAGAAAGAGATGGGTGAACTTCCAGCCCCAACAGCCTTAACGTTAATATTTGCCGGAAATTGATGGAGACACCCGAAAGCACAAAGTTATCCTGAAGTAGCTTCCTCCTAAAGTTTTGAAGAAGATTTCGTTAAGGAAGATGCGACAAGACTTTATAGAGGGCTTCCGATGGTGGTACTATGATGTGCGGAGTGGAGAAGTTGTGATTGTCATGTGCAAATATAAGAAGTGGGAAACGGAACGGATTTTTGATCCAATGTGGTTGACTAACTTGTCCCACAAAGATGTCCTAGCACTGTATCGACATCAGATTTTTTTCGATGTACAGGACATGGTACAGGTGCTACAGTTAATGAGGGTGATCCGTCTCTGAAGTATATTCAAGATTCATTCTGGAGCTGACTGGAAAGCTATTTCTGAAAAGTACTTCAAGAAAGACACTTCCAAGGAGTGAACTAGGTCCAAGGGGGAGTTTGTAGATGCATTATATGTCTCTAGTTCAATTTTGTATTAACCATCATGTAAAGTTCAAGTTATTTTAATGGAAGTTGTCTTTATATGTTGATATTAATGTTTAATGTTGATTATATGTTTGTTTGATTTGATTTAGTAATGTTTAATGTTTAAGTATGTGTTCTGACCATTCGGGCGAATGACTCTAACGAATGAAGTCATTCGCCGAATGAACGCCCTAGCGAATGACGTAGGCGATCGAATAAGTCATTCGCCGAATGACTCATTCGTATGACATGTCCATTCGGCCAAGCCATTCGCCGAATGAGCTGCTTCGGGCACTCATTCGGCCGAATGACGACAGCTTATAAATACAAGTTCAAATCATTTCAAACCTAACTTTTCTGAGTCCTCAGTCTTCCCAGTGCACTCCAGTGTCAAAACCTTGATGTTTTGAGCGATTCTTACCGTCCAACTTCGATTCTCAACCCGTGGTGATCGATTCTCACTCACACGTTGATTCTACTCTCTCGATTCACCACGGCTGCTGTTGATTTCGATTGGAAAACCATGGAATAGGATTCCGAACTATTCCAGAGGCTGTCAAGCAGATTTCTCTTGGAATTGGATTGTTTCCAAGCTCCAGCAAGGTCCTACAGCCTACAACCCGCCCAGACGCCATCCCACCACATACTAAGCCACAAAGGACATTGCTGTTAATGATAATTAGGCATTTTACCTACCCTTTTGATTCCATCTTCATCATAGTTCTAAACATGCATGTAAAACATTTGATAACCCTTGGGTAACAACCTTAACCTCATTAACATCACCTACAATATCTAGTTCAGTATGCTTATGTATAGGGCATACGAAAGGGTCGAGCCTACAACCCGCCCAGACGCCATCCCACCACATACTAAACCACATATGACATTGTTATTAATGATAGTTAAGCATTTTACCCACACCCTTAACACATAAGTTCTGCAGTTCTTTGTTCCTGTAACTATACAAAGTTGAAATCTCAGTTGATTCCTTAAGTTCATCACTCAATCATGATCAACCATAACATTTGTAGAAACAGTTAATAAATGCTTAGATAAGTAAATAAATAAACATTTAAATAAAATCTAAGACTTAATGATTGGGTCTTGGTAATACTCGAGTAGACTAGTCTGTCAATCTAAGTTCTTAGTAGTGGAGGAAAATCTATAAACATCATCAAGCATGCGACCTATACTAAATCAGTCTAGCTAGGACATCTTTTAAGATATAGGATTTTATTTACCGTTCTTGACCGTTCACATCCTATCTTTGACTATTTCCCAGAGATTCCTTTGAAAATAGACCGTTGATATAGACCGTTGAAAATAGACCGTTGAACAAGTATACATTAAATGGATCAATTATCTACTTATGATAAGTTGATAATCCTTTATGAAACCTGAAAGAAGTTTTCATAGACATAATCTAGGTTAACAATTTTACACACCAACGTATGTTAAATAAAAGCATTTACGTAAATATAATCCAAGAAAATAATTTACGCATGCTTCTCAGCCCCGCGTTTGAAAACAAAATGTTTAGAAAAGGGCAATGAACTTACCTGTGTTGCTCTGTATTGAATTACCACAAAATGCGTGCTCGTTGTTGTAGCCTATGTTTCTTCGCTTCCTGAGTTGTTTTAAGAGAATTCGAATACGATGAGTATTTGTAATAGACGCAGTATCTAGGGTTTGGTCTCGGTGTTCAACTAAGTGTCCTCTATTACTAATGTGCTTCTAAGACTTCATTTAACTAGGCTAACTTATTACCCTTTAATAACCCATACCCCATAATTATTCATAACAAGTCTTTAATTAAAACATCTTTAAGCTATTCCATTTAGGTTAAATATTTAGAAAACATTATTTAATAAAGTTTATAATTTAATTTCTTTTATTAAAATATAATTTAAATTTTAAGAATCAACTTCAACATGATGGACTTGTAGTAAGCCCATTGGGCCACCCTCAGGCCCATTATTAAACTTTGCTTTCCAATTGATTTCTTTTCATCGCCTTGATTACTAAGCCTAGATGATTTAAATAAAACATCTAGGTTAGTTATATATCTTTATGGATTTTTCCTAGGGTTTAAGTGTTAATAATTAAATCAACTCTCAAGGCCCTATATTGTAGTTTTATTCCTCATGATTTCTCAAAGGTTTTAACCTCAAAGATATTGATAACCCTCATTATTTGGTTGTACGATTTAAGAAAACCATGTTAGTGCCAATGCATTTAGATCTTCCCTTTAACCCTAATGATTATTTAAAGAACTTAAGTTCATCCAAGGTGGGTTGCATGGAAAGAAACCCTCATATGAACACCCACATCCTTTTGATTTTGATCTCATGCATCACATATAAATTCCCATGCATGAAATTGCATAACCCATCCTATGCACACCCACATCCTTTCGATTTTGATCTCATGAATCACATATATCACCCGACATTAATTTGTCATGGCCGAATAAATTCCAGCAAACAAGGACACGACCAAAGGTGGTTAGCCGAGAAGCTTGACCGTATAGGGTTTTGGGCCGAAACACTAGTGGGGTGGGCGAATGTGAAGTCGGGCCGACCGAGAGAGCTGCTTCTATTAGATCTATATTCGGCCGAATGAAGGAGGCTGCTCATTCGTGGAGCTGAATTTATCATTCGGCCATGCCGATTTCAAGAGTGAGCATCCATAAATCTCGGGCTAATAGACTAAGTATGAAAGTGAGGCTTGTTCCTACACATTCTAAACTTGTTTGTGTGTAAATCCTGTAGCTTGGAAAGGTGTAAAACCGGTTCTAGGTGAGTTCGAATCTAAGGTTTAGAAAACCCTAAAACCGAAAAAAAAGCTTGGGTTTACCTCAAATCAGCCGAATAAAACCTTAGATCCGTTGTACTTTCGTGCTCTACAAGTGATGGTGGTCGTTTTGACACCAAAATGGGTCAACTTGATGAAGAAATGGAGGAGTTCTTGCTTGGCTTTCTAGAGAGAGAAAGAAGAGAGAGAATGGGGACGAAATTTGGAGAAGAAGGCTGGTAGGTGGGGTGGTTGTGGGATTAAATGCCTCATTAAATGGCATGAATATACCCGGTTTCATTCAGGTTCGTTCGATTTCGCTCGGTTTCGCGTAGAAGTGTCGATTTTCCGTCGTTTTCGTAACGAAACGACTCGGTTTTAAAATAGAATTTTTAATATTATTTTAGATTGTGATTCCTAATAAATTAACTAAATATCTTTCGTTTATTTTAAATTTTACGAAACATTTAATTTACTGTTTAAAATCGAATCGTCACCCGTACGAACACGACGATAACTATACTTTTCAATATGGTTTTCTAATTATTGGACATCATTCAGAACGTTAAACTTTCAGATATATTCGTACAGATCGTCACCTATACGAATAATCCGTCGGTTTAGCATTCACGTAACGACATCCGTTGTTGTTTTGTTATGTAAGGCCTCACATAGGTTTATACATAATAAAATCCTAACACATAATCACATGATGGTTTTGTAACGTCAGATATTTATCTGACTGATGAACCATATTTTTGAGTTCTGTTTCCCTGAAATGATTCTGAGTCTGTTGTTTGATAACATGAAATGATAACGATATATGATATAAACATGACATAATATGAAACACGTATAGTTCGTAACTGATTACTGTTCAAGTTACTATTTAAAATCACTGTTCTGGCACTGCTCCTACACTGATGTTACAGTCTCCCCTTGTTAGAGGAATTTCGTCCCGAAATTTAAGAATCGTTATCTGGTACGGCTTCCTCTATAAACAGTTGGGGATACTTGGACTTCATGTGATCTTCGCGTTCCCAAGTAAACTCCGGTCCGCGTTTTGAGTTCCATCGAACCTTTACGATCGGAATACGGCTTCGCCTCAGTTGTTTAACTTTGCGATCCATAATCTCTAAAGGTTCTTCAATAAAGTGTAATCGCTCGTCCACTTGAATTTCTTCGATTGGGATGACGATTGACTCGTCCGCAAGACATTTCTTTAAATTTGAGACGTGAAACACGTCATGCACCCCACTTAGTTCATCATGTATACTGTACTAACTGTGACCTGTTTCCCGTTAGCTACTTCTATGATGTAAGGGGACTATAGAATCTAGTTGGCATGCAAAATCGGTAGAGATAAGACTCTGATCCGCACCAGTGTCAAATAGAACAGACGCATAAAAGTTATGTAAGAGAAATGTACCCGTGACCACGTTCGGGTCTTGGCGTACCGCTGGAGCACCTATGACGAAAGCTCTTCCACGAGGTGGTTGGACTGCCTGCTGCGCTTTCTTCGGGCAGTTCTTTGCAAAGTGGCCAATTTCGCCACAGTTGTAGCATCCACCGTTGTTCTGGTTGTTGGGTGGAGGGAGAGCTAAAGCAGCATTGTTAACTGCTTGATTAGGTGTCATCCGGCAATGCTGGACCCAATGGCCATTTAGTCCATATCCCATACATTGTTTGCAGGGAGTGTTAGCAGTATGATGATATTGACACTTGGTACACAACGGATAGGCACCAATGTAGGGCCTCTTGTTTGGGTTCTAGGGTGCAGCAGCTACTTGTTGGAGAGGGGTGGCCATCGTATAGTTCTTGATGACCTTCTGTTTCTTCTTCGGGTGATGGTGGGGTTTCTTTGACGACTCTTCTTTGCTCTTGCCGGAGTCAGCCTCTTTCTTCAGCACTCTAGAGGCTACCATCAGGTCAGTAAGTTTCCCTGATAAACTAACAGCTGACTCCACTGTGACAGGGTTTGCAGCAACCACTAATCCTTGTATGCAGGCAGGTAGCCCACATACATACCTATCAATCCGTTTCTCCAGAGTCGGTACCATGTCAGGCACCAAAGCAACCAACTCGTGATAACGAGTAGTATATCCCATGTGGTATGCCCCTTTCATGACATGGTTTGTTAGTTCTACCTCCAGCCTCTGCAGTTCATTCATGGGGCAAAACTCAGTTCTCAGCAATGTCTTGAACTCTTCCCATGGCATCGCCATAGCTTCTTCTCTTCCCCTAGCATTTATCTGTGAGTTCCACCATGTCAAGGCTCGCTTGTTGAGCGTTCCGGCGGAGTAGCGGACCTTGTGGTGCTCTGGACAACGGCAGAGGTCCAGAGTAGCCTCAACCTTCTATATCCATAGGATCAGACCAACGGCTCCCTCATTACCGCTAAAACTAGGCGGCTTACATCCAATAAAGGACTTGTATGAATGATTTGAAGCACCGCCAGTGTTTCCACTAGCTTATCCTGATTAATGCCCGGTCTTGTTGCTGTCGTTCTGTAAACGAATAAGCATATCCTGAATCACTTCTTTCAGCTGATTAGTCAGCTGACTGCTCAGTAGAGTCATCAATGCCACCGTAGCCGGATCTAATATTGGAGTCTTGCTCGGACCCGGAGGTGGGTTAAGTGGAGGAGGAGGAGGTGGAGGAGATGGTGGTGGTGAATCAGTTGGTGATGGCGTCGATGAATGTGGAGCTGAACTCTGTGGAGGTGGTACGATAGAAGGAGGTCTTCTCAGCGGCATTCTGATCATAACCAAAAGTATATTGGTTAGTGCAATGATCGAATGCGGAAGACACAATGCAAATAAAGTCTTAAGTCCTGTGTTCTCTACATGCAGGGTCCCTAGGTTATAGTCTAGGACAAACCGTTTAAATAAGTGACCTATGTTTCTATATAACCATGGCGCTGATACCAATCTGTTACACCCCGACCCGGCGGGGTTGGATCGGATTCCCTGTCGGGCGGAAGGTTCCCGGGGCGCGATATCGTGAGTGATAATCATGATGATCAGATTGTTTACATTGCACATGATATAAATGAGAAATGCTAAATAGAATAGAATTACAAAGTTAAATTATATCAGTATCGTTCATAATTTAAAAATCTAAATCTACCATCAACATCATAAATTTTCTATCTTGTATCTGCACAAGATATACAAAATATATTGTATAATGATGTTCCAAAGGTATGCAGGTCCAAAAATACTAGGTCCTCTGTCTATCATCCTAGTCCAAAAGCATTAACTTCTTAATTGACCTGTTCGTCACCTGAAAAGTCATGCAAAAAGATCAAGTCAACACATGGTTGGTGAGTTCATATGATATAGTATTTGAAAAATAGCTTCGCAAATCCTCTTTCCGTAATAACCCTAATCTCATTAACATCACATGTATCATCCGACTCGGAATGCTTATATATAGGGCATACGAAAGGGTCGAGCCTACAACCCGCCCAGACGCCATCCCACCACATACTAAGCCTCATAGGACATTGTTGTAAATGATAATTAGGCATTTTACATACCCTTTTGATTCCATCTTCATCATAGTTCTAAACGTGCACGTAAAAAATTTGATAACCCTTGGGTAACAACCTTAACCTCATTAAGATCACCTACAATACCTAGTTTGGTATGCTTATGTATAGGGCATACGAAAGGGTCGAGCCTACAACCCGCCCAGACGCCATCCCACCACATACTAAACCACATATGACATTGTTATTAATGAAAGTTAAGCATTTTACCCACACCCTTAACACATAAGTTCTTGTAACAACAGTGCCGAAATCGGTGCCGGAACAGTGATCGCAACAGTAGCATGAACAGTAAACAGACACCAACTATACACATTCCATTCTATTTCATGTTCATATTGATAGTCAAAGTCATTTCACGTTATCAAACAGCAGATTCATAAACATTTAGCAGAAACTAGGTACAGAGCAATGGTTCTTGAGTCAGGTAATTATCTGGCAACACTGAACCATCATGGGTTTATTTGTTAGGATCTATTAGGATAGCACGTATGCGAGGCTAATCAAAACAATACAATAACAGTTGTTGTTACGGAATGTTAAACCGACGGACTGTTCGTATAGGTGACGATCTGTACGAATGGATCTGACAGTTTAATGATCTGAAACGATGATTGTAAATTAGACAACAAAATCAGAAAGTGAAACGTACGATCGTGTTCGTACAGTTAGCGCTCTGTACGAAGACGCGCGTAAGTGACGTTTTCTGACGAAACGAAAGACGACTCGAACGATAATAATTATAAGGAAATAAAATATTTCCTGTTTTACAATTTTGAAACTCATCATAGTTACAATTAAGGCAAAACTATTTTTAAAGTTAGACGCGTAAACCATAACACGCGAATAAATAATAAAACGCGTAATATTTATGAGTTTCGATAAATAAATTAGGAAAATATTATTTAATGTCATTTCTAGAAACAACCACTTCCCCAACACATAAAATATAGCCTTTTATTTATTTTTCGTAATTATACGCGTTACGATCCGGAAACGCGACGAAAACGCGAACCGAGCAACCGAAACGAACCCGAATACCCTCGAGGTATTTAAAGTCTCAAATGAGACTTCCATCTCATTTTTCACTCATTTCTCTCTCTCTCTAGCTCAATTTCCGTCACTCTCTCTCTCTCTCTAAAATTTACCACTTTCAAGCTTCATAACTCACTCGTTTGGAGGCGAAATCCGGCGTTCTTGGTGTCCACGCGAAGCTCTCATCATCCTCTTCAAGGAAGTACAACCGATTTGTAGATTTGACCAACCGATTTTGAGGTATGGATGTTTAAAGGTTCGAATATTTAGGGTTTTCATTTGTATTGTTATGGTTGTTTGAACCACACACACATACACGACCGGTTTAGGATCATAGTGCACGAAACACACATCTAGACAACCTTCTAACATGAATGTCGACTCAAGGAACAACCTTACCCGAATTAGAGCTCGAAAATGGTGGTTGCAGGTAGGGTTCGTGAGTGTAGCTGGAAGAGAAGAGGGCTGCCGAACCTGTTTACTCAGCCATTAGACGAACCCATGCAGCATGAACGAACCCTTGGTTCGTTGGTTATCACGGCCGAACCCTCTACAGACGAACCCTTGTGTCTCCTGCGAACCCTAGTACCCACCGAACCCATGAATGAACATGTACCCGAACCTTAGACAGGCGAGCCTTTGGGCTGGCACACACCTCCGAACCTTAGTGCTACGCAGCAAACCATGAACGAACCATACCCTAAGCTTATCTAACCGAACCATGAAGGTACACGATCCCCCTCAAGGCAGCTAACCCTTGAACCCGGCCGAACCCTACACCTAGTTGGCGAACCCTCACGAACCCATGCATCAGGAACGAACCCTGGTTCGTTGGTCACCACAGCCGAACCCTAAGTGACATAGTGTTAGCCGAACCCTATTCCAGGACGAACCCTACTTCATGCAGGCGAACCCTCGACCACGGTGTATGTTAGTCGAACCATATTGCACAAACCACCGAACCCTTTTAGTTCACCATGTAGCCGAACCCTTAAAAGGTTCGCTGGTCTGATGATATCCGGCAAACCGAAATTCGCATTTGGGCCAGCTTCATGTCCAACGCATTCTAAAGGGATCCACGATCGATATTGGGCCCAAACAATCACAACGTTTAAGTAGCCCAACATTATGGGTAAGTCCAGTTACACGTAATTAGGCCCAACCTCAAATGTTTAACCCACTTTAATTCAATACGGGCCACTCATCTACAAGGTCTAGGCCCAACAGCCTATTCTTGGCCCATATAGGTGTGTTAATCGACCCACGTGTTGTAATGGCCCAACAATTTCAAGTTGGCTCATTGGGGAGGAAATTGATCAAGACTCTATTCATACTTAGTCGTTCAATTAATTTGGCACACATAACTCCTAAGGCCCAATAACCCTATGATTAGGCCCAATACCACTTAGTTGGGCTAAATAACCAAGGTTGACCCGTTGTACATTTGATTAAGTTTAATATTAATCAATTGGGTCACAAGAACAAGATAGGCCTAATATAAAGCCCACAAGACCTAAACTTCAATAAAAGCCATGTTAGGGTTAACTATAAATTTAACATAGGATATTCTAGCACACTTATGGTATGTAATCATTGTAGGGGACGATCATTTAATTGGTTAGACATAAATGAGTCTTCTTAAGCTAGGATATCAATATCATGAGAGGAATACATTCGGAATGGAAAACAAGAACCTAAAGGTTATGGTTTGACCTAAATGTTAACACCTAAACCATTGGGAATTTCAAAGGCATGATTAATCTAAATGGTTATTTACACCATCTAGGTTAATGACTTAATAAGCAAACAAGAGATCATTTGAAAATCAAAGTTTACTAAAGGGCCCAAGAATGGCCCAATGGGTTTAATATAAGCTCATCATGTTTAAATTACATTTTTCTTAAATTAAATATGTTTTTCATAAAAGAAATTATATTATGGACCTTAACAAAATAATTAAATGGTTTTCCTAAATAAATGATTTACTTAAAATGTAATAAATTGAAAATGTTTTATTTAAATACCTTAACGATTAATGTGGGATCTGGGTTACTAATGGGTAATAGTTTAACTTAGATAGAGGAAATTCTAGAAACACACTAGTAATCTAGGACACGTAGTTGCACATCGAGACCAAACCATAGATACGACAATTCCCGTATGTACTTATCGTATTCGAATTCTTTAAAATAACTCAGGTGTTAAAGATACTTAGGCAACAATCAAAGAGTGCGCATATCTTTTGTGGTTTATTGCACGGCAACACAGGTGAGTTCATTGCCCCTTTTCTAAACATTTTTGTTTTAAAACGCGGGGCTGAGAAGCATGCGTAAACTGTTTACTTAAATTGTTTACTTTAATGTTTTTAAATTTATATGTTTTACATATATATAAATGTTATCCTAGACCATGTCTAGGAAGATTTTATGCAGGTTTATTAACTGATTCACTTATATATTAAGTGAATAATCAAGTTAAACTAAACTTTTCAATAAGTCAAAACATTTCAAACAAATCAACTAGACATTTTGACAAAACAAGTGGGTGAATTCAAGAGATCAAAACAAACATTTTGACAAATCAAGTGGGTGAATTCAAGGAATCAAATCAAACATTTTGACAAAACAAGTGTGGGACATCAAGACATCAACAAAACAATCTTTGCAAAGACAACATTCAATGTTCTACAAACCAAGTGTTTGTTGAACAATGAATCAAGTGTACAACCGATCAATGAATCTTGTATTCTATGATCAACACATCAAGTACATCTTGTGACAAAATCAGACAAACATTTTTAAGGGAAAATCTGGGAAATATCAGAGATAGCATACGCCAAAAACATTGACGAAACATAAAATCCTGCATTTCAAGAAGTCCTAGCTAGACCGTTTGACTTGTAGGTCGTATGTTTAAGGATATTTACAGTTTCCCTAACTACTAAGTACCTAGATTGACAGACTAGTCTACTCGAGTATGACCATAGGCCCCAATCATAAGGACTTAGATTTTATTAAATGTTTATTTATTTATTTAATTAAGCATTTATTAAACTGTTTCTACAATTTCTGTAGTTGATCACTATTGTGATGAACTTAAGGAATCAACATAGATTCCAAATTGTGGTATTTACAGGAACAAAGGACTGACGAATCATTGGGTTAAAGGTAGGTGTAAAATGCTTAATTTTCATTAACACCAATGTCCCATGTGGATTAGTATGTGGTGGGACGGCGTCTGGGCGGGGTTGTAGCCTCGACTCAGGGGTATGCCCTATATATAAGCATACCGATCTGGATGATACATGTGATGTTAATGAGATTAAGGTTGTTACCCGTGGGTTAAACAAAGGTTTTGTGAGAACATTTGAGTCACTGTGAACAAGAGTGTGTGATAGGTAAAGATGCTTAATTATCATTAACAACAATGTCCTATGCGGATTAGTATGTGGTGGGATGGCGTCTGGGCGGGGTTGTAGCCTCGACTCAGGGGTATGCCCTATACATAAGCATACCGATCTGGATGATACATATGGTGTTAATGAGGTTAGGGTCTTTACCAAAGAAGGTTCAAATCATTTTCAAATCATTTTCAAACACTAAACAATATGAACTCACCAACCATGTGTTGACTTTATTTTTGCATGACTTCTCAGGTGACGAACAGGTCAACTGAAGAGTTATTTCTTTGGGATTAGGTTATCTGATAGAGGACCTAGCTTATTGGACCTGCATATTTTGAAGCATCATTTTACAGTTTGTTTAACATATCTTGTGCAACTACAAGATTGAAGACTGATGATGTGATAGTGGGTTTACATTGTTAAATTGTAACCTTAACTAATATAATTTAACTCTGTAGTCCTATTTTATTTTAGCAAAGTTTCTCATTTATATATCATGTGCAATGTGAACAATCTGATCAATCCGATTATCATTTCGATATCGCGCCTCGGGAACCTTCCGCCCGTCGGGGAAACCCGATCCTACCCCGCCGGCTCGGGGTGTGACAGTTCTGCAGTTCTTTGTTCCTGTAACTATACAAAGTTGAAATCTCAATTGATTCCTTAAGTTCATCACTCAATCATGATCAGCCATAACATTTGTAGAAACAGTTAATAAATGCTTAGATAAGTAAATAAATAAACATTTAAATAAAATCGAAGACTTAATGATTGGGTCTTGGTCATACTCGAGTGGACTAGTCTGGCAATCTAAGCTCTTAGTAGGGGAGGAAAATCTTTAAACATCATCAAGCATGCGACGTATACTAAATCAGTCTAGCTAGGACATCTTTTAAGATATAGGATTTTATTGATCGTTCTTGACCGTTATTGACCGTTCACATGCTATCTTTGCCTATTTCCTTAGATTGCTTTGAAAATAGACCATTGAAAATAGACCGTTGAACTAGTATACATTAAATGGATCAATTATCTACTTATGATAAGTTGATAATCCTTTATGAAACCTGAAATAAGTTTTCCTAGACATAATCTAGGTTAACAATTTTACACACCAACGTATGTTAAATAAAAGCATTTAGGTAAATGTAATCAAAGAAAATAATTTACAAATGCTTCTCAGCCCCGCGTTTGAAAAAACAAAATGTTTAGAAAAAGGGCAATGAACTTACCTGTGCTGCTCTGTATTGAATTACCACAAAATGCGCGCTCGTTGTTGTAGCCTATGTTTCTTTGGTTCCTGAGTTATTTTAAGAGAATTCGAATACGATGAGTATTTGTAATAGACGCAGTATCTAGGGTTTGGTCTTGGTGTGCAACTAAGTGTCCTCTATTACTAATGTGATTCTAAGACTTCGTTGAACTAGTCTAACATATTACCCTTTAATAACCCGTACCCCATGATTATTCATAACAAGTCTTTAATTAAAACATCTTTAAGCTATTCCATTTAGGTTAAATATTTAGAAAATATTATTTAATAAAGTTTCTAATTTAAGTTCTTTTATTAAAATATAATTTAAATTTTAAGAATCAACTTCACATGATGGACTTGTAGTAAGCCCATTGAGCCACCCTTAGGCCCATTATTAAACTTTGCTTTCCAATTGATTTCTTTTCATCGCCTTGATTACTAAGCCTAGATGATTTAAATAAAACGTCTAGGTTAGTTATATATCTTTATGGATTTTTCCTAGGGTTTAAGTGTTAATAATTAAATCAACACTCAAGGCCCTATATTGTAGTTTTATTCCTCATGATTTCTCAAAGGTTTTAACATCAAAGATATTGATAACCCTCATTATTTGGTTGTACGATTTAAGAAAACCATTCATTAGTGCCAATGCATTTAGATCGTCTCTTTAACCCTCATGATTATTTAAAGAACTTAAGTTCATCCAAGGTGGGTTGCATGGAAAGAAACCCTCATATAGTTCCCATGCACACACACCATTCAATTAAATTCTCATGCATGAAATTGCATAACCCATCCCATGCACACCCACATCCTTTTGATTTTGATCTCATGCATCACATATATCACCCAACATTAATTTGTCTTGGCCGAATAAATTCCAGCAAACAAGGACATGACCAAAGGTGGTTAGCCGAGAAGCTTGACCGTATAGGGTCTTGGGCCGAAACACTTGGCCGACCGAATAACCATGGGCCGACCGAACTAGCTTGGCCAAAAGAAGGCTGCCGTATGAGGCCTTGGCCGAATGGGCCGGTCGACAAAATGGCTAGTGGGCTGGGCGAATGTGAAGTTGGGCCAACCGAGAGAGCTGCTTCTGTTAGATATATTCAGCTGAATGAACGAGGCTGCTCATTCGTTGAGCTGAATTTACTCATTCGGCCATGCCGATTTCAAGTGTGAACATCCATAAATCTTGGGCTAATTGACTAAGTATGAAAGTGAGGCTTGTTCCTACACATCCTAAACTTGTTTGTGTGTAAATACTGTAGCTTGGAAAGGTGTAAAACCAGTTCTAGGTGAGTTCGAATCTAAGGTTTAGAAAACCCTAAAACCGAACAAAAAAGCTTGGGTTTACCTCAAATCAGCCGAATAAAACCTTAGATCCGTTGTACTTTCGTGCTCTACAAGTGATGGTGGTCGTTATGGCACCAAAATGGGTCAATTTGATGAAGAAATGGAGGAGTTCTTGCTTGGCTTTCTAGAGAGAGAAAGAAGAGAGAGAGTGGGGACAAAATTTGGAGAAGAAGGCTGGTAGGTGGGGTGGTTGTAGGATTAAATGCCTCATTAAATGGCATGAATATACCCGGTTTCGTTCGGGTTCGTTCGGTTTCGCTCGGTTTCGCGTAAAAGTTTCGTCGTTTTCGTAACGAAACGACTCGGTTTTAAAACAGAATTTTTAATATTATTTTAGATTGTGATTCCTAATAAATTAACTAAATATCTTTCGTTTATTTTAAATTTTACGAAATATTTAATTTACTGTTTAAAATCGAATCGTACAGTTTTAGCGCGTATTCGTTCGAATCGTCACCCGTACGAACACGACGATAACTATACTTTTCAATATGGTTTTCTAATTATTGGACATCATTCAGAACGTTAAACTTTCAGATATATTCGTACAGATCGTCACCTATACGAATAATACGTCGGTTTAGCATTCACGTAACGATATCCGTTGTTGTTTTGTTATGTAAGGCCTCACATAGGTTTATACATAATAAAATCCTAACACATAATCACATGATGGTTCTGTAACGTCAGATATTTATCTGACTGATGAACCATATTTCTGAGTTCTGTTTCCCTGAAATGATTCTGAGTCTGTTGTTTGATAACATGAAATGATAACGATATATGATATAAACATGACATAATATGAAACACGTATAGTTCGTACCTGATTACTGTTCAAGTTACTGTTTAAAATCACTGTTCCGGCACTGATGTTACACTTAATGTAAGTGATCAGGTGTTGCTGAAGTATACCCCTAGAAAGAAATCATTCGGTTTACAAATAAAGGAAAGTTAAGTCCAAGGTATATTGGATCTTTTCGAATCAAGCACGAGTTGGTGAGGTAGCTTATCGATTTACTAAAGGAGCTTAATGGAATCCACCAAACGTTCTACATATCATACTTACGAAAATGTCTAGCCGATGAGGTGTCACATGTGTCTTTGGAAGATATAGAAGTAGATGACAAGCTGAACCATGTTTAAGAGCGAGTTTCAATTCTATACTAAAAAGAGAATTAATTATCACACAAAACTATTTAACAAGTCAAGGTTCAACGGAAGCATAAGAAGGATTAAAGCTACTTGGAAGCTCAATAAGAGATGACTAGACTTTATTTTGTGGTTATTTGTAATGTCACTTGTTTGGGATTATACCTAATGCAAGAGGTAGACTTGTAACGGTCTAAAGATTAATGCATTCTATTTTTTGAAGAGCATATGTACCATATTTAACGAACAAAACTTAGATTAAAGTAATTGGTAAAAGTGGAAAAATATACGTCAATATTCAAAGTATTGTACTTGGAAAATTATTCTACTTACAAAAGCATTCCAATTGAAAAAATAATCTTTACATGAAAAAGTACTCTACATGTAAAAATTCTCTACTTGAAAAAAGTGATATACTTGTCAAAGTACTTGGTCGACTACTTTGGGCATACATCAACAAAGTACTCGATCACCTACCATGCATGTGTGAACACGTATACATAGGTTTATACTTGTATGCAGGCACATACTAGTTAAATGCAAGAATTGGTAATAATGAACTAAGTTAGGGAATATAGTAATAACATTATTGCTAAAGTCTAAATATTATATGTGAAAAAATAGAGTAATTATTATGTCTTTGAATCTTTATAAAGACGCATGTCTCCTAAGACTATCTGTCCTTGGAGCAAGAGAGACTTCATACAGGTGAGTTATAAGTCCCACTTTGTAAACAATTTGTTTAACTACTCTACTCATTTTGGGCTGCCATGTGAATTATCTTATAAGCATGTGTATGCTAGATATATCTAAAAGATATGTGCAAGAGAATATGTCAAGTATATGTGCTGGAGCATGTTTATGTGCTAGAGATGTTGTGTGACTAGGTTAGGTGTTACTTAAGTAGATATATTTTTATATCACCCATGGTTATCCTTGTTAAAGGAACTTTACATTTGATGTAGGTTCATGGCTATATGAGTCATTGATTACATACTTATAGGTATAGGGGTTTTGTAATTTTTTGAACCCAATTTGCTAAAGGAATATGATGGCTCAACCTAGAGGAGTTCGCATGTTGCTTAGTCAACCGTAGGTGAGTCGTGTACCTCGGTACTTAGTCAATCATCATGAAGAGTCTTATGTCTATATACGCTTGTTGTCTTTATGATTGCAATTGTTTGAAATTTTTGTAGAGCATGTTTGCCATAATTATTAGATAAAGAGTATGTCGCATGAAATGTATTTTGAAATTAATAATTAAATGTACAAGTACGAATGGTAACTAAAAACTAGAGTTGGATTTAAATCTAGTACAGAATAAACATTTTACTATAACTAGAAATCACTAGAAAAACCTGACTTGTTTTGCTTGCTGGTCAGATTAACATGTAGGTATTTTGTATGGTGGAAGGTTACATGTTGAAAAATAAGGACCGATGAGTCATAACCACTTTCTCCATCTTTATGGTTAACCACTGATTGGTTTAACACCTGAAGCCTAACCCCAGATCTAGTTGCATTTAACTGCGGAAGACAACCGTGGACAAAGTGCTTACAAGCCATGAGTTCAGCCATGGACCACAACCACTACCATAATAACACTAGAAGACAACCACTCATGATGTCAAGAATCACCACAGAAAAGTAAACGCGGAGAAGACATTCAACCAAGTAGCGTATCACAACCACGGAAGACTAAAGACCGAAGAACCACAGAAGGCTTTAGTCATAGAATTTACTCGTTCCCTTGTTGACTTTTGCTCCATTATGTCTTTTTTGTTTTATATCAGTTTCTGTAACTTGTTAATTGTTTGTCTTATTATTTCACATCAATGCTTGTATTAATGTTTAGGTATTTATATGCCAACATTATCTGTAATACATCGATTGTTTCTACCAAAGCTTCTTATATTATTACATTATTTTTTCCTCTATAAATTGCAAGCTTAGCTGACAAGAAAGACACCGGAATTCACAACTTGAGAGGGAGTTCTTTCTTGTACCTTGCTAAGAGCCTAACAATTGAATACTTAAGCTATAATTAGTGGAGTGCTCGATCCAACATTGCCCTACTTGGACTAACAATCCAATAGATGTTAGAGAACTTTGTTTTGAACGGTTATCGTTTGTTTACTTTCGATCAAACATGTTGCATTTAATGAATGTTATTTCCGCAGCCTTGATATGATATTTAACAATTTAAGAATTGTGGTATAAAAAGTAAATCCATCATGAGAGGTACCCGGGTCTAGTGACCTTCCAAGTTATGAACTCATGCATATTCACATGTTATATTGACAATGAAGTTATGTGTCATGCATAGTCTCATGTTATACTTGTATCTTATGCATCACTCGTATACTATAGTGATAAAGCATTTATGTTGTAAAAGTCATAGATATAAAAGTCACCCAATCTCATTATTGACTAACATGCTGCGGCAATCATTTTATGAACTTAGTTGTATTATTCATGGCTCTTTTAACGCCAATAGTTTATGTAAACATATATGTATTCTACTACGGTTATATAATGAGAGTATTTAGTTTATAAATTGTGATATGACATGCAAACTGAAATGATTGGTCATTTGGGTTTGGGATATTTTATAATCAGCAAATATTAAATGTTATTTTTAAAATGTAAGATGTTTCCGTACAAGGTTTTAAAGTTACAAGTTTGTGTTTTTTGTTTTACTTTTTTAACAAGTTTGGGGTGTAAACATAACATACTTATTTTTAGGTGTGTTCATCGAATCGAATTTCGAATAACTCAAATATTACGTATCTAACGATTTCGAATTTTGAATATTTTAAGGGCATTCAAATTCAATTCGAATTCAAAATCAATTCGAAAAATCCAATTCGAAATTCAAATTCGAATTCGTTTTTAAATTCGAAATTCGATACGAATTCGTTTACAATTCGAATTGTTTAGATTTTAATTTAATTAAATATTGTTTATACTTGTTATCTTTATATATTCAAAATATCAAATAATCAAAACCTTTATCATTCAAAAATCAAATAACCAACATCTAAGTTGTTGTCACACCCATGCGCCGCGTGCGGAATCCATGGCGCGGTTACGACTCGATTGAATGATCGGTTGATTCAATTGCACAAGATTAACGATGAACAACCACAATGAATTACTAGATTTCACATGATTAAAGTAATGTTTACAGATCATGTCTAACTACCAAAATAATACAACTAACCGACCTCAAAAAGAATGTTTAGAAAATAAGAACAGACAAGATAATTAAACAACAAGGATTTAATGAGTTTCTATTACATCCTAGCTTATTTCTTGATCTTTTTATATCTTAGACTAGGTCGCCTTAGTTGTGCATGTTCTGTGTCTACCTTTGATCACCTGAAACATGTGAAGAAAATCTGTCAACTACAAATAGTAGTTGGTGAGATACATAGGTTTAAATATTGTAAAACATATTGTTTATGAATATGAAAATATAAGTTCAAAAAGATATCCATTGAAAACCATGTGAGTGTAACAAGTATAAAACCTGAGTTTAAACAACGAAACATGTACAGAAAACCACTATGTACAACCACTGTGTATAAGATGTATATGTATAAAAATGTAATTGTAGTAACATGCTAATGTAACACAAACTATCATCAAGTATATCCTATTGTTATATTAAATCCAAGTCCAAAACTACGTTCGGAGTTAGTCTAAGACTGACGAATAACCAACACAGCCCATGGTAATAAACTAAATTAAAACCAACTCTGTGTCAATGAAAGTATGCTCAATATGACCTAAGCTGTTAAAATTAATCAACAGTCAATTCATATCGCTAAATCTACACCAATCCATCTTTGGCTATATAATTAATTAAAGCCAAACTCTAACCTTGGTGTAAAACATGTTTTCCCTTGTTGTGATCACCCAGTAATAACGTTCAAACAGTGCATGAACTCAAGTTTATAGGTTAAGTTAATAATTGCTAACCCTTGAGTCCTAAATGTACAATTGTGTGAACTTCAAGTTTTAAATCTAAGAATAATTATTTCAACCCTCAAAGTCCTAAATATAGGCATACATGATGTGAATAAACTTGTTTACAAACGTGCATCCATGTTACATAGTTTAATTGAAAACCGACTTGTACAAAATGAAATGGATTAGGTCGTGAGCCATGACAACTCATGACTATGTGCCTTATATCCATTGTTTATTTTTCAATTGTGTTTAAGTTTACCAACATAGCCAAACATAATATTTGAGTAATGAAAACCATTCAAGTATTTAAATAATGAAAACCATTTAAGAAATTGAGTTTTGATGAATGAAGAGTCAATGAACGATGCTCTCACTTGTTGTTGATATGTTTATCGTGCTCAAACCCTAATCGTGTTAACACAATTCATGATTTGTAAGGTTGTATTCATTTCATGTTCTTAATTCCCATGTTCATAAGATTTAGTTGTTTAAACATATGTCGATGACTTGGTCCTTGTAACCATCTCAAGCTTAGTCCATAACCTTGTTGTTAACATAATAAGTTTATTTCTTTACTTAAATATAAGTTTAAAACTTTATTCTAAGTTTATTGGATATTACATAAGTACATAATCCTATTACACTATGCATGCAACTCATGCATAGTGTATTCTAGGTTATAACTATGTTATCAATCATAAAATGTCCATTATGTCCTTGTTAAGTTCATTAGTTGTCACTTAATCATGTTAACTTAGGTTATGGTATGAAACAACTAAGCTTGGTTGGTTTTCTGATCCAAAAACCCTAAGGCATAGAATCGGCCAAGACCAACCCCATACCTGAACACTTGTTGCTTCAATGACCAATTCCTGACTTGTTTATGGTTAACTTTGGCTCATTCTATGTTCTTGGCAATTGGATGGGGTTAGATTGTTAGTATCGACAATTATAAGGATTGGGCATGATCATCAAACTTACTAAAATCGACAGCAAGTTCATGGAATAGATTCTGGCCCATCGATACTATAAAGTCGACCACTGCTGCTTACATCGAACTTATCCCATCGATTCTGTCAATATTGACAGCCCCCTTAGTCTCCTCACCCTTGGACAAGTGATATTAGTAGTGTCGAAGCAATGGTGGTCGATATTAGGGACTATCGAGATTGCTAATCTCGATTGAAGAATATCATCATGATGTTCACCCGTCGAACCTATCAACCCAGCTCTTGCTCAGTTTCGATACTAACTTTCAGGCCCATCAAGGACTTCTCTAGCCTTCCAAACACAAGATAGGCTTGTTTCAAGTGTTTAGAATCCAGCTATGGTACATGGTTTCCGGGTTTTTAAGAAACCCTAAAACCGAAATTTTAAGTTCAAACCTACTCGATTCTGGGTGATCTTCAGTACTTTCTTGATGTAAACCTCAAGGGCTTTCCGTAGACTCCAAGATCTCATAATTTTGTAAAGTAACGAAGGAGATTGAAGGTGGGTTTTTAGAGTGAGATTCTAGAGAGAGAGAGAGCTCCGATTTTAGAGAGAGAAGGGTGAAAGATTTTGCTTGGTGGAGGCATTAAATGAGGCTTTTACACATTAAATACCCCCGGTAGTTTACGCTTTCCGTTAAGCAATTTAAGCGAGCGACCCAACATTGTTAAAAATAGTTTTGTTATTTCTTTTTGGGTTTTATTTGACGAGTTTCAAAATTGTAAAAATAAATATGAATATTTTGTGCATTTTGAAAAGTTCATCCGTTTAAAACCGTAAACGAATATATTTACGTGCATGCCCGTAAATGTAGGCGTTTTTGGTCATTTCTTGTATTTATTATCGTTTACTCGTAATTATAAGTTTAACATAGATATCTTCATGGACCGTCACCCATAATGATACCAAGTCTCGCTTACTTATTACGATTTTGTTATAAATGATTTATTTGTTTAAGTATTCGTCTATACACTACGCACTAACACTATTCCAATATACTAAACACAGTTTATGTATAGGGCATACGTAAAGTCCAGCTACTTGCCTTATCAGCCGCCAGCCACCACTGTGTAAATCTATTACAATAGTGTTATTATGTAACGTAATTGACAATAATTAAATACTACATGTATACTTAATCACTCACGATAAATACCTAAAACATATGAATAATTGTACAATGATGTCATGAAATTATGATGTACTATGAATTGCATATCATTAATTATTACAACGTGAATATGTACAGACATTACAGTCTCCCCTAGTTAAGGGAATTTTGTTCCGAAATTAACTAGCTGAAGTTACTGTAAAAAAGATGAGGGTACTTGAGCTTCATCTGGTCTTCACGTTCCCAGGTGAACTCAGCACCGGGTTTGCCTTCCCATCATACCTTTACGATCGGAATCCGGCTACGCTTGAGTTTCTTGACCCCATGATCCATGATCTCCACCGATTGTTCAATGAATTGCACATTATTCTGGATCTGAATGTCCTCCAAAGGAATCTGGACATTGTGATCCGCCAAGCATTTCTTAAAATTCGACACATGAAATGTGTCATGGACGTTGCTTAGCTCAACTGGAAGTTTAAGTTTATAGGCCACAAGACCAATCGTTTCCATGATTTCAAATGGTCCAACGTACCTAGGAGCAAGTTTCCCTTTCTTCCCAAATCGGACGTCACCTTTCCAGGGAGAAACTGTGAGCAAGGCTCGATCACCGACTTGAAATTCAAGTGGTTTCTGACTTCAATCAGCATAGCTCTTTTGTCGATTTCTTGCGGCCTTAAGTCTTGATTGAATAATTGAAATCTTGTCAGTTTTTTCTTGGATAAGTTCAGGTCCTTCAACCTGTGAGTCACCAACCTCGGTCCAGCCAGACCGGTGATCGACACTTTCTACCATACAACACTTCAAATGGAGCACACTGAATGCTAGTATGGTACCTGTTATTGTACGAGAATTTGATAAGAGGGAGATGAGTATCCCAACTTCCGCCGAAATCGATCACACAAGAACGTAACATGTCCTCGAGCGTCTGGATAGTCCTCTCGCTTTGACCGTCGGTTTGGGGTGATACGTCGTGCTAAGATTAACACGGGTTCCCAAAGCCTTTTTCAATGATTTCCAAAAACGAGAAGTGAAACGACTATTGCGATCAGATATAATTGACGTTGGTGTACCATGACTTGCGATGATCTCGTTGATGTATAAAGTGGATAATTTCTTTGTAATCCTCTCGGATCGGGAGAAAATGAGCAGATTTTGTGAGTTGATTGACGATCACCCAAATCGAATCGTAACCTCTCGGCATTCACGGAAACTTGGTGATGAAATCCATGGAAATTTGTTCCCATTTCCATTAAGGAATTTCAGGTTGCTGCAATAGCCCCGAAGGCTTCTGATGTTCTGCTTTGACTTTTGAACATGTCAGACATTTCCCTAAATATAGAGCGATGTTGTTCTTCATCACGCGCCACCAGCAAGACGTTTTCAAATCTTGATACATCTTATCGGCTCCCGGAGGAACTGAGTATTGTGACTTATGTACCTCATCTCAAATGAGGGTGCGCAATTCTTCCGAATTCAGAATCCATATGCGACCGTTGAAGTACAGAACCCCATCTGGTCGAGACCAAGGTTTGAAGCATCACAGCCGAGACCAAGGTTTGAAGCATCACAGTAGCCAACGAAATCATCCTTGCCTTCTGGAAGACTAAGAATAAGGGAGTTGCACAGCTTATGCCTGAGAAGTTGAAATGCATCTTTTTGCTTGTATCCCCATATGAACGCCTGACTTTTCAGGGTCAAAGTCGTAAGTGGCAATGCAATCTTTGTAAAGTTAGTTATGAACCTTCAATAATAACCTGCCAGACCCAGAAATGAACGGATCTCAGTTGGAGTAGATGGGGTAGTCCTGCTCTTAATAGCTTCAATCTTCGCTGGATCTACATGTATCACATACCTATTGATCACATTTTAACTGAAATTCACATTTTGAGAATTTGGCATAAAGTTGTTTAGTCCTTAGAAATTAAAAAATTTCGTCAAGTGACTCTCGTGTTCCAGTTCATTCATGGAATAGATCAATATATCAACAATAAAAACGATAACAAACTGATCTAGATATGACCAATAGACTAGATTCATAAAGTCCATGAATACTGCCGGTGCGTTAGCCAGCCCAAAAGGCATAACCATGAACTCGTAGTGTCCATATCGAGTCCTAAACGCTGTCTTTGGGATATCCTCATCATTCACTCTCAACTGATGATACCCGGAGCGTAGATCAATCTTAGAGAAGCAAGTTGCTCCCTGTAGTTGATCAAACAAATCGTCGATCCTGGGCAAAGGATATATGTTCTTAATGGTCACTTGTTCAGCTCACGATAATCTATACACATGCGGAACGAACCGTCTTTCTTCTTAAAAAAGAGAACCGGGACACCCATGGTGAGTAGCTCAGTCTAATGAATCCTTTGTCTAGAAGACCTGGAGCTGACTAGACAATTCCTGCATTTCAGACGTTGCTAATCGATAAGGAGATTTTGTCACTGGTTTTGCTCAAGGGATAAGATCTATTCAAAACTCCACTTGCCAGACCGGTGGTAGTCTAGGCAAGTCTTCTGAAAACACCTCTGGGTAGTCTCTGATGACCGGTACATCTTTCACCGTCTTCTTTTCCGGCTTCTTCTCTACTACATGTGCCAAAAAGGCACAGTATTTCTTCCTTAGGTACTTTTGTGCCTTAATACACGACACAATATTCAGCTCTCGACAAGGCTTCTCGCCGTACACCCGCATTGTTTCGCCAGGCGGTAGAGGAATACGCAACAGCTTCTCCGAACAGACAACTTTGACGTTAAACTTTGACAACCAATTCATTCCGATGACGACCTCGAAGCTATCGAGTTTCATTTGAATTAGATCAACAGTGAACGATTGTTCATTTAACATAAGTTCACCACCACGAAGTACTGAGTTTACAAAAACATTCTTACCATCAGCTACTTCTACCAAGTAAGGGGTTTCAAGTAATAATGGTCGTATATCAAACAAAGTTGCGATAGTGGCATAGACAAAACTTTTTTCTGCGCCTATATCAAATAATACTGAAACATAACGATTAATCACAAGAAATGTACATGTAATGACTGCCGGCTCTTCGTGTGCTTCAGTAGCTCTCATAGCGAAAGCACGAGCAGTGGCAGTGGCAGCAGTGTTGTTAAGACGAGGGCATTGATTTTTGAAGTCCTCTTCTACCCCGTAATTGTAGCAAGATGTCCCTCCTGTATTAGCAGGAACCATCGTAGTTGTAGTGGCAGTAAAATTTGCAGCATGGCACATTGTTGCTAGGTGCCAAAACTTTCCAAACTTGAGACATTTTCGGCATGGAAGGGTTGGAAGATGATGGTACTGGCACTTAGAACAAAGTGGGTACTGTCCAGTGTATATATTTCTAGCTGCAGCAGCTTGTGGCACCGTAGTTATAAGAACAGCTTGAATTGGAGCATTTTCAACTTTCGCTGCATAATGCTTGATAGTCGTTTGCTTCTTCTTCTTCTTGGGATGTTGTTCAGGCTTCTTCGTGTCATCATCCTTGGCCCTTTGAAACCGATCCTGTGAAGTACGCCATCCTTGACATACTCCTCAATCAGTGAAGCACTCAGATGAATTTCAGCCTCCATTGTAGCAGGGCTGCTTCCCAAAATATTACCCCTGATCACAAAGGGTAAACCTTCGATGTACTTCTCTATCTTTCGTGATAGAGGAATAACCAGATGTGGTACTAGCAGACACAACTCATGAAACCGAGCTGTGTACTTGGTGTTCTCCCCAATATCTTGAACGAAGCCCCATATTTCAGCTTCGAGCTTCTTCAGCTCGTGACGTGGGCAAAATTGTTCCACCAGTAGCTTCTTGAAGTCCTCCCAAGGTAGGGATGAAGCTACTTCACGACTCCTGGGTTTCCTCTCAGCACTCCACCAGGTCAAGGCGCCCTTATGAAAGGCACTTGTCCATCTTGACTTTCAGGTTCTCCAAGCAACTCGTGAAATCAAGTATGTCCTTGATGCTTTTGAGCCATTGCAGTAGGCTCGTAGCTCCCTCCGCACCAGAGAACTTCGGGGGCTTAGAATCATTGAACTGCTTAAACGTGAAGTTTGCAGTTCCAGTGGTAGTAGAGTTGGAGTTGTTGGTTGCTGATTCACCCCCACTCCCCCATAGGTTATGGGTGATGTCAGTGACCATGCCCGGGATAACATCCTTCATATGCACGACTATGATTGGTGCAATTTTGTTGATCTCATAATCATTGCCGCTTGTTGAACCCTCATCGTTGGTGTTACGTCGAGGAGGCATTCTATGAAGAGAAAGCCACAAGCGTGTCAGTAATGAGAAGTTTTACAATTTAATTATATGATAACTTATTAATATTTTCGTACTACTAAAATTATCATTCAATTTCCTGACATGCCAAAAAGAGCTTATGTATAGGGCATACGTAGAGTCAGACTCAGCTGCCAGCCCACCACTTCTTAGACATACAACGATCATGCCCTTGCTAGCATTTGGCACCATAATTGTACGATTGAATAAAAATGTACTAAGTATAATGACTCCACTAATTTTGATCAATGGAACCATGATTTGACTATGATCAAACTTATGTTGGCATGTAACTATGTTGGCATTTAATAACAGGGTCAACGTGACTAACTAAATTGGCATGTATGTATGCACTAAGTTGTCAATTTACCCTATGTTGTCATGTACTAAGCATGCGTGATCTTCACTAGATCTGAAGATGTTTACACATAAAGAATTAGCACAAAATGTTAACGTACAATGTTCTCATACGAGGTTCACCTACCATGTTCACACAAAATTAATCCTTTAACTAATTTAACTATGATTTGTTCACACTCTGTTCACTTGTTCACACACTATTCTTTTGTTCACACACTGTTCATTTGTTTGTTGTTCACTTGACTTCATGAATATGTTCAATTGTACTTGTTCAATCTTCTAATGATCTTTGAATACCCTGGATCCTCACTTCAAATAGTCATGCCAAATTCCCCCTATCATACAGAAGTTAGTTTATATATAGGGCATACGTAGGGTCAAGCCCAGTCGCCAGCCCACCACCACTTCAGTACATCAGGGATAGGCCGCTGCTTGTATTTGAAGCTAACTTCCCATTCCACAACTGTTCAATACTATTCACTTTTGTTCTATGTTCTATGATTGAGAAAATAATAGTTTTGGTTCGCTTGTAACCAAAACCCCTCATTTTCTTGTTCTTATGCACTGGAATGTTAATTCCAGTTTCTCAGTACCTATAGTACCAAGTATAATGTTCTCATGATGAGAACTTCAAGTTAGGAACACTAAGAATACACATTCCTACCCCTGAAGTCCTTGACAAGTTGAGAATTTCAAACTAAGGATACTAAGAATACATTTCCTTGCATCTGAAATCCTTTATTGAAAACAAAAATTTAGGAATTTAGTCCGAGTCCTAAAATTATAGAATCCCGGTACTAAATCCCTTGATTTTATATATGAAAATAATTTTCAGAAAAATTTTAGTCCCTAAAATTTTCCAAACTTAAAGTAGAATTAATGCTAACTCAAGTATACTTAATTCATAAGTATTCCTCAAGCCTGTAGCACTTAGTCCTATGAGGTAGCTTAAGTTATAGTCTAGGTCATTAAACATTGGATTTTTCCTTGTTCACTATAACCTTGGCTTTGATACCAACATGTCACACCCCTGCACCGAGTCCAGAATCCACGGCGCGGTACGACTTGATCGAATGATCGGTTGATTCAATTGCACAAGATTAACTATGAACAACCACAATGAATTACTAGATTTCACAAGATTAAAGTAATGTTCACAAAGTAAGAAAAGACGAGCTAATTAAACAACAATGATTTATGAGTTTCTAATCCATCCTAGCTTGTTTCTTGATCGTGTTCCATCTTAGACTAGGTTGCCTGAGTTTTCCATGTTCTATGCCTACCTCTGATCACCTGAAACATGTGAAGAAAATCTGTCAACTACAAATAGTAGTTGGTGAGATACATAGGTTTAAATATTGTAAAACATATTGTTTATGAATATGAAAATATAAGTTCAAAAAGATATACATTGAAAACCTGTGAGTGTAACCTGTATAAAACCTGAGTTCAAAGAATGAAACATGTACAAACAACCACTGTGTACAACCACTATGTATAAGATGTATATGTATTAAAATGTAATTGTAGTAACATGCTAATGTAACACAAACTATCATCAAGTATATCCTATTGCCATCTTAAATCCAAGTCCCAAACTACATTCGGAGTTAAGCTAAGACTGACGAATAACCAACACATCCCATGGTAATAAACTAAATTAATACCAACTCTGTGTCAAAGAAAGTGTACTCAATATGACCTAAAATGTTAAAATTAATCAACAGTCAATTCATATTGCTAAATCTACACCAATCCATCTTTGGCTATAAAATTAATTAAAGCCAAACTCTGACCTTGGTGTAAAACCCGTTTTCCCTTGTTGTGATCACCCAATGCTAACGTTAAACCCGTGAGTCCTAAATGTACAATTGTGTGAAATTCAAGTCTGAAATCTAAGAATAATGATTTCAACCCTCAAAGTCCTAAATATAGGCATACATGATGTGAATAAGCTTGTTTACAAACGTCCATCCATGTTACATAGTTTAATTGAAAACCGACTTGTACGAAATGAAATGGATTAGGTCATGTGCCATGAAGTCATGACTATGTGCCTTGTATCCATTGTTTATTGTTCAAATGTGTTTAAGTTTACCAACATAGCCAAACATAATATTTAAGTAATGAAAACCATTCAAGTATTTAAATAATGAAAACTATTTAAGAAATTGAGTTTCG
The DNA here is from genome assembly GCA_009363875.1 of Mikania micrantha. Classification (NCBI taxonomy): domain Eukaryota; kingdom Viridiplantae; phylum Streptophyta; class Magnoliopsida; order Asterales; family Asteraceae; genus Mikania; species Mikania micrantha. The sequence goes on from CM018681.1 coordinate 13,637,518, forward strand.
AAACAATATTCACATGTTCCACCCTAAAAGATTTAGAAATAGGAAAGGAGGGGCTATGTACTCACCTTGAATGGTTGAAATGTACGATGAACAAAGAGTCAATGAACGATGCTCTCACCTGTTGCTGATATGTTTATTGTGCTTAAACCCTAATCATGTTAACACAATTCATGATTTGTAAGGTTGTATTAATTTCATGTTCTTAATTCCCATGTTCATCAGATTTAGTTGTTTAAACATATGTAGATGACTTGGTCGTTGTAACCATCTCAAGCTTAGTTCATAACCTTCTTGTTAACATAATAAGTTTATTTCTTTACTTAAATATAAGTTGAAAACTTTATTCTAAGTATATTGGATGATACATAAGGACATAATCCCATTACACTATGCATGCAACTCATGCATAGTGTATTCTAGGTTATAACTATGTTATCAATCATAAAATGTTCATTATGTCCTTGTTAAGTTCATTAGTTGTCACTTAATCATGTTAACTTAAGTTATGGTATGTAATAACTAAGCTTGGTTGGTTATCTGATCCAAAAACCCTAAGGCATAGAATCGGCCAAGACCAACCCCATACCCGAACCCTTTGTCACACCCCCTATGCCGCGTGCGGAATCCACGGCGTGGTGACGATCGATGGTTGAATCACACACAAGTATTGAATAAGAACAACCACAATGCATTACTAGATTTCATAGAGATTAGACCATTGTTTAGTTACAGACAATTTATCTATCTACCAAAAGAATGACAACTACAGACCCAAAAATATAGTTTACAAAATAAGACTTCAAACAAGACAATTAAACAATCAGGATTTTAATGTGTTTCTAAATCCATCCTAGCATGTTTCTTCATCTTGTTCTATCTTAAAATGGTCCCCTTAGTTGTCATTGAGAATGATCTAAACCTGATTACCTGAAACACGTGAAAAGTAATTGTCAACTACAAAAGTAGTTGGTGAGAACAATAGGTTTAACAGTTGTAAACATAAATCTGCATTGTAAGGCATATGTAATGAACAGTGAATGAAAATTCATGGATGGTTGCAACCCAAACTAACATTAAGTCTGTAAAACGTGTGCAAACAGTCAAAAGACTGTTTACTATAAAAGCCAACATATAATCAAGTCCCAAACTACGTTTGGAGTCAGAAAATGTATCAGCAACTTTGATATAACCATAATGTAACCAATTCTACAGTTAGCTTTTAAAACAAATTTAAAAGCTAACTCCATCTTTGGTCTGTCCAAATGTGTCCGCTTTCCCTTGTTGTGATCACCCAGTACTAATGCTAAAGTAATATGTAACTTGATGTGTGTATAAGTTTGTTCACAACGATGAACACCATGCTTTTGAATACTTCGATTTGAAACCTTTGGTTGAATGCAATATTTGATTACCATGATTTGAAAACCTTGCTTGAATACCATGAATTGAAAGCCTTTGATTTTATACCATCATGAAAAACTATTGACTTAAATCCCTTTTTTTGAAACCTCTGATTTAATTCTGGGAATAGAGTCCTTGTGTAATAACAAGATTTATAAAATATCCTTTCATCTAAACACAAGATTTTAGTAGAAGAGTTTATAAAAATTATTCTTTACAAGTATTAAACACTTATAAAAACCTTTTTATGTAAAATAGATGTAAGCAGTTTAGTGATCCTTTTTTTGAAACATTTTAGTAGAACTTATTAAACAGTTGATAAAAACTATTATAAATGGTTGATAATTCCTTTGAAAATAGTTGAGAAATCCCTTGGATTTCAAGAGTGAACCTGTAACATTTGAGCAATAGCATAACTCTTGTATATGAAATATGATTTGCACCAAGAATGTTTGATCACATGTTCCACCCCAAAACAGTTGAAAAACAGTAAAAGAGGGGTTAATGTTCTCACCTGACAGCAGTAGACTCTGAACTATAACAAGTAGCAGGTAGCACACAACTAACTGGTTCCTATATCATTGTATCATACATAGAATATAAGATTTGTGATATTGTACACGTTGATTGTCTTGGTTGACTTAGGTTATCGTATTAATGATTTCCTCTTGTAACATGCTCAAATGTTTAAGAATATTGTATGTACTTGAATAACATGATTGAATCGTTTGAATTCACCCTTGATTTATGAAAATTACATGTCATGTTCTTTTATGCACAACTATTGTACACAAAAGTAACCCATGTTATGATTATGATAACTCTTGTTAAACTTGCAATGGAGTGATATGTTAAAACGCTCTAAGCCTTTGTGTTTATGACTTAATCACATAATTTGGTTAAGTTAAACTTAAACCAATCATGATCCCCACATAACACTTTAAGTTGTATTAGGCGTTGACCACTCTTAACCATCCCATTAATCCAAGTGAGTTGTATGATGTTAGGTGACCCAATTCATAATTGTTGGGCCAAATTCATTTGAGGTGGGCCGAGCATTGGGCCTTGGGTCACATGGTTATCCCGTTCCAATCCATAGAGTGGGACGCATCTATTGTTATTGGGCCGAAATAATCACAATGGGCCGAAAGTGATCTAATTGGGTCGGGAATCGCTTGGGCCTAATTATACAAAGGTCATGGGTCGGTTAAGTGGTTTGTTGGGCCGAGACAACAATGTTACGGGCCAAAAATTGCTATTGGGCCTGTGGTGTGGTGTGGTGTGGTGTGGGCCGATTGGTGCTTAAGCCGTTCAAGAGAAGAAGACTACATTAGTTTCCAGCGAACCTTTCTTCCTTCAACCTTGAGGTTCGGCCAACCACGGACTCAACGAACCCAATGGTTTGCCTTTATCAAGGTTTCGTGGAATAAGTTTGTTCAGGGTTCGGGAGTCTCTCAATTTCGGATGAGATGTCGAGGGTTCGTTGCACTGCACAAGGGTTCGGGAGTGGTGTCAGCCTAAGGGTTCGTCCGCATGTAAAGGGTTCGGCCGACTAATTGGTTCGGCTAGGGTTCGGTGTTGAAGGTTCGTGGGGTTGGCATGCAAGAAGGTTCGTGCATGGCGTGGTTTCGCCCGAGATGAAATAGGTTCAGCACCCCAGTCGGGTTCGTTCATCAGGCAGGAAGGGTTCGGGAGTGGTTCTACACAGGTTCGGTGGACATGTGAGGTTCGCCAGGTTGGGTTCGTGACTTGATGCAGGAAGGTCCGGCCCCGTAGGGTTCGGCCATGAACCACAGGTTCGGCTCTGAGTTGCTGAAATCGAGCATCATCCCACGAACCTGTCATCATCACTTCCATTCAACCTTGATCCTTTAATCCAACCATTCCCATGCTATGAATACACGTAGACACCTCCTCGAAGTGTTGTTAGTTCGACTAAAATGGCTTAGAACCGGCTAGAACTTTGGTTTAGACAAACACATACAAAAACCCTATTTTTCAGAATATTTATGACTTTATACCTCGTTTTTGGTCGGCTAAAACTTCAGATCCTTTGTCCTTCCATGTAGAGAATGTCAAGAGCTTCACATAGGTTCAAGAATCATCCATTTTCGTCAAGAAACGAAGAAAATATGAAGATTTTTGTGATGTTTTCTAGTGTGAGAAAGTGGAAACCGAAAATCTTAGAGAGAGAGAGGGTTGTGGCTGAGATAAATGAGGGAAAAGCATTCTTCAAGGCTTTTATACTACGAGTGGTATTCGGGTTCGTTTCGGTTGCTCGGTTCGCGTTTTCGTCGCGTTTCCGGAAATTTTACGCGCTTTAAATAAAAGAGTTATTATTCTCATCATTCTGATGAGTTTCAAAATTGTAAAAATGTAAAATAATTTATTTTACTTATTATTACTTGATCATTCGAAATCCGACCGTTAAACGATTACAATTACGTGTATACCCGCAATCGCGTACGTTTTTCGATCGTATTATTTATTTATCATCGTTTACTCGTAATTATAAGTTCAACATTCGTATCTTTATGGATCGTCACCCATAACTATACTCAGTCTCGCTTACGCATTACGATCTTGTTTAATTAATTCGTTTGTCATAATATTCGTCTAAACACTACGCACTAACACTATCCCATTACACCGAACGCAGTATATGTATAGGGCATACCCTAGAGTTCAGCTACCTGCCTTATCTGACGCCATCCCACCACTGTTTCGATATAATACGATACTGTTCTTGCCTAGCGAAATCGACTGTAAATAAATAATACATACTTGTTCCTATTTAAATAAGATCCTATCACACTCAAACACAATCATGAACACTTGAATCACATTAAAAACACTGAATTAAACACATATTGTACTATCACTGTTTATGACTACCATGACTACATGCACAGATGTTACACCCTTGTTGCTTCAATGATCAATTCCTGACTTGTTTATGGTTAACTTTGGCTCATTCTATGTTCTTGGCACTTGGATGGGGTCAGCTTGTTAGTATTGTCAATTATAATGGATGTGCATAGTCATCAGACTTAGTAAAATCGACAGCAAGTTCATGGTTTAGATTCTGGCCCATCGATACTATCAGGTCGACCACTGCTGCTTCCATCGAACTTATCCCATCGATTCTGTCAATATCGACAGCCCCCTAAGTCTCCTCACCCTTGGACCAACGATATTAATAGTGTCGAAGCAATGGTGGTCAATTTTAGGGACTATCGAGATTGCTAATCTCGATGGAAGAACGTCATCATGATGTTCCTCCGTCGAACCTATCAACCCAGCTCGTGCCCAGTTTCGATACTAACTTTCAGGCCCATCCACGACTTCTCTAGCCTTCCAAACACAAGGTAGGCTTGTTCCAAGTGTTTAGAATCCAACTGTGGTTCATTCTAACAAGGTTTGATCGGTTCTAAGCTGGTTTCTTTGCCCATGGTTTCCGGGTTTTGATATACCCTATAACAGAAACTTTAAGTTCAAACCTGCTCGATTCTGGGTGGTTTCAGCTCCGATATTCAGTACTTTCTTGATGTACACCTCGAGGCTTTTCCGTAGACTCCAAGATCTTGTAATTTCGTTAAGAAACGAAGGAGATTGAAGGTGGGTTTTTAGAGAGAGATTCTAGAGAGAGAGCTTCGATTTAGAGAGAGAAGGGTGAAAAATTCTTGTTAGTGGAGGCATTAAATGAGGTTTTTACACCTTAAATACCCCAGGTAGTTTCCCGCGTGTTCAGGCTCGTTCGGTTTCACGTTTACGTGTTCTGTTATGCATTTTACGCGAGCGACCCAACATTGTTAAAAATAGTTTTGTTATTTCATTTTGGGTTTTATTTGACGAGTTTCAAAATTGCAAAAATAAATATTAATATTTTACGCATTTTGTAAAGTTCGTCCATTTAGAACCTTAAACGAATATAATTACATGCATGCCCGTAAATGTACGCGTTTTTGGTCGTTTCTTGTATTTATTATCGTTTACTCGTAATTATAAGTTTAACACAGATATCTTTATGGATCAGCACCCATAATGATACCAAGTCTCACTTACGTATTACGATTCTTTTATAAATGATTTATTTGTTTTACTATTCATATGTATGCTACGCACTAACACTACCTATAAACCGAACGCAGCTTATGCATAGGGCATACGAAGAGTCCAGCTGTAACATCAGTGCCGGAAACGTCACCGGAACAGTGATCTCTACAGTAATTTGAACAGTAATCAGATACACTTTTCAGTTATCATTCATATATCATTGTCATTACATGTTATCATAATGCAAGTTCAGAACCATTTCAGAAACGAAAATCAGAACAATGGTTCATGAGTCAGATAATTATCTGGAATTACAGAACCATCATGTGATTATGTGCTAGGATTCTATTGTGTATAATCGTATGTGAGGCTTTATTGAACAAAACAACAACGGATGTCATTTCGTGAATGCTAAACTGACGGATTATTCGTATAGGTGACGATCTGTACGAATATATCTGAAGGTTTAACGTTCTAAATGATATCCAATATTTAGAAAATCATATTGAAAGGTATAGTTATCGCCGTGTTCGTACGAGTGACGATTCGAACGAATGCGTGCGACGACCGTACGATTCGATTTTAAACTGTAAATTAAATATTTTTGAAAATTTGAAATAAATAAAAGATATTTAGTTAATTTATTAGGAATCACAACCTAAAATAATTTTATGACTTCTATTTTAAAAACCGAAATCGTTTCGTTACGAAAACGGTGAGAAACCGACGTTTTTACGCGAAACCACGCGAAACCGAACGAACCCGGGTATCTTCACTTCATTTAATGAGGCATTCAAGCCTTCCAACCACCACCACCACCAACTCATCTTCTTCACCAAAATTCGTCCCACTCTCTCTCTAGCTTTCTCTCACTAGCACCATCATCTTCTCTCTAAGTTTTCTTACTCATTTCTTCACGAAATCGACTCATCTTGGTGTCAAAACGATCCTCTCAACCTATAGAATACGAAAGTACAGTGGATCTAAGCTTGGATCCATCATAACCGAGGTAAAGATCATGTTTTGTTACGGATTTAGGGTTTTGAAAACCCTTTTGTTCGAACACCACTAGAACCGGTTTTATGCCACTTCAACCCTTAGGAATCACACTACATCACCATACAATAGTGTAGGAACAAACCTTAACTCATTGTATATTGAGTAGTTCGAGAAGACACCCATCGAAATGGTACGGCCGTATGAAGGCATCAGGCGGCCGAATGGCTAGGCCATAGCCACGACAGGCTCTTTCTGCCGAATGGCCAGACCTTCTTCTGGAAACACCCATTCGACTGGACCAGTACTCATTCGTGGTTCACCCTGCCATTCTGTCGGACCACTCAATCGGCCATGTCCCATTCGCTCGGCATGTTTAGTCGGCCACCCCTCCCATTCGGCTTAAGCTCATTCGATCTGTTTTCATTCGGCCGAGCATCTTGCGAATGGAGCCCTTCGTCCAAGCACTCATTCGACAACCATTCATTCGGCCTAGACCTAGTTGGGTTGATACCTCATTCGACTAGGCCTCATTCGACACTAGACATTCGCCAGTCCAATACTCATGCGATCGGCCTGCATGTTGATTCGGCCAGGTCCTCTCATTCGGAAGTAGCATTCGGATTAATGAGAGCACAACCAAGTGGGTTGGATGGGACTACATGGGTACATGCTAGGGTGATGGTGTATGTGTGTGCATGCATGGGTTGGGACTCCTTTGTGTGTGTGCATGGAGGCATATATTAGGGTTTCATCACATGCAACTAACCACGATTGAAGCAAGGACCAAACTTAGAATTGTCAATAAAAGATCTATTTAAGACACGAAAGAATGAGGGTTTCAATAATAAAGGCTTTACCTAAAACCTCGAGGATCAAACAACAACCTAATGTTTTGGGTGTTGATGTAATTCCTAACACCTAGCATTAGAAAAAGCTATAAAGATATACAACTAACCTAGATGGTTTTCATAAACTATCAAGGTCTAGTTAATCAAGGAACTGTCACAAAATCATTTAAAGATTCAAAGTCGAGTAATGGGCCCGAGGTTGGCCCAATGGGCTTAACCTTAGCTCATCGTGTTACTTATATTCATCTTGTAAATAACTATTTTTTAGTAAATGAAATGATTTATAAACATTGTTAAACTACAATAAATGATGTTTTTCTAAACCCTTTAATATAAATGGATCAACTTAATGACGTTTTAATTAAAGACTTTAAATGAATAATCGTGGGATAAGGGTTGCTAATGGGTAATAAGATAGTCTAGTTAGATGGAATCTTAGAAACACATTAGTAGTACAGGACACTTAGTTGCACATCGAGACCAAACCTTAGAAGCGTCTATTATAAATACTTATCGTATTCGAATTCTCTTAATACAACTCAGGTACCGAAGATACTTAGGGTACAACAAAGAGCGTGCGTTTTGTGGTAGTTTTATACAGAGCAACACAGGTGAGTTCATTTCCCCTTTTCTAAACATTTTTGTTTTTAAACGTGGGGCTGAGAAGCATGCGTAAACTGTTTTAATTAAATTGTTTACTTTAATGCTTTAATTATTATATGTTGTATATATGAATGTTTGTTCATAATCCTAGACTTATGTTTAGGAAATCTCTATGCTGAATTATCTAGCAAGTTAATTAAATTACTCTTATGAGTAATACCTAAATTCTTAAACTCTAAATAAACCCTTAGTCCATCGAGTTCAAATTTCAGAATCTAAGATTCAAAGTGAAATCAAAAGAACCAAAGCCAAAGATCAAATACAATGAAATCTAATCAAGTGTGTGATCAATAAACTCAGGATCCTACTCATGAATCTATAATCACTGTGAAATCATGGAATTCTGCAGATCAGAAATCAAGTGAATCATGGGAATCATAACCGTGTGTGAATCATTGAAATAATGAAATCATTATGACCTGATGAAATCATTAATACCTAAAGTAAGGTGAGTTGTTAATTGTATGTAAATCGAGACCACGTGTAACACACGGAAAGTCCATTCACAGTAGTAGACTCTAGTAGTCAAGCTACATGGGCAATAACTTAAACTATCAGATGAAATCAAGGAAATCAAGAAGATCATAAATCAAAGGATATCCCAAAGTCCCAACGCATACAGTAGACCAGTAGGTCAAGCTGATATGGGCATAATCATGAAAGTCCCGACGCATACAGGTAGACTCCTTGTGAGTCATGCCTGATATGGGCTACGTGTGAGAGGGTACAACTTGGACAACCACCAACAACTAAGCCTAATTGATTGAGTCAAATAAGGCTCAATCATCATGTCTTAGTTGTAATTAAATGATTAACTATTAATTTATTTAACCATTTAATGTTATGTTTCTACAATCGTTTTTGGGAAATCATGAAGACATGGTGAAACCAGGAAATCATAGTATATCAATTTGTGGAAATCAAGTCTTTTACATAGAAGTGGGTATAGGTAAGAATGCTTAATTATCATTAATATCAATGTCCTATGAGGCTTAGTATGTGGTGGGATGGCGTCTGGGCGGGTCGTAGGCTCAACTCAGGGGTATGTCCTATACATAAGCATACTGAGCTGGATGATACAGGTGATGTTAATGAGGTTAAGGTTGTTACCAAAGAGGTTATCAATGTTATCATGTGTTTCAAACTATCATACTTAGTGCTTTCAATCTCAGACGATCATAGAAGAGAATGGTAGGTAAAATGCGTAATTATCATTAACACCAATATCCTATGTGGCTTAGTATGTGGTGGGATGGCGTCTGGGCGGGTCGTAGGCTCGACTCAGGGGTATGCCCTATACATAAGCATACCGAGCTAGATGATACAGGTGATGTTAATGAGGTTAAGGTTTTACCTAAAAGGTTCACAAATCTATTTTTCAATAACTAAACTACATGAACTCACCAACCATGTGTTGACTTGATCTTTTTGCATGACTTCTCAGGTGACGAACAGGTCAATTAAGAAGTCATTTCTTTTGGACTAGGACTTCAGATAGAAGAATTAGTATTTTGGACCTGCATACTTTTGGAACATCATTATACAATATATTTTTGTATATCTTGTGCAGATACAAGATAGAAATTTATGATGTTGATGGTAGATTTACGTTGTTAAATTATAAACAATACTGATGTAATTTAACTTTGTAATTCTATTCTATTTAGCATTTTCTCATTTATGTCATGTGCAATGTAAACAATCTGATCCTGATGATTATCACTCATGATATCGCGCCCCGGGAACCTTCCGCCCGACGGGGACTCCGATCCAACCCCGCCAGCTCGGGGTGTGACACCAGCTACTTGCCTTATCAGCCCCCAGCCTTATCAGCCCCCAGCCCGCCACTGTTTCGATGTATTACAATAGTGTTATTACTTAACGTGATTGACAATAATTAAATACTACGTGTATACTTAATCATTATACAATATATTTTTGTATATCTTGTGCAGATACAAGATAGAAATTTATGATGTTGATGGTAGATTTACATTGTTAAATTATAAACAATACTGATGTAATTTAACTTTGTAATTCTATTCTATTTAGCATTTTCTCATTTATGTCATGTGCAATGTAAACAATCTGATCCTGATGATTATCACTCATGATATCGCGCCCCGGGAACCTTCCGCCCGACGGGGACTCCGATCCAACCCCGCCAGCTCGGGGTGTGACACCAGCTACTTGCCTTATCAGCCCCCAGCCTTATCAGCCCCCAGCCCGCCACTGTTTCGATGTATTACAATAGTGTTATTACTTAACGTGATTGACAATAATTAAATACTACGTGTATACTTAATCATTATACAATATATTTTTGTATATCTTGTGCAGATACAAGATAGAAATTTATGATGTTGATGGTAGATTTACATTGTTAAATTATAAACAATACTGATGTAATTTAACTTTGTAATTCTATTCTATTTAGCATTTTCTCATTTATGTCATGTGCAATGTAAACAATCTGATCCTGATGATTATCACTCATGATATCGCGCCCCGGGAACCTTCCGCCCGATGGGGACTCCGATCCAACCCCGCCAGCTCGGGGTGTGACACCAGCTACTTGCCTTATCAGCCCCCAGCCCGCCACTGTTTCGATGTATTACATTAGTGTTATTACTTAACGTGATTGACAATAATTAAATACTACGTGTATACTTAATCACTCACGATAAAATACCTTAAACATATGAATAATTGTACAATGATATCATGAACTTTTACATACATGTACTATGAATTGCACATCATTAATGATTACAACATGAATATGTACAGACGTTATAGTTGTAATGTTAAAGATATCATTTAAACTAATTAAATAATAAAAATTCAATTTATAATGATAGTGATAACATACAAAAAACATAAAATGACAAGTAATCAAAATAATATAAGTTAACAACCAAATTTATAAATTTTCCTAGCTTCACGATTTACGCTTTTGTTGTGCATGTTTAGGTTTAGCGTATTCAAAAATGTTAAAATTATGGGCATTTTATAATTAAATTGACTTTTATGTAACAGTTTTTTAGTTTATAAACTAAACCACCTAATTAGAAATTAGCCTATTTTTTAAACATAGTAACTTCTTGTGTGTGTAAAATAAAAATATATAAATAATTTACATTCAAATTTCGAATCGAATCTAATTAAAATTTTGAAATTCGAAATTCGATATTATACTACGAATCGAATCGAATTCGAATCAAATTTCGACTTGGTGTTTTCAAATTGAAATTAAATCGAATTTCGATTTTTTCGAGTAATATTCGAAAACTGAGCATCTGTACTTATTTTAGTGAAGTTTAGGTTGAATCACTAATATTATTTTATATAACTAAAGAGGATACTTTTGTAGTTGCTTTATTTTAAAGTATAAACCATTTTGTAATTTACTACATAAGAAATTAATCATATTTAACAGGCCCTACTTTTTAAATCAATAGTTCACTATGTCTGAAAAGCAACTACGACCGCTGGACCACATTTTGTCGTCACACCATATCCACTATTGGCTACTAAAAGTGCAAATGAATCAAGGTTAATCGTGAGCCACTCAATATTAGATCACTAGGTTAAACTTAATGTGTTACACGGGTTAAATAAATAAATTTTAAAACTATTTATTTAAAACAGCATATAACATATTTCTAAAAGATGTTTTATGAAAAACTAAAAATACGAATTATGATGTAATCATATTATTTAACGAATTAAATAAAATTAGTATTATTTAGTAGAAAAAAGCAATATATATCAAAATCTAACAAAAAGATGTTTATAAGTAATTAATAAGAGAGGGACGGAAAAAACAAATTTTAGATAGCCTAAAAAACTGACATTTGGCATATAAAACTTTCATTTATTATATAGTATAGATATAGATATAGTATAGATATAGATATAGATATGTAATACACATTCCACTGAAATCTTACCCTATTGAAATCTCACTTTAATAAAATTTTCTGTCATATCATCACTCCACTGAAAATCTTAAAACCACTTAATGGTCATCCCACTGAAAAACCTTCCCCACTGATAGAGATGTTCATCGGGTCGGATAACGAGTTATTCGTGTTTTTCGAATCGGGTTTTTCGGGTTTGAAAATTTTTTGGTCTATCCAAAACCCGACACGACGAGCAACCCGAATAAACCTGTTTTTTTCGGGTTATTCGGATATCTGACCCGAAAAAACTAGTTTTTGCATATTCGAGACCCGACCCGACTCAAATCTGAAATCATATTATCCAACCTGAAAAACCCGAAATTGATTTCGGATAAGGTTTTTTCAGGTTTCAGACACGATTTGGATTTCGAATTTTTTCGAGTTTCGGATATTTTGAACACCCTTGTTGTTATGTTTCTATGTTATGTTGTTCAATATATGTTGTTAAGTAGTAGTGGTGGTAGTGGTGGTGGTGGTGGTGGTGGTGGTGGTAGTAGTAGTAGTTAATTGCTGCTGCTGCTGCTGCTGCTGTTGTTGTTGTTACCACAACAGCAACAGCAACACCACCACCAGCACCAGCACCTAGGGGTGTTCAAAAAAATCCGTATCCAAATCCGAAATATCTGAAAATCCGAATCCGAAATATCCGTAAAAATCGGATATCCGAAAGTTCGAATATCCGAAAATTCGGATTCGGATACCTATTTTAAAATTTTTCGGATAGTTCGGATATCCGATATCCGAAATAGTTTTTTTCGGATATTCGGATACTTTTTTCGGATAATTTTTCGGATATTTTTCGGATATTCCGGATAATTTTCGAATATTTTCGGATTTTCGGATCATTTTCGTATATTTGGATATCTGAAATATATATTTTTTGAATTTTTATTTTTTTCCCCTGATTTCGGATATCCGAATCCGAAATTTCGGATATCCGAAGATCCAGCAACAACACCACCAGTACCAGCAGCAGCAATGGAAGAGGCCTATTATATAACAAACTTTTTACAACATTTTGAGATAAAGGTTAAGTTCTGTCTCCAGTTCTTCCCTAAGGACCCACAAAATACAATTTCATTAGGTACGTGTGTTTTAATGTATCCTTAACTATCTCTATATATCTTCGAGAACCTTTGTGCTAATACGAGAGTAAGACTTTTCAATGTTACTTTGACAGTATGTCGTCCTCACGTAATCCAAATTGGTTTGTCGTAACCTCATTTTTCCTTCTAATTCTGGTTTCACATAAGATTCTAGACGTTGTTTAAATTGGTCAAAAGCTTTTGACTCTCTTTATTTGGTCCTCTAAACTCCATAATAAATCAAATGAGAATTTGAATTTATACCTTTTATAGCATTTGACTCGTTGACCCTTTTAAATTCGTCATTAAAAGTTTCTATAAAATTTAAAATTTTAATTCCCTTATCTGTTTTATGTATACAATTATATCTAACAAGCAACAAGGATTAAACATGTTCAATTATTTAATAATCAAATATTAAAGGATCACGTAACATGATTTTAAAACATAACAATTTTCACTTTTCTCATATTCATAGATAGCTAAAAGAAACTATTATTACGTATATATCAAAAACCAAAGGTGTGGTTTCTTTTATTTTGGTTATTTCCTTTTTTTAGATTGCCTTGTTTTAATTAAGGGTGTTCAGTTGTCGAATATGGCTCGAAAAAATCAAAATTCGATTCGATTTCAATTCGAAAAACACTAAGTTGAAATTCGATTCGAATTTTCATATTCGAATTCAATTCGATTTATAGTATAATATCGAGTTTCGAATTTCATATTTTTAATTCGATTCCATTCGAAATTCGAATTTAAATTGTTTATATATTTTTATTTTATATATACTACTATATTAAAAATAAAAAAGACTTTTTAATTAGGTGGTTTAGTTTATAAAAACTAAAAGATTATTACACAAATGTCAATTTAATTATAAAATACCCATAATTTTAACGTTTTTAAATACGATAAACCTAAACATTCACAACAAAAGCGTCATTGGCATTATATATTGAACTTTTATCATTTTATTAGTTTAAATCATATCTCTAATATTACATCTTATATGTTGCTTATTTGATATTTGGATGTTTAAGGTTTTGATTATTTGATATTTTGGATATATAAAAATAGCAAGTATAAATATTTTTTTAATTAAATTCAAATTAAACCAACTCGAATTCTAATCGAATTCGAATCAAATTCCGAATTCAAATAAAATCGAATTTCGAATTGGAAAACGAATTCGAATTTCGAATTGGTTTTTTCGAATCGATTTCAAATTCGAATCGAATTCGAATGCTCTTAAAAAATTCAAAATTTGAAATCATTTGATTCGAAATATTCGAGTTATTCGAAATTCGATTCGATGAACACCCATAGTTTTAATACTAGATGAAAGGGCTTCCTATGTTTCTTTTAGTGTACTTAACACTCTCACTTTCACTTAATGTCATTAATAAACTTTTTTGTATTTGGATCATTTCGTTTTTTATGGTTATCATCCTTTAATACCAAAAACATATAATGAATATATAATGTTATAAACTCATTTGCGGTACACGCATATAATGTATATACGTGTGGCCCTTCAGGGCTAAAATTAAAATTGCACTAATTTTAACGTTATTTTATTTATTTTTGTGAAAATAATGTTAAAAACGTCGGAATGATTAACTTCAAACGATAACTTTGAACCGGGAATCCTTCGAAGTAGCCTCTCTATTCCAACTGTAAAAGGGGTAAGGTTTGTATCCATCTTTTCACCCTAAACCATACTAAAAAGTGAAAATATACTAGGTAAATTTGTTTGTTTTTATCTTTAATGCCAAACACACTGACTTCATATATATCCTTTTTTTTAACAGCTAAACGAGTCCTCGGACCCAACAACCCACGCGCTGCGACCACAGACCGCTACCAACTATAACATCAGTGCCAAAAACATTACCGGAACAGTGATCTGCACAATAAATTGCACAGTAACTCAGGTACGAACTATGTGAACTATTTGTATGCTATTAACATTTTAATGCTTGACACTAAACTATTATGCAATTGATTCAGCAAACTGATTAAATCTCTCGGTTTAACAGTCAGAAACATATCCAACATCATTGAATTGACACACGAATGCTTGTCAATATGCTATTTTGTATAAACGTATGCGAGGTTGAACAGAACAAAGCAATAACTGACGTCGTTACAGGAATGTTAAATGGACAGATTATTTGTATAGGTGACGATCTGTACGAATATATCTGAAAGTTTAATGTTCTAAATGGTGTCTAATAATTAGAAAACCATATCGAAAAGTTTAGTTATTGTCGTATTTGTACGGGTGACGATTCGAATAAATACGCGCGACAACTATACGATTCGATTTAAACTGTAATTTAAACCTTTTCAGAAAATTTAAATAAACGAAAGATATTTAACTAATTTATTAGGAATCACAATCTAAATGAATTTCTTAAATTCTATCTTTAAAATCGAGACGTTTGTCGCGAAAACGAAAGAGAAACGACGTTTCTACGCGAAACCGAGTGGAACCGAACGAACCTAAACGAACCCGGTTAAATTTAAACCATTTAATATGGCATTAAATGCCATACCAACCACAAACAATCAGCTCCACCATCCCCATCTCGTTCACTCTCTCTCTACATTTTCACTCTCTAGAATTCAAGTTTCAAACACACTCGTTTCTCAACCGATTCAAGCCATTTTGGTGTCAAAACGTCCACCACATCGTGTAGATCTCTAAAGTACAAGGGATCTGAACTTGGAACCCACAAATTCGAGGTAAAAACCATGATCTTATTTCGATTTTAGGGTTTTGAAAACCCTTGTTCGAACCCCACATAGCACCGGTTAAACCCACTTGAAACCTTAGGGAAATCACTCACCCACATCCTAAAACAATGTAGGAACAAGTGTTAGATCAGAAACTAGTCGATTGGTTGGATACCATGGTTGCTTATCCTTGGGTCTCACCTGTCCGAATGGCCCAACAGCAGAGCAGCGAATGACCACCGGCGAATGGCCAGCTGCTCCTTTGGCCGAATGATTACCTACTCATTCGATCCGCCATAAGTGTTGTTTCATTCCGGACCATCTTTATTAGCCTAAGCCGCTGCCATTCGCGAGCCAACCCTATTCGGCCATGCTGGTTCGGAGTAACTCCCTTCGGTCGGGTGCTTCTCCATTCGCAGACCATGGCCATTCGACCACCACCTATTCGGCAGCACTCCTTTGGCTAGGCCCTATTCGGCCAAGTTGATTCAAGATGTCTCCTTTGGCTAGGGGTTAGGGTGGGTTAGGACCATCAATCACGATCCACGAACCCCGGATACATGGTGCGCATGGATGACTACGTAAACTTTCATGTGTGTGTGCATGGGAACAATTAGGGTTTTCTTAACATGAAGTCACCTTAGTTTTAAATAATGGTGGTAAGCTTGTAAGTTTTTTCATGCTAAGGGCTAAGTCACTAATACTCTCCTAAGCAAATGATAAACTTATAGTTTGTCTATCACATGGAAAATGGGGGATAACAAAGAGTTATGCAACAACCTTAAAAATTTTAACTATTTCAAACATAAAGCGTGAATTTAAAAGAGCAAACAAGTAACTAAGTGCGGGTGGGGATTAGATTCCAACACTTAGTGATTCTATGCAACAATATAACTAAACTAGAGAATTCCATGGAGTTTTCTAGTCTAAGTTGTATACACGAACGATCTACGAAACAAAGGAAGCTAAGACTTAATCTTAGGCTTTGGGTTAATCTAATGGGATTAACTTAATGTCTAACAAATTAAGCTATGATTTTCTTAAAATACTTTATGATTTTATCAAATGCAATCAATGATAAACTTTCTTAAAGTAATTAAATGATTTCTAACTTAAGATTTATTTAATACAAATTATTTTACAAATGCTTAATCAGAATCATACGGGATCAAGGGTTTTATTTAAAGGTAACACCTTAGATTAGTTAGATGAAATACTAGAAAACATGTTAGTGAACATAGGACACTTAGTTGCACACCGAGACCAAAACCCTAGTTTGCGTCTATTATAACGACTTATAGTATTCGAATCTCTTAAAACAACTCAGGAGTCGAAGATACTTAAGCTACAACTAACGAGCACGCATTATCTGTTGTGATTCACACTTAGCAACACAGGTGAGCTCATTGTCCCTTTTCAAATTATTTTAAATTTTACTTCTGGACTGAGAAGCATGTTATTCATTTTAAACAGATGTTTAAATGTTTCGTAAATGCTATATGCTACAAGTTATAACTATATGATAAAACTATATGCTAAAACTATATGCTAATGCTAGATGCTATATACTTCAAGCTAAAACTATATGCTAATACTACAAGCTAATGCTAGATGCCATATACTTCAAGCTAAGACTATATGTTAATACTACAAGCTAATGCTAAATGTATATGCTACTAGCTAAAACTAAATGCTAATACTACAAGCTAATGCTAGATGCTATATACTTCAAGCTAAGACTATATGCTAATACTACAAGCTAATGCTAAATTCTACATGCTGCAAGCTAAAACTATATGCTAAAACTATATGCTAATGCTAGATGCTATATATTTCAAGCTAAGACTACATGTTAATGCTAGATGCTATACGCTATAAACTAAGACTATAGGCTAATGCTATATGCTATATACTACATGCTAAGGTTGGATGCTGATGCAAAGCTTGTATCTATGTATGAGGTACGTGAATGCTAAACTGTGCTATTGCAAAGCTTGTACCTATACATGAGATACGTGAATGCTAAACTATGCTAATGCAAAGCTTGTATTCATATATGAGATACGTTAATGCTAAACTATGCTAATGCAAAGCTTGTATCCATATATGAATACGTGAATGCAAAACTGTGCTATTGCAAAGCTTGTACCTATACATGAGATACGTGAATGCCAAACTATGCTAATGCAAAGGTTGTATTCATATATGAGATACGTGAATGCTAAACTATGCTAATGCAAAGCTTGTATCCATATATGAATACGTGAATGCTAAACTATGCTAATGCAAAGCTTGTACCTATACATGAGATACGTGAATGCTAAACTATGCTAATGCAAAGGTTGTATTCATATATGAGATACGTGAATGCTAAACTATGCTAATGCAAAGCTTGTATCCATATATGAATACGTGAATGCTAAACTATGCTAATGCAAAGCTTGTACCTATACATGAGATACGTGAATGCTAAACTATGCTAATGCAAAGCTTGTATTCATATATGAGATACGTGAATGCTAAACTATGCTAATGCTAAGCTTGTATCCATATATGAATACGTGAATGCTAAATTGTGCTAATGCAAAGCTTGTATCCATATATGAGGTACGTGAATGCTAAACTGTGCTATTGCAAAGCTTGTACCCATATATGAGATACGTGAATGCTAAACTATGCTAACGCAAGGCTTGAATCAATTCATGAGATACGTAATTGCTAAACTATGCTAGAGCAAAGCTTGTATCTAATCATGGGTTACTTAAATGCTAAACTGTGGTATTGCAAAGCTTGTACCTATGCATGAGATTCGTAAATGCTAAACTATGTTGATGCAAAGCTAATACTCGTGTATAGGTACTTAAAAGTTGACCTATATGAATGCTATAAACATGTAAACTTTTAAACAGAATGCTAAACAGGATTGGATGTAGGTAAAATGCTTAATTATCATTAACACCAATGTCATATGTGGTTTAGTATGTGGTGGGATGGCGTCTGGGCGAGTTGTAGGCTCGACCCTTTCGTATGCTCTATATATAAGCATACCGAATTGGATATTACAGGTGATGTTAATGAAGTTAAGGTTGTTACCGAAAAGGTTTGCAAAAGCTATTTTTCAAATACTAAACTATATGAACTCACCAACCTTTGTGTTGACTTTGTTTTCTTACATGCTTTCTCAGGTGATGTACATGATTAAGCTAAGGCTAAGGAATGCTTGCTAGGATGCCCAGTTAAAGGACCTAGTAGATTTTGGAAAGCACATATTTTGCTCATTGTTGCGAATCACTTTTGATATCTTGCACAGTTACAAGATAGTAAACATTTGATTCTTTTGATAGGTTTACTTAGTTAAATTATCAAACATTGAGATTTGTAATTTAACTTTGTAATCCTAGTTTAATGCTATATTGTGCTTTAGTTATTCTCAATGTTGATGCTATGTAAACAATCTGATCATCACGATTATCATTCCCGATATCGCACCCCGGGAACCTTCCGCCCTGCGGGACACACGATCCGGCCAGCCGGCTCGGGGTGTGACAGATTGGTATCAGAGCTCCAGGTTATAGAGAATAATAGGTCATTTACTTAAAACGGTTTGGCCTAGACTATAACTTAGGGACCCTCATATAGAGAATATAGTATTTAAGCTTGCATTGTGTCTTTTACTTTTGGTCATTTCGCTAACCAATATTCTTTCGGGTATAAGCATAATGTCAGCAAGAAGACAACCATCACCATCTCCTCCTTCACATGAAATGGACCCAACAGCCGTTGCACTCGCAACCCTAGTCACTGAACAATTGATGACGGTTCTCCCTGGAATCATCACTCAAGTCCTGAAGAGTGATGAGAACACTCGATGCTACCTGAAGACAATCATGGGAACTGAGGAATTGGTGCAAGGTGAAACAAGCAAGAAGCAAAAGCGGTGTCGATCTAAGAAATCATGAGATCCTGTGATCCACACGGAGGCCGTTCCCCTTCACCAGATGGCCGTTGCTCCAGAGTCAGAGGTTTGTAAGCGATATGCTGGAAAGGCCCCCTTTGCATTAGCTGCCACTATCACCGTCGTGCAGAAACCCCATGCAAACAATGCACCCGTTGTCGTAAAATGGGCCATTGGGATCATAAGTGCAGGTCTCCGATGGAAATCATATGCAAACAGAATGCTGGCAAATTTCCTTTATGTGCCACGTGCGGTCTTTACCACGCTGAGAATAAATTGTGCAAACATTGTCTGAATTTCGGAAGGAAGGGACACTGGATTCGTGATTGTAATAATCCCCCGACTCATAATCAGAACCCTGGAAACACTACATATCCCCTTCCTCGACACAACAAGGATTGCTATGTGTGTGGAATGTCTAAACACATTGCACGAGACTGCCCGTAAGGGTATCTTCAACAGATCCTGCGCATTCTGAGTAAATGGTTACTTTACCAGCTTCTGATGCAAATTTGGGGTGGGATGACCCCACAGGTATGCATATTTGTCCTGTTACGTTAAATTATTTATTGGCGTGCTAATTTGAAATGCATACCCCGTTGTGGCTTTAGAAACAATAAACCTAAGGAAAACCGTAAGCAAACTCCGTACTAATAAGATAATAGGAATAGTGACCTAAAGAAGCCTTAGGTCAAATAAGAGTTAAGTAAATAAATAAAGATAGGGTGATTCTTAATTTCGGTCTAGTTACTATAGTTAGGAAAAGAACCTTATCTAGTTAGAGCACTAAAAGGCCATAGAAATTCAAATGCTAAAGCTAGTGTGTAAGCTGACACTTCCTCACCTAGGCCTCATAGAACTCAAATCACTTGATTTAGAGAACTCCGGTTCTAGGATGTTAGGACAGGATGAATGTTAGAATTGTACTGGAAACATAGCTAAAATAGATAAGTAGATCAAGGGAAATCAATTGTGAATACAAGACAAAGATATGCCAGAGACAGCATTCCGAATGAGCTATGGGCATTGCGAGTTTATGGTAGTGCCTTTCGGATAGAAGAATGCACCCATGGTTTTCATGGACCTCATGAACCGAGTGTGCAAGCCGTATCTGGATCAGTTTGTCATTGTTTCCATTGATGACATACTGATTTACTCCAAAAGCAAAGCAGAGCATGAACAGCATCTCAGGAAGATCTTGGAACTATTGAAGGAAGAGAAACTCTATGCTAAATTCTCTAAGTGTGAATTTTGGCTAAGAGAAGTTCAATTCCTGGGTTATGTAGTCAACAGCGAGGAAATACATGTATACCCTTCCAAGATCGAAGCAATAAAGAACTGGGATACTCCGAATACACCGACAGAGATACGTTTCTTTCTAGGATTAGCAGACTATTATAGGAGGTTTATCTCAAACTTTTCTAAGATAGTCCTGCCTCTCACCAAGCTAACACAGAAGAGCCAGCCGTTTGTTTGGGAATAGAAGCAAGAAGATGCCTTCTAGACTTTGAAGCAAAAACTATGTGATGCTCCAATCTTATCTCTCCCAGATGGTTGTGATGACTTTGTGGTGTTTTGTGATGCATCCCATCAGGGACTTGGTTGTGTCCTGATGCAATGGGATAAAGTTATTGCGTATGCCTCGAGACAACTGAAGATTTATGAGAGGAACTACACTACTCATGATCTGGAACTGGGAGCAGTGGTATTCGCACTGAAGATTTGGAGACATTATTTATATGGCACCAAGTGTACCATATTTAATGATCACAAGAGTCTGCAACATATTTTTGATCAGAACGAACTCAATATGCGACAGCGTCGTTGGGTTGAACTTCTAAATGATTATGACTGTGTAATCAAGTACCATCCAGGCAAGGCAAACGTTGTAGCTGATGCCTTGAGTCGGAAGGAACGGGTCAAACACTTGTGCGTCAGAGCAATGGGGATGACTGTGCAGACATGCTTACCCGACAACATTATTCGAGCACAACAAGAGGCAGTTGAACGAGGAAACCTGAAGAAAGAACTGGATTGTGGAGCAGAAAGGCAATTTGAAACAAAGCCTGATGGAGTCGTCTACTATAAGGATCGTGTATGGATTCCTGCAGTAGATGAATTGCGAAAGCTTATCTTTGATGAAGCACAGAAGACCAAGTACTATGTGCATCTCGGTGCGGATAAAATGTACCAAGACTTACGGGGATTTTATTGGTGGCCGGGCATAAAGAAAAACATAGCCGAGTACGTTAGTCGATGCCTTACGTATGCCAAAGTAAAGGCGGAACACCAAAAACCGTTAGGTTTACTGGAACCGCGTCAGATTCCACTTTGGAAGTGGGAACAAATAGCTATGGACTTCATTACCAAGCTACCCCGCACTTCCAGTGGTCATGATACTATTTGGGTTATCGTTGATCGATTAACTAAATCTGCTCATTTCTTGCCAATGCGTGAGACTTATACGATGGATAAACTGGCAAGACTATACATAAACGAGATAGTGGTACGTCACGGTGTACCATTGTCTATCATTTCAGATCGAGACAACAGATTTACATCGAAGTTTTGGCAATCATTGTAAAAATCTCTAGGGACTCATTTAAATCTGAGTACAGCTTACCATCCACAAACGGACGGTCAGAGCGAACGTACTATACAGACCCTCGAGGACATGTTGAGAACTTGTGTATTAGATTTCGGTGGGAATTAGGACTCTCATTTGCCACTGATTGAATTCTCCTACAACAACAGTTACCATAGTAGCATCAGATGTGCACCGTTTGAAGCACTTTATGGTCGAAAAGGTCGATCACCGATCTGTTGGACTGAAGTGGGAGATAATCAAATAACTGGGCCAGAACTCATTCAAGAGACTACTGATAAGATTGCTCAGATTCAACAAAGCCTAAAAGCTACCCGAAGCAGACAAAAGAGCTATGCCGACAAACGGCGCAAGCCGTTGGAATTCCAAGTGGGAGACCGCGTCATGTTAAAGGTATCCCCATGGAAAGGCGTAGTCCGTTTTGGAAAGAAAGGCAAACTAACACCACGATACGTGGGACCGTTCGAGATCATCGAACGTATTGGTCCTGTGGCGTACCAACTAAGATTACCAGATGAACTTAGTTGTGTGCATGACGTGTTTCACGTTTCTAACTTAAAGAAATACCTTGCTGACGAATCACTCGTCATACCAATTGAAGAAATTCAATTGGATGAACATTTACACTATATCGAAGAACCTTTGGAGATTATGGATCGCAAGGTTAAGAAACTAAGGCGAAGCCGTATTCCGATTGTCAAGGTTCGTTGGAATTCAAAGCGCGGACCTGAGTTTATTTGGGAACGCAAAGATCACATGAAGTCAAAGTATCCTCAACTGTTTACAGAGGAAGCCGTACCGGATAATGATTCATAAATTTCGGGACGAAATTTCTCTAACCAGGGGAGACTGTAACATCAGTGCCGAAAACATTACTGGAACAGTGATCTGCACAATAAATTGCACAGTAACTCAGGTATGAACTATGTGAACTATTTGTATGCTATTAACATTTTAATGCTTGACACTAAACTATTATGCAATTGATTCAGCAAACTTATTAAATCTCTCGGTTTAACAGTCATAAACAAATCCGACAACATTGAATTAACACACGAATGCTTGTCAATATGCTATTTTGTATAAACGTATGCGAGGTTAAACAAAACAAAGTAATAACAGACGTCGTTACAGGAATGCTAAATGGACGGACTATTCGTATAGGTGACGATCTGTACGAATATATCTGAAAGTTTAACGTTCTAAATGATGTCTAATAATTAGAAAACCATATCGAAAAGTGTAGTTATTGTCGTATTTGTACGGGTGACGATTCAAATAAATACGCGCGACAACTATACGATTCGATTTAAACTGTAATTTAAACCTTTTCAAAAAATTTAAATAAATGAAAGATATTTAACTAATTTATTAGGAGTCACAATCTAAATTAATTTCTTAAATTCTATCTTTAAAATCGAGACGTTTGTCGCGAAAACGAAAGAGAAACGGCGTTTCTACGCGAAACCGAGCGGAACCAAAAGAACCCAAATGAACCCGGTTAAATTTAAACCATTTAATATGGCATTAAACGCCATACCAACCACAAACAACCAGCTCCACCATCCCCATCTCGTTCACTCTCTCTCTACATTTTCTATCTCTAGAATTCAAGTTTCAAACACACTCGTTTCTCAACCGATTCAAGCCATTTTGGTGTCAAAACGACCACCACATCGTGTAGATCTCGAAAGTACAAGGGATCTGAACTTGGAACCAACAAATTTGAGGTAAAACCATGATCTTATTTCGATTTTAGGGTTTTGAAAACCCTTGTTCGAACCCCATATACCACCTGTTAAACCCACTTCAAACCTTAGGGAAATCACTCACCCACATCCTAGAACAATGTAGGAACAAGTGTTAGATCAGAAACTAGTCGATTGGTTGGATACCATGGCTGCTTATCCTTGGGTCTCGACCTGTCCGAATGGCCCAACAGCAGAGCAGCGAATGACCATCGGCGAATGGCCAACTGCTCCTTCGGCCGAATGATTACCTACTCATTCGATCGGCCATAAGTGCTGCTTCATTCGGGACCATCTTTAATCGACTAAGCCGCTGCCATTCGTGAGCCAAACCTATTCGCCCATGCTGGTTCGGAGTAACTCCCTTCGGTCGGGTGCTTCTCCATTCGCAGACCATGGCCATTCGACCACCACCTATTCGACAGGACTCCTTCGGCTAGGCCCTATTCGGACAAGTTGATTCGAGATGTCTCCTTCGGCTAGGGGTTGGGGTGGGTTAGGACCATCAATCAGGAACCACGAACCCCGGAAACATTGTGCACATGGATGACTACGTAAACTTTCATGTGTGTGTGCATGGGAACAATTAGGGTTTTCTTAATATGAAGTCACCTTAGTTTTAAATAATGGTGGTAAGCTTGTAAGTTTGTTCATGCTAAGGGCTAAGTCACTAATACTCTCCTAAGCAAATAATAAACTTATAGTCTATCCATCATATGGAAAATGGGGGATAACATAGAGTTATGCAACAACCTTAAAGATTTTAACTATTTCAAACATAAAGCGTGAATTTAAAAGAGCAAACAAGTAACTAAGTGCGGGTGGGGATTAGATTCCAACATCCAACACTTAGTGATTCTATGCAACAATATAACTAAACTAGAGAATTCCTTGGAGTTTTATAGTCTAAGTTGTATACACGAACGATCTAAGAAACAAAGGAAGCTAAGACTTAATCTTAGGCTTGGTGTTAATTTAATGGAATCAACTTAAAGTCTAGCAAACTAAGCTATGATTTTCTTAAAATACTTTATGATTTTATCAAATTCAATCAATGATAAACTTTCTTAAAGTAATTAAATGATTTCTAACTTAAGATTTATTTAATACAAATTATTTTACAAATGCTTAATCAGAGTCATACGGGATCAAGGGTTTTATTTAAGGGTAACACCTTAGATTAGTTAGATGAAATACTAGAAAACACGTTAGTGAACATAGGACACATAGTTGCACACTGAGACCAAAACCCTAGTTTGCGTCTATTATAACGACTTACAGTATTCGAATCTCTTAAAACTACTCAGGAGTCGAGGATACTTAAGCTACAACTATCGAGCTCGCATTATCTATTGTGATTCACACTTAGCAACACAGATGAGTTCATTGTCCCTTTTCAAATTATTTTGAATTTTACCTCGGAACTGAGAAGCGTGTTATTCATTTTAAACAGATGTTTAAATGTCTCGTAAATGCTATATCCTACAGGCAAAAACTATATGCTAAAACTATATGCTAATGCTAGATGCTATATACTTCAAGCTAAAACTATATGCTAATACTACAAGCTAATGCTAGATGCTATATACTTCAAGCTAAGACTATATGCTAATACTGCAAGCTTATGCTAAATGTATATGCTACAAGCTAAAACTATATGCTAATACTACAAGCTAATACTAGATGCTATATACTTCAAGCTAAGACTATATGCTAATACTACAAGCTAATGATATATGCTACAAGCTAAAACTGTATGTTAAAACTATATGCTAATGCTAGATGTTATATACTACAAGATAAGACTACATGTTAATGCTAGATGCTATACGCTATAAACTAAGACTATAGGCTAATGCTATATGCTATATACTACATGCTAAGGTTGGATGCTAATGCAAAGCTTGTATCTATGTATGAGGTACGTGAATGCTAAACTGTGCAATTGCAAAGCTTGTACCAATACATGAGATACGTGAATGCTAAACTATGGTAATGCAAAGCTTGTATTCATATATGAGATATGTGAATGCTAAACTATGCTAATGCAAAGCTTGTATCCATAGATGAATACGTGAATGCTAAACTATGCTAATGCAAAGCTTGTACCTATACATGAGATAAGTGAATGCTAAACTATGCTAATGCAAAGCTTGTATTCATATATGAGATACGTGAATGCTAAACTATGCTAATGCAAAGCTTCTATCCATATATGAATACATGAATGCTAAACTATGCTAATGCAAAGCTTGTATCTATATATGAGGTACATGAATGTTAAACTGTGCTATTGCAAAGCTTGTACCCATATATGAGATACGTGAATGCTAAACTATGCTAACGCAAGGCTTGAATCAATTCATGAGATACGTAATTGCTAAACTATGCTAGAGCAAAGCTTGTATCTAATCATGGGTTACGTAAATGCTAAACTGTGCTATTGCAAAGCTTGTACCTATGCATGAGATTCGTAAATGATAAACTATGTTGATGCAAAGCTAATACCCGTGTATAGGGTACTTAAAGGTTGAGCTATATCAATGCTATAAACATGTAAACTTTTAAACAGAATGCTAAGGCTATGGTGGAAACGGGATTGGATGTAGGTAAAATGCTTAATTATCATTAACACCAATGTCATATGTGGTTTAGTATGTGGTGGATGGCGTCTGGGCGAGTTGTAGGCTCGACCCTTTCGTATGCCCTATATATAAGCATACCGAATTGGATATTACAGGTGATGTTAATGAGGTTAATATTGTTACCGAAAAGGTTTGCAAAAGATATTTTTCAAATACTAAACTATATGAACTCACCAACCTTTGTGTTGACTTTGTTTTCTTACATGTTTTCTCAGGTGATGTACAGGAATAAGCTAAGGCTAAGGAATGCTTGCTAAGATTCCTAGTTAGAGGACCTAGTAGATTTTGGAAAGCACATATTTTGCTCATTGTTGCGAATGACTTTTGATATCTTGTATAGTTACAAGATAGTAAACATTTGATTCTTTTGATAGGTTTACTTAGTTAAATTATAAAACATTGACATTTGTAATTTAACTTTGTAATCCTAGTTTAATGCTATATTGTGCTTTAGTTATTCTCAATGTTGATGCTGTGTAAACAATCTGATCATCACGATTATCATTCCCGATATCGCGCCCCGGGAACCTTCCGCCCTGCGGGACACACGATCCGGCCCGTCGGCTCGGGGTGTGACACAAACCCGGAAACATTTAAAGTTGGGCGTTGGCGAGTGCTGAATCGAGGAACCGCCACACCATCTAGGAGGAAACTCACACTGAGAAAACCTCCTAACTCACCCAGAACATTTTTTGCTCTAGGTGAGACTCGAACCTAAGACATCCCATTGGCGAGTGCCGAATCGAGAAACCGTCACACCATCTAGCAGGAAACTTTGTATATATTTGATTTCACTACCACGTGACTTCAATTCCTCATCCCTCTTTTTCATTTTGTTTTTTAGCGATTCAAAGAAATAATTGATGGTTCAACTTAACCCACTTTTACCTATTATAATCAACATTAATATACCTTCACGGGGTGTTTATTATTTACAAGATGGGCAAAAACCCGGTTTTTGAACCAGGTTCCAACCTGATAGAAACCACCGGTTCCTAACCGGTTCTAGATTTGAAATTTTCAAGCGGTTCCAAACTGGTTCCAACCCAAACCGGTTCCAACCCGCTCCAACCAAAACCGGTTCCTACTGTTTGGATCCAAAAATTCGAGTTCTAGCCGTTAATAGAACTGTTTGGACCCATTTCTAGCCGTTTTTTTGATGTTTTTTGGTCCAAAACTTAGTATAAATTGTTGTGGCTTGGTTTAGTTTGATTCCACACTTGAAAACGAACAATCTAAGCCAAAAACGCTCTCGTTTCATATACACGTCTGCTTTACTCTCTTTGTTTCACGATACATTTTTATTACACTCGTTTTTTATACAAGTATAATCTTATTAACGCAATGGCTCAGTCTACATCTTCTGTCGGTCAAGGTTCTAACGTCGAAGTTACCGTTATTCGTGTTCTTACGCATAGTAGGAACATGGAAATATAGTGTAACTGGGATTTAGTTGAGATGAGTGATGGGTCTCAAAAGGCTTGTTGCAAGTATTGTGGCATGCTTCTTCCAAAAGAATCTAACCCGAGATTGAAAAACATATTAACAAACCATTTTGCAAGGCGTTAAAGAATGGTCCGGAAAGTCAACAAACACAAGTCGGTAATGATGGTGGAATTTTTCACTATGACGTAGATGAGGTTCGTGATAGAATGGCGAAGTTTGTGATTCAAGAGGCGTTGCCGTTTGGACATTTCGACAACCCTCGTTTAACAAACATGATTCGAGATACACTTCAACCTCGTTATAATCATGTATGTCGAAGGACGCTAAGGCATCATTGTTAAAAAATGTGGAAGAACGCAAAAAGAGATTTGATCTTATTTTTTGAAAAACTAAACACTGGTATAAACTTAACTACAGACGTTTGGTCTGCACCACATGGTTTACCAGAATCATACATTTGCGTCACCGCCCATTGGGTAGATCTTAGTTCGTGGCAAATAATGAAATGTACGATTGCTTTTGAACTTTCCCGTATCCACATATGGCTGAATATTTGTTTAAACTATTAGATTTCGTAATAACACAATTTAATTTGGAAAAGAAACTATTTTCAATAGCATTTGATAATGCTTCAAACAACACTGCTGCAGTGGAAAAATTAAAATTAAAATACACACCATTTTGAAACGGCATATTTTTCCACAGTCGATGTGTAGCACATATTATTAACTTTGCGGTGCAAGACGGTCTTTCTTCACCAAATCTTGAGCGTTTCAAAATTGGGTTTAGAAATATGATACATGATATTTTTAAAAAAAGTAGAAGAACATTTACCGAATACAAACAATTTTGTAGAGATACGGACAGATCTTGTTATGGTCCTAATTGGGATGTACCTACTCGGTGGAACTCAACTTTTAAAATGTTTGAAAGTGCTTTAAAACAAAGAGCAACTTTACAAACATTTCATACGAGTCTTTATGAAGGTGGTTTCGCCGAACAATTTTCGCAATTGTGTTGGGAGAATATTCAAGATTTAACTGATTTTCTTGAAGCTTTTAAAACCGGCACTACAAAATTATCAGGGGTTTATTATCCTACTAGTCCATTGGAGTTACTAGAATTGTATTTGATGACATCAAATTTAAAAAAATTTGAAATGAAAAACCAAATGTTTGAAGAAATGGTAAAACCAATGAAAGTCAAATTACAGAAATATTTTAAAGATTTACCACCCGTGTTTACTTGTGCCGCTGCTTTAAACCCAATTTTGAATGTTACGGGGGTTAAACGTTTGATAGACGAAATAAATGATAATTTGGATATTTATGAAGAAGATCCAAATTTTTCAAATGATGCAAAAAAAAGTTTTCAACATAGTTTACAAAGTATGTATGAATTTTATATAATTAAATATGGTCCTAATATAAACATACGTACGAGCACGAGCGCATCAAGCTCGAGTTGTAGTAAACCTCGTGATCTGCTTCTTAGTTTACTTAATACCGTTCGTAATGAAACTGCAAAACGACAAAGGGGTAACACCCCTTCAAGTGAGCTCGAAAGGTATAATGGAATAGATTTTTTGTCCATTTTTCAATCCGAGGATTATCATAATTTAGACCTTTTGTCATGGTGGAAAGGAAAGGAATCCAATTATCCGATTCTATCCACTATGGCACGTGATTCACTAAACGTCCAAGTCTCTACGGTAGCTTCGGAATCTGCGTTTTCTCTTAGTGGCAGTGTATTATCTTTACGAAGAGCAAGACTTACTCCGGAATCAATAGAGATGTGTATTTGCTTAAAGGATCACTTGGACGCAATCGATTGAATTCAAAACATAACAAACCTCGAAGATGAAATCGAACTTGAAACTAGGGTACCCGAAGAGGAGGTGGAGGAATGATTATATCCCGACATATTTGATGAAGAACCTGCACAAAATACTCGTACTCATACTTGTAAACGTACGCAAACGCAAACGCAATAAAACACATGTTCTTAAGTTATTGTATTCGTATTTATCTTCTTAAGTATTTTTTTTATTATTTATGAATGTCTTTTGTTTTAAATAATTAAAAGAGAAATAAATGTTAAATATGTTATTTTTATTTTTATGTTATGTATGTAATTTATTGTAAAATTATTAGAAATAATAATGAATTTTTTTAATATTATTTTTTTATTATTTATGTATGTCGTTTTTTTAAATAATTAAAATAGAAATAAATGTATTTAAGTTATTTTTATTTTTATGTTATGTATGTAATTTATTCTAAAATTATTAGAAATAATAATGAATTTTTTTAATATTATTATTATTTTTTATTTATGTTCTTAAATCAAGTATTTTTTTTATTATATATGTATGTCTTTTTTTTAAATAATTGAAATAGAAATAAATGTATTTAAGTTATTTTTATTTTTAAGTTATGTATGTAATTTATTGTAAAATTATTAGAAATAATAATGAATTTTTTTAATATTATTTTCTTTTTATTTATGTTCTGAAGAATTTTTTTATTTATGTATGCATATTTTTTTTTATAATTAAAAAAAATTTAAATAGGAACCGGTTGGAACCGGTAGGTGTACCCGGTTTTGGACCCGACCGGACACTACCCGGTTCCACCGGTTATAGATCTGAAATGTTGAAACCGGTTCCACCGAACCCCCTTGTTACTTGAACCCATTCCAAACCGGTTCCGGTTCCATTTTGAACCCGGTTTGTCCACCTCTATTGTGATCAATGGCGGATTCAGAACTTTTTGTGAGTGGGGGCAAAAAGAGATACTATCAAAATAATACGGGTTAATTAGTTGGGTAATGGCAATCCATACTCGTTTGCTTAACAATATCATAAAACTATTTGTACTTGTTTACTATGATATGCTGATTGTGTCAAACAAAGTTTTTATACAACTGAAACTATTTTTTTTCTTACACATATGCAATCAAAATTCAAAAATATGAAAACGAAAAACAATTTTTTAAGAAAATAATAAATACAAAAGGCAAGTAAATCAATCGACTAATCCATATTACTAGTCTATTCATTTATACATCATATGAAATGTTTATCCTTAGGGTTGTTAAAAATTCAAAATAAACTAAAAGATTTAATGCACATATATAAGTTTATTGAATTATAAGGGTTTTATATGAAATTTGCTTTTAATTTACTTTTGAAATGTTTGTGTTCTCACTTCTCGATAACTTTCTCCAGTCCTTACTCCCTTCTCTCTCAACATATTTCCGTCAAAAATACCATAGATTATGATTAGAAAGGAAAAGCAAAATACGGATTAAAATTTCTCACAGGCTTGTGTTTGTTGTTCTACTTAAATGGGTGGCTTCGAGGATCTTCAAGGGCTTGCAGGAAATACAGACGAGGGCCTAAACATTTTCTGTTAATAAAATGATTTTTTTTACCCTAATGCCCTTCAATTCAGTGGGGGCCTTCCCCCCTCTCACCTATAAGTGAATCCGCCCCTGGTTGTGATAATAAATACAAAGACATCATTACCTCATATGCTTCTCCTTAAATATTTAATCACATTGAAGTTAATGTCGCAACGTTAACACGTGGTCACGACCACCTATTTATATCCAACTATAAATCAATCATATTATCCAATGTTGTTAGAATCAGGACTGACCGGCTAGCCAGTCGGAGAACTAGTAGGTAACCGATCTAAAATTAGAAGTTTGGACCGCTCTCAGTTGAATCAACTGGTTACAGGTCGGATGGATTAAACCGACAGACCATAAGGCATAAGGTGGTTAGACTACAAAAAAAAATTCCCTCTAGAATCCAAATGATTAAAATTAAAACCAAACCTATAGTTTT
Organism: Mikania micrantha; assembly: GCA_009363875.1. NCBI lineage: Eukaryota > Viridiplantae > Streptophyta > Magnoliopsida > Asterales > Asteraceae > Mikania > Mikania micrantha. Next base: position 13,669,526 of record CM018681.1, read on the forward strand.
TTAAACATGATTATGTATGTTTAAACATTAATTCTGCTTGATTAAATGTTTTTATAACTATACTATTTTTTTGTGTTTTTCTATATATTGATTATGTAATCCCATTCTAGAATTTGGTGTGACCAGTCAACTAGGAAAACATACAATTTAATGTTTCATCAACATATAAGAACATTCATAGTGTTTATAACTGTTTTATATTGGTCAAAAAAATAGTGTCGTAAATTTAGTCGATCATAATATCGTACTACAAATTTAAATCGATCGACGATCGTAAAATGATAAGCGATCGTGCATCTGACATGAGTTTTTATCTTTTTTCTCTCTCTCTCACTAATGCCACATAGGTAGCTTTTAGTATGCATGAATGAATGATGTAGCGTTTAGTATGCATGAATGAATGGTGTAATTGAATGAGTCATTTCGTTGGAATGAAAGTAAGTGTTTGGTTACCACATAGGAATGGAATGCACCATTCCACAAGGAATGTGATTCCTTCACTTTTCATGATTTTTATTCTTTGGAGTAGGGGTGTGTTTTTTTCATTCATTCTCTTGAAGGAATGATCTGACCAATCACTAGACCCATGTCCAAAACCATTACCCGACCCATGTCCAAAACCATGACCTGAACCATCATTTGTACCATGACCCAAACCATGAATCGAACCATGACCTGAATCATGAGCCGATCCATGACTCAAACAATTACCCGACCCTTGACTCAAACAATGGCTCAACCCATGAACCAAACCATGACCCTTCACATGACCCGACCAATGATCCAAACCACGACCCGATCCAAGAATCAAACTATGACCCAATCCGTGAAATGCCTCATGATCTAACCATTACCTAAACAATAACCGACCAATAAACCGACCGATGATCCGAACCATGACCCAACCTGTCGCACCCCGACAAATCCCGTCCCTTCCGGGGCGCGAGCGGCAGCAGATTGTCAGGATCGCAGTCTCCGGTCACACAACATGCGAGACCTATATGTCTGATTTCGTACGTACATCCAATACTTTGGATAAAACAGTTTAGTAAGATCAGAGTTGCGGAAGTAAAGTATAAGTTAACAAAACAGTTTAATCATTCATAGTTTGCGGAAGCGAATAAAGTTGTTTAACATTACACAACATAATCAAGTGATAATCAGAGTCTAGTAAAATAAGACACATAAACAGATGCATGCGACTCCAGCCTAGCATCCTATTCCTTGTGCACGTGCCTTAGTTACCTGAGAAAACATGCGAGTAAAAGGTCAACACAAAGGTTGGTGAGAGCACAGGTTTTTCATAAGCAGTAAACATCATATTTTTAAAGTAAGAGTTCAGTAGATTTACATATCACGACAATGCTGTATCGATTGATAGCTAGTCAATACAGTTATATTATATTGTGGATGGTACCGAAGCTGACAGTTTGTGCCTCCCGCCATGTTATCACAGGACAATGGCAAAGTATTGGTCAATATTGCACCCATTCCGACCTCCAGTCGGGTGGCCTCCAAGACACGATGGGTGGGGCTTGTCGGGCCCAAATAGTACTATTCAAGATTACCATGCTAGGCGTTATGCTATTAACGGTCCGAGGAGTATCGCGAGGACTTTTAGTTGTGATAGGGGCCCACACATATACATATAATGATAAAGCATGTCCATACGTAAATAAAATGAATTGTTGTTCAAAACAGTTGTAATGCAATGTTTTCTCCCCCAAAGGTAGAAAAGATAAAAAGGGGCCGTGAACTCACCTGATAGTAGTTCCGGTATGTGAATGTTCCCGTCTGCGAGAGCTAGCACCTGCTAGTATGCACCTATATCCATATAGGTGTGAGTATGTGTTTTGTGATGTGTTGTAATCCATACAACTCCAAGTGTCGGTGTGCTCAACCGAGTGCATGTGTTAACTAGTGAGACTCGATGAATCGTTGGTGACACGATTGTTGTGTTTATGTGCCTTGATGCACATAAGACTCCAAAATGCATCCTATGACTCTAATCACATAAGTTACCCTTTTTAGAAAGTTTCCAATTTAGGAAAGTGTGGTTATGAAATTCCATTTCATAAAACTAATAACTCTAGTATGCTTGTAAAAACACGTTTATACCCTTAATACTCATCGTTTGCGCATAAATCACCATTTATGCCGTTTTGCCCAAATAAAGTTTCCTAAAATAGTAAGGACTTGTTTAAAAGCTCGTTTTCACAAATCAAGGTTTCCAAATATGTTATAAATCATTTCTAAACGTATTTCAATAATCCAAGTTCATCGAATCTTTCAAAAACATCAAAAGCCCTCTTTTCATTTACAAAAGTTTCCATCTTTAGTAAGTTTCTATAAAACCATGTTTTTGACAAAATCAAATATCCCAATGTGTTTCTAAACACTCCAATACACATTTAACAATATCTAGACATGTCTAACATGTCTAGATCATCCCAAATCCAAGACTTGCAACATAAAAGTTTCCTTTTATGGCAAGTGTACCAAATCATTACCAAATCACACCTAACTTAACCAAAACTCAATTCTAACATTATTAAACACTAAAATCAGTAAATCCATGACATCTAAACAACGAATCACCAACACATTCAAGCACAATAACTAAACGGAGTTGCATGTGGGTTTTTAGCCCATGCATGTACGATCTAACACTAGGAAAGTGTTTAAAACTACCTTAGATGCAAGACTCGTGCTAGAATAGCTTCTGGAGGTCCTTCAAGTGGCTAGATTTCGACCTTCTTGTCGATTGAGAGCTCCTCGATTCTTCCTTGATGTTCCTATGGCTCCAAATCACCAAGAATGGCTTCAATGGTGATTCCAGAGGGTTTGGATGCTGGTTTCAGTGAGTTTGGGTCGGGATTAAGTGAAGAAGCTTGGTGAAATCAAAAGCAAACCGAATGAAATGAGCTTGGGGTTGATTTTATAAAATTTTTGATCTGCATGTCCTTCACGTACCGCGGAGGCCGATCAAAATTGTTTGCCGCGTACCGCGATAGGATTAGGGAGTCTCGACTCCCGGTTTGCTTCGCGTACCGCGAAGCCTTTCGCCGAGGGACCATCGCGTACCGCGATGAGTCCGCTTCCTTGTTTTTCGATTTCGACGATTCGATTTCGCTCGTATTCGATTTCTAACACTTATCTTAAGCATCTAATGCTCGTTTAAGCACATAAATACATCTAGCACATAAGTTTGATTGATCACCAACGTTCGTGAGATTCGTGTGTGTGTTTCGATAATTTCTTGAATTATCTTCGGTGGTTTGTGTTCGTGTCTTACGAAGTGTTTGCACGCTTGATTAATCCTAATCAACGTGTAATGCACAATTCAATAACTTCTCGAGTTATTGTCTTGTGTTAGTGTTGTGTTTGCCACACTTGGTTTACAAAACCAATGTGCAATGTACGATTCGACAGTTCCTCAAACTATCGTTTCGTAGTTGTTTGTGTTCGCTCATCTAATTGACATAATTAAATGAAATGCAACAAGTATGAATGTGAAATGTAAAGAATGTAAGAGTTGCAATTTACCTGAAATTGCCGGGTGTCGGCGTCCGACGTTGTTTGCTTGAAGAGATGGGGATATTTGCGCATCATCTGATCTTCACGCTCCCACGTGAATTCAGGTCCGCGTTTCGAGTTCCATCGAACTTTAACAATAGGAATCTTACTCTGTTTGAGTTGTTTGACCTCACGGTCCATGATCTCTACCGGTTCTTCCACGAACCGTAGTTGCTCATCCACCTGGATCTCATCCAGTGGAACTACAAGTGTTTCATCTGATAAACATTTCGTCAGGTTCGAAACATGAAATACGTTGTGAACTCCGTCGAGTTCGGCTGGTAAGTTGAGTTGGTATGCCACCGGACCAATCCTTTTCAGGATCTCGAATGGTCCAATATACCGTGGATTCAGTTTGCCTCGTTTACCGAAACGAATGACGCCTTTCCAGGGTGAAACTTTCAGAAGGACTTTGTCTCCTACCTGAAATTCCAAAGGCTTTCGGCGTTTGTCGGCATAGCTCTTTTGACGATCACGAGCTGCTGCCATGCGATTTCTGATTTGCACGATTTTCTCCGTCGTTTCGTGTACAAGTTCCGGGCCAGTGAGCTGACTGTCGCCCACTTCCGCCCAACAGATAGGTGATCGGCATTTCCTGCCATAGAGTGCCTCAAAAGGCGCTGCTTTGATGCTTGTGTGGTAACTATTGTTGTAGGAAAACTCTACCAACGGTAGGTGAGTCTCCCAGCTGTTGCCGAAGTCTACTACGCACGCTCGTAGCATATCTTCGAGGGTCTGTATCGTGCGTTCGCTCTGGCCGTCAGTTTGCGGGTGGTAGGCTGTACTCATATCCAACCGCATGCCAAGTGACTTTTGCAATGATTTCCAGAAGTTAGAAGTGAATCTGGCGTCTCGATCTGAAATAATGGAGATTGGCACTCCGTGTCGCGAGACTACTTCTTTGACATAGATTCTGGCTAGCTTTTCCATTTTGTCATTCTCCTTGATCGCAAGGAAATGTGCTGACTTAGTCAGTCGGTCTACAATCACCCAGATAGTGTCACATCCACTAGGAGTACGGGGTAATTTGGTGATGAAATCCATGGATATCTGTTCCCATTTCCACATGGGGATCTCGGGTTGTGTGAGTAATCCAGAGGGTTTCTGGTACTCGATCTTGACTTTGGCACAGGTCAAGCATTTGCCTACGTAGGTGGCGATGTCGGCTTTCATGTGTGGCCACCAGTAAAGTACCTTCAGATCGTGATACATCTTATCAGATCCTGGGAGAATGGAATACCGGGATTTGTGAGCCTCGTCCATCACAAGGTCTCGTAGGTTCCCATGATGTGGAATCCAGACGCGTTCCATGAAATACTGTAAGCCATCGGCTTTTTCCGTAAGTTGTTGTTCCATTCCCCTTAGTGATTCAGCCGCTAAGTTTTCAGGTTTCAGTGCCCCCACCTGGGCATTACGTATCTGTTCAGGGAGATTGGGAAGGATTGTGAGCTGTAAAGCTCGTACCCTCTTGGGTTTCGAAGTGTTTTTCCGGCTTAGAGCATCGGCCACCACATTGGCCTTCCCCGGATGATACTTGATAGCACACTCATAGTTGTTAAGAAGCTCGAGCCAGCGACGTTGTCGCATGTTCAGTTCTATCTGCTCGAATATGTGTTGGAGACTCTTATGATCAGTGTATATCATACACTTTGTACCGTACAGGTAGTGCCTCCAGATCTTGAGTGCAAATACCACGGCTCCAAGTTCCAAGTCGTGGGTGGTGTAGTTCTTCTCGTGGACTTTCAGTTGTCGAGAAGCATATGCGATCACCTTTTCTCGCTGCATTAGCACACAGCCGAGTCCTTGTATCGAGGCATCGCAATATACTACGAAGTCATCTGTTCCATCAGGAAGAGATAGGATAGGTGCACTACAGAGCTTCTGCTTGAGAAGTTGAAATGCATCCCCCTGTTTGTCAGTCCAGAGATACTTCTTGTCCTTATGGGTTAAAGCTGTGAGTGGTTGGGCTATCTTTGAAAATCCTTCGATAAATCGTCGATAATAGCCTGCCAAGCCTAGGAATTGTCGCACCTCAGTTGGGGTCTTTGGTGTTTCCCAGTTCTTGATTGCCCCTATCTTAGATTTATCCACATGTATTCCTTGTTCATTCACAACATGACCTAAGAATTGGACTTCTCGGATCCAGAAGTCGCATTTGGAGAGTTTAGCGTACAGCTTCTCTTGTTGTAGCAATTCAAGAGCCAATTGAAGATGCTCTTTGTGTTCTTCCTGGGTTTTGGAGTAGATGAGAATGTCATCTATAAAGACAATGATAAACTTGTCGAGGTACGGTTTGCACACTCTATTCATGAGATCCATGAATACTACGGGTGCGTTTGTCAGTCCAAACGGCATAACCAAAAACTCGTAATGGCCATACCGAGTGCGAAATGCAGTTTTGGGGATATCTTCCTCCTGAATCCTCAACTGATGGTACCCAGATCGCAGATCGATCTTAGAGTAGTAACTCGATCCTTGAAGTTGATCGAACAAATCGTCAATGCAAGGTAAGGGGTAACGGTTTTTGATCGTCACTTTGTTCAATTCCCGATAGTCAATGCACATACGGAAAGTGCCATCCTTCTTCTTTATAGACAGGACCGGAGCTCCCCAGGGTGAGAAGCTTGGTCTAATGAAACCCTTGTCCAACAGCTCTTGCAGTTGGTTGGACAGTTCCTGCATCTCCGAAGGTGCAAGTCGATATGGTGCTCGTGCGATAGGTGTTGCTCCCGGCACAAGGTCTATGTGGAACTCCACTTGTCGAGGTGGTGGTAGTCCTGGTAGATCCTCAGGAAATACGTCGGGATAGTCGCATACGACTGGGATGTCTTCTTTTCTCTTTTCCTCTTCAGCCTTGTCGGTGATAAGTGCCAGAATGGCTGTGTATCCCTTTCGTAAGCATTTGTGAGCTTTCATGCACGAGATGATGTTCAGAGGTGTGTCACTCCTTTCGCCCTTAATGTCTAGAGTTTCTCCGCTAGGGAGAGGTAGGCGCACAACCTTGTCGTGGCAGATGATTTCAACTTGGTTTTCAGACAACCAATCCATGCCCACTACGACATCAAAACTGCCTAGTGTAACCGGCATGAGGTCAATCTTAAATTTATGGCCTGCTAGCTCTAAAGTGCATTCTTTCAGAATGTTTTTAGTCATAATCAATTTACCATCAGCTAGCTCTACTGTATATTCGACATCTAGGGGTGTTGGGGTAATGGCAAGTATCTCACTAAATTCCTTAGATATAAAGCTTTTCTCAGCTCCAGTATCAAACAACACAGATGCATAATTATCATTTAAGAGATACGTACCGGTTGTAAGGTGGGGATCCCTTCTGGCCTCCTTAGCCCCGATCACGAAGGCTCGCCCCTTCGGACCGTTGTTGTTTCTGTTATCATTGTTGTTTTTCAAATGTGGGCAGTCCCTCTTGAAGTGCCCTGGTTTCCCACATTCGAAGCAACCCTTTGGTAATTCAAGTTGTTGTTGCTGCTGTGGTTGGGTCTTCGTTCGCAGTTCACCCCTGCAGTCTTTGGCGAGGTGTCCTCCTTTGCCACAGCGTTGGCATCGGATAGAGTCGCACTGTCCCAAGGCATGATGTAAGTTGCATTTGCTGCACTTGGGGTGTTTGCCTGCATAGGCTCCTCGGGTTTGGTTGGATGGAACATGTGGTGCGTAAGCTTGAGATGACCCAAACTTACGTTGTTGTGGAGGGGGTTGGAGATTGGAAGTCTTGTTCTGGGTGTCATCCCATTTGCGTTTGCCCTTGTCGGTGGTTGTGGTTACAGCACCACGAGGTGGTAAGAGTCCTTGAGCAACAGCTGAGTCAGTTAGCTTGTGGGTTAACCGTACGGCTTGTTGCATGGTAATGGGGTCAGCAGAGAGTACCATGCCTTGAATCTGAGGTGGCAATCCATCAATATACTTCTCTATGTGTTTGAATGGAGGGGTTGCCATTTCCGGGCACAGGTGTGCCAGCTCATAAGACCCGGCAGTGTATGCCTCAACTTCGGAACCAACCATCTTATGGTTCCAGAATTCCGTTTCAAGTTTTTGTACTTCACCGCGAGGACAATATTCGCGGTTCAGCATCCTCTTAAAGTTGTCCCAAGGTATAGCGTTGGCTGCATCTAGCCCCAGGTTTTGGACATTGGCGTTCCACCAAGTGAGGGCAGCTCCCTCAAATGTTCCTGCAGCGAACTTGACCCTGTCATCGTTCCTGCAGTTGCTCATAGCGAAAGCTGATTCCGCCTTCTCAATCCAACGTAACAGTCCAACAGCTCCCTCAGTGCCGCTGAATGAATGGGGTTTACAATCCAGGAACATCTTGAACGTGCAGAGAGGTGGGTTAGGATTTGCTCCTGAGATTTGCAAAGAGTAGAGTTGGGTTAAGTATCGGGTAAACGTGTTGAATTTGAAATGAGTGATTGTGGTGCAAGGTGAGTATGAACAGATTCATCACCTTGGTTCAGTAGGTTTTGGTTACGGGCAGCTTCCCGTGCAGCAAGCACCTCCTCAACCCGCTCGTTGATGAGTGCGTTCAACTCAGCTGGTGTCAGGTTGATGTTTCCACGTCCTCCTGCATTCCTACGTCCTCCACGTCTTCCAGCCATGATCTTCCTAGCAAGAATGAGTGTTAGTGTTTGTCCAGTGACCAACGTAGTGTGTGTGCGGTAGGTACTGAAGAAAAACATGTAGGGCCATCGGCTCTTCCCCGTCATGGGTAGTCACGTGCGGTGATGAACGTAATGCATAAAAGATGTAACGTGTGTGCAGGTACTACAATACTAAGCACTAAGTGTTGTGTGGAGACTAGTGGTTATAGACTAAGTTCACTAAATGCAAACCTAATTCGCAATAACCGGAGTCTCTGATACCAATCTGTCGCACCCCGAGAAATCTCGTCCCTTCCGGGGCGCGAGCGGCAGCAGATTGTCAGGATCGCAGTCTCCGGTCACACAACATGCGAGACCTATATGTCTGATTTCGTACGTACATCCAATACTTTGGATAAAACAGTTTAGTAAGATCAGAGTTGCGGAAGTAAAGTATAAGTTAACAAAACAGTTTAATCATTCATAGTTTGCGGAAGCGAATAAAGTTGTTTAACATTACACAACATAATCAAGTGATAATCAGAGTCTAGTAAAATAAGACACATAAACAGATGCATGCGACTCCAGCCTAGCATCCTATTCCTTGTGCACGTGCCTTAGTTACCTGAGAAAACATGCGAGTAAAAGGTCAACACAAAGGTTGGTGAGAGCACATGTTTTTCATAAGCAGTAAACATCATATGTTTAAAGTAAGAGTTCAGTAGATTTACATATCACGACAATGCTGTATCGATTGATAGCTAGTCAATACAGTTATATTATATTGTGGATGGTACCGAAGCTGACAGTTTGTGCCTCCCGCCATGTTATCACAGGACAATGGCAAAGTATTGGTCAATATTGCACCCATTCCGACCTCCAGTCGGGTGGCCTCCAAGACACGATGGGTGGGGCTTGTCGGGCCCAAATAGTACTATTCAAGATTACCATGCTAGGCGTTATGCTATTAACGGTCCGAGGAGTATCGCGAGGACTTTTAGTTGTGATAGGGGCCCACACATATACATATAATGATAAAGCATGTCCATACGTAAATAAAATGAATTGTTGTTCAAAACAGTTGTAATGCAATGTTTTCTCCCCCAAAGGTAGAAAAGATAAAAAGGGGCCGTGAACTCACCTGATAGTAGTTCCGGTATGTGAATGTTCCCGTTTGCGAGAGCTAGCACCTGCTAGTATGCACCTATATCCATATAGGTGTGAGTATGTGTTTTGTGATGTGTTGTAATCCATACAACTCCAAGTGTCGGTGTGCTCAACCGAGTGCATGTGTTAACTAGTGAGACTCGATGAATCGTTGGTGACACGATTGTTGTGTTTATGTGCCTTGATGCACATAAGACTCCAAAATGCATCCTATGACTCTAATCACATAAGTTACCCTTTTTAGAAAGTTTCCAATTTAGGAAAGTGTGGTTATGAAATTCCATTTCATAAAACTAATAACTCTAGTATGCTTGTAAAAACACGTTTATACCCTTAATACTCATCGTTTGCGCATAAATCACCATTTATGCCGTTTTGCCCAAATAAAGTTTCATAAAATAGTAAGGACTTGTTTAAAAGCTCGTTTTCACAAATCAAGGTTTCCAAATATGTTAGAAATCATTTCTAAACGTATTTCAATAATCCAAGTTCATCGAATCTTTCAAAAACATCAAAAGCCCTCTTTTCATTTACAAAAGTTTCCATTTTTAGTAAGTTTCTATAAAACCATGTTTTTGACAAAATCAAATATCCCAATGTGTTTCTAAACACTCCAATACACATTTAACAATATCTAGACATGTCTAACATGTCTAGATCATCCCAAATCCAAGACTTGCAACATAAAAGTTTCCTTCTATGGCAAGTGTACCAAATCATTACCAAATCAAACCTAACTTAACCAAAACTCAATTCTAACATTATTAAACACTAAAATCAGTAAATCCATGACATCTAAACAACGAATCACCAACACATTCAAGCACAATAACTAAACGGAGTTGCATGTGGGTTTTTAGCCCATGCATGTACGATCTAACACTAGGAAAGCGTTTAAAACTACCTTAGATGCAAGACTCGTGCTAGAATAGCTTCTGGAGGTCCTTCAAGTGGCTGGATTTCGACCTTCTTGTCGATTGAGAGCTCCTCGATTCTTCCTTGATGTTCCTATGGCTCCAAATCACCAAGAATGGCTTCAATGGTGATTCCAGAGGGTTTGGATGCTGGTTTCAGTGAGTTTGGGTCCGGATTAAGTGAAGAAGCTTGGTGAAATCAAAAGCAAACCGAATGAAATGAGCTTGGGGTTGATTTTATAAAATTTTTGATCTGCATGGCCTTCGCGTACCGCGGAGGCCGATCAAAATTGTTTGCCGCGTACCGCGATAGGATTCGGGAGTCTCGACTCCCGGTTTGCTTCGCGTACCGCGAAGCCTTTCGCCGAGGGACCATCGCGTACCGCGATGAGTCCACTTCCTTGTTTTTCGATTTCGACGATTCGATTTCGCTCGTATTCGATTTCTAACACTTATCTTAAGCATCTATTGCTCGTTTAAGCACATAAATACATCTAGCACATAAGTTTGATTGATCACCAACGTTCGTGAGATTCGTGTGTGTGTTTCGATAATTTCTTGAATTATCTTCGGTGGTTTGTGTTCGTGTCTTACGAAGTGTTTGCACGCTTGATTAATCCTAATCAACGTGTAATGCACAATTCAATAACTTCTCGAATTATTGTCTTGTGTTAGTGTTGTGTTTGCCACACTTGGTTTACAAAACCAATGTGCAATGTACGATTCGACAGTTCCTCAAACTATCGTTTCGTAGTTGTTTGTGTTCGCTCATCTAATTGACATAATTAAATGAAATGCAACAAGTATGAATGTGAAATGTAAAGAATGTAAGAGTTGCAATTTACCTGAAATTGCCGGGTGTCACACAACCCATGACGCATGACCGGCCCATGATTCGAACAATGATTAAAACTATGACTCAACTCATAATTTGTATTTCATTCTTTTATCTTCTCATGTCTATTAAACAAGAAGAAGTAATAAATTATTTTATTACCATATATAACCAAACATGACAATGGAATGGTAATGATCAATTTCTTTCTCACGTGCATTCCATTCCCTCATCCATTACATTCTCCCATCCATTCCATTCATCCATTCATCCATTACATTCTCCCATGCATGCATGATTGGAAACGTTTATCATGTGCCTGTTTCTATGGCTTTAATTAAATCATGTTTACGTGTAGATAAAATGTCGCTGTAAGGTTCTGTCTAGTACCCATCAAACCTTTACCTGCTTAACTTATGAGACACAAAGATCATTACACTCCTCTTATAGGTGATATTTTTTTGTTTTTGTTTTTTTTGTGAAATCGTCACGGATTTGAGCCATAAAAAACAGAATCTTGCACAAATCAATATAAAAATTTATATATGTCTAAAATCTATCGTTAGTTTTGTGATCAGTTTTTCTATAGGGCTTTCAATGAGTGTTTATATGGATAGATGTCTATTTAAGTAGGTGTCAATATCAAAGGGGCTTTACCCTAGCGGTACTATATGATGTTCCAAATGTAATTAAGTCATTGTTCAAATCCTGCCAAGGCATATTTGGGTTGAGGGGGTCAAGGGTTTTCCAAAATGGTTTCCTCTGGGGTGGATTACTCTGGGTTCAGGTGTTGCCACATTATCCGGATTTTCAGTTTTCGGACTCAATGATATCTTGGGTTCAAGGTATTGCTGGCAAAAATCATTGTGGAGATTCTATCAACTTTCACAACAAACTAATATATTTATAATAATACACTGTTGCGTATGCCCTGTATTCGATCACTAGATCTCCTATATATGGAGGGGGATCAACTTTTCATACTCAATACCTCTATGTTGTTAGCCTTTCGGTTGTTAAGATTGTATCTTGTGATTTAAAAGTGATTGTATCTTGTGATTTAGAACTTTTTTTCTCTCTAGTGTGTGAATTGCAATTAAGTCGATTATATTAAAAATAATCGATTCCGCACAGTTTTTATTACTTGAATCTTTTAAATAAGAATTTTTAAACTCTATAACGAAACAAATAATATATAGTAAAAAATGAAGTAAATGGATCTAACTTCGAAGGTTGCTTTCACTAGGCCCAGGGTTCAGTTTTTCTTTTCTTTTTTTTTTTGTCGGTCTCTCATTCTCACTGGTCACTACACAACTAAAATTCAAATATTAACAGGGACAAATCGATCCTTTTTCTTTTTTTTTTTCTTTCTTATTCATTTTGATAAATAACATTATCTACTTCTCTTGCCTTTAATTTACAAATGATGCTTTGATTATGCGGAATTTGGAGTACGCTAGATATTTATTTATATATTTGTTTTGTTAGTATACAAATCATTTGTTATTTTAAGTTGTATTTTTTACATTCTCTTATAGACACCTTTGTAAACAGAAGTTTAATATTTGATTCATTCTTATATACAATTAGCAAATGCTAGATCGGATTGATCATCTTAAACAATGTTTATCAATGGTTTTTCTGCTTACAAGCTAACAGATGCAAAATATATGTTAGCATGAACTCATGACTAACACTTAGAAAATAATATGAAAAATATAGTCACAAACAATTTTCTTTAAGTGGAAAGTATATTTCTCTCAAATGTTGCAAAGTTACAAGACTCAAACAATCCACACATCTAGCTGGTTACAATGAGAGGTTATATACTAAAAATGCTACAGCTTTATTCTTTTAGGAAGACAACATGTAAAAATATTGGAAAGAAAGTAAAGCTTTATCTAGTATCTTATAATGGGTGACATACCAACCACATTAATCACAATTTATAAAAAATAACTTCATTGACTTTTTACATTAAAGGACTATGATAAAAAAAGAGTAATTATGTTGATCTTCAAAGCCAAAGCATCTTATATAGCCACTTCTAATCTAAATGTTAGATATCTGGTAATCATCAGAATGTCTTCTCATTTGGTTCAGGCATCTGGTGTCAGACATTCAACCTCTTTTAATGTTTCAACGAATAATGTTGGTTATATATATCTTTGTATTCAGAAACTGATCTTTGTCGGAAAACTTGGTTTCCTTTGAATATCCTTTTAAGATGATCGAATGCCTTTAAAGAAACATTCTATGAAATATTGATCCTGTTAATTCTTCCAATTGATCTTAATTGATCTAACAATCTCCCCTTAATTAGGCTGATGCTATCAAAACACTTAGTCTTTCTTTAGACCCGTTAAGTACCTCCTCACCGCCTTGATCCTCATGTTTCTTTGAAAAGAATTCTAGGGTTGTGGAAAGGAAACATAGCAATGTCGGCCATGGCTTCTACTGGAAGACCAAGTAGATCCACTTCGGAAACTACCTCAATGCCACATTTTTGTATCTTTAAGGTGAAAAGCCTTTTGATTGGATAATAACCCCATTAGTTAACGTGTTCATGTTTCTAAAAGGGCTCAACAATCAATGGATTGACGTGATCATGCTTTTTAATCTAGGGAGGGACTTGCGTTGATCTTCCCTTCTCAATTGTTTTTTTTTTTTTTTTTTTTTTTTTTTTTTTTTTTATCATCCTCCTCCTCGTCATCCTCTTTATTTTTCTTGGGTTCGGTGAATAAGTTCTTGCATCAACAACTTACTTTGAAGTGGAAGGATTACCTTCCTCTTTTGGCTTTGTAACACTCCTCTTCTTGATCACTAAAGAAGTTGCGATGTTTTCATTGAAAGGACTAGATCACCGGCTCATCCTTGGGTTGCAATGTAGACAACAACTTTCCAAATAGCATGGCCTCAACTTCCTAAGTGGATTGACTATAAACTTGTTTCTTTCTAGCAATCCTCCCTTTTGTCTAAAGTTCCCTCAATTAAGACAGCTACCCCTAGGTATTTTCTCCTTGACTTCTCTTACGTGCAAATCCGGGTGGACATCTTCATGGGACCAAGCAGCTGATTAGAGAATCTATAGTACCTTAGGAACTCATTCATTTTCTCTTTATCATTCATGTATCTTGTCCTTTTTTCTTGGACACTAAGACAACTTTCGCAACTGCAGAAGCTCTAGCAAGCTAGCCAATACGTTCCAGCTCACTTGTACTCTCTAGGACCAACAAGTGTATGCCTTTAGCCTAATTTTAACCCTTCTCTTGGAGAAGTTTGATTTTTATTGCTTTCTCTACATCTCGGGAGGCATCAGGGGTAAAAAGGACAGCCTAATGTAGATTAAGGGTGTAGAATAGGTGAGCCTCAAATTCATAATTAACGAGTTTATTTTTCTTGAATTTGCAACTTTTGGGTAGCTATTTATGTTTCTAAAGAAGCTACTTTGGCTTGTAGAACGGAAATGATGGCCGCTAATTACAATGTGTGGGGCCTCTTCCATTAGAGTGGACTCATTAGGCGATGGTGTCTTTAGCGTTGCTGTGAGGCCCCGATCCCAGGTACCCCACAGAGGTTGGTTTTCATCATAACACATAGCTCTTAAACTAGAAACTATCATAAATAGCAGCGGAATTTAAAACATAGATTGCCAAACACGAGTTAATGTCTGAATTAAAACACAAATGATTGCCAACACCATCGGATTCTCTATCTTGATGCCCGAGCTCCATGCTTCCTCTTACTTTAGCTTTAACCTGACATACATGCTAAAATGTTAGCTTACGCTGGTGATTTCTAGTTTTCATAAAACATCGTAAATGTTTTGGCAAGTTAAAACATACTTAACATAAAGCATCATTATGTTCCCATAATCCATAATCTCGTCACATAAAAACATAAACATCGTCATCATACATCCATTGTCATCAACATGAACAATGGGTTTATGCCGGCACAAGGATCCATACCATGTTATAGTAAGGTTGACTATCATACCCTGTTATAGTCAGGTTGACTCTCAGACCCTGTTATAGTCAGGTTGACTCTCAGACCCTGTTATAGTCAGGTTGACTCTCAAACCCTGTTATAGTCAGGTTGACTCTCACAACCTTTTATAGTCAGGTGGACTTTCATACCCTGTTATAGTGAGGTTGACTTTCACACCCTGTTATAGTCAGGTTGACTCTTATACCTACCCAACACTAGTACTGGAGCATCGTTCATACATATCCCATAACAAGTATGGGAACATCTTTTATTCATCATACATGATATACTAGCATTATATCATCATTCATCATAATCATCATAACATTTCATTCTAGCATCATAACGTCATTCATCCTAGTCCTCATGGCATCATAAACATGTCATACTAGCACCATTTCATCATATCATCATAACATCCTAGCATCATACACATGTAATGCTATCATCATCATCATATCATAACATCAAGGCATCATTTATATATATCATGCTAGCATCATAGTCATAACGTCATACTTCCATCCTAGCAACCTAGGACGTTATCATAACATTCTATAACTATCATCATAGTTATCATCATAATGCATGTTATCATACAGTCATCATCATATCATATCATTATACTATTCATCATCATAACTCATTTATCATGCATTCATCATACTTAACATATTCTCTTTCATATTTCATCATACATCAAACATTCATCGTCGTAGCATAGGCACATAGCATCATAAAGCATCATAAACATATTAACAGCATGTATGCCAGCCCAAAACATAAGTACACGTAAAGTGTGGAGATAGGGCATCTAGAACTAACCTAACAGTAGATCCTTATCTTCTTAACTGACCTCCTTAGCTAAGACTCAAGAACCGACATCATTACAAAATCTCATTACATTTCATTCCATTCCTAGATTTAGAATTTATTTTAAGTCCTCATGGCTTACTAGCTCCCCATTATAACTACAAGTTCTCAAAACTTAGCTAAGTATTCGAAACACTTGAAGTTCATTAAGTAGTACACGAAATCCATAAACTTGCCGGAGGACTTGAGTACTCGAAATATCATACCCGAAATATCATACCCGAAATCTCGTAGTCGAATGTTCTTACTCGAAATCACATAATCGAAGGAAATTTTGGGTACTCATCTCGATTACATCTTCGGGTACTTATGCAATCATCCTAAAACATCTCAAAATTCCATCTAAGGCTTTGTGGAGCTAGTTCTAGGTTCCTTATGGCATTACCAACACACTGGAACCGCAAAGTCTCGAACTTTATGCATAAAGTGCGAGCTTTATGCATGAGTTCACTTTTGTATAAAAATCCTAACTTTTACGCATAAATCACTTACTTGTCGTTAGATGATCCCACTGGTAGCTTCTCGTGTGCTCCTTCTCCTCCTTGAGTGATTTACAGCCGATTCTTGAGGTTCACGAACTCAAATTCGAGTACTTGAGATAAAGCGTGCTTCTAGCCAAAGGTGTGCACGTTTCCCAAGGCACTCATATACGTAGCCAAGGTTCACGAACTGGGTACTCGAAATTTGGTCTAAATTTCGAGAACTTAGGTACTCGAAATCCATTTCGAGCACACCTAATTTTCGTGAACTTTACTTAAGGTATTTTCCGTTTATTTTTCGGATAAGTTAATTATCCGTTACTCATTTGTAAGTTCAAATAACTTGTATTAGAAAATTTGGGGTGTTACAAGTCTCCCCTCCTTACAATAGGTTTCGTCCTGAAACCTGCCTTGTTTACACATCAAACAAATGAGGATACAACCTCCTCATTTCTTCTTCCATTTCCCATGTAGAGTTTGAATCCTTCCGATGCTTCCACCAAACCTTGACTTGCCGAACCGTTTTGCTCCGCAATTGCTTCTCTTTCGTATCCACGATCGCGATTGGTTCTTCGATGTAGTTATGTTGATTATCCATCTCAATGTCATCCAAAGGAACATGTGCTTGCTCGTTTGCCAAGCACTTCGTAATATGTGATACGTGGAACTAGGATGAATAATGTTCAGCTCCTCTGGTAGGTCCAGTCGATACGCGACTTTCCCTACCCTTGCTTTTTTCTGAAACGGTCCGATGTATCTACGACTGTGCTTGCCTCTCTTTCAGAATCGAATGATTCCCTTCCATGGTGGTACCTTTAGCAACACTTGATCGCCAACATCAAACTCTATCGGTCTTCTACGTTTGTCTGCGTATGACTTTTGGCGATCTTGTGCGGCTTTTATTCGTGCTTTTATCACCCGTAACTTTTCTGCCATATCAATCACAGCAGCCTTGTTTCCCATCTCTTTCTGTCCAACTTCACCCAACACACCGGGGTCCTACATCGTCTTCCGTACATTGCCTCATATGGGGACATTCCAATACTAGAGTGGTAGCTGTTATTATATGAAAACTCCACCAATGGCAAGTGGTCATCCCAACTCCTTCCAAAATCGATAATGCACGCCCTAGGCATATCCTCCAACGTTTGAATAGTCCTTTCAGATTGTCCATTTGTCTGGTGTGATAGGCGGTACCGATGTTTAGTCTAGTTCCCATAGTATCATGAAATTGCTTCCAGAACCTGGAAGTAAACCTCATATCTAGATCTGACACAATAAAGACACGAACTCCATGTCGGGTCACAATCTCTTTTACGAACAAATTAGACACCTTTCGGATGTATACGTTTCCCTGATCAGGAGGAAGTGTGTACTTTTCGTCAGTCGGTCGACAATCACCCATATGGTATCATGTCGTTTAGCTGTTCTAGGTAGCTTGGTGATGTGTTCCCATTTCCATTCCGGTACCTCAAGAGGCTGCACATATCCGTAGGGCTTCTGATGTTCAGCCTTCAGTTGCGTACAAGTAAGGCACATGTTCACATACTGCATCACATTAAACTTCATGCCCGGCCACCAAAAATCTTTCCGAAGATCTTGATATATCTTCATCGCAACGGGATGCAGAGAATAACGTGATTTGGGGGCTTCAACTAAAATTATCAATCGCATGTCTCCATTTCTTGGCACCCACATACGACCGAATCGTACTTTCACGCCGTGATCATTGTCTTCTAAGTTCTAGACTTGCCCGAAGACACGTTCAAAACCCACATTCTATTCTTTCAGTCCTTCCTGTTGTGCCTGCTTGAGCTCGTCCAGAAAGTCTGGCATTATCACCAAACTATACTATTTTACTTGTATGGCAGGATGATCAGTCTTGCGACTCAATGCATCTGCCACTGCATTGGCCTTTCCTGGGTGATATAAAATAGCACAGTCGTAATCCTTTAGCAGCTCAAGCCATCGTCTCTGCCTCATGTTCAATTCCTTTTGCTCGAAGAAATACTTCAAGCTCTTATGGTCGGTGTAGATGGTACTCTTTACTCCATACAGATAGTGCCTCCATATTTTCAATACAAACACCACTGCAGCGAGTTCAAGATCGTGGGTTGGGTAGTTAGCCTCATGAATCTTTAGCTGGCGCGAAACATAAGCTATCACCCTTCCCCGTTGCATTAGTACACTTCCCAACCCTTTTCGTGATGCATCGGCATACACAACAAGATCATAATTTCCATCCGGCAGTGCTAGATCAGGAGCTTTGGTAAGTTTCTCCTTTAGCACTGAAAACGCTTGTTCTTGGTTCAGGCCCCGTTCGTACCTTACATCTTTCTTCGTGAGCTTCGTCAGTGGCGTCGCTATCTTGGAGAAGTCTTGAATAAATCTCCGATAATAACCGGCCAAACCAAGAAAACTGCGTACTTCCGTAGGTGACTTCGGAGGGCTCCATTTCATAATCATTTCAACTTTAGCTGGGTCTACCATAATGCCAGCTGGGTCTACCATAATGTCGTCTGGGTTCGCCAAGTGACCCAAAAACTGTACTTCTCGTAACCAGAAGGCACATTTGCAGAACTTAGCATAAAGTTTCTCTTTCCTCAGGATCTCCAATACCTCACGTACGTGGCAAGCATGGTCTCCCTCGTTCTTTGAGTAAATCAAAATATCATCAACAAACACTATCACCGATCGGTCCAACATCGGTCTACATACTCTGTTCATCAAATCCATAAATGCTGCGGGAGCATTCGTTAACCCAAACGACATAATGAGAAACTCGTAGTGTCCATAACATGTACGGAAAGCAGTCTTTGGAATATCCTGCTCTTGAACTTTCAACTGATGGTAACCGGATCGGAGATCAATCATAGAGAACCAGCTTGCACCCTGCAATTGATCGAACAAGTCGTCAATCCTGGGTAGAGGATACATGTTCTTTACGATCAACTTATTCAGTTTCCTATAGGCGATGCGCATACGCATACTTTCATCTTTCTTCTTAACAAACAGCACCGATGCTCCCATGGATAGACACTTCGTCGTATAAAACCTTTATCCAGGGGTTCTTGTAGCGGGGTCATCATTTCCTTCATTTCATTGGGAGCCAAACGGTAAGGTGTTTTGGCGACGGGTTGTGCCCCTGGCACTAAGTCGATTTGGAACTCAATTTCCCGTTCTGGTGGTAATCCAGGCAATTGCTCAAGGAATACATCGGGGAAATTAAGCACCATGAGTACATCATCAATCATCCTCATATCCGTACGTTCCTCAATCACGTAGGCCAAGTAGGCTACACACCCTCGTGTCATCATAACATCAGCCTT
This sequence comes from Mikania micrantha, assembly GCA_009363875.1. Taxonomy (NCBI): domain Eukaryota; kingdom Viridiplantae; phylum Streptophyta; class Magnoliopsida; order Asterales; family Asteraceae; genus Mikania; species Mikania micrantha. Next base: position 13,689,278 of record CM018681.1, read on the forward strand.
GATCATCGAAATGATCTTCGGCGCATACATCGCTTTATCACCATGAACAGTTACGGAGCGCCCATCCATCGCACACAAACATACCATCTTTCGTCGACATATAATGTTAGCCTCGTATTTGGCTAACCATTCCGTACCCAAGACTACATCAAAACCTCCCAAGTTATAAGAAACAATGGTACTGGGAACTTATGACCTTCTATCTCAACATAACAATCATCTATAGCCTCAGTCAACCTGGTCATCTTACCAATAGCCGTCTCTACATCAAATACCCTACTTATATTCTTAACCTTCCCAGATAACCCATAACAGATAGTAGAAGATACAAAACTCATAATGTGTAACATCAGTGCCGGAAACGTAACCGGAACAGTGATCTGCAAAGTAACTTGCACAGTAACTCAGGTACAAACTATGTGTATTATTTGAATGCTATTATCATGTAATGCTTGACGCAGACCTACTATGCAATTGTTTCAGAAACATGATTGAAACTCATGGTTTAACAGTCGGAGACATATCTGACAATACAAGATTATCACATGAATGCTTGTTAGGACATTATTGTGTATAAACGTATGTGAGTATTTACAGAACAAAACAACGGACATTGTTACGAGAATGCTAAATAGACGGATTATTCGTGCAGGTCACGATCTGTACGAATATATCTGAAAGTTTAACGTTCTGAATAATGTCCAATAATTAGAAAATCGTATCGAAAATTGTAGTTATCATCGTGTTCGTACGGGTGACAATTCGAACGAATACGCGCGACGACTATACGATTCGATTTGAACAGTAAATTAAATATTTCTGAAAATTTAAAATAAAAGGAAGATATTTAGTTAATTTACTAGGAATTACCACCTAAAATAAATTTACAAACTCTTGTTTTAAAACCGAGACGTTTATTACGAAAATGAAACGAAATCGATGCTTTTTCGCGGAACCGAGGGAAACCGAACACACCCTGGTATTTTAAAGCCATTAATATGGATTTTACTTGCTATAATCACCACCACCAACCAGCTCCAACTTCCCCAAATCGTCACTCTCTCTCTATTTTCTCCCTCTACAACTCCAAGCCCTAGTTTCTTCATTTCTCCATGAAATCAAGCATTCTTGGTGTCAAAACGACCACACCAACACGTAGATCTTGAAAGTACAGAAGATCTGAGCTTGGAACCACCTTAAACGAGGTAAATCTGAGTTCAAAGTACCGATTTTTAGGGTTTTCAAAACCCATACTCGAACCCACCATTCTTGCCGGTTCTAGCCCCTTCCAACCCCTAGTATTTTCACATTTGCACCTTAGAATGGTATAGGAACAAGTGATATAACATGAACATGTCTTGGATCTTGATTAGAGTTTCCTGCACATTGGGAATCTCGGCTTGCCGAATAGCACTGCAGGTAGGCCGAAAGGGGCCAGTCGGCCGAAGGAAAAGGCTATAGGCCGCATGAGCCTTTGATTAGGCCGAATAGCCTCAGGGCTGAAGGGACACATTCGCGCACACCTCCATTTGCCCATGCTGTTGTCATTCGCGAGCCAACCTTATTCGGCCAATACTGCCATTCGGTCGAACCTAACCAGCAGGCCTCACCTATTCGATCGGCCACCTACTTCGCCCAACTACATTCGGTCAAGGATCAATCGGTCAGGCTAGTTCGGACCAAGCCTTCATTCGGTCGGCCAAGTCATCTCGATCGGCTAAGCTTTCACCCGGCCTTCGGTCGAGACACATTCGGTCACATGTCTGGACTAGTTCGGCCAAGTCCCTTCTTTCGGACAAACCTAACCAGGGGCATGAGTTGTTAATCAGGAAGGTGACTAAGCCATGGGATTCATATGGGAAGTCCAGACACTTACACCAGTTCATGCATGTTGTGTGTGTGTGTGCATGGGAAACTATAACTAGGGTTTTCAAGTAAAGAAACAAGGTTGTGATTCCCTATTGTTAGGGATTTATAACACTAATACTTACTAAACAAAGGTTGAACTACAATGTGCACGTAGGTCATCATTTTAGTTCAACACAATTGAATTTTATTAAACTAAACATTTAATATCATGGTGAGAAATACGCTATGGAACAAAACAATGGCCATGTATATGAGTGTCGACTCCATTGGCAACATTTAACACTTGGAAAGCTCATGAAAACACATAACTACATTAGGTAATTCATTTGAACTACCTAGGATGGGTTATGCAAGGAAGCGATCAAAGAACCATAGAAAAGCGAAAACATATCATAAAAGACTTAGAGTTAATCGCATTGACTATCTAAGTCCAATCATGTAAATTACATTTTCTTAAATTAATTAATGTTTTAAATTAAAAGGAATTTACTAATAAACTTCTTTAAATTAAATTGAATAAATTCTAACTTAAGGATTTAACAAAAATGAATTATTTAAAATATGTTATTTAAAGACTTTAAAGGTAATTAACATAAACCTTACATAAATAAGGTTTACTGAGTCATGGGATAAGGGTTTATAATTGGGTAATATATTTAGTCTAATTAGAAAGAGTCATAGCAACACATTGGTAACATAGGACACTTAGTTGCACACCGAGACCAAAACCCTAGCTTATGTCTATGATAATACATATAGTATTTGAATCTCTTAAAACAACTCAGGTGTTGAAGATACTTAAACTACAATTAACGAGCGCGCATTATCTGTTGTGATTCAACTCTTAGCAACACAGGTGAGTTCATTTGTCCCTTTTTAAACTATTTTGTTTTACTTCGGGACTGAGAAGCATGTTTACATATTTTAAATAAATGTTGAAATGTTTCTTAAACGCTTTTATACTTATTTATAATGCTAATGCTTTATACATTTATACTTAATGCTAATGCTTTATACACTTATTCTAAATACTAATGCTTTATACACTTATACTTAATGCTAATACTTTATACTCTTATTCTTAATGCTAATGCTTCATACACTTATACTTATTTGCTTAAAACTCTTGAAGCTTCTAAATGCCTAAGAAAACAAATACTAAAACTCTGAAATGCTTTTATAAACTATACTTTTGAAGCTCGTATACTTAAACTTAGAAATACTCATACGCTTGAAATGCTTGATATGCTCGAAATGCATGGTAATGCTCGAAATGCTTGGAAATGTTCGAAATGCTATAAACACTTGTATGCTTGATATGCTTGAAATGCTAAGATAAACGGAATGGGATTCCGGTTGTGAGGCTAGTACTTGTGCACAGGATACGTAAATGCTAAGCTATGTGCATGCTATAAACTTGAATGCTAAAGCTATCGGCTATAGTAGAACAGACTGAATGGCCTCTCAGTGCTTGCCATACAGTGTTCATAGTCAGGACCTTGAGGAGCAGACTGTTTGGCCTCTCAGTGCTTGCCATACAGTGTTTCCTCATTGTCCACCCATGTTTTGTGATGAGCGACTAGGATGATTCTGGTTTCTTTAGTTGACTTCGTGTCATCTTGGGAAATCCTTTATCAAAATACCGATGTTGCGAATCACATCTAGTTCCGATATGGACTCATACTGGATTCTGTAGGATCAGATGTTCTCATTTGATCAATATTAGGTTATAGCAGCGGAATTCAATGATGAATTAGCTCAAAATTAGCAAGAACAAAGTTAACTAATAGAACAGTAAAGCACAAGTTGTTATAGAAAGAGAATTCTGCAAAAGGAATAATCTCATTCAATTCGCACTGACTTCGTTAAAGATACAATACGTCAACTGCCCTTATATAGAAGCAGTGACGTCTGATGATGTCACATGATGTTGACACCTAACAGACAAAAGATAACAACTGAAATAACCAAAACTACTGAGAATGTTTACAACTACTGAAGACATCCTCTTACAACTACTGAAGAACTAAAACTACTGAAATTAAACTACAACATCTGATGAGCAAAATACTCATCAGACTTTTACAAATATTGAAAGAAAACTACTCAAGACAAAAATTAACATCACAACATCTGAAGACTAACACTTCAGCTGTTGTGCTCTTCTTCAGTTGTTGTGTGCCTGTGGGACTTAGAGGATTTTCTGATCAGGCTCATTGGTTCTTTTGGTCCAACAAACTCCCCCTGAACCAATGCAGCCAAAACCTCCAATTATTAGTTGTCCCACTTATTGTTGATTTTCCAGGCAGAAAGATGTGTCTTTTTCCTTAGAGATCAGCTTCTAATATGACCAATTAAGTGTAGACCTGGATGACAGCAGCTTCAGAAGATCTAACAGTTGAAGGATGAGAGAGAACTCCAATTGGGGAATGGACTAAGAGTTGTTGCCTCTCTCATTGAAGCTACTGCCCATGCACGAGTCTAAAAGATTCTCTGACATAGGCTTCCAGAAGGACTACTTGATCTTCAATGGTTAGTAGCTCTGGCTCACCTTCAAAGAAGAACTCAGGTCCATAGTATTCAGATAGATACCTGCTTGTAGACCCATTGTGCAATTCAATCCTTGTGATTTCTCTGTATACAAATTCATCTGGATGTTTTCCTTCCAGGAACAATTGTAGCTCATTCTTCTTTAACCCTTCCATTCTCTGGTATACCAGCCCCTTCTTGATCATTTTGTTTTCCAATAGCTTGGGAACTGGCAGTTTAGCATTGTAAACCTTCTTAAAATCTTCAATGATTTCCCAAGGGTCCATCACAAACCCAGCCATAATGTCAGCACTTATCACCTTTTTGATTCTTCCTCTGTAGGCTTGTGGAATGTTTCTTTTGTGTATCCTGTGCTGTACCCTTGGGTCAGGTCATACCCGGATTACTTCTTTCCTGTACTGGAAGGTATGCCTTAGTGCAAATAACCTTTGTGCTTCCTTCCTCATAGCTGTTAGCGAGGAAGTCTGAGGGTAGTCTTTGTCTACCAATCTCAGAATTTTGTCATCATATAGTCTTTGACTTTCCTCTTCTTCTATCTTCACTTTTACAGCTTGCATCTGAGATTCAGGAGTCATTACAGGGACAATGGAAGACTCAGGCTTTTTCAGTTTTAGAACAGTTGACAGTGGTTGCCTATCTTCATCATCTTTCTCCTGAATCATCAGCTTTCTCCTCTTCTTGAGAGGTGCATCAATTGTTTTGACAGGTTTTGATTTTGGGATGGATGTGGCTGATTTTGGAGCAGGTTTATGAAAATTAAGCATGCTGGAAGTGAGTTCCTGTTGAGACTTTTTAAGCAGCTCCTTCTTTTTCTTCAGGCCCACCACATCCATTGCTTCAACTATCAGTTCTTTATTAGGAGTCTCAGAGCTGCAGATCTTTGTTGTAACTTTGATAAGATTATTCCTATCCCAAGCCCTGATCTCAGCAACTGATCTCCCTAAGAATTTGGCTACAAACCTAGCCATGACATGGAGTCTCTCACTTTCTTCCTTGTCATATTGCTTCCAAATGTTGTCTATGTGATTTATTTCCAATTCCCTGATCTTCTTATTCAGATCTTCAGGTTCAGCATCCTCCTTGAAAAGTTGGCTTATGATTTCATCCATGGCTTGAAAATGGACTTGATCAACCTGTTGTACTAGCTTCTGAAGCTCAGACATTTCAGGCTCTATCACATCAGCAGCCTTTTCTACTATAATCTTTTCAGCTTTTTCACTTGCAATCTCTTTCTCTACAACTTTTTCAACCACATCAGCCTTGGAAGATTTCTTCTGCCTTTTGTAGGTAAATTTCAGAGGAGAGGCACGCTTTTCAATGTCTATAGCTTCAACTTGTATACCCACTTCCTGTACATCACCATAATCTTTCCTTTTTGTCTCTATGACAGAACTAGACTCCCCCTTTTTGGCTGCAGTTGGTGTAGGAGGTTTAAGGCTAGAAAGAATTGTTTGAACTGCACCATCTATCATTGTTTGAATTTGTGTTTGTGAGGGAAGTAGCTTGTCAAGAGATTGGGAAATAAGGGTTTGGAGGATGGGAGTGATGAGAGGAAGAGCAGCAATGAAAGCAGCAACAAATGCTTCTGGGGGGTTTGAACCCAGAGGATTTGTGCCTGAAGCAGAGGCAGGTGGCTGTTGTTGTTTTTGTGTGGAGGATGAAGTGTTTTGGGGACCTCCAGAAGTTGAAGGTGCCATCTGTGGGTTAGAAAGGGCAGATGGACTTTTATCCTTGGACATTTTGGTGAGCAGCTCATTGAGTCTGCAGACCTCAGCCTCAAGGAATTTGTTCTGGTGTAGAACATCAGATAGAGTCCTTTGGTCATCATTAGCCTTGGCTAAATCATCTGACCTCCTGATAGTATCAGGATGTACCTGAGTTGAGTGTGGCTCAACATGTTCAGGTGCCCCTTTGTCTTGGTACTGGGGACTTCCAACCTCAGGGATAAACCCTTCATCAGTTGTTGCCTCTAGCAGGGTCTTAGATATGTTACTACTATCAATCACTCCAAATGATGGAGGTGATGAAGTAGCAGCCCTGTCAGATGTCAGAATCTCTCTGTCCACACTAGGAGATCTGATATGGTAGTCAAAATCCTGTGGGATATCAGAAACACTTTGATCCTCCCCCTCAATGTTGGAGCTAATCCCAGTTTTAATAGGTGTCTGGGTAGGGATAGGAGTGTTTAACTGATCCAGGATTTGGTCAATTACAAAAGTTGGGCTTTGTTGGGTGGTTTCAGTAGTAATAGGCTGTGAAGCAGAGTGCACCCGGGAGATTGGTGCTGTTCAATAGAAACCTTTTCAAATGAAAGAGGCTCTAGATGTGTGTCTACCCCTTCAATGGTTGCACCAAGTTCCTGTTGAGAGGAATCTTGGGCGGTTTCTGCTGGTAGAGTCTGATGTACCACTGGCTGACTACCTCCAGTGGCCATATCATGCCTTGGTGAGGCATGGGCAGACTCAGGGGACTCATTTCCCTGAGCAGCCTTTTTGGGCTTTTTGGAATGTGGTTTGGTGGGGACTTTGGATTTAGATTTGGAAATGGAGACTGTGGGTTCCCTATGCTTGGGTTTTAGCTTTCGGGCAGCCTCTTTGAGTGTGAGGTTAGTGTTGTGTCGGGAATATACCTCTAGCAAAACTGCTGGAGCAGAGATCCCCTGACCAACAAGGCCTTCTTGTTTTAATTGTTTTTCAATGGTGGCCATGATAAAACGTGGGTAAAGAAGCCATCTTGTGGAAACAGGTTTAGCCGCATGTTCAGTTAATTCTGAAAATAAGATTTGTGAAAAATTAAGTTTTTGTGATTCCAAAATTGAGTAAAGTACCTGCTGCCACTTTGATGACATCTGGTCCCAAGAAGATGATTTTGGAGCTAGGCAGATGTTGATCATGTGAAAAATAAGACGCTCAGGATCATTGAAGTTCTTCTTGTACAGAGTTGAGTCACTCAAGTCACCCTGGTATTCGTGACTTGTGAAACAGAGGTCAGTTAGGTTCTTTGGGAATTGAGTGACTAGGTTAGCATCATATAGTTGAAGAACCTCCCGCAGTTCGGCTGGACTGATATGCACATTGTGTCCATTTACTGTTGAGCGAAGGGAGATGACACCAGTGCCGACATTGATGAGCTCGACATTCATCCAGAATTGATGAATAGATTCAACATGAATTGTTGGATTGATAAGAAACGCGGTTTGAAATTGAGATGCATTCATGAGATCAACAGCTTCATCAAATTTGGACCAGAAGGATGATTTGGTGAGGTATGCAACAGAGTTATGACGAGGTTTAAGGTTCATTGTCGCCATGGAAGCAGAGACTTGAGAGGGAAGATAGGTTTTTGAAAAAGATTGAAAGTTCTGATGAAGTGGTAATGAAACAACTGAAGAGGGTTTGGGATAAATAGAGTATTGGAAGTTGTTCTTCAGATGTTATAAAGAGAAAACAACAGTGGTTGAAACAGCTGAAGAGTAAAGTTACTCATCAGGTGTTGTTGACAGTTTTTGTTCATCAGCTGTTTTCATCAATTGCTCATCAGACGTTGTGAATCATCAGATTTTCTCATCAGATTTTGTGAAAAATTTGTCATCAGAACTTGTGAACAAAAGTTGTTCATCAGACTTTGTGAAATATTTTTGACCTTCAGTACTTTGTCAACCAAAACCCATCAGTACTTTTAACTGACAATATTGGTAAAGGTCAGATGTTTCCTTGAATCAGTACTTCTGATACTTATCAGTATTTACTGAAAATATCAGGAGTTGCAAGGTGATACGAAAATTTGAGTTTTGATAAAGGTGACTATTTTTGTATTTTTGAAAATTTTATCTGGTGGATGAAATTTTATTAGTGTGAAAACCAATTTATTCTAGTTGCAGCATACCAAGCCTTAGAACTAAATTTTGAAAAGTTGAAGTGTCTAAAGGCTTAGTAAAGATATCTGCAAGCTCATCAGCACTAGGAACAAACTTTGGATCAATCAGACCCTTTTCAAAACAATCCCTTATAAAATGATGTCTGATTTCAATATGTTTGGTCCTAGAGTGCTGAACTGGATTCTTGACAATACAAAGAGTTGAGGCACTATCCATTAACAATGGTGTCTTAGACTCTTTGATGCCATAATCCAAAAGTTGAGTCTGAAGCCAGAGAATTTGTGAAGTACAGCTTGCAGCAGCAATGTACTCGGCTTCAGCTGTTGAAGTGGCCACAGATGTTTGTTTCTTACTCTACCAAGAAACCAAACAATTTCCTAGAAACTGACAACCACCAGAAGTTGATTTTCTGGTGAGTTTGCATCCTGCATAGTCACTATCAGAGAAAGCAACAAGCTTGCAGGAATGCCCAGTGGAATACCAAATTCCCAGTGATTGAGTGCCCTGCAAGTATCTAAAAATTCTTTTTACAGCAATTAAGTGAGATTCTTTAGGTGCAGCCTGAAATCTAGCACAAACACATGTAGCAAACATAATGTCTGGTCTAGATGCTGTGAGATACATCAAGGAACCAATCATACATCTATAAAGTGTTTCATCAACTGATTTACCTTTCAAATCTGCATCAAGTTGTGTGGTGCTGCTCATGGGGTTAGAACATTGTTTACAGTTTTGCAAATCAAATTTCTTTAACAACTCTTTTGTGTATTTGGATTGATGAATGAAAATGCCATCAGGACTTTGTTTGATTTGAAGACCCAAGAAAAATTGTAATCCCCCATGGCACTCATTTCAAAATTCTTGGTCATTAACTCAGTAAAATCAGCACACAACTTTGGATCAGATGAAGCAAAAATTATGTCATCAACATAAATTTGAACAAGGAGCTTATGCTGTCCTACTTTCTTTATGAACAAAGTTTTATCTATGGAGCCTCTAGTGAAATTATTTTGAAGAAGAAAAGTGGATAGAGTGTCATACCAGGCTCTAGGTGCTTGTTTCAGCCCATAAAGAGCTTTATCAAGCTTGTACACCCAATCAGGATGTTTATTATCCTCAAAACCTGGTGGTTGACACACATACACTTCCTCTTTTATTTTACCATATAAAAAAGCACTTTTGACATCCATTTGAAAAACTTTTAGTTTGTGTAAGGCAGCATATGCTAAAAACAATCTAATTGCTTCCAGTCTGGCTACAGGGGCAAAAGTTTCATCATAATCAATACCTTCTTCCTGAGAGAACCCCTGTACAACCAGTCTGGCCTTGTTCTTAATTATTTGACCATTTTCATCAGTTTTATTCCTAAACACCCATTTAGTGCCTATTGCACACTTACCTTGGGGTAAAGGAACCAGCTCCCAGACTTGTTGTTTCTGGAACTGCAACAGCTCCAACTGCATAGCCTCCACCCAGCCATTGTCTCTGAGTGCTGTGTGATAGTTCTTTGGCTCTTGCTGACTGACAAATAAGGCATAGAGACAAAAATTTGACAATTGACTTCTTGTTGAAACACCAGCAGAAATGTCACCCAGAACTTGAGATAATGGATGATCCTTCAGTTCTTGATATGGAATAAGATCAGTGCAAGTGTTTGCTGGAGGTCCAGTTGCTGCAGAAGTTGATGAAGATCCAGGGAACAGTTCAACAGGAATTTCAAATGATGTAGAAGATTCCAGAATTTCATCAGCATTTGTATTAGGAGGAACCACTGGAGCAGGTGGAGCATCAGGTTTAGCAGACCTTGGCAGAGAATCACTAAACCTGAACAGGTGAGTACTAACATCATCATCATCATCAGTACGACCTTGTGAGTTTCCCATAGAAGCTGTTGATGAATTATCTGCCATAATAACAGATTCAGCTGAAGGTTGATATGGAACATATTGCAATATATCCAAATCAAACATCTCTACAGGGTTTTGAGGGATAGGATTTTTTGGTGATTCATTGAATTTTACATGGAGAGTTTCTTCAACAATCTTGGTTCTGCAATTAAACACTCTGTAAGCTTTGCAAGTTGAAGAATATCCCACAAAATATCCTGCATCCACTTTGGAGTCAAACTTTTTAAGTGGATCTTTGGTATTGAGGATATAACAAGGACAACCAAAAGCTCTGAAGAAGGAAATCAAAGGGGTCAAAGTATGAAGCACTTCATAAGGTGTTTTCAACAATCTTTGATTTACCAAAACTCTGTTATGCACATAGCAAGCTGTATTGACAGCTTCTGCCCAGAAGGTCAATGGCAAACCAGAGTCAGCAAGCATTGTTCTGGCAGCTTCAATCAAAGTTCTATTTTTCCTTTCAACTACTCCATTCTGTTCAGGAGTTCTAGGGATGCTGTACTGCCTCTTGATTCCCTTTGACAGATAAAACTCATCCAGAATATGATTTCTGAACTCTGTTCCATTGTCACTCCTTACACACTTGACAGGAAGAGAATATTGCTTCTCAACATACAACACAAAGTTTATAATGGACTTGGCAACCTCATCTTTTGAATGCAAGAAGAAGGTCCAGACAAACCTTGAGTAATCATCAACAATTACTAAGCAATACTTCTTCTTTGCCATACTCATGACCTTCACTGGTCCAAACAAATCCATGTGCAACATTTGCAAACAACCAGTGGATTTGGGATCACCAATTGGAGGAAAAGAAACTTTGTGTTGCTTCCCTTTCAAGCAAGCAGTGCAATTCTCATCACAACTAAAATCCTTCATTGGAAGACCTCTAACCAACCCATGTTTCACCAGTTGATTCATGTTTTTGAGATTTACATGACCTAATCTTCTATGCCACAGATTTGATTCCTTGAAAGAAGCCTTAGAGAATAAACAAGGATGACCTTTAACAGAGATTTTCTTTGACAAATCAAAGGCATAAACCTTTCCCACTCTGTTAGCCTTAAGGAGAGTATACTCATCTAAGACTTTGCCAATCAGAGGCAACACTTCAGAAGACAGTATTCTGCAGTCTTGCTTGGTGAAAAGAGAAATGTGACCCTTATCACACATCTGACTAACACTCAGAAGATTATACTTAAGATTCTCTACATGATTCACATCATCAAACCTTATCTCACCATTTGTCACATAACCTTTCCCTATAATATAACCCTTAGCATCATTTCCAAAAGACACAAATCCCTTCCTTCCTATAAAATAGTCATTAAGAAGAGATCTGCTCCCAGTCATATGCATGGATCCTCCACTGTCAACATACCAGATGCTATTTTGGCATGCTGAAGGACCCTGCATTCATCAACACACTCAGTTAGACTTTGGGACCCAAACCAGTTTGGTTTTGGGTCTGTTAACACATGAATAAACAAAATTAACATTTTCATTTGAAACAACACTTGAATCATTCTTTTCAAAAGATTGAACCTTGGTTTTTGACCTTGGTTTCTTCTTATGAAATGAAGCAACAGAGGCATCTACTAAGTTAGCTCTTCCTAGCAGATGCTGCATCATCATAACCAATTGATGCTGGTTTTGAGTCAAAGTTTTGATTTCCTTAGAAACATCAATACTTGACTTCAATTTTTTTGTGTTTCATTTCCTTAACATCTTTGGGTAATAAAGAAGGTTTCAAGTACTGTTTCTTTGAATATGGAACAACCCCTTTACCTTTCTTGGATTTATTTGATTCATTTCCTTGTGAGGTTTTTCCAGATTTTGAAACTACTGATGATTCTGGTACAAACTTGGAACTAAATTCATTTTTCATTTTGATTATGTTCTTGTTTTTGTGCTTAATTTTATTGAATTTAGATCCTCTTCTGTACCAGCATTCATCAGAAGAATGATTAAACAACCTACAAATTTCACAAGGCACCCTCTTGTGCTTCTCCTTGTGAGTATCTACAAGTACTGAAGACTTAGATACAAAATTTTTGTTCTTCAGAACATTTGGGGCTTCAGTATTTGTAGACATTTTGACAACAACTGATGTGTTGACAACCTCTGAAGAGTTATTCTTCAGGACTTGTCTATCAACACAATTTTCATCAGCAGTTGTAACATTACCAGCTTTTTCTATAACTGCTGATGAGACACTCTGGCTTATCAGAAGCCGTGCATCTTTTTCTCCAGTGCCATGCCCATCTGACTCAATCAGTTTTAAATTTAATTCATTGGAAACTTTTTCATCAGGATTAATTTCAATTAAAACACTATCTTGACATGTGTCACCCTGAATGACATTTGTACATCCAATAGAGTAAGAATATGTCTCAATATCCACAGTTTCAGACTCAGATTTGCATGCACTTAACTCACTTTCAGAGGATTCTTCAGCATCAGACTTTTCTGAAGATTTGGTGGATTGGTATACACTGTCCCCTTCAGACTCACAATCAAGATTTTTTGGTGTATAATCAGCTGGAGGGGCAGTGTGATTGTATCCAATACCAAACTTCACATTTGATGCTGTTTGTTTGTTTAATAACATCTCAAACCCCTTGCAAGACTCAACCCATTTTTCACACTCTACTTGGGTTGCTGCAAGTGTTTGTTTCAGATCATTGTGTTTTACAAGCATGACTTCCACCCTAGCCTTTTCATCAGACAATTGACACTTGAGTTTATAAATTTCAGACTCTTTTTCATTCAAAACTTTCTCAAATTCAGTTTTATTCTTAGTCACAGCCTTTTCTAAATCCAACTTCTCATTGATTAATTCAACATTTATTTCTCTAATGGAAGCAAATGCTGAAATACATGATTCTGAACACAACTTAGCTTTAGATTCAGATGATACCTGTGATGTTGAAGAAGTTGGACCTGAGGTGTCAGTTGAATCGATAGCCATCAAAGCAAGATTCCCAAATGGATTGTCTCCACCATGTGGACCAGCTTCAGAGTACAGCTGCATTTTGAAATCAGATAAGTCATCAGGTAAACTACTCCAATCAGCTACTCCAGGGGTGAAGAAGCTCTGATGTTGTTGTTGTTGAGGCTGTTGATTTGTTTGAGATTTGCTGGGGTCAGGAAGAGCAGGTGATTGAGAAGGTATTAGTGCTGGAGTGTGAGTGGATTGTGGCATATAGAAGCAAGGATATGGATAAGGCATAGGACTTTGTGATACAAAATGAGCTGGATAAAATTGTTGTTGACCAGATCCAGAAGATTGTTGTCCTTTGTTTTGTGGGTTATTGCTAGGAAAGGTCACAAAGGGTGCAGAGGAACTAGGTCCAGTGGATTTGCACTCTCTAGCAAAATGACCAAGCCTGTGACACTTGTGGCACCTCAACTTCCCTTTGTCAAAACCAACTTTGGTTTTGCCAGATAATCCAGGAAATTTTCTTCCAGTTCTTTTGTAGAATTTTTGAGATCTAATGTTGATTAAGGCCATCTGACTTAATATATCCATCTCCTCCAGATCATCATCTGGAATTCCTTTGAAATCATCCATCACAAAACACAGATTATCACCATAATTTCCTGCATTACCATCAACTCCCACAAAAGCATGTTCAGCATTATTAGTAGAAAAGTCAATATGTTCATCATAAGAACATTCAGACCCATTAAACTCTGACTCTTGACCTATCAAAGCAGTATTGCCAGGAACAAAATCATCAGTGAGTTTACCAGATGAAGACAGTTTTCTCTTCTGTTCTACCTCTCTCTCAAAAGTTAAGAGTTTCCCATGGAGTTGGGTGAGAGATAGATTCTCTAGATTTGCATTAGAGCGTAAGACAATAGTATAAGTGTCCCATCTCTCAGGCAGTGATCTGAGAAATCTGTTGTTCATCTGACTATTTGTATACTCCTTCTTAACCATTTTCAATTCAGAAATCAAACATGAAAACCGCTCAAATTGTTGGGTCAATGACTCACCCTTTCTATGAGTAAAAGTCTCATACTGTTGAGCAAGGATTTCTCTAGTATTTGCTAAAACCTCATCGGTTCCACCGAATTGTTCTTTTAGTGCAACCCAGAGATCATGAGCAGTATCATGATGCATCAAGCCTGAATAAATCTCATTCGGCAAAGCCATGGCTAGAATACCATGAGCTTTTGCATCAATTTCAAACAATTTGATATCCTCATCTGAATACATATCCGATGGTTTCGGAATCATGATTTTAGTTTCAGGATCAGTGATCATGGGTTTATACGGACCATGCACTACATATTTCCAACATCCTGCACTGTTAATTGACAGGTGATGCAGCATTCTTCGTTGCCAAATGTTGTACTCACTCCGAACCAGCATCGGAGGCTTGGTTGCGGAGCCTGTGTTGTGCGGATCATTGTTTGGAGTTGTCATGATCTCAGATTCAATCAATATCAACAAAATTCAAATGAATTAACACAAACTTCAACCAATTGATTCAAAACAAATTGATATTGAAAAACAAATCAACAGAAGTTATCAGAAAACTTCAATCTATAACAAATTCTTACTAATCGGCTAATTCGATCAACCAGAGAACTGAATTGAGCAGTTTCAGAGATCAATTGTTTAATCGATCAATGATTAACCTGCTCTGATACCAATTGTAGGATCAGATGTTCTCATTTGATCAATATTAGGTTATAGCAGCGGAATTCAACGATGAATTAGCTCAAAATTAGCAAGAACAAAGTTAATCTAATAGAACAGTAAAGCACAAGTTGTTATAGAAAGAGAATTCTGCAAAAGGAATAATCTCATTCAATTCGCACTGACTTCGTTAAAGATACAATATGTCAACTGCCCTTATATAGAAGCAGTGACATCTGATAATGTCACATGATGTTGACACCTAACAGACAAAAGATAACAACTGAAATAACCAAAACTACTGAGAATGTTTACAACTACTGAAGACATCCTCTTACAACTACTGAAGAACTAAAACTACTGAAATTAAACTACAACATCTGATGAGCAAAATACTCATCAGACTTTTACAAATATTGAAAGAAAACTACTAAAGACAAAAATTAACATCACAACATCTGAAGACTAACACTTCAGCTGTTGTGCTCTTCTTCAGTTGTTGTGTGCCTGTGGGACTTAGAGGATTTTCTGATCAGGCTCATTGGTTCTTTTGGTCCAACAGATTCCTTAGGGTGTTTAGTTGTCCATAAAGGTAACTCTCAAAACTTGATTTTCAAATGCTATTGTGTGCGTGTTCGAAACTCTTAATTAAAATGCTTGAAGCTATGATGGAAGTGGAATTGGATGGTAGGTAAAATGCTTAATTATCATTAACAGAAATGTCATATGTGGTTTAGTATGTGGTGGGATGGCATCTGGGCGGGTTGTAGGCTCGATCCTTTCGTATGCCCTATATATAAGCATACTGAGCTGGATATTACAGGTGATGTTAATGAGGTTAAGGTTGTTACCGAAAAGGTTTGCAAAGCTGTTTTTCAAATACTAAACTATATGAACTCACCAACCATTGTGTTGACTTTGTTTTCTTACATGCTTTCTCAGGTGATGTACAGGAGTAAGCTAAGGCTCAGGATTGCATACTAGGAAGCCCAGTTAGAGGACCTAGTAGTTTTTGGAAAGCACAAACTTTGTTGATTACTGTGAATCACTTTTGATATCTTGTATAGTTACAAGATAGTAAACTTATGATTCTTTTGATAGGCTTACTTAGTTAAATTATCAAACATTGACAATTGTAATTTAACTTTGTAATCCTAGTTTAATATCATTGTGCTTTAGTTATTCTCAATGTTGATGCTATGTAAACAATCTGATCATCACGATTATCATTCTCGACATCGCGCCCCAGGACCCTTCCGCTCGACGGGACACACGATCCGGCCTGGGGTGTGACATAATGGCACCAGAATCAAACAATACAGAAGCATGAATATTGTTAATAGAAAAGGTACATGTGACCACGTTCGGGTCTTCAATAGCATCATCCTTTGTCATCGTGAAGGCTCATGCTTTAGCCTTTTGCTTCTCCTTTCCTTTCTCCTCTTTCTTACCCGAGCCCGAAGCATCGGCCCGTGGTTGTTTGCAATCCTTGGACAGATGTCCCAACCCGTTGCAGTTGTAGCATCTGGTGGCACTCGGGAAATTGCTGGAAAAATGCCCCATCTTTCCGCATTGAAAACATAGGATAGTGCCCACCAAGCACTGTCCGATGTGAATTTTGCCACACTTGTTGCATCGGTTTGCATCCTCAGGCTTCGTCTGCTTTCCTGAAAACTTTCGTTGTTCTGTTCGACCCCTCTTAGTCCCAGAGGACTCCTTTACCCTTGTTTCCTCTTTCACTGGCTCATCAACCATCACATCATCCCATACAATACCACAGAGTTCAATAGTGGAGTCAAAGGTCTTTGGGGTGTTCGCTTTAACATGAATCCTGAACTTTGGAGGCAAACCCTCCATGTACAACTGCACCCTATGTTCCTCAGTAGAAACCAGGTGAGGAACGACTCTGGCCATCTCGTTAAATCGTGAAGTGTACTGCCTGTGGTTCACGCTTCCTGCTTTCAGCACTATAAATTCCCTTTCAACCTTATCCAGCTCATTCTTGGGACATAACTATTTTGTGACCAACTCCTTCAGGTCTTCCAAAGTCATTTTTTCCATATCAGTAGCAGTTTTGGATTGCTTGATAGTGTTCCACCAGTGAAGTGCCTCCTCGACAGAGGAGTGAGCTGCAAACTTCACAGCTTGATCAATTCGGCACTCACTGATAGAGATAACAGCCTCCATCACAGAAATCCAGTGGGAAGTGGCCACAGCGTCTTTCCTTCTGTCAAAGGATGGTGGATTTCATCCTTTGAAGGCCTTGTAGTCACAGCCTTTCATCATACTTCGGTTGGAGTCACCTCTCTTCGTCTCGAGGATCACGATTTCCTCGTCATCTTTGGTGCTTTCCTTTGTTCCTTCCGAATTTTCCTTCAACGCATCCTTTAATGCCTTATCAATCATTGTCGGCATTTTCTCATCCATGATTCTGCATGCTTCATCAGGAATAGCCTTTACAACGATAGGATCTAGTGTGAACTTTTCTTCATTTTTCGGTGGCTCACTGTGCTCATTTTCTTCTTCGTTGATAGGTTTCTTGGTCTCGACATGTGGCTCCTCAGCTCCTTGTGGTTGCTTTCGCGGTCTACCCTTTTGTCCGGCCACCTAAACTTTCTACATAATACAACAATTGATGAGTCAGTACAGGAATCAGTTTAGCACGAAATAAGTTTTGTAAATCGTTAATGACGTTGATCATGTGTTATTAACCATTTACCCAACTCATAGGCTCTAAATGTTTCCTATCCCATCTCCTCAATTTGCATGACACTATGTACCTTTCTAACCTTACATCTACTTCTTAACTCATACATAAACATTCAGCTCGAGGCATCCGTTCATGCGTGGTTGGCAATCCGCATCATTTAATCCCATTCTCAGTTTATGTCTTGACATTTGCGATGCCAATATCTCTCAAACTATGGCTCTGATACCAACTTGTGAGGCCCCGATCCCTGGTATCCCACAGAGGTTGGTTTTCATCATAACACATAGCTCTTAAACTAGAAACTTTCATAAATAGCAGCAGAATTTAAAACATAGTTTGTCAAACACGAGTTAATGTCTGAATTAAAACATAAATGATTGCTAACACCATCGGACTCTCTATCTTGATGCCCGAAATCCATGCTTCCTCTTACTTTAACTTTAACCTGACATACATGCTAAAATGTCAGCTTACGCTGGTGAGTTCTAGTTTACATTTCTAAACGTTTTAGCAAGTTAAAACTTACTTAACATAAGACATCATTGCATTCCCATAATCCATAGTCTCGTCACATAACGACATAAACATCATCATACATCCATTGTCATCAACATGAACAATGGGCTTATGCCAGAACAAGGCTCCATACCCTGTTATAGTCAGGTTGACTATCATACCCTGTTATAATCAGGTCGACTGTCATACCCTCTTATAGTCAGGTTGATTGTCATACCCTGTTATAGTCAGGTTGACTCTCATACCCTGTTATAGTCAGGTTGACTCTCATACCCTGTTATAGTCAGGTTGACTCACATACCCTGTTATAGTCAGGTTGACTCTCATACCCTGTTATAGTCAGGTTGACTCTCATACCCTGTTATAGTGAGGTTGACTTTCATACCCTGTTATAGTCAGGTTGACTCTCATACCTACCCAACACAAGTACTAGAGCATCGTTCATACATATCCCATAACAAGTATGGGAACATCGTTCATTCATCATATATGATATACTAGCATTATATCATCATTCATCATAATCATCATAACATTTCATGCTAGCATCATAACATCATTCATCATAGTCCTCATGGCATCATAAACATGTCTTACTAGCACCATTTCATCATATCATCATAACATCCTAGCATCATACACATGCCATGCTATCGTCGTCATAATGTCATAACATCATGGCATCGTGTATACATATCATTCTAACATTATAGTCATAACGTCATACTTCCATCCTAGCAACCTAGGACGTTATCATAACATTCTATAACTATCATCATAGTTATCATCATAATGCATTTTATCATACAGTAATCATCATATCATATCATTATACTATTCATAATCATAACTCATTTATCATGCATTCATCACACTTAGCATATTCTCTTGCATACATCATACATCAAACATTGATCATCATATCATAGGCACCTAGCATCATAACGCATCATAAGCATATTAACCTCATGTATGTCAACCCAAAACATAAGTACACGTATAGTGTTGAAATAGGGCATCTAGAACTCATCTGACAGTAGATCCTTATCTTCTTCACTGAACTCCTTAGATAAGACTCAAGAACCTACATCATTACAAAATCTCATTACATGTCATTCCTAGACTTAAAATTTATTTTAAGTCCTCATAGCTTACTAATTCCCCATTATAACTACAAGTTCTCGAAACATAGATAAGTATTCGAAACACTTGAAGTTCATCAAAGGACTTGAGAAATCGAAACCCATGGAATACCCGAAATCCATGTTTTAGAAATAACATACTCGAAATCTCACACTCGAATTTTCATACTCGAAATCACACAATCGAAGAAAATTTCAGGTACTCATCTCTAGTACATCTTCGGGTACTCATGCAATCATCCTAAAACATCTCAAAATTCCATTTAAGGCTTTGGGGAGCTAGTTCTAGGTTCTTTATGGCATTACCAACACACTGGAACCGCAAAGTCTCAAGCTTTATTCATAAAGATGCGAGCTTTATGCATGAGTTCACTTTTGTATAAAAATCCTAACTTTTATGCATAAATCAATTACTTGTCGTTAGATGATTCTACTGGTAGCTTCTCGTGTGCTCCTTCTTCTCATGGAGCGATTTACAGCCAATTCTTGAGGTTCATGAACTCAAATTCGAGTACTTGAGAGAAAGTGTGCTTCCAGCCAAAGGTGTGCACGTTTTCCAAGGCACTTATATATATAGGCAATGTTCACAAACTGGGCACTCGAAATTGGGTCTAAATTTCAAGAACTTAGGTACTCGAAATCCATTTCGAGCACACCTAATTTTCGTGAACTTTACTTAAGGTATTTTTCGTTTATTTTTCGGACAAGTTAATTATCCGATACCCATTCGTAAGTTCAAATAACTTGTATTATAAAATTTGGGGTGTTACACTTGCTCTTCTACCCCCCCCCCCATCGCTAGATATGCTTCCTTGGCATCGGGAGTTCCTCTCATTGAAAATGACATCATAGAAGTCATATTCAATGCGGGTTGCAAAATTAGAGGTCTTAGCGCCTATACCATTGTCCTGCTAATCTAAAAAAGAGCTATCAGTAGTGGTAACCTTTCCTTTATTTACCCTTTTGAAGCACCTATAGTCAACCTCTACATAAATTGACTTCGAGCAAGAAACCTTTCTTAGAAGCTCAATAAACAATTTATGTAATTTATAGTTGATAAAAGAAAGTGGGTCATCCTGAACTTCAGTAGAGGCCCCTTGATTCGAAAAGGTGGTATAGATGGTGGGTGTAAAGTATGTAAGTGCAACACCTCCTTTTATGAAAATAAATAAATAATTCTAATTTATAATCATAGTATTACTACTCGAAAGTATAATTGTAGAAAGATGCATTTGAATTATAAAGGTTTGTCTCATATAAAAAATAAGAACAATTATGAAACTTGTATTCTTAATTTTTTGAAACAAGTAAATAACATATGTTTGAATTGGCCGGTGACTGAACGATCCTTAAGTATAGTCAAACATCGTTTAAATAATTATAATAAATTACAGTAACAATAATAAATATTATACTTGATCTTGCAACTTTTTTAATGCAACTAAGGTCAAAATGTAGAAAATAATGAGCACTTCCTAACCGTACATTCAAATTTAATAAAACAATATATTTTAAAAGTTATAACTATAAAACAAAAATCGAGTTAAATTAATGATGATATTATTAAAAAAATAATGACAAAACTAATAATTATAGTGCAAGTGTTAATGTGTGTATAAACTTGGTGAATTCTTATAATCACATGTGTGATTGTATGATGATGAATAATAACACATGTGAAGATGAGAATCATACATCAAATTAAGTTGGTTGAATGACAACTATATATATTATCATCTCCTTTAAAATATATAAATAAAAATATTTTCATTGCCAAACTATAAATAACACAAATTGAGCAGCTAGATAAGCATTCGATACGAGGGTATTAAAGTTCTACGATGTCACCTAATCCATCAAAAACTAAAGTGAATATGTATAACTTGTTTTAAACTTAAATTATTTTTTGGAGCACTATATCTTAAACTTTAACACATCAAGAGATAATATGTAATCAACATTTAGGCTATTAATATACGCATAATTTAAAAATTGTATCCATCTACAAATGAAATTCCCATAAGCGGTTGGTAAGGTGGGCTAAAAGTTTATATGTAGATGCACTTCGTAGGCAAGCTAATTAGTGATGAGCTATGGGCTGAAGGAACAAATTATAAGAAGCTCTTGCTATTTGTTCCTAACTAGTGACATCATAAACTAGTGTATGTGTCACACCCCCTGCACCGCGTGCGGAATCCACGGTGCGGTGACGAACAATGGTTGAATCATCCACAAGTATTGAAAGAAGAACAACCACAATGCGTTACTAAGTTTCATGAAGTTTAGACCATTGTTTAGTTACAGACAGTCTATCTATCTACCAAAAGAATGACAACTACAGATCCAAAAATATTGTTTACAAAATAAGACTCAGACAAGACAATTAAACAATCCGGATCATGTGAGTTTCTAATCCATCCTAGCTTGTTTCTTCATCTTGTTCTATGTTAACTATGGTCTCCTTAGTTGTCCTTGTGAAGCTCTGAACCTAATTACCTGAAACACGTGAAAAGTAACTGTCAACTACAAAAGTAGTTGGTGAGAACCATAGGTTTAACATTTGTCAATATGAATCTGCATTGTAAAACATATGTATAAAACAGTGAATGAAAATGACATGGATAGTTGCAACCCAAACTAACATCAAGTAAAAATAACGTGTGCAAACAATCTAACAACTGTCTACTAGAAAAGCCAACACATAATCAAGTCCCAAACTACGTTTGAAGTTAGAAAAGTAGTCAGCAAAGACATTCAACACGAGCTGTACTAATGAGTTTTACTCAAAAGACAAACTCTGTGTAGACGTACCCAGTCAATATGACCTATACTTGTAAAGTTAATTAGCAGCAAATCCATATTCCCGTAATGCATCCAATCTGCAGTTAGTTTTAAAACAAATTTAAAACACTAACCACAGCCTTGGCGTAACCAAAACGTGTCCCGCTTTCCCTTGCTGTGATCACACAGTACTAACGTTATAAGGATAAGAATAAGATGGAATAAGTGTCTTGATGTGTGGATAAGTTTGTTCACAACGATGAACACCATGCTTTTGAATACTTTGATTGAAAACCCCTGGTTGAATACCTTAATTGATTACTATGATTTGAAAACCTTGCTTGAATACCATGATTTGAAAACCTTTGATTGAATACCACTATGAAAACTATTGATTGAATACCTTGTTTTGATACCCTTGATTTAATACTGAGAATAGTGTCCTTGTATAATAACAAGGTTTATAAAAGTGTCCTTTAAAAGTGTTTAACATTTACAAAACCATTTTGTGTAAAACAGTTGTAAAATAGTTTAGAGAACCTTTTATAAAATCATTTAGTAGAAAATGTTTAACAGTTGATAAAACCTTTAAAATAATTGATAAATCCTTTTGAATACATGATAAATCATTTAAAAATAGCTGAGAAATCCCTTGAATTTGTAAAATGAACATGTGTTGGTTGAAAAGTAGCATGAATCATGTAAATGAAATATGATTGTATAAAGAGGGTTTGGTCCGTGTTCCACCCCAAAACAGTTGCGAAACAGTAAAAGAGAGGCTAATGTTCTCACCTGATAGTAGTAGACTCTGGACCAGAACAAGTAGCAAATAGCAAGCAACAAGACTTCTAACCGATTCCTATTTCATTGTAATCATACATATAATATAAGATTTACGATTGTATATACTTTGATCGATTGATTGACTTATGTGACTTGGTTGACTTATGTTGACTTGTTAATGATTACTTCTTGAATAACTTGTTCTCATGTTTTAGAAAACGTTATACGAACTTAGAAGACTTGACTGAATCGTTTGAATAACCCTTGATTATGAAAAGAATGTGTCATGTTATTTTATACATATCGTTGTTATGCATAATAAATAGCATGTGTTTATGAATACAATAATCCCTTGATCCCATGTATTCTTTGAAAAGGTTTGTGTGTTTAAGCCTTTGTGAACATAATATGACATTATTTTTAAGTTAAGTTAAACTTAACTAGAATGAGATCAATCCACAATCACTTGGATCGGTTTAGGGTTAGATTACCCTTAACGACTCCTTAGAGCTACTTGATCATTCGTAAGTTCACTAGTTGTGTAAGTTGGAAAAATCCTTAGGCTTTAAAACGTGGTTTTTCATAACTTTCCTGCTCGTACGAATGAGTCTTCATTCGCATGGTAGAACCGTACGATAGCCCATTCGGTTGGCCATTCGTACGGGACGTAAATCAGCCATGGGAGATGGCGGTTTCTTGTTCCAGCCCTCAAATCACCTTAACAACCATATTCCCAGACTTTCCAAGTGTTCTCAAGACCTGGTTACTGAGTAAAAAGGGCTGAATCGCGATTTCAAAACGAAGAAGATGATGAATAGTGTAATACCTTCACCGCAGCAACTTCTCTCTATGATTCCGGCCAAAATACTTCGAATCAACTCCGATCCCTTGTACTTCCAGCTTCCTCTTGTCGAGACGGTCGTTTTGATATATTATATGCGCGATTTGGTGAAGAAACGACGGAGATATGGTCGTTTTAATGGAGGTTTTCTAGTGAAGAGTGTGGGTTACGAGATTTGTAGAGAGAGAGAGAGATGTGTGGCTGAAGTTTATGGAAGAAATGGGATGAAATAAGGGTTTTTATACCCCGAAAGGTTCCCCGCGTATTCGGTCTCGCTCAGGGTCGGTTTCTCGTATTTTTACGCGTGTGTCGTTACGATTACCTAATTAAATATTTTGAATTGTAAAATAGTTTTCTTGAATTGTTTTTGATGAGTTTCAAATTTGTAAAACGAAAAATGTAGTATTTTACTTATTTTTACTTTTCGTTTGAAATCAGACTGTTAAACGAATATTGTTACGTGTATACCCGTAGTCATATACGTTTTGGTCATGTTTGCGTATTTATTGATGTTTACTCGTAATTATAAGCTCGACATTTATATCATTACGAATCGTCATCCATAATGATACTCAGTCTCGCTTACGCATCACGATTTGTTTATTTGTTTTCGTTTGTCATACTACTCGTCAGAACCCTACGCACTAACACTATCCTATTACACCGAACGCAGTATATGTATAGGGCATACGTCGAGTCCACCTACCTGCCTTATCAGTCGCCAGCCCACCACTGTTTCGATATAATACAATATTGTTTTTGCCTAGCATATTCGACTGTAAATAAATAATATATACTTGTTTTTGACTACACAAAATCTGATAACACACAAACACAAACATTAACAAATGAATCACATTGACATACTGAATAGGAATACACATTGTTCTATCACTGTTTATGACTTCCATGACTAAATGTATAGATGTTACAGTCTCCCCTAGTTAAGGGAATTTTCTCCCGAAATTAACTAGCCGAAGATACTGTAAAAAGATGAGGGTACTTAAGCTTCATCTAGTCTTCATGTTCCCAGGTGAAGTCAGCACCACATTTGCCCTCCTATCGTACCTTGACGATTGGAATATGACTACGTTTGAGTTTCTTGACTCCATGATCCATGATTTCAACCGGACGTTCTACGAATTGCATGTTGTTTTGAATCTGAATGTCTTCAAGTGGAATGTGAACATCATGATCCACCAAGCATTTCTTAAGATTCGATACATGAAACGTATCGTGAACATTGCTTAGCCCACCTGAAGTTTGAGTTGGTAGGCTACGGGACCAATCCTTTCCAGGATCTCAAAAGGTCCAACGTACCTTGGTGCAAGTTTCCCTTTCTTCCCGAATCGAACAACGCCTTTCCAGGGAGAAACCTTGAGTAGAACTCGGTCACCGACTTGAAACTCAAGCGGTTTCCGACGTCGATCAGCATAACTTTTCTGTCGATCCCTTGCGTCCTTAAGCCTTGATTGAATGATTTCGATCTTGTCGGTTGTTTCTTGAATGAGTTCAGGTCCTACGACGTGTGAGTCACCAACCTCGGTCAAACAGACCGGTGATCGGCACTTCCTCCCATATAAAGGTTCAAATGGTGCACATTGAATGCTCGTATGGTAGCTGTTGTTTACGAAACCTCGATGAGTGGAAGATGAGTATCCCAACTCCCACCAAAGTCGATCACATAAGAACGAAGCATGTCCTCAAGTGTTTGGATGGTCCTTTCGCTTTGACCATCGGTTTGGGGATGATACGCCGTGCTAAGGTTAACACGGGTTCCCAAAGTCTTTTGCATTGATTGCCAAAAGCGAGAGGTGAAGCAACTATCACGAACAGAAATGATTGATGTTGGAGTACCATGACGCGCGATGATTTCGTTGATGTACAAGGTGGATAACTTCTCCATTTTGTAATCCTCTTGGATTGGGAGAAAATGAGCAGATTTGGTAAGTCGATCAATGATCACACAAATAGAATCGTAACCTCGTGGAGTTCTTGGCAACTTGGTTATGAAATT
The DNA here is from genome assembly GCA_009363875.1 of Mikania micrantha. Classification (NCBI taxonomy): domain Eukaryota; kingdom Viridiplantae; phylum Streptophyta; class Magnoliopsida; order Asterales; family Asteraceae; genus Mikania; species Mikania micrantha. The sequence goes on from CM018681.1 coordinate 13,714,922, forward strand.
CATGGAAATTTGCTCCCATTTCCATTGAGGAATTTCAGGTAGCTGCAGAAGACCCGAAGGCTTCTGAAGTTCTGCTTTCACTTTTGAACACGCTAGACATTTCCTCACGTACAATGCTATGTCTTTCTTCATTCCAAGCCACCAGTAAGATGTTCTCAAGTCTTGGTACATCTTATCGGCTCCTGGATGAACTGAGTATCGTGACTTATGAGCCTCATCACAGATGAGCGTGCACAATTCTTCTGACTTTGGAATCCACGTGCGGCCGTTGAAGTATAAAACCCCATCAGATCGAGGTTCTAGTTTACCCTCAACTCCGCAGTCTAACTATACCTTCAGTTGATTATCGATCACTACTTGTTGTTGTGCAATGCGAATCAGATCTTTCAAGTTTGGCTCTGTGTGGATCTCCATGGCTCTTACACGAATTGGTTTGATTGGTTCCTTACGACTAAGAGCATCCGCCACCACATTGGCTTTACCCGAATGGTAACGAATCTCACAGTCGTAATCAGTTAGGAGCTCAACCCAATGCCGTTGTCTCATGTTGAGTTCTTTCTGATTGAGAATGTGTTGCAGTTTCTTGTGGTCTGTATAGATGACACATTTTGTACCATAAAGGTAGTGTCTCCAAATATTCAGTGCAAAGACCATAGCCATTAACTCAAGGTCATGAGTTGTATAATTCTTCTCGTGAACCTTAAGTTGTCTTGAAACATACGAAATCACCTTGTCTCGTTGCATAAGTACACAACCGAGACCAAGGTTTGAAGCATCGCAGTAGACAACGAAATCATCACTGCCCTCTGGAAGACTAAAGATTTGGGGAGTTGCATAACTTCTGTTTAAGAAGTTGAAATGAATCTTCTTATTTTTGCCCCCATATAAACGCTTGACTTTTCTGAGTCAGAGTGGTAAGTGGCAAGGCGATCTTTGAAAAGTTCCCGATGAACCTTCTGTAATAACCTACCAAACCCAGAAATGAACGAATCTCCATTGGAGTAGATGAAGTGGTCCAGTTCTTAATCGCATTAATCTTCACTGGATCTACATGTATCCCATCTCTATTGATCACATGACCTAAGAAGTGGACTTCTTTAAGCCAAAATTCACATTTAGAGAATTTGGCGTACAGTTGTTCAGTCCTTAGCAGTTCTAAGACCTTCCTCAAATGATCGCCATGTTCTTGCTCCGTCTTGGAATAAATCAGTATGTCATCAATGAAGACGATCATAAACTGATCTAGGTACGGCCTGCAGACTTGATTCATCAAGTCCATGAATACTGCCAGTGCATTGGTAAGTCCAAATGGCATAACCACGAACTCGTAGTGTCCATAACGAGCCTAAACACCATCTTCGGTATATCCTCATCGTTTACTCTCAGCTAATGATACCCGAATCGTAGATCAATCTTAGAGAAGCAAGTTTCTCCTTGTAATTGATCAAATAGATCATCAATCCTAGGCAGAGGATATCTATTCTTGATTGTCAACTTGTTCAACTCATGATAGTCGATGCACATACGAAACGACCCGTCTTTCTTCTTGACAAAGAGAACCGGAGCTCCCTATGGAGAGAAACTCGGTCTAATGAACCCCTTGTCTAGAAGTTCCTGAAGCTGACTAGATAGTTCTTGCATCTCAGACGGTGCTAATAGATATGGTGACTTCGCCACTGGGTTCGCTCCAGTGACGAGATCAATTCTAAACTCCACTTGTTGGACTGGTGGTAGTCCAGGTAAGTCTTCTGGAAACACTTCTGGATAATATCTGATGATCAGAACATCTTCAACTGTTTGCTTTTCAGGTTTCTTCTTTACCACATGAGCCAGAAAGGCGTGGTATATCTTCCTCAAATACTTCTTGACCTTAATGGATGATACAATCTTCAGCTCACGACATGGTTTTCCCCAATGACTCTTAACGTTTCGCAGAATGGTAGGGGAATTCGAATAAGTTTCTCCGAGCAGACAATTTCGGCATGGTTTTAGGATAGCCAATCCATTACCACTACAACCTCAAAGCTTCCGAGTGTCATGGGAATAAGATCGATGATGAAAGGATGGTCGTTTAATCTTAATTCACAACCAAGAATTATTGAGTTTTACCAGTATGGTTTTACCATCAGCTACTTCTACCGTGTATGGAACAACAAGTATAGATGGTCGTATATTAAAAATGATTCCGTAGTGGCTGAGACAAAACTTTTATCTGCACCAGTATCAAATATGATAGAAACATAATGACCATTGATTAGAAATGTACCCGTGACGACTGCCGGCTCATTATGTGCTTCGGTAGCTCCGATGACAAAGGCACGAGCAGTAGAAGTTGCAGCTGGGTTGTTGAGTTTTGGGCACTGGTTTCTGAAGTTTCCCTCTGCTCCATAGTTATAACAGGCCTATCCACCTATAATAGCAGGAACAGTGGTAGTAGTGGTAGCAGCAGCAAGATGAGTGGCTCGGCACATTGCTGCGAAGTGTCCAAATTTTCCACACTTGAGACACTTTCTGCATGGAATAGTGGGTAAGTGATGGTATTAGCACTTTGTGCAAAGTGGGTACGGACAAGTGTATGGCTTTCTGGCCGTAGCAGGTTGTGGAACAACAGTAATAGGAATGGCTTGAATAGGTGCCGATACAGTCATGGCTGCATAATTCTTGATCATCTTCTGTTTCTGCTTCTTCTTCTTGGGTTGATTATGCTCAGGCTTCTTGCCTTCATCAGTCTGTGGCCGCTTGTAACCTTTCCGAGTAAGTATGCCAGCTTTGACATACTCTTCGGTAAGAGTGGCACTCAGATGAATAGCCGTCTCCAGATTAGTAGGATTACTTCCCAACACACTTCCCCTGATGACTTGGGCCAAGCCTTCAATGTACTTCTCTATCTTGCGGGATAGAGGAGTAACCAGATGTGGCACCAGAATGCACAACTTATGAAAACAAGTTGTGTACTTTGCATTTTCACCACTGTCTTGAGCCAAACTCCACATTTCGACCTCCAACTTCTTCACTTCATGGCATGGACAGAACTGCTCCACAAGTAGCTTCTTGAAATTTTCCCACGATAAGGCTAAAGCAACCTCACGTCCTCTGGTGTTCTTCTTAGAATTCCACCAGGTGAGAGCGCCTTTGTGAAAAGCGCTTGAGGCCATTTTGACCTTTAGATTTTCAGGATATCCGGTGAAGTCAAGGATATCCTCGATGCTTTCCAACCACTGCAGTAGGCCGGTTGCTACCTCCGTACCAGCGTACTTAGGAGGCTTAGCATCAATGAACTGCTTGAAAGTGAAAGTAGCAGTTCCAATTGGGTTGGTGTGTCACACCCCCAAATTTCCACTCGTGGTGTCAGTCCACGTGGGTGTGACGTGGCCAGGATCATAGCTCATGGTCATATTGAACGACTCCATATGAGTTAACTAAATCATACAGTTTGTAAAATAAGACTAGTTTCATAAGCTTAGCAGCGGAAAAGTTCATCATTAAAGCAGCGGAATTAAGTAATCAGAACTACATTGTTAACATTGTTTAAAATGACAAAAATCAAAACATAAGCCTAGGATTAGAGTCTATATGTATGCAGACTCTCTGGTGCATCTCCATGTGCATCCTAGCTCGTGATGTTCAGTTACCTGAGAATACATGCTAAAATGTGTCAACATAAAGTTTGTGAGTTCACAGGTTTAAGTATTGGAAAGCAGTAAAATAGTTATATATATTGGGTATGTTAAGTAGTTCTGTTGGATCTACGATCCGTGGAGTGTGTCATGTCATCTTACCGAAACTCGACTGTTTCCATTTGCCTCTGTGGGTCATCGCGGAACCCGACATCAACATCGATATTACACTCGTTATGACATCCTATCAACGTTGTTGCCGAGTGGGGTTGGTCAAACCCAGTAGTACTACGTAATAACGACTCGTTTGTACACAACTAACGGTAAGTGTGGAGAGGACTTGCTGCGATAATAGTACACTCAAAATAGTTTTTCAACGTACCAGTCATATATCTAAAACAGTTGCATAGCATTCTCACCCCAAAAGATTAGTAAAACAGTTAAGAGTAAAAGTGGGGCTGTAAACTCACCTGAGTCTGCTTGAGTGCGTTCTTACGAGAACGGAGTAGCTCGCTGGCTAGTAGTTACCTATATCACATAGGTGTTATGAGTTTGTGATCATATTCGTGTTGGTCTCACAGGACCGTATTCGTGTCTAAACAACTCCTGGTTGTTATGTGGGTCGCGTTGACCGTGGTCGACCGTGTTGGTCGTGTTGACCGTGTTTGACCTAACGACCCGTTGGTGACGGTTTTGGATCAAGTGTTCGTGTAGTGTGTGGTTTGGTGTCGTGTGATGTGCACGGATACCAAAAGTCATTCCTATGAGGAAACTTACTATTTATAGTAAGTTCCTATTTTAGGAAAGTTTCCACATTAGGCAAGTCATGCATTAAATCACATTCCGATTGTTCTAACATGCATATTTATCCTAAATGAGCATGTTATCAAATAGCACATCGTTACACATAGCCAGTTTAACATAGTTTGCGCGTAAAAGTTTCTAAAATTAGAAAGTTTCTAAAATAAGCATATTTCATCAAGTTTATCAACCAACATCATCTAAATATCATTATCCTAGTTCTAAGAAGGCACTTAGTCATAACCGTGACGACTAGTATGTGACAAATCATCGGTTTAGCAAAATAAAGTTACTATATTTAGTAATTTATGAAAATTACACAAAATCAAGTCTTCTAACAACACAATCGTTTCAATATCATCATATAATCAACAAATAAACATGTTAGACTCATAACATTATCATACCAATCAACCATTTGCAAACTTGCGATAAAAAGTTACTATTTATAGTAACGTTCACGAAATTCATACTTTGACCATTCTAATCATTCCTATTCATCAAACAATCATCATTTAACTTCTAAACATCATTTTAAACATAAAATATGGATCTAAACATGCAAATGTAGCCTTTTCCTCAAGAACACCTACTTAGTAACACTAAAGTTACTATTTATGGTAACAATCACATATTTGACATTTCTTGACCATAAACAACCATTCTAATCATGTAGAACACCCTAAATCTCATTTCTAACAACACCTCATCATTCAAAATCAAGCCAACATACTTAGATCATCCATGCATGCACTCAAAAGTGCCTATTTCATGATATAACCAACAAATCATCATCATATTCAACACAAATCATCTTAGATCATCATCAACTCACTAAATCAGTAACAACATCATTAAATAATAGATTCATAACATAGAAATCTCGTGTCTAATGTGGTGATGGTGGTGCATGTAGCCTAAATGGCTTGCATGTGAGTGTAGGTGTGCTAAAAACCCGAATTAATACAAGGACTACCTTAGGAGAGCTCAAGAGGGTCGAGATGGGACTGGAACAGGTGGGTATCAGCTTGAAATCCTCTGTGAACAGCTCCTGGGTCGTCACAAGTGTTGGTGTGGTCGATGGCTAGCTCCAAGCTCCTCCCCAAGCTTCCAACCCTTGATTTCGAGCTTCTAAGACCTTATCAATGGCTTCCAGAGGTACTATGATGGTGTAACAGAGTGAAAATGGTCGGAGTGGGAGCTTTCAGTCGAGAGTTGGAGTGTAAGAGTGATTAAAATGATTAACATTGGCTAGTTTGTGAACAGGTGAAGATATTTCCCTTCATTTGGTCCTATCGTTTCAATGAAGAATTTCGATTCACGTCTCGAGCTGTTGCCATTCGTTTACGTATTTGCGCGATTTTCTTGGTCGTTTCGTGCACAAGTTCGAGGCTTGTCAGTTGGCTGTCACAACTTCCGCGCAACAAATGAATGATCGACACTTACGTCCCTAGAGTGCTTCGAACGTTGCAGCTTGTATGCTCGTGTGATAAGTATTGTTGTACGAGGACTTAACTAACGGTAAGCGAGTCTCCCAGCTATTGTCAAAGTCATTGACACATGTTCGAAGTGCGTTTTCCAATCTCTGTATAGTTCGTTCGCTCTGCCCATCAGTTTGCGGATGTTAACGGTTCTCATACCCAAATCTCGTGCCCAAGGTCTGATGCTAGGATTTCCAGATATGTGACGTAAATCAGTCGTCGCGGTTAGAGATGATCAAGATTGGCACTACCCGTTGAGTGACCACTTCCTTTAGGTAATTTTGATTCTGTTTTTCTAGTTTATCGGTCTCCTTGATGGGTAGAAAGTGTGCAGGCTTCGTTAGTCGGTCAACGATTACTCAAACAGTATCGCAACCTCTTGCCGTCCTTGGCAGTTTAGTTATTAAGTCCATAGGAATCTACTCCCATTTCCACATTGGTATCTTGGGTTATTGAAATAGCCCTGATGGCTTTTGGTATTCAATCTTGACCTTTGAGCACGTTAACCACTTACCCACGTAAGTTGTTAATTCTGCCTTCACGTTCGGCCACCGATGGGTCGTCTTTAGGTCATGGTACATTTTGTCAGAGACCGGATGTAAAGAATGTCGGTTCCTTCGGGCTTCATTAATCACTACGCCTCTCAGTCCTCCGTAGTGTGGAATCCAGTTCCGATCCATAAGATAGTAGGTTACGTCGGCCTTCGCCTCCATCTGTTTATCCGTGCCACGCATGGGTAAGTGAGTGAGGTCCTTGACCTTCAGAGCTTCCTGTTGTGTAGTTCGGATTCTGATTGGGTAGCTTCGAGTGAATCGTAAGTTGTAGTGTTCGTACGCCCTTGGTTGTTTCTTTCCGGCTCATCGTGTCGGCTACTACGTTAGTTTTTCCAGTGTGATACTTGATAGCACAATCACATTCGCCTATCAGCTAGTCCCATCTGAGTTGTCTCATGTTCAGTCCCTTCTGTCGAAGGTGTGTTGCAGTCTCTTATGATTGATGAATATCGTGCATTTCGTGTCGAATAGGTAGTGTCACTAGCTCTTTTATGCGAACACTACGGCTCCCAATTCCAAGTCATGAGTCCTGTAGTTCTTTTCGTGCACTTTCAATTGTCGTGACGCATAAGCTATCACCTTCTCGCGTTGCTTCAATACACAACCGAGTCCTTGTTTTGATGCGTCGCAATAAACTACAAAGTCTTCGCACCCGTTCGGTAGTGATAGAATAGGTGCACTGCACAATTTCTGCTTCAACAAGTCGAAAGCAGCTTCTTGTTTCTCTCCCCATTCGAATTTCTTGTCTTTGTGCGTAAGGGAAGTCAATGATTGTGCGATCTTCGAGGATCCCTCAATAGATCGCCTGTAGTATCCGGCCAATCCCAGGAACTGTCGCACCTCAGTCGGAGCCTTTGGTGCTGTCCAGTTCTTAATGGCCTCGATCTTGGCTGGATCTACGTGTATTCCTTTTGCGTTTACTACGTGTCCAAGAAACTGGACTTCGCGAATCCAAATATCGCATTTGGGAAACTTCGCGTATTGTTGTTCCCTCTTCAGTAGTTCCAAGACACGCCTTAAGTGGTCGGCATGTTCTTCTTGGGTCTTGGAGTATATCAGGATATCATCTATGAATACGATTACGAATTTGTCCAGATACGGCTTACACACCCGATTCATGAGATCCATGAATACTGCCGGCGCGTTGGTCAGTCCGAAGGGCATGACCAAACATTTGTAATGTCAATCTTGCGTCCTAAGGATCGCCTTAGGAATGTCCTTTTCTTGTATCCTCGTTTGATGGTAATCGGAACTGAAGACGATCTTCGGGTAACAGCTTGACCCTTACAACTATTCTAACAAATCGTCCATTCATGGTAATGGTATCGATTCCTGTTTGTCACCTTGCTTAACTCTCGGTAGTCGATACACATTCGGGAAGACTTGTCTTTCTTTCTCACAAGCAGGACTGGCGCTCCTCATATTGATAATCTTGGTCTGGTTAACTCTTTGTCTAACAACTCTTGCAATTGATTAGTCAGTTTCTTGCATCTTAGTTGGACCAATTGGTATGGCGCTTTGACAGTTAGTGCGGCTCACGGTGTGAGTTCTACCTGAAACTCCACTTGTCGCTTTGGGGTAGTCCAGGTAGATCTTGGGGAAAATTACAAACAACTTCAATATCTTCCATCCTCCTTTCCTTCTACGATTGTTTCGTGATACGAACTAATATCGTGGAGTATCCTTTCTGTAGGTACTTGCTAGCCTATGACGTGGTGTTTCGCGTTATTCTCCGTTGTTCTCTCTGAATAGGGATCTGATTTCCATTTGGCAACGTAACATTGATCTATCTTCTTATTGCACACACTCTCTGCTTGGTCTGTAGTTACTAGTCTGTCCCCACCACTGCATCAAAGTTTTCGAGACTTACTGAAATTAGGTCGATCTCAAATTCGTGACCCGTCAACACCAAGGCGCATCCTTTGAAAATGTGTTGTGTCTCAATCAGCTTACAGTCGGCTAACTCTTATAGTCTAAGGGTGTCGGGGTAATGTCAAGCATTTTACTAAATTCGCTAAGCATCAGGCTACTCTTAGAACCAATATCACATTACATACTAGCATAGGCATTATGTAAAAGGAACGTACTGGTCACGATGATGGAATCGTCTTTTGCTTCTTTGGAGTCAATTACGAATGCATGGCCTGTTGTCACGCTTTCTTTTTCCTTCAGCTGTGGGCAATCCCTGCGCCAATGCCCAGGCTTGCCACACCTATAACACCCTTTAATGATATTCTGGTTGTCTTTGCTATCAACTGGCTTGCGTCTACTGTGACACCCGGCAATTTCAGGTAAATTGCAACTCTTACATTCTTTACATTTCACATTCATACTTGTTGCATTTCATTTAATTATGTCAATTAGATGAGCGAACACAAACAACTACATTGCACATTGGTTTTGTAAACCAAGTGTGGCAAACACAACACTAACACAAGACAATAATTCAAGAAGTTATTGAATTGTGCATTACACGTTGATTAGGATTAATCAAGCGTGCAAACACTTCGTAAGACACGAACACAAACCACCGAAGATAATTCGAGAAATTATCGAAACACACACACGAATCTCACGAACGTTGGTGATCAATCAAACTTATGTGCTAGATGTATTTATGTGCTTAAACGAGCATTAGATGCTTAAGATAAGTGTTAGAAATCGAATACGAGCGAAATCGAATCGTCGAAATCGAAAAACAAGGAAGTGGACTCATCGCGGTACACGATGGTCCCTCGGCGAAAGGCTTCGCGGTACGCGAAGCAAACCGAGAGTCGAGACTCCCGAATCCTATCGCGGTACGCGGCAAACAATTTTGATCGGCCTCCGCGGTACGCGAAGGCCATGCAGATCAAAAATTTTATAAAATCAACCCCAAGCTCATTTCATTCGGTTTGCTTTTGATTTCACCAAGCTTCTTCACTTAATCCCGACCCAAACTCACTGAAACCAGCATCCAAACCCTCTGGAACCACCATTGAAGCCATTCTTGGTGATTTGGAGCCATAGGAACATCGAGGAAGAATCGAGGAGCTCTCAATCGACAAGAAGGTCGAAATCCAGCCACTTGAAGGACCTCCAGAAGCTATTCTAGCACGAGTCTTGCATCTAAGGTAGTTTTAAACGCTTTCCTAGTGTTAGATCGTACATGCATGGGCTAAAAACCCACATGCAACTCCGTTTAGTTATTGTGCTTGAATGTGTTGGTGATTCGTTGTTTAGATGTCATGGATTTACTGATTTTAGTGTTTAATAATGTTAGAATTGAGTTTTGGTTAAGTTAGGTTTGATTTGGTAATGATTTGGTACACTTGCCATAAAAGGAAACTTTTATGTTGCAAGTCTTGGATTTGGGATGATCTAGACATGTTAGACATGTCTAGATATTGTTAAATGTGTATTGGAGTGTTTAGAAACACATTGGGATATTTGATTTTGTCAAAAACATGGTTTTATAGAAACTTACTAAAAATGGAAACTTTTGTAAATGAAAAGAGGGCTTTTGATGTTTTTGAAAGATTCGATGAACTTGGATTATTGAAATACGTTTAGAAATGATTTCTAACAAATTTGGAAACCTTGATTTGTGAAAACGAGCTTTTAAACAAGTCCTTACTATTTTAGGAAACTTTATTTGGGCAAAACGGCATAAATGGTGATTTATGCGCAAACGATGAGTATTAAGGGTATAAACGTGTTTTTACAAGCATACTAGAGTTATTAGTTTTATGAAATGGAATTTCATAACCACACTTTCCTAAATTGGAAACTTTCTAAAAAGGGTAACTTATGTGATTAGAGTCATAGGATGCATTTTGGAGTCTTATGTGCATCAAGGCACATAAACACAACAATCGTGTCACCAACGATTCATCGAGTCTCACTAGTTAACACATGCACTCGGTTGAGCACACCGACACTTGGAGTTGTATGGATTACAACACATCACAAAACACATACTCACACCTATATGGATATAGGTGCATACTAGCAGGTGCTAGCTCTCGCAGACGCGAACATTCACATACCGGAACTACTATCAGGAGAGTTCACGGCCCCTTTTTTTATCTTTTCTTCCTTTGGGGGAGAAAACATTGCATTACAACTGTTTTTGAACAACAACTCATTTTATTTACGTATGGACATGCTTTATCATTATATGTATATGTGTGGGCCCCTATCACAACTAAAAGTCTTCGCGATACTCCTCAGACCGTTAATAGCATAACGCCTAGCATGGTAATCTTGAATAGTACTATTTGGGCCCGACAAGCCCCACCCATCGTGTCTTGGAGACCACCCGACTGGAGGTCGGAATGGGTGCAATATTGAGGAATACTTTGCCATTGTCCTGTGATAACATGGCGGGAGGCACAAACTGTCAGCTTCGGTACCATCCACAATATAATATAACTGTATTGACTAGCTATCAATCGATACAGCATTGTCGTGATATGTAAATCTACTGAACTCTTACTTTAAACATTTGATGTTTACTGCTTATGAAAAACCTGTGCTCTCACCAACCTTTGTGTTGACCTTTTACTCGCATGTTTTCTCAGGTAACTAAGGCACGTGCACAAGGAATAGGATGCTAGGCTGGAGTCGCATGCATCTGTTTATGTGTCTTATTTTACTAGACTCTGATTATCACTTGATTATGTTGTGTAATGTTAAGCAACTTTATTCGCTTCCGCAAACTATGAATGATTAAACTGTTTGGCTAACTCATACTATACTTCCGCAACTCTGATCTTACTAAACTGTTTTATCCAAATTATTGGATGTACGTACGAAATCAGACATATAGGTCTCGCATGTTGTGTGACCGGAGACTGCGATCCTGACAATCTGCCGCCGCTCGCGCCCCGGAAGGGACGGGATTTCTCGGGGTGCGACATCCACACTTCTTGGCCATGTGACCGTTTCTTCCGCATTTCCGACATCGATAGCGTTCACACTGGCCGTTGTGATGATAGGGGCATCTGTTGCACTTAGGGTATTTCCCCTGGTAGACATTCTTTCCCTTCGTGCTGGATTGTGTAGCAGTAGAGTCGCTAGTTGTTGCTGACTGGTTATGGAGTTGCAATTGTTGGGAAGAGGGAGTTTGGTTGTGACTAGGCTCCCACTTGCGCTTGCGATCTTGAGGCTTCAGGTGTTCACCCATCTTGGGTAGCTTACCATGCGCTACCGCTTTGTTAGTTAGATGATAAGCCAAACAAATAGTGGGTTGATTGAGAGTGGGGTCTGTCGTGGTAATCAGGCTTCGGATTTGTTTAGGTAATCCACTAACGTATGGATCGATCTTTCTGTAGTCCGGAGTCACCATTTCTGGGCATTGTTTACACCATTCGTGAAATCGAGTGGTGTATTGTTCGATTTCAGATCCTTCCATTTGGTGATTCCAGAGCCCCTCTAGTTCCTTGGTTTCGTCCCGGGGACAATATTCTTTTTCAGCATCATGACGAAATTTTTTCCAGGGAATGGAGTTACCAGTCTCCAGACTCAGTGTCTGGACGTGTGAATTCCACCAAGTGAGGGCTTGTCCTTCTAGGGTCCCGGTAGCGAATTTCACTTTGTCTTTTTCAGAATACTTGCATATGCGGAAGATTGATTTGGCCTTCTTAACCCATTGGAGCAGTTCTACCGCTCCATCCGATCCCGTGAATGTTTGAGGATGATAGTCAAGAAAAGTTTTGAAGGAGCATTCTTTGGAGCTGTTGTTGTGTGTCTCGCTTCTTGTCTCACCGTTTAAGCATGCAGCCTCGTAATCCGTACTGGCTTTGTTAACTAGTTGTTCTACCATGGCCTCGACAGCCGCAGAATCGATTGACGGGTTGTCAGTGCGCACATATGTTCCTTGACCATCCATTTGTTGGTATCTATATACAATAGATATTGTATTACTCACTGTTAGAGTTATTGCGTGTTAGCATGTGTAGGGAGGAAATATATCATAAGCTTAAGATATCATTTCAAAAGTAGGATCATAGGTTTGACGATATTACTACTACCAAAATGATTTGTATGAGCACAACTCGCTCATATCGGTTCTAACAATAGTACCATACTATATATAATAAAGAAGTAAACTACTCGGTGGAAACAGTGGAGCTCGAATCTCCACTTTCAGAGGTATACTATACAGTTTCCCTGATGGTTGTAGCTTATCAATTGAACTTGCCAGAATTTGTATGTACCTATAAATTCACGGTTACGTTGGCCACCATAATCGTCAATTTATCTTACACAGTCATTCTAGTCCATTCAATCTCAAGCTACTTAACAATCTCGGGTTAGAGGTTTTGCTTCCTGAGTGTCTATACTAAGGTTACAATCCATAAACATGCGTCATTTGACTGGGTTTACACTCAAGAAAGAGGTTGGAAAAGGCGTTCGATTTCAGTTGGATTGTGCTATAGGAGTCTTCTTCATAGCATAGAAGAGTTTCCCTTCGGTCTTGAGTTCGCCTTTTCTCTAATTCCCTTGCACAGGTCGTATGTGTAGTTGAGTGTTAACGCCCATTAAGGGTGCCAGAGGCATGTTCGTAAGAGTCAGATCAAATCACAAAGCATGTTGTTAAGTTAAGCACATAATGTGTTGTGTGAAACTAGTGTATTGTCTATTGTAGAGCAGTGGCTATAGTCTAAGTTCACTACATGCAAACCTAGTTCCCTATAACCAAAGCTCTGATACCAGTCTGTCACACCCCCAAATTTCCACTCGTGGTGTCAGTCCACGTGGGTGTGACGTGGCCAGGATCACAGCTCATGGTCATATTGAACGACTCTATATGAGTTAACTAAATCATACAGTTTGTAAAATAAGACAAGTTTCATAAGCTTAGCAGCGGAAAAGTTCATCATTAAAGCAGCGGAATTAAGTAATCAGAACTACATTGTTAACATTGTTTAAAATGACAAAAATCAAAACATAAGCCTAGGATTAGAGTCTATATGTATGCAGACTCTCTGGTGCATCTCCATGTGCATCCTAGCTCGTGCTGTTCAGTTACCTGAGAATACATGCTAAAATGTGTCAACATAAAGTTGGTGAGTTCACAGGTTTAAGTATTGGAAAGCAGTAAAACAGTTATATATACTGGGTATGTTAAGTAGTTCTGTTGGATCTACGATCCGTGGAGTGTGTCACGTCATCTTACCGAAACTCGACTGTTTCCATTTGCCTCTGTGGGTCATCGCGGAACCCGACATCAACATCGATATTACACTCGTTATGACATCCTGTCAACGTTGTTGCCGAGTGGGGTTGGTCAAACCCAGTAGTACTACGTAATAACGACTCGTTTGTACACAACTAACGGTAAGGGTGGAAAGGACTTGCTGCGATAATAGTACACTCAAAATAGTTTTTCAACATACCAGTCATATATCTAAAACAGTTGCGTAGCATTCTCACCCCAAAAGATTAGTAAAACAGTTAAGAGTAAAAGTGGGGCTGTAAACTCACCTGAGTCTGCTTGAGTGCGTTCTTACGAGAACGGAGTAGCTCGCTGGCTAGTAGTTACCTATATCACATAGGTGTTATGAGTTTGTGATCATATTCGTGTTGGTCTCACAGGACCGTATTCGTGTCTAAACAACTCCTGGTTGTTATGTGGGTCGCGTTGACCGTGGTCGACCGTGTTGGTCGTGTTGACCGTGTTTGACCTAACGACTCGTTAGTGACGGTTTTGGATCAAGTGTTCGTGTAGTGTGTGGTTTGGTGTCGTGTGATGTGCACGGATACCAAAAGTCATTCCTATGAGGAAACTTACTATTTATAGTAAGTTCCTATTTTAGGAAAGTTTCCACATTAGGCAAGTCATGCATTAAATCACATTCCGATTGTTCTAACATGCATATTTATCCTAAATGAGCATGTTATCAAATAGCACATCGTTACAAATAGCCAGTTTAACATAGTTTGCGCGTAAAAGTTTCTAAAATTAGAAAGTTTCTAAAATAAGCATATTTCATCAAGTTTATCAACCAACATCATCTAAATATCATTATCCTAGTTCTAAGAAGGCACTTAGTCATAACCGTGACGACTAGTATGTGACAAATCATCGGTTTAGCAAAATAAAGTTACTATATTTAGTAATTTATGAATATTACACAAAATCAAGTCTTCTAACAACACAATCCTTTCAATATCATCATATAATCAACAAATAAACATGTTAGACTCATAACATTATCAAACCTATCAACCATTTGCAAACTTGCGATAAAAAGTTACTCTTTATAGTAACGTTCACGAAATTCATACTTTGACCATTCTAATCATTCCTATTCATCAAACAATCATCATTTAACTTCTAAACATCATTTTAAACATAAAATATGGATCTAAACATGCAAATGTAGCCTTTTCCTCAAGAACACCTACTTAGTAACACTAAAGTTACTATTTATGGTAACAATCACATATTTGACATTTCTTGACCATAAACAACCATTCTAATCATGTAGAACACCCTAAATCTCATTTCTAACAACACCTCATCATTCAACATCAAGCCAACATACTTAGATCATCCATGCATGCACTCAAAAGTGCCTATTTCATGATATAACCAACAAATCATCATCATATTCAACACAAATCATCTTAGATCATCATCAACTCACTAAATCAGTAACAACATCATTAAATAATAGATTCATAACATAGAAATCTCGTGTCTAATGTGGTGATGGTGGTGCATGTAGCCTAAATGGCTTGCATGTGAGTGTAGGTGTGCTAAAAACCCGAATTAATACAAGGACTACCTTAGGAGAGCTCAAGAGGGTCGAGATGGGACTGGAACAGGTGGGTATCAGCTTGAAATCCTCTGTGAACAGCTCCTGGGTCGTCACAAGTGTTGGTGTGGTCGATGGCTAGCTCCAAGCTCCTCCCCAAGCTTCCAACCCTTGATTTCGAGCTTCTAAGACCTTATCAATGGCTTCCAGAGGTACTATGATGGTGTAACAGAGTGAAAATGGTCGGAGTGGGAGCTTTCAGTCGAGAGTTGGAGTGTAAGAGTGATTAAAATGATTAACATTGGATTTATAAAGATTCCTGCGACTATAGACCTGTCGCGTACCGCGACACCGGCCAAAAAGCATTCTCGCGTACCGCGATGATTAAAATAATCATCTGGTTCCCGAAACACGTCGCGTACCGCGATGGTGGCAGATGATCGGTCGTCGCGTACAGCGATGGTTTTCGGAGAGTTCAAATTCTCCCGCTCGAGCTACGTGTACCGCGAAGGCCCAACTGGGTGCCCATCGCGTACTGCGATGTGTCTCGGTTGAGCCCAATAGGCCCAATTTCATTGTTTTGAACCGAATTTCTCGTATTTCTCGAATACGATCATCGTTTCTCGACACTTAAGCGTTGTTCTACTAAATTAGGTTCTCCGGAACCTAATTGTGCAGTGTATGTGTACTGTGGTTCGATCCGTTCACCAACGTTCGTCATTCAAGACACGTGCAAGTTATGTGCGATAATTTCTCGAATTATCGGTGTGTTTGGTCCGTTGTGCCACGTGTCACACTAAATACAATTATTCTAGTGCCACGTATAAAATAATAATACACATTATTATTAAAATAAAATAAATGCTGACCTGGAATTTGCGAGGTGCCACATCATCCCTCAGTTAATAGGAATTTCGTCCCGAAATTCAGTTCGTGTTGTCGGTGTTTGGCTAGTTTTTGAACGGGTGAAGATATTTCCCTTCATTTGGTCCTATCGTTTCAATGAAGAATTTCGATTCACGTCTCGAGCTGTTGCCATTCGTTTACGTATTTGCGCGATTTTCTTGGTCGTTTCGTGCACAAGTTCGAGGCTTGTCAGTTGGCTGTCACAACTTCCGCGCAACAAATGAATGATCGACACTTACGTCCCTAGAGTGCTTCGAACGTTGCAGCTTGTATGCTCGTGTGATAAGTATTGTTGTACGAGGACTTAACTAACGGTAAGCGAGTCTCCCAGCTATTGTCAAAGTCATTGACACATGTTCGAAGTGCGTTTTCCAATCTCTGTATAGTTCGTTCGCTCAGCCCATCAGTTTGCGGATGTTAACGGTTCTCATACCCAAATCTCGTGCCCAAGGTCTGATGCTAGGATTTCCAGATATGTGACGTAAATCAGTCGTCGCGGTTAGAGATGATCAAGATTGGCACTACCCGTTGAGTGACCACTTCCTTTAGGTAATTTCGATTCTGTTTTTCTAGTTTATCGGTCTCCTTGATGGGTAGAAAGTGTGCAGGCTTCGTTAGTCGGTCAACGATTACTCAAACAGTATCGCAACCTCTTGCCGTCCTTGGCAGTTTAGTTATTAAGTCCATAGGAATCTACTCCCATTTCCACATTGGTATCTTGGGTTATTGAAATAGCCCTGATGGCTTTTGGTATTCAATCTTGACCTTTGAGCACGTTAACCACTAACCCACGTAAGTTGTTAATTCTGCCTTCACGTTCGGCCACCGATGGGTCGTCTTTAGGTCATGGTACATTTTGTCAGAGACCGGATGTAAAGAATGTCGGTTCCTTCGGGCTTCATTAATCACTACGCCTCTCAGTCCTCCGTAGTGTGGAATCCAGTTCCGATCCATAAGATAGTAGGTTACGTCGGCCTTCGCCTCCATCTGTTTATCCGTGCCACGCATGGGTAAGTGAGTGAGGTCCTTGACCTTCAGAGCTTCCTGTTGTGTAGTTCGGATTCTGATTGGGTAGCTTCGAGTGAATCGTAAGTTGTAGTGTTCGTACGCCCTTGGTTGTTTCTTTCCGGCTCATCGCGTCGGCTACTACGTTAGTTTTTCCAGTGTGATACTTGATAGCACAATCACATTCGCCTATCAGCTAGTCCCATCTGAGTTGTCTCATGTTCAGTCCCTTCTGTCGAAGGTGTGTTGCAGTCTCTTATGATTGATGAATATCGTGCATTTCGTGTCGAATAGGTAGTGTCACTAGCTCTTTTATGCGAACACTACGGCTCCCAATTCCAAGTCATGAGTCCTGTAGTTCTTTTCGTGCACTTTCAGTTGTCGTGACGCATAAGGTATCACCTTCTCGCGTTGCTTCAATACACAACCGAGTCCTTGTTTTGATGCGTCGCAATAAACTACAAAGTCTTCGCACCCGTTCGGTAGTGATAGAATAGGTGCACTGCACAATTTCTGCTTCAACAAGTCGAAAGCAGCTTCTTGTTTCTCTCCCCATTCGAATTTCTTGTCTTTGTGCGTAAGGGAAGTCAATGATTGTGCGATCTTCGAGGATCCCTCAATAGATCGCCTGTAGTATCCGGCCAATCCCAGGAACTGTCGCACCTCAGTCGGAGTCTTTGGTGCTGTCCAGTTCTTAATGGCCTCGATCTTGGCTGGATCTACGTGTATTCCTTTTGCGTTTACTACGTGTCCAAGAAACTGGACTTCGCGAATCCAAATATCGCATTTGGAAAACTTCGCGTATTGTTGTTCCCTCTTCAGTAGTTCCAAGACACGCCTTAAGTGGTCGGCATGTTCTTCTTGGGTCTTGGAGTATATCAGGATATCATCTATGAATACGATTACGAATTTGTCCAGATACGGCTTACACACCCGATTCATGAGATCCATGAATACTGCCGGCGCGTTGGTCAGTCCGAAGGGCATGACCAAACATTTGTAATGTCAATCTTGCGTCCTAAGGATCGTCTTAGGAATGTCCTTTTCTTGTATCCTCGTTTGATGGTAATCGGAACTCAAGACGATCTTCGGGTAACAGCTTGACCCTTACAACTATTCTAACAAATCGTCCATTCATGGTAATGGTATCGATTCCTGTTTGTCACCTTGCTTAACTCTCGGTAGTCGATACACATTCGGGAAGACTTGTCTTTCTTTCTCACAAGCAGGACTGGCGCTCCTCATATTGATAATCTTGGTCTGGTTAACTCTTTGTCTAACAACTCTTGCAATTGATTAGTCAGTTTCTTGCATCTTAGTTGGACCAATTGGTATGGCGCTTTGACAGTTAGTGCGGCTCACGGTGTGAGTTCTACCTGAAACTCCACTTGTCGATTTGGGGTAGTCCAGGTAGATCTTGGGGAAAATTACAAACAACTTCAATATCTTCCATCCTCCTTTCCTTCTACGATTGTTTCGTGATACGAACTAATATCGTGGAGTATCCTTTCTGTAGGTACTTGCTAGCCTATGACGTGGTGTTTCGCGTTATTCTCCGTTGTTCTCTCTGAATAGGGATCTGATTTCCATTTGGCAACGTAACATTGATCTATCTTCTTATTGCACACACTCTCTGCTTGGTCTGTAGTTACTAGTCTGTCCCCACCACTGCATCAAAGTTTTCGAGACTTACTGAAATTAGGTCGATCTCAAATTCGTGACCCGTCAACACCAAGGCGCATCCTTTGAAAATGTGTTGTGTCTCAATCAGCTTACAGTCGGCTAACTCTTATAGTCTAAGGGTGTCGGGGTAATGTCAAGCATTTTACTAAATTCGCTAAGCATCAGGCTACTCTTAGAACCAATATCACATTACATACTAGCATAGGCATTATGTAAAAGGAACGTACTGGTCACGATGATGGAATCGTCTTTTGCTTCTTTGGAGTCAATTACGAATGCATGGCCTGTTGTCACGCTTTCTTTTTCCTTCAGCTGTGGGCAATCCCTGCGCCAATGCCCAGGCTTGCCACACCTATAACACCCTTTAATGATATTCTGGTTGTCTTTGCTATCAACTGGCTTGCGTCTACTGTGACACCCGGCAATTTCAGGTAAATTGCAACTCTTACATTCTTTACATTTCACATTCATACTTGTTGCATTTCATTTAATTATGTCAATTAGATGAGCGAACACAAACAACTACATTGCACATTGGTTTTGTAAACCAAGTGTGGCAAACACAACACTAACACAAGACAATAATTCAAGAAGTTATTGAATTGTGCATTACACGTTGATTAGGATTAATCAAGCGTGCAAACACTTCGTAAGACACGAACACAAACCACCGAAGATAATTCGAGAAATTATCGAAACACACACACGAATCTCACGAACGTTGGTGATCAATCAAACTTATGTGCTAGATGTATTTATGTGCTTAAACGAGCATTAGATGCTTAAGATAAGTGTTAGAAATCGAATACGAGCGAAATCGAATCGTCGAAATCGAAAAACAAGGAAGTGGACTCATCGCGGTACACGATGGTCCCTCGGCGAAAGGCTTCGCGGTACGCGAAGCAAACCGAGAGTCGAGACTCCCGAATCCTATCGCGGTACGCGGCAAACAATTTTGATCGGCCTCCGCGGTACGCGAAGGCCATGCAGATCAAAAATTTTATAAAATCAACCCCAAGCTCATTTCATTCGGTTTGCTTTTGATTTCACCAAGCTTCTTCACTTAATCCCGACCCAAACTCACTGAAACCAGCATCCAAACCCTCTGGAACCACCATTGAAGCCATTCTTGGTGATTTGGAGCCATAGGAACATCGAGGAAGAATCGAGGAGCTCTCAATCGACAAGAAGGTCGAAATCCAGCCACTTGAAGGACCTCCAGAAGCTATTCTAGCACGAGTCTTGTATCTAAGGTAGTTTTAAACGCTTTCCTAGTGTTCGATCGTACATGCATGGGCTAAAAACCCACATGCAACTCCGTTTAGTTATTGTGCTTGAATGTGTTGGTGATTCGTTGTTTAGATGTCATGGATTTACTGATTTTAGTGTTTAATAATGTTAGAATTGAGTTTTGGTTAAGTTAGGTTTGATTTGGTAATGATTTGGTACACTTGCCATAAAAGGAAACTTTTATGTTGCAAGTCTTGGATTTGGGATGATCTAGACATGTTAGACATGTCTAGATATTGTTAAATGTGTATTGGAGTGTTTAGAAACACATTGGGATATTTGATTTTGTCAAAAACATGGTTTTATAGAAACTTACTAAAAATGGAAACTTTGGTAAATGAAAAGAGGGCTTTTGATGTTTTTGAAAGATTCGATGAACTTGGATTATTGAAATACGTTTAGAAATGATTTCTAACATATTTGGAAACCTTGATTTGTGAAAACGAGCTTTTAAACAAGTCCTTACTATTTTAGGAAACTTTATTTGGGCAAAACGGCATAAATGGTGATTTATGCGCAAACGATGAGTATTAAGGGTATAAACGTGTTTTTACAAGCATACTAGAGTTATTAGTTTTATGAAATGGAATTTCATAACCACACTTTCCTAAATTGGAAACTTTCTAAAAAGGGTAACTTATGTGATTAGAGTCATAGGATGCATTTTGGAGTCTTATGTGCATCAAGGCACATAAACACAACAATCGTGTCACCAACGATTCATCGAGTCTCACTAGTTAACACATGCACTCGGTTGAGCACGCCTTTTCCCTTCGGTCTTGAGTTCGCCTTTTCTCTAATTCCCTTGCACAGGTCGTATGTGTAGTTGAGTGTTAACGCCCATTAAGGGTGCCAGAGGCATGTTCGTAAGAGTCAGATCAAATCACAAAGCATGTTGTTAAGTTAAGCACATAATGTGTTGTGTGAAACTAGTGTATTGTCTATTGTAGAGTAGTGGCTATAGTCTAAGTTCACTACATGCAAACCTAGTTCCCTATAACCAAAGCTCTGATACCAGTCTGTCACACCCCCAAATTTCCACTCGTGGTGTCAGTCCACGTGGGTGTGACGTGGCCAGGATCACAGCTCATGGTCATATTGAACGACTCTATATGAGTTAACTAAATCATACAGTTTGTAAAATAAGACAAGTTTCATAAGCTTAGCAGCGGAAAAGTTCATCATTAAAGCAGCGGAATTAAGTAATCAGAACTACATTGTTAACATTGTTTAAAATGACAAAAATCAAAACATAAGCCTAGGATTAGAGTCTATATGTATGCAGACTCTCTGGTGCATCTCCATGTGCATCCTAGCTCGTGCTGTTCAGTTACCTGAGAATACATGCTAAAATGTGTCAACATAAAGTTGGTGAGTTCACAGGTTTAAGTATTGGAAAGCAGTAAAACAGTTATATATACTGGGTATGTTAAGTAGTTCTGTTGGATCTACGATCCGTGGAGTGTGTCACGTCATCTTACCGAAACTCGACTGTTTCCATTTGCCTCTGTGGGTCATCGCGGAACCCGACATCAACATCGATATTACACTCGTTATGACATCCTGTCAACGTTGTTGCCGAGTGGGGTTGGTCAAACCCAGTAGTACTACGTAATAACGACTCGTTTGTACACAACTAACGGTAAGGGTGGAAAGGACTTGCTGCGATAATAGTACACTCAAAATAGTTTTTCAACATACCAGTCATATATCTAAAACAGTTGCGTAGCATTCTCACCCCAAAAGATTAGTAAAACAGTTAAGAGTAAAAGTGGGGCTGTAAACTCACCTGAGTCTGCTTGAGTGCGTTCTTACGAGAACGGAGTAGCTCGCTGGCTAGTAGTTACCTATATCACATAGGTGTTATGAGTTTGTGATCATATTCGTGTTGGTCTCACAGGACCGTATTCGTGTCTAAACAACTCCTGGTTGTTATGTGGGTCGCGTTGACCGTGGTCGACCGTGTTGGTCGTGTTGACCGTGTTTGACCTAACGACTCGTTAGTGACGGTTTTGGATCAAGTGTTCGTGTAGTGTGTGGTTTGGTGTCGTGTGATGTGCACGGATACCAAAAGTCATTCCTATGAGGAAACTTACTATTTATAGTAAGTTCCTATTTTAGGAAAGTTTCCACATTAGGCAAGTCATGCATTAAATCACATTCCGATTGTTCTAACATGCATATTTATCCTAAATGAGCATGTTATCAAATAGCACATCGTTACAAATAGCCAGTTTAACATAGTTTGCGCGTAAAAGTTTCTAAAATTAGAAAGTTTCTAAAATAAGCATATTTCATCAAGTTTATCAACCAACATCATCTAAATATCATTATCCTAGTTCTAAGAAGGCACTTAGTCATAACCGTGACGACTAGTATGTGACAAATCATCGGTTTAGCAAAATAAAGTTACTATATTTAGTAATTTATGAATATTACACAAAATCAAGTCTTCTAACAACACAATCCTTTCAATATCATCATATAATCAACAAATAAACATGTTAGACTCATAACATTATCAAACCTATCAACCATTTGCAAACTTGCGATAAAAAGTTACTCTTTATAGTAACGTTCACGAAATTCATACTTTGACCATTCTAATCATTCCTATTCATCAAACAATCATCATTTAACTTCTAAACATCATTTTAAACATAAAATATGGATCTAAACATGCAAATGTAGCCTTTTCCTCAAGAACACCTACTTAGTAACACTAAAGTTACTATTTATGGTAACAATCACATATTTGACATTTCTTGACCATAAACAACCATTCTAATCATGTAGAACACCCTAAATCTCATTTCTAACAACACCTCATCATTCAACATCAAGCCAACATACTTAGATCATCCATGCATGCACTCAAAAGTGCCTATTTCATGATATAACCAACAAATCATCATCATATTCAACACAAATCATCTTAGATCATCATCAACTCACTAAATCAGTAACAACATCATTAAATAATAGATTCATAACATAGAAATCTCGTGTCTAATGTGGTGATGGTGGTGCATGTAGCCTAAATGGCTTGCATGTGAGTGTAGGTGTGCTAAAAACCCGAATTAATACAAGGACTACCTTAGGAGAGCTCAAGAGGGTCGAGATGGGACTGGAACAGGTGGGTATCAGCTTGAAATCCTCTGTGAACAGCTCCTGGGTCGTCACAAGTGTTGGTGTGGTCGATGGCTAGCTCCAAGCTCCTCCCCAAGCTTCCAACCCTTGATTTCGAGCTTCTAAGACCTTATCAATGGCTTCCAGAGGTACTATGATGGTGTAACAGAGTGAAAATGGTCGGAGTGGGAGCTTTCAGTCGAGAGTTGGAGTGTAAGAGTGATTAAAATGATTAACATTGGATTTATAAAGATTCCTGCGACTATAGACCTGTCGCGTACCGCGACACCGGCCAAAAAGCATTCTCGCGTACCGCGATGATTAAAATAATCATCTGGTTCCCGAAACACGTCGCGTACCGCGATGGTGGCAGATGATCGGTCGTCGCGTACAGCGATGGTTTTCGGAGAGTTCAAATTCTCCCGCTCGAGCTACGTGTACCGCGAAGGCCCAACTGGGTGCCCATCGCGTACTGCGATGTGTCTCGGTTGAGCCCAATAGGCCCAATTTCATTGTTTTGAACCGAATTTCTCGTATTTCTCGAATACGATCATCGTTTCTCGACACTTAAGCGTTGTTCTACTAAATTAGGTTCTCCGGAACCTAATTGTGCAGTGTATGTGTACTGTGGTTCGATCCGTTCACCAACGTTCGTCATTCAAGACACGTGCAAGTTATGTGCGATAATTTCTCGAATTATCGGTGTGTTTGGTCCGTTGTGCCACGTGTCACACTAAATACAATTATTCTAGTGCCACGTATAAAATAATAATACACATTATTATTAAAATAAAATAAATGCTGACCTGGAATTTGCGAGGTGCCACATCATCCCTCAGTTAATAGGAATTTCGTCCCGAAATTCAGTTCGTGTTGTCGGTGTTTGGCTAGTTTTTGAACGGGTGAAGATATTTCCCTTCATTTGGTCCTATCGTTTCAATGAAGAATTTCGATTCACGTCTCGAGCTGTTGCCATTCGTTTACGTATTTGCGCGATTTTCTTGGTCGTTTCGTGCACAAGTTCGAGGCTTGTCAGTTGGCTGTCACAACTTCCGCGCAACAAATGAATGATCGACACTTACGTCCCTAGAGTGCTTCGAACGTTGCAGCTTGTATGCTCGTGTGATAAGTATTGTTGTACGAGGACTTAACTAACGGTAAGCGAGTCTCCCAGCTATTGTCAAAGTCATTGACACATGTTCGAAGTGCGTTTTCCAATCTCTGTATAGTTCGTTCGCTCAGCCCATCAGTTTGCGGATGTTAACGGTTCTCATACCCAAATCTCGTGCCCAAGGTCTGATGCTAGGATTTCCAGATATGTGACGTAAATCAGTCGTCGCGGTTAGAGATGATCAAGATTGGCACTACCCGTTGAGTGACCACTTCCTTTAGGTAATTTCGATTCTGTTTTTCTAGTTTATCGGTCTCCTTGATGGGTAGAAAGTGTGCAGGCTTCGTTAGTCGGTCAACGATTACTCAAACAGTATCGCAACCTCTTGCCGTCCTTGGCAGTTTAGTTATTAAGTCCATAGGAATCTACTCCCATTTCCACATTGGTATCTTGGGTTATTGAAATAGCCCTGATGGCTTTTGGTATTCAATCTTGACCTTTGAGCACGTTAACCACTAACCCACGTAAGTTGTTAATTCTGCCTTCACGTTCGGCCACCGATGGGTCGTCTTTAGGTCATGGTACATTTTGTCAGAGACCGGATGTAAAGAATGTCGGTTCCTTCGGGCTTCATTAATCACTACGCCTCTCAGTCCTCCGTAGTGTGGAATCCAGTTCCGATCCATAAGATAGTAGGTTACGTCGGCCTTCGCCTCCATCTGTTTATCCGTGCCACGCATGGGTAAGTGAGTGAGGTCCTTGACCTTCAGAGCTTCCTGTTGTGTAGTTCGGATTCTGATTGGGTAGCTTCGAGTGAATCGTAAGTTGTAGTGTTCGTACGCCCTTGGTTGTTTCTTTCCGGCTCATCGCGTCGGCTACTACGTTAGTTTTTCCAGTGTGATACTTGATAGCACAATCACATTCGCCTATCAGCTAGTCCCATCTGAGTTGTCTCATGTTCAGTCCCTTCTGTCGAAGGTGTGTTGCAGTCTCTTATGATTGATGAATATCGTGCATTTCGTGTCGAATAGGTAGTGTCACTAGCTCTTTTATGCGAACACTACGGCTCCCAATTCCAAGTCATGAGTCCTGTAGTTCTTTTCGTGCACTTTCAATTGTCGTGACGCATAAGGTATCACCTTCTCGCGTTGCTTCAATACACAACCGAGTCCTTGTTTTGATGCGTCGCAATAAACTACAAAGTCTTCGCACCCGTTCGGTAGTGATAGAATAGGTGCACTGCACAATTTCTGCTTCAACAAGTCGAAAGCAGCTTCTTGTTTCTCTCCCCATTCGAATTTCTTGTCTTTGTGCGTAAGGGAAGTCAATGATTGTGCGATCTTCGAGGATCCCTCAATAGATCGCCTGTAGTATCCGGCCAATCCCAGGAACTGTCGCACCTCAGTCGGAGTCTTTGGTGCTGTCCAGTTCTTAATGGCCTCGATCTTGGCTGGATCTACGTGTATTCCTTTTGCGTTTACTACGTGTCCAAGAAACTGGACTTCGCGAATCCAAATATCGCATTTGGAAAACTTCGCGTATTGTTGTTCCCTCTTCAGTAGTTCCAAGACACGCCTTAAGTGGTCGGCATGTTCTTCTTGGGTCTTGGAGTATATCAGGATATCATCTATGAATACGATTACGAATTTGTCCAGATACGGCTTACACACCCGATTCATGAGATCCATGAATACTGCCGGCGCGTTGGTCAGTCCGAAGGGCATGACCAAACATTTGTAATGTCAATCTTGCGTCCTAAGGATCGTCTTAGGAATGTCCTTTTCTTGTATCCTCGTTTGATGGTAATCGGAACTCAAGACGATCTTCGGGTAACAGCTTGACCCTTACAACTATTCTAACAAATCGTCCATTCATGGTAATGGTATCGATTCCTGTTTGTCACCTTGCTTAACTCTCGGTAGTCGATACACATTCGGGAAGACTTGTCTTTCTTTCTCACAAGCAGGACTGGCGCTCCTCATATTGATAATCTTGGTCTGGTTAACTCTTTGTCTAACAACTCTTGCAATTGATTAGTCAGTTTCTTGCATCTTAGTTGGACCAATTGGTATGGCGCTTTGACCATTCTAATCATTCCTATTCATCAAACAATCATCATTTAACTTCTAAACATCATTTTAAACATAAAATATGGATCTAAACATGCAAATGTAGCCTTTTCCTCAAGAACACCTACTTAGTAACACTAAAGTTACTATTTATGGTAACAATCACATATTTGACATTTCTTGACCATAAACAACCATTCTAATCATGTAGAACACCCTAAATCTCATTTCTAACAACACCTCATCATTCAACATCAAGCCAACATACTTAGATCATCCATGCATGCACTCAAAAGTGCCTATTTCATGATATAACCAACAAATCATCATCATATTCAACACAAATCATCTTAGATCATCATCAACTCACTAAATCAGTAACAACATCATTAAATAATAGATTCATAACATAGAAATCTCGTGTCTAATGTGGTGATGGTGGTGCATGTAGCCTAAATGGCTTGCATGTGAGTGTAGGTGTGCTAAAAACCCGAATTAATACAAGGACTACCTTAGGAGAGCTCAAGAGGGTCGAGATGGGACTGGAACAGGTGGGTATCAGCTTGAAATCCTCTGTGAACAGCTCCTGGGTCGTCACAAGTGTTGGTGTGGTCGATGGCTAGCTCCAAGCTCCTCCCCAAGCTTCCAACCCTTGATTTCGAGCTTCTAAGACCTTATCAATGGCTTCCAGAGGTACTATGATGGTGTAACAGAGTGAAAATGGTCGGAGTGGGAGCTTTCAGTCGAGAGTTGGAGTGTAAGAGTGATTAAAATGATTAACATTGGATTTATAAAGATTCCTGCGACTATAAACCTGTCGCGTACTGCGACACCGGCCAAAAAGCATTCTCGCGTACAGCGATGATTAAAATAATCATCTGGTTCCCGAAACACGTCGCGTACCGCGATGGTTTTCGGAGAGGTCAAATTCTCCCGCTCGAGCTTCTCGTACCGCGAAGGCCCAACTGGGTGCCCATCGCGTACCGCGATGGGTCTCGGTTGAGCCCAATAGGCCCAATTTCATTGTTTTGAACCGAATTTCTCGTATTTCTCGAATACGATCATCGTTTCTCGACACTTAGGCGTTGTTCTACTAAATTAGGTTCTCCGAAACCTAATTGTGCAGTGTATGTGTACTGTGGTTTGATCCGTTCACCAACATTCGTCATTCAAGACACGTGCAAGTTCTGTGCGACAATTTCTCGAATTATCGGTGTGTTTGGTCCGTTGTGCCACGTGTCACACTAAATACAATTATTCTAGTGCACGTATAAAATAATAATACACATTATTATTAAAATAAAATAAATGCTGACCTGGAATTTGCGAGGTGTCACATGGTGTATGAATTGTTCACTGAATCACTGGTACTTCCCTGAAGGTTCTGGGTAATATCAGTGACCATGCCCGGAATAATCTCTTTCATATGTACGATGATGATTCGAGAAATTTTGTTGATCTCATCGTCGTTGCCACTTGTTGAACCCTCGCCGTTAGTGTTACGTCGAGGAGGCATTCTACGATGAGAAAGCCACAAGTGGGTCAGTAATGAGAAACGATACAATTGAATTTATAAAATATAGCTAGTAATACTTTCATACTACTAATATTATCATTCAATTGTAACATGAGCAAGTACACAAACAGGCAGTTAACATACAACAGTTAACTTGTTAGTATACTTCTCATATGATGATGTACAATGTTTCGTAAGGATTTCCCCACCAAACCTACACACTGACACTTTCCCGATATACCGAAGATAGCTTATATATAGGGCGTACGTAGGGTCAAGCAAATTGCCAGCCCAGCCGACATCCCACCACTGCTTCGATATACCATGATCGTGCCCTTGCTAGCATTTGGCAACACGATTGTTTTGATGTATATGTAAGTTACCTTGATAAAGTATCCCCTGATCTTTCATCAACTGAACTATGATTGTATCTATGGTTGAATATGATTGAATTATGTGTGCACCTACAAACAATTGTTAACATGTAGAACTAAATCACATATGTGCTCTACATTTGTCTCGTTAACCTATGCTAGTAAGTACTAACTATGTAATCACTTAAGACTACACATAATGATTGTTTACATGATTCATTCACACACAATGGTTGACTCATCTAAGGTTGATTAACACAATGATTGATTCACACACTTGATTGATTCATCTTTGACTGATTCACACAATGATTATATCTCAAATGGTTGTATCTCATATGTTTGACTAATGTTCAATGATTCCAGTAGCTCCCGGATCTTCACTTCAAATGCGAACGCCGAATTCCCCCTGTCATACTGAAGTTAGTTTATATATAGGGCATACATAAGGTCAAGCTAACTGCCCGCCCAGCCGACATCCCACCACCACTTCAGTATGCCTGAGCTTGGCCATCATTAGTATTTGGAGCTAGGATCCCAAATCTTGATTGATTATGATTGATTCATGATTGTGTAAACCATGGTTCTTAATTTATTTAAAATCAAGACCTTAGGTTTTTGTATATGTGTCCTAGGTTAATTATCCTAGGTTCCCAATGCTTACAATATTGAGCATAATGATCTCCTTGTGTGAACTTCAACTAAAGAATACTGTTACACAGATTCTAAGTTATGAAGTCTTAATGATGATGAATACATGATGATGATAACATGATGAGAGTTTCAGATCAAAGATACTAAGAATACAGATCCTTGCCTATGAAATCCTTTGATGAATATATGTGTTGAGAAATTTTGTTCGGTTTCTATGATTATCGAATTCCGATCCAAATTCCTTGACTCGATATCGAATCTTAGAAAAGTATCCCTAAGATCTTTTAAGCTTATTGTAGTCTTAGTGCTAACTTAAGTTTACTTAGATCCTAAGTATCCTCAAGCATATAGCACTTAGTCCTGCGGGGTAGCTTAGGTTATAGTCTAGGTCATTAAATATTGGGTTTTTCCTAGTTCTCTACAACCTTGGCTCTGATAACAACCTGTCACACCCCCTGCACCGCGTACGGAATCCACGCTGCGGTGTCGAATAATGGTTGAATCATGCACAAGTATTGAAAGAAGAACAACCACAATGCGTTACTAAGTTTCATAAAGTTTAGACCATTGTTTAGTTACAGACATTTTATCTATCAACAAAAAGAACGACAACTACAGACCCAAAAATATTGTTTACAAAATAAGACTAAGACAAGACAATTAAACAATCAGGATTATGTGACTTTCAAATCCATCATAGTTTGTTTCTTCATCTTGTTCTATCTTAACTATGGTTTCCTTAGTTGTCCTTGTGAAGCTCTAAACCTGATTACTTGAAACACGTGGAAAGTAACTGTCAACTACCAAAGTAGTTGGTGAGAACCATAGGTTTAACATTTGTCAATATGAATCTTCATTCTAAAACATATGTATAAAACAGTGAATGAAAATAACATGGATAGTTGCAACCCAAACTAACATCAAGTAAGAATAACGTGTGCAAACAATCTAACGACTGTCTACTAGAAAAGCCAACACATAATCAAGTCCCAAACTACGTTTGGAGTTAGAAAAGTAGTCAGCAAACACATTCAACACGAGTTGTACTAATGGGTTTTACTCAAAAGACAAACTCTGTGTTGACGTACCCGGTCAATATGACCTATGCTGGTAAAGTTAATTAGCAGCAAATCCATATTACGGTAATGCATCCACTCTGCAGTTAGTTTTTAAAACAAATTTAAAACGCTAACCACAGCCTTGGCGTAACCAAAACGTGTCCCGCTTTCCCTTGTTGTGATCACCCAGTACTAACGTTATAAGTATAAGAATAAGATGGAATAAGTGTCTTGATGTGTGGATAAGTTTGTTCATAACGATGAACACCATGCTTTTGAATACTTTGATTGAAAACCCTTGTTTGAATACCTTAATTGATTACCATGATTTGAAAACCTTGCTTGAATACCATGATTTGAAAACCTTTGATTGAATACCACTATGAAAACTATTGATTGAATACCTTGTTTTGATACCCATGTTTTCATACTCAGAATAGTGTATAATAACTAGGTTTGTAAAATATTATTTTATCGATAGTACGAGTTTATAGTATAAGAGTTTATAAAACTTATTCTTTAAAAGTGTTTAACATTTACAAAACCATTTTGTGTAAAACAGTTTAGAGAACTTTTTATAAAATCTTTTAGTTGAAAATGTTTAACAGTTGATAAAACCTTTAAAACAATTCATAAATCCTTTTGAATACATGATAAATCATTTAAAAATAGATGAGAAATCCCTTGAATTTGTAAACTGAACCTGTGTTGGTTGAAAAGTTGCATGAATCGTGTATATGAAATATGATTGTATAAAGAGGGTTTGGTCACGTGTTCCACCCCAAAACAGTTGCAAAACAGTAAAAGAGGGGCTATTGTTCTCACCTGATAGTAGTAGACTCTGGACCTGAACAAGTAGCAAATAGCAAGCAACAAGACCTCTAACTGATTCCTATTTCATTGTAATCATACATATAATATAAGATTTACGATTGTATATACTTTGATCGATTGATTGACTTATGTGACTTGGTTGACTTATGTTGACTTGTTAATGATTACTTCTTGAATAACTTGTTCTCATGTTTTAGAAAACGTTATACGAACTTAGAAGACTTGACTGAATCGTTTGATTAACCCTTGATTATGAAAAGAATGTGTCATGTTATTTTATACATACCATTGTTATGCATAATAAATAGCGTATGTTTATGAATACAATAATCCCTTAATCCCATGTATTCTTTGAAAAGTTTTGTGTGTTTAAGCCTTTGTGAACATAATATGACATTATTATTAAGTTAAGTTAAACTTAACTAGAATGAGATCAATTCACAGTCACTTGGATCGGTTTAGAGTTAGATTACCCTTAACGACCCCTTTAGAGGTACTTGATCATTCATAAGTTCACTAGTTGTGTAACCTGAAAAAATCCTTAGGCTTTAAAACTTGGTTTTTCATAACTTTCCTGCTCGTACGAATGAGTCTTCATTCGCATGGTAGAACCGTGCGAATGAGTCTCTGTCCTTCAAGCTAGACGTGTGAATGAACACTAAGTCCGAATGAAGCTCTCGTGTGAATGTGGTATCATTCGCATGTGCTCGTCATGTGAATGAGTGGTTCATTCGGGCAACAAGTCCATTCGTCCATATGTCCATTCGTACTTAGTTTCAGGAGAATAAGAGGCTCTTTCGGTCCAGTAGATTCAGGTGAATGAGCTGTTCATTCGTATGATAGCCCATTCAGTTAGCCATTTGCACATGACGTAAATCAGCCATGGGAGATGGCGGTTTCTTGTTCCAGCCCTCAAATCCCCTTAACAACCATATTCCCAGACTTTTCAAGTGTTCTCAAGACCTGGTTACTGAGTAAATGCACTGAATCGCAATTTCAAAACGAGGAAGATGATGAATGGTGTAATACCTTCAGCGCAGAAACTTCTCTCTAAGATTCCGGCCAAAATACTTTGAATCAACTCCGATCCCTTGTACTTCTAGCTTCCTCTCGTCGACCGAAGGAGATATGGTCGTTTTAATGGAGGTTTCTAGTGAGGAGTGTAGGTTACAGGATTTGTAGAGAGAGAGAGATGTGTGGCGAAAGTTTATGGAAGAAATGGGATGAAATAAGGGTTTTTATACCCCGAAAGGTTCCCCGCGTATTCGGTCTCGCTCAGGGTCGGTTTCGCATATTTTTACGCGTGTGTCGTTACGATTACCTTATTTTGAATTGTAAAATAGTTTTCTTGAATTGTTTTTGATGAGTTTCAAAATTGTAAAACGAAAAATGTAATATTTTACTTATTTTTACTTTTCGTTCGAAATCAGACTGTTAAACGAATATTGTTACGTGTATACCCGTAATCATATACGTTTTGGTCATTTTTGCGTATTTATTGATGTTTACTCGTAATTATAAGCTCTACATTTATATCATTACGAATCGTTACCCATTATGATACTCAGTCTTGCTTATGCATCACGATTTTTTTATTTGTTTTCGTTTGTCATACTACTCGTCAGAACACTACGCACTAACACTATCCTATTACACCAAACGCAGTATATGTATAGGGCATATGTAGAGTCCAGCTACCTGCCTTATCAGTCGCCAGCCCACCACTATTTCGATATAATACAATACTCTTCTTGCCTAGCGTATTCAACTGTAAATAAATAATATATAGTTGTTCTTGACTACACAAAATCCCATAACACACAAACACAAACAAAAACAAAAACATGAACACATGAATTACATTGACATACTGAATAGGAATACACATTGCTCTATCACTGTTTATGACTACCATGACTAAATGTACAGAAGTTACAGTATGTAGTATGCTAAATATGTAGTACTGCCAATATTAATTATGGTTAATGGACCAAATATGTTCTGCACAATGTCTAGTTTGTTAGATGTATTGACCATCAATATGTTTATGTTTTATTATTAAAAAATTTTCATGTAACAATGAAAAATGATTGAGAAGTAAGATTTGTGATTGATGTCCTATGATCCCTTAAATAAAATCTAGTGGGGGAAGTAAGGAACCGTTGGAGATATACCTCCAATACATGTTTATATCGAAAATTTTTTGAAATAATGTTTTAATATATAATAATGCAAATCCACTTTACTGTACGTGAAATGAATATGAAACTCTTATCTAATACCGAAAAGTTATTTATGAAATTTGAAAATTTGATATTCATAACCATGCGTATGAATTATTTATATATTTTGAAAATCTAGTCTTCATATGTATCCATGTGAACGTGGTTAGGAAAGCCGCGAGACGCTGCCAGGCAGTCAAATACGGAGTTGCGAGTACACAAATATGGTAATTATACAAAATATTTTTTAAAAATTATATATATATATTTCAAATATAATAAGTTTACTAGTATTGTAACGAATAAATTATATATAAATATAAATGTATTAATATATCAGGAAAATCAAACAATAATCGGTGAAAAACAACCAGTGAAAAACAATGAAAATCAGTTCAAAACATCGAAAATTTGAGTTGACCTATTTGGTTCGAGTTGGACTGATTCCGTGTTTGTCAAACCAAGTTGAAAAAAATAGTTTGACCAAGTATTGAGCACTCAAGTCGCCTAGGCCTAGTTTCATAACACTACATGTGAATTATTTACAAAAATATGAAATTGGATAAAAACGATTTCCGCTGTGTAAAACTATGAAATCAATGAACGGCACTTCCATTATAATATAGCAAAATCGATTTTGTATTAAATCAATTTTATATAAAGTCTTTCCTAGACATACCCATGAAACAAATCGGGTCACAGCTCCTAGGTATCAGGAACCCGAGGTGTGACTAAGTACACGTGTTAGTCCTGAATCTATAAGAGATCCTTAAGTAGAAGGATCCTCATTAGTTTGAAGGAACCATTTGATATTATTAGGCATGTGTTGAGACATGCGCTGTGTGACACCTCCAGGTTCCCGTCCTTCAGAGGGCGCGACAATTGGATCGAGCGGACAAGATCGTAGTCTCCGGTCACACTTGCGAGATATACATGCCTGTTTACGTTCGTACATCCAATAAAATGGATAAAATAGTTTTGGTAAATCAGAGTTACGGAAGCTTGAGTTAAAATGTTTTTAACAGTTACAAAATCAAAATACGAAAGCATTGTTGAAAAGTTAAGCATTACATATACTATCTAATACATACTTTGTTCAAATTGTTCTTTACACAACATAGATGCATGAGACTTTGTTCTAGCATCGTATCCCTTAGCATGTGCCTTAATTAGCTGAGAAAAACATGCGAGCAACGTCAACACAATGGTTGATGAGATGACTTTTATAACTGTAGTAAACAGTAAGTATTTGTAGTAAATATTGAGGGCTACATATCATTACAATGAAATATCCATTTATAGCTAGTAAATATGTTTTTATATCATATGTGGGTGCGCAACCGAAGCTGACTGCATGCCTCCCGCCATGATCATCACAAGACAATGGCAAGGTGTTTCGTCAATTTTGCATCTGTTCCAACCTTTAGTCGGGGTGGCCAACTGTTATTTCCTTAAATTGATGATTGATCATGATTAATGTATTCAAAGCATCCCAGATATGCAAGTATAATGAACTGAAAACGCGCTATACCGAGTTGGATTAAGAGTCGGGTCGAATGAGTTTTTGTGGGTTAGCATGGCTGTGAAACGGGTGAGGGGATGATAAGGTTTAAGTTATTGGAAAGAATGCCCCTTGTGGTATTTACTTTAGTAATTTCAGTTTGACAGGTTTTTCCTACCCACACCTAATTTTATAAACTTTACAGTTTTAACCCTTGAATTTTAGAAATCAATATTTTATGTCAAAACCATCTATTTTGAACTTTTAATTTTATTCTTAAGTACCCATAACTTATTAAATTTTATTAAAACTTTATAAGTAAAAAATTCTTATAAAAATTTATTTATTTTTTTTTTATTTTAATGTAATACCATTAATTCATTTTTAAATCAAATCTTATTAAAATTCTTACAAATTAGAATTTCAATAACATATTATTTTACATATACACACATATGTGTGTGTTTGTATATAAATAATTAAAAGTAATTATAAAAGGTTTTTTATTAAATGTTTTAACTTAAGCTATATGTTTTTAATTAAGTCCTAACATATGTATATATTGAATATATTTTTATTTAAGGAATCCCATAAACTTTAGTTTATTAAAATTGTTGCTCAATTAAAATTACAATATTTACATTTTGTGTGCCGTCAAAACCCTATTCCTTCCTCCAACTTCGATCTTTCACCTGTGACTATGTGATTTTGTGCCCCGACGTTCATTCGAACAAGTCTGCCAATCACGACTTAGTGTTTCCATTGATTGTATCACCTCCAAAGAGAATTTTGCACCATTTGGAGGCTGTCCGAGTAGAGTTTGACAGGAACAAGCGTATTCCCGATCCAACAAAGTGGTATCAGAGCATTGGCTCTTGATTCTACTGGTGATTCGGTTGATTTCTGATTGTTGCGGATTGATTTTGATCCTCATTCCTATTGCTTATGCTTACAGTTACTGTTACATTGCAATACTCGCTATTTTAGTACCTAGTTTTTAAAGTTTTGATTCCTAATCCTTAAACATACTATTTAGGTCTTTTGTACCAAATTTGGTAGTCTAATTTAGCCTAAAACTTGATTTGGCAAATTCAATATGCTGTGGAGCTTTAGATCATATGCATGAGCCATTTGTGCAAATAGCCACACTCATTCACACGAATAGCTCCCCATGCATACGAATAAGGCATTCATACGTATGACCAACCAAGTCATTCGCCCCTTCATCTCTATTCAACCAAATTTTTTACTCGCATCTCCATTCATTCAAACCACATTCATATAGCCTTCCATTCGCCTAAATAGTCTTATTCTCCCATTTCATTCGTACCTACCCATTCATTCGTCCAACTTATTCAATTGTTTGGGCGTTTATTTTTGTTCTTTTTCCATTCTCTAAAGTTCAAGTAAGATTTTTTAAGTGACAAACCACAAGTTATTTTCAAAAACGGACGACATGGTTTTGATAGAAAGTTAGAAAAGTAATATCTAGAACTTGATTTTGAATGAAATTGAAATAGGAAATGCAAACAAGCAACCAAGGATTATTTCCATAGTTGATTACCCACATTGGAAATATTGATTGAAATCCACAACAATGGGGTAGATATCAACCTGTTGATGATGATGATAGAATATGGATATTTGAGACCCCTAACTGTAGATGGATCTCCAATGTTGGTTACATAGTTAACTAAACCATAGGAAAAAGATTACGATGCTAAGAAAAAGTCATATGCTATTTTGTCCCAATCCATATCTTCCAAGATCTTTCATCAATTTAGACAGTTTACTTCATCTAAATCACTATAGGATGCATTACAACAGAGGTTTGAAGGGAATGATGCACTGTCAGCCCTGGTTAGCTCATTCGATGGTTTAATTGTTGTCCATATTGGCAATACTCATCTATCGGATGAAGATTATTCTCAAATTTTCAGGGATGAGACAAAAAGGATTGATATTGTGTCGGCATTGGCCAGTCTTGTTTGGAGGGCCAAAGATTTTATGAAGATAAGCGAAAAAGAGCCAAGTGTGAATAAAGATGCAAAGTCTGGGTTTGATGTATCATTGGTAACCTGTTACAACTATGAGGAAAAATTTCACTTCGCAAGATAATGTAACAAGAGAAAGACGGTAGGAAACCGGAATTCAACTCCAAATCTAATAAACCAATCATTAAACACTGATAAGCATCATGTGCTTCTTGAAAATCTAGCTCAGCCTAGTTCTTCCAATCACAACAAGGCATTAAAGATTGACAATGATGAGGTTGAGAACCGGGCATTCAGGGAAAAATCAGAAAACAAGAAGGATGGGAAGTAGTGTTTGGCATAAGTGTAAGAGGAGGAGGATCAGTTAAGTTTGATGAGTGAAGTTGAGAGCAGTTTGGTTGAGCTCAGATGATGAATGTACAACATAAATGGCTGAAGGATCTGGATATTGTGAGACACCTAAAGATGATATTGAAAGCGCTCTATTTGTTATGATGGCAGACACTTCATCAGATTCCAAGGACGTGAAGGTATATTTGAGTGTTTAACTTCTAATTTAAAATGTCCATGATCTGATGACCTTGAGCAAAAAGGTAAAGGCATATCTAAAGCACAACTTATATCTTGTGCTTGATCTTAACCTAGTATATTGAGGAGAATAAAGTTTTAAAATCAAATGAAAAGAGTTCAAAATGTAAAATTGATGTTTTGAATAGACAAATCCTTGAACTTGAAACCATTCCCAATAAATAGGATGCTATCACATCGTATCTCATCATGATTGATATGACCAAAAATAAATTGGTAATTGATGAGTGTGATTATGAGACACTGGATCAAAATCTCATTAGTTATATTAGCTCATCTAACATCCTTTAGCATAAGATCAGTAATCGTCAGGGGGGAATAGGCAAGGGCTTGGATATAACAATTGTCCCCCCACATCTGTTCAATAATTTGATGAACAATGCTAATGATGATCCGGTTATGGATTTTAAAGCCATGTGTCACAGCCCGAGCCGTGTGCGGAATCCACGGCGCGGTGACGACTGATCGATTGAATCATGACCAAGATTAATGAAGAACAACATCAATGCATTTAAAGCTTTCATATGATTAAAAGTAGATTGTTTATTGATCATTTTTAACTATCTACCAAAAGAATAAAAACTAAGAACAGACAAGATAATTAAACAACAAGGATCTTGTGAGATCTAATCCATCCTAGATTGTTTCTTCATTTTTTCTATTTTAACTAAGTCGCCTTATGTTAAACTACAAAAACCTCGAGGAGTAGCTGTTTCACCAGGAACAAGGCTTTAGACACTTAGCCAAAGCTTTGGTTTTAGC
This sequence comes from Mikania micrantha, assembly GCA_009363875.1. NCBI lineage: Eukaryota > Viridiplantae > Streptophyta > Magnoliopsida > Asterales > Asteraceae > Mikania > Mikania micrantha. The sequence continues at coordinate 13,752,818 of CM018681.1, forward strand.
TCCTTCTAAAGTTTTGCACTAGGTTATTTTCGTTGTTTAGTTTTCTTGCTTAGAAAGAGATAAGAGAACAGATAGAAAGCACAAGGAATTTTGGGGGAAGTAATTCATTTTATTCAGAGAATGTTGGGACTTAAATACCCAAACATTCTGAGATACAAGACAAGAAATAATAAGACAAATAGTTGACACTGTTACAGACACTGAATCAACAGACTAGTACAAATACAAAGTTAACAACAACGGAAACAAGAGTCTTCAGGAGTCTTCAGGTCTTCCGAGGTTGAAGTAGTTGTGCTGATGTTCAATGGTTATTCTTTCGGAAGGTGATCATCGGAAGTTGATTAATCAATCAGTTATTTTAGAATAAGAGATCATCTTCCGAGTCACTTGGCTTCTTCTGATGCGATGGTTGTCTTCCGAAGATGTCATGATCAGCTAGTGTCTTTTGAGGTAGATAAGTTCAGCGGCAGTTCTTTTTGGCGAATCTTCCGCTGTTGGTCTTCCGATACTGAAGCAGTTCTTCAGTTGGAAGAGTAGCATCCGCGACTTATCCTTTCGCGGTTTTATTCAAGTCTCTGTATTCAGTGGTTTTGCTCATCAGTCCTTATTTTCCAACAATCTCCCTCTGGACTGATGAAGCCAAAACCATTTATTTTTGTTTTAAAGCCAGACCAATTTTATTCGTAAGAGTTCGAACATAGTTCAGAACTTCATACTCTGTATCAGCATTGCCCAGAGTCTTGTGCTGCAGTTCCTTCAGATCATCAGTTGGTAGGGTGAGAATCTCATCCCAATTTGACAAGAAAGTTCTTGAGCCATTACATCTTTCAATGGCCATACTCTTGGAAACAGAGTCATAGAACCATCTTTTTATTCTTGTTTTGGAGTTTTTGATCTGAGGAGGCTGGGATTTAGAAGGTAGACCCAAAGGAAGAGGAGCTCCAGTTGGTCAATGTATTATTTCTCTTCTTATCAGCTTATCATTTGAATCAAGTAACTTCTTTACTACTGCATGCTGATGAGGCTCATAGCTCATCAGAAGATCAGGAAGAATTTCCTTATTAACATCAAACCATGGTCTGAATTTGACAGTAGATGGAGATTCTGTAGACCCAACACCTAGACTTCCCATATGTGCATTTAGCAAATGATCAAGCATTGTGCTTGGGTTGGCATCCTTGAGCTGAGTCACTATACAGGGAGAAGGAGAAGTGACTTCTTTCCAAAGCTCAGGGTGATCAATGTTCTCTCTTTTGAACTTTGAGCATTCATCAAACAGAACATCATCTCTCCATCTTGTTATCGTGTTCTTTGGTCCCCATTGATTTTGAATGAGGATGTGCTTTATTCTTTTCCTCTGCTCAATGGTCTTTTTCTTCTTAACTTCAGCCTTTATTCTTTTGGATAAGACTTCAGCTTCATTTCAGAGCCTAGTGATATCCAAGTTGCTGAAATTTTCAACCTTGTACTTCCCTTCATCCAGCAAATACTTGATCAGCTGCTCCCTCTCAGCCTGATAGGCTTTATCTTGCAGCTGATCCAATCTGGCAATTTGTTCCTGATAAGTCTTTACCTGTTCATCTCCTGAGACACCAGTGGCTTCTAGACCAGCCAGAATCAAGTTTTCCTTCTCCGTTTCTTTATTCTTTATCTTCCGAAGGTCTTCATCAGAAGGGAAAGTCCTAATAGGTGAGTAGGATTCCTTTATTGGAGAGGTGTTTTGTTTCTCAGCATCTGCTGATCTTATTGGTGAGGGAGCTGTGGTGGTGTTTGGAAGAACAGATTCATCATCATCAGCCAATATGAGCCTTCTGTTTCTTGAGATAAGAGAGGCAGTTGGCTGATCATCATTTAAGTCTGAGTTCAGTTCTTGAGTAGGGGTTGGAGGTTTATGAGGTATGTTATTGAGTGTTTTGGTTTTTCTGACCAAACTCTTTTGTCTTTTTGAGAAAGACTGGGTGATTATTGGTGCTGGTTTTTGGCAATTTTGGAGGCATTGAGAGTGGTAGGAAGGGAGGTTTGTGAGGATAGTTATAGGAGGGTTTGAGAGGCAGAATTTGGAGAAAGAGTGGGTGAGCTTTCTTTATTTGTGTGTATGGGTGAAGAAGGGATAGATATGGTGGAAGAGACATGTTTAGGAAGGATGGGGTTGTGCTTAGATTGCACAGAACCAGTTGGAATTGGTATGTCCTGAGTGGTTGATGCAAAAGAAGATGGGGCAGTGGTTATGGGCTTTGTTTGCTTAGTGGGAGCTGATTTAGAAGGTTTGGGTTTTTTGGATACACCAGATGTTCCAGTGTTTATTTGAGCTTCAGCTTCCCTTTACTTCTGCTCTAAGCTAGCCTTAGCAGCTTCAGTTTGGAATTGTTGATCCAGTGTTGCTTTGAGCAGTGCCTCTTGATTTTTTTAATCTTATTTGTTTCATCCTCCTTTGCTCAGTCTTGTCTTCTGCCTTTTGGCAGCTTAAGCAACAGACAAGAGCTGTTCATTCTCCCTTTTTTTGGCATCATTAGCCTGTTCCTTGAACCAGGGAGAAGGAGGAGCAATCCCAGTAAGAGACTCAAGAAAACGGGTTTGGTTAGAGACCGCATGTTGCAAGGAGGAGAATTTGGTATCTACTGAAATTTTCAGTAAATCCAGTTGAATATTTTGAGTGGTGAGGAATTGTTGGGTAAAAGATTGAAGTAGGGTAATGAGATGGGCATTAAAGTGGGTTTAACGCTTCTTGAAAAGCATGAGTTGAGAAGGTGGGGGTAGTGGAAGTAGGTGGAGTGTTTGAAGTACCTTCAAGTGAAGTTGTCTGCATGGGGATGGAGTTGGCTTGCAGGGCTTGGTTATTCAAGACTGTTGTGACTAAATTAGTGAGCTTGGTCATATCAGCTTGAATATGTGCAACATAATCCGTCAATTCCTTTATTTGAAGATCTGATTCGTCCATCCTTTTACGGATGTCATCCGAATCCCTGACTAATGAGTCATTTTTATCATGACCTGAGTCCATCTCAGGAATGTCATGGACCCCTTTTTCTTGGTTCCAGGGATTTCCAGCCTCAGTTGCAAGAACTTCATGGGTTGTTGCCATATCAGGAGTCTTATTGCCTGATCCATTCAAATAAGAGCCCATTGGATTCTCATGGGAAATGGATGCTCTGAATATATGATCAAGATGTCTAGATGGACTAGACATCCTGATCTCATCCTCTTCTCCATGGGTAGGAGATTGATGAGTTTGAGCAGAGGTTTGATGGGGCAGTTCCTTTATTGGTGAAGGTGGAGGAGAACCAAGTTGCTCAAACACATATTCAATCTCATGGATAATATGGGTAGGAGAGTGAGGGGCAATTTATGGAGAAGAAATAGAGATGTCCTTGGGAGAGTGGACTTCCATCTGAGTGTCAAGTGACATTTCAGTGGTTAGAGAGGGTTCCCTTTGGAGTACAACATCGTCTTGTTGAGAGGATTGATGAGGAGCTAGGTGGGGTGGAGATTGTTGATTCATCTGTGAGGATGGAACAAATGTATCCAATTGCCTAGTGGGGGCAGAGACATGTTCAGGGATCTCATCTTCCTGAACAGTCTTTTTGGGCTTTTTAGGGTTTGAGGCTTTGGTGGAAGCTTTTCTTATGGCCGGTACCTATACAGGTGTGGAAGAAGAGGTGGATGTGGGTTCACCAAGGATGGGTGTTTCCTCAGCGTCATCCATTTTTTTTGCATCAGCCTCTAAAGGAAAGTAACCATGGATAAGTAATGAGGTTAAAAGTCTCGGAAGAAAAATAGACATCGGAAATAAGCCACGAAAGGTTTAAAATGTAACAACGGAAGTTTTAACCGCGGATAGATATGAAACAGTTGTTATAATAACCACTGAACCTATCCGTGTTATTGGATAACCACTGAGAGAGACCAAGGTCCCTTCATCAGTTGTTTATCAAATATCCGTTGTTAGGATAATCATTGAAGATTATCCTTTTATATATTTATTTAAAGGTTTAAGAAACACATTCTTAAGCAAGTTTATTAGCTCATATTTATCATTCCCAATTTGGCCACAAACTTAGAAAAGGTTGAAGAGTCCAAGGGTTTGGAAAATATATCTGCTATTTGTTCACTTGTAGAGACATGTTCTAGGACAATTAGTCCCTTTTCAAAACAGTCTCTAATGAAGTAATGCCTTATTTCTATGTGTTTGGTTTTTGAATGGTAGACATGATTCTTTATTATGTTTTTGGCAGCTTCGCTGTCTATTAGGAGAGGTATTTTTAGTTCAGTTATTCCAAAATCCAGCAGTTGGTATTGCAACCAAAGGATTTGGGCAGTGCAATGGGCTGCTGCAATGTACTCAGCTTCAGCAGTTGAATTTGACACCGACGTTTTCTTTTTACTTTGCCATGACACTAAGCAATTTGCAAAGAACTGACATCCTCCCAAAGTATACTTTCCGGTGAGCGAGCATCCAACATAATCACTGTCTGAAAAACCAACAAGCTTACAAGTTTGATTAGTAGGATACTAGATACCTAGCACAGGAGTGCCTTTAAGATATCTGAGTATCCTCTTCACAAATGACAAATGGGATTGTTTGGGGGCTGATTGGTATCTTGCACAGACACATGTTGCATACATGATGTTTGGCCTCGATATAGTGAGATACATAAAAGATCCAATCATGCACCTGTAGAGGGTTTGATCTACAGGTTCACCATTTTCATCTGGACTTATTCCTGGACTTGTAGCCATGGGGGTAGAAATTATTTTCCAATCATTCATATCAAATTTATTTAAAAGATCCTTTACATATTTAGATTGATGAATGAAAGTCCCATTGGGGGTTTGTTTGACTTGGAGTCCTAAAAATGTTTTTAGTTCACTTAAAGCACTCATTTCAAACTTAGAATACATTAATATAGAAAATTGTTCACACAAGGAAGGTTTTGTTGAACCAAAAATGATGTCATCAACATAAATTTGGACCAGTAAAAGTTCCTTGTCTACCCTCTTGATGAACAAAGTCTTATCAGTGTTCCTCGAGAAAATTTATTAGAACGAAGAAATTGAGAAAGAGTGTCATACCATACTGCGGGTGCCTGTTTCAGACCATAAAGTGTTTTGTCTAGTCTGTACACCCAATCAGGATGATGAACATCATCAAATCCTAGAGGTTGACACACACAGACTTCCTCCTTTATTGTTCCATACAGGAATGCACTTTTTATATCCACTTGATATACCTTTATATTATGGGATATAGAAAATGTTAGGAAGAGTCTGATGGCTTCTAGTCTGGCCACGAGAGCAAAGGTTTCATCATAATCGATGCCTTCCTCTTGGTAGTACCCTTGCACTACCAATCTAGCTTTATTTTTGATCATGATGCCTCTGTCATTTTTCTTTTATTTCTGAATACCCATCTAGTTCCTATAGGGTATTTTCCTGCTGGCAAGCGGCAGAGAGTCCAAACGTTTTGCCTTTTGAAATGGAATAGTTCATCTTGCATAGCCTCTACCCAATTATTATCTTTAAGAGCTTCCTGATATTTGGAAGGCTTAACTTGGGACAAAAAGGCTGCATGAAGGCAGAAGTTTGAAATCTGGCTCATAGTTTGAATGCCTTTATTTAAATCACCTAAGATCTGGTCTAGAGGATGATTTCTGCTGAAGGGAATGATGTCCAAACAGTTATTTGTAGAGGCAGCATCGGAAGAGGTGAGTTTTCTGTGGGGCCAGGAGAGTTTTCTGGTGGGGAAGTATGAACATGTTCAGGAGCATTTACAGGTACATTATCCAAGGCTGGGGATAAAGGAGTAGATATTTGTTCATCTTGTTTTTGAGAATTTATTTGATAGGAAGGACTGGAGGTAAAGAATTTAGATACAGAACATTCATCAAGACAGGATAGATCTTCAGAAGTTTGACATGATTCTGAAGAAGGAGAATAAGAGGGAGTAGAAGAAATGTAGGTGAAGCTTTCAAGATCGAAGAGGTCATCAGGAGCGGATGGGAAAGATGAAGTTGATGCAAATTCATTGAATTTGACATCAATAGTTTACTCAGAAATTTTAGTCCTGAGATTGAAAGCTCGGTAAGCCTTAGAGGTCTGAGAATATCAAACAAAATATCCAGAGTCAACTTTAGCAGCAAACTTGGATAAAGAGTCTTTTGTGTTCAAAATGAAACACGGACACCCAAAGACTTTAAAGAAGGAAATGAGAGGCTTTATGTTATGAAGGACTTTATAAGCAGTCTTGTTATGTCTCTTCACAATGTGAACTCTGTTTAAGACATAGCAAGCAGTGTTCACTGCCACAACCCAGAAGGATAAAGGCAATCATGAGTCTGGAAGCATAGTTTTTGCAGCTTCAATAAGTGTCCTATTCTTTCTTTTCACAACTCCATTTTGAGCAGGAGTTCTAGGAACACTGTATTGTTTGAGGATTCCTTTAGAGATGCAGAACTTATCAAGAACCTGATTCTTGAATTCAGTGCCATTATCACTCCTTATTGTCTTGACAGGAAGACCAAATTGTCTTTCAATTTGGGTGAGAAAGGAAATTATTTTATCAGAATTCTCATCTTTGCTGAAGAGAAAAAAGGTCCAGCAAAATCTTGAGTAGTCATCCACAACAACTAAACAATATCTCTTTCTTGCCAAACTGGCAACCTTCACTGGACCAAAAAGATCCATGTGAAGTAGATTGAGACACTTAGTTGTTTTGGACTCCTCAATAGATTTATGTGATGTTTTATGTTGCTTTCCCTTTAAGCAAGATTCACATTGACCTTCAAAGTGAAATTCTTTGGAAGGTAATCCTCTTACTAAAGAAAGGGTAGAAAGCTTATGAAGAGTTTGGTGGTTAAGATGACTGAATCTTCTATGCCAAAGAGCAGTTTCAGAAGATGATGCTTTGGCTATCAAACAAGTAGGAGGGGATGTTTGAGAATCAGTGGTCATGTCTACAACGTAGACATTTCCACTTCTTTTTACCATTAGCAAGGTGTGTTGATCAATTAAGACCTTTATTTTTGAATTTATTTCGGGAGAAAGAATTTTGCAACTGTCCTTGGTGAAAAATGAACTACGCTTACATCTTTGAAGTGTAGTTTTCCACTCAGGTCAGAACCAGACCCTACTATCCAACCTTTTGCATTATTTCCAAAGGAAACAGATCCTCCATTCTTTGAATGAAGTTATTTAAGATGGATCTGCATCCTGTCATGTGCCTAGAGCCTCCACTATCCACATACCACAGATGATTTTGGTTTGAAAAAGGTCTCTGCACATGAGAATTAAATTTAATAGGTTAGATATGGGTCTTATTTTATTTTTTAGAATAAAGAGGAGATGCTTATTTGTTTTGCTGAGTGTTATTCATTAATTTTTACATCATCAGTATCAGCTGTTGCTTATTTTGATGCAAGATATTGATTTGTGAATCCACGAAAGAAGGATGCACATCAGTTGGAGAATAGGTAGTAGGAGTCACCATGGGATAAGAAGGTGGTGTTCCAAGGATGGATGGTCCGGGAGAAGCAGATGGAGGAGAAGAAAAGCGAAGAGATGGATGGGAGTTAGATCTTATTGAACTGTTAGCTGAAGATCTATTAGCCTTCTTTGATTTCTTCATCTTATTAGGGAGGTTCCCTTTTAGATGAGGAAACCTATTCAGCTTTCACTTTTTCAGCATTCAGTTTAACTCTAGCTTTCTCCTAAGGAGTTTTTGTCCAACAGTTTTCCGTGGTGTGATTCTACTTGAATCACTTTAGACAAGTAGGAGATAGAGAGGAATAGTTAGGGATGAAAGGCTTATTTTCCTTCATTATTGGATAGGGTGGATGAGGGTGAGAAGGAGGGAATCTGATGTCCTTTGTCAAGGCGGGCAACATGATTATCAGAGGTTTCAAGAAGAATTGTACCTTCCGAACTTCGAGTAGAGCTCATGGTTGGAGCAATCTCATTTTGTTCAGAAGAATTATTATTATGATCACTTTCCAAGTGTGTTTCCTCCAGTTTTTCGACGTTAGTTTCAATGGGATAGAAAAACGTAGGAAACTGTCTAGGTTGGTACGCTCTTGGAGGTGTGATTTTTATGGATGGAATTTCATCCGGAAGAAAAGTAGGGGAGATGGGTTCAGAACCAGTCTCATTTTCTTCATTGTCAATCGGGGTATAGCCCTCTGGAGGACTAGTGTGATTATACCCAATTCCAAATTTGGCCTTGCTATGAACTTGCTTACTTAGAAGCATTTTGAACCCTTTGCAGGATTCAACACACTTGTCACAGCCGACCTTAGTCTGAGACAGTTCATCTCTACAAGCTGCATATTTTTCATTTTGCAAATTAAATAGAGCTTGTAGGTTGGATTTTTAAGTCTTTAGAATAGGGATTTGACAGTCTTTATTTTTCATTATATTTCTACTTCGGAATTTTATTATCTAGCAGTTGCTCCAAATCCTGATTTTGTTGTTGAAGCAACATGTTGGCTTTCTTTATTTTTGCAAAAGCCTTTATGCACGTATCGGTACATAGTTTTTCTAGAGTAGAAGAAAATACATGTGCATCAGGAGTGTCTGCAACAGGTTGTTCAGAAGGAGTAGAATCGTCACCAACAGCCATGAGAGCAAAATCTGTTGGTTCAGAGGTGATGAGGGCATAGCCTACATCTTCAGGCAGGCTTCTCCAGTCTACGTACTCTTGGGTGACAAGAGCCGGATGACTAGAAGAAGGAGATTGGATAGTAGGGCATGGTACATTTATTTGTGAAGGGGATGGTGCAAAAATTTGAAGAGGGGCAGTAGTGAGTTGATACATGTTACCATTGGCAACTTGTACATGTTGTACATTGGTAGGAGGAGGGGTCTGTACAATGTGTGATGACTCCTGAGAATTGTTGTGCCTTCTGAAAGATGAGGAAGAAGAAGAAGAAGAAAAAGGTGCTGAAGAGGTATGTGATTGTGAGTTAGGGAAAGTCACATACGGTGAAGAGTTTGAGTTGGGATCATTTTTGCATTCCGTGGCAAAGTGTCTAGTGCCACTACATCTATAGCATTGGACATTAGCCTTATTTAGGCCGAACCTGGTTTTCCCATGAATACCAGAAAATTTCCTTCCGGTCCTCTTGTAGAACTTATTCGTTCTTATGCTCAAGAGAGCCAGTTGGTGAAGAATGTCCATCTCTTCCAAGTCATAACTTGGAACTTGATGGAGATCATCATTATAAAGCACATATGATCAGAAATAGGAGAGTGGTCATCACAAGAAGAAGAATAAGTGATGCCAATAGTTATGTCTATTTATTCATCATAACCCTGATCATTTGTCTCAGAGTTATAACTGAGAAGAGCGGTGTTCCCTTGAACATACTCTTCAGTTGATTTACCAGACTTTATTAGTTTTCGTTTATGGTCAATCTCTCGCTCAAAGGTGAGCAACTTACCATGGAGTTGGGTAAGTGAGAGTTTGCCAAAGTCTGGAGAAGATCTCATGACAATGGAATAAGTTTCCCATTTTTCAAGTAGAGATCTCAAAAAGCGATTCAGAACAGAGACAGGGGGTACACTTGACCAGCTAGTTTTAATTCACTTAAGAGGTCAGTTAACCCTTCAAACTGCTGAGTCAGTCACTCAATATTTAGTTGGGAGAATGTCTCGTATTATTGAGCTAATATCTCCCTGGTATTAGCCACAACGTCTTCGGCACCACTGAATTGCTCTCTTAGAGCATCCCACAAGTCTTTAGCAGACTCGTGGTGAAGAAGACCAGAGTATATTTTATTAGGGAGGGCCATAGCCAGTTGAGCATGTGCCTTTGCATCAAGCTCTAACTTCTGGTCCAGGACCATTGGTTTATGTGGTCCGAGCATGACAGACTTCCAACATCCTATATGATTATTGGACAGGAAGTGTAACATCCGTCTCTGCCAAATGTTATATTGGTGCCTAACCAAGATTGGTGGCTTTGTGGCAGAACCTGTGTTATGGGTGTCTAAGGTGAATTTCTCTGCCATGGGTTCACAAATAGTTATGAGCAAATCAACGAGTTATGAGTTCTCAAAGTGATTTGATAGAATGATTTTTGAACACAGTTTCGTTCAAAAACCAAACTCCTGCAGATTTTGAGAAAATAGAAAAACAGAAGAGATATAACACAAAAAACTAAACAACAAGGTATCAGTGAGAGCTTTGAGTTTTAGTCTTGATGGTTAAACCAAGACTAAGGAGAAGGCTCTGATAACCATTGTTGAACTACAGAAACCTCAAGGAGTAGCTGTTTCACCAGGAACAAGGCTTTAGACACTTAGTGAAAGCTTTGGTTTTTGCTCCCTCTAAAGTTTTGCACTAGGTTATGTTAGTGCATAGAATGCCCCTAGTTCAGTATTTTGTATGTCCTGGATTATGTAAAGTTCATATTATTTATGAAATAGACTTTTGAGCATTGTTCATATATGTTTAATTGAGTTTATTATGTTTATCTATGTTTGATTTTGACTTTGACTATTTTATAGACCCATTCGTGCGAATGATACCTAAGAATGAGTTCATTCGGGCGAATGAACGCCTAGCGAATGACTGAGGCGAACGAATTAGTCATCCGCATGACTCATTCGGTCGACTAAGCTCATTCGGCTGAGTCATTCGCCGAATGAGTGTTTCACACTACTCATTCGGCTGAATGCGTACAGCTTATATATATAGCTGCAAACCGAATGTTTCACAACTCTCCGAGCCTCCTCTCTCCCCTGAGCATTCATCTGTCATATCCCTAGGGTTTTGAGCCACTCCTTCGTATCCAACTTTGATTCTCACCCCGTGGTGTTCGGTTTCGATCAAAACGTTGACTCCTCATCGTCGGATTGCCACAGGGACTGGTGGTTTCGATTAGAAAACCCTTAAATAGGATTCCGCACTATTCAAGTGGCTGTCGAGCAGATCTCCCAAAGAACCGAGTGGTTTCCGAGGGTTTCTCAGGTCCTACAAAGTGGTATCAGAGACTTGGCTCTTGATTCTGTTCGATTTCTAATCTAAATCATCATATTGCAAATTGTTAGTTTGAGATTTTCGAAAACCCTAAGTTTCTTGGGCTCTAAGTTATTGTTCCATTAGAAATCAGAGGGTTTTTGTGATTGTTTTGATCCATAGTGCATTCCAAAAGGTTAGGGATAATGTCCTGAGGTTCCATACCAAATTTGGAGGTCAGATTCGATCAAAATCCAAAGATATCGAATTTTTTGTTGCTGAAAACCCCAGTTTATGCGAATGAGTCGATCATGCGAATAACCATCATGCGAATCAGTCATTCAGCCAAATAAGTCTCATTCGGTCCAAGTGTTGGTGCGAAGAACTCTTCATTTGGCTGAGTAGTCATTCGGTTGTATACTCATTCGCATCAGAAGAAGTAATTCGGTCAACAAGTCATTCGGTTGACTTCTCATTCACATCTGAATATTCATTCGGTCTAACCAGTTCATTCGGAATCATTTGTACCCCGACATTCGGCCAGAGGGAATTAATTCGGCAATCAGTTTCTGAAAATTTTCTAAGTGTTGGATCAGATTATTTTTGACAAGATGGAAGAGCTTGCTTTGATGGCTAATCTGAACAACAGAATTCAGAACCTGCTTCTTACTGAGACTAAGACGGGGAATTCGAACAAAGCTCCAAAGTTACTTTCTTTAGATGATTATCCGCATTGGAAATATCGATTTGAGATTCATATCAATGGAGTTGACACCAATCTTTGGATGATGATTGAGAGTGGGTACTTGAGACCACTTAGTGAAGATGGATCACCTATGTTGTCACACGGATGACTGAGCCTCAGAGGAAGTTATATGATTTTGAGAAGAAAGCTTATGCCATATTGTCCCAGTCTATTGCTATAGACATTTTTCATCAATTCAGACAATTTACTTCTTCAAAGTTATTATGGGATGCTTTACAACAAAGGTATGAGGTGAATCATGCATTGAAGAGCATCAAGTCTAAATCTTTGAAGAAAAAGTTCAGCAGTTTCGTGTGTGTGGGAAATGAATCTTTTGATGACTTGATTGCTAGATTTTATCATCTCTTGAGTGAGCTCTACAATTATCAAGTCAAGACAACTACACAAGAGAAGATCCAGTGTTTGGCTGATGCTTTACCTCCCAAGTGGGAATCCTTTCTGATGGTTCTGAAACAAAGTGAGGTGATTGCTAATATGGACATCAATGATTTCATTCAGAAGCTGAAGGAACAAGAGATTGAGAACAAGTGGAAGGAAAAGAGAGTTGCTCAAGTTCAAGATCCTTCATTATACTATTCTACTTCTACACTAGAAAGAGCTTCTTCTCATGCTCCATTGAAGACAGATTTTGTCTCACAGACTAAAGAAGCTCTTGTTTCAGGCCAGACATCCTTCATTCAATCAGCTACAACTTCAACCTCTCAGAAAGAAGATAGTCATTCTGTCACAAATTTGAAGACAGACAACTTTGACAAAGTGACTGTAGAGGTTGCAAAAGAGCATATAGGTTTATTGTCTACCCTTGTGAGTTCTTATGATGGGCTGCTAGCTGGGCAGATTGGTAACCCACATCTGAAAAATGAAGAGTACTCTCAGATTGATCCTAATGATATGGAAAGGATTGACATTATGTGGGCTCTTGCAAGTGCAGTTAGAAGTGCAAAAGATTTTGTTAAGAGAACTGGGAAAGACATCAATCTGAACAAAGACTCCATGTTTGGATTTGACATGTCATATGTTACTTGCTACAACTGTGGAGGTAAAGGTCATTTTGCAAGATAGTGCAACAAGCCTAAGAAGATGGGTAACCACAATCCTTTTCAGAACCAGAGATCATCAGCTACCAATCCAGAGAGGAGATTAGTACCAATTGACACTCCTGCTCAAGCCGGTTCATCAAATGCAAACAAGGCACGCATGGTTCAGAATCATGAGGGAGAAAACTTGGATTTCAGATTCAACTCTGAAAAGGGTGGAGCAGATAAAGCATGTGTTGCGGAGATCAAAGAAGCTGCTGGATCCAGTGATGAAGGTAATTCAGAAGAAACAAAGACAAGTCTGGATGAATCATCAGGATCAGAATTAGAAAGCACATCAGATTTAGAAAAAAAATGGTTTTCAATGGGACAAAGGATTTGGGCTTTAAGCAGGACAAGACAAAAAAATGGTTTTCATCAAAACAAAACGTCTTTTATTAAACCCAAACAGTTTTATCATCAAGATAAAAGAGCTAGTTTTTAGTGTGGTGCACATGGACAATTTGCTAGATTTTGTCCTCATTTGATTAGACCACAAGCTGCACCACATCAAAAACAAAAAACAAAATTTTGTTAAAAAGGTCAAATTTGCTTGTTCCTCATCACAAGTTAAACCCAAACATCTATCACCCATCAAATCTCAAGATAAGGGTAAACAGGTTGTGATTGACCATGACACACCCAAAATTGTTTTTGAGAAACAATCCAGGCCATCATCGGTGTATTTAAAGAAATCTTTCAGCAAAAAAACTGTTTGGATGGCTAAGTCCTCTGAAACTCCTGTTTCAAAACCTCCTGATAAATCAAACTTAGATGGACAATGGATTGAGATAAAAATCCTGGACTCTTTGGGTCAACCCAATACTGTAAAGGCTTGGGTTCCCAAATTCAACTAATAATTTGCGTATGTGTAGGTTGCCCCAAATGTTGCTCTTAATAGCACTTGGATCGTTGATAGTGGGGCATCAAGGCACATGACTGAAGACATATCTCTTCTTTCCGATATTCATTCTATTAAATGAGGGTATGTGACTTTTGCTGGTGAGGAAGGCGGTTTTATTACTGGAGACGGAATTCTTTCAAATGGCAAAGTTTCATTTGACAAGGTCAGATTTGTGAAGAAGCTGGAGAACAATCTACTTTCAGTCTCACAAATTTGTGACAAGAAGTACAAAGTTCTATTTGATGACTCCAGCTGTTACATTCTCAAGCAAGGCATTACAATTCTTGAAGACTGGATTCTGATGTCTGCTCCAAGAAAGCAAGATCTGTATGTTCTCAACATGGCCACAGCTTCAACTACATCTTCTATAGCTTCATGTTTTATGTCCAAAGCTATAGAGAAAGATTCTATTCTTTGGCATAAGAAGATGGTCATTTGAGTTTGAGGAAGATGAATCATCTGGTTCACAATAATCTGGTTGAGGGAGTGAGTCTGAAGAACTTCAAGCTGTCTGATGTCTATGGTTCATGCAAGAAGGGAAAGCAAACCAATCAGTCTCACAAACCTAAGAAGTATCATTCAATTACTGTTCCACTTGAGCTTCTCCACATGGATCTGTTTGGTCCTGTCAATCGCAAAAGATAGCTGGAGATCAATACTGTTTAGTTATTGCTGATGAGTACTCCAGATACTCTTGGGTATTTTTTATGAAGGAGAAATCTGAAACGCTTGAATGCGTTCAAGTTCTGGTCACTAAGCTTGAATCACTGTATAAGCTCAAGGTTCGAATGCCCAGAATTGATAATGGGATTGAATTCAAGAATCACAATATGGATACTTTCTGCAACGAACGTGGTATTATTCAGCAGTTCAGTGGTCCTTATGTCCCACAGATGAATGGTGTTGCTGAGCGGAAGAACATGACATTAATTAAGGCTGCTCGGACTATGCTTCCTGATTCCTCCCTATCGGTTCAATTCTGGAACGAAGCTGTTGCTAATGCTTGCTATACTTTGAACCGGGTATTGATTGAAAGAGACATGGGAAGACTTGCTTTGAATTGCTTCATAACAGAAAGCCAAATCCTAAGTATCTTGAACCATTTGGTGCTCCATGCACGATGCTTAAGAAACATGAGCAAGGCAAGTTCAATAAAAAGGTGGAAGAAGGCTGCTTTCTCGGGTACAGTACTCCAAATAAGCAGGTATACAACAAATCAACTCAAAATGTGGAGGAATGGAACCATGTAGATGTTCAGAAATATTCTATGCCACCACCTTGGATGGGTCCTGACTAGATGTTCGACTATTCTGATTTATTTGACTCCTTCAACATGCCTCCCATGTATTCTGATGAAGATGTTGTTGTTCAAATGATGTATGATGCACAAAATGCACCTGATGAACTAGTGCAACCTTCTTCAGTTCAAATTCCAATTGAGGCAAATGATGACAGTTCAGACTCAGATGACAATCACTCTCATCCAGATTTTCCAGAACCAGATGCTGATAATATTGTACCTGCTCTTAAGGATCTCAATATAAACAATCTTGATCCACAGGTTGAGATCCTTAAGAGCAGGTACAATATTATTGGAAATCCAACTGATGGAGTGAAGACCAGAAATCAGTTATCTTCAGGTGGTCTTGCTGACATTCTTGATCTTGCAGATGTAAGCTTTTGTGCCCATTCATGTTTTATCTCCCAAGTTGAACCAAGAACCATCACTGAAGCTTTGAAAGAAGAATCTTGGGTAGATGCCATACAAGAGGAGTTGTTGCAGTTTAAGAAACTTGGTGTTTGGCAGCTAGTTGATAGACCCAACGGTGCAAAAGTTATTGGCACAAGATGGGTTTTGCGCTGCAAAAGAGATGATCATGGCATTGTGGTTTGCAACAAAGCACGTCTGGTGGTGCAAGGTTTTAGACAGATTGAAGGGATTGACTACAATGAAGTTTTTGCGCTGGTTGCTCGTCTTGAAGCAGTCCGAATCTTCCTGGCTTATGCATCCTTCAAAAAGTTCAAGGTCTATCAGATGGATGTTAAAAGTGCATTTCTTCATGGTGTGATTAATGAAGTGGTGTATGTCAATCAACCTCCCGGTTTTGAAGATCCACTGCATCGTGAACAATTCTATAAGCTAGACAAGGCCTTGTATGGATTGCACCAAGCTCCGCGAGCGTGGTACGAGACACTGTCTACTCACCTTCTGAACAACGGGTTCAGAAGAGGTGTCATTGACTGCACTCTATTCGTTAGAGAGATGGATGGGGAATTACTCTTGGTACAAGTTTATGTTGATGATCTCATCTTTGGATCCACAAATGATGTTCTGTGCAAGGATTTTGAGAAGGTTATGAAAGATAAGTGTGAGATGAGTTCCATGGGAGAGATGAAATTTTTCTTGGGCTTGCAGGTGGATCAGTCTGAGGCAGGAATCTTCATTCATCAGACCAAATATGTTGGTGACATTCTGAGCCGGTTCAGTATGTTGGATGCAAAACCTGATGGTACCCCACTGGCTGTTAATCACGGGATTACTCCAGACGAAAAGGGGGAGTTAATCGATGCCACTTTGTACCGAGGGATGATCGGATCTCTTATGTATCTCACAGCTTCTCGTCCAGACATCAAGTTTGCTACTTGTCTGTGTGCCCGTTATTAGTTAAAGCCAAGAGTTTCTCATCTTATTGCTGTGAAGAGGATTTACGTTATCTGAAGGGTACTGCGGATACGGGCTTATGGTACCCTAAAGATGATAACTTTGACTTAACTGCTTACAGTGATTCAGATTATGGTGGATGCAAAAGATATTTCAAGTCAACATATGCGGTTGTCAGTTCTTTGGGAAACGCCTAGTTACCTGGCAGTGCAAGAAGCAGACGTCGGTGTCTACTTCAACATGTGAGGCAGAATACATTGCAGCTGCTATTTGTTGCTCTCAAATCATCTGAATTTAGCAACAACTCAGGGACTATGGATTACAATTTTCTAACACTTTATATTTGTTGATAACACTGTTGCCATAGCTGTCACTAAAAATCATGTCCAGCACTCTAAAACAAAACACATCGACATTAAATATCACTTAATACGTGATTGTTTTGAAAAGAAATTAATCGATGTTGTTAAGATTCACACGATAACCAGAAAGCTGATCTGTACACTAAAGCATTTGACAAACCTAGATTTTTATATATGTTATCAGCTAATGGTGTTTTTCAAAATAATGAAGTCATTCCTTCATCTGAATCTAACAAATGATCATTATTTTGTTAGTTAGTTTGTTTTGGTTGATTTTTATTTTTAGTACTTCTGTTATTTTTCCTTCACTTATTCAAAAACTCAAAAAGATTTACAGTTTTAGGTTTTAGGGGGAGAAAAAGTAGTTTAATTGAAAAAACCAAAAACATTTGAAAAATTGTAAAAATGAGAAAGTCTTATTAGAGAAACTGATATGTTAACCTGTCATGTCTTAAATGCAAGATTGAATGCATAAACTAATAGCACATGGGAATTATGATCTGATGTACTCATAGGCCGACTTTACAAAGTTAATAGATTGTTGGTGATTGCTTAGAAAGTCTGATTTGTGGGATCCAGTTCAGAAAACTAGTTAAGGGATAAACAGTTTTTGACTCAAATCAGGCATACACCAGTTATCATAGGATATTATGAGGTTTCCAATAATTCATGAATTCCAATCTGTACACGTGCCATATTGCTTTGTAAAGACCTAGCTGAAGCCGTCCATTCAGATGAAAATGATTGAATCACAAGAAAATTAAAAGTAAATCCGATTCTGTACACGTGCCATATTGCTGGGTTGCAGCCTAAATGAAGCCATCCATTCAGATACGATAAGCTAAGAAAAACACAAAATTAAAATAAGTTCGTTTCCATACATGTGCCATATTACTGGGTTGCAGCCTAGTTGAAGCCATCCATTTGGATAGAACAACTTGATCTTGTCAACACAGTTCTGTATATGTGCCATATTGCTTTGTAAAGACCTAGCTGAAGTCGTCCATGAGAATGTGTTGAACTTGAGAAACAAATCAAAAAGAAATTAAATTGGAACCTTATAGAACTTATGATGCTAGGTACTAAGTTATGCAGAGTTGAGTTATAAACTGGTTTTGACCGAGATTGGTTGACTATAATGGGCAACTTGGTCAGAAAACATGGGTGATTATTGATTATTATAGAAACAAAGTACTGTCAGGTTTAAAGTGGATAAGTATATCAGTAATCACTTCATAATTCAAATGTGTCAGAAGTATAAACATTCCTGAATGCTGATTTGACATGATATGGTGTATGTATCATTGTCTTGAAAGGCTACTCACAAAAATATGTGCATTTTGTTTATTTCAGTTTCAGTTTGTACAGTGTTTGCTTATCAGAAAAATACAAAAAGATTTTCATTTGAAATTGTTTTAAATGATCATTTGTTGGTTCAGACATTTAATCTCATCTTTGCCTATCACCAAAACCAGACTGAACTTCATAACAATTTTCTTTTTATGGTCAAAATGTAAAAATTTGAAAATGAGTTTGTTTTGGGTGCTGATCTTATTTCGCCCGAATGAGTGTGAGTATGGCTCATCCGACTGAATGAACTCATTCATGCGAATGAGTCATTCGATTGGTTACTTCATGCGAATAGGACCATTCGGTTCCTTTGACCGAATGAGCTTTCGTATTTAATGAACGCCGTTTGGCCGAATGAGCTCATTCACCTCATTCTTCATTCGGCCTAATTTTGTGCTTTCTTTCGCCCGAAACACATACTTGTTCATTCTCTTCACATTTCAACCACAAAATTACCATTTTCTCATCATAATTGTTATTGTGATCATCTCAGGTACTGCTGGAATCGATTTTATCAAAGTTTGACCGAAGATTGAACCCAAACCGTTTGATTTCTAGGATTTTTAGGGCTCGTAACTGTTACACTCAAATAACCAGTCAAATCGAACCCTAAAACACTTTAAATAAGTTGTAAAACTATAATCGGACCCCTCTGTGTTGATTGTTACCATTTTTAGGGTCTGATTTGAGTTTTTGGAAGATTGGGTATTCGATGTCCATCGGTCGCCTGAATGAGACTCATTCGCACCACAGGTTCAACCGAATGAGTTGGTTCGACCGAATGAGGTCATTCGGATCATATGGTCATGCGAATAAATGGGTTCAACCGAATGACTTCATTCGTGTGTCATTCGAATGACACCATTCATTCGGCCATCATTCTCATTCGCTAGATCTCATTCATGTGACAGTGCATCATTCGCACCACTTGAACACTTGGTCAAAATTTTGAGTTTGATTCAATTGCTTACTGAACTGAACTAAACTGACATGTTGTTATTTTTCTGTGTTTAAGTATGGTAGGATACAAAGTTGTTCCCAAGAACAACATATGTGCTCATATTGATCTTACCACGGCGAATGCCCGACATTTTAATGAGATTATCACTTTCTTGAGACGTTCGAGGATATTTCCAGCCATATCTACTGTTCATGTTCCTTATTTATCTCATAAGAGAGATTTCTGGAGCTCTGCTGATATTGACTGTGAGGTAGAGCCTCCTGTCATCAGAGGGAAGGTCCTAGGACGTGATTTTGTAGTATCTGCTGAACATCTCAGACGGGTCTGTGGATTTCAGGACTCTCCAGATCAGCCTTTTCTCCTTGACAGATATCTTGTTCGAGGATGTTTCATACGATGCAAGTATGATGGAGACTTAGTGGCCGGAGTGCTGAACAAAGCCTTTTTATGCCCATAGTTCAAGTATTTATGTCATGTTCTCATTCAGTGCTTGGGCTCAAGGCATGGTGGTTTTGATGACCTTCGAGAGACACTCCAGGGAGCATTTGTGGCCTTAGTGTTGAACATCCCGTTCAACTTCTCAGAGATGGTCTTCACTCATATGATGGAGAATGTATACCTCAAGGGAGACGAAGTTTTTGATGTATCCGAGTTTCTCCAGATGATCTTTGATGCACAAGTGCCGAATCTACCTAAGGCCAATGCAGATGTTCTCAGATTGGAGCACATGAACGACACCACTCTTTACAGAGTTCTTTCATAGAGAGGAAAGGAGAGGAAGCCTCCCACTCGTGCTATGTTCGGTCATCTCCTCAACCCTGATTACGTGGCACCTGTTGGGAGGAGATGGAGACACGAGGATTCGGACTCAGACTTGGAGGATATTATTGTGTCGGGTGGTGATGATGGTGATGGAGGTGACGCCGGTGCTAGTGGTGCTGTTGATGTTGGTGATGGTGCAGGTGTGAGTGGTGGTGCTGGTGTTGTTACTGATGTTGGTGGTACTGATGTGAGTGGTGCTAGGTGTTGGTGGTTCTGGTGTTGTTGATGATGATATAGATGTTGGTGCTCTTCTTGATTTAGACTTTATTACTACTTCTGTAGCCACTGTCTCTACTCCATTAGAGATGGATGGTACTACTTCAGCTGAAGAGAGAGATGATTCACATGAATCAGATCAGGCTGGTGGTGAGGATGATGATGAAGAGGGTTCTGACAGCTATAAGCCTGATGATGAGTTTGAGAACATTATGGTTGGGACAAGGCTGGTGAAGAAGAGGAAGAGGCCTAGTGAGACAGAGCTTGATAGGCAGGAGATCAGGGATCCATCTTTTGTTCCTGAGTTTGATTTTTCTCCTCCTCCATGTACTTCCACTATCACATCCACTACTGCTACTGATGTTCAGTCTACCTCATCTCCTCCTGCCAAAAGAAGAAGGACATGATTTGTCCTATAGAGACGGTCAGAGCTGACTTCTGTTGCAGCAACCATTGCTACATCAGCTGCAACAGTTGCAGCATCTTCACTGACCAGGTCAAGGGCAACTTCTACACGTGTTACTATTGCCCCTCCGACCTCCTCTGTTGTTGCTACAGCTGTCTTCACTGCAGCTTCCTCTGGTCCGTCCACTACATGTGCTGATTCATATATACCGACTGTTTCACTTGCTGAACAGCTCAGCACACTGACAGTTTGGTCCTTAAACTGATGGAGAGGAACCATGAGCAAGATCAGACCATTGCTTAGCTCAAGTAGAGGGTCAGTGAGCAGGATGCTCTACAGCTGCAAGCTGCTGATTAGAGGGCCGATCTGAGGGCCATATCTGCTGATTTCGAGGAGAGATTACTCAAGTCCATGGATGAATACATTCAGCTGGCCCCGACAGATGTTGGTTTTAACGATAGGATATCGGCTCTTGAGGCTGAAAACTTGCGTCTATCTGAGCAAGTTGAAAGCCTTAAGGAGTCCACACCTAGACTTGAGGCATCTGAGCCTGCCTCCGATGATTCAAACAGGGAAGACAAAGAAGACAAAGAAGAGGAAGAAGAGTCTGATGAGGAGAAGGTGGATTATGATGGTACTGACATGGATGATGATTCCGGTGATGATGATGATGATGGTACTGGAAGTGGGTCCGCGAGTTCATCTAGTTCAGTAGACAACAGTCCCCACCCACCGAGATAAGAACACAGACCAGGCACGATAAAACTGCCAAGCCTCCTCCATCTCAAACCGAAGAGCCTAAAGCTACTGAAGAGGTTGAAGCGATGCTTGTGAGATGGATCCTGGACGAAAAGTTGACGATGATTTTGGATGCTCAGGGCATTATTCAACACTCTGTCAGCTATGACAAGGAGGAAGGTGAAATCATACATTGCCTCACCAAGGAGCAAATAGCAAAGTTATTCAGGTTAAATCCTAATAAGGTAATATTGAATGATACTTCCATTCCTGCTTCTGATCTTCCTACTCCAAAATCATTCGTTGACATTGATGAGGTGAATCTGGAAGACATTACTGAGGAAGTAGGGCATAAAGTACACTTCAGCTGAAGAGGAGCTGCCTACTTTTTCAGACTTATTTGGTCTACATTCTGAGGAAGAGCTGAAACGTAAGATAGACGAAAAGGTCAGCGGCAGCGAGTCTTCAACAGAAGACATTCAGAAAAGGAAAGAGGAATGTAAAGCGTATTGGGAAGTTCTGAAGAAGGACAGTGTTTCACAAATGCCAACTCCGCACACCAAAGTATACAGGACCAAAGGATATAAAGACGGAGGTCAAATTCTGAGTTGGGCATACTTTCACGACTTGCAATGCTATGTAGTCACAAGGGAGAAAGGGATCCAGTACTTCAAACATCCACACGACTTCAAGTATTTGCCGGGATTCGAAGTTAATCAATTTGCACGTCTGAAGATGCAATATAGTGAAGACTCAGGGATGTCGTCTTGGTTTTCAAGACAGATCCAGTTTGAGTACCGAAAGAGATGGGTCAACTTCAATCCTCAGCAACCGGAGAGATATTATCTTCCAGAGATTGATGCAGATACCCACAGACATAAAGTTATCCTGAAGTGGCTGCCTCCTAAAGTCATGAAGAAGATTCCTTTACGGAAGATGCCTCAACACTTTTTGGATAGTTTCCGATGGTGGTACTATGACGGAAGAACTGCTGAGGCGGTGATTGTTTTATGGAAAGACAACAAATGGGATACTGTACGTATATTTGATCCCATGTAGCTGACCAATCTCTCACATAAGATGTGAAGGCCCTGTGCAGATGCCAGATTTTCTTTGAAGTTGCAGATATGGAGCAGGCTTTACAGTTCATGAGAGTTATCCAGATATGCATAGTGTTTGAAATTCATGCCGGCACTGACTGGTAGGCTATTTCAGATAAATATTTCAAGAAAAATGCTGATAAGTGAAGAACTAGGTCCAAGGGGGAGTATGTTAGTGCATAGAATGTCCCTAGTTCAGTATTTTGTATGTCCTGGATTATGTAAAGTTCATATTATTAATGAAATATACTTTTGAGTATTGTTCATATATGTTTAATTGAGTTTATTATGTTTATCTATATTTGATTTTGACTTTGACTGTGTTATAGACCAATTCGTGCGAGTGATACCTAAGAATGAGTTCATTCGGGCGAATGAACGCCTAGCGAATGACTGAGGCGAATGAATGAGTCATCCGCATGACTCATTCGGTCGACTAAGCTAATTCGGCTGAGTCACTAGCCGAATGAGTGTTTCGCACTACTCATTCGGTCGAATGAGTACAACTTATATATATAGCTGCAAACAGAATGTTTCACAACTCTCCGAGCCTCCTCTCTCTCCCCTGAGCATTCATCTGTCATATCCCTAGGGTTTTGAGTCGCTCCTTCCTGTCCAACTTCGATTCTCACCCCGTGGTGTTCGATTTCGATCAAAACGTTGACTCCTCATCGTCGAATTGCCATGGGGACTGGTCGTTTCGATTGGAAAACCCTTGAATAGGATTCCGCACTATTCAAGTGGCTGTCGAGCAGATCTCCCAAGGAACTGAGTGGCTTTCGAGGGTTTCTCAGGTCCTACAGGTTATTTTCGTTGTTTAGTTTTCTTGCTTAGAAAGAGAGAAGAGAACAGATAGAAAGCACAAGGAATTTTAGAAGAAGTAATTCATTTTATTCAGAGAATTTTGAGACTTAAATACCCAAACATTCTGAGATACAAGACAAGAAATAATAAGACACATAGTTGACACTGTTACAGACACTGAATCAACATACTAGTACAAATACAAAGTCAACAACAACGGAAACAAGAGTTTTCAGGAGTCTTCATGTCTTCCGAGGTTGAAGTAGTTGTGCTGATGTTCAGTGGTTATTCTTTCGAAAGGTGATCATCGGAAGCGGATTAATCAATCAGTTATTTCAGAATAGGATATTGTCTTCCGAGTCATTTGACTTCTTCCGATGCAATGGTTGTCTTCCGAAGATGTCATGATCAACTAGTGGCTTATGAGGTAGATAAGTTCAGCGGCACTTCTTTTTGGCGAAACTTCCGCTGTTGGTCTTCCGATACTGAAGCAGCTCTTCAGTCAGAAGAGTAGCATCCGCGGCTTATCATTCCGCGGTTTTATTCAAGTATCTGGCTTCAGTGGTTTTTCTCATCATTCCTTATTTTCCAACACCTTAGTTGTCCCTGCTTTGTACCTACGTATGATCACCTGAAACATATGAAAAAGTAATCTGTCAACTACATGAAGTTGGTGAGATACATAGGTCTAAATATTAAAAACAATATAAGTTTAGAGATTCCAAAGTATATAAGTTCAAAGATTTAGCAAAGCGTACATACACAAATAACAACTTGAATGTAATCTGATTGAATCAATTGAACTATGTGTAATATAGAATGTATATAGAATGTAAATGTACGTAATGTAAAATCAGTAACATGCTTTGAAACACAAACTATCATCAAGTATATCCAAGTGTCATCTTAAATCGAAGTCCCAAACTATGTTTGGAGTTAAGATAAGACTGACCATAAAACAAATACGGCCCATGTAATAAAGTTAATTAATACCAACTCCGTATTACTAAGCATGTGTCCAATATTACCTAAGTTGTTAAAATTAATTGACAACTAATCCATATTGCTATATTACACCAATCCACCGTTAGTTATAAAACAAATTTAAAGTTGTTAGTACATGTTTGTAATAGGTTGCTTATCAAAATATGTAAATTATAGAAAGGATAGTTGAGGTTTGGCTAAGGTTTGTCTAGCCCACGAACCTTAGTAGGTTTGCCGAACCTAGTAGGTTTGTCTGTACAGGTTCATCCAGCAAACCTCAAGGTTCGGCTGACGAACCTAATGGTTCGGCTATACTAGGTTTGGCTGACAGTCTGTACATATTGGAGGTTTTTCTAGATTTGTCATAAATTTTGGAAAACCTCTGATTGATTCTATCTGTGTGAGTGAGAACTGTGTGTTCATATATTTCATTGTAATCAGTTGAGCTTGATTAATGAAATGATGATTATTGGAATGCTTGTTCTTCTTTGATTCATATAGATCAAATATAGATTCCGCATGTATTTGATTGTTAATAGGATTCCGTTAGACAATCAAGATTAGATTCAGTAGATCAACAGTGGTATCAGAGCCTTGGTGGAGTTCTACACCAGATTTTCAAAGATCTACAAGCATTTGGAATTAAAAAGATCAAGAAATGGATCAAAATTCAAGTTTTATTTGTGTTTGATTGTTGTTTTGAGTGTAATCTCATCATCTACTGCTGTGGAACATTACAATTCAGAGATTTATGGTGTAAATTGTTGATTTTTGAAGAATTTTCTTAAAATTTGGAAGGTTTTCCCTCCAAAATTTTGAATTTTGAAGAACAGGTTCGTGAGCCGAACCTGTGTTTAGTTGAAGCAAGAGGTTCGCTGTTACAGAGATTTTTCTGAGATTCGTTTGAGGTTTGTTTAAGGTTTTCAGCAAAGGTTCGTCTGATCAAGGTTCGTTAGTCTCAAGGTTCGTGAGATAGAGGTTTGTCACAGGTTCGGTTGAAGAGGTTCGTGGATTAGGTTTGTCTCAAGGTTCGTTGCATCAGGTTCGTGAGAATCAGGTTCGTGAAATTCAAGAATTGAAGAAGATTCATCTGGTTGTTAGGTTCGTGAAGTGAATTTTTCTTCAAGAGGTTCGCTGATTAAAAGTTAAACACTATGGCTGAGATGTTTGCTGCTGTAGCTAGTCAAAATTCTAAGATACATAGCATTTTGATTAGTTAAACAAAGGTTGGAAGTACAAACAAAGTTCCAAAACTACTTGATTTGACAGATTATGAGAACTGGAAAAGAAGATTTGAGACACATCTCAATGGAACTGACACTAATCTATGGGAAAGAATTTTGTCACCTTATGAAAGACCCAAGGTGGTGGGGACAGATTTGGATCAAACCCTTGAAAGATTGGATGTTGATCAGAGGAAGAAATATGATTTTGAGAAGAAAGCTTACTGGATGCTTAGTCAAGCAATTCCTAATTAGATACTTCATCAATTTGATGAACATAAAACCTCAATCATATGGTTTGTGAAATGCTTTGAAGGCAAGGATTGAGGGAAACACCAAGTTAAAGAAGATGAAAGCCATTGATATACGCAAAGAGTTTGAGAATTTCAATTTTATTGGCAATGAGAGTCTGGAAGCCTTAATAACCAGATATAGGCATTTGTTGACTGAAGTCAGAAAGTGTGGAATTAAATACACTGAAGAGGAGAAGATAGATTTCTTTGTAGATGCTTTGCCTGAAAAGTGGAATTCATTTGTGCTAATCTTAAGAGAAAATTTACCAGGAATGACATTGGTGGAATTTATACAAAAGCTAGAAGAACAGGAGATGAAGGATAAGAGAAAAGCAAGAAGAGTGAATGTTACTCAAGATCCTTCTTTATATGGTGCATCTGTGGTTACACCACCAATTTCTTCTGCAAAGATCCAAACAGCTTTTTTATCTAGTACTTCTGAGAGTACTTCTGCATCTTCTACTTCTGCTAGTTCTAGTTCATCTTATTCTATGAACAAGAAAACGTCTGATTCAACAACAACTCCTGTTCAGCTGAATACAACAAATCTGGGAAAAGTAACTGTGGAGGCTGTTCGGGATCATATGTCAATTTTTTCATGTGTAGTCAGTGCTTATGATGAATAGATAGCAGGAAAGATTGGAAATTCAAATCTTACATTTGAAGATTATGAGCAAATTGATGATGATGAGATGGAGTTGATTGACACTCAATGGGCATTGGCAAGTGTGATCAGAAGAATCAATAGATATGAAAAATAGACTGGAAAGAAGTTTACTTTTGATCGAAACACCACGTTTGGATTTAATCCAAAAACTACTCAATGTTACAATTGTGGCGAGTTAGGCCATTTTCCTAGAGAGTGTAAGAATCCGAAGCAGCAAGGAAATTTAAATCCTTTCAAGCCTAAAGAAACTTATCAGAAAAAGAAAGAAAGTCTGAAGAGTCATCAAAAGCTTTGGTTAGTCAAGCTGATGAAGGTTATGATTAGGAAAAGTAGTATGATGATTTGATGGGTGCATTCATGGCTTCTTTGGATGAAGACACAGGCAAAGGCAAAGAAAAGGTCTAGTGGAAGTCCTAAGAAAATTAAACCTAGTGAAGATGAAATGAGAATTCTTTGAAAATTTGATCCTGACTGTGTTTGGGTGAAAGAGGAAACTTGTCACACCCCGAGCCGGCGGGCTGGATCGACTTTCCCGCCGGGCGGAAGGTTCCCGGGGCGCGATATCGTTGTGATAATCGAAATGATCAGATTGTTTACATAGCACATGAGATATAAATGAGAAATGTTAAATGACATCAATACAGAATTACAAAGTTAAATTACATAGTCATGTTCATAATTTAACTAACTAATTCTACCAAAAGAATCATTGTGGTTTCTATCTTGTAACTGTACAAGATATACAAAAGATGATTCATAGTTTTTGTCATCCCAAAAGTATGCCACACAAAATGAAGCTAGGTCTTCTAAAAGACCACTAGCTTGGTTCTCAAATGTAGGAAACTACACATGTTCGTCACCTGAGAAAACATGCATTTAAACAAAGTCAACACTAGGTTGGTGAGTTCATAAGTTTGAATATTGAAAACCTTGAAATGTTCACATGCACAATCACAATGTCAGACTTGTTGTTCGTAAGGTGTTTGATTCACCCGTCACACAATGGTCTCTCCATAGTTATATTTACAAGTGATATCTCATCCTACTAGATATGCTTATATATA
Organism: Mikania micrantha; assembly: GCA_009363875.1. Lineage (NCBI taxonomy): Eukaryota > Viridiplantae > Streptophyta > Magnoliopsida > Asterales > Asteraceae > Mikania > Mikania micrantha. The sequence goes on from CM018681.1 coordinate 13,780,166, forward strand.
GGGCATATGTAAGGGAACTAAGCCCTAGCCAACATCCCACCACATATCTAATAGAACTTAATGCCACTTGTAATACAACTATGGATATCCATTTCATTTCACCCGTCCGTCTGTGTTCATCATCCGTTGTATCATACGTAGAATAATATAATAAGAGTATTTTAGTTATCAAACCGAAGTATTGATAAACGTTCAATGTGTTAAGGAAATTAGGTTAATTTAACCTGATCCTTGTTATTATTCTACTCTTGTGGGGTTAACTGTTAATCACTGTTATTAATAAAAGTGTTAGTTAACCATTCGATATTTGTTCTCAACTTGTAGTGCATAGAGCCTAAAAGGAATCCATGGCAATCCTCACGTAATCAGATTACAATGCATCCGATTTACCTCTATCACCATGTGTAACCATAGACCTCATCGAAACGGTTACTAGTGTTATGACTTGAGAGAATAATTCCTCAGTCAACTAGTCAACAGGTAACGATGGATTCATTACAATTATAACTGTAGATTTATATCACCATGTGTCGCTTACAAGAACCTGACTTGAGTCGCCCTGTCACCGGTCGTACGTTACCGACCAATGTATCAATACGATCAACATACTAGCCCTATAAGCTAGAGGTTTGTCAAACCTATGGTACCACTATGCTATTGTCGGTTTAGTCACATCAAACTAACTGGCCAGCGATTTGTGAAAGGGACTTACAATGATCAACTTGAGTACATGACACATGATTGACATGATATAATGCAGACAGTTCAATAGTAATCAATTGTATTGCGTGTTCCTCGGTGTTATTTGTTCTCAATGTTGTATGTTCTCGCTGTTGGTAACAAGGTTAAATAATAACTTGTCTTATTACCTTATGTTAATTATTATGTGAATGATGTTGTTATCATGAAGTTACATTATCATGATTATCATTCCTTGTTATTCCATGTAGTCACCATGTTGTCACTAAGTTGTAGTAAGAACTGGTCTTACTATACTTAATCGACTCAGGTGGTGGATGATTCCTTGTTCCATGTTCTCTTGTAATATGTGTTGAGTTGTAAGCTAAGTGTTATAAGCACCTGTCTTATTATACTTAGTTAACTCTAGTGATGAATGATGTTAAGAAGATGTGTTATCTTCATATCATCCTTGTGTTTTGTTCTTGTCATCATGTTTATCTGTGATTATCTCCATGTTCATACTTGTAAGAATAACTAAGTGTTATAAGATATAATCTTACAACTATGTAATTCTATTGTGTTGATGAGTTATGAAATTATATTATCATATTCATCTTGGTTGTTCCTGTCATGTCATGATCATACAAGCATGCATACAATGATAAATGATAATAAAGTAAACAATATTATCTAATCATAGTATAAGCAATATGTGAAACATTAAAACTTTTAAATAAATAAAAGTAAAGCATGTTTCTCAGCCCCGAAAGTTTAAAATCAGTTAAGATTAGAAAAGGGGCATATGAACTCACCTTGTAGTGGTTGCGGTTGACTTAGCCTAACAAGAAATGCACGCGCTCTTTGTTGGATTTGTAGTAGTTTTCACGATCCTATATTGATTTCATGATGTTTGTAACTTGTAAGTATAAGTTGTAGTGATTTGTGTGCGTGTATATGTTAGCCTTAAAATTGTATAACACCCGTAGGTCTCGGTCATCATTCGGCCCCGTTTCTATTGCTATAGATCACTAGTATTACACGTCTTTATGTTGTGTAATTGGTTTTAACACATTCTTGAATCTCAAATCTTATCATTATGTGCTCATTAATTATTGTGATATGAGATTTAATAAGTAAACTCGAATGAACTTAGGTTTATGTTTTAAAGTCTTCACAAGTGTTGTTTGACCATATTTATTACCACCTTTGTAGTATTAATTAACCAAAACCCATGCATTATTATCCCTTGCAATTTAATTTCATGTGTTGATTTCCAACTAAACCATGTGGATCAAAATATCAATTGGGCCGAATAATTGATGTTGGGCTGAACCAGTAGGCCTTGGGCCTTATGGATTGTGCAGTCAACTACATCTAATGGGTCAAATGTTGGGCTAGTTCTATTGAGGAATGGGCCGAAACAACTATTGGGCCGGATAAATGCTATTGGACCCCACAATTTACTGAATCAGTTTTTGGGCCACATTGGGCCAAAATGAGGAATTTGGGCCTAGTGCGTTTGCTGGGCTCGTGGGTGATGCTGCAGCCGTATGTGGTTTCCCGAATAAGGAAGGTTGAATGGGTGTTATCTGGCCGAATGTGAGGT